>OX403617.1:8575942-9871169 GCA_948107695.1 Meliscaeva auricollis
CATGATTCACTTAACATTCCTTGAGTTTTTACTTTTTTTTTTGTTGTTGTTGTTTTCTTTTTTGCCATGTTTTTTTATGATGATAATCATTTTCGGCCCCTGGCCGACTTTCAACCACCTATCATTAGTGCTGCCTGTGTGTTAGTGTATTTTTTTTTTTTTTTGTGGGTGAATGGGATATATAATTTGAAATTGTTTATCATGGGCTTGGAAGAAAGACGCAGAAGATGACAAAGCCATCGAATATACACTACACAGGGTGTTCTGGAAATGAATGGTGTTTCTAGGGCAACAATATCAATCTGATTTTAAAATGACTTGAAACAGAATTTATTTGACCAATTTCTCTCTGTGTTATCATACTTTGTGCGGTGTTATTCTAATTTTAAATAGCTTGTATTTAAGTGAGCTTTTTTTTGGGTTTGTTTCAATAAATTTTGTTTTTTTTCGGTTGGGGCCTAGCTATGCTACACAGTATTTGGAAAAAATTCAAAACAATATGAGGCGTAATAAAAGTCGTTTTTAAACGCTGGCTTATATAAGATTGGGGTTTATCTTTTTTAGTCCAAGAGCCGACAGCTAAGTTTGGGAGTGGATGTATAATGAAATCTGAGTATGCAGTTTTTAAGGTACACGCGTCCTGATTTCATATTTTTTTTTTAAACAGTTAATAACGCTACCAGCCATTATAACCGTTTTTTGAATTCTGATTTTCTCCTTCATGACTCAATCAATTTCAACCATTTTTATATGAAAGCTATTAAGTTGTAATAATGTTTAGTTAAAAAATTTGGAAAATTATTTTTTTAGACTAAAAAAAAAAATTAAATTTTTTCGAAAACTATTCAATATTTTTTTTTCAAAATTTAGATTTTAGATGTTGATAAATAATGTTTTAAAATTGGCGTTCCAATTTTTTTTCATAAAAGTCCTTGAAAAATTGTGTATGGAAAAAATAGTTTTTTTAAAAAATGGGTCTAACGATTTTCAAATTTTTTTTCTAAAAATGTATCATTATAAAAGAAATCAAATTGCATACTTTGTTTTTTGGCTAAATTCATTTAAGAAGCTGTGTTAGTCATTTGAACATCGAATTTTATGCTTTTTTAATTTTTTTCTAAAACTGCATTTACAAATTTTTAATTAAATAGTGCGTGCGACCCAGTCGTGCTTTTTATTTTTAATAAAATAAGAAGAGAAGGATTCACCAAATCCCTGACAGAAAGTAAAAATCAATGCAAACTAAACACTACATTGGGTCAACAAGTGAAACAAACTTTGATAAACGTTTCTTAAGGTTTTTGATGTGCTGAGCTTGAAAATGAAGTTAGAATTTCAGATTCGATCTAGTTTTTGAGATATTCCCCTTACTTGGATTCTTTGCTTCTGTCTATCCTATTTAACTTCTTTATATTTTTTTTTTTACTCAATTTTGCTACTAACTGTATTTCATATGGTGTGTTTTTTTGCAAAGCTATCCGCAGTACAGTAACATCTAATAGATTTTTCAGATTTTTCGAATTAATGTCAAAAGTCTATTGGCGGTTGGATTCAACTTTTCCTTTTATCGGCAATTCGATGTTGTTTGTGTAAAACGTGTAAGATGTTACTGTACTGTGGATAGCTTCTCAAAAAAAAAAACACACCCATTGCAAACAAGAAATGTAGGGCCAATTTTAATGTGATTTTTTAGTGAAAAATCAAATGCAAAATTTGATTAAGTATAAAAGTTATAAAAAAAGTACGTATACGCCCAAGTGAACTGTGAAATCATCTCTTATTGTGTATTTAAATTTAATTGCATAACTGAATCATAGGTATTTGCTCTTGGGTATCAAAGATATTAAATTTTGGTTATACATTTAAAACATAAGATAAAATAAAAATTTGAAAATAATGATAATTTGAGAATTGTTCAGAAACTTTTGCGTAAAAATTTTCATCGAAATCAATTGAGTGGTTTTCGAGAAAATCTGAAAAAATAAGAACGGGTGTATTCCCATACAGTTATTAACAGATGCAAACTTTTTTTTTTTTATTTCAAAAGTAAAAACGGATGGATCGATGTAGGTATAACTACATTACATTCATTCGCACAAAAATAATGTCTTAAAATTAGTAATTCAAATTTAAAAACTTAATTTTTCAATAATTTTTAAGTTGGTTTCTAGTGATTTTTATAATGTAATTTTGATAGAAAATATGCCTTCCTGCATAAAGTTATAATAAATTCTAAAAATCGGGATAATGTTCGAATTAAATGTAATAAAATTTTAATATCTATTAAGGATGGTTTTATTCCAAGATTTGTTCTGATGTACTAGGCACCTGTCTATCAACTAAAAATGTAATAAAAGGAGCAAAATCGTTGGGTGAGCGGAAATGAGTGTGAAGATTATAAAGCCGTGAGAAGTGCGCAACACCTTACGCCCTCACCTTACAAGGTGAATTTAATTTAGTTTTGTGATACAGTCGTATTCTAACAGTAGGTTCACAGTTTATGAGTGAAAACTATTAAACTGAAATCCTGGTTAAGTTGCTGCTCAGTGGTTAGTAGGACAATTCTGTGATCTTCTAAATTCTTTTAAAATAAAAATACTGAAAAATCTGTAAAGATCTTAAAATGTTATTAAAACGTTTATTTTATCGTCAACATTGACTTCCTTACAAGAATTTTAACTGTGAAGTTTCCCCAAAACAAACCGATTTGCATTAAACATTAAATTCTAACTATAGTCTTATAGAGTTTTGACTTTTTAGCAGAATAAACCTGTTTTCAATTCTCCCCTAATAAACGCAATTAAGTCTAAAAACCATTCCTAAGAATTTTCTAATATTTTTGGTTAGCACCCAGTTTAAAGAAACCCCATGATTTTCCGTCTCCACACTTAGTTATTAACTGGAGCCGTGCCAATCAAAAGTCTCCTTTCTAGATATATGTAAGTACGAATATATGCGAATACATTAATATAATTTATCCAAATCTTTTGGTGAATGGTAAATCATGTTTAGTTAATGTTTGGTCACTCAGTGGGTGGTAAATATTTGCGGGAATGGATTTTTAATATTTCTTATTCGACTATTTTTATTTTGGTGCAATATTTATGGTCGAACGATTTAATGGGGCAGGCATATAACGGCGGGTAACAGCCGGCAGTGGCGGCCAGCATGAAATTATTATTTTTGAAAGAGTGCGGATGCAAATGGCGAGGAATTAGAATGTGCGAAACTAATCATTTTGATGAAATTTATAGTGGCGTCTTGGTAGTAAAAAAAAAATGTTTTAATTAACTTGAATAATCATATTAATAGAAAAAAGTAAAAGTCTGGACAGCAAGAAGGTGGGGGTTGATCATGGCATGAGCTCCTTGGCATGGCAAAAAATGATTTCAGTATGTTGTTAAGTTAAACATTCTTAAACTGAAATCCTTACTTTATACGGAAATTTTATAGCTAAGGTTTCAACTTCAGTCAGACTAATTATGAGAAACCTTTCCTTGAGAAGAACAATACTATGAAGACTCGCCTTTGGTAGAATTCCACAAATCAGAGGATAAACGAATGTACGCTTCATAGTCTGAATGGAACGCGAGCAGACCAAATTATAGGAACTTACATCAGATTGTATTTCTGATAACGTTCTTAGAACCTCGTCTAAACGAATGCACGTTCATGTATTTCTTTTTCAGTGTCTTTCTGTATTTCTGGTATTTTTGGCATTAACAAATTTTTTTTCATTAGTTGCAACTAAATTACATTTGACGCAAATTGAAATTCTATTACAGCAAACATAATGCAAAATAACCCATTCGTTTGGAGCTCATATTTGTATGAGTTGAGCAAACGAAAATGTTTCTCACATCTAAACACCTTTTCGTTAACTAGAAAATTCTGTTGTTTGCTGCAAACTAATGAACAGTTTGCGAAGAACCTCGATAGAAAGTAATTTGTGGCAAAGAAATTCACTTTTGGTGTAAATATACAATTCATTTACAACAAATGACTGCATTAAACAAATGTTCTTAATAATTGACTCCATGTTTGTGGTGCTCATATGCATTCCATGCTACACAAAAGTTATTTAGTTCGTGGCTCAATGGCAATAGCCTTGGTTCGAAATTGAGAGATCATAAGTTCAATCACCGGTGTTACGCTGAATTTTGTTTGTTTTTATTTAGTCGTTTCCATAAATTGTTTCACCGGAACGAATTTAAGAGTTTTCTGCAAACGAAGTTGAGTCGAAAAATGACTATCCAACAAAAGGAAAATGATTTGACGCATTTGATTAAGAAGAAGAAGAATGGTGACTGTTAACTATTCCAGTACAACATCAGAAGATTCAATAAGCTGAAGTGATTGTGAGAACTTACAAATTTTTTTCAAAATTTGTGCTTCAAACATCTGAGCTTTCGATTTAAGAACTTAAAAGACTTTCCTTAAGGATTCTCTTCAAGGAATTCTTTAGTCATAGGATCTGCGAGTGCTAAGCAAGTATCATATGATCTCTGTAAGCACATAAACTTGTGTATTTTTGTAATACAAATAGACAAACTCATCAGAAACACAGTTTTTGGCAGAAATGTTCATTCAAATCTTGTATGTTGCATCATTTAATGTCACCGAATATGTGGTTCAGTTGGTGGTTGGAAAATGTTAAACCTTTTTTAAATAAAAACTATATATTGTTTTTTTTTTTTTTAATCTAATAAAAATCTGACAAAACCCGTCAACTGCTTAACACTTGCACTCGTTCATGTTACCTAATCTAATTCAGTTCTATTTCTATTTTCACATCTCACTGATTTCTTTGCACAAACTAAAAATAGTCACTTATTTTCTAAATGAATCTTTTCCAAACAAATTAACACAAATCACCCATAAAGAAGAAAAATATTATTCCGTTTAAATAAATTATGGTCTGAATTTAACCCACTGTACCGCTATGCAATATACACAAACACAACACAAAATAGAACATAAACACGAAGTTAAAAAAAAAACGCGTCAAAAGAATTATAAACAAAAACAAATCTATGGTGTTAATAGTTTTCGAGTAATTTGGTTTCATCATGGAACAATAAGTTTTTTTATGATTTGAACTTATTTCATGCAACAAAAAAAAACTCGAGTTTTTAGTTTTATTTTTATGTTGCGGTAACTTACGGAAATCTGTGATGTCTTGAATTGAGTCATCCATTATTTCTATTTTTTTTAATACCTTTTTCCAAAAAAAACACAAGAAACTTATTTTTCAAAAACGAGTTTTTGAAATTATAGCAGGTAATTACTCGAATATGTATCTTTAATGCACACTTCTGTTTAAAACCGACAGTTCCGATTTATTTAACTGACGTTTATATTTTTTTCTTTTTCACAATATTCCGTGTTCAAAATTCTACCGCAAAATTATATCGTGCTTGACGTGCGATCAACCGAACGATTCTGACAGTTTCTGTCAAACAAATGCTCACACGGAATCCGGAGATACTGTGTGCTTTTTTTATTAGCTATCTCGGTGGAATTCTCTTGAGATCGAGAGCACATTGCGTTTTCCACCTCTCATCGTGGATTTTCCAGACAAATACATAACTCAGTGATACACAATATTTTCAAAAATCTCATTTAAAAACATCGAAATTTCTATCTCGAAAATTGGTATTCTCGATTGGATTGTGAGAACGATATGGGAGGCCTGCTGTTACCTACCCACACCTGATGTGTGTGAACGAAGCACACACAACTTTGGTTCCGCATCTCATGATATTTCGGTTTTTTTTTTTTTCTAAAAATATTGTTGATCCAAGAGCAAAATGCGTTCAAAAATGAATTTCGAAAACAAAATAATATTGAATCAAATCAGTGGGTTTTGAGATGAGACAAAACAAGATGTCACCATGACATTCGAAATTTATGATGAGTGTTTACACATGGACGGTCTTGGACTAAATTGATTGTTTGTATTCAGCATTTGACGACACGTGACAAATCGCATACGAAATAATTAAAATGTTATTATAATGAGACGTTTTGAGATGATGGTTGGCGAGATGCGAGATTTTTGAACGGGGTAGGTAATCCAGTGGTAGAAGAATTTTGTGTGGGTTGCAGTGAGTTGCTGTCTTTGTTGATAGCCGCTAATTAAAATACTATTGAGTTGTTAAAGTGGTTTATTTTTAGACTTAAATTTATATTTATTTTCTCAACTAATAAATTTAAGTTAAAAGGAAATACGGTAAAAATAAATAATATAATGGAAACACATAGTATTATAATGATTTATGACCCCAACAAGAAAAATTTTAAATTTCACAAATTATTTGTAGTTATTTGTTTGGATTTTTTGTTCTTGTATGGACTTTCAAACATTTTGTTAGGCCTCACTTAAATGGGACAGTAGTACCCCTTGGCATTATGGTTAGTGCAATGAACTATCAACCGATGCCGCTTTGATTTTTTTGTCAGGGGTACTGCCTGCAAGAGTACTGCTTGTCACGAAAAGTGCAACACAATTAACCGTTTGAAAAGCGGAAAAAATTGTAAGACCGTTACATTCCTGCACACAGGAAGTGGTTGAGAGTGTCGCAGTTACTAGGCCTTGGTTCTTCGTAACTTAATCGTGATACAAAATTAAATTTGTTTTTATGTTAATTGGAAGAAATTCGAATATGATATTATTGTCCAATCAAAAATCTTTTGAGCTTACAAAAAAAAATTAGCGTGATGATATTTGGTATAACATCAAGAGCTGACATCAAAAAGAGTAAAAGGCATAAATAAAATCATGGCGGTGGGAAATTTCACTGTTCAAATCAAATTTGTTTAATAATTAACTTTTTACGCCCATGTGTTGAGTTTAGTTGTAATTTATTAACTCACAAAAAAATCAAAGCTCGTTTATGAAATTAAATCACTAAATTATTATTTTGTTAAAATTCAGCAACTAAAACTTAAGTTACAGATTTTAATATCCAATGAAATCAACTTTTTATGTGTTTTATTCTTTAGTTTTTCTCTATAAAATCTGTAAATATGCATTTTTATGCTTAAAAATATTTATTGCCTATCAAGAACATTTGAACCAACCACATTGTAGAACCTGGTTTTATGAAATTCAAACAAATTGCATACTATATATTGCAAAAAGAATATAAAAACAAAAATTGATTTTGCTCTTAATCACCTTTTACTCATTATTTCCTAGCTATAATATGCCTAATATAGGGGAATCCAAATGGCCGTGGATTTCCATTGGTTAGGAGGGTAAAGGCCAACACTGCAATTCCATCAGCAGTGCCCTTGATGTGGTAATAGTCCGTCCGCTGTCTCAAATCAAAAGTTAGTTTTCTTGATTTTTGTTCTCTGGCCTGATTTATGTTTTTGGCTGCAGGCGAGGTTAAGTTTCGGGGGCAAGATCCCCCCCATTCCGGCGAGCTAACTGCCGAGCATCGCAAGCAGACCGCGTCCTCCGGAACTTAACATTCCACCCTACCTTACCCTCTTCCTTTCCCACTATCCTACCTTATCCTTTTTCCTACCTTACCCACTATACCGACACTTCCTCCGCTCCTCTTGCCCGCAACAAAATGGCTATGTAGCCAAATATTTCAGCTATATTTAGACACCGCAATCTTAAAAATCCGACAAGAAACAAAAAAGTTACAAATTTTGTAAGCGAACCAACTCGAATCCATTTGTGAGCCAACTGTACAGTCTTCACTGGTGGCTGGTCGAGTCCGACGACCAAACCAGAAAATTTTGTTGAATTTTGTTGAATTTCGGTAAAACTCTTTTCAAGTTTGTGAAGCTTTTATAGAATGTATAGTCATGTGTGATATATCAAATTAAAGGAAATTTGATAGTGATGCTCAATAAAGTTGAATCATAGTTTTATGTAAAAAGTAATTAAGCACAGCGTAAACAAAACTCTTTTTAATCGTTATATCAGCTCACAGACTACAGAACATTGTCAAATTTAGTACAAAAATGCATTTACCCAGTATATAATGGCTGTTCAAATTTCAAATTTAAAAATGTAAAAATAAAAAAGATAAAAATAAAACACCGCTGGAAACGGTCAAAAAACTTGGACTGAAAAATCTTGTTCTTACTGTTATTCATTGAAATAAATGTTTAAAAATATAATTTCATCATACGTTTATAGAAAAAATATAAACCTAAGAACTATTTTGACAAAATATTTTTCCCGTTCTTCCCTGATTTTTAAAATCAATTCAACCACCCACAAAAACTTTCAAAAATGTATTTGTTTTTTAAAGCTCAAAAAACCGTTATGGAGCATTTTATATGAAATCCGTATTTGTCGCCTAGTTTTTTTTTTATTATCAACTTATCCATAATAACATCATTTTCAAATGTCTAAAAAAATATTTGATATTGGAAAATAATTTTTAACTTGAAAAGTTGAATTTTTAAAATTTATTTCAAATAAATTTATTTCGTAATTCTTACCCTTATACTTTTCAAGATGTACAAAAAGTTTTTTTTTTTCTTTTGCCCCATCAGAACTTTACATTATACCACCTATCTTTTGGTGTATTTAGTTTTTTCCTATCACTTATAGTGTAGAAAATAAATCAGTCAGAATATCAATAACAATGGCTGACCTCTGATATTTCAAAAAAGTATTGTGTTTCACACAAAATGAAAAATAAAAAAAAACAGTGTAAAATAGTGTGTATAGTGTTTGCGTGAAAAAAAAACCAGTAATAATGGGCTGAAAAAATCTATGTGTTATTACTGGTTTAATATTTTTATAATCGCCGGTAAAAAAAGTATAACTTAAAAAAATCACATTTTGTATGAATATCAATCATTTTTTAGCATCAAAGCAAAATCTAGTTTTCCATGGCAACAAAAACACTCAACAAACAACCACAACTTCGACAAGTAAAACCATCAATAAATCCAAATATTCACTTCAAAGTGGTCGTAAAATCCTACTTAAGCAACAACGATTTCCGTATTAACGAGAAATTAAACATTAATCATCATTTATTAAAAATAGAGTAACTATATAGACAAACAGAGAACAAAAGAATTCTATAAAAATTGGCACTACTTACTGTCAATTACAAAATTTGTGTGTTTTATCCAAATTACGCAGAAATGTTTAGATTATATTTTTTTCGAATGGGATTTTTAACCTCTGACTGAAATCACTTGGAGACGTAAGAAACACTTTTTGTTAGCAATAATTAAAAAATCAATCGACAGAAAATTTCTCAACACGATATTTTCTGGAAAGCACAAAAAACGAAAACTCACAAAAAAAACAAAACAAAAACAACCACTTTGCAAATTGATGGCTAAAATCAATAAATCAAAGTGTTCAAAAATAATTGTTAACAAAAGATTCACAAGTGTTTTTATTTTTTTTGTTATGGAAACACAAAAAAATATGAATAATATCAGAATTTTCTAAATTCCTCGGCAGTATTTTTTAACTCTTTGTCAAATTGAATTCAAAAGTACTACTGTATGCCTTCAGTAGGAATAGAATAATTTCAATATTTGGAAAATCTCAGAAATCAGCTTCGCTATGAAAATATACACACTCGAATGATCAATTGGAAATCCAAACCGAACAACGACTGAATAACGACAAAAAATATCAGGCGCACCGAAAAGACGTCGATGACGATGACGACGACGACGACCGCAACCTTGGCGAGGACAAAACGAGTGAAAATCTCACAGCCGAGAAAATTAAAAAAAAAAAAGAAAAATACGATCTGTTTTGAAATTAAGATTTTCTTTTGTTGGCTTTTGATACAAATTTCAATTTATCGAGCGCGTGGTTTGGAGTCAAAAAAAATTTAAATAATTTTTTTTTTTTTTGAGAAACCAATGTACCTACTCGACAGCAAGAAAAAAAATGAAAACTTGGGGTTGTAACCCACAGCATTTTAAGTCCAAAGATTTTGAAAACTTATTTAAAAATAAACAAGAAGAAAAACAATTATTAGAAATGATGAAGGAGATTGAAAAAAAAAATCTAATTCAATCGACACGAATAAAATAATCAGATTGGTTCTTTTTTTAAACATTTCAAATGCAATTGGATGGTTTGTTTGGAGAAATAACATTTACAAAGTTTTACAGTCAATACATTTTTTTTTTTTTTTTTTTGAAAATTTCAATTTTGATGAGATGCGAAAGCAGTTCGTTTGATTTTTATACGAGTATATATGTATTTTGTCTGCGTTTTTATTTGTTTGTTGGACTTGGTATGCTTAATTTATTAAAATTGCTGTTATTTTCGTTTCACTTTCTTTTGAAATTGCCTGTTTTTAGCAGTTAAATGTAATTTTATATAATTTTAAAATAAAATTGTTTATGCAGTTGGTTGGAAATGAATTAAATATGGTTCATATTAATTGAAGATTTGTATTGCCATTTGAAATTGAACATTCTATTAGATCTATTTCAGAAAGTGCAATTTTAAAATTTTGTTCACAAATCTAAAGTTTTTTTTTATATTTTCGAACCAATAAATTGTAGCAATTGTACTGTAGTAAGGTGACCCTTACAACCATTCACGTGTCATCACAGCCCCCGTATTTTAACAAGTCGGTCATATAATTGAATACTGTAAAAATCAAAAGAACTCGATTCAGCAAAAAAACATGTTGAAAGTTTTCAATTTTTTACATTTTCAATGAAATAATGGCATATTCTCGCTTCGAATGGGAATTATTGCTAGGATTTATTTTTTTTCAAAATATGAAGGATGGTAAATCAAATAATTTTACATCATTAACTCAAAAATCAGTTTTTTTAGCAATAAAAGTCTTCAAGTAAATGAGCAAATGATCTCTTATTTCGAGAGATAGTTTAACGCCGCTGTCAAATGTCATTCTTCTCAAGTAGACAAGTAGACTTTTACTGCTTCGAAAATATTTCTGCCGATCGCAATTGTGATTTAGTGTTCGAATTCAATATACATACCTACCAGAGAAATCTATAATACTAACTGGAGAAATACTTGTTACTATCCAGGTTTATCCGTGATACCTGCTAGAGAAATCCGTGTTGTTACCGGAGAAATTCATGATATATATCGGAGCAGTTTGTGATATTAAACGAAGAAATCCCTAATACTTTCTGTATAAATTCATGAAAAATGCTTGAGTGGAGATAGTCATGATCTGTACCGGGACAACCCGTGATGCTTGATACTGGAGAAATCAGCGATACTTACCAGAAAAATACGTATTATGAATGGAGAAATTCGTTTCACTTTACTGAAGAATTCCGTGATAGGTACATGTATTAAATGTTACCGAAAGCTGAATTAATGTTCTAACATCTTGAGGTGTGGATGGACATTTTTGCTTTCATCTTTGTCCAAACGAAATGAACTGTCCTGATAAACAGCGGATGCTGCAAACAAGCGGTTGTCTGTAGTTGCTGTTCACAAACTTTACCACGAACTGTGTACATTTTTTTGTATTATTCTTACTGCGACAAACTATTTTTTCTGGACTGTGGATGGTATCCTTAAGTAAATTGTAACAATCTTTATTAGAGCTTATCAACATTCCTCCTGCCATAGAAACCTTTAACAGAACTCATTAAGCTGTCTTAAGCAGTTATGGCTGTTGTTGACATTAAAGATAAGCAATTCTAAATAAAATTCTTCTGCTCAAAGGGTCCAATATGACTTTTTCAGCATCCAAAATATCAGTAATTCTACTATTGTGGTGATTTAAAGGCAGAAACCTGCAATAAAATGTCATATCTTTAAAAGTAATTTCACAGCCACAAACAAAACAAGCCTTCTAATAAATAAGGACAACCTCCGACCCACTAAAGCAATTCACCTGTCAACTGACACCACAAGTATGAAGAAATAAGCACTTTTCAGTTTAAAATACAAAACTTCTAAACAAAGCCTTCATCTTATCACAAAGCCACATCCGAAGAACCACTGTTTCTTCTATTTCCGACACTACTTGCTGAAGAAGGAAATTCAGACTAACAACTTTTCTATCCTCTTGCACTTCCTAAAGATGGCTTCAAATGTGAAATATGACCCACAGACCAGACAGAAAAGAAATCCATGTCATTTCAACCAACTAGAAATACAAAATAGAATTTCAATTACTGGCCAGATTTAAAATGAACTGCTTGATATCCATGCAACTCACACATTCATTTCACAACAAATCCCCTTAACTTAATTTACTTTTAGGAAAAAATCTTCTATCAAAATTTGCTTCCTCACACATAATTCAAAATTTCACACTCAATCAAGAAATCCCAAAGCGAAATTGCATCAAAAATACCCTGAGATATAGGAACATATCTTCAATTTGGTCTTCTACCCTCAACTCAGCAAAGTCTATCAGTGTCCATAGACCATTCCATAGTCCTGTTAGAAATTCTATGCAAACTCAGAGTGCCCCCAGTAAAACGAGAAATGAAAATCAAAAATCATTCTCAACATCTCGGTTGGATGTCGTTTGAGATGTTGCGCTGCAGGGTGATTCGATGGTTAAGCTTGGAACTCCACTGTTTCCAAGTTCACGCATCAGCAGTTTATTTGAACATTACTACTCCATATCGAACGGCGAACATTACCCAGACTCACTATATTCCATACTACCCAACAATGAGGAGTGAATTTACGAACCAAAAGTGTTACGTGCATCCCTTGAGCAGATTTTCATCCTTCTTCGAGGATGTTGTGAGTCTGTGGAATCCTTGTGCTTAGTGCAGTAACTGTGTTTACTCTATTTCTACACACACAATAGCACAAATCAATAACAGATACTCGAACTTGCTGCATACCCGTAAGAGCGTACAAAATTGCTAGTATTGCTTTATCATCCTTTTTGCATTGCAAACACAATGTATGCACTTGAACGGTTGCAGGACATTTTTGTGATGGCGGTGATTGCAATAGCGACGACGACGACGACGACGGTATTGGTAGTAGTGGCGATGGTGGGTGATGCATTAAGTTGAGCAAATGGTTGAACAACACTGTTTGTTGCCGTTGAAATAGGCGGTTAGGAATTTTTGGGGAAATATTTGCTCGTTTGAATTGTTGATTGGCAGTACATAAATCGTTTTTGACGCCATTCGAGCAGAACATGCTATTAGTGGGTAAAATCTCTTTGCAATCCCATACTAATCAGATGAATTCCATTTTTGATATGGAATTTCTGGTTGCTGACTTTCGGTTCTCTTCTCTTCTCTTCTCATTTTGATTCGATTTCATTTGATAGGCTTTGGATTCAATTGCAATTGAGATTTGAAAATATTTTTTTAAGTAAATTTTCTGATTCATTTAAAATGCGGTACTGACCGAAATCGACCGGACATAGGATTTTTAAACTTCCGATGGAATTTATTCTTATTGGCTTAGAGATTTATCGACTAAAGCGTATTATAGTGAGTGATTCCAAATTGCAAAAGTTTGGTGGTATTTTAACATGGAAACACAGATGGGAATAGATTAGAAGCAAATATTTTTGTTGAATGGAAAAGTAGCAAAAATTAATTGATTTGTTCATGGTGAGTATCAAGAGCTTATTTAATTTTTTTTTCTTTTTTTTAATAAAACAGTTTAACAATCTATTCTATATTTCGGTGGTAGTATACCGAAATGCCCAAAGTTCCTTCAAAACCATACAAAAATACCCTCATTGAACAAGAAACTACCAGGGGCTCATGATTTTTAGAAAAAGAAACAGGTATCTGATATTTATGTTAGCAACAGAATGATAATTGCTTTAGAGGTGGTAAACCGTAATTTCCAAGAATTGTTTGAAAAAGAATGGCAAAAACTCCATAAGAACATTAAAAAAAATACACTTCTTGGCGGAAAAAAACACCAGGGGCGCATAATTATCATAAAAAAAGTAAGTATACTGTATGGGGGTGATAGGATAGTTAAAAAGACCAGGTGGGCTGAAAGAAATGCTATTTGCTTCAGAGACCGCAAAGAATTGTTAAATAAACGCCCAAGGCTCTTCAAACTCAAAGAAACATTAAATACATACTCACAGAAAAAAAACCGCCAGGGGCTCATAATTCCCAGACAAAAAACAGGTACTCATGCTGATTTGGGTGCTAGTTAAACGGGTTAAAAGGTAAACCAAGAATTGTTAAAAAAATGCTCAAGGTCCATTAGAAACACTTCACTTATTGAAAAAAAAAAGCACCAGGGGCTCATAATTTCCAGAAAGAAGATGGTATTTGATATTTGTGCTGAAGATAGAATTGTTTGAAAAAAATGGCCAAAGAAATTACACTCATTGAATAAAACACTACCAGGGGCTCATAATACCCCCAGCAAAAAAGTAGGTATACTGATATGGGTGATAGTTAAAATGGTATTAAAAGTAAACTAAGAATTATTGAAATAACGCCAAAATTGCATCAAAAACATAGAAAATAAACTCATTGAACGAAGAAATAGCAGCTTGCTCTAATGGTTTCTAGAAACAAGAACGGAAAGAAATTATATTTGCTTCAGAGAGCGAAAAGACAACTCAAAGAATTGTTGAATAAACAACTCCCACAGCTCTTCAAAATCAAAGAAACATTAAATACATTCACTGAACAAAAAACCACCAGGGGCTCATAATTCCCAGACAAAAAGCAGGTATTCATGCTGATTTTGGGTTAAACGGGTTAAACGGGTTAAACGGGTTAAAAGCCAAACCAAGAATTGTTAAAAAAATGCTCAAGGTCCATTAGAAACATAGAAAAATTCACTTATTGAACAAAAAAACACCAGGGGCTCATAATTTCCAGAAAGAAGATGGCATCTGATATTTGTGCTTGTGTTAGGTATTTGATTGAGAGAGTTAGTTTTGCTGAAGATAGAATTTTTTGAAAAAGAATGGGAAATACACTCATTGATTAAAACACTACCAGGGGCTCATAATACCCCGAGCAAAAAAGGAGGTATACTGATATGGGTGATAGATAAAATGGTATCAAAAGTAAACTAAGAATTGTTGAAATAACGCCAAAATTGCATCAAAAACATAGAAAATAAACTAAGCGAACGAAGAAATGACAGCTTGCTAATGGTTTCCAGAAAAAATAACTGAAAGAAATTATATTTGCTTCAGAGAGTGAAAAGACTCAAAGAATTGTTGAATAAACAACGCCCACAGCTCTCCAAAATCATATTAACAATATACACTCTATGCATAAAAAACCGCCAGGAGCTCATAATTCCCAGACAAAACAGCAGGTATTCCTGCAGATTTGGATGCTAGTTAAAAGCCAACCAAGAAGAAAGAATTGTTTTAAAAAATATGCTCAAGGTCCTTTAGAAACATAGAAAAATTCACTCATTGAAAAAAAAAAACACCAGGGACTCATAACTTTCAGAATGAAGATGGTATCTCTGGTATTTGTGCTTATGATATATATTTACTCCAGAGGCTTTAGATGTGGTAACTTCAAGAATTGTTTGAAAAAGAGAGGCAAGCTCCCTTCAAAACAAAGAAAATACTCCACTCATCGAGCAAAACACCACCAGGGGCTCATAATGCCCAGAGAATAACAGGTATTCTTTCTGATTTCAAAGGGTTATTTAACGTCAATCAAGAATTTTTTTTTCTTTTAATTCCAAATCCCATTAGAAACTTGGAAAAATAAACTACCTGAAAAAAACCCACCAGGGGCTCATAATTCCCAAAAAAAAGCAGGTTTCTGATATTTGTGCTTTTGACAGAATGTTGCATGGACTCAAGAAATAGAAAAATACCCTCATTGAAGATTAAAAATACCAGGGACTCATAATTTCCAGAAAGAAGATGGTATCTGATATTTGTGCTTGTGTTAGGTATTTGCTTCAGGAATAGCTGAAGATGTGTGGTTACAGTAAACTTCAAGAATTTTTTGAAAAAGAATGGCCAAAGGAAAAAAAAAACCACCAGGAGCTCATAATTCAAAGACAAAACAGCAGGTATTCCTGCAGATTTGGATGCTAGTTAAAAGCCAACCAAGAAGAATTGTTTAAAAAAAATATGCTCAAGGTCCATCAGAAACAAAATTCACTCATTGAAAAAAAATAATAGGGACTCATAAATTTCAGAATGAAGATGGTATCTGGTATTTGTGCTTATGATATATATTTATTCCAGAGGCTTTAGATGTGGTAAGCAGTTAACTTCAAGAATTGTTTGAAAAAGAGAGGCAAAAGATCCCTTTAAAACAAAGAAAATACTCCACTCATTGAGCAAAACAACACCAGGGGCTCATAATGCCCCGAGAATAGCAGGTATTCTTTCTGATTTAGTTGCTAGTTCAGGGTTAACGTCAATCAAGAATTATTTTTTTTCTTTTAATTCCAAATCCCATTAGAAACATGGAAAAATAAACTACCTGAAAAAAAAACCACCAGGGGCTCATAATTCCCAGAAAAAAAAGCAGGTATCTGATATTTGTGCTTTTGACAGGATGTTGCATCGTGGTAAACACAAGAATTATTTGAAAAAGAATGAAGAATGGACTCGAGAAATAGAAAAATACCCTCATTGAAGATTAAAAATACCAGGGACTCATAATTTCCAGAAAGAAGATAGTATCAGATTTTTGTGTTTATGATAAAAATTTCCTTCAGAGAGATGTGGTAAACAGAACTTCAAGAATTGCTTGAAAAAGAATGGCAAAAAATCCCTTAAAAACAAATGAATACACTCATTGGGCAAAACACCACCAGGGGCTCATAATACCCAGAGAATAGCAGAAGGTATTCCATTTGCTAGTTCAAAGGGTGAACAAACAGTCAATCCAGAATTATTTAAAAAAAAATCTCAAAGTCCTTTCGAATCATGGAAAAATAAATTACCTGAAAAAAACACCAGGTGCTCATAATTCCTAGAAAGAAGCAGGTGTCTGATATTTGTGCTAGTAGCTTAGGTTACAGAATGAGTTTAATATGGTCAACAATAAATTCCAAGAATTATTTGAAAATTAAGCCATAAGCTAAACATAGAAAAATATATTTATTAAACAGAAAAAAATAACAGGAGCTCATGATGACCAAAAAGAAGCAAGTATACTGAACTGATATTGGTGTTAACAACAAATTATAATTGGCATAGTATGCGGAAGCAATTAATAGTGCATGAAAAAGAAGCTCCCTTTGCTTTGCGAATGATATAACCTACAAAATTCTTCATTCCGTTCAAAGAACTAACTCGATAAACTGCTAAGAATCCTTGATACCTCAACTTAACCTTAAAATTAAGTAAATACAAAATTGTTTTTGCATACCAAATTTCTACTTTTTACTTTCTTTGGGCGGGCTTACTTATAAGCTTTAGGAAGTTTAGGTTATTGTGGTTAAGAATTCTTTATCGGTAGTGGCGAGGAGAACATAGTATATGCAAAAGCAGAGAAAGGAAGTTAATAAATTATGAAAACATATTTTCAAGATATTTCTCCTTTGTTATCGTGTCAAACTGCATGGTGAATAGCTTGAAAAACAATAGAAACGGTCTATAATTTGTGTACTTACCAAACGACCGACAACACCTTACATAAACATGCTATTCTATGGGGTTGCCTTAAAATTTTCAATGTGAATATCGGATGTATATTATGGTTTTGACTTGGTAAGTTTAAGTTTAAAGGTTAAAGCATGCGAAATGGTTTTTAGCGGAAGTGATAGAAAATGAGATGTTGTTTTTTTTTCTAGATCCCTTGAAACTAATATTGGTTTAACATCATAATGAAGAGAATATAGATAGAAATTGTCGGAATAATTCTCAGTATTAGACAAAATGTCCACATTTTGGAAACTGTGATGCTTTGTACCTAGCATGAGGAGACCTTGACAAATTCAAACGATTCTTTCCGTAAAAGCACCAAAACTTGAGCCTGGAGAATTCTTTCGGCTACAGAAAAGTACTGAAAAAGATCAGCGCCGTATAATCAAATTTACTGTTTTTAGGTATAAAATTGTGACTTACATTAGGATTCAGTGGACTCGGATGTATTTCACTGGTCTGCAACAAAAATTGGCTCCAAACTAAAATATAGTTTTCTAAAAGATTTTGGCTCGCTGAAGTCAAATCTGATATCAAAAATACTCTAGCACGTTACTTTTTTGAGATATTGTAATATAAACATGTCAAAAATCCATATTTTTTAAACATTTAACTGCTTGTATTTTTATAATCTAGTTACACCTTATTATGACTTCATTTGAGTCGATACACATTTGTTTAAATTTAATTTTACAAAAAAACACTACATTTAACGCAAAACGATATAAACAAACACGTTACTAACCTGAATGCATTTCAGAGCGTATGCACTCCATCATCAGCAATCGCGACTAAGCTTAGTTGAGTTGCAAAAACATTGAAAGCGGTACTTTTCTCTTTTCTTTTAATTTTGTCTTTGGCACATTAGATTAAGTAGGCAAGACTCAATATTGCCGTTGTCTTAAGTGCATTTGTGTCTTTTTGTATGTAAAACGATTCAAATGCATCCAATCGTCTATGGTCGTTTACTTGTTTGAGGAGGGTTAAATTTTCGATGTTTATGTTGTTATGTTCATCATTTAAAATGTGTGACGCAATCGCAGATTTTTGTGGCTGATTGAGACGGACACAATTCATATGTTCTTTAAATCTTGTCTCTATGCTTCGTTTTGTTTGGCCATAATATTTACGTTTGCAATCACCGCATTCAATCATGTTAATCCCTGACTTACTCAATGTTGTTGTTTTGTCTTTTGTAGAACCAAGTAAATTCACTAATTTTTTGTCATTTTTATAGACCACATCCATTTCATGGTTATTAAAAACTTGTTTTAATTTATTTGTTATGGAAGGTTCAAAGGGCAACGTTACTCTTTTATTTTTATTTTTAACTACTTGTGAGAAAAAGGTTGTCATGTTGAAGTTTTTCACTTTTCGCGTATGATTATAGATTAGTTTATCAATCATTTGTTCACTGAAACCATTTACACACGCAGTTGTTTTTATATACTCGTATTCTTTTTTATAATTGGAGATTGAAAGGGGTAAACGGCATAATCTATGAACCATAGAGTGATACGCGGCTAACTTATGTTGTAATGGGCAAAAAGAATCACTAGTAATGGATCTCATAGTGCTTGTTGGCTTGTGAAATACACCAAATTCAACTTTATCATTTTTATATTGCACTTCTAAATCGAGAAACGCGATTTTTCTTTCCACTTCAACTTCATAAGTGAAATTTATTGTTTTAAATTGGTTATTTAAAATTTCCAACGTTTTTTCTATATCGTCTTTATGCACTACGGAAAACACATCATCAACGTAGCGATGCCAAACACGCGGAAGAAGGTTTCTTTCTTTTAAACTAATTTCAAAAGCCGACATGAAAAGTTCAGATATAAGAGGGCTGAGCGGGTTACCCATATTTGTGCCAAACTCTACACTAAATATTTTTGCGTTAAATGTAGTGTTTTTTTGTAAAATTAAATTTAAACAAATGTGTATCGACTCAAATGAAGTCATAATAAGGTGTAACTAGATTATAAAAATACAATTTATTGGACTTCATGCCGTTCAACGTCGAACCGTTATTTAACTGCTAATTTCCTTACTGGCAAATAATTTATTACAAAATTATTAATGAGATTTAAAAGAACTGCATTTTATCTTTCTAAATTATTGGATTATTATATTCGTTTTCCGCACAAAGATATTGCAAGGTGAAGGTTTTGAGTTGTCTAATAGATTCTCTGTGGTCCAGTAAAAGCGTATTTAGAGGTGAAAAGTTCTGAAGTAATAATTTTTAATTATTAGTTTTATTTGTTTTTTAGGTGCTGAGCACTAATCTGCAGCTATCTACAAAAAATATTGTGGTAAATATGAGAAATCATCGAAAAACTTCCAAATAATTATTTTTTTATTGTTTTTGGCGTAGAGTTAAAATGTGAACATTTTTCGTTGAAACGGTTTATGTAAAATAAAAGAAGAGAAAATGACAAATAATTTATGGTTTGACCAATTTTTTTGTAAGACTTCAAGATTCTTCACAAAAATATGTTGAAAAATTCATAAAAATCAGTTCTTTTTAAAAACAGAAAAAATACATTTTAATTAATTTTCCTCTGATAAATGCCCTTTTTTCATCATAATTAACCTGTCCAATACCAAATGTTATACTATGTGGAATAAATACTCCAAATTTGGGCCGAATCGGCTTAACAGTTTAAAATTTATACCAGCTCAACTTTATTTTTGCAGATCAATGTTATCTATCAGATTTTGGAGAAATCTTGCTGAATTAGACAGTTATTGATTCTTATTATCGTGTATCGTATTTAATGAATTTTCGGCACTTTTGGCTGATATGTGCTTCAATTATTGATGTTTTTGACTTTTTCAATCACTTCTTTTCTATGATCCTGTTTTTTTTATTTTAAATGATGATGAGGTCGATCTAATTACGATTCACTTTATGAAACCAACTCTGTACTAGCTGAGCAAGAAGTTGTTTCCACGAACCTAATCCAACAGTCTTTCCGTCAAAGTTTCTGTTAAAATGCCTTAAAAAATTAACAAAGGAGATAACTCAATATTAAGCGAACGTCATTGGCAAGTTAGTTACTTGGTATAGAAAGCGGTAACAGTTCTAATATTTAAATTCATTATTGTCTTTAAGACACCCGCTATCAGTGTAAATCTAGATTCATTATTAAAGCCTTGGTTACACGTCTGCTATGTCACAAGATCGCTAAGGCATACGATGAACAGTTCTATTGTTGAACTTCTTCACAATGTATCACAATTTTTGGAAAAGGTGAGTGTGAATTATTAGAAACAAGGTATAGGATAGCGTAAGAATTTTGTGAGCTAATTTTTTCTTAGAAATTTAAATTCTACCTGGATCAGAATCACAAGTCACAGAAAATTCTCCTATCATTCTAACTCGAAAGAACACAAAAGCCTATCACGCATTGAAAAAGGACATTTTTTAGATATTTTAACTTAAAATTGAATAAATATCTTGAATAATCTTATACTTCAACTTAAAAAAAATCTTCTGCAAAAACATACAATTTACCTCTGTCTGTTTTGTATTCTTTTTTGCTTTGCGCGTATTTAGTTCTTGTTGTCATCGAGAAAGTTAAATAAGAAAAAGGTAAATACATCACAAAGATGGAAGATAGAAACTTGAAACATTTTCTATCTACTGATGATGGCTGATTGCAAATACTTACCTATCTTACCTTTATACACGACACACAGAATCCTATTATCCCCTTTTCACGTTTTTTTTTTATATTTTCTGTTCTTTCATTTAAGAGTAAGAGAGTGTATGAAAGTTTAATAGGCTTTTTTTTTCTTAAGAAGCTTTGTTTGGCCTAATTCGATGCATTGGGCGTAAGAAAATTGGGGGCACGTGTTGACTTTTTATGTAGGTTTCGGGTAAGTGAAAATGTCTGACATTTAAGTGACATTTTTGCTCTTTTTTTGTTGTTGTTTTGTTTGCCCTTATCTTAAGAGGAAAGGTGAAGTAGTGATATTTGGGTCGTGCGTTTTTACTTACAATTTGACATTTACTCGTATTATTATGATATAATTCGTCAAATCAATTTATTGAGATAAAAATAATTTTTATGTTTTAAGCATTGATTCCACTGACAGGGAAAGTGCTCACAGCTTTGAATATCTGACGTCAGAATCTGTTCAAGTTATGTAATTTATGTCAGTACCACCACGTCAAATAATTTTTACATGAGGGAAGGCTTGAACAGAGTGAGGCTTGAACCCTCTCCTCAGCAGTTAAGAATTACATTCACTGTATTATTGCCATTTTTTAAAAAAATCACATTTGCTTTTCTCTACTTAATATTGGTGCGATTAAGGATCCTTACCTTTTTTGTTACTTAGCTGAAAAATACGCTTGGTTCCTATAGATCTCTGAAGAACAACTAGTAGATGGGTATCCGAGACATCAACCTCATCTACTTTTGGTTGTCTAGGAGACTTCAATTAAAGCGGCAGTTGAACATAGAATGGGTGCCTCGCAGTTTTTTGTTGTTTTTGCTATAAGCTTTGCATTCAATCATCCAAAATTGTGTACGTGAAGTAAGAGGTTCTCACGATATAGACACTAGGTCAACTAGGTGCTATTTTCGTATCACTCTTTTTTGTTTTATTTAAAAAAAATAGGGGGCAGGTGGATTTTGGTGGTCAACATTTTATTAACCAATTATGTCTGTAATTTACCAATTACTGCTGTAATTTACCAGATACCAGTATTGTAAAAACTGGAGTTTTTTCAGCGCTGCAGTTAATTGACTAAGTTTTTTAAGTCTTTTAACTTACAAAAGTACTTTGACTGTAAAACTGCAGTCAGCAGTCAGTACTTAAAAAAACTGACTGAACAATTAATGAAAGCAGTTAATTGACTAAGAGTTATTTAACTGCAGTACTTTTTCACTGGTTTTAATCGTGTAGTCAGTAGAAAAAATTTAGTCAGCCGTACTGCCACACTTCCATGACACTTTTTCGTAAGAATATAGAGCTCTGAAAGTAACATTATGTTTAAGGAATGCAAATATAAAGAACAGTATAAAAAACTATCTACTGACTAAAACCAGTAAAAAAGTACTGCAGTTAATTAACTTTTAGTCAATTAACTGCTTTCATTAACTGTACAGTCAGTATTTTAGTTCTCACTCTGCATATTTTGCTGTTAAAGTACTAAACAGCAACACCTACTAACTTGGAGTTAAAATTAAAGTCAATTAACATTCACTGAATTGACTGCATTACCGATTGACTGCAGTTTTTTACAACTCTGCCAGATACAGATGTGATTTACCAGTGTCCTGTTTACTTTCCAGCCCAGTTTTCAACCTATTAAATCAAACATTTATTACAAAACCAATGCATGTCCTTTATAAAAAACAAATTTGAAAAACAGCATGTTAACATTTTTTTCTGATGTTTATATGGGTAAGACTTGATAGAAGCAGATTTACTTTTATTCTATAATAAGATGCTCCATTTGTCTTTTGGGTTTGTTAATTGAGTTGTTTCTTTGTTTGTATTCAAAAAAAAAAAAAGGTTAAGTTGATTTCTAGGAGTTTTTCTTCTAGCATTGATTTAAGTGTATTTGGTATCATTAAGTATTTATATGAAAGTCATGCTCATGTCTTTGTTTTTGGATCAGCAACGACATTAGTACATTATGTTACCCGTAAGAAAGATTGTGTTTTATGCTCAAGTCTAACAAATGTGTTGACAAAAGTACTAACAGCGATACACATATTCGAGTAAGGACATATTTTGTATGTAGGTACTTTTATTGTCTTTTCTTTGGTAAAGTTTTTTTCTTTCTTTATTTTATTTTTTCTAAGAAAATAACACTCAAAAATAAAGTTAGGGTCTTTCCTTTTTTAATGGATTTGAGAATTAATTTTAATTTAAGAATCTATAGACGAAAAGCATCGTGTTTGATAACCTTGTTTGATCTACAAACAAGTTAGCATTGCTAATTTAATATTTTATTTTAATAAAAATTTAAAATTTAAAACAAAAAAAAAATACACTTAAATTAACTTCAAAAAGATTTCATTTCAAGTATAAAGTGAACAAAATATTATTATTTGTTTGTTAAATCAATAAACACTTTTGCGCATCACTTCACACTTTCTAACACATTCAACATGAATTATTGAAATCATCGTTTTCTGTCATGAGATGTATTTTTTGAATAAATGTTTTGTTACGTTTACTGGTTTGCTTTGATGTACTTTATAAGATTTTCTGAAAGTGAATTGAAATGCATTAAATTTTAATAATTGCTACAGAGTGAATGTTTTGAATAAAATTGATAAAAGAATGTTGTTCTTTACTAAGTTGCATGTGTATTACTTGCATGTGTGATAAGTCTTGAATTTTCAACAAACAAACAAAAATAAAATCCATTAAGGGTGCTCCTTAATTGATTTAAAATAAAAACAATAAAACCCAAACTTATTTATTCTAATAATTAAGGCTCCTTCAAATCTTACAAATTTTTATATAACATTTTTAAAAATGATTTTTTCCAAAATTACTTAGACAATAAAATCAAATGTCATAAAATCATTGTGCCATTTGATTTCTTCTAAAAATTAATTTTTTTTTTAAATTTTCTTTTATTGTAAGGTCAGACCTTTTAAAAAAAATTAAGAATATGCCGTTTTTTAGAAATTTTATTAAAAAATTAAAAAATCATTTACTAGTTTTTCCATCAGTCATGTCATAAAATTAGCGCAGTGGAATTTAAAAAAATTACTATAAAGACCTTCTTAACCCAAATCAAATAGCTACCACCATATTATATGTTCCTCACTTCTTTGAGGACCCGAGTTTGGATCGACCGTTTGCTGCTGATGAAATTACGTATAATAATTCTGGCTTCAGAAAAAAAACATTCTACAACAGAAAAAAAGAAGGTGTATGAATTCTTCGTGGATTTAAAATCCGCTATTGTTAAGATCTCAAGGCAATTGCTAATTTACAAATTACGGAAAATTGGAGTATCTTCAAAATTTGTCAATCTGTGTATTTATTCTTATACACAATCAGGACAGGAAAGAAACTGTCAGAATATTTCCAAACGCAGTTTGGGGTGCAGCAAGGATGCTTATTATCGCCGTTACTTTTTGTACTCTACATAAATGATTTGCATGAGTACATGCATAGAAGGAGGGATTAATATCGAGTATTTGAATATTAAATTATTGCTTTATGTCGATGATATGGTTTTATTAGCAGATTATGTTGACGTGTTGCAACAGGTGATAATTCGTTTTGAAAAGTACTATAAAAAATGGAATTTAGAAGTCAATCTTTTGAAATCGGAAATTAGAATTTTTCGGAATAGTGGTAGGTTATCACAAAGAAATCACTCCAGCCTCAGCACAATAACATGAATCCTTAAAGCATAATATATCTCAATAGAAGAATATTTGGAGGATATAGGTCGACGTTATGCAGCTTCTGTAACATGAGAGAAGAAGAAAATACCCAACATTTTCTTGATAGATGCCCCGTCTTCAGAGAATTTAGAGTTCGAAATTTTGAAAAAGCTTTGTTGAATGAAAGCGAAATCATAACAATGGCGGAAGCACAACAAATTGGCACCGACTTGCCAACTATGTATCTTCGGCAGTATTCTATAGCAAATAGCTTGTTGGGGAATTCAATTAGTTCTAAGACAAGAATCAATTAAGTTAGATACTTTTTTCTTCAAGCCTAAAACATAAAAAAAAATGGCGTATTCCCCTCGTGAGCGCTTTCCCCCATTTCACTCATTTTATTTTTTCAAATCGATGTATTTCAATTCGTATTGTGAGAAACAAATATTCAGCATGACATATTGTATATTTCATTTCATGGGTCTAACCCACTGAAGTTAGCGCCTAAAAAAATCGATGGCATCAATGTTTCCAACAGCTATTTTTTTTTAAATTTTACTCTAAAAACAAAGCCATCAAAGCATACACCTTACCTATATTAAAACAACCTTGTTATTTTGTTTAATTGATTCTTGAAACACTCAACTTTTAATATCCACTCCTCCTAAATAGAAAAGTATTCGACGAACAGTAAAAAAAAAAAAAAATCTTCCAATCGATTACTAAGCCGATTTGCAGTCAACAGAAAAAAAAAATTCCAATATATTGTAAACCAAACCTCAGTGCCAACATTGAAAATGGATAACGAACGACTCCTGATTACAAATAATCATTTTTTTTTCACAGGAAAAAAAAAAGAGAAAAAAACAAAATCCTAGTGGATGGCCCACTTCGATAACAAGATGAATTGCAATTTAATTCGATTTCCTTGCCATAATCGTGATCCTATCACTTTTCTGTTGTAAGCTGCCTGTTGGATTACAAGGTTTGTTTTTATTATTTTTTTTTTTTTTTTCATTTTTCGAGGCGCGTGTGTATAACTGGATTCTACAGAAACATCATCGTTATTGGGCCAATTCAGATGAAAAGTTCACGACCGAATACGTATTATCCTTTTTTTGGTTATTTCAACTTGCAACATAAGTACAATTTAAGGGTTAGTTGTGTATTCGCAGGAGAAATCGCCTTTTTATGTATTTTGGAGGTTTAAACAGAAGTTCAAAAGAATTCCTGTTTATTTGGTCAACTTTTTTCTTAAATTTTTTTTTAGTAGTCTTAGCCTTTCGATATATTTTCAATTCTCGCTTGAAAATACATTCGGAACTTTCTTTTCTTGAATTTTCGAAATCCAGTAACATGAAATTTTTGACCTTAGTCTGTTTTTTATTTGGTACAAGTTCTTATAGAGTTCTTCTAGTGCTTTGCATGTGCTTAAGACCTTAAGAAATTTTTAATTTGGATTTTGTTATATTTTGATATTTTGCCCTACTTACGTTTCTTTTCTTCGAGATCACCCTTAACCCTTTCCTTAGTTTTATTAGAGCTCTTCTCTTCTTAAATATTGAAAATTTAATATTGCCAATTTAGTGCAAGTTCAGTTAACCAAATTGGGTTCCTTAAATAACCAATTTTGCCTGCCTGCGCACATACATATTTTCGATATTGGCTTGTTGGAATTTATAAATTTTGTATAAACAAAAGGTGGGCGCCAAGCTCCCCTTTCACGCTTCGCATCATCCCTTATTGATTGTTTTGTATTAAATTGGGTCGGTGATGCTCGCGAATATTTATATCTCTTTAGATAGATCCCCTTCCAGTCATTATAACATCAGGAAATGGGGAAACCGTAGCCATATTATCTTTCTCCGGTCGACAATAAAAATAATAAGACAAATGGGTATGCTTTGGTGAATAAATGAGATGGTTGTTTTGGTGTTTTGTTTTTTTTTTTTAAGTTTCAATTAGGGTAACAGTTTTTCGACAACCATCGAAATTATTACATAATTTCAATTCAAATATAACAACGTTTTTTTTTTTTGAATATTTTGCGGAAAATATAAATAAATTCACAAAAGAGAACATCTTCCCCAGCTTTTGTTAGAATTTCGGAGTAAGGTTTGCGAAAATAAAACAGGTATCTAAGAGAATTTTGATTGTTCTCTTTTTTGTTGTTTAGTTTTGTAAGCAGAAACAACAATGGAGTTAGAAATAATTGTGCCTTCTAAAATAGTATTTCCGTAGAAGTTTTTTAGTCTAAAAATTGTGTGAAGTCATTTCTTCACACTTTTCTGTTCGTCATGATTTTTTTTTTCTCGCAAATATTGTATTTGAGCTAAATAGAAAAAAAAAAAAGAAATCCAAGTAGTAGCTATTCCAGTGTTGTCTTTTAGTTTTAGAGAAAACTAAAAATAACGAGATCTTGATCACTATTTACAGGATAACAACTTTGTTGTTTGAAAATTGAATTCCTTGCCTATAAATTCTGATCAAGATCTCGTTTTATCATTCATTTCTCTCGAAAAGTCGTATGGGATGGATTCAAGTCTAAAACCTTAAAAATAAATGCTGGTGTGCCACAGGGGTCCATCTTGTCTCCGAGTCTCTACCTCATTTTTATTAATGATCTCCTTTCTGAAAAATCTAATAAGCAATATTCTTTCGCTGATGATAGTACTCTCAACTTTTCATATTCATTTAAAGATTGACCTCCATGTACTTCCATGAAACATGATAGGCTCATTAAATTTTGACCTCGACATTATTGTCGAGTGGGGAGTAAGAAACCGCGTAGAATTTAATACTTTTAAAACGCAATGCTGCTTACTATCGTTAAAGCGAAATCTATCTCCCATTCCACTATCCATTAGTGGAACCTGCATCGAGGAAACCGAACAGCTTTTGATTCTCGGTATGTGCGTTACAAACCACCTTTTGTGGAACGAACGCATATTTGATGAAACAAAAATGCTGCGAAATACTAAGGTTTCCTCCGGAGGTGAAAGAAATTTATCTCCCCTTCTGATCTAGCTACTATATATAAAGCGTTTATTCGTCGAGTGGAATATTCAAGTCTTGGCAGGTGCTCCTATAACCCACTTGAACTTCTTGGACAGAGTTCAAAATAGAGCTCTGAAAATGATAGGTTACAGATCGATAACAGACACAATTACGCCTCTTGACCACCGACCCGTCAAACAATTCCATCGTAATACTTGCACTTCGAGGAATGCTCATCAGTACACCCTTGAGCCAAATTTCGGACATACCGTCAAATACAGAGATTCCTTCATTAGTCGTATTTCGCGAATGTGGAATGCATTACCTGCCTCTGTTTTTTCCTAACAAGCATATGTTCCCCACATAGTGCAATCAGAGAATCAAACCCAGACCTCAGGTGTGACAGTTCATCGTACTTACCATTACGCTAAAGGGTACCACCTCAATTTCTAAAACACCCATAAAATATCACCAACTTTAAAATATTTTTTTTTTGACAATTTTTTGACTGCAAATGTTTTCTTGCGATTAACTAATTGCAACTGCCACCTAATGCTTCCTAGAATAAATAAAGTAGGTACTGAACATAAATTAGTTCCAAATGCCATAATGCATTTTTGTCAATTTGCTTAGGTATAGAGGGGTGATAATGATTTTTGATAAGACCAGTCCTCAAAAATTCAGTTTTTTTGTATACAAATTAGAATAATTCAAGTTTCATTTTATATTTAGTATTTTTAGTACTTTGTTTTCAAATTAATGATTTATGAATGAAAAAAAAATCAAACAAACAGTTTATTTAGATACACAAAATAAATAGTTTAGATGGCAACCCTTATAGAATTTTAAATGAATCAAGACCTTAACACTGTGCTTTTCCAAAATCATGCAGATCTATTCGAAAAAAAAATGATTTAAATATGCTCCTGTCATTCAAATTCAACTGTTATCAACAAAAATATTCAAAATATGAAGCACGAGAAGGTTGCACACTATCACCTTTGTTATTATTTAGTGACAATTGGGGAATTGCTTCCCATATCATTAATCAGAGAAGCAATTGAAATTTGGAAAAGAAGTTTGATTTTTTGATTTCTTTTATACACCGACATGATTGCCATTCAATTTGACTGGTGTTTGACCCTCTACCCTTAGGGCCTTATGGCATGTCAAGGGTTAAGGGTTGATGATAAGGTACACGAATAAACTTCATATGGATTGACTGATTATTGATTAATAACAGAAAAAGAACTTGAAAAATATGTTTGTACAGCATTGTAGGTGTACATACTTTTTAGAAAATTCCCTAGCACACATTTTCATGAATAAATTAGATGAGTGAGTGTGCTTGCTATTCCGTGTTGTTTGCCATTCCGGCCAGAGGCAATACAGTGGCTGCATATTCATTGTGTATCGGCAGCTGGTTTGTTTACGCATTCACATCAACATTTTACCCCCAAAAAGAAAAAAAAACTATCTCCGGACCATCCGGAGCACTCTGGCAAACTTTTTGAGGAGGCATTTTTGTTTATGCGGAAAATGACTTGTTTTTCTATAAACCAGCAGCAGCAGCAGCAGCAAACTTACCACTTTTACTATTGTCTGTGTGAAATTTCATAGTGTTTTGTCAACGATGATGCTGATGATGACAGAGTGAGGTCCTTTTCACTGATGCTGTTCTGCTGGATACAATACAAAGTATTCAAGGACGACGACCATGCCATGGTTTGGCATTTTGCAAATAATTTCGAATGGAGCATAATTTCAATGACAAACCGTTATAGTGTTGAACGTGCACACTCTATACACTGTACATATAATATTAAGCAGCAAGATGTAGTACCGCATCCTGGGACAAAACACATCGCCTCTTTCTGTGTGTTTCACTCTGTACAGGGGGGCATTATTATTTTGGTTAAAACCGCAAGTGCTGAACGAAATAACACAAAAAAAAAGAGAGGGTATCTATGTACATATGTATGTTTATTTCATGGATTTGTGTAGATGTGACAGGTTGTTTTTGCGTACAAACATGTCATTTGCATGGATGAGGTTTTGCTGATGGTGATGACAATATAATGCCACATATCGGTTGGAACGCGTAAAATTGGAAGGAATTTAAGCAAATTAGTTCGCTAAAAACAAAATTTTCAAAAAACAAATATGACAGAGTGGTAAGTGTTTGAGTGAAATAATAAACAAAAACCTGCTACCAACGAGGTGGATGATTTAAAATATTTTAGAGTGATATTTTGTTTTCAACGAAAAATGTTTAAAAAAAAGTACTCATACGCCATAGTGAACTTACAAAATGAAAATTCAATTGACATTCAAGACAATATTTTTGCTGATGAGGGGAAAGTACACAAATTGACGGAATTGGTCTTGTAGAAACGGTATAAATTTTCTAGTTCGTTAAGAAATCCTTATTAGCGTTCTTCTTTTTTTTTCAAATAAAATATTAAACCCCTCGTAAGGAAGGATAATTCCATAAAGGGTTTGATTTAATATTTCCCTTATTTGCCAATGCAATCCCATACCCCAACAAGAACCCTTTGCTCCAGTGAGACTTAGAATACACTTGAATTTAATTTTGTTTCTTGTTTTTACCCATTCCCTTAGAGAGAGAGAGAGAGAAAGAGAAAAACGGATTTAACAAGTTATGAGTCTTAAGACACTCGACGATAATGAACCAAAAAGACTTTCTGGTATTTTCGGTTAACCCCATCGGCCGTTATAATTTTCTTAATATTTAATTTATCCTTTACAGTTGGGATTTTCGCACCCGCAGGCAATAAGGCTAAAGCTGTATAGTGACTGATGTAGGTATCCCTATATGATTGTGTGAATGTCACATCTGTTCGTTGTTAAACTAAATCAGCTTTGAGGGTAAATAACACAAAAAAAAAACGAAATCTCTGTGTGTTTTAGTCCTGTTTGCAATGTTGATGTGCAATTTTTCCTTTCCTTTTTTTTTTTTGAAAACAATGTTTTTTTTTTTTTTGCTGTGTGTTATACGATTTCAAGCAATTTCATTTTGTGGATTTGTTTAACAAGAGACGATATTTGTGGTGGGATTTTTCAATTTTGGTCTACAAAATGGCCAAATGTATGTTCTACAAATGACAGCATGACTATTTTTATACAAACACGTGTGTTTTTAGATACAATGTGTTTTTTAGAAACAATGTGTGTTTTTAATTTTTTGATAAAACAAAAACTCGAAGAGTTTTATCAAACCCAGTCAACAGTCGATTACACTCCGACAGATTTTGGAAAAAACCCGGGAATTCCAAATCGATACACACCACCTCTGAACAGAGACTAGTTATACAGAGCGTCGCACATCTCAGCATCCCTGTCAAACTCATTCGCTTGTGCAAGATGATAATGGAGAAATCTCGCTGCTTCGTCAAAGTTTGGTAAGAACGCCCCTGAACCGTTTGATGTTGAGAAAGGTATAAGATAAGGCGACGCGTTATCATGCAACCTATTTAACATCGTTCTTGAAACAGTTTTACGCAGATCAGAAGTCAACACCACTATGGTACAATTTATCAAAAGCCCGTTTAACTACTTTCATATGCAGATGACAGACATATTCGACAGAACAAAGTGAGTTGTGGTTGGTGCATTTGCAAGTATCGAATCGGAGGTGACAAAAATGGGATTGGCTGTTAATGAAAAGTATATGCTATCAACGAGAAGGTAAACTCAACATCGACGACTAGGCCAAAACATCACGATGGATAGTTATAACTTCGAAGCAGTCAAGAACTTTGTCTACCTGGGATCCGCTATAAACTCAAACAACGACATCAGGGTAGAGATCAAACGGAGAATTACTCTTGCCAATCGCTGTTTCTTCAGGCTGACGCGGCATTTAAGTAGTAAAGCCCTCTCTTATAGAACCAAGGGAACGCTATGCAAAACCTTAATCATCTCGGTCCTACTATATGGGGCAGAAGCATGGGTGTGAAAAGATTCGGATGAAAATTTGCTTGGTTGCTTTGAGATAAAGATTCTTCGAGTGATTTTTGGTCCTGTGTTTATCGAAAGAGTATGGAGAAGGAGATTCAACGACGAGCTTTATGAGCTTGGGACACGTGGAGCGTATGGACATCAACGCACCAGCCCGACGAGTCTTCGAATCCAACCCTGATCGTGCGTAACTGGAGGCAGCTAAATAAGGACAGAGTGGGCTGGAGAGGCATGATGGTTGAGGCCGTAGTCCATCCTCGATTGTTAGCGCTATCTTAAGTATGTAAGTAAGTATTTAGTATCATATCACATTCAAGAATTGAAGAATATAGAACAATATGTTATTCAAACAATTTGTTTTTCAATGATAATTCAATATTAAAATAAATAATTTCAATAATAATAAAAATAAATTAATTAAGTAATGGCTGCGTCCAGATCAATGGAAATTTGCGTTGGATGGGTTTTCGACGCATGGTAATGGGTCAATGATTTTTTTTCAAAATTTAGTTTTTAGATGTTGATAAATAATATCTTAAAAATGGCATACCAATTTTGTTTTTTGAAAAATCGTTTGACACCATTTTTCAAAAAAAAAAACTGGAAATTTATATTTATAAAAGAAATTATATCAAAAAGTTAAATCAAAATCGTTAAAGTAGTTTTCGAGAAAACTCGAATTAATGAAAAACGTTATATGAGAGGACGAGATATTCAAAAAGAAAAAAAAAAAACTTTTGAAATTACATAAAAATCACCTTTAATTTATCGTTCAGATGGAGATTCAATACTTATTTACTTTTAATTTTCAAAAATATATCATTTTTACCATATTTCGCCAGCTTAATGTTTTGAAATAAATATATGTACATATTTTCCCCCAAAAAACATTTTTTTTTCATAAAAAAAAAATAACAACATTTAACTTGTTACTTGTGGATCTCTTTCATGTTAAAAGTAAATTTAACGCCAATTGCAAATGAAAATTCATTCTTTTCCAAATTTTTTTCTTCAATCTTTTTAACATTATCATTATTCTTCCTGAAACCTAAGCAAATCCACGCACCAAAAATTTTCTTATTTCTGAAAGAAAACTCCTCTTTTTAAATTTTATAAAGAAAAGACGTGTTAAGGAAAAGGACATTTCATTCAAGATTAATGAAACTAACTAAAATGGGACAGGCACGAACAAGAGCGTTTAAAAATTCTACATGGGTGTGTGTCCTTGACTTTTTTTTTAATGTGGTTACATTTTTTTTTTTTGATAATTTAAACGAAATAAAGTTGACATTAGATCATTTTCGCACCAGTATAAAAATGAATAAAAAAAAAAAACTGTAATTCAAAAAAAGTGTTTCGAATATTAATTATTTTCGGGATATAAATGATGAAAGTTATTTGAATATGCACTCGGGGTCTGTTAGAATTTGATTTATTATCTTCTCAATTACAAATATCTCGAGGGAGTAATGAAAGAAAATGGTATAGTTTATAGTAATGAGGAGACCATGTCATTAAGTGCGGATATATTGTTAATTGGAAATTACTTTGCATTATAAAGATCTTTAAAACAATATTTTTTTCTGAAATGTTCTTTCAAATGGTCAATTTTTTTTTTTTAAAAAAGGAAAATACGTAAAACCTCAATTAATTCTGCATGAATAACTTCAACTTGTTAGAAATTACTTCCATCTACTCCAATTAACCATGGTTTTTTGTAGATAAATTTTTTTTGTTGAAACACTTTAAATGAAAATTTAAGTGCTCATCACGTTAGCTTAATCGTTTCCCAAAAGCAAACCAAAGTGTCGACTCTCAAAGACTTTAGAATAGATACATAAACACAAAGAGTAGATATCGCAACAGAACAGCAGTCTTCCTTGGTACATAGAAAAGAATGAGTATTGAGTTGGTACATGAATGAAGGCTATAATGTTGTTTCAAAGGACTCTGGGGAGTACACCAAGTAACGAATGGCTTCATCATGTCCACTTTGCAGTTTATTTGTTTGGTCATCCAATAGTATATCTCTGTATCTATGTAGGTACTACATGTATGCATCGTTGGTTTCATTTTCCACGTACTGGTGGACTATTGTTGGAAGGTTTATAAGTAACTTAACCATCTGGGAATAGTTCTATGAGTGTATGTGTTCATCACAAGTCCTTGAAAGGATATACGTAAAATTTTATTCATACGATTGATGCAAAGCAGGCATTACATTACACATGCACAGAATACAACTTTTACTTTGAATTTAATGTTTGCTCATTTTATTTGCCGTGACTACATACTTTATCGTAATTTAAATTTTCATCTACATGTAGGTTAATTTTATTGTAAGGTAAGGTAGTTCAACATTGTGATAATATAGTTCACCCGACAAGTTCATAATTGCTTTAAATACGAATGCAAACCCAGCGAATCACGCTGGCTCACCCAGAGTACAGAATTGCGAATAGGCATTATTATTTTCCTGTAGGTATTAACATATGACACAATAACTTCAATCCGCGGTTAGTAACCGTGTAGAATGTAGACAAAACAATCAAAAACAAGATTATCTACCAACTTACTTACTTTCTTAATGAGCTCCAAGCCTATTTGTTCCAAAAACCTGGCCAAAAATATCTTATGTCTTAAACTGCTACTTATACTTGTTTTATATTAATTTATTAGTTAAATATCGTATAGCAGAGATTTATCTATGTATAAAAATATTCATTTATCCAAAACTGCTACTTTCATCGATATTAATGTTTACAATGTGACTTTTTGATAACAATTTTAAGACATCTAGTGATAATGTTTTTTTGTATTATTACTTTTTGAGGTGTTAGACGCTAACAGCAGCTTATTCAACAATTTCTTTGCAGTTCAGACGGAAAAACTGCAATTTACTGCAAAAATTCGAGGTACCAGTAAAAACGACCATTAACATAAAGGTGCAGCTGATTCTTTCATAAATATCTTAAATATAAAGTACCTTTAATTACTAATTAAAATTTAAAGACCTAAATATGTTTAGAAATATAACAAAACCCTTTCTGAATGAAAAAAAATACAAATGTTTACTCAACATTTTTTGTTTTTGAATATCTCGTCTAGAACGAATACCTACCTCCCATATAACGGTTTTAAGTTATTGGATTTTTCTCGAAAACGGCTCTCACGATTTTTATTACACTGATTCGGCTCTAACGATTTTGATATGATTTTTTTCCAGAAAGATAAATTTTTAGAATTTGTTTGTTTTTGAAAAATCGTTGGAGACGATTATTTTTTTTTTTTAATTTTTTTAATAAAAAAATTTCAAACGATTTTTCAAGAAAAAAAAGGGATGCCATTTTTAATATAGTATTTATCAACATCTAAAAGCAAAATTTTGAAAAAAAAATCACTGACCCATAATCGAAAAAAATAATTTTTCAACAAGAAAAAAAAACAAAAGCTAAATTTTTTAATCTAAGTTGCTACAAGAGCAAGTTTTTGGGATCCAGTAGTACATTTTTTTCTCCTTGCCAATTTCTTTCAATTTTTTCTTTGTTAATTTTTTACTAACGTGTCATTTTTGAATCTGAAGTTTGTTGACTACCATGATTATTTTGAAATTGCTTCTGTTAAAAGTGATGATAAAATCCTTTTTTTTTTGTCCAGGTCAACAAATTTTGCCTGTTCTTGAATCGTTGTATTCGAGTTCCACATTTGTAAATGTCACGTAAAACATTTGGAGTGTCACATTGGTGTATAATTGAAACACTAAACTTGAGAATAAAGAAAAATGCAAAAATTGCAACCAAACTAAAATGCAAACGTACTATTTCTTCTGTTACTGACAATCTTTGTTCAGTATAATAGTTTTATAGATATATATGTAGATCGATTTGAGCTTTTCAAAATGGCAGATTATGCCATGTTGGCTGGTCCGGGAAACCACAAATTAAACTTTTCTAATACTTTTCTTTCAGATTTGAAATAAATTTCCTTTCCCTTATTTCGTTCCACGAAAAAGTCTTTCTTTCTTGTATTTACTATACCTATGTGGTTCCTTCCTAAAATTATTCCCCGATAATTCAAGCTCCAATTGAGATACCTCATAGAATTGAATTGAAGAATGCATTTTTTCAAGGAAAAATTTTATTTCGCACAACAAAAACCTTCCATTTTTGCTTACGATATGATAGTATCATGAATTTTTATCTCATCTACTAAACTTCTATTGCTTTTGTTGAAAATGTTTTTTTTTTTTAATCCAATCGAATTATCATCATTTCAGCGTTCATCTGCAAAATTGACTATCAATAGCTTTTTATTTGGAAATAGCATTTCGAATTCAATACAATTTCACAGATATGTATGTGATGCATTCAATTTATTTATTTTTTTTAATTTCTTTATTTTTCTATAAATTTAATTTAATTGAATTTCCTAATCGATTTTTCTGTGTCATGATTTCAATAGAAATAGTCATACTTTGAATTTGATTGTATATTTAAAATAGTTTTCAATATACTCTCCCATTGAACATTTGTTAATCTATTTAATCGCTGAACTTCCACGCTTGTTATTATCTTCACGCTACAATTATTTTTTGTTGTTTTGTTAATTAATTTTATTGAGTGAATGTCAACTTTAACGGATTACATTTGCTTATATTAAACAGTGATATTTTGTGTTTTAATGTTAAGCTATGTTGTCATTATCAAATTGTTTTTCGATAAAAAATATTTTTTTTTACAAACATACCTAAATTGATGATTGTGGCAAATGAATACATTTATAATCTCCTACCCACAATGCGGAAGAAGGATGTATTGTTTCCAGTTTGGCGGGCGCCAAAATTAAATTAAAGTGCATATTCCAGTTGATAAATTTTAATTCGATTAAGGATGCAATCTTTTTTTTTATTTTGTTTTTAATTTACTGCATCAGGATGTTATAGTGGTTAACTTCAACTTATAGGGTAAATTAACCAACAGTTGTCGTTATTTGAGTTTTTTTTAGGATCAAGTTCTAAAGTTGAAAAACTATTTTCAAATAATACAAAAAAAATCTGTAATTTTTTCAGATTTTTATTTTGATCCCATATACCCCCTATAAGTGCTTAAAGTTTACAAATAGGATTTTTTGTGTGCTTTAGAGTTTTATTAAATTGACTCAAAAATCTCGAAAACTAAACAAAATTTTAAAACTTTAGTATCGAAGTGGGAGAAAATACACAATTAGATCACTCGTAATTCCTCTTATAGCTTAAGTTGCTTAATTGGGTAACACTTTTAATTTAAAATTTTGAAAATTTTGTAGCTATAGAAAATATGGGCAAAAATAACGATTTTTAAATGAATAAAACAGCTTTTCAAATGAGTTTGACATCCAAACGAAGTATGCCAAAAAAATCAAAATCATTTGGACTGTTTTAAGAAAAATTATTTGGTATACTTGAATACAAACGATTTTTCAAATTAAATTTGGTATTCCATTGAAAGGTATTATTTTTTTAAGATTTAAAAACAACATTTTGAAAAAAAATCATTCTCCTTTTCAAATTTGTTTTTAATTCAAAATTAATATTTTTTTTTTGTTTTTGTTTTTGATTTTGTACAGTTAAGAGATTCGAATAAAAAAATGGTTTAAAATATTTTTAGTAAAAGATATTAACTTTTGCCATATATGGCTTTTTGTGCAGATACTTATTTTACAAGAAACTAAAATATTGCCATACATGAATGCAGTGTAGCAATCCTCCTTCAAGTACAGATTAATTCTGCATTTAGTGATCTGTATATGTAGGCATTTTCGTACTGTTAAGATGTTTTTTCCCATTCCGGAATGTGATCCAATTGATTGTTTGTCCATTGCAAGGTCTCTTCCTTTTTTTTGGAGTGGCCTGATTTTGAAAAGCTTGTCGTGTCCAGCCAGGTTGGTTAAATTTCACAAAATTTTCATTATCCGCGAATAAAAGCATCCTTTTATTCTTTCCCAACACCTACATTGCTTAGTCTCCATACACAAAAGACTGTTATAGTTGAGTAAGTAAAGTCAATAAGTCCTGGTTGAGGATTTCAATACCTACTTGAAGAAGGCAATTCTATGAGGGATGCAAATAAAGAATGGCCATCGTTGGATTCCTTAAAATTCATGTCAAATAGTTCTCCAGCTAAAAGAAATCCAAAAAAAAGAAGTCAGCGGGGGTCTCCCTCCAATTTTTGAATTGTATACTCACTCGGCATGTTCTGTAAAAAAAAGGTTGTTTTCTCATTCCAAAAGCCGAAAACTTCGAATATCTATTTGTTGTGAATGCACAAGGAGCCATATATGGCATCTCTTAATATTTTGTGAATGAATATGAAGCCTTATACACGTTGTTAAGAACTCGCTGTGTCTTGAAATGTACAATATTGAACATTTAACAATTAAATTGTCCTAACCAATATTGAATCTAACTAAAACAACATTGCAGCCTTTAAATTGTTGCAGAGCCAATAATAAATCAACTTTTGTTTGTGAATTTTTCACTATTCTCTAATAGTTGAAGTTTGGTTGCAGTTTTTCACTATAGCGCAGAAAAAAAATACAACTTAATACAGAAACACATTCACAAATAACTATTCTCAATGATCAAAACGGTAATTTCTTCACTAGCAGTTGCGTAATTGCGTTAGTTGGCGTTTAAAAATCAAAAGCCATATGTGGCTTCTTGTGCAGTAGAGAGTTGTTTCTTATAAGATAATTGATATGATATTCCAAACTTACGTTTTTTTTTTTTATCAGAGCAACTAAATAATAAAAAATCATGTAGTTATGGCTCCAAAACGAAGATAAAACGATACAATTGATTAATGTATCGTTTGAAACACTGTAGATTACCAAGAAGGTCTTCGCATTTACCCTATCATTAATATATTTAGTTTAATGTATTCACTTTGCTTACTACAACATATGACACTGAATTAAGTGCTGGACTATGTTATGGGGCAATCGAAAATAATGTTACACTAATCGAGAATTCTATATTTTCGTTGGATATTTTAGTAATTTAATGAAATTAAGTTGATGCAAATGTAGAAGTATGTATTTTGTAAAATAATGTGCGTATTGTATAGTAAGAGGAGGATTAATTTAGCAGTACAAGTGTAAAACTGGACATTTATTTGCAATGTGTTTTAAGCATAATTAAATTCAATATAAATCATTAAAATTAAAAACAATACTTTTAAGTGGTGAGTGGATGGCTTGAAAGCTAGGGATTAGTTATGTAAATTAAATTAATAAACAAGTATTTGCGGATTTGTTTATTCATAGATTTATAAATAAATTGATTGTGAATCTATAATTTTGTTTTAATATCAACAAAAAAACATCGTGGTTTAGAATAGATAAATAGTTTATTACACTTACACAATAAAATTGTTTTTTTAAGAGTTTAAAGAAATTTAATCATAATTATTTCAAATTGCAAAAAAATAAAATAATTTACTAGTAATGTTTTAATAAAATACTTTTCAATTCAAAGCTAAATTAAGAGCAAGTGGCTGAGAATTAACAGTTAATATCCATGATGTTGGTTTGGATACATTTAAAACACGTTCCCAGCCTCGTTTTCTATTCCATTTTCCACCTCGTTTCCAGACCCGTTTCTTGTCTCATGTCCCATCTCGCTTCCAGCTTCTTTTCCTGTCTCACTTTTCACCTCGTCTAATATTCTGTTTCCCGTTTCCCATTCCGTTTCCTGTCCTGTTTTTCTTCTCGTGTCCGACGTGTCGATCTCCGCCCCGTTTCCAGCACCATTTCTTTTAAGCTTCATTTCGGTTTTGAAAATATTTAGTCCCTAATTTCCTTAATATTTTCCTTGTGTCCTTTTCTCTATGCAGTATGTTCTATGGCACATGTTTTTCTACATACATTTAAAAAATGTCATTTTCTCAATAACATTTGCTTCCCTCCATTAATCATCAAACATGTCAAAAAATTATTTAATACCACTACATCACGTACTGCAGGCTCTGAATTGACCGTAGCGATTCAGAGCCTCACTGATTGTGTCCATGGTATGGATATGTAATCTATAGGAGACCATGTTTGGCTGACAAAGTCATACTAACAAGTTATTTTATTTACTTACACTTAGGAATGCAGGAAAGTAATCGCCCCGTGTCGGTCATCGTGGGAGGCCATCTTTTATGAACTTGAACATGATGCCAACCACCACCTCCATGTAATGTAATATAGCCCAGAGGGTCTTCGTCATGACGTGTTGTCGATACTGACTTCGACATGGTTGCCTTTTGCTGCTAGCATGTTTTTCATTTCCTTTGTTGTGACTCAAGGTGAATTCAACCAATGTAGTTTGTTCAAAAAAAAATTCGTCTTTCCTTAGTGTGGTGATTTGTTTTTTTGACTGTTTCAGTCTTCTAGTCATTATGAAGTTTTTGTACTGTTGTATTTTAAGTTATGCGTACTGCCACACTTCCTTACACTTTCTTGTAGGAATATAGAGCTCTGAAAGTAACTGTAAATTAAAAGAATACAAAAAAAGAACAGTAAAAAAACTTTCTGCTGACTATAGTACACAAAATCAAGTCAAAAAGTACTGCAGTTAATTAACTTTTAGTCAATTAACTGTTTTCATTAACTATACAGTCAGTATTTAAGTACTGACTGCTAACTGCTTTATTTGCTATTACAGTAAGTAGCAGTACTAACTTAAAGCCAATCAACTCCAACTGAATTGACTGCATTACTAATTGACTGCAGTCTTTTTCAGCTCTGTTATTCAACATTAAACCTAAAATGACAATATCTTCACTAACTAATAATATAGAACTGATATATTGACTTTGACATAAACGGAAAAGCTATTTTCCAGACTGATCATTTGCAGTGTTAATTTTAATCCTCATGATAGCTGCTTCTTCATCCACCCTACCCTGTTGTGATTTCATATCATTAACATCCTCAATTTTCATTCGTCAGGGTAGTGCGCACCGGTTTTATCAGTTTTCACTAACAAGAATAGTATTGGCGACAGTATACAGCCCTGTCTGACTCCACCTTGGCCTCGAACAACATTTTCATCTATTGTAAGTTGCTTTAAAAACAGCATTATTTATGATACACAATTCTGTTGTGACACCAATTTGCTGTCTCTTCTAGTTCTTCAATCAGTTAGTTGATGTCAATAGTCGTATCACGTCACATGGTGCTGATGCTGACTCTAACTCGTTAATCTTTTCTGCTCGAATAACTGGAATGCGAGCTTTAAGATCCTTTTTTTAATTGATCTTTCCCCGAGTTTCTTCGGACAGTTAAGTACTGTTTCTTCCGGAAACGTGACCAATATTGTTCTTACAGCACCGCTAATGAAATAAAATTTCAGAGCACACCATTGGATTTCTATGTTGGCAGGTTCTGTGCTGCTAATTGTTCTCAGTTCTTCAGAAAGGTGGTCCTCTAAAAATTGGCGTACTGAAGGATTCTAAGTCTGTCAGTATTGAACCTGGCCACTGTGCTTCTTGCTTGGGATATATGAACCGCAGCTGTGAATAGTATTACGGAAGCTAACATTTCGGATGTACTGAACATCAAAAGACTATTTGGAACACTTTCAACACAACGGTACCAACTTACAATTATTGTTTTTTAAAGGCAGTACAAAACTATCTCTCTTTTGCTAATGCCCTTTTGTGCTGTCTTTTTCTCAAGTCTGTGCGAGTGTGTCCCTACTCTCCCGGGTCCCGGGTCATCCCCCATACTCCATTCCTTCTCTTCCTCTTTCTAAAACGTCAGTTAATCACCCATAGAACTTCACTTTATCCTACGATGCCCAAGGAGGAGGCGTTTTAAGGACCATGGGCCACCATGTGGAGAAGGATATTTACATTCCAGAAGTCAGTCTCTGTCCGGGTAAAAAAGCCAGGACACGTGAGTGTAAGTTAGGCATTTCATTGGTGTTAGTTTCGGAGAATGGTAACCTCAGTAACCTATCCTCGAAAGCTAGGAGATTATCCCAAGTAGCAGATGATGCGTAGAAATAAGTTTCGGTACGCTAGGTATCACCAAGTTGATTAAATTGGTCAATTCATACCCAATTCCAACTACAGTCAACTGCCTATCAAGATGGCAAAATTCACATAACTAACTCCTGCCTTTGGCCATCAGAATCGTTAAAGTTAAATGAAGAAACTATAAAGTGGAAATTAAAATGGCTACCTACCACTACTACTACCTACTACTACCACCCGAGGATGTCGAAGACTTCATCATTTATCGCGCACGTTTTGGTGGCGCTGCTGCTGTGCTCCTCTCTGTGGTTCAGTTTGAAAAATAGCCACGGCCGTGGTAGGTAATTAATAACGGTCGATGTGGTGGGTGAAGGGCAAAAACGTTCAAACAACAAACACGAGCACACACTTTAATCGACAACGGCAAACCCCTTTTTACCCCGTACATTTATTTATTGTTGGATATCATGAACTGAACTGCAGCAAGGAGTTAATTATTTCTGCGGATAACGTTCCAGATGCACAGAATATAGGAAGGACGTAATAACCCGCAGTCAGGCAGTGCTGCCTCCGTCGACGACGTACCGAACGAAGGGCCGCTCCGCCAAAACGCCTCACCTCTTGTTGCAGAAACTATAGATTTATATCTCGACCAAGTATAGAGAGAGAATGGTGGTTGCTGTAGTTTCATTTTGTTTTCTGGTTCTCCTTTCTTTATGCCTCTTTATCCTGCAGGATAACAAACGACGACGACGACGTCGACGATTATGTATGTGCAAAAAGGAAGTGCTTGTTAGTAGCAAATTACTACAAGTTTTGCCCAAGTCTTTTTCTGTGTTCTATGTAGACGGCCGGAAGTGTGGTGTTAATGGCTTTATGGCCTCATTAAATGGGGAATATGTTGGAAAAAGATTTGTTTTTCTTTTTTCCTCATCTTCGTCTTCCTTCTTTGTTGGCTTTCTCACTATACCCAGACTTCCTACTGAGATATACAACAGTAGTTGTTTGGTTTGGTTTGGTATGAGATGTAATTGGTGGGATATGTTGATGAAGGGATTATATTAAATTGAATATTTTAATTGGACATGGAGCCGAGCTTGCAATTAAGACTGAAAGTGATTTATGTTGTTTATTGGGTATATCCAAGTATCCTTGCTGTAGTTGGTATCGTAATAGTGGTTGTCGTTTGTCGCCAGGAAATCATACTCTGTGAGGAAACTATACTACTTGTTGCCCCACACAAACACATTTAAGAAAAGCGATAGTAATAAATGAAATGACAATAATGATAAAGCTATTGTTGTGGTAGAAAAGGGAAGTGGTCGATATACCTACTTGGAGTTGGGTTTTGCTTCATTGATTGGCTTCGTTATTAATGAGAGTGTTTATGTTTGCCTTGCTGATAATTACATTGTAAATCAGGGCAAAGTTAATTTGCGGCTCTCGCAAAATTATCGTTATTGAATTGAGTGCTTTTTATATGTGGAGACTTATGAAAAGGTTCATGGTAGAGATGAGAGTTCATATAGGTACTCTTTTTTTTTTTTTTTTTGGATTAAAAAAAATTGTGGCATTTTGGATAAGGATTTTTTAATTGATGTGATTGAATTATATTTTTGGTTAATAACAATTAACTTTTTTAAAATAAGTTTAATAAGTCAATTTACAATTTTATTTTGGTAGAAGACACCAATATTATCGGAGAGGTGATAAGGTTCTGGTGGATGTTAGGAAAACAATAAAATATTGTGCGAGGAAGTTCCTCACTAAGTAGACCAGTTGGTGCTTGAAACTAACGATGGAGACTTTAACTATCAGTTATTATTAAAACAATAGAATAAACGAAGAACATTTCCCAAGTTTTATTTACGTCTTTGACTTTGACAGAGTCAACACTTATTTTAGAAAATTGAGAGATTTTTCCGTTAAGATAGTTTTTTCAATTAACTAGCATTTAATGCACTTTCCAGTATTCAAAAAAGAAATGATGTACTTCTAAGAAGAATAAAGAGAAAGCAAGCAGTCTAGTCTATGTAAGAAGTAAGTACCTGAAATATAATCAAATTGTACCACAATTTACCCAATAATGACAGCCCACAATAAAATAGAGCCTGCCCTAAACGGCAGGTATTTACGGTCAGCTTGGCTTCGATATTTGACTCTTTGCGAGGGATTGATAAAACCTCAATTTATTTGTATTTATTAGTCTAGAGGGACCAACCCATAGAATCCGTTGCGTGCGTTAAGTCAATGTTTTCAACTGACACCTCGGTAAAATACACACGTTCTTATGAGAAGCGACCCATAAAAACGTACGCAACGGAAAAAGAAGCCAAACTTTCGACTTCATCTACAACGGATTCTTTGACGGAATGGACTTTACGGATTCTTTGGGTTGACCCCTTAACTTGAGTTTGAAATATCTTCTTGCTTTTGCTGATGAAATGATTCTAACATCATCGGAAGCATTTGAAATGCAGGTGGTGAAAAATATTTCGCTGCAAAAGAGACGAAGACAAAGTCTTGGATATCGCCGATAAGAGACTTTGTTTATTAATGCATCGCTTCACGACATCAGTCGATATATTAAACGCATAACAACTTTTGACAAACAATGTTCTTTCGTGCTTAGAAGGCATTCCAGTAGTAAAATCCTCTCTTAGGATTAAGGATACCCTGTATAAGACCTTTGGATCCCAGTGGTATTAATATTATCAAGATAAAATTCGAAACTTATGGGTTGATATTTGGTCCATTATGCATCAGTGGAGAGTGAGATGGGAAAATTAAATGACTAACTTTAAGGTCTTTGCATCGATATTGAATTGGTGTCAAATAGCTTAAATTACAGCAAACTGATATGGGTGGGGCTCGTGGAGCGTATGGACATCGACCCAATAGCCTAGCGAGCCTTCCGATGGAGAATGTGGCAAAAAACGAAAACATGAAAACAAATTCTTTTACCTGAACTAAAAATAGTAAGAAAAATTTAATACATGATCCAAATTTAAAACTTAATAGCGAATGTGAAAATTATTTATTTCATTCATTTATTCACAGAAACAGCATCGGCCTCCTGGTATTTTGTAATCTTGATTCTTCTGAACATGGGATTATTTGTAGGAGTTTTTAGCAATCTTACAGCATTTGTTCAGTGTGTTTTGGCACTTGATGCACAAAACTCCTTACCAATAAAAAAAACACCCTATCACCCAAGATATTTGAATGAATTCTTTTAGTCCTGGATTCTCATGACAATTGAAGGTTTCATATCAAATTTTACTGATGTTTTATTATATGATTTTACTTGTTGCACCGAAAGTAAATTTATTATTACAAAAAATTTTAATAACTTTTTTTAATGTTGTCGTATCGAGTTAATTTTGCTCTTATTTGATCCGACATTAAAAAATACTCTCAATTGATAAGTATCTCATAATCTCATATATTTAGTATTGACAAAAATTCTTCAGCTTGATAAACCTTCACATCCCGTACTACTCCCCCTCTTTAAAGCCAATAAAGGGAATTCGGGGGACATTGGACCAGTTCTAGAGTATGATATTCTTCGTCGATACCAATCAAAAAATTAATTATTTTAACCTTTTCCATACTAAATTTTCTATCTTTCCTGGTCTATTGTAATTAAATTAACACTCTCCGAAACCTTGTTGCTGGGAAAAGTTTCCGTGCCACGCATCGTGGCTATATTTGGTTTGCTTATCATATCCACAAAAAAACCACACTAAAACATGACCACATATTTAAAACTGCTGTTGTCACATTAAAATTAAATGTATTGAACATGAAACCTAACCACATCAAATAACCGCTCAAAAAATCACACATTTGTTGATCCTAGAAAAAAAAAAAGAAAATCCATCAACAATTAAAAAAAAAGTTTCAAACGTTCACATGTCCACAACATTCATACCACATAATCCAAAACTTCAACACTGTCCATCCATTTTTTCAACAAATTACTTAAATTAATACAAATATTATCAATTCCCTACGTAAATCCAATTTCCTCAACACAGAGTCATGCTATGTTGTTGTGTATAGTATAATTACTTTATGTATCTACCTACAAGAGAACCACATAAAGTCCTTTATTATGATATATAAATGTTAATTACATTGGTCCATTCCCACAGACGAATACTTCATCTTACCGCAAAAATAAAGGACAAAGGGACAGTTTATTTAATACATAATACAGGACTCTATATATATTCTGGTTAAATAAATATGTTTGCTTGAATGTATTACTTCAATATATATGTATAACTTTGTGCGTTATTGTTGTTGTGTATAAAAGGACATAAGTGAGTTCTTACTGTGTAAAAAAGGATCAAGATTGGCTTTACTTGTTGTAGTTGGTATACATTTTCTTCTGATTTATTTATATTTACTTGGCTTTATACTTCTCTCTAAATATTTGGTATAGTCATTTGTGGTGTTTGATGCAGATTTGGTAGACCGACACAATAGTGTCCTTAAGAAAATACAATTTAATTCCTGCCAAGTTCTTATTTTACTCACTCGATGTGGATTATGTTGTATTGTGAGACATGATAAGGGCCAAGAAGAAAGGATCAACCAACTATTTTTGCGTGATTTAGTTGTACGTGCTAGAGTGTGATTAAGTTTCTCAGAATTTAAATATGCTAAATGATTTAATTTATCTTTTCTAAACTATAAATTCATAATCACTGGGATCTACCCAAATTTCAATAAGTTGAATTTCACTAGTACACCAAATGTCGTCAATAATGAGCTTAAAGCTTATTAAAAATTTAAGGACTAAAGCTTCTTTGTCTACCTCTACATTGACTGAACTTGAAAAGATAAATTATGACTTGAGATATATTCTGCCTTGATCGATTTTTGTCGTTAAAAAAAATACATTTCATATAATAATTTCTTTTCATTAAAAAAAAAATAAGTTGACACCAAAATCCGAAAGCAAAGGTGTTAAATCAGAAAAAAAATATTTCTATTTCTATAAATAGCTATACTGTTATCCGAGTTAGAATTTTAAATTATTTTTATCATTTGGTACATTATCCTTGCGCATTTATTTTTAAGTATTACGTTACTAAGAAATACGCAATTGATAACACTACAATGTCCAGTTGTAGTGTAGGTCACAAAATAAACAGAATTGTTTCTCTAACTTTAGCTAAAGTTCCACTACAGCTTGAAAAAAAAAATAATTTTGCTAATTAAGAGAATAAATTACATGATGCCGACCTTAAAAATTTATTATCATAATTAATAATTCTTAAATTGCCAAAGAATCTGTTGTAGTGTAAGTCACGAAGAAGAACCGGTTACTTAAAACATATTCAGTCATGGCCTGTAATGGATATTTTGTGCTTTTTCTTGGATATGGGTAAAACATTATCAAATGTAATGGATATTTTGTGCTTTTTCTTGGATATGGGTAAAACATTATCAAAAAGAAAGTAAATCCAGTAAGAGAAAATTGATAAATTTATTTGTAGAATTTGGGAGAAAAACTAGAATTAACATCGACACGTTTAAAAAAAAAAACTTAAAGCATCGATTGATTCACCTCAATCTTAATGGAGAGTTTCTGGAACCTAACCCTGATAAAGTTGAAAATTTGTCTGTCAGAGATGGTGTTAGTCCCCAAAGTCCTAACATCAAACAAACTCTTACATTCTTAAAGTTAACGAGCAGTTATTTTTGTTTTGTTAATCGTTAAAGTAATATTATGTGAGGATCTTCTGTTCTTTCTTATGCATATGACTTGACTTTCTCTACACTTTCTAAGACTAGAAAAAAGATATCATTTTGGCTTTTGTAACAGCTTTTGAATTAAAACTTTTTCAAGCAAACGCTTTAAGCTGCAGTCTCTTCTATTGCGATTAAGATTGTTGAGAAAGGAAATCAGACAGTAGTTAGAAATCATCATGTTCCTAGCGTATTTCTTAGGAATTGCCACTATTTTAGCAGTATTTCATTTTTGGAAGAAGTAGCTTGATGCATTTATTCAGAATTATTAAGAAAATCATCACTGTTCCCAGAATCGTCTTCGACAACAATGTAACCCAATATTATTATAGATTCAAACCAACAAGAATTCATTTTAATGTCACATAAATGACCACAAACATACAAATTGATGTGGAACTTATAGTTCCAATTACCACCACAGTCTCGTTAACAGCCACCACCGCAAAGACAACGAAATAATTTTCCACCGCAATTATTTCATTCGTTTGCTTGCGTAAAAAAATAAAAACTTATAGTGGTTATGCTTTTTCACATTAAAAATTATACTTAACGACAATATTTCCTCGTAGAACATAATGACTGATGTATTTCAGTAAAATGTCCTTCAAGCAAATGTTTCATTGGCATGAAATAACTTGAGCCTTACACACAAAAAAAAAAAAAAGACAACGCAACTTTCACTTATACAGCTGTAATATACGAGTGTATGTATGCTGAAGTTGCAGTTGAATGTAATATGCCTTCTTGATTTATGAATTCAATTCCAAAAAGGATATAAATCTCATCAATTGTTATTGAGGAACTAAATTACTTTTGGTTTGCCTCTCTGTTGTATAAAGCATAATACTATACAACAATGAATTTACTCTTATTTTGTATGTGGTGTATGTGGTGTTGTATAACATCGTCTGGCATTATATTACTACTACGAGTATTGGTCTGAAACAAGGACATTGATGGTCGAGCCTCAATTACAGAGTCCATGACGTACATTACTTTCAGTTTTGATTGCTTATGTGAGTTGTTACGAGCTTTGTGTATATCTGATGGTGATGTTTTTGAAAGCTACCATATGCTGCAAATTGTATACTAAGTATAGAGAATGGTAAGGACCTTTGAATAAATGTCCCTTAGTATTGAATTTCTTTAATAACAACAACAAAAATTATGAGACGTGTGTCGTCAATATAGTTCAGGAAGAGACTTTTGTTTTTCTTTTTCTGAGCGTTTTTCGAGCGTTTCTCCTTACAAATAAAATACAAAACATACCATGGATGGCTGAAAAGCAGAAAATGTGATTCCAACAAAATGTTCGTCTAATGTAAAATTTACTTTTTGCGACATAAGACAATTTTGCTTTTTTAAAAAAGTAACCTCCCTACACTAGTTTTTTCAACATTACCTCATTCACTATAATAGGCTTACATTTTTTTGATCTCTTCCTCCTGCTTTTGTTAAGAAACTGACATGCCAAGAACAACTGCCAAGCTAAATGCTTATCCAATTTTCTTTGACTTCGATAAAATTGCGTTGAATAGTCCATTAGTTTTATATGAACGGGTCTGCCTGCAATTGTATGGCTGATTAGGCCACCTAATGGCTAGCAATTTTCACAATTTTTACACACAACACACAAGGTAACGTTTAGTACATCAGGAAATGATATAAGGATTATTATTCTCTGTTCTTCTTTTCTATTTTTGTTTTTTTGTGTTTTTTTTTTTGCTTCCAAAATGGCAAAATCGATTTTCTGTCGAAATAATTTCAAGACATTTTCAATGGTCAGTCAACTGCAGACATTTACTCTGATCTCTGATAACAGTATAAGGGTTACAGTATATTGATAAAACAATTTCCTTAAGAGGCACTCGATGATATGTTTTTGGGTCAGACTCAGAGAGAGGAACAAAAAAAATAACAACAACATTAATTTCGAATCATCCTTGATTTGATAAATACACTCACGAGAATGGATGTTTTTGGTTTGGGTTACCTTTGTTAGGGTACACCTACACCTACATATAAAATCCCAAATAACATGCCAATTCCCAAAAAAAAACCAAAAAAAAAAAATACATACAAAAAAGGATTAGGTCTGGTTTCAAAAACCATAAAGATTGCAGTCTAATGAATTGGAATAATGAATTTTATTTGTTTTTGGCAGATTTCGGGCGAAAAAAAATCTCTGCATCTGACATTACGTTCAAGAGAGGCAGAGCAGAGGACCTAAAGATTAAGGGTTAACTTATAGCCGTATTAGGCGAATGATAAGTGTTATGGGTATTTTATTTATTCGGGCGAAACACAAGGAATTGGGATAATTTTTGTTTGGTAAATTTATTTGTTTTGAGAAAAATTAATCGATAATATTGAGAAAGTCATGAAAGATATAAATTTTAGTGGTAAAGTTTTTTTTTTTTTTTTGTTTTTGGAAATAAAATGTGTGTTTTAAAGGTACGCATCATGATACCTTTTTTGTATTTTATGGAGAGAACAATTTAAACTTATCAAGTGACCATATTTTACGTTTTACCTTTATCTTTAATGTTAGACGGTTTTATTGACCATACAGCTGATTATTTTTTATTTGACGAGATGACTTTTGCTTGCATCAATATTTTTCATTGAAAAATAAGAACTAGAAGATGAGATGAGACGGCCACTCTTATTTACTTACTCTATAGGGCAAGTATTGGTTTCGTGTTTTTTTTTTTTTTGTTATTATTTCTTAAACGTGGTATTTTTTAAGTCTATTGATCAAGTTTGAGTTTTTTAAAACAATTATTTATATTTATTTTAAGGTTTTGAAAAAAAGTGAAAAAGTGTCAAATGTGCCATTCGGGGCACCACGGACAAAATACAAATACAAAATTAATAATAGGAACACAAAGTCTTGAGAACTTACCCTGAAAATTATAACACAGCTGTCTGATATATATTTTCGATCCCAAATTGGTGGCATTTGCTTACACAATGCTGTACTTATTGGCATATGCTTACTTTCACTGTGAGTACGTTCATAATTTTTTACAGAATTTTTAAAGGTTTGCACACACAAAAAATAAGGATTGTCGTAGGTGCCCTACTGTCGAAGGGTGCCGACTCTATCCTATATATTTCTTAAATGCAAAATTTTCAACCGATTTTTAAAAAAAAATTGTTTGTGCAACTTTTAAGATATCCACTTATAAACATCTAACAACTAAATCTTGACAAAAATTTAATTGGACCATTATTGAAAATATTATTTTTTAACAAAAAAAAAATGAAAAAAGGGATTTAACCAAATTTTATTTAAAAGAATATTTTACGCCAAACAATATTATTCATTTTTTTTTTTTAATAAAATTCATTTCTAAAATGACTTAAACAACTTCTTACTCTGTTTTGGGCTCCCAACTAAGTATGCCATACATAGCCGTATTTATTTTTTTTGAAATTACCAAACTTACAACCAATTCTTTCACAGAGTACCATTCTAGCACCATGCTGTGAATAGACCTCAAGCTTCCTGGAATGATTCCTGATGATTTTAAATCGATTTTGAATCGTTTTTTATTTTTATTTTTTTTATTTCATTTTGCAATTAAGTATTTAGGTAGTTTCATAATTTTCATATTAAATGATCGATATTTTGTTTGCAATAATGTTTTTTTTTTTTTTTAAATAAAACAAATTAAATATTTACTTAAGTGAAGTGAACTGATGGCGTTTCTTCCATCTATTCTCATTGTTTTGTTCCCTCCCAAAACTTTATCGCAAGTTATTTTAGTTTTAATACTTCAAATACGGTTCGTGGGATTTTAATTTTGTTTTTAAATGCATTTTCTCATTTTTTATTCTCAGAACATTTGTGTATCCTCTGGATAGGGAAAGTCTTTGTATTTAAATAATTATTTTACTCAAGGATTTCATTTATGCACTCCTTGTAAGTTTACTTATATTCAAAATTATTCAAAGCAGCACCGAAGAGAAGGAAGGATATTATTATGAAAATACTTTTGCCCAAACAAACAGATTATATCCAACAAAATTCATAAGTTTCCAGTTTGCATCTAAGATTTGTTGGGTATTTTCAGATAATAATAAGGATTCACTGGTAGCTTTTACAAATAGGATAAATATCTGTAGAATATAATAAAGTACAATATTTTTGTATTTTTTTTTTTGGAATGTATTTTTCTTTGTGCTTTGATAGTTTTGAACAAAAACAAAATAAAAATTGAAAAAAAAAACACAAACACAAAAGGATGCGGATTCTGTAGCTTTACTAAATATAAATATAATTGCAGAGAGATTAGTTTGAAGGATACATTTCCCTTTTGGTCAAATGAGTTTTCAATTATTTTTTGTTATGTTTTAATAGAAATTTCAACAACAACAAAAAAATTGAAATGGGATTTTTTTATTGAAAGTAGTTTTGGATTAGATTTAATTGATTTATTTTATTTGATTGATTTGGACGGTTTAGTTTTGTGGTTTTTTGTTGTTTTTTATCTGCTTTTATAATTCTTCTACGTGCTATATGGTGCCAATAAAAATAGTACTAGTGCTGATAGTTCCGTAGCGTAGGGTTTTACAGTGGATGTGGAACTTATGGCTATGAGATGATGGAACTTTTTTTTTGCAGAAAGGTCACCCTATGGTTGCGTGTTCAGTACAAACTGTAGACGAACAGTGGAACCATTGCTAACTTGGTATCAGAAGTGTTACCTGGTTTCCAAAAGACAACTTAAGTGAAACCTCTAGTTGCATGAGGATGACCAAAGGGCACATGCAGTCTAGGCAGAGGCATATGAGTCGAAGCTGCAGGCTAGGATCAGAACGGACTTTTTAGACAAAGAAGAAGAGGGAGCACAAAAAGCAAGGGAAAGTCGTTTATCAAAAAGTGAAATAATCTACCCAAGGATATATCAGTCCAGAACAGAGGGTTAACATGACGAAAATGAGAAAACGGTATTATAAACGGATTGGTATATAACGGAGACACGCAATCGGTATTCAGGACCTAGAAAGGACACTTTTTTGAAACAGCTTAGCCTTGATGACACACAACCATACACATGTTTTGGAGAAAAACTCATTCAACTTGGTAAATGATAGTTAAAATATACGTCCACCCGACCTAAAACAAGTTGGAACAGCGATATCCGAACTTATTTCTCATAAGTCTGCTAGTTCGGATCACCTGCCGAAAAAACTATTTAACGTGCCTCTCCAGCCAGCTCTGTCCTTAGCTAGCCACCTCCAGTTACGAACGCCAAGTTGGTTGAGGCCGTTCTCCAATTGTGTCAAATCCCATCGGGATTGCATTCGAAGACTCGTCGGGCTGGTGCGTTGATACACTCCACGTGTCCCAGCTATCCCAGCCGCTGTTTTTTCAGCTTCTTGACCAGGTCAACGTCGCTGTACAGCCCGTAACGCTCGTCGTTGAGTCTTCTTCTCCATACTCCCTCGAGGACCAAAAATTACTCGAAGAATCTTTCTCTCAGAGCAACCAAGCAAATTTTCATCCGAATCTTTTAACGCCCATGCTTCTCCTTCATACAGCAGGACCGGAATGATTAAGGTCTTTTATAGCGTTTCCTTGATTCTATGAGAGGGCGGACCCATCTCCTGCTGCTTTGAACAATTCGGCTGATAAGCCATCCGCACCAGCAGCCATATACGACTTAAGCATTGCAATCGCTAAACGCACTTCATCTACGTCAGGTGGCCAGAATTTTTGGCCATAAATCCCCGCTTCTCGTGCTCTCTTTTTTTTCTTCCTGAGAAGTCGGCGTTTACATTTTTTCGTACTCAGAAGTAAACACCATGGAGAAAAACAGGGCTCCACTGAGAAGAAAATAAAGTATATGCTGTCACTGTGAAGAAATACCAACAACATTAACTGGCACAAAACGTTACAATGGACGGTAGTAACAATTTTTGTTATTTAATCTATTGCACCTTCAGCTTCTCTGGCCATTCAAAAATCTTAAAGGTAATTTCAATACATAATAGCAAATGCAAAAATCCTCCATCCATCATTTCCTGGCACACCAGTATACGTTTAAACATCGTTCCCTCAGTTGCGATAATCCCATGTTAAATAACATGGGTTTGCTGGGAGATGGCGATAATGCTAAGTACCCTTCCGTTGACGTAACAAAGAACTTAAAAGCAAAAACCTGACACATTATGCAAATGTAAGTGTTCTCTCAACGTGTACCTGAAATTCTCTGATAAATTCTCTTACAACACCCTGACCCTGTGTGACTGTGATGATGGTATACTTCTTACAGTAGATTGTTGCAGTCAATGGCTTCACTGCTAAATAATGCATTCACAATGGCGTGAAAATTGATTTTGTGCATTGTGAATGCGCAAAAAACTATAACAAAACCGAGAATATTGTTCTCTAGCTGCTTATACTGCTATACCTCTACTACTATACCTCACTACCACATACTGAACCGATTGAAAATAGCGATGAATGAGTTAAATCCCGATGGATGCATTCTGGCATTTGGCCAATTTTCTCTGATATCCACCACGAAGTGGCATACATATGTGTGTTAAGTGCTATCCGTGTATACACATATTAAAGTTTTTTTTTTCTGTACAATACACACTTGCACACATGGGATTTACCTTCAATCCGGATTCAATTTCATATCGCATCGAAGCATTCCTTTTCCTTTGAATTCTGACATGTTGTGTATACAAAAGCTTCCTCTCCTATAATATACCTTTAGGAGATATTGGGAATGGGAATACTTTAGTTATTGCCAGTTATAGTGTTGATCTCTGGAGGACACATATTCCAAGTGAAATTAGTAGAATGTGTTTTAATTTTGTTTAAGTACCGTCTGGAAGTGGTGAGTTGTATGGGTGAGGCTTATTTTTACATAAATTAGCAAATTAAAGTGTAAAGTTCAAAGTTAAAAGCTAAAATCAATTAAGATGAAAGTAGTTGCTGTAGGAATGGAGACTATAAGTTCACGAAAAACGAGTAATTGTCCCAAATCCCTATCAATTCTGACAAAAGAAATACCTGCCCGTAATTTAATATGGGCATTTCAATACCCATGCAAATTGAATTCCACACAGAACTCTAGAATCCTGGAAATATTTGTTTTTCTGTACCTAATCTAGCTCAAACTCAACTTCTAAAATCAACTCTTTAATGTCAATTGTCCCCACGATTGAGCGTTTGAATGCAGCATGCGGCTATTGAGTTTCCCGATCGCGTTAATCACCCCTACGAATCGCACTCAGTGTGAATGTACCAATTGAAATAAATGTGTTCCAATGCATCGCTCTCACTCAATCCATCGCCGCGCTATTGCAATCGCAATCGCAATCGCGGCGGAGTGGTCCTATAAGTTTTAAAAAATTTTAAAAATTTGGGGAAACTTTCCTGTAACCTGTTTTTGTTTAGAACCAAATGAATTTACAATTGAAGATCGAAGGAGAATTTTCAATAACATATTATTATTTGTAAAAGTTGGTGGGTCACTGTGGCGTATACGTAACATTTTTCCTATATAATTATACATAATTATTTTCTAATAACTTAAAAGATGTTTATAACTGATCGGATGTTCAAACTTCAAAATCTTACATGACGTAAGATGTAAAAATCACAAAGCTAGACTTGAGTGCTTTATATTCTAATATTTTATAATGCAAGCTTCTTTTTTGCTGTAATTTTTTGTGTTCAATGTAAATGATTGCTTTCTTGCATTTCACATGCCACATGCCACCTTTACTTCCTGTACAAAAAAGAAATTTTGGGAAGGATTTTGTATTAAAACTGCAAGATAAAAAATGACTGAATTTCAAACTTTACTTTAGTTCGGGTAATCCTCAGCTTTTGGCTTTTACAAATTCCAATTATCTTGATTCTAACAAAAGTTAACTTGTTTATAAATTTCCAAGGCCAACGATGACGACGACAATGGCACACGAACACAAAAATGTCTCCAAAACGTGTTTTCTTTACGTTTCTTGAAATATGTGGGAGATTATGAATCCTTAATCTATTACATCAGTTACATAATTTGAACCAAATTATTATAGTTTAGCTGTTCAACACATTCCGCAATACTTTTTCACAATTTATTCAGGAAAAAAATTTTAAGTCCACAAATATCTTATGTCTACCCAAAAAGTATTCTTTTACTGGTACTTTGCTTAAAGTCGGAAAATTACTGTGTGAATTGAAAGAGAAAAAAATTTGCGCGGTACACAATTAATCTCACAGTTTTTCAAGAGAATGCATGGAGTAATAAACACAAAGTTATCCGTGGAAGTTTACTGAATCCGTACTTCAAGCCCTAAGCTTGTCACCATATCTTTCAAGACCTTCTAAAGAAGAATAGTATTCTTACATTCTTTCACACAAAAATCCAATATATGTTATATTTTTTTTTTTTTTTCATCCAAAAATTGTAATTTATGTATCTTCAAAGTCTTTCAGGTGAAAAGGTGATAAAACTTAATTGAAAAATCTTCTTAGCACATCTGCTCTGCTGCTACTGCTGTTGCTACTAATTACCCACATTCAAGTTTAAAGTGATGCATTGCACGTTGGGAAATAGTTGCAATAAATATATCTAAAGGATGGATGATGCAATCATGGTAATTTTTTTTTTTTTGCAAGATTTTCCTTGAAAGAAAATTAGTATTTCCCTAAGGTAGGTGTAGTGAAGCAAGTCTCGTTGCTTTTAAAAAATTTCTTTTGAATATTTTTTTTTTTTTTACTTTGACTCCACCAAAGTGTAAGACTCAGTTCTATGATGATGGAAATGTAGAAATGAACCCACCACCAAGGTGGTATTGAAAATTTATGGCAAACTCTTGCTGCCGCTAATGAATAGGTAATTTTTAAAAGAAAATTGCGGAAGAATTTTTTCTAGTCGGAGGACTGGAATGAATCTTCTTTTAATGTAAAAAAATTAGAGTGACCATTTATGTTTTTCGAACGATGAAATACGAAACGTTGATGGCTTTTTACTTAAAAAAAAAAAAAGATCCACATGTAATAGACTTTTTCAAGGTCAATTTTTGTCACGTTAGACCTCTTCAAAAAAGTTCGAAGTTTTCCCCGCAAATGCCTTTTGATACCCATACTCCTGGTCTTTTAAATGTTCATCCTGGTCCGGGATTATTTTTCCCTTCATTCTGTTTCCTGTTTTGCTAAATGAAACGAATGGTCACCTTGAATAGAATTTTATTCAAGACTTCAACATCGCGTGGGTAAAATCGACGCAATAATTAACATGTATTCCAAAAAGTACACCGACTTATTCTCAGATTTTGGTATTTTCTTTGCGTCAGCTATTAGTAACATGTGGTTAGGTTTTCATTTCAGTATAAAATATGAATAAAACATTTTCTTATTTTTTTTTTTTTTGCATTAAAATTGTTTCGTTTTTGTTTGTAACGTTTCTAACAAATTTTCCACCACATAACTTTTTAGAGAATATTAAATTTCCGTCTTGAGGCATGCATACTTGATGTTTCCTAGATATTTTTTTTTTTTTTTTTTTGTTTGTGAATTAAAGTTGTTTTTTAATTCTTATATTTTAATTTTAGGTTTGCTTTAATTGGCATAATTGTTATTGTTCTTTGAAAATGTGTTTATTTCTTTTTTTTTTGCGTCTGCCTGAGGCTACCGATTATGAAAAACTCAGTATAATTCTTGTTAATTATTAGGAAGGTAAAATTATTTTATTGTATCGAGTTGAATGTACAAATAACAAACAAATAGTACATTTTTGTATAGCTTAAAACGAAGTTAATGATTTCAGAATCATTGGGACTGGTATTATTTTTGAAGTTAAATCAAATAAAAGAAATTAATTCGTTTCGAAGTTTCAAAGAAAAACAAACTGGATAAAAGTTGAAAAGTTTTAACTCTTAATTCAAAAAAAATCTTTATCATATACAGGGTGTCCCATAATTAGTCAAGAAAAATTAAGGGGGTGATTCTGGGATATATTTACAAAAAATATGATATGATTTACAAAAAAAAACACTTAGTTCGGTATACCTTGGCCCATGTTAACGATTTTTGGTTCTAACTGAAAAATGCAATACTATCACAAACAACTTGTTCAAATAGCTTATGAATGGTTAACAGTTCTGAAATTGGTCTATAGTTTGAAGATCTATTGGGGTTTATTATATTTAAAGCCTCTCCGATTCTTGAACAGAATAATCCAAATTTGTGTCCATTATTGCATTTAGGGAACCTTTAATTCTTCGAGTGGCTTACCGTTTTCGGATTCGTTTACTAACTTATTTTTCTATCACTACAGAATACTTCAAGAAATGATAATCTACGTCCTTACAGTACGTGAAATGTGTTAAATTCCCATGCCTCGTGTGGATCAAAAGAGATTACTGTGTTGCTTGGTATGAGACTTTATTCGTAAATTTAGATAAAATTTATCATCAATCCAGAGATTCAATCTCTTCAACATCTGCTGAGTTGAGAAAATTCGCAGTACCAAAACAAGTGAAGATATACTCCTATGAGAAAAATTTCTTAGACATTTTGATAATGCAAAACAAAAATTAATCTTAAATTCCTCTCTAATCTAGATATCCATAGGAATGAGCCAAAATCTTTTTTAACAAAATTAAATCGTAAAAAACATGCATCCCGTTCTCAGGACTCGTGCGGATTTAATTTAAATATCTTTACACTTCTGCTTCGACTTCGACACCATAATGTATCACCTCATTTCCTTAAATGATATCATCAATCAATCACCTTGTAAGCTTGTAACAGGCTTACAACAGACAAAAACACATTAACATTCAGCCACCCATTCTGCCTTGGAGTTGGTAACATTTTCAAATCGAAATAAAAAAAAAATAAATTCCTATACAAAGTAAATTGCAATAAAAATAAAATTACATAAAATTGGAAACATGTAACTTATTGTTGCCACTCGTCTTCTCAACTCAACATAATAAATACACATTCATTTGCAAATATACATATCCAACCGAATAGATAAATCCTCTTTTTCAGCAAAGCTGACATGACAGGCAGAGATCCTTGCGTCCGCCCAACATCAGCACCACCACCATCGCCACCACTAAAGCCATCAGGAAGCTGGTGCTTCATTCTGCTACCGGTGCGGTAAGTATGGGAGTGGTGCCGGTGCGGTAACCCTACCCATCTACCCAGCGTGACACTTTGGCACATAAATCACCTGACAGAGGCAAGCTTGGGAATATCCTTATACAGGACGTAGCACGGACGGAACGTGCCGAACTCATATGCATACGAAAAGAAGATGATTCCCATCGATATGCGATCATAAATTGAAGAGTTGAGCACGCTCGCGAATCATCAATGCTACGGTATGGGTATGAGGTATCTATGTTATATTTATGTATAGCTCCATTTTATTCGTCCTTTGGTGTTATTTTAAAGGAATATTGTAGGAAAACAGATGTGGATAATATTTACAAGAAATATATGCATGAATATCCTTGTGCACTCAATCACGTCGCCATATTGGTTGATGCAAAAAAGGCTCAGTGTGTAATAATAATAGGTACGTGTTCTGTTAACTGTTGGCAGTAACAGGAAATCGTTACTCGTCCTTTTTTTAACATTTCGTTTTTTTTTTGTGAACTAATGGCAGGTGTTCTACAGCAGCTTACATTGAAACGAACAAAGTGCGCCGCAACGGATGCATTATTTATGTAAACCTTATGGCGATGGCGCTTCGACATCAGGAACAGAGAGCGAACATTTTAGACACCAGAAGAGGAGAGAGAATAAAAGGTTTTCAATTTATAGTTTTTGGATTGAGTGTGATAACCATTTTATGAATACAAAGTCTGATTGCTCCAGAACTGTTAAAATAATCATTAAAAACCATTTCAATTGATGGCAAGTAGACAGGTTAAATGGTTTTCATTGATTTTTAAAGTGTCCAGGCACGCTTTAGTTGGATCAAAATTGGCATGCGATTTTGTTTTGTTATACAATATTAAACTTACATAAAATATAACTGCCAAAAAATTGTGGTGCTTTTAGCTTAATAGTGTTATAATGAACCTTGAGAAGCTGATATACTATTGTGAACTGTCACTATCAGATTGTTATAATAAAGGGGGAAAGTATAGCATTATGGTTTATCCAATTTACGCAATTTATGCAATTTATGCAATTTATGCAATTTATGCAATTTATGCAATTAATGCAATTAATGCAATTTATGCAATTTATGCAATTTATGCAATTTATGCTATTTATGCAATTTATGCAATTTATGCAATTTATGCAATTTATGAAATTTATGCAATTTATGCAATTTATGCAAATTATACAATTTATGCAGCAATTTATGCAATTAATACAATTTATGCAATTTATGCAATTTATGAAATTTATGCAATTTATGCAATTTATGCAATTTATGAAATTTATGAAATTTATGCAATTTATGCAATTAATGCAACTTATGCAATTTATGCAATTTATGCAATTTATGCAATTTATGCAATTTATGCAATTTATGCAATTTATGCAATTTATGTAATTTATGCAATTTATGCAATTTATGCAATTTATGAAATTTATGCAATTTATGCAATTTATGCAAATTATACAATTTATGCAGCAATTTATGCAATTAATACAATTTATGCAATTTATGAAATTTATGCAATTTATGCAATTTATGGAATTTATGCAATTTATGCAATCTATGCAATTTATGCAATTTATGCAATTTATGCAATTTATGGAATTTATGCAATTTATGCAATTAATGCAATTTATGCAATTATTGCAATTTATGCAATTTATGCAAATTTTGCAAGTTATGCAATTTATGCAATTTATGCAATTTATGCAGTTTATGTAATTTATGCAATATATGCAATTATTACAATCTATGCAATTTATGCAATTTATGCAATTTATGCAATTTATGCAATTTATGCAATTAATGCAATTAATGCAATTTATGCAATTTATGCAATTTATGCAATTTATGCTATTTATGCAATTTATGCAATTTATGCAATTTATGCAATTTATGCAATTTATGCAATTCATGCAATTTATGCAATTAATGCAATTTATGCAATTTATGGAATTTATGCAATTTATTCAAACTTATGCAATTTATGCAAATTTTGCAAGTTATGCAATTTATGCAATTCATGCAATTTATGCAATTTATGCAATTTATGCAATTTATGCAATTTATGGAATTTATGCAATTTATGCAATTTATGCAATTTATGCAATTTATGTAATTTATGCAATTTATACAATTTATGCAGCAATTTATGCAATTAATACAATTTATGCAATTTATGAAATTTATGCAATTTATGCAATTTATGCAATTTATGCAATTTATGCAATTTATGCAATTTATTCAATTTATTCAATTTATGTAATTGATGCAATTTATGCAAATTTATGCAATTAATGCAATTTATGCAATGTTCCTCTTACACTAAAGTCTTCACAAAAATAAATATTTTGTATTATTTTTTGAATTATTTAAAAAAGCATTCTTTTCCATATCTTCTATCTTAAACCCAACGAGACGAGTTCCTTTAAAAAAAACGTCCTTTTCAAATATTTATAATTACTTCTTATTATGTTCACTTTATAGTGACTAAGTATCTCATTGTCACTGCAAAGCAAGAAAATACGGCTCATTAGTTTTCAGGCAAAACTGCATACATTTTCAAATACGCGCCCCATCACAAAAGACCCACCGACTTTTCTTTCATATATGCAAATGTCAGCGAGTCTACGAAGGACTTAATGAAATTAATTTAATTCTATTTTGTCAGGGTGTCGTCGAGTGTCCTCGTCTCTTTCACTACACACGTTCACATTAATATTTTACTTATTATATGCTACCTACCATATAAAATAAAACTATTCCTTTGTACATACATTTTTGTAATTTCGCTAATTTCACACTAAGTATAAGGGACCACATTTTGCTGACTTTATTCAGATCTTTAATTTTCTTTTTCTGTGAATGGGATTTTTTTGTTCATCTCATTATGTACTTACTGTGGATGTCTTTCTATCTGTTTGTCTGTAAGTTTCAGATAAAAATACAAAAAAAAAGTAAAGAAGAACGAACATGATTTTAACGACTGCGTGTACAAGGAGATAACTGACAAGAAAAACTTTTGTGCTCATCTGAAATGTAGATGCATCCTTTAATGCTCTTAAACTTTCCTTGTCGTCCTTGTTTTACTTTTTTTTTTGTTTTGGGTGAATTTGTTGGAAAAACAGTCAGTAATAAATGGGGAAGACATTTATACTTGTTAATAAGATATACGATAATATTATGTAGGTATGTGTTCGGAATAAGATCGAACTTAAGATAATCAAACATTGCCTTATACTAGAATTCGTTCTACATTTCATTCCCTAGCATCTTGGCTCAAAAGAAAATAACTTTAACAGGAAAAAACTATACAAAATCCATTATTTTTTCATATTATCAAAAACGGCAACAAGAACATCGAGAGTATCTTTTATTGAAACAAATAAACATCCATCATTATTTTAAATACTTTTTGGACTGAATTTTGGTATCGAATTTTCAACTTCCAAAAAACACTGTGTTTGGGTAAAGATAGAATTTATTTTTAGAAATAAGACTTGAAATAAGAAAAATAAGAACTGAACTCAAATCTGAATTTGATGAAGGTTTAATTAATTATTCGGCCTGAAAAAAACTTTCGAAAAACATGGTTTTGCTTCTAAAATTAAAATCTTAATGCATACTACTAGATTCGACTTCAGAGGGTCAAAATCGTTTGTAAAAGTAGATATATATGTAATTTGATATTCTTGGTGGCTAATATTGCTGTCATTTACGATAAAAAAGGATCGTTAAAAGCAAACAAAGTTTTTTAATTTGTGAAAGCAGGTATTTTTTTTTTTTTTTTTAATTTTGCCAAAAAACGCCATTTAAAAATTTTCAAAAATTTAACATTCTTCTGTCAACTATTTTGATTGAAAATAGGGCTATTTATTCAAAAATTAATAATTTTCCGCATAAAAAATGCATGAGTAAAAAACAAAGCAATAAACATACATTAAGCCCAAGTTTTATTTAAATCCAACTTTTTTTGTAAAGCTTTTTGTTAGCTTTGATATAAGAGCCAAAATCATGGAGGTGGAAGATTTAATGTCCAGGCTTCGCTTTAAATAAAAAATTACATTAAATTAAAATTTTCTTCTGACTTCTGGCAAAAATAATTGAGATGAATCTTCGAATGTATCAACTTAGAAAAACGGATTTTTTTAAAAGAATATATCCATAGAAAAACTGAAATCAAGTCCTATTTGATCAATAAAGTTATACAATAATATATAATTCAGATTGATATAGTTTTTAAAACACCACAATCATTTTCGAAACATCCATTATTTTCTGATGGCGTTTTGAATGTATTTTTTAAACCATAATCTAATTTTTTTATAAAGTAATTAAACATTTTATCAATTAGCCAGTAGTACTAAATGCTACACCTATGAAATATATACTTTTTATATAGGTTCCATTTATCAAAAACTTTCCCTCTGAAACCTGATTGGCACTTGTCTAATACTACTTATGCATAAATGTATTGTATATAATGTTTATATTTATGTTTATATACATATATTATTATAATTCTTTAATGAATTCTTAATGAACTAGCTTTCATGCTTTACTCATATTATATAAGTATTTGAAATATTTACCCAGGAATGCAGTTACTCCAATTTGGTATCGTAAATTGGATTCTGTTTATTTGTGCAATAAATGCAGGAATGAAAACATGAAAGCACGCACATCTGCAACCAAAATATAAGCAATCATCCGTTTCGGGCAAACTCTAACTAATGCATACTCTTATGGCTTTGCTAATATTTAACCAGTGAACCAAGACCAAGAATCAACTTTGAGGATAAACAATAATAACATATTCTGAGAACACGGATAAGGAGATTTACTTGAGCAATATTATGAATATTATTTTAACGTACACGTTTTTTGAAATTCTTTAATTCTTTAAAATTTTGTTTTCACAAAATTAATTAAATTGTATACCAGGAAAAATTGTCTATTCGTTGGAGAAATTCTAGTAATATGTAAGGTTATGTTAAAAGAATTCTTCAGTGCAAAGTATCGACTACAAATCATCACAACTTTAATATTAAAACATTTTAATCCTGGTATTTTTTTTTTTAAATCAAGCATTCAGGAATGTACACGATAACCATAAGGATTTTGTTGAACTACACTAATTTAATTTCTAATTTCTAATTTTAAATAAACTTACAACTCAAAACTTTCAAAGTTTGAGCACAGATATTGGAAACAAATAAAAATTATATTGTAGTAGGGAGGGATTATTTTAACGAAACAACAATTTTTTAAACTCCTTGCTTCGTTAGGTTAGTCAAAAAAGGAAAAAATAGAATTCGTGCTTACTAGTATTAATATAAAAATTAGCTCTGTCACTATACTAACCTATGACCTCCGAAGATGAGAACATTCTCACAACGAAAATAAATGTCAATTTGCTTTAATTATACAAACTAAGACTTGCTACCAGATTTTCATTAAAGACCCATTTCCTATCACACATTTAGTTAGCGAAGGAAATTTAGTTTATTTATGTCCCACACTTGGCCATAGAGGTCGCACCTAATGACACACATTCTCTAAGATTAATTGAATGCTATATTGATGTCACTTACCTCCCCTAACGGTACACACATCGCGCGTCAATCTCCTCACACATTATATACCATACAAATAATCATTGAATCACCATAAGGACCTTGGAAAGTTCAGAATAATACCATAGAGTCAAACAAAAAATAAACACAAAACAAACTATATATAGTAGTGTCACATTATAAGAAAACCGCACGTTTAACGAAACTAGGTGAATAGGATGTTCAAAGCCATTCAACTTACGCCCATTAGAATGTAGCCACATTTATCCAAACACACCCAAACAGAAAAAAACGATTCACATTTGTCACAATCATCTATCCTGTGGCCTGTCAAGCTTAATACACTCCTAGAAACTATACTATCCTCTTTTTGAATTTATTTCATAATAATCTATATGACTTACTCTTGCTTAATCCTCACATCACCAGCACCACCCCCGCTGCTGTGACGCTCGTGTCCTTTCCACCAAACTATTATATATTTGGTATATCACAGCAAATACACATAACACATGTCCTGAGAAAACCACTATGACGTCCTGCGGATAAATCACCATCGTCCGATGTATGAATGAATAAAAATGTCCTCGATGTCCATCCACTCCACACATCCATCGAACACCGCACCGGTCTCGAAACACCCTCTGAAATAATATTCATTTTGATTTGGCGAACTCGTGCACACACCCACCTTGTATAAATTAGAAATAACTCAACACACGGGTCAGCCACAATCACGCACACGGAACTTGTCCGTGAGAAATTTGTGATTTCAATATAGGTAAATGCATGCGAACAATAAAGGCAAGTTATGAATTCTTAAAAAAAAAATCAATCACAAAACTTAAGGATCTTACGCTCCCTCACACTGTCAAATGAGTGATGCTGTTATTTTTGAAAAAGAAATAAAATTTGATTTTAAAACGATCAAATGAATTCTGGGTATGCAATTTGATTTCTTCTTGAAAGATGAGTTTTTATAAAACAAAAATTGAAAATGGTAGGAACCGTAAAAAAGTATTTTTTACATAATTTTCAGGAGATTTTTCAAAACAAAATTTATATGCAATCTTTAAGATATTATTATAGTGGAGTAATTTAAGTAAATTATCTCGAAACCGGGCGAAACTGATCCGATTTGTATGATTTTTTAAACAATAAGATATTTGTGGACAAACATTTTTTTATCAAAAAATGTTATTATAATTTTAGAAAGTAAGCTTTTTTCTGGCTATCAAAGAAGATATAATTGGATCGGCTTTAAGTCAAATTTTAAGAAAATTCCCCTTCCCATCTAAACCGGTTAAAATAAACCCCTATTTTGACTAGTTGTTTTCCTTATAAGACCTGGGGCCTATTTCACCAAACTTTTTTAACTTTTCACTTTGCAACTTTTCATTTCTACTTTGCAAATTTCGTTTCACCAAATGCCAACTTGCAAAGAGGATATTTACTGAAATGAAAAGTTCAAAAGTTCTCCTCTTTGTCAAATATGTACGTTTTACCAAACACAAATTTCCAAAGTGAAAAGTTCTTTTCTGCAAACGTGAAAAGTTTTGTTAGTTTGCAAAGTATTTGTACTATTTGTTTCACCAAGCACATTAACTTTGCAAATTATATTAATAATTTAGAAAAGCTTATTCAAAGAGAAATTTTTGTTTTCAAATAAAATTTTGTTGAGAAAAGATGTCAAAAAAAATGAGGAGTTCGGTTGGGAAGGTGCAGCTTTGCCGCTCAAATTTAATCTACATTTTTTGAGAAATCCTTAGCGGTAAGATATCGTGTTTTTTGGTTTCGTGCAAGCCGCAAAGCAACAAATTAAGATTATAATTAATTTAATAGCAATATAGTCGAATAATGTTCTTCTTTCTGTTGGTGCGTCTATTAAAATGAATGAACATCAAATTGCATCCAAATAATGATTTTTGCTAATAATTTAAAAATCAGTGATGACAAAACAATTCTGATTGTGAGATTCAAATCAGAACATCAAAAACTTTGAGCTCTAACTAAATACTGAAAACTCCTATGTTGAGACATAAACGATAAGCATGTGTAGGCAACCTAGGCAGATGTCTTTAAAACAACAAAATCATTCTACTCTGTCAATCATGTCTCAGCCTCATCCAATTCTGAGGTGGGGGTTCTTTTAAACATATCCATCAAATTGTGGTTCGAAAAACACACAACTGATGACATAGTTATCATTTTGTTGACAATTATTGGTTGCCTCAACCTGCAACGTCTGACTTGTCCATGATGCACAACATCATGTTGCTGAAAGTGTAATCATTTTATAATTTGACGGTTGGTTGGTTGAATTGATTCCTTTAATTTTTTTTTAACACGTTTTAATTAATTAAGGTTGACAAATGGCCTTTGTTGGGAGTTAATTTCATTATATTAATGAGCTTTTCAATAAAGAATTTCACTCAAAATCAATGGTTCTTATTATTATTTATTAAAAGCTTGTTTAAAATGATACTTTGACGAAACAATTTAACTCTTTAAAATACAATCATTGAACTGAATTTTAAGCCAAAACGTATGAATCAAGTCAGGCCTATTATGTTCTTTACTAAAAATGCTTCTATAACTAGCTTTGGGGTTCCAAATAAAACAGATGATGATATCCTTTGATTTATTTAATCCTTAAAACCCAAAAAGTAATAATTAACAGCTTATGTACATAATAGTTAAGACACGAGCCTCTTCCCACAGTCAAAATTGCTTACAGTCGTAAATTACAAGTTAAACCCTATCGAATTCAGAAAGGCAAAACGATACGTAATAAAAATGTTGATCCTCTACCTCTTTTCATTGGGTATGAATGGCTTTTTGCCATTCACCAACAGATATGGCCTTCACTATAGTAATAGAAAGTCTGGTCAGTCAGTATTGTATGTAGGAAAATATAGTTAAACCATCAGAGTTTGACTGCAATGGCATAAAGATAAAAACCAATGACAATGATGACGGCTCACTTTGGAATTGGTAACTGTTTAAGATAATAAACAACAGTACTAAACACCATGAAGAACGGTTATTGTTTCGTTTCTGTTTCTGTGTGATAGTTGGTTTTATATTATACATGAACATGGTCATCGGATATAATACACATCACAGTACAAAGTTATATAGCTATAACGGATCCGGATGTACTTAATGGCTAGTGGTCTTTCTGCAGCAAATGGGGATATTTGAATGAATGAACACAAACAAAGAAAAAAAACACTCGCACTTGTATGAAACTGGGTCATTAGGAGTGAGTGTTAATTTGGTCACAGATGTTGTCAAGAGTTTATTTATTTTTTTTTTTTTTTGTTATTGGTGCTTCAAATTTTATTAAAGGAAGTGTTTTTTCAAGATAAAAAAAAAACTATGAAAAAGGATTACCACGACTTAAACATTTTGTTTTATGACTTGAAATTATTAAGCCCATTAAACAAAAAAATGTATTAAAAATAATTAAATCGTTATTAGCATAAACACATTTTTGGTATAAAATAAGATCTATGTATGAATCAGTAGTATATTTATGGTAAGAATTCTGAGTTTAACATATAAAGTATTGAAATGTGTTTTTTAGACGAAAAACTAAAAGATTACTTAACTCAAATGACATTTTTGGCCCTCCTACCAATAACAATGAGTCATATTCGTCCCGTGGATGAGTAAACCTCGTAATTACATTTTCTTAAAGGAGTTTGTTTAACGTTAAACACCGCTGGAAAACGATGAATTATAAATTGTGAAATAACCTCAATAAATATGTTTTGCGATTTCTTTTTAGTCAATCAAAACATTCAATTTCGAGAAAAATTTACGTTTCTTTAAAACAATTGAACAAAATTTGCTGTGCAGATACGTTGTATACGCAGAAACTGAACGAATATCGTAAAAAAAATCGATGCATTAAATATATCATAATTTAGAATATTTTTAAAAATGGTCACTAACTTTTGACACGACTGACCAAATGCAATATCTTATAATCCAAAATCATAGATTCATTGCAACATTTTCAAAAACACGCATATCGATGAAAATTATGTAGCGGAGGACTCATATTAAAATTTTACTCGTTTACTATGTCGAGTATTCATAGCTGTAACTTTTGACTGCGACAAAATTATATCAAAATGTTAAAAATGTTCTCCTTAACTTTTTGCCATAGAAACAATTAACGTTAGTATCTTGAGGATAAAGAAAAATGCAAAAACTTATACAACATTTAAGAAAATTTAAGTTAAATGGTTATAACCTCAAAATTACAACCCGGAAATTAACAATTTGGGGTTCAAATAAAAGTCAAATGCAAAATGCAAATACTTGAAAAAAAAACGTTTTTCAGGATTTATTTATTCTGGTGACTATTGTTTCAATAAACCAAAATTATTTAGAAGTTATGTCCTACAAAATACATCGAGTTTTTATTGGATATCAATGTTTGACCAAAATTTATTATTTTAGTCAGTTTTTCTTTAAAGTTTTTTTTTTTCAGCACGAGATAGATTTTATGCCTTCGGAAAAAGAAACAACTCATTGAGACCTCTCAAATGATAAATGTGGGTCACTATGTATTACTCGTATAAACCATATGGAACGCAGCCATACAAAAAGGCCCTTTTTTCTGAAGAATAACTGATTTAAAATATAAAATTTTGGTCAAAATTGATGATAATTTGTAGAAAATAGATTCTAAATAATTTTGTTTTATTGAAACAATAGACATGAGAATTAGTAAATACAGTACGTTCTCGATTATCGCAACTAATTAAAACAAGGGTGGTTGCACTGACCGAGGTTGTTGCAATAACCGAGTAAAAAATTTTACGCTCAATTTGAGATCTAAAGCAAAAATCAGAGAACCAGCAATTATATAATATAATTAAAGCAACAATTTTTTATTCAAAAACTTATAAATAATAAAAAACAAAACAAAAATAAGTTAATTCATTAATATATAAGGTCATAAAAACATAAGTAAAGTTCTCTTAATAGCCATAATTACTATTATATTCTTTTTCAAAATCGCCATTTCTCGCAGTTTTTGGAGACTTAAGATTTGTTCAATGGGAGCTGAATTCTGTTCGGCCCATTGGATTGCTGTATTAAAAGCCTGTATTTCAGTTTCAGCCTTTATTTTAGGAGCAGGGATCTCAACCTCAGGCCCACTTTCATTTGATACTTCGGCAACTTCATTGTTTTCATAAATTTGAACATTGTTATAAGTGTTTTCGAGTACCCAATCATTCATTTCTTCATTCGAAATGGCTTCATTGCAATGAAAAGATACATAAAAAAGATATATGCCCACAACTTCATCATACCATCACTCAAAAGTAGCGGTAAAATAACTGCCGTGACAAAATTTAACGCCAAAGACAAAAACAAACATAGTCAAGAATCTGAGTAAATAGAGATATGAGAATAAGAACAAAAGTTGCACTTATCGAGTCAATTTTGGGGGAAGAGTTGCGATTACTGCATCAACAATGTTAAAAATTCAGCTGTTGCGAAAATCGAGGAGTTGCGTGGATCGAGAGTTGCGTTAATCGAGAATGTACTGTACTCAATGAAATGAATAAATTTAAAAATTTAAAGAAAAATTGAAGAAAGTATGAGGTTTTATTCCGAAAAAAGTATAAAACTGATAATTTTGTTGATGAAATATCTTTTTTAAGCTGTAATTCTACTGAAACACATATTAAAGTCGATATAAAAATAATTACAACACAAAAATATGTTTGGGATTATCCAGAATTTTTTGGCTAAACTTAAAAAGTGAAACCAGGACGGTGAAGTTATTAAACAATTTTCAAGAAAATCACTGTTTTGTTTTATAATATAAATTCTTGATGAGAGAAAATTAAAATCAAAGCTAACAGATATCTTCTAAGGTAATCATTAGCCAAAAATATTTTTTACTCTTAAGAAAAATATTTAAGGGTAGTTTTGAAGGTTAATGTATCGATTTGAACAAAAAGTAAATTTTCAAAAGTTTTTAAAAAAAACTAGATATCAATTTAAATTTGTATTGAGAAATAAAAATGCTTTTTTGTAAGGGTTTTTCTATAGATTATTTTCATATACATAAATAACATTTTTTAAAACCTGCTATTTATATTTTGAAACAATTAAAAACTCGGAGATAATCCCATTTTGCAAAAAATCGAAGCTCGCGACCTCTATACATGTATAATTTTTAAAATCTGAAAAAAATCTGGAAATATTCTTGAGCTCAGAGGAATAATTAATTCCAAGAGAAGCCCAAGAAAAACCAAAAAATTGAAATTGTGATCCACCCTAATGTGTATGTTAATACCTATTATATTATTCTCCTACACTATTTTTATTTGTATTTCAATAAATAAAATCATAATTTGTGTTATAGGGTAATTAATAATTTTACTGTTTATCATTCTTGGGGTGAGACCATAATTGACCTACCAACGGGTGCCAAACATGACCCATGCTAGCTATGACACTGAGTACAGTTCACTGTTCAACAAGTCAATACACCTTTTTTTTGGATCTACCAAATGCACTCGTAAATGTATAAACACATGCATGTCTGTTTACATAGTTTCAAATGTCCGAACCATATAACAATGGAAGCATTTCCTCACAAAACCCTTTTATCATGATAATTGATCTAAAAGTTAAACAAAAGACGAATAAGGCATTTCTACTTGTCCATTGCAACGTCCAATAAAACAAAAAACAATCTCAAATGAAATCAAGCTACACTACGACCAACCAAAGCACTATATGCACCATGGTTGTTAATTGCTGCTACAATTTTTTCCACACTCAATGAAGTGTTTCCGTCCATTTAAATTGCACCCTACATTTCCTTTCGTTTTATTATCCTTCATTAATAGCTTTCACTATACTTTGAGAGTGCAAGTCCAGAAACATTATCTCACCGTGAACAACTTAATTTTCACTTAAACTTAACAGGAGATGAAATGTGTGTAAGGATTAAATTTCTTATAATCCAAGTTGAGGGAGATTACTTGATCTCTTACTTATAGGTAAATGAAAAATGTCAACAAAATGAATGAAAAAAAAATTCTATAAAATGAGTAAAAATGTGTCACACGACATTTAATAGCTTAAAAGCTATTTTGTTCTTCCAGTAGAATGGACGGTTTTCTATATTATAAAAATATACACACAATTATTATTTTTTTTTTTTTATTATTATTATTATAGAAATTACACCTTTAACCTTGGAAGCTATTGACCTTTTTCACTGTGGTGCTGGTGATGAGAGTGGATGCTTTGTGCGTTTAAGTGCAAAAACGCATTAGGCGTGTTATGTATGATGGAAATTCTTTTGGGAGTCGACCTTTTGTTGGGCTTTCGCTAAGCTCGGTGAAGTGAATAAAAATAAAAATTACACTGGAAATTTAGTTTTATTGGTACGCGACGCAAAAAGTATGAATTAAGAATATGCACTAACCATTTAGTTAATAAAGAACAGTTAAAAATGTAGTTATAAATAAATTATACCACATTAACATAAACCCGGGGAGTCATTCCGTAATTCGATTATCGCCAAACCAAATCGTCTCGACGCCGACGATGGTTTTGATTTCAGTAACTCTCAAAAACACTATCGTCCGGTCGATATCGTTTCGACGATTAGAAAAATTGCTCTGTAAAATGGTTGTATTTGGGCGATAGGTTTCGTCGCACGCGACGATAGTGATAGAATTACGTAGAGCAAATTTGCTATAATCACGTTCACGACTGTGGTTTCGACGATTATTGTTTTGAAAATTACGGAATGGCTCTCAAGGAGATTTCAATTAAAAAAAAAAAATTACATTCCCCTCCTCAATGTAGAATGTACAAAAACAAGGGTTTTAGTTCCAAAACTACCAAAAAACTGAAAAATTGTCTTTCTTTTTTGCTTTATAATATGGATTTTTGAAAAAAAATTCGTCTAATATTTAAAATTTAGAAAAAAAAAAATTTAATTTTAGTAATGAAATCCTGGTTACGGGCTTGATGACCGATTTGGCGAATTTAGTTTTTTAGCAAATGTAACAGATGCAACTGTTGCATTCGATTGAAATGGTAAAAACGTAGAGCAAGAAATTAGCATAAAAATGCTGGAATTTTGTATTGTAGTCGGTCATTCTTGATGGAAGTGACGTCATCGCAATCGTGTTTTTGATCCATAGAGAGAGTTGTTATTTTTTTGAAAAAAATTATTGGTAAAAAGTCTGCCAAAAAAAATGCAACTATTGCAGTCGATTTCAAGTTCAAATTATGGATCAAGAAATTCAAGATTGTAGCAACAAATTCAAACTAAATTCCTGCTTACTTATACTTTTTTGAAAATTTAAATTGTAATTTGTGGCGGGCCTATCTTGGATATGAAGGAGATTTGGACATCTTTTTAAAGGTTTTAAGTAGAGCTATGAATTGATAACCATTATTTTCATTGTACGATCGATTTAAGGCTATTTAGTTTTCCTACTTTTGAAGTGCATTTAAAGTTCAAATCCTGGAGCAACAAATTCGGGATTTCACCAACTAATAAGCAACCAATTAGTAACAAATGTTAAAGTTTAATTTGTGGCAAGCCTATCTTGACGTCAAGTTGGGACCGCCACATGTTTGAAGGGTAATGGATGAAGCAATAAATGGAAGATGGAAGCAACGTTAAATGTATCAAAAAAACGGGTTTTTGACAAGTCATATTCATAGCATATCTCGAAAACGTGCTAGGGTAGATTTGACTTCAGATTTGGCGTGCCAGCGTACCAAAATCCTCTAGAAAAGTACAGTTTGGCAACAGCAACAAACTCTTGCATACTAAAATTTTGGTATTTCCGTTGTGGTGGGTCTATCTTGACAGACCTGATCTTATTTACAAAACATTTAACAAATAAAAGATATACGATTTTATAAGTAGATTACAATTACAATTATATTACTTATAATACAAAAATATTGCCGATCTTACTCAAATCTGACGAGTCAATAACAAAAGTAGATCAGGAAAGATAGGGTCTATGTTGAAACAAATTACTTCATAGCTTTTTTTATTGGTATCGATGCAGAATGAATGAAGAATTGAAAATATATAAACATGAAGAACTAAAATATTTGTACTGTTTTCACAAAGCTTCTACTTATAAAGTCATTCAATTTCAAATAGAAATTACAATTGCATCACCATAAAAACTAGAGAATGTCGTTTTATTTTTCTTCCCATTTTCTATATTTAAACAGTTTTCTTAATATTGTTCTACATCAAGAGTATAATTATTAATCTCTTCTTCAACTCTTCCAAGAAATCAAATAATGGAGTACACCAGAAACCATTATGATTATACTTTATTGTGGCCCAGTACATCACTATTCACTGTATACCCAACAAAGAAAAACATTCATTAATTTTCTTTTAAACAACAATGGCTTTGACAATCCTTTGAAGTTAAACGCGGAAAAAAAATAATAAAAATATATAAAAAAAAATACAAAATCTGTCACAACTGACAACAATGACAACATTTTATGCATTTTGTAATAAACTTTAAAGAAAAACTAAAAAAAAACAAAAACCATAACAAGTTCAACATCATAAATAGATATCCTTCTTCTTAGTTTTCTTCTTGGTTCTTGGAAACGTAATAATACAAAAGTGTTCAACCATCCTGAACGATCCTTTAGAAAAATACAAAAACCTTCATCACACCCGTCATCATCGTCATCATCAGCATCAGCATCATCTTAAGCGGTAAAGTTTTTTTCTTCGGCTTTAGTTCTTGTTCTTTTTTTTAATTTTTTTTTTTTTTCTTATCTAGCAAGTTGCAACTTTTGTTCAGATGCAATTTGCAGCTCTTCATTTTATTGTTGTTTTTATTTTCCGCTCTTCAATAGAGGAAAAGGTTGCAAAGTTGTGAATGTGAATAAACTGCTTCAATAAAACTCTTGGATATAAAATGTATATATTATTATTTTTTTTTTTTTTTTTCACTTTTTCTATCTTAGTTGCAAGTTTTTGTTTTTCTCTCTATTTGCAAGTGTGAAAAGGATTTAAAATAGTTTTTCTATTGTGGTTTTAAAGTTTAAGTTTTGCTTCTTTTATTTTAAAGGATATTTTGATTGACTTTGTTGAGGCATTAGTCTGATAACGATGACGTAATGGCAAAATAATGAGAAAAACGGACAAAACTGAATTTATCACCGAAAAAAGTTGTACTATACACATACTTCTTTTTCCGTATTTCATTTTAATTTAAAACTTTTTCACTGTATTATAAGGCATTACACATCGGACAACTTAAGGACAGTTTTAGTCATAAATGATATCTTAAATCACTAGTCAAATGTCAAATAACAACTAGAAACCACAGAATCCCAAGCAATACAAATATATTAAATCCCAAAATCTAAAATACTCAACTTTGGAAAATCACAAAATTGTGAAAACCCAAATCACAGAAAACATAATGTACAAAAAATTCATGATTCGGAAAACACAAAGTGAAAAATACTTAGGTCAGAATTCATAGTCGAGATTTTTCTCAAATCCCGAAAGTTGGCATTTGCATAACTCAAGTTTGTATTCAAAGACAAAATGGTGCTGCTGAAATAATCTTCACGTAAATGCTTAAGAATTTACTCATAATCTCGATTATGAATAGCTTAAGTAGCAAAAAGTCTCCACTTAAGAAAAAATTTAGCTTGTGTGACGACTTGCGCCCTTAAAATCCCTAAACCTAAAATGTCAAAAATTCATCATGCTGAAAACCTGATCAAAAAAAAAACCAAAATATCCCAAAAACCGAAATCATAAAAACCCTAATCACAAAGAAAAAAAACGTGAGACCTGAAACCTCATAACCTTAAATATTGAAAACCCAAAATTCATAAAACGCAACATTTTGAAACCTCAGAATACCTAAAACTCAAACGCAAAAATACAAAACAAATTGAAAATACTTAAAATTCCAGAATTCCTAGCTGAAACCCAAAAAACCTCAAAACCAAAAAAAAAATACTTGCTCTTATAGATAAAGTTACTAAATATGCTTAGCCTTTTTAATTAAAATTTTGTAAATGCAGTTTTAGAAAAAAAAAATTAAAAATATGCATTTTTCAATTTTCAAATTACTAAAACAGATTCTTAAATGAATTTGACATCAAAACGATGCATGAAAATTAATTTCTTCTATAAATATACATTTTGAGAAAAAAAATTAAAAATATAAAATTTTGAAAGGACTTTTTAAAAAAAAAATGGTACGCCATTTTTAAAATACTATTTATCTAAATTAACTTCTGAAAAAAATATTGATTAGTTTTCGAAAAAAAAAAATTTTAATCCAAAAAAACAATTTTCGAAAATTTTATTGCTGAACTGAATTACGGCAACTTAAAAGCTTTTATATAAAAAAATGTTGAAATCGAGTGATTCATAAAGAAGAAAAACAGAATTTATAAAAAACGGTTCTATGGCAGGTACCGTCGATAATGGTTGAAAAAAGATGCTTCAGTAAAAAATACCTAAAAAAATGATTATGATATTTTTAGTCAAAATCTGAGGAGCCATTTTTGATAAAAATAAGTTTTTCTAATACTCCCGTATTTTTGGTGCAAAAACAATAATTCAAAAACGTCTGCGGGGGATGCTCCAAAAAGCGCTATATACCTACTAAGTTGAAGTAAATCGACCCATCCGTTTAGGTTGTGGCTTCTGATACATCTTGTCTGACCCACTTTTTTCGCATTCTCTATCATCGTAATACCATTTTTGTAAAAAGAAACTAGTTTGAGTGTTGAGTCCCTTATTTATGCAACGCAAATTTTACCATTGTTCAAAATTTCAAGACTCTACAATGATTAAAAGTGCTCCATTGCTCCATAAATTTGATACCAATTCCGTAAATATGAGCGGATGTCACAACCCCTGAATGAAAACTTGCAATTTAATTTGTTCCCTTACATGCACGGAAAAATTTGTCTTTGTTCTAAATTTAAAGGTTCTAGTTTGACGAGAAGTGCTCCATAATTCTGATGATCTATCAGTGAGTCAGCGAGTGAGTGAGTCAGTATATTATATTTTTATTTATTAAAGCGCCAAAGTAAAACATCTGTGAAAGGGGACACTTGAAAAAGTTTTTGTTTTCAATTTCACAGAATATATCTGAAATTACCTTTTTAAGTGAATCTTCAGACTCGAAATGATGGAAACTTTGTTCTGGATTGTCAATGTCTGTCTGTCTGTCTCTTTATTATTTAAAGCGAAGTTAACTTCGTACTTTCTTTCTTTGACTTTGTTTGTTTTTCCTCCTCACTAAAGAAGTACATAAATTTAACTTCAAAAAATACTTGTCTTATGTAATTTTTTTTTGAAGAAAATTTAAAATTATGTTAATTTTTTAGATGATTTTGACTTCTTTTTCACTCAGTCAATCATGCCATAACAATAAGCCTCAGTTACTCACAAATTTATAAACTTAAACCATGTATGTATTAGAGAAAAAGCAAAACAAAAGAAAAAACAGAAAAAAAGGGACCAATAACCAAGTGAAGGAGAAAAATTTAAATCAAAAACAGACACATATCAAGGAAAAATAAAACCATACGATAAATGTTCAGAACAAACATAAATATTTCATCTAAAGTGTGAGAAAAAAATGCAAAGTCAGGACCGGATTATCTTAAATTCAACTGTTTAAGGGTATATTTAAGACCAGGGGCCTATTTCACCAAACATTTTTCTTACATATTAATATATTTTGCAAAGTTTATGTGTTTAGTAAAACAAAAAATACAAATGCTTTGCAAACTAACAAAACTTTTCAATTTGCAGAAAACAACTTTTCAATTTGCAAATTTGTGTGCCGTGAAACGTATTCTGCAAAGAGGAAAACTTTTTAACTTTTCATTTCAATAAATATCCTCTTTCCAAATTGGCGTTTGGTAAAACGAAATTTGCAAAGTAAAAGTGAAAAGTTAAAAAGTGAAAAGTGAAAAGTGTTTGCTAAAAATAAATAGTTTTGGGTAGCTTATATACAAATTTTCTAAATTTTTTTCTAAAATTTTCTAAATTTAAGATCACTCAAAATTAAGTTCATATTTATTCGTTTCACTTTAAAAACATACAATTCGTTACTAAAATAACTTTAAAAACTTCTTAAAGCTTTTTGAAATCAAAACAAAGTATGCAGCTTGAATTCTTTTAAAATCATGAATTTGTAACTAAACAGAACATTTGACAATCTTTAGAGTTGCTTTTAAAAAAAAAGTAATTTCTTACAAAAAAAAAAGTAATTTCTTACAAAAAAAAAATTTATAAACATCTTCTATAAAATAGTCAAGATATTTTGAATAGATATATCCAAAACAAAATAAAAAAAACCTAACTTTCAAAAATATACTTTCAAACTTTTTAAAAATTTTGTTTGGAAAATTTTGCCAAGCAATTTTATAACAATAACTTCAACCTTTAATTTAAGAAATTTTGTGGAAATGCGTTTACTTGCTAGAAAGTCAGAAACAAACAAAAAGCGCTTCTATAGGAAGGACCAGTGATACCGGTTACCGTTAAGAACGGTTATTGGTAATAACAGTTAAAAAATATTCCGGTACTCGAAAGGAGCAAAATAAAATAAAATTTAGAGGTATGGTTGCCTCTATAGCACTAAAAAAGTATGTTTACTTTCTCGGCTTAAAAAAATATTTAAAAATTGCCTTCGGCAATACCTAGTCCGAACCTGAATAAAAAAAAAAAGAATGACTCCTTCCTTCATATCCTTTATCCCAGTGAGAATTTATTATTATTTTTATAACTCCTGAATCCTGATATTCATACGTCATATTTATTTGTTTCCGATATTATATTCCAACTTGATTTCCGTTAAGTCAGCACACCATTTGAATTTTCATCCAATTTCTTTTTCTTAAGAAAAAAAAAAGGGATGGTTTATTGTTAAGTCTGGTGAATATATCAAAATATATCTTTTTTTTTTTTTGTTTTGTTTCTTTAAGTTTATTTATCTAAAAAGGATTTCTGAAACGAATGTTACCATGCTAAGGGTTGAGAAAAATTCATTCCATTTTGGATCATAAAATTTTCTAGCTAAGAAAACGTGAGGGCAATTTGATTGAATTTGATTTTTATTACGTTTTTTTTTTATATTTTTAAGTAAAAATGAAATTTTACGAAAAGATTATAGTAAAAGGTTATGATATGAGTTATGTGATTAAAATAAAGGATTAAAAACATAAAAAATTTAATGCAACCTGTCAAAAATTTATTACTTCTTCGGGCTGACTTAATGTTCAAAAATGACTAATTGCTTTAACATAACTTACTTTTAAACTAATCTGCCTGACTCATTCTAGCCAAAGGCTTATTAAATCAAATAGTAATTTGAAATGCATCCATCGAAATTTCAAGTATAATAGCCAACTGATTGTGGCTTCTTAAGCATCTAAGGCTTTTCGATATCTCTGTGCAGTTTAATTGCATTTTGAGGTTTCGTTTGCATTCAACATGTTGCAATTGAAACATTATTGTGCGGGGTCACCTGTCAATATGTCAATTTGTGGCTTAACACCTCCAACAGAAATGACTAATTGAAATGTGTTTAAATTTAAATCAGAATTTTTGGTTTTTTCATGAAATGATTTTATTCGAAAATATTCAATGCTATTAGTATTCTATCAGGTATGTTTGCAATATTTGGCTTAGATTCGTTTTCATGTTCTTCTCCAATAAATAAAATGAAAATTGCGCTCTGGTAGGTATGGTTTGAGAATTCCATTTATTTCATCCAGAGAAATAAATATGTGAGTGCGAATTCAAATTTATTACATAATCTATCTTAAAATTGAAACAGAAGAGAGATTAAGTAATTTGTATGCTATCAGAGTATCTTTATGGGTTCTAGACTCATTGTTGTTTGTTTGAAATTACACCACAGAAAGTGTGGTTTTGTTATTTTTTTTTTGTTTTGTTTGTTTGGTTAATTTATTACATTGATTTCTTCCAAACAATTCTCGGAATCTAAATATCGATTGAGTTAAGAGATTTAAAGTAAGAACATTCTTGTCGAAAATAATGAATTTGAATTTAATTTTCAATAGGAGAAATGATTTACTGGGGACTTGCAATACAAATTGTGTACCTAGAAATAAAGAAATTTATTCAGGATAATATAAGATTTTTAACGGTACCTACTACACACGGTAATAAAGGATGACTTTATATTTTATTTCATTTTTTTATTATTGTAAAAAAAAATTTAAAAGTCGTTGATTCCAAAAGTGCACGAACTTATTATCAAACCAAATTTAAGATAATCTGAAGAATGATAGAAGACATCATAATTCATAATAGGAGAGCTTGACAAATTAGAGTAAGTACATCACATTTGTCTTCCAAATCAAGATCATATTATGAATAGAAAACCAACGCCTCAGAATATTTATATCAGCAATGATGTCAGCAATAATATTAAGAGGAGGCTTACATCTGTAGGAAAATGCTACTTCATTAGCAATAGATGTTGGTTGCTAAAAAATTTGTGATCAAAAGAGTAATTGATAGAGATCAGAAAAATTAAAATAACCCAATATTGAACCTTGTGGGACACCAATGGTAATATTAAAGTATTTATTTTAATCATTTTGGTTAGATAAGTAGGAAGCCAACCAATTATAAAAGTTATAGAGTTAGATTTTTTTTAAATGATTTAATGAGGCAAATCAACGTCCCTTATTTTGGCGGACACTTTGTGGCTAATTAAAGGCTAATTTTATGCCCAACCCTCAATTTTGTTGCTAAAGCGCTTTTTGAAATATTCAAGTTTTTGCGAAACAAATTTTACTGGTAAAAAAAAAATTAAAAAAGTCATTTATTTGAATTTTCTTCAGCGGACCGGAAGTGCCTTTTTTAAAATTTGAAAATTGAAGTAGAAAATGACCCATGGGAGCTACAAAATTAATTGTTGTGCAACAAATTCTGTTTTGAAAAGCTTTAATTTCTGGAAAAGAAAAAAAATTTATAATTCAACTCTTTTGAAAACTTTTAGCGTTACAGATCTTATTTTAGCGGATTTTGAATTAAAAAAAAACTAGTTGAGCTACAAAATTGGGATTTGCGTTTCATATAATTCGAGGTTACTTCATATTTCTGCAAACAATTTTTTTCCGATATTTCTCATTTTATAGAATTTGGAAGGCTACTTTTGAGCTTAATATTTTTAGCAAAAAATTTGAATATTTCAAAAAGTGTTTGAGCTACAAATTTTGGTTTGGAAAGCTACAATTACAGGCAAACAAAATCGAAAAAGTATTTTTATAAATTCCCTCCATTAGCTTTAGTGGACCTGAAGTACCCTTTCGAAATTGAAAATTGGAATTGAAATTGACCCATGAGAGCTAAAAAATTAATTTTTGCAAAACAAATTCTCATTTAAAAAGCTACAATTTTGGACATAAAAAAAAAAAATATTTTTCTTACTTTCGTCCGTTAACTTCAGTCTTATTTTAGTGGAATTTTAAATAACTTAAACACTATTGTAGCTACAAAAACGATGTTTGTGACAGTTAAAAGCATTTAAAAAGCTACAAGTTTCTCAACCCAACAAAAATGTTTTTTTTTAATTATTTAAGATTTTGTAGGCCAACTTCAGACTTATTTTAGCGGAAAATTTAATTTAACTCAAAAACCATGCGAGCTATAAATTTTTTGTTTGCGCCACAAATTAGCATTTAATTAATTTTTTTTTAATTCCGCCACAAAGTGTCCGCCAAATTAAGGGACATGACAAATCCAACCCCAACCCCCTTAAAACACAATAATTTAGTGTGATTTGTGATGGTCCAAACGTTCTTCTGAACAATTCCGGTGATCATTATCCTATATTTTAAAAGAGTTTTATTTTTACCAAGCACTCATTGAAAACATTTAAAAAGGTTTTAATGACGTATGTTTTTCGACAAAATCACAAAATGGATAAAGATTGTATTTGTAAACAATGTTTGTAAGTTTTTTTTACAAAAAAACCCGCTATAAAAAAAATTGTCATTCAAACATTGGTACCACACTATTTTTTGTAAAACGTGAACAATTTTTGTGCGAAATCAATTTTGTGTCAATCCCGTGAGTAGGTCGGGGAGTTAATGTTGGGTAAGTTCTAACGACTGTGTTTCATGCAACAAATAAGTGGAAAGAGTAGGGCCTAGCGCGTACCGTATACCAAATGAAAATAAGAGTACTCCTGGCCGCAGCCCTACATTTGCATTAGGTGAGTTTACCCCTTTTAACCAGAAGAGTGTTCCAACAACCATTTCTTCAATAACTTTCAAATACTTTCTGGTCATAAGTCTCAAGGGTTCTTTTCATTTAATTTAAATATAAAAAAATTAAAAAAATCGCAGATAAAACAAACAAAGTTGATTTTTGTTTAAATGGCATAAATTCAATTTATTTTATTGAATTATTCGCATTAAAAATAATAAATTATGTCACATAAATTAATTTAATTTTGTCCTTGAAATACATAGTAATAATCAATTTATCTGTTATGTTATCATTATATTGTTTTTATTTTTAATATTTTCATTATTTCATTGAAAGGTATTTATTTCCAAAACATTAAATCATAATTAAATGTGTGCCCACAACAAGATACACTTAGAGTCATTAGATTAAGGTCATATTTCCTAAGAACAGAACGAATTTTGCTTATTAGTTTGAAAATATGACTTCTCAGTAAAATTTAGGTACTTCCTTACTTAAGATGGCGCCAACAATCCAGGAGAGATCTTGACTTAAACTAATAGACCTCTCAAATCTAGCCCGGGTTTGGAGCTTTGAAATATTGAAATAAAGAGGATGCAGAGTCGTATTTAAGAAATAATTTCTTATTTGAAGGTTGGCAGTTTCACGTGCGAAGGATGCGTTCGTTGATTTTTGTTTTTTTAATAAAACAAACTAGAAAAAAATAAAATATGTAAAATTACTCTAAATTGGATTTAACTAAGAAGTTAATTTATATCAACGCGCAGAATAAGAAAACAATATTTGCTTATTCCTGTTTTATTTAAAAAATCAAAGATGGGCAAATTGAGAGCATTCCATGTTGCAGATCGAAAATAACATTCGATAAAGTTTGCGAACACACCCCGAAACAGGTTGTATTCTGCCGTCAATAGCCTCAGGAAACATCAACATGGTACCAACTATCAAACATTGAATGTTCGAACTAGTAAAGTCGTTTTATAGGCATTCGATCCTGTGCTTTCTACCTATCTACCAATAAAACACAGCTTATGAAAATTTATTAGTAAAAGCCGTTTATGCATACGGCTATCTGTTTTCGTCTCGTTAACAGTCAACCCCATTTTTGCCGTTTTAATACTTACAAATGTTCCACTCACAGCTCGATTCCTTCTCCCAATGATGTTAATGCCATGAGTATAAGCAAGGAATTGAATTGGCTTTTGAAAAATTCTGCATCTGGTATTGTCTCCTTTGTAGATTAGACACACGATGCCAGAATTTCATTCATCAGACATTCTTTCCGCAGATCAAATTCTAAAAATCAGTCGATGTATGTTCCTGACCAATTCATATCCGCCAGCGAATGGTTGACTGTTCACCTAAAGCAATTTAAAAAGAGTGATATTTCAAGACCCTGAAGACAGATTGCGTGTCTCCTAGGATATTCCTATTTTTATCATGGTAGGCCTCTATTCTTAGACAGATTTTGGGTGTGCGTGATAGCAATAAATTATTGTTATTTTTGGAAAGGTCTTTGGATTGTATGAATGAGATGTTGAATTCTTGCAATCCGTAGCTGAGGCGTACAGAAGTTAAAACTGCTGAGGGCTCTAAAACCATCTGGGCTAGTATTATTTTGGTAGATCATTCACCCATTGATAGAACAAAACTGTATTGAGAGTTCAAGTCAAAATGGAGCTCATGATGGTTTCTTAAGAATTATTACAATCTAGTTTTAGGAATTTTGTTAAATCAACACCTTCTGATAACTGTAGTTTAAACATTTTTCAGAAACTTACCGCGTTAAACTAAAAATATAATTTCCATTAAATATGGTTGATAAAATAATAATGCTTCAAACCGAAATATCGACAGAAATTTCTTTAATAAGCTGACCTTAATAAATTTACATGGAATGTATGAATATATTTCAATTAGTTCTCCCGAATACAAAAAAAAATTACTGATAAATATACACTAGTTGATAAGCCCGCATACTGCAGTGCTAAATCAAAATGCATTGACAACCATTTTTCAATGTTATCAACACTTTTGCTATCTTTTATTGAAAAACAATTAAAAAAGAAGAGAATAAACGCTGCTAAACATTTATCATTCATCCTGCGACAGAAATTTACACAATGCAAATAAAACAAAAAAAAAAGCAAAAAAAAACTCATTCATTGCAGCTGTTAGGATATCCATTTGCACTGTTTTGTAGCATTGTGTTTCGAATTCATTGTTCATGAGTAAAACTCATGCTCACCAAATTTTTATTCAATTTCGCTAGACTCTGTATATTGGTGCTGCTGTTCGGCCTTATAAATAACCAAAAAGTTCACGTTCTGTGAAACACTACCGATATACCAAAAAGGTGAAGTGCATTGTGCATGGAATTTATAGCACAGACAGTACCATTGTTAAATAAGCAGTGCCGTCTCAATGGAGTCTAAGGCCCCAACTGGATCTACAAAATCATCAAAACCAAACTTAGATTAACGAGTTCGAAATGAAGAATTAACTTTAGTCATGGAAACTTCCAACGGTGATGCGTTTTTTCCCTGATAACTTATGCAAGTCGTATATTCTTATTCCGAATCTACCTCCATTTTGTGGTTTGTAAACACATTTTCCCCTCCAGTTTTAATTTAAAGCAACTTTTAACATTAGTATATATTTACTTTACTTCTTCTTCTGCAATTTTTAAGAATTGTTTTTCAACCATTCAAAGTATTATGGGCCCTCATTGAAAAACGAGATAATCCTGACAAGAAAGCTGCAACCTCATGGTGTTTCCATATCCACTAAAAAACATTCATACCTTCCACATTCTATCCATATATAGACATTTGGTGCAGAGCAATTTATTTGAATGTCATCGCACCATTTATTATCTGTTTGCATTTAGTTTTACCTAAATAAGATAACAGCAAGGACTAACGCGTTTTAAGTTAGTTTGATTTAATATTTATGAGCACATTTAAGATAGCGTTTGGACTATGGAGGTAGCTGCAGTTTATGAAAATATTTATGTTGCAGATTAAATTAAGCAGGTGGTTTCAAAATTCGAAAACGAAATGTGTTACCAGAATTATACATTTTAAAATTAACGACAAAAAATATGGTTACAAATAAATTTCATTAGAGAGGTCCTTGAAAGGTTATTGTTGAACTTAGGTTAATCTGATCCTTTTTTTTTTTTTTAATTTAAACACTTTTCTTGATAAATAGTAAAATATAGTTTGATAAATTAATAAAATTCATTTACTAATTTGCTTAAAGGTTTATTATTATGACAAGTGTTTTTGCTACTTCTTGCACAGTAGAACAGTGTTCCCTACCGCCTTAATTCAGAATGGAAATATTAATTTTATATTTCGAAAGCATAAAGTTTGAATTGAAACGGTCACTATGGCGTATGTGTAACATTTTTACTTGCGATATAGGAACTATAGGGCAAGTATAGGATTCGTAAAAAAATTGAACTCGAGATAACAATCAGACATGTCATTACCATGGGAGAGAATGCGAAAAAAGTGGGGCTCGCAATTATGTATGTCTGTCTGTCTCTCTGTGTATATATCGAGCTACAGCCTAAGCCACTGAACCGACTTTCTTCAAATTTAGTCGTTAAAGATCTTTGATTAAGTACCCAAACTAACGGTACCTGTCATATACCCATTAAGGAAAAGTAAATTTTTTTCAGAAACGTCTTTAACGATTTTGATTAAAATGTCTGTGTCAACTTCTGTTAGTAAGGTCATATTTTCGAAATAAAAGAATTGCTAGTAAAAATTCAAGTAAAGCTACCTCCCATAGAAGGTTTTTTTTTCATTTTTGACTTTCTCTTAAGCAACTGAACCAATTTTGATGAATTTTTCATGTAAAAGCTCCTCAACAACCCTAAAATTATTTAATTTTTTCGAAAACAGGTCACTGTATTTTTTGAAATTTTGGATTTGGATGTGCATTTCTTGAAAACGGCATACCCTTTTTTTTAACTAGGTTTGAGAATTTTTATGTGTAAGAAATTATTTTTCTTAAGAACGGCTCTAACGATTTTCTTTTTTTTTTCTAAAAATTTATCTTTCTGTACCAAATCAAATGTCATACCAAATTTTGAGCTCAAAACATTTTAAGAAGTTGCTTATGTCATTTTAGCAATGAAGTCTATTTTTCTTGTTAAATTGTTTATTTTTAAGAAACTTTATATAAGAATCTTTAACGTCCACAGCAACTTTGACCCTAAGAGCAAGTACGTACGATCCAGTCGTGCATTTTATTTTCTTAAATTTTATGATTTCCTTTTGGAATGAGCGGTCGTTCCAAAAAGAAATCTATTAGTCAAGAATTATTATTTACAAGAATGCTTAACTCTACGAGTTTAAGAACAACCTGGCTTTGCCTCAAAAGACCTCTGAATTTCAGAAGAAGATGTTGCAACCTTTAATTTGACACCAATTTCAGTCTTTAACTCGATTAGTACACTACTTTTGTAGCTTATTTTGAATAAATTTTGGTTCTGTCTAAGTAAACTGTCAAGCTGTGAACTAAAAAAGCTTTTTATTTAGAAATTGCTTCATCTTAGCTTTGATTTCGTATCAAAAAATGTCCATAATTTCTTGAGCAACAACACACAAACTTGGTTTTACACTACTGTTATATGCATTCATCATCTCTCATTGCAAATATATAAAGTCTTAAAGTTAAAAATATTGAAAAGAGCTTGTCATTTGGTGTTTTGCCTTCAGACACCAAAAAATACTTGAATAAATTCAATCAAAATTTAAAAACATCTTCAAGAAGATATTCCTTCTCCACAGCTTGTGCTGAATTTGCATTTGCATTAATTAATCAAAAACAGCAGCAAAGTGTTGTCCGGATAGTATTTAGCATGAAAAGTGTTTCAACCAAACTGTGTCATCATGCAGCATCGCCTGGCTATTCTATACATACACCTCTCAGTACACCAAGCTAGCAGCAGTTATTTGTACAAGAACACACCACAAATCCTTGGCCAGGCACAGAATTATCTGCTAAAATGAAAACAAATGAAAGTCACATAAACGCAATTTAGTGGTGGTATAAAGATACAAATACAACAAACATTGTCGTACAATATTCGAATGTCATGTCGTGAACGAGAATCTCTAGGATTTGGGTCAGCTTTCGCACGTTTTCAGCTTTAAATTGTTTGAATAAAACGGTTTAAGACTTTTTTCTTTTTTTAATACCGAGGACAATTATTCCATAAAGTTTGTTCAATTTATTTCAAACGTCTGTTGATGTCCTTCGATAATAACAAAACTGTTTTACTGCGCTCGTTAGTCGTTCGTTATACGTTCAAGGTTTTTGTTTTGTTGTCGTTCATTCATCGTGTCGCTGCTGTATCAAGCTGTCGTGAATCCGAATCACTCCTCATAAATAAATTTAACTTTTGCAAAAAGTCCTCGACTTGTTCTATTTATTATTGTTATCGAATTGATGATCCGTCGTTTAAGTGGATAGACACTGGGCTAAAACAAACTCTTTTAACCGAAGGACAAGGGTTTCGGATTCGGATAACTTTTAAACACATATATCTCAAATAATGGTAATTAGAATTTAATATAATTAATGAGACGACAATCTTTTAAATGTCGTCGTTATAGGATGCGCATCCTTCGTTTGAGTTTGGCGGCAGGAGTGAACGATAATTATTTCAAAATGTTCTTCTTAATGTTCAAGAGCTAAGCCAATTCATTGGAGTTGAAGAGCTTTTAGATTTCATGGTTGGGTGGTTTTATGAGCAAAGTCATTAAGGATTTTTATTTTTATTTTTTGTTGTTTTTGTTTTTCGTGCACAATAGCATTGTTATGAATTCAAAGGGTGTCATTTAAGTTTTGTTAAAGTTAAATTCTTGGACTAGATGATCCAATATATCTTAGAATGAATAACAATACATAAAAAACGATTTTTCCAGACAAATTCTATAAATCATGGCAAAATTTTGTCATGGAAAATTCCAAAACCAATTCCTATTATTTAGCATCATGTGATTCAACAAGTACCTATTTATTTCTGAATCACTGGTTTTACAAAATGGTGTCATTGTTTCCGTCAATGCAAGTATTTCCTTTTCACATTTAAGTAAGAAAGAGATTCTATATGCAAACAAAACGAATATGGCTTTTTCGAGAAACAATACTATGACTGTAATTCGTAGAAGAAATACCCCTTTTTGACTCCTCGAGGTGACCGTCGTCGAGAAGTAGGACCCTTTATTATATTGATAAATCAATATCTTATATTCAAAGCTCATTCAATGCTTTATTATCTTGACCCATAAAAATAGCAGGCTCGTGCCTACATTTTGTTTTAGTTTTTTTTTATTTATAGCTGATTATAACCTTGAACTGCTGATAACAACTTACTCAAAAGAAAAGTAATTTAAAACAAAAAAATATTTTCTTCTACAGATTTTTTCTCTAATCCTTTTAATTACCAAAAAGTTTCGCAAAATCAATTATTATACCTTTAAGGCATTGTAAGGATTCTGAATTATATCCTTAAATTGACCTTTTCATTTATTTCGATAAGAGAATTGGCTATTTGCCTGTTCGCGTAAGACAATTTCTTGCACCAACACAGCATAAATTTGCTTCGTGCACGATGTCAGTTCTAAGAAAAAAAATAACGACTGTTCATCCTTTTTTTTGAAACCTTACCAAATACTTGTAATAAAATTTCAAGTTATTAAACTCCGGTTTTACTTATTTGAAACGTGACGCCAACGAACACAATATAAGTTCCCTCAACTGACAAGAAAATAAATCTACAAAGTTAAATGTAACTTAATAATCAGAAGTAAAATCAAAGTTACCATATACACAGATTAACTCAGTTTTACCACATATTTTTGACATTTTGTTTTTGTACCTAACACGAATATTTTCACGAATTTTTTTCGTTCATTTTATCTGTTAGTGTATTCTAACTGCACGCGGAATTCCACTAGGACTCATTTTGTTTGAAAAATCATTCTCGTTTTTCACTTTTGTTGCCTTTTTGTTTGGTAACCTAAATCAAAGAAATGTACAGAAGAGTAATGATAAAATAAAATAAGGCGAAAGTGATTTGTTAAGTGTTTTCAAAATTTTAATAAGTCATGCTTAATTTTGTTGAAAATCGTTAGGGTGATTCATGCCGTTGTACTGAAAAAATCAGCTCTTAAAATTAAAAAAACAAAAAAATCCAATTTTAAAAGCTGATTTTTACAAAGCTCTTTTTTAGCCTAAGCAAAACTTTTAAGCTTTGTGCTGAGAGTAAATTTTTTGAATCTCCTTAACAAACATACAATTTTCAAACGGTTTCTAAGAAAAAAATCGCTTTCCATTTTTAAAATAATAATTATCATCTAAAAACAAAATTTTTGAACAAATTAATTATTTCGGGAACTTAAAAGATTTTATATCAAAAATAATCATCGAAATAAAAAAAACGAATAGAATTTACCCAAGACAATAACCATGATTCTTTCATCAAAATCTTAGGGGCAGTTTTTTAGAAAAATAATTTTTTTTAATACCGGTCAGATATACCGTTATTTTTGGTCCAAAAACAAATTACAAAAAAAACCCCTGGACAGTCTTCAAATTACGCTATATATTAAGTTTATAGCAAATCAATTTTTAATAAAATTAGTTAATTTTTTCCAATTTATTTTATTTACTATCCCACTGTTCAAAGCAAAAGAGCGTCCATGTATGTGCCATTAGAGTAGTGATGGGCAAAGCATTCTTTAACCAAACCCCAAGTGTAATCTGTTAAATGTCATCCGAATTGTTGCAGTTTTTCAGATAGAGTCACACCAAGTGAATTTAATGTGTTTTTTTTTTATTGTTCTTTAATTCATTTTAGTGTTTCTCTCAATTGGGAAAAGTCAAAGTCAACTCATATTAAATTACTTTGTGCTTTTTAAAGAAAATTAAATTGAGATTGCACAACTTTTGATAAAGTTAGATACTTAAGTGGACAGAAAGAAATAAAACTGAAATTGTTTCTTTATTTGAAGAGAATAAGTCACAATCTAGATTCCAAATAGTTTTAAAATGTTAATAATAAAAAAAGTGTATCATTACTGTGATCCTTGAAGTTTTTTTAAAAGATTTTTCGATTTAGCAATAAAATTTAAAATAAAGAAAGAACATGTGAAGCAATAAAAAGTCGATAAAATATAAAGATTTTTAAGCAGGAATCAAATGCAAATTTTGTACCGAAAAGTGAACAAATTATAAACTGATTTCAATATAGACGCTTCAATACACATTAATTAAGGAAATACCATATTAATATAAAGGTTTCAGGGGAAAAGCTACAAATTTCCAATTTTTGTCAAAATTTAATTAGTATTTTATGAGTACTTTCTGTGATGTTCTAGCTATTAGAAAACCAATTTAGTTCTTTCTTAAACAATTGAAAAAAGATGTGCCTTTCGTGCTAAGTTGTATGAAAACCAACATTTTAAATTGCGTTTTCCTCGGAATTGGTTTGAATGGACTTGTGCTGTTTTTCCCTGGACTCTTCATAAATGCGTAGTGAAAACAAAAGCAATGTTTAACATTTGAAAAATATTATTCCAACCAATGGCCATGCTAAAGCAAGCCTCCACAGAAACTCAACCTCTGTAACGGGTCAGGCTTAAATCCAAGAAAGCTGCTTCGGTGACTGAATATAAGTAGAATTATTCAGTCATGCCGGAGTAGACCAATGAGACCAATAGTCCGAAAAGCACGACTTAACCTTTTCGAATATCCTTCTTTCACTGATTTGAAAAAAACAGTCAACCTTCCTGTAATTCATTCCAAAAAATGGGTGTTCTTGTATTTAAATTTAATGTACTATATAAGTAAAGTATAGTTCTGTGTATTATTTGCCTATATAATAATAATAATAATTATTTTATCATAGAAGTGCCTTCAATTTTTTAATAAAATTCAACCTACAACCACTTCATACTCGAGTGCACGAACAAAACTTCAAACTAAGCAAAACAACGAAACAGAATATACAACCTAATTAAAACATAAAAACAAATGGCGAATGAAAATGTAGTGCCACTCGAAACAAAAAAAAAAAAAAAAAAAACTCACACAAACATCAACCTATATAGCCTCTTGAACTCTAAAGCTTTTTTTGAGATAAGTACATAGGTAAGGTATATATAGAGAAATGCAAATGATTTTCCCGATAAAAAAATGCTAATGTCATCTCGACTTGTCGAGTGCAAATCTGGCAACGAAATGTGATGACGATGTCAACCGAAAATCCTTTCTTTTAGCCCCAATGGCAACACATCCACCCACTATAAAGGCTTGATGATGGGGTTGAAACACCGGGAGGGTTATATTGAAACATCTTCTGATTTTATTTCATCACCATATTTATCAACGGTACAGCATACAGCTGGCACAACAGCCAACAACCATCATCACCCACCTCTTTTCTCTCTTTGAAATTTAAATAAAGCCAACATTGCATTTCATTTGAGATGCACTGCACTAGGGGATTATATCGTTAGCTCTTAAGTGTATAAGTAGGGTAGTTTTATGGGTCATTAAACGAATTTTCATATCCAAGAGACTATAGGGACACAAGGTATTTGGGATATTATACCTACAGGTAAGGTAGGTGTAGTATCGAAAGATGGAGAAAAGCAAAACAAAATAAGTTTTTTTAATATGGGGTCATAAAAATGGAGCCATTTAGAGAAAGATAAGATCGAATATTTTATGTGTTTGAAGAAGGCTATAGTTAATCGAATGCAAACGAGTGCTTTGAACTTGTGTTACGACCTTAATTTTACATCATCCTTAAAAGATACTTTTTGGAGGAAAGAGCTGTAACTTGCATGTGGCCAAAATACCAATTTGGTTATTTGAGAACGGGCATTACTTCTTGGACCAACTGTTGAAAACCAGCTGATCCTGGAAGTAGTTAGAAAATGTATATTCTTCGTAAAAAGATTTTTTTAACAGATTCATTAAAATTTAACTTCTATTCTATTTTTCACAAAGATAGTCAGTTTACTAAGTTCTTAAGTTGAAAAACACAGACGATAATAGGTTCTTTTTGGTAAAAAAAGTTAGTTTAACAATTGAGAATCTCTGCGGAACAAAACAAATTATATCATTTTATTCAAAAACTAACACAGTAAGACACAATAGCAATACCTAGAAATCTCCTAAACTGAAGAACTGAACAGAAGTGATCTTATTGAAGATAAGCATGTGTATAAGTAAACACTTTAAGATGAGAAACCTACTTGCGTCATAAAAATAGAAAAATAACTGGGGTTACACAAAAACGCAGACAAAACTACGATTGAAATAATTGAATTGGAAATACAATTTGAACAATTTTCAGTAAGCTTCATTCATCAGTCATCATTCTGGTACCAATTTCTGTCACTGATAACTATTTCTGTCAAAATTTTCAGTCATCATTCAGAAAATCATATAAATCATTTTTGTCACCAAATCGGTAACCAACTGGATTGAAATAATTGAATTAGAAATACAATTTAAAGAATTTTCGGTAAGCTTCATTCATCAGTCAGTCATAATTCTGGTACCAATTTCTGTCACTGATAACTATTTTCTGTCAAAATTTCCAATCACCATTCAGAAAATCATTTCTGTCACCAAATCGGTAACCATGCCGATGCCAGTGACAATTCCAACAACTATTCTGCCATCCAATCATAAATGCATGGTTGCTTTGTTTGTATGAAATCATTTGCAATCATATTAACGTCAGAAAAACTATGATGTCCTTCCAGATTCTGTATAACTTTATAATTCTATGAATTACTTCCAAAGTCAAAACCAATAAATATAATAAAAATCCCTTAGCACTATTAGTTTAATATGTATTATTCAACTCGTATATATGAACATCATCAAATCATGTCTTCATAAGTACCTATATGAGTCCTTCAACCTAATTAAAATCACTCTATAAAAGCAACAAAATAATTTCTTAATGAAGAGTTCTTCTTAATTAAAACGAAAACAACATAACACAAGTTTATTCTTAGTAAACTTAATTTCTGTAATTAACTGAAAAGCTCCTTCGTCTGTGTCGATAATAATCTTAAGTTTCATAATAAAATTACAATTTAACTGTTTTAACTATGTATATCTTTTTCTTTTTGTCCAATGTCGTGCTCATCCACCAATTATTTATTCTCAATTGTAGCAGGTATTTGAGGATTGGAATTAGGAAAACTTTTCTTCACGTATGAAAAAGGTTCCAGCACATTCTCTCACATGAATTCCAGCAAAAAGGTAATTTTACCTTTGTCTGTCGTAGAGTTAACAGCAGAGTCCTTTTTGCTGGCTGAACGTGCTAGTCTCATCCAAAAACTGTATTCAGGTATGAAATAGTCCAGTATAAGTATTTAAAATCTACGAGTCTTGAGTGGAGATTGAACTTTACTGTCGTATTAGTACCAATATCAAAGCGTAGATATTTACTTCGCAGCCTTAAAATGCATTTAATTGATCTCAAAATCAATTTTTGTGAAAATCATCAAAGAGAGATTACTAAATATAAAGTAGAATTCAACGTTCCTTTCACAATCGTCTGTAGGTTAAAAAAAAAAACTATTTTTACAAACAAATTGGTTCAAATCAAATTTAAGAATTATCCCAGCTATATATATTAGCATTGTAATTAACTTACCTATTAATAAAGATATAAATAAATAAAAAATACCCAAGTTGATTTTAGGGTCGTTCTTGAAATGTGCCTGGTAAACTTTGCCAAAATTTCCCAAATTACAGGTCAGTGTAATTGAAAAAAATCACCCTTTCACACATAAATTCGTGATTCTAAAATTATCGAAAATGTAAAAAGTTAGTAGAAATATTCCAATGTTCATTATTTATACTAACTTTTTAAATTTTTGATAATTTTACAGGGTGCTTTGGTAATTTTTGCAGAACGTTCTTCCTTCCTTAATTTAAAAAAAAAATACCCTTTCAAACAAAAATGGTTCTTGGATCTCATTGAAAATGAAACAGTTATGATTTGTTGAAAGAATGTTTTCTGAAAAATACCCCTGTAGCACTGGAAAAAGAAATTTACATGTAAAGTACTGTTATATCCACTTAGAGTATTCGGACTGATTGCCCAAGGATCATTAGTTATATATAACTTAAATGGTTCGTTATTCAAGTCCTTTTTTAGGATTATAAAGAAAAATCCCCTAATTTTTCATTTTTTCTTTTTTTTATTTCGACTTTCTGTAGGCGCTTAAAGTTTTTTTGTTTTGTATGTCTTTGTAAGAAATTTTTCACGATCATGTCACAAAACGCACCAGCCTGCTGCTAGTGAGAAACTTCTTAAAAGAGAAGAAAGCTGATCTATTATGGAGTGGATAATGCAAACTGTATGTCTGCCTATAAACGTCCATCTGTTTGTATCTGTGTGCTTGTCTGTTATGTCTGTGTTATGTCACTAGTCTGGACATCGATTGAAACAAATGAACATTAGCAAAACTATTAAAGTGGACTTTTAAAACATTTCGGGAGATCAACTAGAAATGTTTGTATAAAGTTTAAGAATTTTAGTTGCTCTATAAAATTGAGAAAACGTTTATCATCTTGGAATTCTAATCAAATAAAGATGGAAGTTTTCTCATTTTCTGCTTTAGTTCGCAATCACATTTTCAACTACTAATCTAAATGAGTAAATCTGGGTCACTGGGGCGTATACGTAATATTTTTTTTTATTCTGCAAAAAAAACTTTAACAATTAGTAATCGATTTGCTGACCTATTCATCGAACAAATTGATCATTTTCTGTTCACTTAAATGGTAATAAGTTTATATACAAATGGTCATTCATCTACGTATACAGACACCTCGTATTCAGAAACATGATGGATAGGATTTTACAAAATGCTATAGCATGTGGGTTTTATCAAAAATAATTCGTATAGGAGGGTTTCCTATTCTTCCAGCAGAAGTAGTTTTTTTTTTTTTATCAAAATGCAAGCTATTATTTTTATTGAAAAATTATCAGTTAAAAATTTTTTTTAAGAATATTTTATTTCAAAATTCTGAGTTTAAAAATCATTTTCTTAAACTATATTGGATTAACTTTGTTTAAAATATTTATAAAAGAAGGTTTTTCTTTATATCAAAACACATATAATTTGATCTTTCATTTAACTCTATTGTACCTATTTCAATAATTTTTTTTCTGCCTCAAGTCAATTTTTGAGAAAATTCTCCCTCCTAACTAAACGGGTAAAAATACAACCTCTACATTAACTAGTTGCTTTCTTTAAACTGACCTTGAAAACTTTTGGCATAGTTTATTTTATAAAAATTTAAAAAAAAATGTTTGATAAGAAAAATGTTTGTTTACAAAAATTTTATTTTTAAGTTCTTAAAAGAATCCGATTAGAGCTGCAATTTTTAATAGGTAACTATGTATACTGTAAAGTGTTTTTCAATACCAAAATGCTTACTTTTGAGCTTTAGTTACTTTACTATATATTAAATATTTTTGTGAAATAAAGTTCTAGTTCAGTACACGAAAATATCTTTGTAGTTTTTTTCTAAAATTTAGCTCAAATCAAATTTTGTACGTCTGCGGTCCACCTTACCTGTTTTAAATGTTGTTCTACCTTACATTTTATTTCTTATGTATTACAAGCTACATAATATGTAGATCTATTATATATAAGTTTTTAAATTATTTTCAAAATCGCTAGTTTTCATCGTTTCTGAGATAATACCCTTTTTAGAACTATAAAGTTCTTCCACTATAAAAAAAAAAAAAAAAAACGTTTAAAACTGCAAGTTTTTCAAAGAGATTTTCCGTCAATCACTAAAATAAAAAAAACTTTTTCTCATCATTTTTTGTTCATCCCTAATAAATAATATTATGTATTTTCTCCAAGACTGTCTTGCATAGTACATTGTTGAAGGATTTTTCTTTTCTTGTCTGTTGTTTATTTTTTTCCTCTTTCTGGACAAGCAAACCCAAAAGTTCATCATCATCATTAATGGTGACATGGACATGGATATCCTTCAAGAGTGTTGCAGTGTTGCAGATAGTTGATATAATTTCATAGCTATCTATGTGTTTCTGGAAATAGAGTGGGGGGAGTAAAAGTCCTTCGAATTCTGCAAAACTTCAAAAATGTATATCAGTATCACAGCAAAACTGCAACAACTATGTTATTTTGTATTCCGCTCGAATTTCAGTGAAGCAATTTTTCATTTCATGAGTTTTATAACTTCGTAGGTCGTAAGAAAAATAACCAAAAAAAACCTTCTCTCTTTAAACTGATAAAATGTATTATACCGTTTAACCTCTAAAACCCAGGTGTGGAATGATTTTCATACAGATTTTTTTTTTTTTAACCTATGATAAACGAATGCATTTTATACCGTCTTTGCAATCCAGACTTTTTCTAACCTACCCGCCCCTACAACCGAAGTCATTTTGGAAAGCAAATATAGAGGAATAATTTGTCTTGCAAACGGAACAGGTGATGGATCACCTCGAACTTTGAAAGATTGAGACTTCGAGAGTTGAGATAAATGGATCAATGCAAAACTTTGCAATGATTTATATAAAAAGAGATGAGGTAAGGCAATGCAAAATAAAAACAGATAGACAAGCAAACGGCAGATTACGGCAGACGGAGACGATATACGATGTTAATTTGAAATACTCCTACTCTATGCAAAATTGTTTGCTTGTTAAAGTACGAAAACGAAAAAAAAACTGAATTGATATACCTACCAACAAAGATGTGTGTCAGTCATTTTTGTTTCTCAGAGGCAGATAAAATACAGTGGTGGATTAATTACACCAAACAAAACGTAGAAACTCTTGTTTCTGTAGCTTGTAATGCAAGTTTAAATTTATTCTGACAGAGTAAAGTAGGAAAACAATATTTTAGTCAAATGAAAGATAAAGTGATACTGAAAATAAAAACACAGAGTTGCCATTTATGAATTCTCATGATTTTTGAACTCAAATCATGAAATCATGATTTTTACTCAAAGTCAATTTTGCAATAAATTATTAAATTGTAGTTAAATTAATATAAATAAATAGTTCAAATATTAAATTATTATTATTAACAGTTTTTTTTCCTGAAAACAAACACCAAGCTACGATAAGTTTTTGTTGCTCATTCAGTGATTCGTAATCGATTGTGTTATTTTAAAATCAGAAAGCACCATCGTTTAAATTGTACCTGTGCCATTATTCATTTAATAAATCACAGTTTTTCTTGCTTTTTTAATTAAAAAAAAAAAAACAGTAATAAAAAAGAAAAGAAGGTGCAGGGTGGGCGAAAAAGTAGACCTGGTAGCGAAAAAAGTTCGGTGCAAGAGTTGTAGGTGGTAAAAAGATCTACAACTTTTGGTCACATAGCTTTTTCTATATAACCTCAAAAACATTGTGATAAATACCAAACACTAATTTTTTGTTTTTTTATTTTTATGTTTTTCAAAAATAGTTAGATTTTTACGAAGCTTGGTTTAAACGTAAATTGATTTTTTCAGCAAAATATTAATTTTTGTGTGTTTTGAGGATTTCTTTCTTTTTGAAATTTTCAATCAAAAAAGTTGATGAAAAAATTTTTGATTCTTGAATATGTTGAGGTGGATTCTTTTTTGGTTAAATTGTTTTGTTCTAAGACAAAGTACAAAATAAATTGAAATTTCTATAAATGAAAAATATATCAATGTATGTTAAAACAGAGTTTCATCAGAATCTAACTATTATTGAAAAAGATAAAAATAAAAAAAAAAAACAAAAAAATTAGTTTTTTGCATTTTTCACAATATTTTTGAAATTATATGGAAAATATGTAATCAAAAGTTGTATATCTTTTTACCACCTACAGCTCTTGCATTGAAGATTTTTCGTTGCACAGTCTCACTTTTTCGTCTATCCACCCCCTTTTCTCCTATCTGTTGGTGGGCAATTGTTCCCCCTTTCATATACGATTTATTTTAAATTATCCCACCGCCCTTTCCTGCTAATAATTTTTTCAACTTTTACCCCCTAAAAACTGGATTGGCTGTGAGAAAAAAATGAATACCTATGTACATAGTGATGATTTTTGTTCTCAAATCATGATAAAAATCAAGATTTAGTTTTTATTTTTTTGGCAACACTGAGCCGATTTTCCAACAATGGAAATGGACAAAAACGCAAAATTGATCTAAGAATTGACTCAAATTTTTCAGCAATCATCCAATTGAAACTTATAGAATGAAAGATTGTCCGACACCTTTCATCAATTTTACATTTTGTATCTTTGTAAGTGAGTAAGTAGGAAATCATATATGAAAACACCAAAAGAATTTTCTTTCATACAATTTCCGTGCATCATACAACTCATTTTACACTTGGAACTTAAGGTTCCCTCAAATTTTTACTGCACAGGTTCATCTCAAGATTAGTCCGGCCCTATCAAAAGTGGTTTGTATTAGACTAAGAGAAACAGTAAAGGCATCTACTACATACAACATATTACACACACCTGCCTCAAGATAACAAACTCAATCATCTTTTATGATTTTGTGAGTGATTTTAAGAAGATTTGTGCATAACTTATGTGTTTTGTGTGTATTTACCAGGCAAAGGCAAAAGTTTCTTATTAAATTTTTGCTAAACTTTGAGGCACATCCATGTTTTTCTTTTCATATAATCAAAAGATACGATAAGTATTTTTATATGAAGAACGACATTTTTCTCAGAATCTGTCCAAATTATAAGAACACCAAACCCGACACATATGACTTTGACTTGAATGGTTTCAATTTATTTTTATACCTTCCACACGCCACAACACTTCCGACGATCAGGCAATGCTTCGTGGTAATCTCAGACAGCTTGAAGTCTTTAAAAGTCACAAACTCTAATTTCAAGTTTGTGGCATATCTCATAATGTTTGTCATATTCATATTACCTATATCTACTTATTATGTAAAAATGTTTGAGTTGTTTTCTTTACTTCCATGTGATGTGTCATTTGTGCTTGCTTGTGGCATAAATTCGTTTCAAAAATTTAAAATACATTACATTTTATTTACCATAATACTTTTTGTTTCACCTGCCACACATTTTTTTTTTATTATTTCTTTGGAAAGAAAAAAAAAGCCATACAAATATGTAACTTGGAATTAAAAAGACCAATAGATCGGTGGTAATGGTCTTGTATTCGAAGAGTCTTAAATTTTTTTGTTAATAAATAAACAGGAATTTTATTACTCCGTTTGAAAAACCTAGCGGCAACGTATTCTAATATTTTTTTATTTGAATGGTATGGGCGCCTCCCTACTAATTTAGTTCTTAGTGACCAAATAATTTTAACCACTGGACGATACTAGAAAAAATAATAACACGGTGTGACACTCGAAACATACGCGAGCGGAGACTTATCACGATTTGTAGAGCTTGTTGCACTGACTACAAAATGGTATTTAAAAACTACGTAACACCCCCAAATCTCTGGAGTTAGGGGTTAAAAACGTTTTTTTTCGACTTTCATTCAATGAAAAAACCTAGTTTCGTTAAATTTTTACCCATTTTAGATTTTTTCTGATGTTTTGGAAAGAAAAAATTTAGACCACCAACACGTTCAAAAATTCCCTTTTTTCATCATTTACCCAACTTCGACATCAATTTAAGGCTTATGTTTTTAAGGAAACATGCTGTTTAAAAAATATATTCTAAAATGTTTATTTCCAAACCAAACAAGATATTTTTTTATAAAAATTGGTTGAAGATTGGCTAAGAAAAAAATGTTTACGATTTTAACCCACATAAAAAATGTTAGTTTGGATTGCCTTCCCAATTGAATGTAATTTTGTAGAGCTATTTTGCACTATTTACAAAACGGTATGTACAAATTTCATAACACCCCCAAAATCTTGACGTAGTTCCAAAAAATGTTTTTTTTGGACCTTAATCCATTGAAACAAATCAAGCTTCGTCAAATTTAGATTTTCTTACTGTTCTGGAAAGAAGATCTTTTCAAAAATGTAAAAAACATGTAGTTTGGTAAAAATCAATTTTTTCTTTTTTCCGGAACCTAAACGATCGAATTTCTGTATCTGGTTTAAAATCGTTAAGCATTTTTTTCTTAGCCAATTTTCAACCGATTTTTATAAAAATTATCTCGTTTAGTTTGGAAATAAACGTTTTTTTAGAATATATTTTTAGAGCAGCATGTTGTTTTAGAAAAATATGCTTTAAATCGATGTCGAAGTTGCGTAAATGACGAAAAAAATGGAATTTTTGAACTTGTTCATAACTTATACAGTCTAGGTGGTTTAACCATACCACATGTTTTTTACATTGTTGAAAAGATCTAAGTGTCTACTATCGAAACATAAAAAAAATCGAATGTGTAAAAGTAAAAGAATGTGTAATTTTTTGCAACGTTTGAAAGTAAAAAAAAACCGTTTTTTGCCCCTAATCCAGATTTTGGGGGTGTTACGGAATTTTTACATACCGGTTTGTAATCAGTGCAACAAACTCTACAAAACTTGATAGGTCTCAACCCGCGTATATTTGTTAACCCTGTTTTTTGACACACAATGTAATATATTACTTTTTGAGAAAATGCCAAATTTTAGTCAGATCTGCATTTTTGGATGTTTTCGTGATTTAACTTTGACGTTTATGAATAAATTACCTAAGGGTATTTCCATTGTAACGGGTGTGACACTATTTTCATTTTTTTTTCACTCTTATCTTTTTGTACTCATTCAATAAAGTATTTAAACACTTTAACGCCAAATATATTTATTTTTTTAATTGTTTTTAATATTGAATGTATTACAACTCTTACGCTGCATGAGAATATGCTCAATTAGGATGTAACGGGTGTGATCTTTGAAAGTGATATTCGAAGACAGCAAAATAGTTGAAATATATTCAATATTGAAAACAATTAAAAAATTGTGAAAAACACTAAATTGCATTTTTAAACTACTGATCCATTTTCCAAATCAAATTAATACAGGCAAACTGGACGGTTTACGTTTTGGTGACAACTTGATTATTTGATCCACAAAAGATACATATACAGTAGAATCTCGAAAACATGAACTATTCTATAACAAGAAGTGTTTGAAGAGATGAACGCTTTTCTCTTCGCCAATTTTTTGAGAAAAATGTCTAAAAAAGTCTGTTTGTTCTATGAACTTTTTTTATTTTTGTTATGTTTGGCTTGTTGGATAAAGTAAATTGTTATTTTTATAGTTGCAATGTTTTATGTTAAAATATATGTTTTTCTTATGTAAACTAGTTCTCGATGCTTGGAAAGATGAACAATTCGAAAAGATGAACGGGCCTGTTTTATACCTGTTCATCTTTTCGAGATTCAATAAATCATTTATTTTTTTTATAAATTCTACCAAGGAGACCCCATTTTTTTCATAACACCATGGTTAGGTTAGGTTAGGTTGACGTGGCTACCGGCAGGAGTGCCGATACACTTAGACAAAAGTTTGGTCCATTGTGATATACGACAGTGAGGTATCCGTCGGAGCGGAGAGTATAGTTCTCCGATTTCATACAAATCGGAGAATTTTTGCTCTTCGTAAGAATACCTCCGATTCGGGTGAAAACGGAGAATTTTCCGCTCTGACGGATACCTCGCTATCAAATTTTGACTTCCTATAATCAAAACTATAATTTGTAAACAAAAAACTCGTGAATCGAAAGCGAAAAATAAAAATTGGACAAGCGATTTCGTATAGCACCAAAAAAACGCGTCATTTCATGTTAAAATCTTTTCCATTTTCGTGTCATCAAAAATTACAAGTATGTAAGAAATGGGTAATATTTAGATGAATGTTGTTTGATTATCACAAAACAGTCATTAGTTTCTCATAATAATATCCCAAAAAAAATATTAATTTAAAGGTAGAAATATGTACAAGTGTAGCACCCCAAAACGATGAATTTTTCTCATCTCAATGAAGGACTTTAAAACCAGCCCTTTAGCAACGTAGGTATAGCAAATGACTTATTTTGCCAAAGGAGCAATTTATTAGCGGCTTCTCAAATTTTAAAGAAAAGTAAAAACATCAAAGACGACCTAGATTGGATATATTTCCTCAGTGGAAATAATTAATTCTCAGAAATTTTAAACAAACTACGTCTCAAGAAAATTTAATCGGATTACGTAAACGACGTTTGATGATAACTGTCAATTTTTTATCTAAAGATGGGATATAGATAACTGTCGTCAAACCGATACCGTTCGATAGTTTTCGTTTAACATTTAAAACTTTGGACTTTTCCATACAAAAGTTTACTGAAAAATAAAGTATTTTTTCCCAAAACTCGTGTCACTATTTCGTAATACAATAAAACTCATTTTTGTAGTTTTTAATAATTTATGATCATATATTAAATTTTTTTTTCGAAAAATTAATCTTTGAATAAATCAAAAGAACTACAAAAATAAAACTAAATAATCTTTACATCCGTCGATAAAATACACAACATAAAAACCTTAACAAAAAAAAAAAATAATAAAAAAAAACTCTCTAATGCATATAACATTGCACTGGGCATCATATTCATACGCAAATGTGATAAAAAAAAACGTTAACATGTTTGCTATATAAATTTTGTTAACGTTACCGTAAAAACAGCTCTGTGGTTATAATAAATACATATGTATGCGATAAAACACAACAAGAGATAGTCTTTTCTTAAAGTTTGAAAACAAAAAAAAAAAAAAAATCAAAAAGAAAGTCTTTTTTTTTATAAACAATTTTGTTGTTAGAAAAACATAAACATTTTTCTGGCCTTTAATATACAACCCGTTACACTTGACTATCAATTGCTGCTTTAAATGTGTATATCAATTATGAAATTTTAACAATAATATAAAGATATGATTGGAGATGAACAAAATGGCGATTAGGGGAAAAAGCTCAATCTAAATAAATATTAAGCGCGTGGCACCTTTTGTATAACATATTTTTCTTTTTTTTTTGACAATATCAATTATAATGTTTTTTTTGTTTTGTTTTGAATGGAATAATATCATAGAAGAATGCAGGTCTAATAGGGAAATCCTGTGGCATGTCAATAGGAGATTCATAATCTTATTGAAAATCTTGCGTCTTTTGTTTTATTTTATCTGTCCGCTTATTATCTAACGGTTTGACCTCTGGAATTGGTATCAATACATTTGGTACAGGTTTATTTATATAGATTATTTTGGAATATCGTCTTTAATCACTATCTTCGCAGTAGCTTGCAGTAGATGCCTCAGATACGCTTCCTTCTGGAACAAATGGTTTGGATGGTTTTCCAATGTCAACCAGCTGAATTAGATTCTCTTCTTCGGAGGTTTTGGAACTTGCACGCTGTCTCTCCTTTTCTTGCTGAAGGAAAAGTGGATCCTGTGATGGACATTCCAAGTGTACACAATGGAAGATCTGAAATAAAAATTATACAGAATTATACTGAATTTATAAAAAAAAAAACACTCCTCATTTCTTACCTCATTGGCTGTGTTTCTTGTTCCAACAATCCGAATGAATACCATCGGTCTGGGAGGGAATGAAAAGTTTTGCCAAGATTTGGCCGATTCCGTGCGTTTGTCAACGACAATTTGCCAATCCTTTTGATTGACAGAAGTCTCAATGTAAAAGTTATAGGTTCGTTCGTCGCAGTCCCAGAGTAGCAAACGCATCGATCCAATATAATATGGTTGACCCAATCGAACCAGAATCTCCCCGCTGCCCAATTGATGGCAAGTATATCCCGAATCCCAGTCATAGTTGACAAAATCACCATTCAGCAGAGCATTTCTCGTCCGGCTGACGCCCTCAACAACAGTGGCACTCATTTCGATTGTGGCAATATTCGATGTCGGAGCAACAAACCCATCGATAATTTTTGGCATGTTGGCTGTGTACATAGCTTCGAGACAGACAACATGGAATACCTTATTGACAGTATTGTGCGTCCCAACTAGCTTTATATAGCGCACAGCTCTGGGCTGGAAGTACAAATACTGCCACGATCGACAGTAATATTTAGTGTAATCGATTACACGATCCCAGTGCGTCTGATTGACCGATACTTCGATGAAGTACGAGTAGGCGCGATTGTCTCGATCCCAGAGCAACATTTTGATGTGATTGATAATGCAATTGTTGCCAAGTTCAACTGTTATGCCGCTATTGTTTTGTTCTGTGATGCAATGACGCGTGTATCCTTTTTCCATGTCATAGGAGGTTGTATCGCCATCGAGAAGTGCTGACCGGCATTCTCCTATAACTGTAACTGATCCAAACTTCTCTGTGGCAACATTCTCTTCTGGCCACAGGGCTCCGCGGTAGGGTAGACATTTGGATGTTGTTTGTTCTTCTATGGCATCAAGCAGTTTATCGGGCTCAAGGATGCCAGATTGTCTTACAACTTGAAGTAGCTGTTCTAAATGCATCAGCGGTAAACGAACGTAAGACACAACCGACTAAAAGAACAAACAAAAAATAAATGTTTTATAAAATTATCTGTTTTTGTGTCGAAATAACACATTTTTATTCTTAACAGATTCGTTAGGGAACCCAACCGAAATACCTACCGCAACGTCAATATTTGAATTCTGCTTGCACCATTCATTGACAGCAATAAAGATCTGGACTTCTGGTGCAAAGAATGAGTCGCGTCTCAGAACTTCCTCTAAGGATTCCTACAAAAACAGAACTCAATATTAGCTTCATCAACTAAGTTGACTGACACAAAACGTCCTCACCTTTGATAAGCCTCGAAATGTTTCATGTTGAAGAATCTCTGCTGCATTTCGATCCATGAATGTTAAGCAAACCTTGACCAGTTTCTCCAAATTGTACAACCTTGCTGCGTCTAAAATTGCGCAAACATTCGACAGTGATAAGTACTGTCGCAGATACTCCGAGATGGCTAGCTCCAGTTCGGTGAAGCCATACTGATTGGCCAGGCCCAGAGTGTCAAGAATGTTATTATCGCCCATCTGAGAGAGGGGCATATGTCCTAAACGGGGGGGCAACTCAGTCAAATGAATTCGATTGTTGTAAAAGAATAAATGAACTTACCTGAATAAACATATTTAAGAAGTGCTTTGAATGCCTCCAAGGGTATTTTTAATTTGATTTCACTTTGATTAGTCTCAGAGAGGCCGCCATAGAGCAAAGCTCGGAAGTACTCACTTCTAGCTGCCAAAATTACACGATGTGCTGGCAAGCGTTGATCTTCGACAATGAACGCAACATCGGAGTAATCATCTGACATGCATAACTGAGCCATTTGTTCAGAGAATCGTTCTGCAAGTAGGCACATTTTACATCTTTAGACAAAAATGTATTCTAATTTTGGTCACTCGCTTACCAGTTAATTCAATTTCATCAGTGCGTTGCTTCTTTGGTGTATGACCGGACATTTTATGGTGACTTTGGCTGCTCATTTTCCATTTGCAGCATAAGAAACATAAAGGAAATCCTTTTCCTTTATCCTTCAGCTCTCGAATCTTCTTAAGAAGCGCGTCTCGTTCACAGCAAGAAGGAAGCACCAACAAAATTGCACAAATGTGACAAATTCCGAAATTTTAATTGTATAAGGATTTATTTAGAAATTTAACAGTATTTTTTTAAAAGTTTTAAGATTATAAATTATGAATATTTAATCAATGAAAATACTAAAATTTGTTTATTTTAATTTGTTTTCCGGCAGATTTACGCAGTAGATTTTCTTGGAATGGAATTTTTTGACATTTATTTTTTTTTATTTTCATTCATCCAGGGATGTAATGTGTCTGGAAGTAAATTATTGGAATAATGTTTTTAGAATGTGCAAGTGCCATCTAGCAGTTAATGACATTAACATTTAGGGCCCGTTTAAACAATTTTAACTGTTTTTTTGAAAAAAACAAAGTTTTTGAGTTTTTATAGAAGGAAGTTGTTTTAACAGGCAAGAGCAGATGTGGAATCATTTATCTATGGAGCTGAACAGAATAAAGGCTTGCCCAAACCAAATCGCGACAGTGCGAGTATGAGAGTACCCACACCAAATGCGATTAAGCGCAAAGCCTTTTTCGTATAAAATTTCTTGTCGCACTGTCACAATTTGGTTTAGGTAAGCCTTAAAAGTCTTTGTCTCTTCTCTTTAAATAAAGGCCCTTTCCCAAACCAAAGTTCTGTAGCATGACTGTGCGACAAGGGGATTTATAAGAAAATCGCTTTGTCGCTTTGTTGCTTTTAGTGTGGATGTTATGTACTTTTATTATGACGATATGTGTAGATCATTGTTTTTGTCATCGCGTTGCACTGTCGCCCGAAAGAGTGACATTTTGGTTTGGGGAAGCCTTCAAACAAATCAGTCGCACTGTCGAAAGAAAAGTTCGACAAGAGAGGGCTTTCATAAGCAAAACCCTTTGTCGTTCTGTCGCGTTTGGTATGGGTACTTTTATTTAAGGCTGCGTAGATATTTTTTTTGTCGTGTCTAGGTTTCGTGACCAATTGCCACTAAACTTTATTATTTACAATGCTGTGTATGATTTATGGCCTCCCGAAACTAACGTGTTGCACTGTCAGGCGACAAATGCTTTTAAAATAAAAATATTTGTGGCACTTGGTGTGAGAATTCTCATTTTGCGCTGTGTAAATAAATTTTATTGTCGTGTCACACTGTCGCTCGGCAAGACAACACTTTGGTTTGTTAAATAGTCTTCATACCGTAGGAATATTTTTGTCTGAATGATGCCATATCCTTGTTTTACATTTTTCATTTATTTTAATAACATTGGCGCACATATAAAAATCCTTAGCACCCACATACCTTTCTGTTAATGTAATCCTATGTTATATAACTGCTGGCGGAAAAAGATTCACAAATATACGGGTAGAGAAAGTATCTTGGATACACTATCCTATACGAATGTGAACGCGGCCATTTAAATTCCGCTGAACGTATCCATTAAAAAATGGAATACATTCATTGAAAGCTTGCATCAATTTTAAGCTTGAATATTGAACGAAAGCTCAAATTCACAAATATTCAAAAAAAAGTTGTATATTTTATGCTTCAAAATCAATTTAATCAAAGTAAGAAATAAATCAATAAAAATCTTTTGATATTTGAAATTGTTCTAAATTTAAGGTTATATTTCAAACTTGAAAAAACAAAATTTATTTCCAATGAAAATATAAAGTTCATTAAAAGCTTGGTTATTGTTTATGTTTTTTTTTGTGTCTTCAATAAGCTTGTTTGTAAACAAAAACAAAATAATTACCCCTCCGACTCTTTCACCCCCGCAACGAATATTCAATTTATTCAGCGCAAGTCATATCAAAATGAAAAGAAAAAAAAAACCCACACAGTTCCATATTTTCCATCTGTCATTCTCACTCAACTGGTTTTTCTGTTGTTTTTATGTAAATGTGAAAAGAAAAGATAAAATTTAATTTGTGTTGCACTTTTTTTCCCAAATGGACTCAAAATCAATTCAGCCAGCAGCAAACGAACCAGCAACAGCAGCAGAAAAATTAAGAAGTGCGTTGTAGTGTTGTGTAGAGCGAGTTAAATATAATAATACAAAAATCTAAACAAAAAAGCTTAAAATTTTAGAAAAAAAAGAAAAACAAAATTGTTATTTTCTAGAAAAGTTCTCAAAAAAGAACTGTCAAAAAATAAAAACTGCAAAAATACACTCAATTGACTTTTATATAGTGCAACAGAACAGAAGGCAAAAAAAAAAAGTGATTGCAATTTTATAAAGAAAAAAAGAATTTTGTTTCCATAAAATAAAACGCAAATGAGTTATAATTCTTGATGAAATATAAAAAGAAGAAGAACTTCTTGGTGAAATTAATTGTGAAAAAGTAAGAAAACAAAGGAAATCCCTGTGAGTGTAAAATCATCGACCTATAATACCTCCTCTGAGTTTTTTTTTTTTTTTCTTGAGACGCACTTTAGTGAATTTGGAAATTTGTATTTATTGCAAATTTATCTTCTCAAGTTTTCACTCTTTGTTTTGTGTGTTTATTCTTGTTATATTGAATATCTATTTTGTTTTTCTCGACATTTTATTTTCTTGTTTTCTTCTAGTTTTTTTGGTTCATTGTTTTTGTTTTTGTGTTTTTTTTTTTTATGTGCGAGATTTTAATTTTCTTTGTTCGTTTCTTGAGTGATTTTTTTTATTTTCGTGGAACAAAAAATACACTCATTCGAGGAATGAGAATAAAAACAACGGTTCTTTGAATTTCGATGGGCTGCTGATATTACTCAGTTTACAGTTCTTTTGTTATATACTTGCTGCTGGCACCTTTAAACTCCCACGTTAACTGTAAAGGTAGTAAAAGAACTGCAACCTTAACTAAAATTCAACAATAAAAGCTCTTTGAAAAGAAAATAAACAAGAGTAAATAGAGCGAGTAAAAAGAAAATATAAAAAAAAAAAAAAACAGTTGAAAAAGAGTAGAAGAGCGATAGTGCAGCAAAAAAGTGCAGTTCGGAAATTCTAGTTTTCATTTCAAATTTATTGTGAAAAATAAAAGAAAGCTAATCCACAGCAAAAATGAATTAATACAAAAAAAAAGAAGAAAAGAGGTACAAAATTATATCAATCACTCGTGTGAATCCAAAATATTGAACAAAAAAAATAATGTTCCCTTGCCCTAGATAAGAGTGTTGATGAATATAAAAAAGTTTTCTATTTTCGTTTGTTGTTGTTGCTTTTCAATTAGGATGGAAAGCTGCAACATGCAAACAAGCACACATGAATAAGCTCCAACGTCAAGGACAAAGTGGAGAGGAAAAACTAATAAACAAAAAAAAATTTTAAAATGTGATGAAAAATTTTAAAGGTTTTTGTTTGTGAAACTAAAAAAAATATGTTTCTTTTTAATTATTTTGTATCTTCTGTTGGTTCAGTGAACCCATTTGAGTGAAGGTCGTTGCGGACAGAAGATACCACGCAACAGTGGAAGACGATACCAGCTGATAGATAAGCTGGATAGAATAAGAATCAAAAGAAGAGCTTGCAAGAAGAAACAACACAAAGCAAATAAAAACAGCTGCTGTTGATTTATTGGTCAGCCACAGCCAGCCACTTAGCCAGTCTCGGTAAGCTCCACAGTTTGAGTTTCTATCATCAACAACTGGACAGACAGCAACAGCAGTTCCAGCTCTAGCTCTAGCTCCTTCATTTTTAGCAAAACGTGTGCTCTGTGCTGTGAAACAGGTTTGTGTTCATGCACCTTTGAGAGTATTCACCATTTCTACTCGCAATCGCAACACCAAATTATGAACGATAATTTTTGTTGTTGTTGTTCAACTCAGTACAGCGGTGCCTTGCCTTGTCTTTGTTGTCTGACTGTGACTTTATCGTGGTGGGGTAGCAGCAGCTATTATTATGTATTTTAATAATTTTTCTTCTCCTATGTTCCATTCCCCATGTGGGTTTTTTTTGTTCAATGTATCTTCTTTTGTGAATTTAGATTCTAATTGAGTTTTTCTTTGTTTGTTCTAGGATTTTTGGGAATTCAAAAGGAGTTTGTTGTTGAGTTTGGTGAACTAGCTTAAAAAATTGGATTTCCAGGCTAGACAAGAAGGCATATAAACCTGCTATGAGCAAATATTGAGTTTGAAGTATCTACCTAAGCAAAGCTGAACATAAATAGAAAAACAAAAAGAAAGGAAATAATCTAGCTGTTCTGGTTGTTATCGGATTTGTTGTGTTTTCTTTTGCTCTCATCACAGTCTGGGTGGTGTATATCTATTTTCAGGTGAGTCAATAGAGAATCGATAGATAAATGCATAATAAATAATCACAATAATTTAAGGGTTGACATAGAATTGCTTTGTTATTGTTCATAGAAAAAAAAAATCGTTCGTTTTGTTGATTACTACCTACTAGGTATCAGAGGCTTGTAATACAATATGACAATTACGAACAAATGAATTAATGTCTGTGTACAATTTCAGCTGTCTGATATGTAATAAGTTATCAGCACGGTGTGCTTCAGGTCCCAGGTACCTACCTGCATAAAAGAAATTATGACAATGATTCTTATAGAGCCAATATCCGTATCTGATGCGTAATCCTTTAATTTTTAAATAAAATTCAGTGGTTATTCGAAAGGTTAAGGTATAATTTTGTCAGCAGTTATTTAAATAAAATTTTCTATCCCTAAAATAAATCTTAAAAACCCAAAAAACCCTTAAGCGGACTATCCCAATGATCAGTTTTCCAAGAATTTCGGCTTAGCTCGGAAGCCTTTTCCATCAGAAGTTAGTTTCGTGGTAGGTAGGTGACTAGTAGGGTTTTCAACTTTCAGAATCAAAGTTTTACAAAAAAACTATTATTGTGTACCAAGTAGGTATTTGTAGTCAGTTCGAAAAGAAATACCTACCCGTCTCATAAGAGAACCTGTCAAGGGATGAAATGATCTAAAAAAGAGAAGCAGCTCGGTATGGTGGGTTTGGGTTGTCCTTTGAATTCAGTTCGTTCGAGCAATCCATTTAGAGCGGTCGCGGTACCGAGCTAGCTATTTCCATAAAACTATTAAAAGTGGTCCTCACATGTATTATACCTGCACATGTAGGTTACTATTCGGTTTCATTCAGTTTTGTCCTTATTGGGTTTGCAGTGATTGCCCCATTCATTTTTTTCTCATTTTCTATTAAAAATCTAAACCTTGTATGCAAATGCAAACCTTATCCTAAAATCATTCGGGATTTTTCCAAAAGCATTGATTCTCCATCTTGAGACAACAGTTTAAATTTATTAATTGTTATTATCTAAATTTTACTTTGATGGAGAAGGGAAAGGGGTCAACCCATAGAATCCGTCGCGTCCGTTCCGTCAACGAATCCGTTGTCGATAAAGTTGAAAGTTCGGCTACTTTTTCGGTCGCTTCTTATAAGAACGGTGTATTTTATCCAGTTGAAAACGTTGACGTAACGCCCGCGACGGATTCTACTGGTTGGGCCCTTAAGACACGTAAAAGTGATAGGTTAAAAGTTGGTGTAGTAAGCTTTAAGGGCGCAAAGTGATTCGATTTGTAGTGATTAAAAAATAACTTCTGAACTAAAATATCATAAATCATGAATATTATATAAAAAAAAAGTGATCTAACTACCAAATTTTCTTTTGACAATGATTGTTTTTCAAAAAAAAAAAACTCACACAAAAAATATTTTTTTCAAAAAGAAATCGATTTGGAAATTATTATACACTTAATATAGACACAAATTAATCTTCCGGAACTGAAGTAATAAGAAAGCATGCATACATTCTACAAATATAATCATTAACTTTCAAAGTTAGGACTTATTCGGGAATTCTCCCTTTAATCTGTCAAAAATATAACTTTTGTAGTAAGTCTGGGCCAAGGAACTTCTTGTCATAGGCAAGAAATTAGCTATTTTACTTGGTAATGGCTAGAAATTTTGCATACATTTGTGAAGTTAATCGTTTTTTTTCAAAACCGAGTTGATTTTTACCGAATCTTACATCAAAAAATAATAAAAATATTAAAATTTGTACAAAAGGTACCGAAAAAAAAAGTTGAAATAAACTATTTTCGGGGATATTGGACCCCAAATGTTGATTCATATGAGTTGCGGAATATCCCTACACAAAATTAACAATCATTCGAGTGCTTAGTTGGATTGCTGAACAACTTGTTGACGGATGAGTGAAGCATTAAAAAATTCTTAATACCAATTTAATTCCATAAAATTGATATTAGAAGGGAAAAATCTTCATGTTTTGGCGTGGCCAATACAATCTCCTGACCTACCTCGTGTAGAAAAATTAAATGGGATCTTGTACACAGGGAGATTAGTAAGGTGAAACTTTCAAATAATTACAAAACTGACGGGCCAATTAGGGATAGAATGGGAACTTATTTCTCCAAACTAACTGGTATCCTTGACTGGCTCGAATGTTAATGAGTTGTTATTGCTAAGAGGTAGTTCGTATTTAAACATTAACATGTTAAAAGAAATGAGAAAAATCTGTTGATTTTTAAAGTTTTTCACAGGTTTGTGCATTTTGTTTGCTCGCTTTGAAACTTACCTTTTGTACAAATTTAAATATTTTTTTTGGAGTAAGATTCGGTAAAAAATCGATTCGGTTTTAAGAAATACGATAAATTTCACAAATGTATGCAACATTTCAAGCCATTACCACGTAAAATAGCTGAGTTCTTGCCTAAGACAAGAATATACCATTTCGTTTGCATTTTATTTTTGCTCGCTACTGTAGGTACATATTACACAATTAATCAAATAAAATAATGTAAATATTGTATTAGAAATAAAATCTTTATAGACTTTAAAGTAATCGGATTAATGTGTGCATTTGAATCACAAATTAAAATGTAAACCAACCACAAACAAAAAAAAAAAAAAACAAATAAAAATTATACTCAATATCATTAATTGCGCTTGTTTAAAATTGAAAAAAAAAACAAAACAAATAAATATGCGATGCAAACACAAAGATTGTGTGTCAACGTCACATTCACCATATTGATAGCGAGTGATACGACACAAGTTCAAAGTGTACATGAATGCGTTGTGCATCTATCTCTCCAGTGTTATCTTGTTCACGTCAAACCCCTAACAAACAATAATTTAATTTAGGTCAAAACGCCGAAGAGAAAATGTGAATCTAGTTGTATTTTTGGAAGCATGCACGTATTACGTGACTTGGGAAGCGTTTCTGTTCATTCAAATACAATTTCCAAATAAACATTAGATTTTTGAATTTTGTTATTTATTGATATCAATAGTGTAAACAATTGTAAATGTTTAGTTTGTGTTTATTTATACTTTGCTTTTTTTATGATAAGAGTTAACAAAAAAAAAAAAAAAATTAAACAAAATTGTCTTGTCTTTTTCTAGATCTTATCATCATCACACTCCATTATCGGTGAATATTCACCGCAAACGAATATACAATTACAAACATGGTGAAGACATTTCAAGCCTACCTCCCATCGACAAATCGAACGTATTCCTGTGTTCACTGCCGTGCCCATTTGGCCAGTCACGATGAGCTTATATCGAAATCATTTCAAGGCAGCCAAGGTCCGGCATATCTATTTAATTCCGTTGTCAATGTTGCTTGTGGCCAAACCGAGGAGCGTGTCCTTCTCACTGGGCTACATGCTGTCGCCGACATCTACTGCGAATGCTGTAAAACACCACTTGGCTGGAAGTACGAACACGCATTCGAGTCTAGCCAAAAGTACAAAGAAGGCAAATACATAATAGAATTAGCCCATATGATCAAAGAGAATGGTTGGGATTGATTTGGCCGAGCGACAAATCTACAAAGTACATATATATATTTTTTTAAAAACGAAATTAAAAATATTTGTAAATTTGTAACTCTCTTTCGGACCAAAAACAAATGACAAAATCGAGATGACGATTTCTTTGCGAATGGAGCAAATTTCAAGGCTTAAGCAGCTTGTTTCATTATAATTGAGGAGCTAAAAACCACCAACATTAAAAAATCAACAACAACAACAACATAACCACCATAAACATAAATAAGAAATAATATCACTCACACAAAGACACACATACACTCATTTAGAAAGAAAAACAGTTGATTCCTTATCCGCGCATTTGCACATAAACCAAGAAAATTAAACGACATTGTCTAATTCATTGCGGCTTGTTCCTCTTCCTTTACTTTAATATTTCCAACAATTGTTCATTATCTCTTAATCAAGCGAGTTGAATGAGAATAATGTTATGATACATCGATTAAGCTTTTAATTTATGACATTGCTTGCAGATGGCGCTTAATGAGAGTTTTGTATTTAAACAACAAAAAAAAAAATCTTAAAGTAATAATTTATTTATCTATCAAAATCCTTGGAGAAATAAGAGAATTTATATAGACTGGAATGGAATTGAGGAATTAAAGAGAGCGAGAGAGGTGAAGAGAAACGCAAAGAAAAAAAAACAAACGAAAAAGAGAGAATAAAGGATTATTTTTATCATTAAAATAAAAAAAAAATTATCTTTAGCTACTAATAACCAATAAACTGCCACTGAGCATGTGATGTTCTTTAAATAATAATCGACAAGAAGAACACATGAATAAATAAAATTATTTAAGCGACTGGAAGAGCTAAGAGAGCGAACATCATTGCCATTCTTTTGTACATAAAAAAGAAAAAAACAACTGTATTACATTGCTAATTTATTTCTCTTAACCCCCCCAGAGAATGCATTAATGTGATATTTCAAAATAAACAAAAACAAAAACAAAAAAAAAAAAAACGATTTAGAAAACCAGAAGGCACTTTCGCTATAAGTGCTTCGCGCGAGACTTGATTTTCTCGCTTTTGTGTTACTTTAAGAGCTCTGCTCTCTTTTTATCGAACAAACAAATTCGATATTGCTTAAATTTGTTCGTTTTTATTTTATCTTTAAAAAAAATACAACAAATCAAAGAAACAATGCAAATTAAATTAAACTTCAGTTTTCAATCACTGAAAGGAAAGAGAGGACAAAGCTTATAGCTCTGGAGAACGAAGAGAGCGAGAAAGGAAAGAGTTAAGCGCTCTGATAAGAAAGCAGATTTATAACATCAAAATGACGAATACAAAAAAAAAAAACAAAACACAAACATTTACATTGCATCAAAAACAAAATAAAAATCAACTTGACCACCAAAATAACTTAGAAAACAAAATACCGAACACGTTACAAATATTTAAACTACAATATCCTCTTATTTTACTTCTATTTAACAAATAAATAAAATAAAAACAAATAGTATATTTTACTTACTCCTAACTGTGCATAATTAAAAATATTATATAACTATCAAATTAAAATTTAATAAAAAGAGAATAATATCCTTTTAGTATTTTTGAATCCACAAGCCATAAAATGTAAAAACAAAACAAAAAAAAAAGATTTTAAAATAGATGACACTCTGGCAGCAGAAGCGCAAGCTTATCAAATATAAAATGAGTATTTTAACAAAAAAAAAAAAATAAACATAAAATAAAGATCTTTTAAGCTACATATGTATTTATATTTACATTAAAATAAACATATTCGTAAAGGGAAACATTAATATAAAAAAACTATTCTTTAAAATATATATTAAATACATAAAAAAAAACGAAACAAACATCCCAGCATGTAAACACTTGTGTAATTGTTTATTTTTAAATCTAAAAAAGTGTAAAACGATACAAAAAAAAAACGAATGGATAAAACCATGGAAAATGTATTATTTTGTTATTAAATCTTTTGCTGTAAGAATAAATTATATATGTTGTTTTCATTTAAGAACTTTCTTAGAAAAGAAGAGAAAATAAATCAAAACAGCGAAGGATGAGTTTAAGAGATTGTGGGATGAAAGTAAGGCCCATTTTACACGTAGCCGAAACAAGTCCGTTTTGCCAGTTTTGTTAGTAAAAGCATCCATAAGAAAGTGCTCTCAGCAACCGGTTAACCGGGCCGTTTAGCTGGTTGCCGGCTTTGTGTGAAATGGGCCCTACTTTTGGTTGTGGATGGGAGGTATGACCAAAATGGAAGAAGGTTAAAACCCTAATTTTACTGGTCGTATGCCTTTTATGCATTTTAGATATTGCGTTTAGCAACTTCTTGTGAAATTGCATTATTGCCGCAGATACCGTTTTGAAAACGACTGAGGTGTGCAGGAGAGATTCAATTTATGTCAATTTTGATTTGTAATCTGGAAGAGCTCTCCGATTTTGAATGCGAATAAAATCAATGGAACATTACAAAAAAAAAGATAACCTTTAACCAGATTATTTGGAGAATGATTAACGTCCTATAAGACTTTTTAGGTTGGTGTTAAAACGGATTGATCAGATCCTCAGATTTTGGTTATGCCAGTAACCCTAAAGTTTTTTGTCAAAGAATCATCGCTTAGTAATATGACTGACACTGAACCATTTCCTGTGTGCAGGAATGGAGGGACTTTCAACTTTCTGACGGTCCGAACGTCTAACTGAGATGCACTTTTCCTGACAAGCAGTAATCTTTAAGAATTTGCCAATTCCTCGCAAGAGGCATTACTTTTGAATAAAACTCGAAGTAGTTTTGGCTGGAAATCAATCCCAATCCTCCGGCATGATATCCCCGTACCATTCCATTTAGGCCATTTAAAATAGTAAGTTAGAAACAATGTGTCGTCGTATATTAGTCCGAAAATTAAATAAAATCTTTCCGAGACGGTTAAAAGGATACATAATATAATGCCCATACCCCAGGGTAATACTTGCATCTCTAATGATAACGGCAGCGGTAACTATATAACATAAATATAAACAAAAATGCCAAACATTTTATTTTTGTAACTTTAAACTTTATTCAATGTTTGTTTGTGTATAACGACAACAACTATGACGGTTACATTCATTAAACATGAACTTTTCTTCAACTTGCAATGAAAACATGCAGCAGCACAAAAGTTAGAACTCGCAACTGAAAAAAGTTTAAAAAGTTTGTAGTTATTTCAAAACCCTTTATAGATAATAAGTTTGAATCTATTGGGACGAAAAAAGGAGAAGCAACAAAAATAAAAAAAAATATACATAACTTTTATCCGATCTGTGTGTGCATCAGTGGCGGTGGAGAGATGATGATGATGATGATGATGATTCCTTAGAGAACATCAGCATCATTATCATTGCTATTCCATTTTAACTTGCTTTTGAGTTTATGGGAAAAGTATTGGTTTCGAGAAAAGATACCTATATAATTAAAAAAAAGGTTTTGAAGCTTGAAGCTTAAGATAACGTCCCCTGTGTCCAGTGCGATACTATTATTTGAAAAAAACTTTACATTTAGGAGCCTTTTTTATCGAGTTTTATAAGAACCTACCATTCAAAGGGAATTTTCTATTTTTGGGCCAGAGTGTATACGAGCAAGTTTGGCGTAAAACACGAGGTCACGGTAGCTTATTCTGCCTTATCATAAATTCCTAATTCGTATCTCAGATTTCCTACGAATCCCGAAAAAAAATATCGCAGATTCAATCACAGATTCATTTAGTCAATATTATTGGTGAAATATTTTAAAAATCGTTCAAGGAAATGTCGTAATAAAACCTATCATCAGATTCTTTTTCCGTCAATTTCATTTGTTTATAGTGCTAAGCCTTGAAGTTATTAATTTTATCAAAAAAATAAAAGGTATTTTATTGAAAAAAATTAATCCAAGAAATCCGTTCGAATCAAAGATTTCCTCAAAACATTTGTTTGTTATAAGATGCAAGTTCATACAACGCAGTGCATGTGTATAAGATTTAAAAATGTTTTTATCTTTTTATATTTTTAAATATTTACTAATGTCACATTGAAACAAGAATTTTCTGCGTTTGTATCTCTTTGGAGAATAAGTTTTGCTTGAGGGTGGACAAAGGACTATTGTAAAAAAAAGAAGTTATATGCTGTATTTATAATGAGGATTTGTGCAAAGAAGTAGTTTTTCGTATTGTTGTTGACATGAATAGATCATCGGGTTAGAGTTTTAAATTAAAAAAAAAAAAAATAAAATCATGTTGTATTATTTATTTAAAGCAAAGTTTGGTACAAAGTTTTAAGATATTGTTAGCCATTCGATTTTATGTGATTTCTATAGAAATAATATTGGTAGAAGCAAAACTATCGTTATTTGAAAAAGTTTTGCTATTTCTTTTCATCACTGCACCATTCACACAAAGATTTTGTGAAAGAATTAGGGACAATGTAGTTATGTTTTAAAATCACTTGAAGGAACTATGTTTCCGTTTAGGAAAAAGTGTAACTAGCTTATAAAGAACCTTGAGATTGAGAGCTCTTCTTTTTCAGTTTCAGACTTCGGAAATTTATTCATCATTTAGTCAATCAGCCGTATTTTGAGTTTCATTCTGAAAATATCCAATCCGAAATATTTTTCTTGACCTCAATTTTTAAGAGTATTTAGGAGTCTCGCCCATATAAAAATTTATTTTAAATCACATAAATTATCCAGCCCTGTTGTGAATTTTACGTGAACAAAATTTCTACTCGAATAACTTGCATTTCACTTCCCTCTACTTTGTGTATTTTCGGGAGTGTATTTGTGTATTCTTCCGAAGTGAACAAATTTCCGATTCTAATGAAATCTGAGAATTTTCCGCTACGACCAATACCTTCCTAGAGTCGAATAGCTTTTTAAATTTGGCTCATGCCAAATGTTAATAACTGTACCATTGTTGAAAATGGGGTTTCCATAAAACACAAGCAGCACATAAAAAGGTCAAACCAAGAGACGTCCATATCATCTTGGCTTAAGTCTCATTGCATTCAGTAAAAAAAAACCACAAAATATGAAGGCGTTTTTTCAAAATGGCTGCCACACCATAAGCTGCGATTGTTTTCACTTTTCAGATACAAGTAATGTCGTTTTCGATTGGAAATCCAGAAGAGTCCGGAATCATCCAGAAGTCTTCTGAAACTGTTTTCGTTGCGTTGCGCAATTAACAGTTTTTAGGTTGTAATCGTTTTATCCAAGACTGTATCTTGGCTCCTGTTCCTGTTAGACTTAGCCCCAATTTTTCATTATAATCAGATAAAGCTCAGGTAGCACCAATTCCTGGCAACAACTGTTTTTTTTTATATAGAGTTTATTCTTCTGATAGCTGAACTGATGATTGAAAAATACAGATCCTTAGCTTCTAGTTACCAAAGCCGAACCGAGGGTTGAAATGTCTTGGGTTGTTCTATTTACTTTTCAGTAGGTTGGGGCATCTTCTACTGGGTTGGAGGAGGTATATCGTCCCGTTTCTGCGTGAACCACGTTTTTACAAAGCAAATTTTGTTTAGTTTTTTTGAAAAAATTTTAGTTTTTCTCTAAATTGAATAATTGGATTGAATAAAAAGAAATCGAATTAACTGTAGAACATATTAATTGAGGTTATTTCACCATTTATAATTTTCATCTTCATTACTCATAGTTTTCCAGCGATGTCTAATGTTTAACAAAATCTTTTAAAAAAATTGGTTACGAGGTTCACGCAGAAACGGGAAGATATGTCAATTTAGAGGAGTTTCACTTCTTCGTAGAGCCCTTTACGGCTGGGGTATTTCCTTCGTATTTTTCCGATCCATTTCTATGCAGATTTGTAAGATCTTTTTTTTTCGAAGACTGCCAACTTGTCCAAAGTATGTCTTTAAAACCATGAACCGTATTGGAAAGCTGTAGGTGATGATGACGGGGCTTATAGTCTGCTTTTAGAGGAACAGCTTAGACCACTGGCTGAGTAACTTCCTTTTTCGCAACAACGGATGGACGCGGTGGAAGACAAAGTTTGCTATCTTCAAAACAACTTGTTGAATTTGACTCCCAGTTATTTGACCCCGGTTTGGTTTTAATCTGCATACTCTATCCGAGCGGTTGATAATGGTTCTACTGGAATGGATGACTAATTGCCTCCGATCCGCATGGTCGGAGTTTATTTTAAAGATCCAATATGCTGGTAAATCTCAAACAGGCGACAAAGTGCTTCAGCTCTTCTGACGATTAGGGCGTTGGCATATGGCAGGGAATCATCAGCTTACAGGAGGATACGAGGAAAAAGCTACTACGCATTTTGATAAGAATGATCTATTCATTAATCAGAGATAAACCGTGAATGATGAATCTAAAGAGTTTATACAAATCTCTATGGTGAAAGGCTATATTTCGGCGAAAATTAATGCAGGTGTTCTTTAACTGATATATTTTTTCATGAAAAATGCTATTAATGCAGCCATATGACATGCTTTAAAGTAAAATTCAATTTAATTCGAATTTAATTTTGTAAAAAAAAAATAATTTAAAATGTGCCACACTGCACCACACACCATTGCAATGCATTTTGTGGCAAATTATGCAATTTTTAAAATTTGTGCATACAAAAGTGCCAGAATCAATATTATCAAAAGTGTGAGCATTCTTTTAATGAGAACGAGACAAATGTAATACAAAAAAATTATCAGCAAGGTATCTTTAAAATGTAATTTAAATTTTGTAATTGCAGGTATTAAATTTCTACTCATAAATGTCACAGCCAGCCTTATGTTTTGCACAGCATCTCATGGAGGTTGGACGTTGGACAGCAGCTTGCGTACATATGCGTAAATAATTGAATGTTCTGAATGTAAATAATGCCAGTCTCTCTCTGGCAATTAAATAAAAAAATAATTTTTTGGTTTTTGCTGTTGTTGTTGTAAATCAAGCCACATCCTGTGAAGAGGACATCCTTGCGCTCCTCATCGAAATTATTTAAATTAAACAAATTCCCTCATCCGTTGGACTTGCTGACCACTGAAAAATGATCCTTGATTGTCATTGAATCCTATCTATAGTGCACCCTCTCTCTCTTCCTCATCTTCATTGCCTCCTTCCTTCTGATATGTTTGTTGTATTTGTCGTTGTCGCCATCATCGTCCTGGATGGATGCTTAATTTTTATGTGGTCAGGTCAGTAGTTGTGTATGGCAAGTATAGTGTCTTTGAATGACTCACTGGAGTTTACGTCCTTCAGTACAATTTTTGCGCTTTAAATTTTTAATTACACTTCAGTCATCATCGAAATCAACTCGGCCGGGCTGGGGATCATTAAATTTGCAATTTGGGGCCACAACGAGTGGTGCTAGCAGCGCACATAGTTATGTCCCAGTCAACGTGGAATGTTGCGATATACCTATATGTTGGACGTAGTTGGTCAGCGAACGGTCATCCGCTGTGCCGCTCCGTTTCGTTGGAATTTAAATTGAATTTCAATATTATTCCTGTGCTTAATCCTGTGTGTGTGGTTTCCATTAAATGGAAATTCAATTTTCGCCCAGCCTTGATGATCCTGTGGGGTGTATATGGAAGCATTCGCCCCCCATCAACTCATGGAGCGAGTCATTTCGAGTGCAGCTTTTGAGTGTGTGTGTGTTCCTCGGATGATGATTTGATGGGTGTCAGTAGTTCGCTTGGCAATGCTGCACACTGCTGCACAGTTACCTACTTCGTTTTACGGCAATAAAGTGTGGTCGCTTTGTCAATGAATGATTTCGCTTGGCACAACTATACAGAGAAGGTCCTCTGTTTTGCCCTGGTAATGGCGATGACAACGCTGCCAAGACCAAAAACCTAACGAATTGCTTTGATTGATTACACATATAGGTGTAGTAGATGGGAATGTTTGCATCGAAAATCGGTACATGCATGGCATGGTTTAGAGGCACTTCAGATAGGGCCATTCAACCATAGGGCTCTTTGTTAACCATTAGGTGAGTAGAGTGCCCATAAATACACATTTCAGCTAAATCATTGTCCGAGAAGTGAGGTCTATTGTGGAAATGACCTAAATTTCAGGTTTGGGTTTAATGATTATGGCTGGGACAAGTGGATGTGACAGAAGGTAATGGATCTCTGTATTGAATGAGGACTTCCGGAATGTGTTTGTTTGTTTGTTTGTTTATGCCATTTCGTTTATTAAATTCACGCAATGAATTCTGGATTAATTGTCAAATACACTAATTGGCTCCCGCATTTTGTCATATCACACTTTAAACTCCTCGTCATGTTATTACCTATTCATTAGGAATTTGGTTTTAACGAAAAGGATAAACTTAATTCAGGTTTAACATAACTTTTATTTTTAGTTATTTTTTCTACCAAAAATTCTCTTTAATTTCTGAAAAGGATTTAAATAAAGACATTTATTTTGCACAAATTTATGGTGGAGTTTGGCTCATTATTATTTTGGACCTTTTCCAGAAGACGTATGATTATGATTATAAATGTCCGAAGTACAACGTCTAGAGTTTACCGCTAGGTCCGTTATGAGGGATCAAAGGTCACACAAATAGAATTTTTGGATTGTATGCCATGAATAGTAGATGTTAGAATTTATTAATTGTCTTTTAAAGTTTGTAGATATCACTTTCAGTTTAGAAGTTATAAACAAATAAAATTGACTCAACTATTAGATTTATCATTATTTTTACTTGCTCTTTAGGGCAACTATTGATTTTGTGTCAAATCTCTGTACATAGAACCACAGTCTAAACAGTTTGACGGATTTGCTTGAAATTTGTTTGCTACTCTCTTGTAATTTTTAAGGTTGATTTTTTTGTTTTTGAATATCTCGATTAGAACCAACAACTCTTTTATAAAGGTTTCGAAAACTGCTCTTACGATTTCGATTAAACTTAATGTGTTTTATGTAGTAAGTGATTGTTACAATCTTGCGTTCTTAGTTTTTCTTAAAAACTCGAATAACGGAAATATGATGAACACGTTTCCATAATTTTTAGTTATTTGCTGGTTTATCATTACTGGATCAACTGATTTCATTCAAAACCTATCACTAGGTTCTTCTAATCACTTTTAAAAGTAGGAATTATGTATTTAGTTTATAAGGAAAAGTTTAAAAATACAAAATAAACAAAAGATGATTTTCTTCCATATTTTTGTTTTCGATAATCACTCGTATTCCGCAAGGCGTTTGTACTAAAACGCCACGCTCTAGAAACGACAATTGGCGTTTCTGTGAAACGACCACATGTTATTGTTTAGACAAAAAATGTTACGTATACGCCACAGTGACCCAGCATCGAAGAGCAGAAGTTATGCGAAAATTCTAATTTGGAAAACTTTTATCGCATGAAAATGGACACGGTTAAGTTTAGATGAAAACCAGCGACTCTATGTATCCTTTCCCGATGGAAGACACGTGACAGATGAAATCCTTCTTAGGTAGGGTGGAAAAGTGGTGAACGACCTCAAACAAATCGGTGTGTGTAAACTAATGGCAGCTAGCTAGGGATTGGACGAGTGGGAAAGGTTTTTTGGTTTAGGATGTGATTCACCCTGGATTGTAAGGGCCATCTTAAACTAGTAAGAAATATTTCTAAAATTACTGAACTCTCTCACGAGAAATCTAGAAATAAAGTGGTTTAGTTTGATAATTTAGATAGAAACAGACAGTCAGACACACAGGAATTCAGCTGTCTAAACGTTTACCAATGTTGATGATGATACAGAAAGATGGGCTTATTTCTATTTATAGTATACCCTAAAACAGTTCGATACTCATCACCAACTTAGCTTTCAGGCCTCTGATTAAGAGCATCTTGAATACACTGTAGGTACTCACGCATAAATATTTGGAGGTTCGAGTGGTACAAGAATTTACCTAATGAATTTTTTAACACAAATTCTAAAATTTACCATAACTACTTTAACACACTATAACGCTGTCAGCTATGTTTCTCAAAGTAGATTAATCATCAATTTATTGATCAAATAAAAGCCCGGAAATGACATCCAAATAATCATTAAGATTCCCGAGCCCATTTATTATCTTCCGTCCTCTGCAACTGTATTATTGTATGTTTAGATATATAGATAACAGACACATACACATGACTTACTATTTGAAAATATATTATTGTAGCTCCCAAATGGTTTAACCAATTCCTGCATTTGAGCCATGAGCATACTTCAGCTTAAATTGCAATAGCTTATACTCCTGTACCATTCTGGAGAAACTCCACACACCGCACAACGCAAAGGTGATTATCATGCCATCGAAATGCACATAATTAAAACATTCCTCTGGGACTTGGAACACATCCACAGCGGATAGCATCATGTGCATAAAGCTTAAGCCCATAGTCTAAGAGAGTTAATGAATTATAGCCAACTTCAGGTGAACACTGAATAGTGAAAACCCACAAAATTGCATTCACAGTGAAGATTAGTCTTTGTGTAACTATAGAACCATTGTGAAAGAGGATCTTCTTAGGAAGATAGAGACTGGAGATAGAGAGAGACAGAGAGAGAGAAAACCAGAACAGAAACAGAAATGGCTTGTCTAAAACCATTAACAGTGATTAAGTGTTTAAAAGGATAACATTACGGTTTATATCGTTTTACTCAATAGGAGGATAAAATATCTATGATGATTGAGATGATTGTAGTTGTTGATGTGAAAATGGTTACAAAGAGTTATCCTAATTGGATTTTTTTGCTCTGAAAAAGACTGACAGTAAGCACAATGTTTTTGGTATAGAAATTACCAAAACAAATGGTAATAGCAGGTATGGAAGTGGTTTGGCTCATTTTAGAGCAAACTTTTTGGTTCATGATAACGAACATCGAATTTGTTATGTAAATGAAATGATATTTGCTATGAATAAACGACAAAGGAAAAAGTCTCCTTATCCCTATAGTCTAAGATCCCGCCATAGAGGGACCTTATCTCATCGCTATACTAGTTGAGACCTTTATTTTATTAAAGCTTAGGTAGTGTCTAAAGAAACAGTTTGCACATAGGTTGCCTAGCAATATAATTTCAAGACATAGGGTTGCCATGCAATAAAGTTAAATTTTCACTTTTTTTCAATGTCCCGGCCCAACTTATAGGGCAGGTCTTAGAGGTGAAAAAAATATGATAATAAAAAAAAAATATTTTGAGCAAAAAAACAAAGTATGCCGTTTGATTTGATTAAAAAAGATAAATTTTTAAATCGTTAGAGCCATTTAAAAAAAAAGTAATTTTTTTAAATATAAAAATTCTCAAATCTCGATTTTTCAATTTTGAAAGATATTTTTAAAAATCCAAAATTAATATTTTTTGAAAATTTTGATATTAAAGGCAGCTGGGTTTGTTTTTAAAGCTTATTTGATGAATGTTACAAATAAGAGGCTATAGTGCTTGTTCATTGTGAGCTCATTAAAAAATATTAAAAAAATTCAAGATGGCTGCCACAAACTGGTGAAAAAAAACGAAAAGTATGGGATATGTGCCGTTTTTGTTGGTCTTAGAGAAAAAAATAATAAGACAATAAATGTTTCAAATGCCATTTTACATCATATTAGATTGACATATAACTTGTTTTTTAAATTTTGCTAGGAAATTTTTGGAAAAAAAGCATATTAAGGGTATTCATGCAACGGCGTAAATTTCCTGTTTCTGTGTAATTGAATCAGAAGTATTTGTGTTTTGGGTTTATTTTTATTCTTTTATTTAACAATAACATAAATACCTAAAACTATTATTCATCTAGGAAGAATATGCAATGCATACGTTTTACGTTAGATTATAATACAAAAAAGTCAGAACAACATGTGGTTAAGTTTACCCAATTCATTTACGCAGCAAATTCGGGGAATTTTATCAAATTTGTGTAATTCATATCCTATACAAATTTTGACAGCTCATTAACCAAGTGGGAAAATTACACAAATGGTTATTTTACTCAGTGGTTTACATCGTTACATAGTTGCATGAATACCCTCATTATTTTTACGAATAAATCAAAGCTATATTCATCCCGCGTTCATCTTTGAAACTGAAAACGCTAGAAGAATTATATTTTCCAGAGCTCATTATCAAAATACAACACAAACAAAATTCCCAAATTTGAAATTTTAACTATATGTCATTTTTAAGATACAGGGTGTTAAAAATCAAAAAAAGTCGATTTTTTTTAATCAAAGATAAAATTATTCATCCCTGTAAAAAACATACATGAAACCGTTAATAATGTAATTGCTACTAAGTTTTTATAGTTCGTACCTACCACAAAAAAGACTAGGCCACGCCCTGAATCACGCAGCTTTGATCTAAATTACTGGCGGGTGATTGGTTATTGGGCGAAACTTATGACCTTACAAGTTGATTTCAATTCACTCTTTCATGCGAGGAAGACCCTTATTCCTTTCTTAATTTTTAAAGTTTTTGATAGAATTTTAAAATGTGATGATGATGCCAGTTTGTTAAAGTCTTATCGAAGGATTTAGACACATCAAGAAAAAATTCAGGACCGTATCCGTTCTTTTAATGTTCACTAACCATCATAATACACATACAACTTTCCGACCCTTGAGGTATGAGATTGATAAAAGTAATAGTCTTGACAGTTATCTCCATTTAAAGCCTTTTTATTTTGATGACCACCTTAAAATGTATCCATAAAATATATTTTTGATTTGAACCTCTTACCAAAGTTAAATCCCTCTCTCCATATTGACTAAACCTTCTTAACCTGTCTAGAAAGTTCATGTATGACATTCAAGTCAGATTTCCTACCTCTGCAAACCATTAAGGACACTTTTATTTAATGGGCCAATATAAGCTAACCACTTTGGCTAAGTTTGTCCTCAAAGTCATATGTTATTGACAAAATAAAAATGTACTTCGTTAAGTTCCCCAGCACTTAGTCAGATTAATAGTTAGAAAAACTATAAAAGGAGAAAATTTTTACTTTTTCATCCCATCAAGTGCACCACCATACGTGTGAATGGCTTCAATCAAGAAAACATCCTCAGCTGAACTCAACTTAACTAGCTGGGAGCTGCCATATAGTTATGCTCTTATCCCTCTGAGTTCTATACAGCGCATTTATATGTCATTTTAACTGCAAATAAGCTTTCATTCATCTTGTCATGTTGTGTATTTTGTATATTGGGTATGTTTTTACTCGTGTGTGTGTGTGTGCATAGGGTATAGCAAACATTCATAAAATTGTAATATTTGGTATAATGTTTGTGTTTGTATAGGAACTACTGTCATTCAATCTTTACCATCTATTTTTTTTTTTTTTTTGCTTTTGTGGAATGGCTTTGAAATGTATCCAAAAGAGCTGCAAAAAACAGAGTAGAGAAGTCACATTTATTGCTCTTAATAGGACGACGCAAAAGTTTTCCAGCTTCTTGTCTATATTGCCGTATAGCCATTTGTGTGCTGTTGCTTCTTCTTCTATCTTCTTTCTTAGTTCTAATAGCCAATTAGAGCAGACTCGTGCGGCTGAATTGAATGAGAAAGTTGCCCTTTCGTTATCCTTTCTCTGTGTATGTGTGTATATTGGCATGGTTATGCGGTGTCCTTCATGACGGAAGTAAGTTGAAAATCTTACTCTTATGCCTCTGAGAATGTCCTTTTCCATGGTAAGATCTTAGTTTTGTTGTATGGTGGATCTTTTTACTTAACTGCCCCAAGGCCAAAATGAACTTGGGGCGTCAACCGCTTACAAAAAATTTATTAAACCAAAATCTAAAATAAAATAGCGAATAGAAGAGATTAAACAATTTATCAAAACTATTTTAAATATGTTAAAAAAAAAAAATAACTATGTCGACCAAGTGATTAGCTTAACTGAACAAAACTGAACGAAGAATAACAGAAGAAAAACTATACATAGTCACTTATAAACTTTAAATTCTAGATGTCTAATGTACGCAGACGATTTGAAAATCTTTCGGTGTATAAAATCTGAACAAGATTGCATATTGCTGCAAGAAGATCTTCAAAAATTATCAAATTGGTGTTGGATTAACTCCTTACACCTTAACATTGCTAAATGTCAAAGTATAACGTTTTGCCGAAAACGTACATCAATTAATTTTTCCTATAGTATAAATAATATCTTTTTATCTATAGTAACCTTTAAAAAAGATCTAGGGGTAATTTTTGATCAAAAACTTGATTTCTTAAAACATATAGACTTTTTAGTTGCCAAAGGTAATTCTATGTTAGGATTTATCTTGCGTAATTCAAAGGAATTCTGTGATCCTCACACATTGAAATGTCTTTTTTTTGCGTTTGTTAGATCTACTCTTGAGTATTGCAATACTATTTGGAGCCCTTTGTACGAAGTTCACTCTTTTAGAATTGAGAAAATTCAAAAACGCTTTACAAGGGTACTAGTTAAAAGGCTTCATTGGAACATTGATATGCCATCTTATGAAACAAGGTGTAAATTATTTGGAATCTTGCCCCTTAATATTCGTAGAAAGTTCTCTGGAGTTATGTTTATTCGTGATGTTTTAACTAATCATATTGATTGTTCGGAAATTTTGAGCTTAATTAAATTCAATGTTCCTGCGAGGATGCTTAGAAACCAAAATTTGTTTAACATTCCATTCCACAGAACAAATTATGCTGCTAATGAACCATTAACCAGGTGCTTAAAAGAATCCAACACTGTTTGCGATATGATCGATTTTTGTCTTGGTAGATTTTCTTTTAAAAACAATTTACTCGTTATTTTGAGAAACCTTAATGGTGGAAATGTTTAATATATATTTATTTATTTATTTATTGTTTTTTATTCATTATTGATTTTGTACGTATATTATTATTATTTTGTTATCGAGTAATCACTAAAGCATTGTAACTTTGTTTGATGAAATAAACACTAAAACTAAAACTAAAACTTATATAACAACAAAGAGCTATACAAAAATTATGATTTCGAAGGAAAAGATAACTCAGCGAAACTAAACGAAACTTAACAAAACTTAACGAAACTTCACAAAACAAAATAATTTTGATTCCATGTACCTATGCATAAATTAAAGTGTTCTGCAAAATGATAGTATTCCGTAAGAAATTAAAACTTAACGAAACTGAACGAAGAATAATAAACAATCTATGTGTTGCTACTGTGTTAGTTAATTTAAGAAAAAAAAGGACAATTCATTAGAATTAACGAAGCTCAGCGAATGATACTAAAACTATTTATATAAAGCTATTATAGAAAAGAATAATAAATTGAAACTGAACGTAGAATATTCTAGAAATTACATCAACATTAAATCGTTGCCTATAAATAATTAAAAAAATAATATATGTACATACAAACAAGAAAAATAGGCTGACGGAAAGCTCGAACTTAACGAAACTTTCCCAAAACATAGAACAGATGGAAAGTGGTATAACTTAACGAAACTAAACTGAATTTAATTATTTTTTTTCACGGAAAAAGGGGGCCAAGTGAAAAACAACAACAAAAAGTCTCTTTAATTAAATTTTTAATCAAACTAAGAATTTAATTATTGATTCTGAACTTCAACTACGAAACTTAGGCCATCCAGTCAGCTGTTAAATCTGCATCATAATAATTAATCCAGCCATGCTCATTGCTCATCCCTGCCACGAAATGTATATATGTAGGAAGTAAACTACGTAGGTGTTTTTCGGTTGATATGACCGGAAGATGTTAGCATATCCTTGCGAGTTAGTATGCTTTGCTCATCTGATAATCTCGCAAACTATGTACAACTACAACAAAACACCTCAAGTGTCTTATTTGATTAGGCTACACCAAAGGAAATAGGTTGGGTACGTACTGTTATTATAGAGAGGTATCTCGTATCATGTATCTATAGAACTATACAGATATATCTTTATATGAAAGCACATGCAATAAAGTTAAATTAAGCAAAGATCCTTGTGATGCAGCTGTTGGCGAGACCAGCGATAAGGATAATGGTGTAATCCAATGGAAAATATACCAGCTAATAGGACCCACTGGGCGAATTGTATTCGCCAATATAGACACGTTTTGCTATAATATGTGTGGGTGGATGGTAAAACTTGAACTTCATGCATATCGTAGCGCACACATCTTATGGTAAGCCTTGTCTTGTGTCTTGCCTTTGGCTTGGCTATCCTTTTTGTGTCTTTAGTTTGGTTTGGTTTGATATTGTGCATTTGGTTACATAATAAAATAATTGAAATTATCCCTTAGCTAGGGACGAACGAAGTTTGTGATATTTATGCCATTATAAGGCGATTATGAGAATATTTTATTTTTCGGAGAAGGGTTATATCATGGCAAAATATTGATCTCTTATTATGATATAAGTTAATTGGAAATTTTGCCTTAGCTTGACTTGGTGCAACGCAACGTTATATTGCATATTATGGATAGTTGCAGGCAAGTTAATCTCTATGAGCGGATTATTATTTTTTTTTTTATTTTCTAAAGAAAGTTTGTTTTTAATGTAAGAAATTGGGACTGGTAAGCTAATTTTGAATAAAAATAAAAATGATAATGGTCCGGAGGGTAATTAGCAATCATATTTTTGAATCAATGAAGCGACCATTTAATTCTTAGAAATAATAAGGGTGAGAGCTTGTTTTTAATTTTTAATTTTAATTTGAATAATAATAACTTGAAAACAAATCACTTTCTATGTTTTTTTACCGATATTTTTGACCTCTTTTTTGGAAAATTTTGATATGAAATTATATTAAAATTATTAAGAACCTCCCATATTAAAATTTTCAAAAAAATTTTGATCAAAATCGTTAGAGCCGTTTTGGAGAATAAATAAGTTTTTCCATATTGGTTGTATGGCAGGTGCCGTTAACTTTAATCCGAAAAAAATTAATGAACATCCAAATCAAAATTTAAAAAAAAATCACCAACACGTTTTCGAAAAATCGATTTAAAAAAAAATGTTTAAAACTATTTTTTAAAATAAAAAAAAAAAAAATGATGTGGTTGATCTCTTTTGTTAAAATTTCGAGAAAATCAAAAGTACGACCTTGCCTGTTGTTTTAAAAACAAAATTTTGAATCAAAATCGTTCAAGCCGTTTCTGAGAAAAATAAGTTTTTCTATATTGGTTGTATGGCAGGTACCGTTAACTCTGGTCCTAAAAACAAAATTCAATTCCATCTCTAGGGAATCACTAAAAACTCATAATTTTTTACGTTTGAAGTAAATCACTCCAGTACTTTAGGCTGTAGCTCAAAATAGAAACAGACAGGCGGACAGACAGTCAGTCTAACTAAAAGACAGACAGACAGAATTGCGAGATTCTCTTTTTTCGCTTTCTCTATAATTGTAATCTCATGTCTGATTGTTATCTCAAGTTCAATTATTGTTTATACGAATCCTAAACTTGCCCCTACATTGCAAGAAAAACTTCAAAATGGTGTTGAGAAGATTTATACCGGTAGGGGTCAGAATTAAAAAAAAACAAATACCCAAAACCAAAATTTCCCAAACCTCGAAATCCAGAAACCCCAAATTCCCGACAATTTCGGAAATCAAAAATGATTTTTAAATCTTTTTTTTTGCTAAAAAAAAGTAAAATATAAAGATCTTGTTGTTATCTATAAATACGGGACAAAGTCAGAAGTTTTTTGTAAATCACTTTTAAGCATTCGTAATATTAAAAATAATTTCAACAACAACTTGATTGTTTTTTAAGCTTTATTGACTTAATTGATGGTGATCGTTTCGGAATGTATCTTTTCATACTACCCCACTTTACCCTATTTCAAAGAAAAAATTAATAAAAAAAAATGTTTCTAACGGCCATATTATTGACTCATTTCAAAACTAGTTTCATGCCAAAACTAGTTTTAAATCCCAAATTTTCAACAAATCGGTATCATTCACAGTCGTTTTAGATGTTAGAATCTAAAATTCGAATTCTTAAAACTAATTTTGTATAGAACTCGAAATTTATAAAACCTGAAACCTAGTTTAAAGAAATACAAAGATAGTTTTGGTGTGGTTTTGTATTATTCCACTATGAAATGGATGTATAGGTAAACTCCACAAAGGTCTTTGCGTTAAAAACTCTTCAATAGGTGGTGCTTTCAAGTTATATGCACAGTTTCGATAAAATTCTGTATTTCTTGCGTTATGTGTGTGTTGAAATTGCGAAACAAAAAATTGTTTAATAATACAGAAAGAATCCTGGACCACAGCGGAATATAACAGCTTATTCTGTTATACTCAGCTGCATTCCACGATTCTTTCTGTGTTATTAAACACTTTTGTTTATCATCGCGTAATACTTCGGAAAGTAGAATGTGGAGTGTGAAGAATTAGCTTAGGTGGAAATCACGTTCGGAATAGTTAATTTAATAATACAAGCCATTAAAAGTCATTTTCAAATCCTTAATCCAACACAGTTCTGTCAACCATTTCTTTATCTTTTAGTGGTCAGCTCTCAGTCATCATGATATAAGCTACTGACAATATTTGTACTTCCATTTAAGTTATTAAAATTAACTCCAGATAGCATTTCATAGATAACTACCAATTGTTTCACTTTCATTTTGTTTTCACTTCTTCTGTTTCCACCCTGCCAGCCTGCCACTCCCGCTTTTTTTTCTCATCTGCTTTTTATCATGGAAATACTTCCTAAAAATAATATACTTTACCCATTGCCATCATGTTAACCATCTGTGACAGTTAAAAACGCTCTTGGATCTATCTGGTCTTCGGTCTTAAACCATTTCCCATAAATTTAATCGTTTTATTTTCTGTTATGCGACAAGATGGCTCACTTAAAACACTTTTTCAAATTAAAATGGTAAAAGGTTGTGTTTTGTGTGTATGTGTGTCGTCTGTTTTCCTTAAAACGCAGATAAATCACAATCTAGATGGAAAATGTCATCTTGTCTAAAACATTGGAATGTAATGGAGCTGAGGCAGTCAAAAATGAACGAAAGTAAGTTTTTATTTTCATCCGAAAGTGGATTTGTTGCCACATTCACATTTTCTTTCATTCAAAAAAACAATGGCAAAATAGCAAAAAAGGGATTCCACAAGCATAGGGGCAGTGTATTTCGGGTTTTGACAAAATAATAATAAAAAGAAGAAAAAAAACACAAAAATTATGGTACCGTATTTTTGTTTTTGTCTTATTGTGCTCCCAAGTGTGAAACAATATCTTAACCATATCTAATTGTACTCTCTCTGGGTACTTATTTATACAATCGTATCCTATCCTACAAAATGTGGATTGGGGAGAAAGGATCTGAATGCGAGTGTGGGTTTATTGTTGAATTTATTCGGGTATGTGGGTTTGGTGTACTAACTTTGATTTTCTTTTCGGAACACGATGTTTTAGAAAAAGAATACTCATGCATAACATTGACTTTTAAAACATTAAAGAAGTTTTTGAGGAAATATGGTATTTTCTGAGAATATTATTTCGAAAAACATGTGGTTTGAAAAAAAAAAAAATTAGAAATTATCTTTTTGCGTATTACAAAGGTTTTCAAAACATTTTAAGCAAAAACCTTGTGTAGTGATAACTAAGGCGGAAGGAAATCAGTTTTCATCCCTAAATAACTTAAAAATTATTATAACTCGGTTCACGCAATAAGTAGCTTCCAATAATTCAAGTGTCAAGACAGATACTCCTAACTCTCAAGTCCCAACCGATTGCGGAAGAATTCTCCAAATGGAATTAGCTTCAGGGTCTCTGGTTGCAGTCTAGAGCGCAATATGTTCTATTCCTACATATTAAGGGCAGGGCTTGTAATAACTCGTAGTTCAGATGTTTTAGTCGGGATGTCTTACACCATTTTCTTTTAACAGGGTTGCGTGCAGCACATAATTTATCACAAATAAAAATAGGAAAACTTCCCGAGACTATGATTTTCCGAAGTTTTGAAAGTTATTCTGTTATTCCTAAGGAAGACAAATCCAACTAATCAAAGATCATTAAAATCGGTCCAGCAATTCTTGTTTCTGTTTTATATATTTAAGATTGGCGATTGTATACAACCCTCCACATTGGACTTCAAATAGATCTGACACATAGATTCTTCATTAGCCACAGAATAAAGAAGTTTTAACTGCAAAATCTGCACGAAGGCTTAAAAAACGCGTAATGGGTGACACAAAAGAATTCTTTTGCAAGAATGAAGATTAGAAGTTTTAGTAAAAGATAAAAAGATCCCCGTAAGAGAACAGACCCGTACTGGAGCCTTAAAAGACGATTAAGGAAACATTGGAATATGTTGAAAATTTGGAGAAATCATTTCTGATAACTGAATCCTGATATGGACGAGTGTGAAAGACAATCATTTAAAATTCATATCAGTACGAATTAAAAGAAGGAAATTAAACCGTAGATAAGATTTTGGAATCATTAGAAACCTCAAAAAGATAAACAAATAAGTCAGGGTAAAGCACTCTCATGCAACGTAGTCCGCAGAACATAATGTGATTTCACTGACACTTTTGTGTGAATTAAAGGTTAATAAAGGCAAAAAGGACATCTAACACTGACAAGTCTTAGACAAGACATTACCATGGAAAACAACAACTTTGATAGTCCACATATGTTCCACTATAAGCTTAGACAACAATACCAGTGCTGATATCAAACGAAGAATTATATTCTCACAAATTTTGGCTTGTTTAGGCTGAAAGTAGCACATCCCTCTTTCAAGCAACCAAAAAGTGACCTCTAGATTTTTCTGTATAATATCATGTTATTTGGATTGGCTAAGAACGCTTTAAATAATTTTGAACGAACAATTCTTCGGATGGGTTTTGGTCCGTCTGCATAGATGGTAAGCCGAAAAGAATATTAAATATCAAAAAATATGTGTAATTTATTGGACCATATATTTATAATTCCAAAACTATTGATGTATTCTTCATTTTAAGGCTCTTCCTCTCCCTTGAAAACATTCAAACTGCTACGTAATTCGCTTTGACATTATTTGACATTGTTTTTATGAGAACTAAACAAACAAATCACCCTCCTGAATGATACGCACATCTTTGGTATGAAGTTTCTAGCTCTCAATCAAAGTCCTTAAAGTTCAAATTTAATGTCACTTCCATACAGAATAATAAATCAATATTTAAAATACCAAAACCTTGACATTTTTTTTATTTTATTTATATATTCAGTTGAGAGAGTTTTACCTCTTGTATCGTGTAAAGATAAACATCAAATGAAATCATTACTTCCCTTACTTTACGCAATAAAAAAAAAAAAAAAAAACAAGAAAAATAAATAAATAAATAACAACATGGATATCCTGTGTTGAAACATAATAATACACGTCTTACTTTGCAGCACGTGTGTTCAATCTACGCACATCTTGTATGCCACTTAAGGATATAATGTGTCTGCGTAAAAAGACATTTTGACTTGATTTTTCTGTTTTTTTTTTTTCATTTTGACTTTTTATTTTCTTAATATTTTATTTATTTTCAACTAAACCAACACGATCCAAGAAAAAAAAAAACAGCAGCAATACAACACAACACACTGATTGATGAATAGACTTGAACGTGCGTCAAATCTACACCTTTATTCTTTTAAGAGAAATTAATTTAAATTTATGTGCGACACGAGAAATCAATTACCCAAACTGCAAAAAAAAAAAAAAATAAGAAGAAAAACTTAAGTAATTCACAGGGCGCCTAAATAGCTATTTGCTGTATCCTTGGGAAAAGAAATACGAGTAAGAAATCTCTTTTCAGTTGCCTCTGTGTATTTTTTCATTCTTCCGTATAGTCTGTGAGGTTTGGTTTTTTCTTTTTTCGTGGAAATGGATATTTTCTGTTTTCTGATTGCTAACACTGTGGTGTGAGTTCGAACCCACTCACTTAATTCTCTTTGCAACTTGACTGAAAACCAAGGCAGTTTGTTCTTAATGCATTTGGAAAAATGTCATTCAATTATTTCTAACAAGTGACATGATATTGTACATCCGTATTTATAGACGTGGGAGATTTTCATATAATTTCTTCTTCAAGGGTCACTGTTTATATTATAAATTCTAGTCACCAATTTAACAAAATAATACAACCAAATAAAAAATATTACGTATACGCCCCAGTGTACCAACCAAGATTGTAGCAGAACATAATCACCCTTATTCCGCAAGGCGTTTGTTCAAAAACGCCACGCTCTAGAGGCTATAATTCGAGTCCAATTAAAAATATATCTTTACAAATCTCTTCGTTCCGCAGCGGCCTCCCCATAACAGTGTGGTTGTTTCACAGAAACGCCAATTGTCGCTAATAGAGTATATTTTAGTACAAACGCTTTGCGGAATAAGGGTAAATATTACGTATACGCCACAGTGAACAATAATTGTTGAAATATGATTTTGAGTTTGATAAAAAATATGTGACACCGATTCATAGTTTAAAAAATCCATGCCAAACAATATTTCACAACTACGCTTGTTTGCATAAGAAAGCACCACATCCAGAAAAAAAAACAACGTAAAATCAAAGAAAACCACTTTGATTTAACTATTTTTCGGAATGAAATAGATTCCAAGAAGAAAAATTAAAAATCAAAGCCAAAGACAGGTATTACATGGAGCATGTTTAACATTTTTAATGTCTTATTGCCTTTCTCTTTTGCACTTCATACATGCGAGGCTAAACTTGCGAGCAGCAAGCGTGTAATACCCGTCAAGCGAAGTTAATTCAAACATAAAAAAAAAATATATTTATAATTGAACCAAAGTCATTCATTTAAAAAAAAAAGGTTTTGAATCAGCGATGTTTGAGTTTCCACTCCGAATTTTTTCCCTCAGTGTATATATATATATTTTCCAGGGAAAATAATAGTCAATCGGTACAAAATCTGATTTATTGAAAGTCGACTGAAATAATGGCATCAACTTTAAATTAAATGAATCGATTTACCTTAAAATGTATTTGGACGATGGGGAAATATATCACGTATACGCCACAGTGAACTTAATCAATTTCATTTTAAACGTGTTCATGTTCATACATAAATATGGTTTGGATTGCAACTATTCTGCTAGAAAATAAAATTATTTCGTAAAACTAATAGGCCAGTCATGTAAATTTTATTTAACTTTAAACACCGCTGGCAAACTATGAGTAAAGAAGAAGAAAAGGTGTAAATTGTGAAATAACCTAACTTAACAGAATTTGCTGTACAGATACGTGGTTTAAGTAGAAACTGGAAGGATTGTCTTGATATACGTCTGCTTTAATTGTGCATTCTAGTATGGCTGAGCTATAATGAAAAATACATGTATTGTTTTTGTGATATCCTTGAATTGCAATTGAAATGCTTTGATTTGTACCTTAAAACTGAGCATAAAATTGATCAAATTCAAGGGAAATTAATATTATTTTAACCTTTTTATTGAAAGAACTAACGAGGAAAAATTAATGGCACGAGGATAATACCAAAGAATTTGACAGTCCTTTAACTAGAAAAGAGGAAGTTGCAGAGCGGTGAATCAATCATACAGATTTCTTAGGAAACAACATCATAGATTATTGTAAAGGCTTAAATTTGGGATAAACTATTTGTTATAATTCTAATGTCGGAAACAATTTGTCAGAAGCGTAGGTGGAGACAAAGCATTGTCAGATGTAATGAAACTTTTAAATAGAGAAAAAAAGTAAGGCAGGAAATTTGTTGTGTATTTAAAAAAGAAACGAATTGGCAGAAGGGTGGGTCACTGGTAGTTTTTAGGCGGTTAAACCCAAAGGTTCTTGCACTTCTAATTTTTTTGATGCAGATATGTTACCAAGTTGATAAACTACAAGACTTATTGGTGCAGTAAAGAGTTGCTTTGCTAAATGATATCACTTTATTGCAACATCAATATGAATGCCTCTTATGTGATAAGCAAAGTCAAAAATAGATCTTATAGGGCTTTTCTGTAATTGAAACATAAAATTTTTAAGCAAAAATGTCAATATCAGTTTTGTATTTTTTTGAATCAAACTAAACTAAAATAAAATAAAACCATTAAGTTTTGGTAGACAAATGAACGCCAAAATATTTTGTTCATAAATTTCAAGTAAGAATCACAGTTTTTTAAAAAACAAAAAAAGCAAACCCATTACTTTTATTGAGTCGGTTGATTTCAAATAAAGCCATTGAATTTTGGAAATAAACAAATCATATCTGGTATCGTAAAATTTGAAAAAAAATCAGCTAAAATTTTAATTGTAATTTGTCTTCGACTGAGTGATTTAAAACTACCAATTTTTATAAAAAGACTTTATAGTGTCAACGCTTTCTTGAGAAAAAAAAACAATTTTTTATTTTTTTGCAAAATTTTGATAATTTGAACTGCAACTTCTCAGACTATTTATTCATTTCCTTACATATTGTACAATTTGCTGTTAGGCTGATACACATTTTAAAATTTAATGGAACTAACTTACAATTTTTTAATGTTGCCAAATACTGTCAAAATGGCTATAATTCTTGAGCCCCATATAGTGTGGTATGCCTTTGCACTGAAATAAATATAAATTCAACGAGAACAGTGTTGTTATATAATAGTTTTTTCTTTGCATTTTCCGGGTATGGAGTTGTTATTAACCAAAAAACTAAAATTAAAGAAATATCTTTTATTCAAAAATAGCATATAGGTACTTATATGAAATAGATATCTTCCATAGGTAATTCTTTTTGTATCAAGCACTAAGTTTTGTTGCATCCAAAAAATAACTTTATAACAACACTGACCACCATAATAGTGCTAAAGTGCAGAGCAATAATAAACTACATTTTAGCTCGACTTTATTTCTATTCCAAAAAGGATAAAAAAAGGATTTCGCTTTACTATCATTTTCTTGTGTTGTCCTTTCCATTCTATGCACTCACGAATTCCCAAGAATGACATAAAGTAAGCGGTTTTATTAATAAATTTATGTCATCTTGTTACTCTCTTGATGGTGTTTTGCAGGACAAAAGGACGATTAGAGTCATAATTTTGTATTTGATAAGCGAAGATAAAACCATAAAGAATGTTTAAATTGAAATTATTGTATGAAGAAGGGGATAATATTTTTTTTTTTTTTTAAATGAGTGGAAAACAAATGGGATTAAATAATTCATAATTTGGAATAAAAGAAGTACCCTTAATCATGATGGTTGATAGGGTTTGAATAAAATTGCAGTTTGTAGCTTTTGGATGTAGGCAACAATGATATCTTTCTTTCAAATCTTTTTATTGCTTGAAGACAATGAATAATCAATGCAATAATAGCAGGTTGTATGTAAATTTATCGCTTTTAATTGTTTGGCACAAAAGATATATTTTTTCTTATTCTGTATTAGAATATACTCTCACAAACCAATCAAAAATTCTATAAAGCTTGTTAAGAAACAACTCTCATTTTAATCTTCCTAGAATTGTCACCAAGTGACCAACTCAATTTACTTCATGAACGAGTGCACTACAATAAATTACCAAGCACCAAATTAAGAAAAAACGACTTAATTTCTTAAAATTCCCACAAGTGACATAAAATCTCAGAACATCCATTGAGTTGACTACTGAAATTGACCCGATTCCTGAACCATGATAAGAGCAATTAAAAACGAATTCTTTTTCCCATAGCGAAATGAGCAAATGTAGTGTATATATAAAACCATCATGTCTATACTGCAAACAAACTGATGACGACTGCTTGCTAAAGATGTGAGAATGGTGGGGATAAGTTTACGGTTTAATTACAAACGACAAGACTTAAGATTGATCATAGATAAACTATTTTCTTAGAAGAGTTTCTTATAAGACTCTGTTTCTATTTTTGTATGAACTTTAATTATATTATAGCATCACCAAGAGTCCTTATATGGTTCTTCAGAATGAACTTTGAACAATCGTTGTTGCCTCTTTACTGTCCAACATAATATTGTTTTTTGTTCGTACAAAACTTTTCAAGAAACTTAGTTGGATAATAAAATAAAATATAAAAAGAAAACTTGTTTGCTTTGAAGTTCATGGGTTGACCAATGGCCCTTGTAGGACTTCGTTTGTTGATATTTCTTTTGATATGTTTGGTTTTTTATTTAAGTTTTTTTCTTAAAAGTTCAGTTTGATAGGCAGTAAGTACTCGTATTTCGTATACACTACACAATAAAAGGAAAATAATTTCTTTCAAGCTAATTTCCTCAACACATACATACATATCTCGATATATATTTTTTTAATGAAGAAAAAGAAGTTATTTTTTCTGCAAAGACACTTGGTTCTCAACTGGTGTTTGAAGATTTTTTCATTACCGATACATTTTTCGCAAAAGTTTCAATTTTGAAATGTGTAAGCAATTTAGGTTTTAGCTGTGTATAAAAATATGTAAATTTTACCAAAATCTTAAATGACAAAAATCGAAATAAGTCAAAATTTCAAAAACACAAAATTCTGTGGACCCAAAACCTCGAATATCTGATCTTCCATTATAAGAAAATATCAGCAAATGGACATCAAAGTAAAAACGGCATAATTGGTCAGCATCAGAACATGGGGTATTCACCGTTTAGACTTAAAAAAAAAAAAAAAAATGATACGTATACGCCACAGTGACCCACTTTCAATAATGGTTTATGCAATGGGTTGCATCTGTAAGACTTCTTGTCCTTGGATGTCCAAGAAAAAGCTACCAACTCAAAGGAAATACAACCATTAAGCGAGTTCTAAACATTAAAATAAAAAGCTCAAATTTAGTGACAAATTTTTATTTAATGTCTAGAACAATATTCTGTCTGTTCTTTTAAAATCCAGATTCAATTCTGTGTTCTTTTCCGAAGTCGTCCGTGGTATTTCACCTTTTCAACGACCTTCAATGCTTTTTTCGCGGTATGTCACTTTTTATTGGTGTACTTTGTTTTTGCGATTTCAGCATTAAATTCATTTTTAAAGTTTTTTTTTTTCTTAATACTAAAAGCTTTTTTATGACTTCTCGTGCTAACTATAGCCCGAACTTTTTTCCACAGTATTCCGTGCTGTTTACGGTGGTACAGTCCACGATATTTTGCATATTTTTCCGCTACCTTTTATTTTTTTTTACCAAACGTATACGGTGTACTCTTAAAGCTTTTATTAAGACCTTCAGCTTTTTTCACGGATGCTCTACGATTTTTCATCAGTATTCTACGTCTCTTGCTTAGCTTTTTTCCACAGTATTTCGAGCTTTTAACGCTTTTACGCTTTTTACGCTTTTACAGCGGTGGTATGCTGTATTTTGCATATTTTTCTGCCACCTTTTACGCTATATACCGTGACTGTCCACGCTTTCCTGCATTCTTTTTCCCGGTGTACAAAACGATTTTTTCATAACTTCTCGCTTTTCCACGTTGTTCCGTGATCTTTCACCAGTATTCTGCGCTTCTTCCCATAGTATTCCACGATTTTTACTGCGGTAGTCACTGGTTTTTTTTTGGTTTTCTGCGACTTTGTGACTTTTCTGTTTTTTTTTTTTTATATTTTCTCTGCGGTATTCTATGCATTTTCCCACTGTACCATGGTTTTTTTCATGAATTTCCATGTTATTTATCATGATATTATACGATCTTTCATAAGCTTTCCGCGTTTTTTAACCCAATAGTCCGTGGTATTTCACATTTTAGCTTGGTTCCGTGACTTTCCACGCTTTTTTAGGCGACTTTCTTGGTTTTTTCAGGGTATTTAAAGCTTTCTATCGTGGGACTTAGTGCTCTTTGTATTACTACCTATGCTATTTTCCGTTATATTCCAACAAATTTCACCAGTATTCTGTGTTTTTTTTTCACGTATATTTTCCATGACCTTTAAAGTATTTTTCCGCTACTCTTCACACTTGTATTTACTATATTCAACTTTTTTCTGTGGTATTTTAAGATTTTAACCTTGATACCAATTACTTTTTTCATGACGTCCTATGCTATTTTCCAATCTTTCACCAGTATATCCTAATTTTTACACGGTCTTACTTAACTTGACAACAGTACCACCAATTCCAAGCTAAAACCTTTTCGGTGTTAACTAACATCAAGTTCATAAATTTGTTTTATTATCTAACTAACGGTTTTTGAGTCCATTGAGTACAAACAAACAAATAGCTGAATTGTATGTATTGTATGTATATAGAAGACAAATGAGTGTCTAATACATACTTTTATGTATACACTGCAGTACAGTACAGACTTTTGTATTCAGTACAGAAATATTAACTCAGTACAGTCTAATGTACTCAGAAGAAACTATTGAACTCAGTACATTCTTTTATGTACTTTTGTATAGAATCCTATAAACTGATATAATAGATTTGTATCTATTTATACAGTACAGACTTGTATACTCAGTTCCTTGCTTTTTCACTAAAGGTACTCATAACTACGTACATAGTGATAGTGTACAGCTTTTTTATATACTGAACTATACTAAACTAGGTATAAAAGATTATTTGCCAATATCCTTCTTACTTTGATTTTATTAGACAAATAAAGAAGTAATGTAAATTATAAAAATTTACTTATTTTGGGCCCATCTATTGTAAAAGAACAGTCAACAACAACAGTGTTAATAACTTCCTTTCAGTACCACTTTTAGAACTTTTCTTATTGAATCAGACTACCTTTTGTGATAAAATACAATTTAATTCCATTTTATTTAGTTACAGATATCCTGGTGTAGAGAGTTTACATTAAAAATTATTTTTGACTCATTTTATTTGAAAAGCAAAGAACTCCCGCAGTGTGGTCTTTTAAACTTATGTAGGAAAAGTATTTAAAGAGGGAAGTGAACACAAGGGTAGCTTCATCCTATACTTAAATTTAGGATATTTATTGTGTTAATAATGAAGTGATGGTAATATTGTTTTGTTAGCCTTGAAACCTTCCCCAAAAGGAAAGCAAACAAGAACAAAAAAAAATAATTCTTTCAAAATATTCGTTTGCTTTTTCGAGTCCTTTCACATGTTGTACTTTTTGATAATAATTAGACCTCCAACAAAGGCTAGAGCGATATAATTAATTCTTCACAATTTTTGTGTGTTTTTCCACCAACGGCAATGCCAAGAATTTCACTTTGTATACGCATCAGAATATTCTAATATGCATGCCAAGGACCATCAAAACTATAACAACAACAAGAAAAGGCTTGCCATTGCACACATACATATACCTAATCGTACATAACTACGACGACCGAAACGACGACGATGGCGACACAAAGAGATGTCATTAACTCATTGGCTTCCTCAACTGAAATCTTGACAAATAACAGTCATTTCTAGTTTCTACTGCATTAACATTAGCATCGTCCTTTTGCAGCATATTTCCATCTTATTATTTCTGTCACACAGTTTTCAAAAAAAAAAAAACGAAAAAAAAACTGTAAGGACACAATTTTGTCCCGTTTCAGTGAGATAGCAGCAGTAGCAGTTTATTCATCCTTTTGCAAATCCTTTTCTGTTGATTGTGTGTTCGCTTTCTGATTTACATTCAGCAAGCAAGAAGCCGAGTCAAGGTTATTTTTTTTTTGTTGTTGTTCAAAACACCACCCAACCAAACACACACACACACATAGAGTTCTTGCAAATTTGTATTTTTTTAGGCAAAACAATGACGTTTCATGTGGAAGTGTTGTGCAGCTGCCAGGACTAGGTAAGCTTGATATGTCATTGTCATGCATTCGCACGTCAGAAAGAAGAAGATGTCGCGGCTTTGAGTTCGAGTTGGACTTTTTTTTTTTGTCTCTTCACATGTTGTGTTTCTTGTAGCGTTGCGGATGCTTAATTAAGGTGGGAGGTGTTGACGATGATGACTATGCTTTTTCTTGTACTATGCATATGTTGTTGGTGAAGGAATGCCAGACACTAAGAATTTTGTAAAAAAATGTGAGTCTTATTTGCTCAATTGAACTAAATCTGTGTTGTAAGATATGATTTATTAAATGAAAATCAAATGTGACTTACACTACATTCCTGACGAAGTCATTTATGAGAGAAATCATTGAAACCATTATTTAATAACTTACCCCATTGCCTTATAATACGGCAGATCTGAACTCAATCAGATCTGAACTGAACGGATGAAAAATAGTCTATATCTTTAATTGTCGTTGTCCTTAAACAAAACTGGAAAATTTTTTGTAATATTTAAAAAAAAATCTTAACAAAATTTGTTGATAAAAGGAGATATTCGTTCTATTTGACATATTCAAAAAAAAAAAAAAAAAAGGAACAACCTCGGAAATTACAAAAAAGTAATCTGTACCAAATTTCATGCAAATCCGTCAACCCATTTAGTCTGTGGCTCTCTGTACCAATGGACGCACAGACAAACAGACGAACAGACAAACAGACGAACAGACAAACAGACGCACAGACCCCACGGCATGACTTTTTTGGACTTCTCCACTATCGTATTTTTTTTTTTTTTGACACGAAACCAATACTTGACCTATAGAACAAATTAAAATAGTTCAAATGGAACATCGCACACTGGGGTAATTGAACCGGGGTAAAACGAAGCTCAATCGTCGCTGGCTTGTTGGCATAGACCATAGATTTGACGGAGCCCCACAATGAGAAAAAAGTGTCTAAGACAATTCTGCCTGTCTGCCTGTATGTATCAGAGAACACAGCCTAAACGGATGGGTCGATTAACTTCAAACTTAGTATTTGGCGTTTTTTGGAGAATATCCCCAGACTTTTTTTTAATTTTTTTTTTGGACCCCAAATAACGGTACCTGTCATATACCAGTTTTAGAAAAACTCATTTTTCTCAAAAACGGTGATTACGATTTTGATTAAAAAAATCATAGTCAGTTTTTTAAATAAGGTATATCTTTAAATGGAAACCATTTTTTAAAAAAACCGTTATTAACGGTACCTGCCATAGAACCGTTTTTTTTTTATTCTGATTTTCTCCTTCATGACTCAATCAATTTCAACCATTTTTTTACATGAATGCTTTTAAGTTGCCGTAAAAAAAAAATTCGAAAATTATATTTTGGATTAAAAAAAAAAAATTTGAAATTTTTTTTTTGAAAAATAATTTTTTCGAAAACTACTCAATATTTTTTTTCAAAATTTAGTTTTTAGATGTTGATAGATAATATCTTAAAAATGGCGTACCAATTTTTTTTATAAATGTACTTGCAAAATTTTATATAGAAAAAACAGTTTTTTTAAAAAACGGCTCTAACGATATTCAAATATTTTTTTCTAAAAATGAATCATTGTAGAAGAAATCAGATTGCATACTTCGTTTTGAGTTAACATTTATTAAAGAAGCTGTTTTAGTCATTTGAAAATCGAATTTTATGTTTTTTTTTTCATTTTTTTTTAAACTGCATTTACAAATTTTTAATTAAGAAAGCTTAGCATAAATAGTAACTTTATCTATAAGAGCAAGTACGTGCGACCCAGTCGTGCATTTCATTTATTTTTTATCAAACATAATACGCTATTGCGCTAAATTTTTACGTTATAATTCTCATTTTTAAAGAAAATTTTACAAAAACAGAATCTGGCAACGATGTTTTGTTGATGAATTTGGTTACCTTTTTTTTCAAATTTGTTTTGAAATTTATTCACGGTTTCACGCATTCTTGGAAATGGTAAATGGGTAGATACCTTCTCATCTTCGTTAATTTTATTTTGCTTGCATTTCCATTGCTCTGCTCTGCGGCACCTGCCAAATGCAGATATTTTGATTAAGAATGCAAATAGTTTCATACGAGAGCATCAAGAGTTTTTTTTTTCGTGTTAAATTAATAAATGAATACAAAATAACACTGTCAGTCCTTGTTGTCATATTTTTCTTTCAATTCTACTTCATGGAATGGCATTAATTTCTTCATCTTAATGAACAGAAACACTTCTTTAATTGAGACTTCAATGGAATAAAATCAGTTTGAGGTAGAAGAAGAAAATTAAAAAAAGAAATCTTAAAATTTAATTAAAAATCTCAAAATGTTTAGACTCTAATAAAATCTACTCATCTTCAAGGCATAGCAGGTCAAGGTCTCATCGGAACGTGTTATTTGTTCTTAAAACCCAACACAACTCTTCATTATCTATACTATAATTCTATATAAGAAAAGTCGGGTGAGTGGCTTTCTAGCATAGACTCTATATCATCTATTATAAAGGTAGCACACATTGGCATACCTACTCACATGTCAGTCTTCTAGTTTATGTATGTTCCTGTCAAGAGTATAGTGTGCCTGAAACCTGAAGAGATACGAAAGGAGCTTATTATCTAGTTTGTATAGTAGAACTCTTTGTCTATATGCCAACCTCGAAGATTTTGTTGAAAAGATAATGAATGCTCCTTTACTATTTGAAAATGCAACTTCTAAAGATATTCGGCACCTTCATGGGTGTGATTTCAGCACTCACAACATCCTTACAAATTGAGTTAGATACTTCATTTTATGACGAGACATATTAATTAAATTTCTTAACGACTTTTGGCCTTAAATAAGTGCTTTAGAGTAGATAACATCATAGATGTTATGCAATTAATGTTTGTCTATGCTTGTAACGTCTTCTGAAATGTTAACAGTGCTCTTGGTAATTATTTAAAATAATTACAGGTGATGGAATAACACGAGGACATTTGAAAATATGATGATTTCGAAGACTCCTTAATTATAGTTACTATAGCTTTGTTTTCAACACGCAGTTTCAAACAGTCCGCAACCAAGTTTGTGATTTTAAATAAAATCACAGTCATGGTTTTGACTGCTTGCTTCTTTGCCAATTTCAAGATAGTTTTTAAACTTTGAACTATGACAAAAAAAAAACACATAAGCACATGCACATGTTCGATTTTTATCCTTAAGCTCCATACTTTAAACTCTTATTTTTAATTCAAGAAAAAATCTCTGACTGTTCTGACGATCAGAAATCAGTTGGAGAAAATGCGTGTATTCAATATCGATGATTCTCTGCTTCGTTGGAATGCTGGTGTGCCACAGGGCTGCATTTTGCCTACGATGCTCTTTCTAATATTAATGATTTATGAATTTAAAAAAAATGTTTTGGCGAAAATACCGCCATCGGTCTTACATATTCGTTTATAGACTACTTAGTGAACATCTTACATTGGCTACTCCGAAGCGACGTAATCAGAGTATAGGAGTGTAAGGAGCGAGTAATCTGGCCTCTTGTCCTTGGAAGCATTGTGAGACCTGGCCCTTTAGGCTGAAGACTCGTGCCACTTGGGTATCTGCCCTACGAAGGAGTTATGAATCAACTATAAGCCTCGGATATGGATGATCCAAATGTTGACGACCCTGACAAAAGAAATTTGGACAATGAATTTGGAATCTGTACGTGGAATGTCTGGACCTTATACAGACGACGTGCATCCGAACAATTAATGGAATTCTTAGATAGGTACAAAGCTGATATTACAGTCATCCCGGAAATGCGATGGGATGGAGAGGGAATCCGAAAAATTAAATCCGGACAGTGGCAGCGACTGTTCGTGAGTGGTTTTGTGGTAACCCGCAGACTTTGGCAAGAAGTCATGCACTTTTAATATGCAAGTGAGCCGCCTTTTCACAATCAGCATCAGTGCCAAATTTTAAAACATCACGCTGATCAACAGAGAAAAAAGATGACGCGATGAAAAGATAGCTTTGCTGATCGCGTCTCCCTCAATTTATCAGAGAACCCACCAACAGCACAATGTATAGACGAACAGTGGAACCATCACTTCGGTACTGCATTTAATTGACTAAAAAGACAAAATTTCATAAGTCTTTTGTCTTACAAAAGTACTTTGTCTGTTTAACTACAGTCAGCAGTCAGTACTAAAATACAGTTTGTACAGTCAATGAAAGCAGTTACATATTTGACTAAAAGTTAATTAACTGCAGTACTTTTGGACTGATTTTAGTCACACAACAGTACATGAAACCGTCTTACAAAACATTACCACCAGTCAATTAAGCTTTAATTAATTAACTGCTTTCATTAAATGTAGGTACAGTTAGAATTTTAGTACTAACTACTTATTTTGTAGTTAAACTAGCAGTACTTACTTGCAGTTAAAATTAAAGTTAATTAACTGCGACTGAATTGACTACATTACTAATGACTGCAGTCTTTCACAGCTCTGAAAGCTAATACTGAAATTTCGGATAAAACGTCTATTCTGCAGATAGGAAGTATCAACAAGTATTTTATGTACCAAAAATTTGTATTGAAGTCTTTCCCCAGACTAGATGTGTTCCCGTCCAAACCAAATCCAAAAAACAATGCGAAAATCATTATAAAAGTAAAATGCACACCTCAAAATCCATCATACTTAATTGCTAATTAAATACTATTTATACATTGCATCAAAATAAAATTGAGATTGATTGAAAAACATAGCTGCTGATTTTTAATTAGTTTTGTTTATTCATTTCACAAAAAAAAAAAAAACTACTAATTCAATGCCAACAGTTGCACTAATTCAATATTCATCATTTAGGTTCTCCTTATTTGTATAGACCGCCACGCCATCCACCTGTTGTATTAGAGTTACAGTGCATCGCGCTTTATATCCCAAATAGAATTGGTGTGTTTCATTTGGTTTCAGGTCTAACAAAAATAAATAATTACAAAACTAATTAATATCAATTTGCATCAAAAGTAGAAATTAGCCAAATTGCATTCGGTCATACATGAATGTATACTATATGTAGCGATGTATAGAAGCACTAAAAGTACGAATGGAAAAAAAAACTAATTTTCATTTTCCATTTAATTCCATTAAGGCCATGCTCACGCTCAGTTCAACCCATGCCCACATCTGTGTAGTGTGAATGCACGTAGCATGATGCTAACATCTGACACTAACCCGGACTAACTGTATAATTGACTACAAATGACAAACAACGTCAATTCCAATCTTCTGTCTGAATAAACAGATTCGACTTTTCGTTTCAGATTTCAGTGTAACAAACTACACTGAAAAAAATAAAATGTTAAACGTTTTGGAATAAATTACTTTAATTAAAGGAACACATTCAATTCAAAATTAAATATGTAATTACAGACTTTTCTGTAACATTACAAGAATTTTTTTAAAAAGAGTGTAATTTTTTAAGAGAGTGTAATAGTGGAAAAATTTTCTCGGTGGAAGCAACGGTATCGTCACTAGTTCCAATCCGGACAAACTACTTGGTGAACAACTTATATGAGCCAAGGAGCGGTTAATCCAACCTCCCATCCTTGGGATCATTAAACGAAATTTGAACAACGTACTTTGGAATTACTGGTCCTTAAAGTTCAGCTTAACAAGTGGCAGAGATCGTAGATAGATACAAAGGTGATATTAAGGCCATGGAGGAAATGTAATGGTATGTAGGGGGTAAAATGAATTCTCACGATATTTACTATGGGAAGTTCCAGAGAGAACGGAGTGAACGGAATGGCTTACGTCTCAAAAGAGGAGAAAGATGACTTGTAAAAGGAAGAATTCTACGGACTCGATAAGAAGTTTGATAGGTTGCCGAAGTACGTCGTCAAGAATGTTCTAAGTGAATTTTGCCCATCAGATCGGAAAGATCCTTAGGCTGTGTGCCCCAGCCATTACGATAAAAATTCCGAAAACAAATTATCACCATATCATGATGAATTTTCTTTGCATTACGAACTCTCTATAACAGTTGATAGTTGCCTTAGTAGCCCGACCACTTGCTTTTCGTGCTCCTTTTTCTTCCTTCTAAAAATTCAACGTTTGTCTGTTCTTTTTTGCACATAGTTCTGGTCCCAGCCTGCAGTATTCACTGAAATATCACCTCCTCAACTGCATATGCCTTCATCAAAACACATCTTTTGAAACCATCAGAGGCGGCACTTTTAAAAGCAACTTGGTAATGATTCCGTTGCTAGTCTGTCCTTGCTCGCAAGGTTAGGCTACTGTACTCCTCGACGTCACAAAATCTAAAATCTTTATACACATAATTTAGTTAAAGAATAAATTTACTTTAAAAAGTATGGTACGTACATTTTTCTCCGTGTACAACAAACTATACCAATCCTATTCCAAATGATGAAAAAGTTGATGATGGTGATTGAATTGACAGCAAAAGCATCGGAAAGTAGCAATATTGTAGAAAAGTTACAAACATAGCTATACAAGCAATATCCTCCTCTTTTCCGAATAATTTCAAAATCATTTCCTCCTTCAACATCCGGTCGGTGAATGATGTTGGCAGTTGTGTCATTCTAATTGCCTTACCACCGTCGCCGCCACCGCCACCGCCGCCGTCGCTGCCATCATTGCCATGATAGTGACCAAGGATGTAAAATCTCTATGTTTGTTTAATTCTGGTGTATTGCGTTGTGTCATGGTGTTGCCATGAAAAATTTTGAGAAAATATTGCATATTTCTTAGAATTTATGTAAAAATTGTTTCCAATGAAAATGGTACATTTGAGACTGTATTATAGACAAAACTGTTGATCTCAAAGTGAGAACAAATGCAGAAACTGTAGAAATTAACTCATTCGATAAAAGTTTAAATTTTAAAATATTGTCGATTCACTTTTTGAATTGACAAGGTTTAACAAATCAATAATAAATTGGTATTGACAGGAGAAATCGAAAATGCATTTATGCTACCAAGAGTTCTAGACAAGTATAGAGTGGAATGAAGGTGGGGGTGAGGAGTCCTTGAAGTAGTTGTCATCACCGACATCTTAGACATAGCCTGAACAAAGGACACTCTAGGCTACCTACGCTCTGCTATGAATACAAACAATAGAAACAAACATTAGAAACATAGAAACAAAATTCAGCACTTTACCAGAGCAGTTCCATACACTCTTTCTTAGAGTGTTTTGGTTCACAGGAACTCCCGTGATGATATCCACAGGAAATATAAAATTGCGCTAAAAAAAAATGCGGTACCTGCAGTACCTTTTGCGGAAAATAAATGGGAAAATGCTCATGAAAACAAATCAATTCGAAAGAAATGACGAATAGGAAAGATATCACGAAATATAGGAGAATAAGCAAACGAAATCAATAGACCTGCAAATTTGAAGAAGGGAATAAATTAAACATGGGGAGCAAAGGTTACTTGCTTCTTTCTGATTTTTTTATGTCAAAAATTGTACACGTCGGTATTATAATTGCAGTCTGTTAAAAGATGTTTGATTACTGGTAGTAAAAATTAAAACTCAAGCCTTAGAGTGTGTTAGGCACAGTTGTAAAAACTGCTGTCATTTCGGTACTGCAGTTGATGGACTAAAAAGATTAAATTTCTTTAGTGGTTTAACTTACAAAAGTGCTTTGACTGTACAAACAATTTTTAACTGAAAAGAAGACTAAAACCAGTCAAAAAGTACTGCAATCAATTAACTTTTAGTCAATTAACTGCATTCATTAACTGTACAGTCAGTATTTTAGAAGTGACTGCTAATTGCTTATTTTGCAGTTAAAGTGCTAAGTAGCAGTATACTAAATTGCAGTTAAAATTAAAGTCAATTAACTGCGACTGAATTGAATGCATTACCAACTGACTGCAGTCTTTTACAGCTCTCTTAGGTTATCAATATGAGTCTGAAAAAATAGGTTAAAGTTAAAAGTGACAATTTGATGAAGATCGGACGGCAAATTCTCTGTTGGGAGATATAACCAAAATCCATGTTGAGGCCTGCTGAAAACTGGCTTCTCTCGTACTTTCGCAATAAGTGGATCCTAACTAGTGACTTGAACTATGAAGCTGTGCTATTGGCTATAAACTCGCAAAGTCGCAAGGACAGCCTATTAGAAGAATACATCAACTACAACCAAAGTCGAGTTGATAAGCGAATCATCTTCCTGCTGTTAAAACAGAAACATTCTTACATTATGTCAGAGATCCTCACCGCTATTTGCAATTTAGAAGAAACTTGTTTCCAGTACTCTGGAGAACCAAATATGAATCTTCCAACATGTACAACATGGTCCATAAGAGCCAGAATTTCATAGACTTTAAATAAATTGGAATGTGGAACTAACCACATCCCAAGAACACAGAGTTAATGATTCCCTGACATACTATTAGCCACTAAAAAGTTCGAACGGAGGTGAGGTCTGTTCCAGTTTTACCAAAATTGGAACTCGTGTGAATTAGATGACCATGCAATTCAGAAAGAAGACGATCCATAATCAACCATTCTGATGTAGCTTTGCAGGTAACAGCCAAAACCGAGGTCAAATATCTAGGCGCCAAATTAAGCTAGCTGTTCCGTTCTGTGGAGAGTAAATTTCGCTTTGCACAGCATTCATCATCACCTACTTCACTTCATCTACATCATGGCATCGAAGACTTAACACTTACTTGAGCAAGCTAGCAATCTTCGAAAGTAAGCAAAGGGATGAAAAACGAAAGGATATAAACGAAATACCTCAGAAACAAGAGGCTGTACGAAAAAGAAAATCTTCTCCAAATTTACAAAGGTCAAGACATGCTGACCTTCGATACCTAGTAGCTGGGGATTTAATTGACTAGGATCTTTGCAAATTTGTGTACGCTGACCATGTACCATTATGCTTTACTATCAGCCGCGGTAGTGTTCCAACCACCGTTGCTGAAAACAAGGGTGTTGGAATGCATCGAGCGCTTATTTAAAAACGAAGTCTTTTTTTTAAATTTAGGGTTTCTAAAACAGCTTGAATTGAAAAATACAATTTTAAAGAGAATAATATTTTCTATGGCCTAGTTGACCCCCGTGCCTCAAAATAAGATTTCGTAACGCAGATCACTATACTTCAGATTCGTTTTCATTTCATGAAAGATGGTAGGTATTGTACCCAAATCCGTAAGCCTTGCTTTCTGGCAACTCTAGGCTCCCCGTCTGGGATTACCAATATTGTATCCAATAAAATATCCTTAATTAGTTACAAACAAACATTGCAGATGTTGAACCAAAAACAGAAAATTGACAATATAATCGGATTGATTGCCGAATCGCAATGTAAAGCTTTCGCACAAATCGAAAGACCAAAGATCCTAAGTTCAGTTCAATCACACGAGAATAGCCATAAAATATTCCTCTCATTCATAATCCAAAAATCCTTCCGCCTGAATATCGATGAATGTCTTTCCCCCTTTCCCTAGGAGTACGTAGAAGTATATACACGGCCTGTCATTGGTTGCGTATGGCCAATAATCAAATATTTGATCAAATAAAATATTTATAAGCTGATTAGTTAGTAAAGCTGATGGGACATATCAGTCTGATCTTTGATGGGTGGCTTGGCTAAGGCTATGTTATGAGCAGACATCAACTCAACATTTCATCCAGTGGCATGTTGTGTTGTTGAGCAGCACCCATCCATAGAATATTTGAAGTGTTCTCCATCATCATCAGTTGTTGTGTTGCGAGCTATGGAAATGATATTAGTTTTCGCATTCAGACTTTAGCAAATATTAGTTCAGCACCACACACTCACACACACAAAGAGTTGCTAATTATGAAGACAAGCAGTGCGGGTGCGGGTATTTAAGTGCAAATGAAGTCATGGAATTTGTGTTTTGCTAATTGCTAATGAAACTTTGTTGGCAAGTTTTCAAAAATTAAGGCACAAACATCTGATGTTTTATGCGGAAGCTTTATATTCGTAAGATAAAGGAGCTAGATTTGGAGTTGCAAAAGTCCCATAAGGAATGGTATTGTACGAACACATATTTTTGGCATTATGGTGAAACATGAAAAGAGGAATCATTATCATTCAGAGAATTATCAATTAAGGAATACAAAATAATTATATTTTATTAACTTGATATTTAAGCAGCAGTTTTCAGTTAACGATTGTTAAGTTGTTCTTCCATTAGATAGGTAAAAGCAAAATAATGTTCTCCGGGAAAGGGAGGTATTTTAAAGCCTTTTCCAGGTGTTTTAGTTTAACAAAGATTGCAAATTCTTCAGACATATTTTATTTTGAAATCTTATTTGGTCTTATTAGAAGTCTCTGAAGAAGGGAAGTTTCAAAAGGAGATAACGATGTACATTTGTCGTAAATGTTTGAATAAAAAAAGGGTTTCGTTGGTAATTTCACATTTATGCTGTTCGGATTTAAGAAGAAACTCTTTTCTCGATGGTTAGAAGATAGAAAGTTAGATCCAAAAGGGTGTACCGATGGATATTCCGAACGGAAATTGAGACAACCAACTTGAGAGGAATGTTGTGTGTGTGTTTAGGCAGTCTACTTTAATTAAAAAGAAGATTCGAAATTTTACGTAATTCTCTTTCCTCTCTTTTGTTAGTCAAACAATCACTTTTTCTAAAAAAAAAAATGCATAAAAGTTTGTTAGAATTTCTAATCAACAATTAACTGTACTGATTCAGTGATTTTTAGGCTAGGAGGCTTCTTTGTTTTTATGAGTACTTATTATCATTCTCAAATTCTCAAATATCTTCACTGAAAGAACAGATCGATTGCGACAATCGAAGAAATTGTCTAAACGACTTTTTCGTTTGCTTGACAATTTTTCGGTTCGATTGCATAAAATTGGTAAATTCGATTAGAACAAAAAAAAAAAGTTAAGCGTTAGTAACACCCTAGATTGAACCGGCGACCTCTCGCTTACGAGGCAAGTATCTTGTCATTGCCAAGAACTGTATAATTTATGATTGGCGTTGAACGCATTTAAACAAAATAATGCAACGAATCGTTTACGTCAAATGACTTTTCATTTGTTGGACAGTAATTTTTAGACTCTATTTTCGTTTGCAGCAAATTCCTTTTTAAGCTTCAAAAACTCTCTATACTGCGGGATGCAGTGCGTCTAGAGGCCTGGTACCACGAATCCATTTCGATTCGATTTTTTGTTCAAAATTACTTAAAAAGACTTGTAACTTTGTGGTGCAGTGTAGGCTCCACAGTTCACATTTTTAAAATGTAATAAGATAGTAAGTTGATAACTGCTGGTTTAGTTCAACATAATCTGTATGAAACCAGGAATTTGAAAGCTTAATCGACTATCGTGAATTCCATTTGTGTTGTGATTTTTTAACGAATCCCGAAAAAAACAATCACAGATTCCATCGTTATAAAAAAATCTCATAAAAATTGACATCACGAATGAATACTATGATTGCTTTTTCGGGATTTGTAGCAAATCTACGACACGAATAAAAATTCATTATTGGGCCGGGCCGAGTATTAACATACTTAAAGAAGAGATTTCGAAAATTCTTTAAAAAATAAAATTTCGTAGAATATTGCAACATAATTTTGAATCATATAAACAATTCTGGCACAAAAGACAAAAGTGAGAGTTGTGTTTCCAAATTTTTGTTGAAAATTCTATAATGGAATCTTTGTTTTTTGCACTTTCCTGAAAAAAAATCCCTGCAGGATTTCTAAACAAATGTAATCATATGTTGATAGCTAATACCTTAAACATTATGATCTCCTCTTTAAAAGGCAAGTTTTTAGAGCAAAGCTATTAAAGGTAACTCAATATATTCATTTATATTTATTAGATTCGTTGCTAATGATACTACAAGCACAATTTCTTCCACTATTCTAACTTCTTTAACTTTCTGCATTAAATATTATTACCAAAGCAAACAAATAAAGATGAACCTCCCAAGTAGTGGAAACTTTAATAAACATATGTCAATCAGTAAAACTTCTATACTACGATTTTTTTTCCTGAAAAACGTTAGTGTGAATTAGAAGGGGGCGAAGTGCAATATTACATGAACTTTTATTTTTTTATTCGAAAAAAAAGCCTTAGTTCAAATAATACTCGTAGCTTTCTGAATCATGCTTAAGTTTATCAAGCTTTTTCCATTCCACTTTCTAAAACTTACCATTTTGAAGAAAAAAAAAAAAAAACAGAAATACTTTTTTTTTTAATACATTTTTATTTATATTGTTTACTTCATTCAATTTACAAAACAGTCAACATTTTTGTTTTATAATTTTACTTCTTTATTTTTATTCTTATAATTTATTATCATGAGTTGGTATTTTTTCTTCTTTTTGATTTTTATATTATTTCTTATATTTTCTTATAGCTCTAAAATTTATATTTCCTAAAATTATTTTCTTTGTTTATTTTTGGTTTCCTTTACCAAAACATATTGTTAGTTTATATATTATTTTCTTGTTTTTTCTTTTATTTTATTTATTCATCATATTTTTTGATATGTTCGTAACAATAATTTAGCATTTATGTGTTTGTATGTTTTTTTTTCTGTCAATACTAATCATTGCATAAAAGCAAAGCAATTGTCTTTGTTTATTTTCTTATTTTATTCAATACATTTTATTTTTTTTAAATAAAATTGTTATTGAATGTGTACGAAATTAAACAAAATCTGCGTGAAATAATACTTTTGTCTTAATTTTATAATATATGTTTTTTTTAATTTTATTATCTTTTTTTGTTTTAATAAAATTAAATTAGTGACTACAGTTTTTTTTTTAAGTTTGCAGCTATTTTATTTTGTATTTTTAATAACCAAGTGATATTAATACTAAGTTAAATTAAAATAATTATTATAACAATATTTTTTTGTTATAAATTTAATAAGTACATAATTTTTTGTTTTATTTAAAATACATATAACATTAATTAAGCTATGGAATGTAATTATTTATCAACATAATTAAATTTTTGTATTCTACTTACTTAAATTAATACAAACAAATATATATAAAGAATTATAATTTAAAAATTAGGTAATTAAAATTATATTTTTTGTATTAATTTAATTTCATAATTGAAATAAATTTGTGGGCTCAATTGAATTGTGAATATATTCATTTATTTTTATAAACTATATGTTTTTCATACAACACTTTAGGCAGTGCTTAGAAATACAGAATTTCATATTATTTTTTAAATAAGATAATACTTTCAAACTAAATTTTTCAGTTGAAAAAAATTATATATACAAAAATAATAAATTTTTTATAAATGTATGATAAGAAACATTTTGGTTTTAGACTCACATCATGTGCAAAATTCCCAATCAGTAAAATATGTTAATGCAATATGCGAATGCGATCTTGCAGATCTAGCAAGATCGCTGTTTTTTTGATTTCCTCAAAAGATCAGGATGCAACACTTTGTGCTGCTAAGTATGTATGCTGAGAAAACAAACAATAACAAAATTGTAGGTTTACAAGCCAAAAAGAAGTATCAGCACTATAATTTTCTAGTTAAATACAATTAGTTTCATAAATTTTCCGGTTAAAAACGATTTATTCTGAAGGGAATCAATCACTTAAAAGAACTTGGCATGCAGTTAACGTTTCAAGCTTGATGCGTTCAAGAATAAATATTCTTTTTGGAAAAAAACATCGCCAATTCTAACTAAAATCAGCAATATTACGGACGCATAATTAAGATAGGATAGTGTGGAAGTTTTTGCCATGCAGTTACTTCGAAGGACACTTCTCATCCAGAATTACTCTGTTTAAAATTTTCTGGAGGTCAAAAAAGCATGTCACAAGAAACTTCTAGTAGATGAAAATACACACTTAATTTTATTTTCTTTCTTTCGAAAACTTTTTTCGTACAGCTGGAAAATTGCATATCATCAAATAGCATTAAAACTGGTTTCTCTAAAATCTGATGATATTCAAACAACCTGTCTCAACTGATTCAGAGAACATTTTCTTTGCCGGCTACTCGCGTACTCTAAATATTAGTCACCATTATTATCCTTTGCGGCAGTTTCAGACTCTTAACACCCATTTACAAATAATGGGGTATAGAAATCAACAACTCCAAATTGAAGATGTTCTTTCCCAAAAGAGATAATCACTGATTAATTTAGAAAAATTGTGTAGAAAGTCCAAGGTTGAAATACCAGATTATACACTTCAGAAATTTACTCGAATTCTAGAGAAATACATGACCTGACCAATAATGTTTGGACGGATTATACATAACCCAATTTAAACTTAAATATACCATTTATGACCATTTATGTTCTTATGAAACGGTGTAATATTGGATACTGGAGTTGATCAAGGTTCTTTTCAAAATCTTCGTGCTAGCGTACTCCATTCAAATTTGTTGATTACAGCAATTTCTTCCAAGTTTAATCTTTTGAGTTCGTTGTCACAGAAGTGTTCTTGCTGACAATGATAAGATCAGTGCTTGATATTTGCTAGGCTCGATCAGTTCATTAAGATTTCTTGCAACAAATAATAATTAGAGTTTACAGGTATCATTTGTCACTGGAAAACTAAGGGCACACTTCTCAGACCGAAAGTCAGATAAGATTTATATAAACAAATTCTATGTCATTTGAGGAGACTGGGTGTCCATAAAAACGAAATGAAACTGAGTACGGACAAGCAAAGCACGTAGTAGATGCTTTGGTAACAACAGTATAACCGAATCTATTCTTTTCTACCTCATTAGACACTATCCAGTACACTGCCTCTTGAATATTAAACTTCTAAGGTGACTATCTAATTTATCAGGCAAAAAAATAGAAAAGACAACACTGTAATACTGGTTACCAATCAACAAGAAAAAAAAGAAATTCTCGAATAAATTAGTTTAAGCTTATCATCCATCAATAAAAAGATAATGAAGAGTTTATCAATAACTATGTTCTCTAAATAAAACTTCTGGAAAAAGTTTAAAAGTAGCAATCAAAGAAAAGAAAAGGCACAAAATCCTAAGCAAGTTGAAATCCATCTTAATTCTCTCCACCTAATTTACTAACCTTTTTAACTCAAAATAAGCCTTACGGCCTCTTTGTAATATTTAAATAAGTCTCAAGCTTATAGCCCCACTTCATCCAGCTGAAGTGTCACCCAATTAAAAAGAAATGTAATTTAATAATTTCTATTGCATGACCCAACCCTCCTCCAATAGCTTCTTTAAAGGTCTTTTGTTGAACCTAATAAGGCGAGGATAAAGATTTATTTGCCTTTGAATTTGAACCAACACCAATATCATTGATGTTCCCAAAATGCCTTCAACCAATAATTGAGTTTGATATTTTTTTTTTCTTTGTATTGTATAAAAATTCAAAATGACTTTTTTTCATCACAAAAAAATATCATTCCCTTTTTGTTATCATCAAAGTTCGGTCTATTGTGCCGTCAAAAAAAAAAAAAACAACATACCCCAACAAATTTCAATCTACCATCCTATACTATACATTTTCCATTCAACAGCTTAAATGGAACTTCCTTTCAATATTCTCTAAAAGACTGTTAGAACAAAAAAAAAAGAAAAGAATAGCTGTACAAAACCCCGCTATTGAAAATGGCATTCTGTATGGATTTCCTTGTGTTGACACTATGGTGTGCTTTCAATACAAAAAAAAAAAAGAATCCTTGCCTCCCACTATGCGCACTATGAACAAAGCATCAAAATCAATCAGAGTGCATCGCGTATATAAATGCACGTTAGGTTTTAGCAAAACAAAAGCGAATCAGAGTCGGAAACGGAATGGGAGCTGTTGGTTCTCTCATTTTTTTTAAGTTGGTCTTTCGGAATGGCACCTTTTAGAAATGTTGTTTTGCCCTGAACATATTAGTGCCGCAGTTTTCTGTTCAATTCTTCATCCTTGCTTATGGCACACAAGCACGGCTCGACGTGCTTCGCGTCACCTAGTAGGTAGTAGTCATATCGACAATATTGTGATGACGTCAGGTCGTAAAAAAAAAAAAAAATGTCAATAAATCTTTTGATTCGTCAAAGAACTATACGATGGGGATAAAGGTTCTTTGCAAGTGGTATGTGCTTGTGCAATATGGGAATCAGAAGAAACAAAGATACACGGTGTGTTGGGTTGGCTCGTGGAAATGTGAGCTTAGAAATACTACCTATGTTTTTTTTGGTTGATATTTATTAGAGATAGAATGTAATGATAGAAGGATGAAAATTTCTTCTGCAGTTGTTTTTTCCTGGCGGTGTAGTTCAAGGGAATAAGACTTTTTCCTTTACAGATTTAACAAATTTAAGTGGGATGGATAAGCTCATTGGTCTTATAAGTCAGAATTATCGTCGTACCAAAGTTTGTTCAACCGAAGTACTAATTGATAAAAGAAGGTGATTCCATTATGTCTCAGAAAATTCGGTAGTATTAAAAATTTAAAAGTTAAACGAAAAAAAACTCAAATTTTCAACATTTTATATAAAAGTTTAATAGCGAATTTTTAGGAATTGGTACCTCCGAACACGTAAAAATTAGATTGTGGATGTCATCAAAAATACTGTGTACAAACTTTAGCTTCGAACATATTTTGACAACTTTAATGTTGTTGTATTGACGGGGTAGCCTTGTCATTTTCGATACCTGCCTTTTGTAATAGTAAGAAACATTTTACCCGTCCATGGGGTATGATGACATTGAGGATGAGATTACCGTTGCTACTTCTATTAGGCATTTTTCACGCCGAATAGTCACCCAAAGTCAAAGTTCAATATGTGAATTAGACTGACACTCTAATTACTAGACCCTGACGAGAGAAATAAGGAACTACTTGCAATGCAGTACTCCAACATTTTCAAAACAGCGGCCCCTAAGTTAATCCGAGAATTTTAGCCAACTAGATCTCCTGATCACAGAAAATACCATGTGTTATGCAGACACAGCAACGAAACTCTAAGAACTTAGGCCTAGTGTGGGAGGAAGTCTATAGAAATGGAGGAACCTACATTCAACAGATATTTCATTTGAATTAAATTTAAATGAATACCGGTAGGAAGGTCAAGAACAAGGCGCTTAGTTCCACGTCAAAAATCAAAAGAAAGCCAGAGTGAAACATAAAAAGCACGAAAAAGTCGCAAGAAAACGAAACACCGAGGAGATAAAAGAAGTAAGTCACAGAGAAAGCGTGAAAAGTCACGGCAAAATATGAGAAACACAGACTTTTTGCAAGTTTCCTTCTATTTTATACTGTAAAAGCCCTCTTCAAATTAACATTTAAAGTAGATCAACTACAACAGCTAATTGTTGGTTTTGGAGTAGAAACTACGAAATTTCGTTCCAACAGTTGTAACCGAATTGACACGGTTGTGACATTTTGGTAATTTATGGCTCATTTAAAACCAGCCCTTTGAGTTACGGACTTTTTAGAAAGGTCTTAAGGTTATGTACGCAAAACCTCCGAGAAAATGATTTCATGCACAAAATAAAAAATGTATATCCTAAAAGTACCGAAAGCCACGGTTGTGTTCTCAGTTTTTGGAACACCCCTGTCTTTCTATACAAGTTGCTATATAAAACGCAGCTATTTTTTTTCCGCGGACGCCACTAAGCATAGGTGAAGGTAAATGATCAAACTTAAAGCATATTGTATCGTAGGCTATTGACTGATACAGTGGTACCTGCATAACGTTTTAAACCAAAATATTGTCTTTGAAACTCGAGATTTCAATTCGAAATTGCGAGTTTAAAAAACAATTTACAGCTGCATATGAAAATTGCAGAGTGAACCTTTCGATTTTTTAAGAAATTACCCTATTTGTGTAGAAAATAGCATTTACAATACATATATATGATTCAAACTAAATCTAGTGGAAAAAGTATCAATAGCTGCATATTGAAAAAGAAATTTCTTGTCTTAGAGTGTGAAAACAAAGTCCTTGTGTCGCTATGATTTCTACGCCAATGTATTTTGAATGTTGTATTGTCACACATTTTAAAGTCTCCTTAAAATATCTTTAAACAATGATTTTGTTTAAAATGTTACCGAAATTGAAAATTCTGAAACGCATTAACACCCATTTGCTTACTTTCCATTCATTGATTTTTTATTAAAGAACAAATTTAATAGCTTTGAAATATCAATAACTAAAGCTTTACCATTACAACCCAGGTCTGGGGGATTTCTCTCACTTGCATCCATATACAGCTTAGTGCAATCGAAACCTATTGATTGAAAATATAAAAAAAAGCTGAAAGTAATCACTTACTATGAAACCATACGATGATCCTTCAATAGCAGACTTTAATGCACACATCATCGTGTACCTACCATTTTCTCTGGTTTTTTTTTTCTTCTTCTATTTTTTCATGAAAAAAATACATAGGCACACAGAAAAGATGAATGCACACACATAATATTGATCCCAAGTAGGTACACTTCGATGTTCCAATCAAAATGTAATCCTTTTTCTACCACCACCCAGTAGATCTACTGCTCTATCAAGCCTTCTATTTCAGCGTGATGTCGATTCATAACACAATATTACTTTTCTATCATTGTGAAGAAGGTGTAGTGTGTATAAAGTATTAAAGTTTTTTCCTACAGTAAAACTAGGCAGGAGACCTTCTGATGGATAAGCAAGTTTAGCAGAAAAAAAAGGACAACTTTCGATGTGTAAGGATACGACAAGTATACTCGAATATATATATAATTTTATTTTATAGAAATAAGGTCCTCATAATAGATAGAAATAAAAAGAGAGAGAGAGATAGCGAGATAGTGTGGGATCAATGTCGTGTGTCTTATGAGATTTCTATATATGAATGTATATGTGCGTTGTCCCTTTGAGTGCCTTAAAGCAAACAAAACACTCACTTTATACAGGGACCTTTGTGTATCTATATGTCCTTCTTATAGGGCTTTTGTTTAAGCAATGAATTCGATACCTACATGTGTATAAAAACCATTTTTATGTTAAGGCCAACATTTGTTTTTTTTTCCATTTTTTGTCTATGTATAGTTTTTTTTGTCTTAAACGGACTCTTGGGATTTAAGATGAAATATAGTATTTCGGAACAATAAAAATAAAAAAAAAACAATACGACTCAGGTTTTTTTTTTCATCATATTATTAATCCTTGAGTGTCCTTTGATGTAGTTTCAGTAAGGATTTATATATAGTTTTTTTTTTATTAGATATTTATGTTAACATTTCTAAAGAAATAAAAAGAAAGAAAGTTTATTCTGAAGTTTTGGTAAATATAAAATGAAGGAAATCCTGAATAAATATTTGTGTATGTGGATGCTTTTTTTTTGTTTTCACAAAAAGGCATCTTGATGAGGGTTAAACGTGAATTTTATTTTATAGTTCTACGATTAAGTTTCTTCTTTCTTTAATCTATGAAAAAGCCTTTAAAGTTATGCAAAGACAGAGTGTTTTGAAGACAATTTTTGGTCTTGTTTGAGTACATTTCAATGTTTTCTTGGTATTTGGAAGAAAAATTATATAATTAAAAAAAACTAAAGGACACTATTAAGATTCATATATTTGTAGTTGAATTAATTTTAGTAATCCTTTTTTGCTGAATTCTTCAAAATGTTTTCTGTGGAAAATTCTGTGGAAACTGAAAAACTGGCAGCTGTGTTACAACAAATCTTCAAAATTTGTAAATTTGTACAAAAGCTCATTTATTAGCTTCTAGTCTGAGTTAACAAGAAATCAGTTACAAAAAAAGGACGGCTAGTATTCAAAAGTTCAAGAGACTAGAAAACATTTGGATACTGCTAATAAATGTTATGATGTTTTAAATTTACTGTGATTGTGCTGTTAAACTAGTTGTGGCCCGAATTCTTCTTTAAAAGTCGATTATTTCGAATTTGATATTTTATGTATTTTGTATAGGCTGAATGTTCAGAATCTTGCATAATTCATACAACCTTTTATTTATTTATTGTTAAGCTTAATACAAGCAACTTAAAAAAACTATCGGTTTTATTCGAGGAAAACTCCGGTAGAAAGCCTTTGGTCTTTTCAGAACCAACAAACATTACACTGATTTGTGTGAAGGATATGGAAGCATTGTGCAACCTTTTTTCATAAACGTGTCATAATATGTGCCAAAAAGTACGACGTCTATAGTTCGTTCTTTGGAAACGGGAACATCTTTAGTTGGACGGAGCTGACACAATGGTTGAAAAATATAACCTGCACGACAACACCTCCGAAAATTGAATTAGATTGATCGATTTTGCAGCAAGGCGTAATGTCACAATATCAAACTTTCAATTTCTAACCTCTAGTATTCACAAGCAGACTTGACCGGCTGAAGATCAACAAACTTTTAACTGAATTTATCATGTTGCGATTAACGCTCGAATGATTATTAAAATAGATTGAATTTGTTCTAGCAATCGTTACCAAACAGGTCTTATTGAGAGACCTTGTATGACTTCTAGTTGAGAACTCCAACTTACTTATACTTGGACTACCATTTCATAGACCATTTTTATGAGTGCGTCCGAAACAAGTCTTACAAAATTTAGTACCAAAATGGAGGTGTGTCGGCAGTGCTCCCAGATTGTGTTGAAACTTTCAACAGAATCGATCAAATATACCAAGTTGTATTTTGAAATGATGACGAAAACCAAATTCTGTTAGTTAAAAACCTAGAAGACCAATGTAGTGGTTACATAACTTTAAGTAGGAAAAATTGACGTTGCTGATGGACCACAATCGCAGACTTCTAAAACTCAATCCAACAATATCAGTACTTTCCTTCAAACACCCAATAGTTTGGATTTTTCGAGAATTTCAAAATGATCAATACGTGGCCTTTACAGCGTCCAGTGAAATTGATATAGAGTTCAATAAATCACCCTTTGATAATATTTGTCTTAGGGTACCAGATCTAAAGTCTGGATAGTCTGACTCACTTGTTTTTCATATCAAAATCAACTCTTTGAAGTTGAAATAAGACCGTAAATGGTAAGTTTGAAAATATGCTGGTAGGGTAAGGTCAAAATTTTGTGCATTTTTAAAAATGTTTCTCAAAATATAAAATTTTTATAAAATTATATAAAAAAAATTTAAGCAGAAAACTTATTGCAGACATTGAACGCACCACATTTTAAATTATCTCTAAAATTCGACTATTGTTGTAGTTTCTCATAAAATGCACATTTTTCTTTTAAACATAATTGTTTTTGTTGTTTTCGTCTTTTTTTTTTTGTTTTATTTTATTTTAATTTAATTTATTTATAATTAATTTTTAATTTTACTTTTTATTTAATTATTTTGTTTTTTTTTTTTTTTTTGTTTATCTTTTAAGGCATCGGAAAGTGATTCTGTTCAAAGTCTTTGCGGGCGAGTACTCCAGCATTACCCATGCCCTTTCTTGAGGTTTCTAAGCGCCTGTCAGTTATCGCAACAAAGGGTAGTCGTTGTTTGCGTCCGGTTTGTCCGGCTCCGACCGCTCGCGGCGATTCAACAACTCTATGATAGACAAACGAATTGATGGGCCTTACCGTACTTGTGGGCGGTGATCTTATGATGGAACCATAGACAGCATTTGGTCTTCGCACTGAAGCCACTGGACGTCGTGTTGTTGTTGTGGGATATTTCACTGGACTGGCATTACGATTGGAGGTCTTCCATCTGTGCAGTCGACTATGATTGAGATCAATGTACTCCTCATTGTCATTGTCATTGAACTCTTCATCGATAGGTTGATCGTTGCTGGTATCTATCGCCCAGTCGTAGAGCTCGCGCGAGATGCTGATATCTTCAGCTGGGAGTTTGTTTTCTTGCAGAAGCTTGAGATGTTCGTTTTCGTGCTTGAGTAGTTCGTCGAACGGCGAGAGAGTAGTTGATGGTGTAGTTGTCGTCGACGTGGTTGTGATGATGTTTTTGTTGCTGTCGACGACAGATGGCGTTGGTTTGACTACTTCGCTGTAGACTGTGGTTTTATTTGGATTATTGGGATTGGCGCGCTGCTCTTCGAACAGGTCTTCAATCTGCCATTTGGAATTCTTATGGCGATGTGAACGCTGATGGTTTCGATGTTGTCGATGATTGTGATGCTTCCGATGCTGATGATGATGGTTTTGATAGCTTCCATCTATTGGGCCTGGTTTCAGAACCGAACTAGACCATTGCGGTGCTTGTGTTGATGGAGGCTTGGTACCCTCTAGAAGATCCATCAGCTGTTTGTTGCGACGTCGATATTTTTTTATGTATGGTGGGAGGTTTTGGTCTTCCTCTTCTTTTCTAGCTGATTTCTGCTCGTCATCTTCATCATCAGAGGAAAGAACTAATTCTCCTGGACTTGAACCACCTTCTTCAGGGTACAACATGTCAGCATGTTCATCTTCAAATACCTGATCTTCAACTTGTGCAAGATGTGGCCACTTGGCATAATACTGTGAGTATGCTTCGATCTTCTTTTCGAGTTCCTTTTGATGTTTCTGCATTGCCCTTGATCCAAGATGATGGTAGTTCATTCCATTGTTGTAGTCAGAATAAACTGAAGAATGTGGCCGATTTGTCTTTGGTGTGACACCTATATGTCTGTAACGTCCCCCACTACGCAAATGATGAGGATTGTGATGTTGTTGACGGTTGGGAGTGTGGTAACTTCTGAAATTTTGATCTTTTTTATCACTGTCTTCAAAATTGTCATCGTCGGTATTTGCAAAGTAATTCACATGTCCTTCGTAATATTGTCTTGAGGGTATATCGTCGGAGCTGAAAATTCTATCACGGGCTAAGATCCCTTTTCGCAGAGAACTCATGGTGGTTGAAGTTGTTGGCGATGATGTTGTTGCTGTTGTTGTAGGTGGATTGTAGTGCAAGTAATCCTTGTACTTCTTTTTGTGGCTTTTGTGGCCATAACGTCTGCTGTTTCGGATGAGGGCTTTATGCTGTTCAAACGCCGATGTGTAACCACCTGAAAGGAAATAAAAGAAAATATAATAAACATAAATCGGTTAAATTTGACAAAAAAGTCTAGTTTTGATATTGTAAAGAAGCAGACATGGTTAATCAACCTTTATTTATCTCTTTGAGCATTTTTAATTGGTGATTTTATACAAAAATATTTAAACTGACATACAAGCGGTTCATTTTTCTTCAAGTTGTGCATTTGTAAAACAAAAAGTTTAGATAACATTCAAACATCACATTGATAATAGAGAATGCGAAAAAAGTGGATCTGACAATTCTGTCTGTCTGTTTGCCCTCATCGTGTGTCGTTTTTAGAAACTACCCCGAATCGTTTAGAATTAATTTCTTATGATTTAAAAATAATGGATGCCATTTACACCGGTTTAAGAAAAACTTATTTTGCTCAGAAATGTCTTCTACGATTTTGATTAAAAAAATTATTTTAATTTGTATCTTCATATTTTTTCTTTCAAAAACCTCTGTGAATGGTACCTAACTGCCAAAGAACCATGCTTTTTTTAGTTCTGATTCCCTCCTTAATGATTCACTCAATTTAATTGGTATTTTCTACATTCAAGCTTTTATGTTGCCGATATAAAGTTGAGTAACAAAATTTTAGAGCATCGTTTTTTTGGATTAAAAAAAGAAATTGAAATTTGTTTTCATTTCATTTCAAATTTTTATAAACAAAAATTATGTATTTTTTTTTAATGGCTCTAAAGATTTTATTTTTATTTTTTTTATTAAAGAAGTTATCTAATCAAACTGTATAATCAAAATTGTTCGAGCCGCTTTCGAATAACCTTTAGTTATGCAATTTGATTCCGTTATGTATATTTCTACATTTTGAGAAAAAATAGCTTTGAAAATCGTTACAGCCTCCTCAAAATGTTGTTAAAAAAAAGTTGGTAAGCCATTTCGAAATTTCAAAACAAAAATCACAAACACGTTTTCGAAAAATCGATTTAAAAAATAAATCCAATTTTTTTTTTTTAAATCAAAAAAATGAAAATTTTGATACGAAATAATTTTAAAGTTGTTAAGATCCTCTTGTGTAAACATTTTTTTACGAAATCCGTGGAATCGCTTACGAGAAAATCAGAAAAAATAAAAACGCCTCTATGTGAGGTACCGTTGTTAACCGATGAAAAAATATTTTTTACTTGCGATATGGGTACCATATATGTACATATCAAGTTATGCATTCGTACAAAAAAAAAGTTGAGATAACAATCAAACATGACATGACGATGATAGAGAATGAGAAAAAAGTGGGTCCGACAATTCTGTCTGTCTGTCTGTCTGTCTGTCTGTCTGTCTGTCTGTCTGTCTGTCTGTATGTATCAGAGACCACAGCCTAAACGGTTGGGTCGATTTACTTCAAACTTGATACGTGGTGTTATTTGGAGAATATCCCCAGACGTTTTTTTGAATTTTTTTTTTGACCCCAAATAACGGTACCTGTCATATACCGGTTTTAGAAAAACTCATTTTTTTCAAAAACGGTGCCTATGATTATAATTAAAAAAATCATGGTTATTTTTTTGGGTAAGGTCTATCTTTAAATGAGAACCATTTTTTTTAAAACCGTTATTAACGGTACCTGCAAATTTTTTTTAGGACCAAAACTAGGGATACCTGTCATAAAACAATCAAGGAAAAGTTAACTTTTTCAAAAACGGCTCTATCGAATTTGATTAAAATTTTTGTGTATGCTTTTGTAAGTGGGGTCATACTTTTAATATGAATGTTATGTTTGTAAAAATTCTACCAACGGTAACTCCCATAGAACCGTTTTTTTCATTTTTGACTTTCTCTTAAACGACAAAACCAATTTTGATGATTTTTCATATACGGAATCTCCTTAACAATTTTAAAATAATTTGATATCAAAATTTTCAAAAACGTAATTTTTGAATTTTTAAAAAAATCTTTCAAAATTTTTTCTTTGAAAAATCAATTTTTCGAAACAGAAAACACTGTATTTTTTTGAAATTTTGGTTTTAGATGTGCAATAATATGATCTTAAAAATGGAATACCAACTTTATTTTTATAAATGGTTTGCGAATTTGTATATTTAAAAAAGTTCAGTTTTTTTAAAAACGGCCCTAACGATTCTCAATTTTTTATTTCTAAAAATGTATCTTTTTTAATCAAATGGAATGGCCTACTTTGCTTGGAGCTCAAATCAATTTAAGAAGTTGTTTATCTCATTTTAGTAATGAATTTAATTTTCTTTTACCTTTTATAAAATTATATATTTTAAAAATCTGTATATAAAAAGCTTTAACGTTTTATAGCAACTTAAACCCTAAGAGCAAGTACCAAGTCGTGTATTTTATTTATCTAACCATTTGATGTAAATCAATTACATTATTTTATAATTTTTTTAATACATGATAAAAGCATATCTTAAACTACTTATTTTATTATAGATAGAAAATACATGCACCTACAAAAACATTTATTTTACGTACTGTGTATTTTCGAGATTTTTACCTAAACCAAATTTTACTCTTTTATCCCACCCATAATAAACATTGTTTGAGTAAATTTGACTTAATCTCTTGTTATCCACTCAACTTTAAATAACTTCAAAAAGAATTTTAATATTATTCATGTTAATGCTCAAAGATTAGAATATAATCCTGACTAAAATTAAACTTTCTCTGCTAATTATAAATAACAAAAGATACAAAAAAAACATTTCCTACTGCCTAAAAATTATATCGATCAAAGTTTTTTATCGCACAGAAACAAATTTTCAACTTTCAACCTTAAACTACCATCAATAACCAAAAAAAGGTCTTAAAGTTACAACAAGTTCACAAGTTATTTTTCAAAACAAAAACCTTGCCTTTGCCATTTAAAAAAAAATTAAAATGTCTCTTTCATCTCAAATTTCTCGTATCAAAAACTTTGAAAAACGTTTTTAGAATATTTTATAACAAAAAAAAAAAATAAATGAACCTAGCCTCCCCCTCAAATTGTATGCTTCTTAATTTTATTCGTGACACTGAATTGAAATGTCTCTAATTAGAACCATTTCTGGGTAGTTGTTTAAAAATGTATCCTAATATTCCCTACCTAATGCTTGGAAGAGCTTAGTAAATTGTTTTCAAAGAATTTTGAAATCCATTGGGAAAAGTTCTTCCGCTTAAAAGGGCCAATTTTGTTTATATATTTTTTTTTTTTGTTGGTAAAACTCATTAACGATTTCATCTTACAGTTTATCAACAAGATAATCACATAATTCAACTTAAAAGTAGCTGTCCGTCACTATGGTTTTCTCTCTCTGACTTTCTTACTCTTAAATACCTATACCCTACCCAACCCATCTGGTTTGAAAACATTTCTAAAAGTAGGTTCGAACTCCCAAAGGAATTTAGAAAAGATAGGACTCAGCCGACTTACCACGGTTCGTTACCGGAGTTTCCTTCGGATTGTTTGACCCACTTGACTCCTCATTACGATTCGGATTATATTCGATTGGATAACCAACTCCTGGGTTCATCACACGTCCACCATTACTCGAATGGTAATGATGCTTATCCGAGGCCATTACCATGGGCTGTAGAATCTCGTCCACATCTTCATCATCATCATCATCCTCTTCAGCACCGTTGTTGATGTTGGCGCTGTTGGTATTCCCATTCCATGATTGCGGCTGCGGCAGAGCTGCTAAAGTCGACTGAGGAGTACTTGGGGCTGTGATGATGGAATCTCCTATGTAATCTACTCCTTGCAGGATATTTAGAATCGATGATCTTTTTGATGATTGCTCTGGCTCCTTTCGGTGTTGCGGCACTGCTGCTGCCGCTCCTTCATTATTAAATTTCCGCTGGTTTGTGATGAATTCTTCATTGGATCCATCATCATCGTCATCATCAGCAGCAGCAGCAGCAGCAGCAGGATTGGCATCGTCCTCCCTATCGACATCAGTTCCCTCATCTGATGGCAATCTATTGGCAGTAGCTGTATTGGAGGACGATAACGAAGACTGAGCGATGAGAGTTTCGTCCTTATTCTGCTGTCTGCTATTGAAAGTCGAGTTGAAATTGGTCCTTTGAGATCTGGATCCCGATAGCTGGGCAAAAACAAAAAAGTTAGTTGGGCAAACTTTTCGTTATCCTTTTACGTGCATACAGAAGTAAGCCGATTGATTTTTTTTTTTTCATTTTATTTTGCTTAAAAGTCCTACTTACCGTATCCTCTGGAGATGTAGTTGCTTCAAAGGAATCTGCAACGAAGCACAAAGAGAAAAAAAAATATTTATTTATCTTTTAGTTACTTGAGTGTGGGTGTGTATATATGATGATTGTGTGTGTGTGTGTGTGTTGTATTACAAATAAAAAGAAGCAAAATATTGATTACAATATTGAATTCAAAAGGCAACGTGATGGCATCAGGAAACCAAACCTAAACCTAAACCAAACCAAACCAAATATTCCCTTTAAGGAGGACGTATTGATGAATAAAGCAATGTTGGAATCTTACCCTAAACAAAATTGATCTTAAGGGAGCAATTGCAATGGATAACTAAGTTCGGATGTTATGGGATTTTATCAGGTGCCGATATACATAAATATATTCCTGACCATTCGGATATCGGAGATAACCGAGGTTTAGAAGATGGACCATCCTGGATTTCTAACATACGACGTGCTTATAAGAATTTTTTGTACAAAGGTCAGAGGATGTTCTTTTTTGTTGTTTTTCTTAAGCCACTGGGAATTATAAGGATATGGTGATGATTGATGATAGAAGTGGCTGTTATGTGATGATGGTTCCATTGGGAAATATGAAAGTTTCTTAAAGATATGATATAGAAAAGGTTCGGACACAATTTTTTTTTTTGTTGAGGGGAATTTTTTTTTAAAGTCAAAATTAAACATAATGATTGATGAGATAAATTATGTGTCCGTGGGTGTCTGTCAAATTGGATTAAAGTATTTTTTTTTTTTTTTTTGAAATATGTATGATGTGATCTCTTCTAATGATTTTTTAATACTTTGAATAAGATATATTTAATAGTGGAAGGCCAGACGTCATTAAAAATTAACCTACTTGAATGAAATTCAATTATTTAAGGGATTTTATGTGCAATTTAGGGATTACCTAAAATGGGCTCATAGGAGCCCCCCTATACCACTGTGTTAATAACATTGAATAGACTTATTAGTCTATTCAATGTTATTAACACAGAGGTAAGTGAGGCTTTAGTAATATGTAGCTATTAAATTATATATGTTTGGATTCCTTATTTTAAATAGGCTTCTATTTGCCTGGAAATTCTTTTCAATATAATATAAGTTTCTTTAGAAATGTTCGGTAATAATAGTTTATTTGCTCTTAAGGCACAATAATTTGCGGAAATTGGTCAAATTTTTAAGGAAAAGTTCGAAAATTTATACCTTTTTTCTCATGAAATTGAATCAAACTAAATAATTATATCCGAGCAAGCAGAGTTGTGTGATTCTACGATGTCAATTTCTTGAGGTTTCTTTTGAGAAATGAAAAAAAAGCAGCCTATCGAAAATCACTAAAAATAAAATGCAAAGTTAAAAAAAAAAAACAGAAAATTCACTACCAATATAAAAAACAGCTTCTTAAATTGTTTTGAACTCCAGACTAGGTTTGCGATTTTGTTGAGAAAGTTAAACATATTCAGAAAAAAATTAAAAAATTTAAAATCGATTTGAAAAGTTATTTTAAAAAGGTTAACAAATACTCAAGCCTTGTTAAAACAGAAAGTTGGTATGTCATTTTCAAGAAAATATGAATGGACATCTAAACCAAATTTTAAAAAATTATTTACTTGTAATAAAATTTAGCCCTTTTCTTTTCAAAGATTCAAAAAATTATGGGATAATTTAAATAAATATTGCTAAGACCTTTTTTTGTTAAATTGGTCATCGAAATCCGTCCAGGCGTTGGTGAGAAAATCATAGAAATGTGACGTACCGTTATTTATCAATGGAAAAAATATTTTCTTTATTTTAAAAGTATAACCTTTATGGTTGTAGTACACGTACAAATTTTAATCAAAACCGTAAGATTAGTTTTTGGAAAAAAAAAAATATTCATTTTCTTCAATTTCAAAAATATACAATGCCCGTATAATTGATTTTTAAATCAAAATTTTGAAACTTTTTAAAAAATACAAAAATTTGTTTTATGAAAATATTGAAATCAAATAAAAAAAAAAAACAGTTTAAAAGCTTCCGTGCAAGAAATTTTATAATAATCAGTTAAGTCGTTTGAGAGATATGCTCTATAAGAGTCAATTTCAAAGAGTTTGATCCTACTAACAAAAGGAGACAAACAAATTTTAGTCGAATTCGTAAGAGCAATTTTTGGTTTAAATTTACTTTTTCTTTTTATCCTAAAAAAAATTCAAGCAGAGAGAAGCATAAGTTAGTACTAAAATACAATTTTTTTTAAACATTTTATACGTCTTGACAACTTTTAGGGGTCCCTACCAAATATTGAACTTAATTATTAAAATCAAAAAAATTGACATGGTACCCCTGAGTTAGGTTCTTTTTATTTAAAATTGCTTTTATTTTACCATTTTTTACTTGCTCTACCTAAAGGGCAAGTACTGGTTTCGTGTCAAACAAAATTTGAGGTTTTAATCAAAACCAACATTACAATGATTTCAAAATAGTTTTCGTCATGCCGTCCGTGTTGGCCTGTGCGTCTGTGCGGATGTGCGTCCATCTGTAGACAAAATTTCCACTGCCCAAACGCGTGGATGAATTTTCTTCAACTTTTGTACAGATGGTTTTAACGTAATTTCGAAAAGTAATTTTTTTTTTGTTTTTCAATATCTTTTCTAGAACGAATACCTCCCATATAACAGTTTTAAGTTAAAACGACTCTAAGGATTTTGAAAAAAAAAAAACATACACAGCAACTTTAACCCTAAGACCAAGGAAATGCAACCTAGTCGTGCATTTTATTTTATTTTGTACGGAAAACTAAAATAATTAAATTTTTGTGAATTTATTGGAAAAATAAGTAGCTTACATAATTACAAAACATCGGCTATGCTATAACATCCTAAATTATTGAGGAAAAATACACAGCTTAAGACTTAATACGGGCATATTTAACTGTAAGTTGTAACAACTTACCTCAACAATATTTGATTTTACGTTAAAACTCATGTATTTAAATTAAATTTATTTTCAAACCGTTTTGTACTACTTTTTAAGTTTAAATCAATTTTTTTTTTGCAATTAAAGTGAAGAGTTTCTTTAATGACAAATTATATAATTTTGGTTGTTTGAACTTGCAATGTTGGAGGAAAATACTTGTTTAGTAAAATAAATAATTTTAATTTAAAACTGCCGTAAGCATATATTTTTTTTAAATTTTCGTTTGGCAATTTCTGTTTACAGAAAAACCTAGAAAATTGAAAATCCTTTTTTTTACCGAAGGAGACGTCTGTCCAAACAAAGAATTTCTAGAGAAATTGAAAGCAGTTCCATTATGAGAAAAAAAAAAAAAAAAAACTAAACCGATCCCCTTAAGCCAAATACATCTATACACACCAACATTTGCATCTATTCATTGCTTCGTATCCTTGTCCGTCGTTTTTTGGGTCACTGGGTTAGTACATCGGAAAGGAGATGTTGTGGTGTTCACATTGAAGGAATCTCCTTGCACATCATCAAATCTATATAACACACATTTTCTATTCCTATAACGGCATTACATTATTCCAAGTGAATGTAGCTAAGAAGGACTTTTGCTTCGTGGCTTGGCTTGCTTGTTTGCTGGGTTCAGTTTGAACAGGCTTATACTATATAAGTACTCGTTACTCGTACAGGAATGCTCGAATGCCACAAATCAAACAAACACTGAGGGTTGTTTGACTTGGAGTCAAATCATGACATCTCATTATCCATGCCCTGCACGGCACATGGTTGCAATGCAATAGTGGTGTTTTCGGAGAACTAGGAGCGTTTTGCATGTGAATGTGCATGTGCATATGTATGCATGCCATGTGACATATCTAGTTCTTGAAATGATGGTCAAGATATTTGTACATCAGATTTCGAACAATGGCTAATATTTAGCTATTTGACTATTGTAAACTGAAGCTTTCTCGGTAGAGGTTAAGGGTAATCGGCTTGCAATGCTGGGCAATTAATCTTCAACAAATGCAAAATGTACTCCAAGCAGATAGCACATAATACTCGAACAAATTATGCCAAAACGTCATTTGATTTTAAATAGTCTTCACTCTTCAATTCATGTTCAATAGAGTAAAAGTATACTCTCTCAGTTGAAATCCATCATAAATGAGTGTGTTTTGGTAGAAATATCTTGATGGTTTTTGTATTCAAGAGTAGCAAATTGTATGAGGCTTTGTTGGCAGTGAAGAGAAGTGCACCACAATGAATGAATAATTTGAACATCAATTCACTTCTACTCGGGTAGATAATTTCTAAGAAACATTTTCCAACTTGAAAGGCAATGAATTTTGGTTTTGAAACTGATGGTAAACGATTTTTATGATTTTAATTTAACAACAAGTTTACCTACAAGTGAACGCAGAGGAGGCTTTGTTTTGAATAAATTTACTGTTTGTAGAAAAAAGTGATGGAGCCACCGAAAAGGTTTCAGTTTAGAAAAACGAATAAATAAGAAAAAAAAATGTTTTATCTCCCATACCAACTTGTTCAAAAGTCAAAGGTTCATTATTGCGTGTAGAAGATTTCCCTTCAAAAAAATATTGATAGCAATCGATAAAGATGTTGGTTCACTGAACAGAAAAATTATATGCAGCTAAACGGATATTTGGATAAATTTTTGGCATTACATCTTTTGATATTTTTGATATAGGTGGGAAGCTTTTATTTTATGGCTTCAAGACTTATAATATTCAAGTGTAGGAACTACTTAGAATCTTTTTTAAGGTTACGGTTCCTTTCTCAACTGGATTTTGTTTCTACCGTAACTCATTCAAACAACAAAAATTAAATCTAGTTTCTTCACACATGTGTTGACAACACTTAAATCTAAATATTATTTTGTCAAAATATTTTTGCCGTAGTTCTCCGATTTTTAAAATCAAAAAACGTTTAAAAACGTATGTTATGTTCATACATAGCTCAAGAAACCCATTATAAAAGCGTCTTAAATCCATATTAGACACCTATCTTTTTTTTTATATTTACTATATCTATAATTTGTTTTTCTCTAAAAAATCTACTTTACTCACAATAACATCCTTTTCAAAGGTATAAAAAAGTATTTGATTTTCGAATAAAAATCATATCTCGAAAAGGTGATTTCTTAGAATTTCATGGTAGCCTAAAAATATTTATCATTCCAATTAATCTGTCTTACAAAAAAAAAATCATAGTTCTAACCCTCAAAATTTTCGAGATGTACAAAAGCTGTATTTTAACATTACCCCACCATTACCCTTACCCGATGGAATTTCAAAAAATGGCGTTCTATCTTACATTACACCACCTAGGTTTTGATGTATTAAGTCTTGATCTATCACTTATAGTGTAGAAAATGAATCATTCTGATTATCAATGATGATAATGCTTTCATGTAGGTACGTTCACAAGCAAGTATTGTTTCAGGTAGCCTGTTAAAATGTATTCTAGTTTTCAGTATTGGTGCTTGTTTCGTTATTATAAACTTACTTCTGTCATCCTGATTATCAAGAGTTCTTCTTTGCTTTGATATACTTTTGGTCATCTCTGGAACAAAAGTTTTCATACTGTTTAGGATAATTATCAAAACTAGACTTAGACTTTTCGTCAGTATATTGAAGAAGCATAGAAACCATTAAGAACAAAAATTATTTAAACCGTTCCAATTGGCTTTCTCGTATCATCATCATCGGCTCGACAACCGGGGTCCGGTCCTGGCCTCTTTCAACAAGTCTCTCCACCTATCCCGGTCTCGAGCCAACGCCATCCAGTTGCGCACCCCAAGGCTTTGGGCATCCTGATCTACGCCATCTCTCCAGCGCAAGCATGGTCTACCACGCTGCCGTCTACCATAGAATGTACCGCAAAAGACTTTCCGAGCAGGTTCCTCTTCGCTCATACGAGCTAGGTGCCCTCCCCACCGGAGTCTACCGAGCTTAATTTTTGTCACTATGTCTGCTTCAAGGTAGATTGCGTACAAATCATGATTGTACTGTCTCCGGAATCGCCCTTCCTCACATATGGGGCCAACAATTCTCCGTAAGACTTTTCTCTCGAACGCGGCTAAGAGGTCACAGTGCCTTTTGCTAAACACCCAAGTCTCGGATCCATACATGAGTACTGGCAGGACCATGGTCCTGTACAGCAGCAGTTTTGAAGTTATGGTTAGATTTCTGGATTTGAATAGCTTTGACAGACTGTAGTAGGCTCTGTTGGATTTGAGAAGCCGCCCGCGTATTTCTTCTTCTATGTTGTTATCGGCTGCTACTGTTGACAGAAGGTATTTAAAGGATTGCACCACTTCAAATTCGTGCTCCGCTACCTTGATTGTTTGACCAACTGTTCTTCTCGCATTCGACGCCACCATGTACTTTGTTTTACCTTCACTAATGTTCAGCCCCAGATTTTGTGCCGCCTGCTCGATCTGGATGAAGGAATCGTGTACAGCTTGTTCGGTTCTTCCGATGATGTCGATGTCGTCTGCGTAAGCCATTATCTGGCTGGACCTGTTGACGATGGTCCCTCTTGTTGCCGTGCCAGAGTCACGGATTGCTTTCTCCAACGCCAGGTTGAAGAGGAGGCAGGCCAAACCATCCCCTTGTCGGAGTCCATTAAAGATGTTGATTGGTCTGGATAGCAATCCGGCTATTTTAACTTGGCTTGTTACGTTGGTCATGGTTAACCTACATAGTCGTGTCAATTTATTTGGGATGCCGAATTCTCTCATGGCTTTGTAAAGTTCTACCCTGGCTATGCTATCATAGGCGGCTTTAAAGTCTATAAACAGATGGTATGTTGGGATGTTAAATTCTAGACATTTTTCCATCGCCTGCCTAAGGGTAAAAATATTTTTCTTATATGAATGCTTTTAAATTGCCGTAATAATTTTTAGTTCACAAAATTTCGAAAATTATTTTTTTGGATTCTAAAAAAATATTTGAAATTTTTTTTTTGAAAAATCATTTTTTCGAAAACTACTCAATATATTATTTTCAAAATTTAGTTTTTATATGTTGATAAATAATATCTTAAAAATGGAGTACCATTTTTTTTTATAATTTAATTATTATAGAAAAAATAGTTTTTTTAAAAAACGGCTCAAACGATTTTCAAATTTTTTTTTCTGAAAATGTGTAATTATAGAAGATATCAGATTGCATACTTCGTTAAATTCATTTAAGAAGCTGTTTTGTCATTTAAAAATCGAATTTTATGCTTTTTTAATTTTTTTTTTCCAAAACTGCATTTACAATTTTTTAATTAAAAAGGCTTAGCATAAATAGTAACCTTATCTATAAGAGCAAGTACGTGCGACCCAGTCGTGCATTTAATTTTTATATCAAAGAGTTTTATTTAGATGATGAATAGTCATTTAAATAAGCTTCTGATTATAAATATTTCAGGAAGGTGAACGCAGTTTCTTATTGTTTAGGGTCTCGCTCAATATAAAATTTAAATATATTTATAAATATAAACTTCAAATGCCTGCACCATATACTGCCTTTTATCTTAAACAAATATCCATCCTTTACAATAATATACAAATTCTACAAAATCTTAACTCAATCAGAAATAAGTTCAATCATATACTTAAACTCTCTTAAAGATGAATTGTCTCCAATTATACCTACTGCCCCACACACATGCAATCTATTATTTCAAACATGTTAATTAACTACAAACGATAACGGTAAAGTTAATTAATCGATATACGACTAAAATTGCAATCAAACGATAGATACAAATAGCTTTAAGGGTCAATTCGACTTAAGTCACTCATAAATATTATTCCTTCTACTTCTTCCTTTATTGTATACAGAATGTTGGTATCTCATTGGCAAATGGATATCCTGGCATATATCTACTACACACACACACACTCTGACACCTTAAATGGTTCGCACAGTAATATAATAGTTAATCGAATACCCATGGCCATTACTCACTTGTAGCCAACACTATATGGTGATGGTTTCCGTTTCAAGTTACGACTTTTCCACAGCATACCTACTCTCTCTGTTGTTCTGGCCCTACATCCTGGGCCAGGACTCTTTGGCTCAGATATGTATGTGCATGTATATCGCCTCATTGTCATTATTTTCTTCGATATACATAAATAAATTTTCTATAAATTACACATACATTTATATAAATATCGATTCACATAACCGGATGGCCACAAGTTAATTGCCTTGGTTATAAACGATGACATTAATGAAATTATATTGTTCCAACAACAACAACAACAACCTACACAAAAGTTACAATAGCGATATTGGACAACACACAACTTTAGGTATTGATGGCGGCCGAATATCGAAACAAGGATGAGAATTATGCATCGATGTCGATACAATACAACAACGACAAACGAACGTTTGTTCGGAAAAGTCGACATCGCATGAATTATTCAGATTAAAAAGAAACAACAACAACAACAACAACAAAAAAAAGTATAAAAGGGTTTTGTCAGTCTTGTTTACATGGGCAAGAATCGGAACTTGTAAGTTGTAACTGTTGTTTGTGAGTTTTTTTTTTTCGTTTTTTTTTCGTGGAAACAGCTATAGTAGGAAGTAGATGTGGAAATCAATATTGGTTTCCAAAAAAGTTTTAGTATTTGAGTAGGTATTTGAAGTTTTGCCAAAGTTAAGTCACCCGTGAGGGACATTTACATTATTTCTTTTGCTGTTTTGCAAACTTTATGTATTACTACAAAAAGGGGAAAAGGATTTGTGGAGGACATTGTTGCTAAAATAAACGCCTGATTGACACTTTAACATTTTACATTTCACATGAAATGAAAATCCTGCTCAAATATGCAAATCGTCAATAGGAATATATTTGAAAATTGTTAAGGTAGGTATAATATCTATACCTACCTGCCTAACGATGGAAAAGTTTTATGATAGTTTTTAGATTGCCAAGTTCAAAAAGTTTCAACTTAAACTCATTGTTGTAGTATATTTCTGTAGATTTTTGGTTGTATCATCTTTATTAGTTTAAAGTGCTTTTTTACAACAAAAAGGTTGTTTTTTTTTATGAACTGCTAAGTGATTTTATGACTAAAGCTATTAAGAATCTTATTTAATAGCTGATAGCCTTTGGGTTTAAATTTATTACTTTTTCGGGATATGCTGAGGCTATTATTTAAGCTAAGCCACAAAAATAATTATGTTAATCAGCCTTTGCAATTTTTATTAGGTTACAATTTTTGGTAATATAGTTTAATTACTGCAGAAATTAGGAGGATCAAAATAATTATAGCTCCGTGAAACCAGACTATCTGGGGACAAAAAAATTGACACAGTTAACCTGGCTATTATACATTCTGTATACTCAACTCATCCTGTTTAAAACTAATTTATATTATTCACTCAAATATTTGCATGTGAAAAAAGATGGTGAATTTTTAATTAACTTTGTCGTTCACTATGGCGTATGAGTATTTAATTTTAATTTGGTATACTATATGGGTAGTTTTGGATTCGTGAAAAAATTAAATTCTTTCGTTTGTGTCAAGCACTTATTTTTATTATTTTAAATTCAAATTACTTTTCCGTATACGAAAATTTTAAAAATCGCTATACTTATCCTATTAAGTAGGTATAATCCAGTTATATTGTGTTTTTACTAGAAATGTTTTGGGGTAGTTTTAAGTTTGTTCATACATTATGTTTTTTGTGGTGCTGAATCTGAGGTTTGCCAACCAAGTTTTGTGAAGTAACATGGTCAAAATACAAAAAAAAAACTCGAAATTTTCAATGTTTTTGCAGATTTTTAGCAAATTTTACACTGAAGGACAAGTTTTTAGTTACAGCTATGAACTTACGTGTTAAAGAAAACTAAATTTGGAGCCCAAAATTGTCTTAAGGCCATAATAGTTTCCGAAATACACCTTTTCAAACTTTATCAATTTCTGAGTCTTCTAAAATATTAAGTACTATGCATTAATATACTCGTAGTTCAGTGCAATTTGATTTTAACAAATTTCTTCCGTGTTTGGTCCACAACCTTGAAAAATCGACCGCAATATTGCATTATTCACCTTGATAAATTTATATTCTTTTATCTATATAGTCTTTGATTTGGTTTTAATTTAAGATTTTTGATTTGATTGATTTGTGTGTATGATGTTAGAATTTGTGTAATGTGTAAGTTTTTTAGTACGTGTAATTGTGTATTTTAATTGTTAGTAAAAAATAAAAATATACTTTTACCAAATTCCAAAATTAAGTGTAATTGTGTAAATGTGTGTTGTGTGCCTTTCCTGTGATGTGTTGTTTGTTTTAAATAAAAAAGCTTGAATTTAACGTTATAATAGCAATTTTATTTAAACCTAATGTATGTTGTGTGATTTGTGTAAATGATTTGTGATTGTGTATAAGTATGTATGATTTGTAACAATGAATAAAGAAAGACCAACCGATGTCGTTGGCGATTGAATCAAGAATGCGAAAAAACTAAATTATGATTAGGTAAGCTAAGCTAAAATGCATGTAAGTTCATGAGAGCAAGAGAGCATACAATAACTAGTTGTTAAGTCAAATCAAAATACTGGTTTTTCCTTTTGTCTAAGCATACTACATGTATACCAAAAATATATGAAAAAGAGAGCAAGTATATAAAATTCAAGTGTGATTATAATTATAAATTATGATTTTATGCTGAATATTATTTGTTCTTATAGGGTGCGTTGTCTGATGTTTGGCATTCTTAAACATCCAGCCCCCTCCTGAAAGGCTATGGACTTTCAGAACAAGGCAAGCGGGCTACTTTGATTGTAGGACGAACGTAATCCCCGAATTTGGTGCGAATGGTTACAACTCGGCACTTATCATCTTTTCCTGGATGTGTTTGTATAATTCGTCCCAATATCCATTTGGATGGTGGCAGATTGGGCTCCTTTAGTAAGACAACATCATCGACTTCCAGAATTGGTTGTGAAGTTTGCCATTTCGAACGATGTTGTAATGAAGTAAGGAATTCTGAATGCCACTGTTTCCAAAAACCTTGAACCATTGCCTGTAAAAGAGACCAGTTAGTTTTGATTGAAATAGGATTTTTAGATAAATCGGGTTGAGGAACAGCAGTGTACGGTTCCCCAATTAAAAAATGAGCAGGTGTAAGGGCAGCAGGGTCAACATCAGACGTTTGCCACATTGGGCGAGAGTTAAGTAAAGCTTCGATTTTAACTAATAGGGTATACATCTCTTCGTATGTAAGTTTTGTATCCCCTATTACTCGTTTTAGGTGTAGTTTGACGGATCGAACGCCTGACTCCCATAAACCTCCAAAATGTGGGGAGGATGGTGGGATAAATTTCCATTCGATGTTGTCCTTGGCCAGGTGATCGATGACGATGTTGTTATGTTGTTGATTGCAGAGAAGATTATACATTTCGTTGAGTAGACGTTTAGCACCAACAAAGTTGGTACCATTATCGCTCCAAATCTCAGATGGTTTGCCTCGTCGGGCAACGAAGCGATCTAAAGCTGATAAAAAAGCGGTTGAAGTTAAGTCTCCGACTAATTCGATGTGGATTGCTTTTGTTACAAAGCACACGAAGAGAGCTATGTAGGACTTTACACACTTTGGGTTCCGACCCCGATTGAGACGCAGTGTTATAGGCCCTGCGTAATCGCAGCCAACTCTGCTGAATGGTCGAGCGTACCGAACGCGATCGGCAGGAAGATTTCCCATAAGTTGTTTTGCTGTAGCTTTTTGTTGTCGAATACAGTCAATACATTCTCGAACCACCTTTCGAGCGAGATTTCTGCAACCAAGAATATAGAAATTTTGTTTGATTAAAGCAAATAAAAGAGAAGCACCGGCATGTAAATGTTTTTTATGAGTAAAGTCTGCGATTAGTTTTGAGATTCTGTGAGATTTGCATAAGATAATGGGGTGTTTTTCAGAAAAACTCAAAGTCGAGTGTTCTAACCGACCACCGACACGAAGAACACCAGATGAATCGATGAATGGATTTAAACCTTTAAGTCTGCTTTTCGATGAAAGTTCTTTGTTAGATTTTATGGATTGAATTTCAGAATAGAATAAAGACGATTGAACATATTTGATGATCTGATTTTGAGCAAAGGATACCTCTATAGTTGAAAGTGAATCCAACTTCTGGAGATCTTTAGGTAAAAAGTAGTTTTTAGTATAACGAAAAACATATGCTGCTACTCGTACTACCTTGAACCAACTTGAAGAGTTATTTATAATTCCTTCGAACGGATGATTTGAAATCTGATTTAAGAAAAATACCTCAGCGATTTTGTTAGTATTACGCTTTTCCAAATGTTTGGCGATTTTGTTTGTCCTACGCTCTTCCAAGTGCTGAGTGTTGATGCCATCTGGGCTTGACAAAGGCCATTGATCTCGATCTTTACTCAGCCATCCTGGACCTTCCCACCAGATACTTGTTTTTTCCAACATTGATGGCAACAATCCTCTGGTAGCGGCATCTGCGGGATTTGAGGCCGATCGAACATGATTCCACGATTTAAAAGGCATTGATGTGAGGATTTCGGATGTTCGATTTCCAATAAATACCGACCATTTCTTTGGGGCAGCGGCCAACCAATGCAGCACTATTGATGAGTCAGTCCAACCAAATACATTCACATCTGGCACCTGTAAAGAGAGCTTGATTTTGTTTATCAGTCGGACAAGTAATAAGGCTCCACACAACTCAAGCCTTGGAAGAGGTAATACTTTCAAAGGAGTGACCTTGGATTTTGCAGCGACGAGAGTAACGGAGATAGATTTATCAGAGTTGACGTTTCGACAATAGACCACTGCTGCGTATGCATCCAGAGATGCATCGCAGAAGCCGTGCAGTTCCCAATAACGTTGTTTATTAAGCATGATTCGCGGTATAGCGAAGGATTCAACAATGGGTAGTTCGTTCCTTATAGCAGCCCATTGTTGCGATACAGAGTCTGGAGCTTCCTCATCCCAATTGATTTGGTTCCTCCAGAGTTCCTGAAGCAATATTTTGACTCCTATGATTATCGGCGCAAGAAACCCCAACGGATCGAAGATCTTTGAAGCTTCTGATAATATATGACGTTTAGTGCATGTATTCGACGGATTTAGTTTGACCTTGTATGAGAAGACATCTTTCGACGGACACCACTGCAAACCCAAGACCTTTACGGAATTTGATTCTTCAAAGTCTACTGGTGAAAGTTCACGCTGATCTTCTGGAAGAGAAATTAAAAGTGGCCAACAGTTTGTAGTCCACTTTCTTAGATTTAGTCCAGCTGATTTCAAGAGTTCGACTAGCTCCGTCCGAAGAGATATGATGTCATCAATGGTATCTGAGCCAGTGATTACGTCATCAACGTAAAAATCTTCCAGGAGGATCTTTGATGCTCGAGGGTGACTTACTGAAGAATCTGCAGTTAACTGTTTCAAAACTCTGATAGCCAAAAATGGAGCGGAAGCTGTTCCGTACGTAACGGTAAGAAGACGAAAATGTTTTAATGGTTCATCTGGGTTTTCACGCCAGACAATTCGTTGGAAATCTGTGTGTTTTCGAGATACCCAAATCTGCCTGTACATTTTCTCAATATCTCCTGTCATTAGGTAGGCATGCTGACGAGATCTTAAACAGATTGAGAATATATCGCGCTGGATGGTAGGACCGACAAGAAGAGTTTCGTTAAGAGATTGAGAAGACAGAGTTTTTGCTGAAGCATCGAACACGACGCGGATTTTCGTAGTACTACTATCGTCTTTGAAGATAGCATGATGCGGCAAATAGTAGTTTGAAAAATTTGATTTTTGAATTTTGTTGGAAGGGATTTCTTCCATATGTCCAAGTAAAATATACTCATTGATGAATTTTGCATATTCTGATTTGATATTTGGATTCGAATTGAATTTTCGTTCAATAGAATGGAACCGAGCTAAGGCTGTGGCGAAAGAATCTCCGAAGTCGAAGTTTGTCGAAGGTTTGAATGGGAGTTCCACTTCATATTTGCCATCTTGACAACGAGTATGATTTTTGACGAAGTTTTCTTCCGCTAATTGCTCCTCGACAGACATTGGTTGCTCATTGGATACTTCCTCAAGCCTCCAAAATTTTTCTAAATCGAATTGTAAACCCTGATCTAAACGAGTGTGAAGAGTCTGAATGGATGAGGGCTGCGATTTACAACCAGCAATAACCCAGCCAAAAATGGTGGGGATCGAAGTTAGGAATCCTCCATCTTCGATTTTAGCAGCTCCCGTAATAATATTAAAAACTCTATCAGCTCCTATCAACAGATCGATTGGCCCAGGTTGATGATACTCAGGATCAGCAAGATTTGAGTCGGAAAGATTTGGTGGAATTTGGTTAATTGGCACTGGTGGAAGCGAAGAGGTGATGTTTGGCAAGACGAAGCAGTTGATGTCAATCGATTCAGAGCTGAAGCAAGAAACAACATTAAGGCTAACTAACCCATTGGTTACACCGGCACACTTGGATGCGATTCCTACTATTGGAATCCTCATTCGTTTGCGAGGAAGTCCCAAGCGTTGAGCGGCCTGCTCGGAAATGAAGGATACCTGGGAACCTGAATCTAGAAGAATGCGCACTATTTGATATATTCCTTGCTTGTCCTGAATTCTAGCTATAGCTGTCGGTAGAATAGTAGTTACTTCATGTTTAGGTTCGAATGGGATTGAATGGTTAGCGATGAGTGAATTCGAAGAATGTAGAGTTGGATTTTCAGATGAATTGGAATGGTGATTTGAATTGGAATTAGAAGCTGTATTTGCATTTTGATTTGAATTACGATTTGAAATTTGATTCGTTGATTGGTTAGAATTTGAAGATTGAGGGACATGGAGAAGGGAATGGTGACGAGAGTGACACTGATGGCAACGAACCGTGAGGCGACAATTATTTGAGGCATGCCCCGAACGCAAGCAATTAAAACATAAAGAATTGTTCCTTACGAATTCCCGACGAGAGTCAATAGTTAATGCTTTAAAGCTTGGACAACTTGAAAGCAAATGAGTATCTTGACACTTTGGGCAACTTGGGCTAGAATTCACAAAATGCGCACTAACAGCCCGAGTGCTGGTAGGAGTTGAAAACGAACTGCATGATTCAAGACATTGGCAACGTGTTTGAAGGAATTCAAGCAGCTCGTCTATAGTTGAATCATCTTTCGAGCCAACTTCTTCAGCCCAAGCCTTCTTAGTGTCTTGATCAACCTTCTGAAGAAGCAGATAAATGAGCCATGGATCTCGAGAATTGGAATCTAAAGCCTTAAGTCCCCGTATGGCTTCATCAGCCCCATTCGTTATTTTGCGAAGCGATTGCAGATTTGTTGCATGACACGACGGTAGCGACAGAAACGTCTGAATGAACGACCGGACAATAAGATGTTTTTGATCGTATCGTTGTTGTAATTTTGTCCAAGCCTCAATATAATTGTTTTCAGAACATCGAATATGCTTGAGAAGATTCGCGGCTTCTCCGCGTAGAAACGATTTTAAAAAATGCAGTTTTTGAGTGTTCGTAATCGTTAGATTTGAATCGACAGTTCCCGTGAACATGTCTCGAAATGTCGGCCAATCTTTATATTCGCCCGAGAAAGGCTCAATTGTTATTCGAGGTAACTTTATAGATTTATGAGCGATTGCCATTTCTGAATCTTCTGACGGTGTATGATAACCTTGAGGCACAATTTTGTCACATTCTAAAGCTTTAGTTTTGCAAAAAATTGCATCTGAAAGTAACGAATGTGTTTCAAAATATTTTGCCTCATATTCGGCATATTCCGGTTCGCGGTCTACATAATTTTCTTTATCGACATAATCTAAAAGTTCGTCTTGCAAGGCTACGAATTCTTTCCACGCTTCATTTAATCTTTGAAGTCGAAATTCTAATGTTTCCACTGTAGTCAAAATAGGAATCGAAGACGCATATGAAGCTGTGAGAGTTATACAGCCTTTTGCCCGACCACGCTTTGCCATAATTTTATTCATTATGAATAGTGAAAAATATATCAAAATGTTCTATAGATCGCAACCGCACTGTAGAATAATTTTCATAAATGTTTGTATTATGTCTATGTATGTGTGCCAATAAAATTAATTTAATTTAATTAATTAAATTGTTTTATTCAATTGACACAGAAACCGAATCAAATTGTTCTCAAAATGTCTAAACTGTTTTAAGTATGTGACAAACAAGGTACAGTTTTATAAACCTCTAGATTGTACCGTTGATTAACTGTTATAGCTATCACGCGACGAAATGTTCCTCTACGGGACCTCTATTTAACATAAAGGTCACACAAAAAACCGAATAACAATTTGTCCCATTAATTTCGAACCGCACTGTATTTTTATTAATTTGATTTAATTAATCAAAAAAATAATGGCACTGATTTTTATATCCGGCTCGAAGGACCATAAAATGATTTGGTTTTAATTTAAGATTTTTGATTTGATTGATTTGTGTGTATGATGTTAGAATTTGTGTAATGTGTAAGTTTTTTAGTACGTGTAATTGTGTATTTTAATTGTTAGTAAAAAATAAAAATATACTTTTACCAAATTCCAAAATTAAGTGTAATTGTGTAAATGTGTGTTGTGTGCCTTTCCTGTGATGTGTTGTTTGTTTTAAATAAAAAAGCTTGAATTTAACGTTATAATAGCAATTTTATTTAAACCTAATGTATGTTGTGTGATTTGTGTAAATGATTTGTGATTGTGTATAAGTATGTATGATTTGTAACAATGAATAAAGAAAGACCAACCGATGTCGTTGGCGATTGAATCAAGAATGCGAAAAAACTAAATTATGATTAGGTAAGCTAAGCTAAAATGCATGTAAGTTCATGAGAGCAAGAGAGCATACAATAACTAGTTGTTAAGTCAAATCAAAATACTGGTTTTTCCTTTTGTCTAAGCATACTACATGTATACCAAAAATATATGAAAAAGAGAGCAAGTATATAAAATTCAAGTGTGATTATAATTATAAATTATGATTTTATGCTGAATATTATTTGTTCTTATAGGGTGCGTTGTCTGATGTTTGGCATTCTTAAACAGTCTTGTTAATTTGTAGAACAGGTAAAATATCAGATAAAAAATTTGCTAAAATCTGCAAAACAATTGAAAATTTCGTCTTTTTTTTTGCATTTTTGACCATGTTGCGTCGCGAAATTTTTTTTGGCAAAACTCAGATTTGGGTTTCATCATCATCATCGGCTCGACAACCGGGGTCCGGTCCTGGCCTCTTTCAACAAGTCTCTCCACCTATCCCGGTCTCGAGCCGACGCCATCCAGTTGCGCACCCCAAGGCTTCGGGCGTCCTGGTCTACGCCATCTCTCCAGCGCAAGCATGGTCTACCACGCTACCGTCTACCATAGAATGTACCGCAAAAGACTTTACGAGCAGGTTCCTCTTCGCTCATACGAGCTAGGTGCCCTGCCCACCGGTGTCTGCCGAGCTTAATTTTTGTCACTATGTCTGCTTCAAGGTAGATTGCGTACAACTCATGATTGTTCCGTCTCCGGAATCGTCCTTTCTCACATATGGTGCCAACAATTCTCCGTAAGACTTTTCTCTCGAACGCGGCTAAGAGGTCACAGTGCCTTTTGCTAAGCACCCAAGTCTCGGATCCATACATGAGTACTGGCAGGACCATGGTCCTGTACAGCAGCAGTTTTGAAGTTGTGGTTAGATTTCTGGATTTGAATAGCTTTGACAGACTGTAGCAGGCTCTGTTGGATTTCGGGTTCGGGTTTAGCACTCCAAAAAACATGAAGTATGAACCTTTTTGAACACAAATTTACTATATTGGTATAGCGATTTTGACAATTATTTTTCAGAATTGATCTATTTCATCACGAAACGTCTTCAAAGGTAAAGAAAACACCTTATCGAGATATTTGTATGTGTGTCAAATTTTCTTTACCACTAGACTAGGTAGTGAAATGAGTCTCTGTTGGCTCCTTTAAAACGTTCGGGCATCCAAGATACTGGATAAATGTCTGGCATCTATATTCTGCAACATTTCGTTAATACTCCATTGACCTAAAAACCGCCAAGTCATATCGTAAAAATCCATTGTTTGATATAATTTTACTTCGTTTACCCAATCTGAGTTCGTTCTGAGAGGTGTTGTCTTGCAAGCTGTGTCTTTCAAAACTTAAACTCCCCCTTTTCAACCAAAGTTTGCAAGGATAATCTTGAAGTCTTACTCTGGAGCAAGCGGAGTTCATATAGTTACGACAATTTATATTATATATTCTACCTAACACCCATGGGTAGCTTTTAATGCCGAAACAAATTATACAACCGCACAGCACTAAGCTTCATCGCTAAAGTTGCTGTAAGCACTGTAAGCCAGGTCAAGGCATACCCCACTTTGAGGCAAACACGCATTAAATAAAAGACTGCACACAAATTGCTCTAAAACCTCAATCCTTTTCACACAATACTAAAAATATTGAAAAACAAAGTTTTCAAAACGCATGTAGAAATATTTTTTTTTTTCAATTTTCTATCACACGATCCCATATAATCCATTTTTTCAATAATAATTCTCAATAACCTTAATCAATTTATGATGACTTTAATGGTTTTCACAGTTAACCTTCTAACTTATAGGCTTATACCACGAAGCAAATTCACCATGAAGCATTAAAACCCCTTCGATGGCCTAAACACTGTTTATACGTCATCCAGTCATTCGGTCAATTAAGCAGAAATAAAATCCAACCACTTTAGATTTCCCATACAATCGTAACTAATAAATTTTCTAACCGAGAACAAAAAAAAAAACGGCACTGTTAGACCGCACAATAACAGCCAACAAAAGTTATTATTGACCAAACCATTATTATAAGCTTAACTACCCCAACCACCGCAACTATACCTACCTATAATGGTTATTTTCGATTCTTTTTTTGTGTTTTAATGTTTACCGTTCACCGTTAACCACCACACTAACATGCTGTTACCTCTTGCCAATTGCGCAAATATTATTATGCCCAGAACATTAACTTCAGACCAGAAATCGCGGTGAAAAAAATCACATCATAGACCCAGCAGATGTTAACCTCGTTTTCGGATAAAATAAAGCTTCCGCTTAAGTCCGAACTCTCTAATTCGCAGGTAAGGTATGCTTGGAGAAGTTCCATATAATCAGCAGCACTACCGCTGCTGAGCCAATATGGCTGCCACAACTAATCCATATGAACAACCACCAGAGGGTGCTCTATGTGCTAAGAGGCAGAATAATAATTTCCACTTCAGTCCTGTTGCATGGGTAGGAATGGGGAGAATACTTACGGTGGAATGAGGTTTTTAACCCCTTTTGTTTGAATTTAAAAGAAAGAAAGAAAAAAAAGAACGGAAAAATAACCAACCCTTGGGTAACATTTATTGCCCCGGATGTTGGGGCCAAACAACTTCCTAAAGCATCATGCTCAGACTAACCACTGGCTGGCCGCCATTGCATTGCTAACGCTGCTGGCTGGCTGGCTGGCTACTGTTGGCGGGCAAAAAGGTGCTTTCAAATTCACATTTCCCACGAGCTATGTTTGCGTGGCTTTTATAGACCATGCCACAATAGCCATCCCCTTCTCTTCGTATAACTTAACGTAAAGCCTTCTATGGCAACATCACAAACACACACAAAAACACAGGCAAAAAAACGAAAGAGAATTTAATAAGCATTTTCATTTCATTAGATGAGGAGGTAATGGTGAATGTTAATTAGGAACTTTTGCAGGACTTTTGCCAGCAAAAGTCTGCAATTGACCCCCCTGCTACTCCATCCATCTGTCTAACCAACCGGATATCAAGCACACTTACACACACACATAGATTTCATATAATTATTTTCGTGGTTTTATGTTTTTGTGCTTACCGTTAGAAAATGCCCCCAAGCAAGTTGTGCTTTTTGTTTTTATTGCTCTGCATTCGGATTGAAGTGTTTGGGTTTTTGTGTTTGATGGTTATTGCCTTTCTGCATGAGTCCATTCTAGTTATAGTTTTGTGTGATGTTGATGTTGATGGTTATAGGATGACAGGAAACCACTTGAGGACGGTATTCGGACGGTGTAGTATAATGCCTGCAGCTGTTTCTAATTGTGTCAGGAAATAATGTTGAATCAATGAAGGACCGCACAATAACACAAATTTTTGTGCTTGAATTGGGTTTTAAATGACAGATTATGATTGATATCTTTTGAGCCTTCAAAATGTAAGACCATAAAAAAGTGATTTACTATGGCGACGAGGAGAATATTAATGAAATAAAATTGTGACAACTTTTTTATAATATCAGTTGTTATTAGCCAAATTTAGTGGTAGGGTTTGTATAGAAATCGGGAAGGGCTTGAGAGATTGGGTCAACTTTGGGACACCCAGTGAACAGAAACTTTTTCTCCACATTATTTATGCTTATGTTACCCTCCTGCGGTAACCTCCATGTACTGGTCTCCTCCAAATGTAAGTAAGTATTTTCCGTAGCTTATATGTATTTACATCAAGTTAACGAAAAGATAACTAAGCTTCCGCTAAAGCCTGACTAAGCTTTGACAACCCAACCTATAACACTGTACTATTCCACTCCAGAAGAAAAACTAGAAGCTACCTAGAATCAAGTGTTGGGGTGCTATTTACCAAAACAGCACTTGATAGCCTGATTTCATGGGAGTCACTTGAAGACTTGAGGCAAGGTTCCAGAATAGAGAAAACTGCGTCACTTCTTCTATCGAAGAAGTACCATGTTTGAACAAGACCTGCTATAAAGTAAGCTGGATGTCTAACTATAGGCAAGCAACTTCCAACCAAATTCACAACTGTGTGATCAACCGAAGTCTTAGAAGTAGTCTCCTGGACGTCAGGAATGGAAGAGGGGCATACGTGGGAATGACCCTGGACCACCAACTGATGGTAGCTCTCTTAAGATTACGCACAGCTGCAGTTCGGAAATCCAAAGCAATCATCCGAATGCCCAGGTTTAATTTCGACAGGCTAAAGGATCAATCAGCGTGCCAACTTCTAGGAAAACACCTTTTGCATGGCCTGACAACAATCAGCAGCACTGAACCAATCTGCACAGCTGGGTAAGAGTTAGGAGTAGTTACTAGTGCGTAGGATTATTTACGACCCTAAGCCATTTAAGGGGATCATTGAGTGTACCAAATTTCATCAATTTTTGTCAAGAAATGGCCACGAAAATGAATTTTGTCGCTGAAACTTATAAAAAGTTCCACTGTGCTCCGGTGTGATAGTCCAACGCACTAACCATTACGTTAAGGGGTAGTACGTAAGTAAGTTAAATTCTTTTTATGTGTTCTGTAAATCATAAATAGAATTTACATTCGGTAGGTCACTAATTTATCAAACAATTGGTAGAGTTAAACCCAGCTGTCAGTAGAAATTTGATTTTTTTCAAAATTAGGTCGAAAATCTATTGGCAGCTAACATAACTTTTTCTTTTAAAATAGGCAGCTTGCAGTTATGATTGTAATAAATTATAGATATTCTTACAAGATTTACCAAAAAACACACCTATTGTTATGTTGCTTTATTGTGTGCTTGTCCCGGGCGCCATTTTACCAATTCGATCGGTGGTTTGCTTATACATGACTGAGACACTGACATTTCTTAGATCGCTTATAACTTCAATGCCTACACGATGGCTACAATGGTAATGTATTGACCAAGAATTTTATTTTGTGTGTAAGCCTTGTCCTTGCCGCAGGATGTAAACGATTTGGTTAAATTCTTGGTCAGTCTGCTTATATTTTTTAATAAATATAAATTGCTTTTTTTTTATTTTGTAAAATCAATTAAGAAACCCATGTTGAGCCCTAACCCCCGAAAAAAAACTCCGCAAATATGTTTAACTTCCATCTACAAACATCTACATCACCCACATCACATTTCCCTTAGGTAGAACGTAGAATCCCCAAATCCTCTTAAAAACCAAATACTTTTCCAAACAGACGAAAAAGAAGAAACAAACAAAAAACAAAAAAGAGCAAAATAACCATAATCCCTAATAAACCCAACTGGCAACATGAAAAATAAGTAAATCAAAGGAATTCCATTTCAACCGAAAAGAGGCAAACATTTTTTTGTATAAAAAAAAAAAAATCCTACGAAAAAACAAAAATAATGTCACGCATACGCCACCTGCACCTACTGTCCCATACATCACATCAACTTCAAAGCATACGACATGTATCTAATATATCTGTACAAACTTTTAGTTTGCCTTCTCCCCTCTCGTATCGCCCCCCCCCACCCCCTTCCACCTGCCTGCCTGCCTGTTATATGTATACGTACTCACTCTGATGTGTGTACTATACATTCATACCACACACTCGAGCCCCTCTCAAGGCCAAAGGAAAACGTCAACTTTATTTTCTGGCCCACTTATACCCGTACAAAACATGCCACAGTAAAGGTAAGGTAGAAACAAAAAAAAAAAAACTACACATACTCAACTCATACAGAAAGGAGAAGGAGCATTTTACGAACATTTAACCTTTGTTTCTAGCCTTTATGTTGTGGGAGGACACTAAACCACAAACTTAAGGAGCTTTTATCCTCGGGGGTAATGAAAATCATGTCCATATGGGTTATTTCGGTTATTTTTGGGGCCAAAAATACAAACGCTGGCTGGCTGGCGCTGTCGTGGTTTAAGGAAACAAATAATAAATTAATCTTAAGATGAATTTTTTGTTCATCGTTGTGTGGAATCATTATTTTTATTGGCAAACATTTTATGTGTTGAGGCAATGTGTATGGTGTAAGTATATTGTATGTATGTATTGTATGTAGATATACTCAGTTCGAAGGACTTTGTTTTGTTGAAATATTAACTTAGGGTGTCCTTATTGTGAGGGTTTTTGAGAAAAAAAGAGATTCTTAGATGAGATTTTTTTTGGTTTTATTTTAGATGTGTGTATTTGTGTGTGTGTTGTACAAGAAGATTACAAACATAAACCTCTTAGAAAAGCACTTTACAGCCAACAAAGATTTCTTGGAGAGCAATAAACATACCAAAATAAAATCGGAGCCTTTAAGAAAGTCTCAAGATGTTATTTGAAATGAACAATTATATCAATGCAGCGTTATTTTTTTTTATATTTAAAGCCTGAATTTCTAGAAAACATAAATTTTTTTTTATTATATTTGAGGCAAAGTTTTGAAGGAGGGTGGAGTGAAAGTGTATAAACATTTTTAAAATGCATGTCGACCCGTGAGTATCTTTGCCAAAACAAATTCTAAAATTGTCCCGAAAAAAAAACAAGAAAAAAATGCCCTTTGTCGTTAGTCTGAAATAAACTGTCTTCAAACTCGACAGTTAAGGGTCTTCGGTGAGCTGAATGTAGGTTATTTTTTCAGGATCCAAAGACCACTTAAGAAAAGCTTATTTTCTCCAAAAACGGTTTTAATTAAAATTTGTATCTGTTTTATTGTAACTTTGGCATGTAGTGCAAGTCACATTATGTTCTTTTCTTTAAACAATTATATTTCACAACATTTTAATAGCCCATTTCTTGCAACAATGCGATATATTGACAAAATCTTCTATACATAGCTTCACTTTGAGCCAAAAAATGACTTAAGTACAATACAAAAAAATAAATCTTAAAATATTTATAAGTTAATCGAAAATCGTTTGTAAACTCCAACAACGCTGGTTATTGTGAATCCATCTTTTTTTCGCTCTTTGCATAACTATTCAAATTGGAACGTTTTTGATTTTACAACTTTCATGTTAGGTCTCAAACTGTTTCCATATACAGTTGACTCCGCTTTACTGGAACACTAGAATTGCTGAAAATTTGTTTTAGTTAATCGGAGTTCTCATTTAAACCAAATAAGCGGTGTTTTATAAAAAAGAGTTCGAGAAAGAAGAAGAAAGAAAAATTTTCACTTTCAAATTGAAAAGATGTGTTCAATTGAAAGTTTGGTGGCAGCTTTAAGTGATATTTCCATTTATGCGGAGTTGAATAGGTAAAAATATTCATTTGAGTCAAGATTGTTTGCTTCAATTAAAAGGAGTTTTCACTTAAGGGAAGCTATATTATCCGTTTATAGTTTGCATGGAAACTGTTGAAAGAAGCCTCTTAGTAAATTTCTTGTTCAGTTAACAGATGTTATCAGTTAAGCTGAGTGCAGTTAAGTGGAGTAGACTGTATAAGCATCGGAATCTAAAAAACATAATTACCATACCGAGTACAGCAACGGCTGTACACTTTTGTGGTTAAAAGAATTTTTGGTCCTGTGTGTATCGAAGGAGTATAAAGAAGAAGATTCAACGACGAGCTTTACGGGCTGTACAGCGATGTTGACCTGGTGAAGAAGCTGAAAATACACTGAGATGGCTGAGAAATGTGGAGAGTGTGGACATCAACGCACCAACCCGACGAGTATTCGAATCCAACCCTGATGGTGTACGCAGCAGAGGGAAGCAGCGTAACAGGTGGCGCACACAAGTGAAGAACGACCTCAACCAACTTGGCATGCCTAACTGAAGACGGCTAGCTAAGAACAGAGCTAGCTGGAGAAGCATGTTGGTTTAGGCCGTAATCCATCCTGGATTGTAAGCGCCACTTTAAGGAAGTTAGTAAGAATGAAAAAGGTCAAAATTCTTAACCGACTTTTTTAATTTAAGCTTTTGCTCAGCAAATCTTACAGAATATTATTTCTTAGTAACATTTTAGAAAATCGTTTTTTTTTTTTAACTAATATTTTAGTGAAATGGTGATCTGTGTTTGGAGGCCAAAACTACTTAAGAAGTTGTTTCATTTTAAGAAACCATTTTATTTCTACAACCCAACCACAATATTTCTTCTAAAAAGATTTTCAGGTCATTATTTTTGATTGTTAAAATAAAATAATATAAAATCTGTTATAAGTAGATTTATATTAAACAAAACAAATCTTATAAAAATCTTGGCAATAAAAAAAGTATCATAAACCAGCTCGAAAAGTTTTTTTGTGGATTTTTTTTTATCAAAATACCCCTAAGGGATATCACACTCAGTCATATTTTATGTTCAATTCCCTATTTCTGCTCATCATATTCTCATAATCTTACTTATGATTTAAGAACTTTCACTTTGGTGTGTAGGTACTGTGTAGGTCAGGAGTATATCCTGACGATGGACATCATAAAAAAGTTATCCTCCGACGGAATGCGGAGAGTAGAAAACATATCCTTAAGTAAGGAAGCTGAAAATTATTTCACATCGTAAAAAAATTCTTTGTCCTCGATGATGTTTGGTGATGATGGTGATGGTGGAGCGTGGAGGAATGTTTAAGAGATTCGTCTTGCAATTGTTGCCTTGAACTTGTAAAATGATAATAAATCATTGAAAAAACTTTTCTGTTCTGTTTTGACTTACAACAACCAGCCCCTGTTGGTTCTCCACATTCATGCAAGTAACTTAAGCAACTGTATTGGGAGAAAAAAAAAATTACCTATACAAATACATAAAAAGAATAAGAAAGAAATGAACAAAATCCTGTAAAAATGTAACTTTATTTTGACACTGACAATAAAAATTCCTTGTTGTTTGCTTTTGTTTTGAAAAGTACGTTTTTGAATGGAAAACCACTCAAGATGATAACAAAAGCTGACATTGTGTTCAAACTTTATTTGCAAAAATGGCACGCACATTCAAAATAAAAACAAACCAAAGAAAAAATATATTTACAAAATTGAAGAGTTTCTCAGTCTTTAGTTTATTCGAATTACAATAGGTGGTAATGGGAATGGGAATGTTAAGAATTTTAAAGAATTCTACCCTTAATAGTATTTTCTTTCTCTTTGGGTGACATCCTGAGTAGTGTTTCTTTGGTGTTCTTCAAATTAAATAAAGAATCAATAAAGGCATCTTGGATTCCGCTGTCTATCTATACCACCTCTTTTAATTTTCTGAACTTCCAGCGGAGTTTTTATAGCTGATAATGATAACTTTATGGTCAATTTGGTGTTGAACTGCTAGTTTTATTTTTCGCAAGAACCAACAAAATAAATTTTAGAGTTTCAAACTATTTATGAGTTTTCAGACTTGTATTCAAGCAGAATTTCTCCTTCTACTCGTACATAATTATATAAAATACCCCAAAAATTTTTTATTGGCATTTTTAATGCGATTTTAAAAAAAGGAAATTAAATATGTGTCCTGAGGTGAGAGGTAAAATATTTTTTTTTATGAACTCTTTAATTTATTTTTTCAAAAACTATTTTATGAAAAAAAATTAAAAAAAAATGTTGTTTCAGCTTGAAGAAAAATTCTAAGCCGCTGGTGTATAAAAGGGTTAAGTCAAAAATGAATATTTCTCAAAAATTGAGGTTGAAGTTTTTGTAATGCATAAAAATCGATGATGTCGATGATAAATTATCCCAAACAGATTGTAGGAAGAATTTGTTTTAGATTTTTGTTTCTTTAAGCCAATTGGAAGATAAAAAAAACTAATTCTTTCCTAATTAAAATTTCAAAAAAGCAATTTTCTGACTAAACTCCTAAGTAAGTACACCCAACGGCAAAGATTTATAGCAAGATGTTGTTATAGTCTAAGAGCCGACAGCAATTTTCGGGAGTGGAGTCATAATCTATTACAAATTCGTATTTCTGGCAGGTTTCTCTTTAGGCAATTTATGTTTGTTGAAAGGTTAAAAAACACGATGATGACAGGTAGATCCACTTCAATTAGAATTTTTAGTATTGAAATTGAAAATGCAGCGACAGAAACCTATGCTCTATGTTAAAAAAAAAACTGACCGTTGCGTCGGTCTTTGCGTCCATCTGTACACATTTCCACTGCCAAGATGAATGAATTTTCTTCAAATTTAGTAAAGGTGGTTTTTACGTAATTTTGAACGTTAATGTTTTTTTTAATATTTGAATATCTAGAACTATTACCTCCCATATAACGATTTTGAGTTATTTGATTTGTCTCGAAAACGGCTCTTACGATTTTGTTTAAAATTTCGGTATGCATTGTGATAAGTGATTGCAACAAGTCTGCATTTTCAGTTTTTCTACAGCGTTGCCGTTTTTTTGCATAAATGTTCTGTTTTTTGCATTTTTGTGAATATTTCGTAGACGGTTTAAGCGATTTTGACTAAAACTTGTGAACAGATATTTTATACAACTTCAAATAATCTTATTGAATTTTCAAACAAAAAAAAAAAAAAAATGTAGGTATGCAAGTATTAATTAACAAATTAAAAATGAATAAAACTAAAAATAGTTAGTATTTTTTTTACCTGTTTCTACTTTTCTTATAACGTAACCAAAACTATACATTTTTAACATTTCTAACATAATTATTTATAACTTTCTATAAGAGGCTTTAACGTCTACAGCAACTTTGACCCAAAGAGCAAGTACTTGCTTGGATCGCAGGTACTTGCTCTTTGGGTCAAAGTGGCATTTTATTCTTACTAGAACCGCTGTTAACGGTAGCTACCTGTTATATGGAATTTCAAATGTTTAATACTTGTTGAGCTAGCTAAGAACACCCAGCAATTCAAATTCGTTCAACATAGATCCACAATTAGTAGCTCGACAATCTTCTTACTTAACTAAAAACGGTTTCGGAACGTCTCCATTAAACTTTGCACAATAAAGTATCACTGTTATATAAACAAACAATAGCAAAAACACGTGCTTTTTCATTTTCATCTGTGATAAATCAATATAATATTTGTGTCATATGTTTTTTTCAAGGCCAAACCAAATTTGTCTCAAATTTATATAACGAATAGAACCAAAACTTTCATCTCATGTTTGCAGTAAATTTCATGAGAATTGAATTAAGTAGATAGGTACTCGTGTGATCAAAAGTTTTGCGTACCAAAAAGAGAGAACCGAATTTATGAAGACTCATGTATAAATCAAAAGTATTTATTCGATTTTTTCAGTCTTTAATAGCTCTTTCATTGATTAGTTGCCTTCGTAATTCAAGATGAAATTTTGTTCTCCTGTTTTTGTTATCGGTGAGTTTTTTCAACTGCTAAGTGCTTAATTATCCCTTACCCACAATTATTATTTATTAACTTTGTTTTATTTGATGCAGCTGTCATCACGGTATTAACTTGGCCCACTCAGTCAGCTGAAATTTGTCCCATAAAGTGTGACAGCAGCAATTCGGTAAACATATGTGGCAGATCGGGTAATATTTGCAAACGTTTTTTAAACGATTGTAGCTTTCAAATCTCCAACTGTGTCCATAAATATGGTAAGCTGTATGAAACTTGCTTCAACATAGACTTCTATTGATTGTAGTATTTTTTTTTTTAAAAGCTTTTTCTAAGGTAGACATCTCTGAATGTCGTTATATTGATTTGAATGTTGAACGAATTTGCAAAACTGGCATCTTAACTATTGGAGCAGGTTTTGGACATCACGAAGTTCTTAATCCTGGTGCGATAAAAGATGCAGTAAAAGTAATACGAGTTTGAGTGTGAATTTAATTTTTGTGTATTTTATACTGAAGGTTATGAAAATATATTGATTATTGTCTACCTGCTTGATTTATAGAAGATATTTATATTGATCACAACTTTTGTTAGAACATTTGTGATAAACAAATGTTGTTTGTTTTAAGACCATTTGCATGACCACAGTCAGTTGTGTGAGCTGTGAGGCAGATGTATATTCTTCAACTAATGCAAACCTTAAAACGTCACTGATTTGGCCAAAAAGCTTAAAATACAGCAGTTCAGATGTCGAGGACACGTGGAGTATTTTATTGATTCCCGACTAGTCCTTGCAAGTTGCAACCAGTGAACAATAATGTGGCGAAGGAAGACATCATCTTTAGTGGCGTGCTCCTGTGAAACCTATCAGGAAATCAAAAGCATAATTAAACTAAATGTTTCCGCAAATCTAAAAGCAAATCGACGACGATAAAATCTCAAACTTTGTAAGCATTTGTTTTTTAAATGTTGTAAAACTCTTTCCAACGATCATCCCTGACAAATCTCCATCAAAATCTTAAAAAAAAAATGTCTGTTCCAAATTTATTTGACAATTAAATTCACTCAAACTTACCAAACTTATTAGCAAGTCACGAATTTATTAACATTTTCTGGCTTAAAGCTGCTGCATGTCTGCTAGAATTGGAGTATAGATTGACATCACTATGATGACGGTGGGGTTTTTGTACTTTGCAAAACTTTTCCCCTTAATTTTTCTTCATCATCTTACTGTGTTCCATCTTACTGTAATGTCGCAGTTGATTTAAGCAAAAAAACTTACTTAATTTTAATGAAAGACAAAGTTCGTGTGTCTTTGTTGTTATGGTAATGCAGCTGCTAAACTTTTACTAAATGAAAAACAGAGAGATTTTCCAAAACAAAACGATGATTGTGATAACTTTTCTCAAGGAGCCATATAATATACCGACATAGGTAGGTAGGTACTCTTAAAGTCTTGAATCTGACTGATTTAAAGTAATTTTGCAATAGGAACTTTTTGAAAGTCATTAAATTCGCATTTTTGTGTGCTTTGTTATATTTTTCTTTATTTTATTTTCTTTTATGTCAAAAGGTACAAAGCTTTTTTTTTTCTCTTTGTTTTTTTTTTGTGTTTTGTTTTGAAAAAAATTTTGACTGTAACTTTTTTTTTTTTATACGAAAAATGTACATTTTAAGCATAATTTTGAAGGTTAGTGGAATTTGAAATTCTTATCTAATAACTTCCGTGATTAAGTGGAGTCCTACTTACATAATTTTGGGTCAACATAATCATAAAGTTAAAACACGAAAACGGTATCACATCACGTTTAAGGTCAGGAAAGAATGTTTTTGAAGTTATAATTCTTTAACGGCGGCGGTTCTTATAAAAATTTTCAACCAGTTAAAACACATAAACTTTTTCAGCCCATTATTACTGTTTTTTTTTTTACTCACAGACACTATAAGTAGGTAAACAGTAAGAACACACTTACTACTTAAATTTTTTACTGGGTTTATTTTTTTTTTATTTTGCATTTACAGCACAATACATTTTTAAATTACAAAAGTAAGCTAATGGCTATATTGGTTATCCGACTGATGCATTTGCTACACTATAAGTAATAGAAAAAAAAACTAAATACATAACAAAGGATAGCTGGTATAAAGCAAAATTCCGGTAAAAAGGGATTTTTTGCAGTTGCACCGGGAAGTAAGGGTAAAATGGGGTAAAAGATAAAAAACTTTTTGTACATCTAAAAAAGTATAAGGGTTAGAATAATGAAATATATTTTATTGAATAGATAAATTAAAATGATTATGAGTTAAGTAAAGAAAAAAATTCTAAAAAAATCAATTTTCCAAGTTAAAAATTATTTTCCAAAATCAAATATTTTTTTTAGACCTTTAAAAGTGATGTTAGTGTGGGTGAAATTGATGATTTATTGAAAAAACTAATGATGTTCATTAATAGATAAAATGCTGCATTGAGGTGTTTTTCAACTTTAAAAAACACATACGTTTTTAAAAAAAGTTTATGTGGTTGGTTAAATTGATTTTAAAAATCAGGAAACAACGGGAAAAATATTTTGTCAAATCGACTTTAAGATTTGTGTGTTGTCTATACATATGTGTGAAGAAATTAGATTTTTTAATATTTTTTTCAATGAATAACAGTAAAAACAAGATTTTTCAGTCCAAGTTTTTTGACGGTTTCCAACTGTATTTTATTTTTATCTTTTTATTTTTACATTTTCAAATTTGAAATTGAACACAGCCATTAAATATTGGGTAAATGCATTTTTGTACAAATTTTTACAATTTTTTGTAGTCTGTGAGCCGACATAACGATAAAAAGAGTTTTTCTTGAGCGGTGCTTTATTAATATTTACATAAGCCTATGATTATTGAGTTAATTTGATATATAACACATAACTGTAAATACTTGAAAAGAGTTTCATCAGAATTCAACAAAAATCAACAACATTCTCTGCTTTGGTCGTCGGAACTCGACCAGCCAGCAGTGAAGAACGTAACCGTTGGTTCACAAATGGATTCGAAATTGTTCGTTTATAAAATTCGTAACTTTTTTGTTTATTGCCTGAATTTTAAGATTGAGGTTTCTTATTTTAGTTACAATTACATGTAAAAATAATGAGGAAAACGTAAAGGAATGCAAAATAAATTTTTGTTTTCTTATTCTTTTTACAAAATGGTATGAAATTTTTTTGAATTTCATAAAATAATGTACGACAATATTGTTGGTAAAAGTGTTTTTAATGGCCAATTATTATTTTTATGCGTAATTTTATGCCCATTTACAGAATTAAGATAGAAATTAAAAAAAAACACACATGAAAAGTTGATTTCATTGGATATTAAAATCTTTAAATTTAGTTTTAGTTGCAGGATTTTACAAAATTTAACAGATTCTATTAGATAAAATGTTGGACTATACAAAAATATTGTACAGTTATTTAATTAAACATTCCCACCTAGGTCGTTAAGTGAAAATATGTTTTTTATGAATGCGTTAAAATTACAAAATTTTATGAAAATTTTCATAATTTTGAATATATTTTTAGCTCAATTTCAAGATGTATCTGTTTTCTTAAACAATGTTATACAAAGTTTTAAAATTAAATTAAAAACAAAGACTGTAAATTATATATTACAGAAAAAACATCGAACAAAATTCACTTTTTATGCTCCTTTAACCAATTGTACCATTCATAAAATCTCACTATACGTACTTAAATGATTTTAAATTTGCTATTAAACTACACCTAAAATGTCAACTACTATTTTGATTTACAATTTGTTCCAATAAGACACTTACAAGCTTTGCAATATCATTAAATATTAACAAAAATAGTATGAATTCGATTTTTCACAAGAATCTGTTAAAAATTTTAAAATATACTCTTCACGTAAAATAGCATTAAAGTTTAGTAAAACCTAACCAATTTTTATAATTGAGGTATCAATGGAAAGATTGAATCTTCAGTAAAAATACAAAAATAAATTCTTATACGATTGTTTGTTAAATTCTGTAAATATATGCTCCACAACAGAACCGTAATTCATACATTTTAATTGAATATTTTTTTTAATTTATTATAATAACAGTGTGATAGCTGTCATTTTGAAGTACCAAACATTAATGTGGGTCAGCATTTGAAATTGGCCGAATACAAAAATAAACCAAAATACAGGAGTTTGGTCCATAAAATGTCAATTATATGAAATCAATTATATGATTTAATTTCACAAAAAACAAACACATTATTCTTCTTTGAAAAATGTTCCCTTCTAAAACTTTTCACTACATTTCTTAAATAATTTTCCTAACCAAAAAACATACAAAAATAAATAATGATTAGTGATAACGTGATAATGTGAAAAGGAAGTATAACTTCTGGCGCGCAAACATGAGTATATTAGCACCTTTTTTATTTTATTTTTCTAAAACTAAAACACTTATAATATTTCAAAAATGGGCAAATAAATCTTTTTTTTTTTAAATATTGTTCTTCGATATCGATGTCTATTACCCAATAATTTCTGGAAAATGGCATGCCAGCTTTTTATAAACTTATTCCTATAATCTATGTTTTTTTAAAGGTTCTAACAAATTTCAATTTTTTTTTTTCTTAAAATGTAGCGTTTTAGAAGATGAAATACTTGGTTTGGCAAGCAAAACCATTTAATAAATTAATTTCAGCAATTTTAAAATACAATACATTTTATATTTGCTTAAAAATTTTATATAAAAGGCTTCAACATCCACAGAAACTTTGATCATAAAACCAAGGACGTGCAACTCAGTTGTGCATTTTATTTGAATTGGAATTGTGTCAACCGCGTAGTTCTTTACATGATGGCTATTTAATCTTTGCTTGTTGAATAAATTATATCATTCCATTAAACATTATTTTCCCATTTTCTACCACTAACCTCATTTTCTACGATGAACCATAAGAAGATAAATCAATAGAAAAAAAAACTCAAAAACATCAAAATTATAAACGACCCACATAAGCGTGTGTGCGCTAAGTACCAACAAAGAAAAAAAAAAATGGCCTAAATTCAAATAAAATAAAATCAACCGGAAGTGATTTAGTTGTGAAATAAAATGAAGACATATCCAAATCCTGTGGCTTCATAAGTAAATAATTTTATTTACATATTTCTTGTCTTCTACAAAATTGTCCCGAGGATAATGGAATAATAGAAAAAGAAGAAGACAAAAAAAAAGTACATTAGGCGACAAGGCGACGAAACACAAACAAAAAGAATGACGACATTAATTCATTTCACGTTTATTCATATTTCGCCAAGACCGAGACATCATAGTGAGTGAAAGAGTGTGGGGGGAAAGGGCCGCCCGCCCCCAAGAAAAATTATTATAGAAGAAATGTTGCCCCTCACTGTGCCAGATTGATCTGATTATGTCTTGCTTGTGGAATAATCCTGGGGCTTTATTATGCTTTACGTCTCAGCTCTCGAATAAAGAGAGAGTGAGTGAGTCAGAGATGATGAATGGGATGCGGTGTTTGGGAAGCAGGAGGTCTGTTTGTTGTTATACTGAGTGAAAAAAAGCATTAAGTACTATTATCCTGGTGAGTGCAAAGCACTTTGCACACAGAAAATGAAGAAAAAGTGGGAGAACAAAAAATAAAGAAAAAAAAAAAAAATAACTAGGACATGAATTAAGAATTTATCATGAAATGTTGTTTGTGGGAGATTTTTTGTATGTGGGGATGAGAGATTTCACATCTGAAGATGAATTTACGCATTGTCCTTGCTCTGCGTTTCTTCTCATTAAGAGGTAATTATGAATTATCACTTTCGAAGGCACAAAAAAAAAATTATTATAAAGTAGGTATACCAACCAAAACGGATAATTTGATTTAAAAGGAGAAGGAAAACTGAATTATTTTACGCTTAATTATATCCTTAGGCTATTGCAAGGAATTTTTTTTCTGCACTCAACAGTGTTTTTTTTCCTACATTTTTCTCCTTTATTATTTTTTTTTTGTTTTATTTGAGTAAATGTGATAACGCGAGGGATTAATGCAAGTAGCTGTAGTAGAAGCCACCAGGGAATTATCTGACAATTTTAATTGGTTAATAAAGTTAATTGGGGGAATAGGTTTTGAATGGATTTTTTGCACAAATTTGAATGTAAAGGTTGAAGTTTTCTAATTAAATTAAACCAATCAAAACTATAATTACATTCAGATTGTTTGGTATTCAAAAAAATTAAAAACTTCTCATTAGGACATGAAGATGCAACTGGAACATTCAAATAACAAATCAGTGTTGGTACTTGGTTGCGATAATTGGAAAATAACTCCATTGGAGTGGTTTTAGTACATAAGATCAGGAAACGTTTTGAATGAAGCCAAAAGAGTTGGAGTGTGTACTAAAACATATTCCCAGAATATGAAATAGATAATAAAGTGACTAGTGAGTAGTGACCCTTTCTGTACGCTTCAACTCTTTTCAAATTTAATCAAATTCAACTATTGCTGTTTTCTACGAGTTGGTGCGATGGATGGTCAAATCACATAATCTAAAAAAAATCCTCATTGCCGAAATCATCAAGACAGACCTGGGTAAACCCAAAATATAAAGGAAAAAATCTAAAAAAAAACATGTGAAGATCGAAATCAGTGTTGGTGTCCGATTTAAAAAAAAACTAAGCTGTTAAGACGAATAAGAAAAAATTTAAAAATATCGCCACTAGATTTTGGCGAGACAAAGCGATTGCCGTAAGTTTTACGAAAATCGGTTCATTATTACAATCGTGACGAAAGTCCAAAGTTTAATTTTTATATTTATTTTGACCATTTTGAATTTTTTGGCCAACACTTTTTTGTTAAGGCAAATAGATAAATTAATACTATAAAAAATGTTCCCACAAGAAATTCTAAAAATTACGTTTATTTTAATATTTCTCGAACCTTCCGAAATGGTGTTCCATTATACATAATACAAATCCATTGATGACAAACAGGAAAAACATAAAATCTAAAGAAGTTCCACATAGCTATGTTGTCAACACACGTCTTTGAAAAAAAAAAAATAGATTTTAAAAATATTTTTTCAACTACCTGCTTTACTGTTAAAACAAATTAATAAAAAACAAAGTTTTTTAACGTTTCCAATAATTTTTAAGTTTAAGCTTTTTTCTCCGTACAAGTAGTGTAAGAGTATAGCGATTGGCACCATTTTTTCTTTCAAACTTATTCTATTTCATCATAAAAACATCATGAAACGTAAAGAAAACACGTTTTTGAGACATTTGTATGTGCGTGTGCCGATGTCGGCGTCGGTCGTCGGCATCGTCAACATTGGAAATTTGTACATAACTATAAATTTTGTTAAAATCAAGATAATTAAAATGTGTAAGGGCCAAAACTTGAGGATTAGCTAAACTTACGTTAAGTTCGAAATTCAGAAATTTTGAATAATAATAGAACATTCTTGTACTTTTCATACAACAACCTTCCAAAAATGTCTCTTTTGTATGGGAAGTACTATACAAATTTACAAGTTTTTAGTTGTTTCATTAAAATAATGGAGGTATCTAAAAACCGTAATACTTAATTTTCAAAAGTTTTGTTAATAACCAACATTTTACACCTTTTCGTACACAAAATTCTCCCAACGTACAGAAAAGTTTGGATAGAGCAATACCCTTTGAACCTAAGAATAAAAGTTTATTCACCAATTTGTGAAACAATTATTAAAGTTTCTTGAAATCTTTTGGATTAAAAACAAAATTCACTGAAATGCGCTAACTTTTTTTTTAAGAGAAAGTTTCAACAGAATAAATTGCAAAAAGAGAACAAAATTAAAGAGACGGATGACTAGTTGATCTTAAATGTGTTTAAAATTCATATAAAACTTATTTGTTTTAGTTTCTTTAAATATTGGGTGGCATTCTTGAAATTTCTGAAAAAATTATCTACTTTAATCTCCTTAATTTACAGTATTGAACTCAGATCATATTTTTAACTCATCTCTCTGCCGTCAAACGTCAAAGTTACAAACAATTTGTTAGACTAACTTATAAAAAGTGCCTCAGAAAGTTTTAACTATTCTATATATTCTGATACTAATCTTGGAAAATCACAAAAAAATAGTAACTTATTCATGTTACCGATTTAGGTCCTTTGTTGTAGTTGGGCAAAGTATCAAATGATCTTTTGAATTCATTCTACACCAAACTAACTAAAGCTTATGACGGTTATTTAGAAGCTTCAATCATTGACGATATTTTCTTACACTGAAATGAAAATTATTCAGAATTCTTATGATTTTGAAAGTCCAATCGGAGTAAGACAAAAGGAAAAGTTTATTCAAAAAGTTGCATGATATTATGGAACCTATACAACAGTAGTTATACAAAAAGTGATTGATTGCATGAAATCATTTTCCTTCTATACTAAACAAGAGGAGTTACATCTTTTTGAAAACTATGCGTTGCAATCCAATTAGCCATGCTTCAGTGAAAGTTTTTACTCTCAAATATTACAAGTCATTAAATTAAAAAGGAAACTGTTGTTCAAGCCGTCCATATAGACCCTAGCACTCAAAACTTAAAACTTTCACTTAACAACATTAAAATGTGAAGTATATAGCTAGAATTTTTGAAACAACTTTCAAACTGGCTTAAAGATAATGTTAAAATAAATCCAACACTAAACAAGAAGGAACAACTTTTTCTGCGACGCGCTCCATGTTATATTTTGGAAAAAAAAAAACAAGGAGCAAAGAAATTAAAAACCCTCCAATTTAAAGTCTCAGCTTTCACAAGGCTTTTATACTTATACAAAATTTTACCTCTTTTTCTATGCTATCATCTAACATCAGCTCTATACTTGGGAGCTGTATAAGTTTATTAGAAGGTGATGTTGTGCAAAAGACAACACACCTGCAGCAATATACCTCAACATCTAAACAAACACAGCCCATCATATCCTGTGTGTGTTTGCTCCTTTTTGTGTTTGTTTATTCAACAAGGACGAGCACAAAATTAGCATAGGACACCGCACCTAATGCGATTCAGCTTAAATGTAAACAGGAAGTTTTTGAAGTTTCCGCACCGCAGTACTTATGGCTCACACGACACCGATGCGTTGTGTTTTCTCTTGTTTTGTGTTTTGTGTGTTGTGTTGTATTCACCCTCGTCGTCGTTTCTTATGATTACTTTTTTATTTGTGTGTATGTTTTTTTCTTCTTTGGTTTGGTTGTGTTGTTGTTGGTATGTCTTTGCAGAAAATATAGCCACATTTTTATTTCATGACTGAAATTTATGATTTTGGATGATTTACTGGCCTCCGAATTGAAGCCAATTGAACCCCAAGAGTTTTTTTTTACATTTCCGGATGAATTTTCACAAAGCCCTAAAATAATAAAAAAAAAAAAAAAATGAAAATCCCTCCAACTTAGGTACCCTCAGTGAGTTTATATGTCAAAATATATTTGTTTATTTTTTTTTTTTGTTTTTTTTTATGAGTTGAATTCAAAAACACTGGTCATGAATAGAAATAGATCATAAAACACAAACATGAATGGCACACTGGATGAATGCAAAATCCTGCAAATCACCCATCCTGCGTTTCTATTCCGAATATTCTATACTTATAGGATGCTGGATGAGTCTGGTAGAAAACGGAAAGGGGATGCGCATAAATTTATGAAACTCAAATGGAGTTGAGTCGAGAGTAGATTGAAGCAAAGCTGATGCGACAGAATAACTGCAAAATGCCAAAATAGAAAACAAAAATATTTCAAAAATGGAAAGACCGATTTATGATGCTATATATTAGGCAATGCAATGAAGTGAATTCGAAAATTGACAAGATACAAATACACACGTAAACACAGGCAGGCAGTTGAATTTACAGTCTCTGTTGAAAGTCAATTATGATTTCAATTTGAAAAATGTTTTTGTTCGAGTTTTTTTTCGGTTTTAAGTCAGTTTCTTCGCTAGAAAAAGAAAGTTCTACTTAGGTTTTTCTGAATTTTTTGAACTTATAAAACTACGATCCTCTTCTGGCCAATTTTGTTTAAGAGTTTTCTTAGTCAGTCTATCATCAGCTTTAAGAATAGAGCTCCTGAAAAACCAACACCGTCCGATCGATATCGGTACACAAATACAGTCGATTCCGCTTAACTGAAACACTAAAATTACAGAAATTTTGTTTTATTTAAGCAAAGTTCTCCTTTAAACTAACTTCTAATAGGTGAAACTTGTTTCACATAAGCGGAGTTTCATAAAAAAAAAGTTCGAGAATAAAGAAATAAGAAACATTTGACATTTTAAGTTGAAAAAGATGTGTTCAATTGAAAATTTTGTGGCAGCGTTCAGTGATATTTGCATTTATGCGGAGCGGAATAGGTAAAAATATTCATTTGAATCAAGATTATTTGCTTCAGTTTAAAGGAGTTTTCACTTAAGCGAAGCTCAATTATCCGCAATAACTTTCTTGTTTCAGTTAACTGATTTTTTCAGTTAAACGGAGTGCAGTAAAGCAGAATCGACTGCAGGTACACTCATTTAGCTCAAAAGCCGCCATGGAACTTTTCAAACACAAATTGGAATAACTTTGCTAATGAATCTGACTCATGTCTGAGTTTAAAAACTATAATATCCTATAATTAAAGATCGTTGACATAATTAGTTACCCTAGCAAAGAAGCATGCATCCTTATTTTACGCAAAACAGGAGGAAGTAGTAACTGATAGGGTTGAGGTCGAAATCCAGAAAACCTAGAATCCTGAAAACCCAGAATCCCGAAAACCCAGAATCCCGAAAACCCAAAATCCCGAATAAATTCTATAATGAAAAATTTGCCAAATTTTTCATTTCATTTTCCGATTTCGGACGAATAATTTGATGCCAACAAGTTGAAAAAATAGACATTTTTTTTTTAATGATTTTTTTGTTTTTGTTAAATACAAGTTTCAAATTTGGAGCATATTTTGGTAAAATTTTTCAAATTTAATTACGGAATTTTGGGTTGTCAGGATTTTGTGTGTTTTGGAATTCTAGGTTTTAGGGATTCTGGGTTTTCAGGATTCTGGGTTTTCGAGATTCTGGGTTATCAGGATTCTGGGTTTTCGAGATTCTGGGTTATCAGGAGATTTTGACCGTCTCCCAACTGAAACACCATAAGTTCCTGAATTTAAACCAATCAAGTGGCTATAACCTCATTGTTGAAGTTTTCTAGTGGAAACCCTACATTCAGTCACCACCAAATGTGCAATAAGTAGCCTCATGCGTAACAGTTACACCCTACAAATTTCGCACTTTTGGAAAACTATGGAATAGTTACAGTTACCTAATAGTTAAAGTCGACATTGATAGGAACTGCTTTCACCCCAGTAAAAGGAAAATGGCTGGGCTTCATGGAATGCATCCGGAGTTACTTGTGCAAATCTCATTCTTGTCCCTTCTTCTTACCAAGACTGCACTCAACTGTCACAATGTTTTGTACTAAACCACGTTGGGTCACCATTTTACAAAGTCAAGCGCCCGCAAATCCCTTTTCTGATGTCGAAATGCAGGCTTTTTAAAACCGGATGGGTGCCGCTTCTAAAATACATTACACGGAGATATCAAAATGATAACAATGCCAAATTATGCAAAATCGAATATGGGCTCAGACACGTTATGGCTGCACAGAACCTACCTTCATCGGAAACCAATGGTGTATGGAGAAAGATGTTTTCGGTGCTGAAAGGAAGAAACAGTACTTGGCTGTCCCTAGAAACTTGGGCATCGCAGCTACTTAAGGAGCAGAGAGAAACAAGTTAGAGTGAAAGTATCGCATGAAAATAAAAGAAGTTTCCTGGAGTTGAAGAAGCAGAAGAGGCTTTGAATTTTTGTGAGTTGAACTGATTATAGGATCACTTAGGAGTTTTGAATTGTACGAACCTAAAAAAAAGCTGCCACATGATAAATCCAAACCCAGAGCAAGTTTCGTTGTTTATCAAAGTGTATTGAAAACAATAATGTAAAAATAGAAAACCCAAAACTAAAATTATGTGGTAAATTTTAGTTTTTCCTTTTCCCGCGTCCTTCCCCCAGGAGTTAAGTTTTGCGTCACTTGAATAGAAGCAGAACTTAAAAAACCCCATCAAAATTGTAAAAAAAATATGCTCAAAGTTAATTCATTAACTATGAATGAGAATTCATCATAATACTCTCATACAAAATGGCGCCCAACACAAAAATAAAATTTATAGCAATTATTGTTTTCAATGATTTCTTTGGAATATCTATCGTTTAAATGCCTTTCAATGTACGGAAATGTACAATTCTTAAGAGCAATAAGAACTATGCATCCAATATCACCAACCACAAATTGCAAATGAACCGAAAAAATGATTAAGTGTTTCATTTACTTTCCAGTTTAAAGTGACTGTTAGATTTCTTTTCATATTCACTGTCTTGAACCCACATTCATATATATGTAGGTAATAGTATACATAAGCACGAAAAACCCGCCTAATTTTAAGGACCCAAAATAATCCTCAAATTTATTATTTGATTTGAAGTAGTACACTCTTTGGTGGTTGTGTTATAGTAGACTTTTTCCTTTTTGTATGTGTTATGTTGTATAATGTGCGATGTGTTGAGCTTCAGCGAGCTTGGGATTTAGAAAATTTCATTTCATGTCTCTACGTGTTTTCCTTTTATATTTATAGTACCAACATGCATAGTATGAAACTATAGTAACAGTAAAAGGATATATGAATTCATGATACAGGATACACAGGATAATGTTAGATATTGGGGTAAAATCTGGGGGATATTGTGGTTTTTGATAATGTTTTCCAGGGTTTCTCTTTGGGGTTTGTTTCATTTTTTTTCAATAAAATTAATTAAAATTATACCAAATTTATAATTTAAAACGCCTTCTGTCTCTTGTGTTGCCACAACAATGTCAAATAAAATTAGATACAAATAACTAAAAGGCTTTAAGATATATACCTAATGGAAGTAATATGTGACCTTTATTTGACTCCTAATTTGTTCGGAAGTGTGATAAGAATTTCTCGAAGGGTTTTATATGACATGATAGGGTAATTTTTGAGCTAAAAAAATATTTCAAAACCTCCTTGAATATCAAGATAAAGTCACTTAAGGATCGAGTTAGTATTTCCTACAAATTAAAACAAAAAAGTACTTGAATTTGAAGCATCTTAAATGGAATCACAATTCAACAAGGCTACTTCTGTCAGCTCCTAGAATTTTATCCTTAATTTTCTTAATCATCAGTAAGAGATTTGCTGCCAGTTCTTAAAAGATTTTCTGTACCTGAAATATCCCCATAGGGACTCACAACCTATCTACGTGTTGAAACCTTTTTATTTCTGGAGAAGACGTATTGAATTTTGCTGTCAGAGCCACTGGTACATTTGGTCAGTCTTAGTCAGAGCTAAAACACACCCGAGTACTCATAACATCCAACAAAAATTGGATATATAGAACAACTCTAACTATAATAATGGCCTCCCCAGCATTTCAGTGTTTAACTACATCTACTGACTGTCAGAAGAATTATATAATGTTGTTTTATTGCCAAGGGATTGTGAAGAGATAACTAGCAAACATTACCTAAGGACATATATATACTATCTACACAGATATTGGAATGAATTCTCCAGCAGCAGCAGCAGCAGCAACACTTCATTCGTTATGCTATTAAAATGGAATCATGTCCTTTGAGAATTTTGTTTAATGTGCGCTTTACTTTACTTTACCTTTTCAGCATCACCGATCTATATGGTTTATATATCCACTCTGTTTGCGCAATGAGAAAATGTTATTTGCATAATGGTCATATTATGTCCAATTGAGTGTAGAGTTGGTATGGTACTACTACATTTATAATGTTTTTAAGGACATTTGAAATATAAATTTAAAATGCAAACATTGGTGGCAAAATTTTAGTGAACACAAAACAAAAAAAAAGTTAAGAGTCTCTAGATACCAAGAGTTGACAGGCAAATAGTGTGTGAAATGAGATAAACTTGTATGACAACTCTTAATGTTTTATTTTAGGAGATAGCAACGAAATGGAATGAAAGGAAGTTGAAGATAGAATTGCATATTTTGATTTTTTTTGAATAAATAGTTGAATGTTTCAAATGTAGCCTTATTGCCCAATTTTCACGTGGGCTTTTTGGATTTTGCATTCTTTTTAACTAGTGCCGTGCAGGTGGCATTAAAAAGACCAAGTTTGAATTTCTTATTCTTACAGGATTATATGTTAGAAATTCAAAATTGCATTAAAACATAAAATTAGGTCATTGAATGACTAAAACTATAATAATTTTCTGTACACATTTATAGCCTTATTTATTAGAATCCGCTTAAGAGATGAATAGTTATGCACTGCATAACTATTTTTGTCACCATTACTTAAAGTTGCATAAATTCTTATTCATAAAACATTTTTAAGTTCATTATAGTTATGCAGAGCTTGTGACAAAAAAAAGTACCAACAAAAGGAAAATCTATTACAAAAAACTTGGCTTTTAGATTCATTATATGCCTTGCTTCATACGCCAGAGGCTGCAAATTCAAACCTCGATGGTGTTTTTTTACTTTTTCGTGCACGTAGTTTAAAGGATAATGTATAGCAATTGGCACACTTTTTTTTAGAATCAGTCTATTTAATCATAAAACATCATGAAACGTAAAGAAAACACGTTTTTGAGACATTTTTATGTGCGTGTGCCGTTGTCGGTGTCGTCGTTGGTGTTGGAAATTTGTAAATTTGAATTTTGATAGAATCAAAATAATTGGTATCTATAAACGCCAAAAGTTGAGGATTACCTAATAGCTTCCACATAAAAAGGTAGGTAAAACAAGAAATTTGGCAATAGACATCTTCGTTGAAACCGGAAGACAACTTCCTGAGAGATGTAAAACCTACAGAGCAGCATAAGTTTGACAAACAGCTTTTGCCAATTGAATGCCCCACGATAAAGTTTGCTTGAACATAATCCCAAGATTCTTTACTGTTTAAACGTTATTTAACGTTGTTCTATTATGCTAAGTACTTTACAAAGATGAGTAGTATCAATTAAAACAATTGCCTTGCATATTTGAATAAAGTTAAAGATAATTTTCTTGGGACCACTGTCTTATAGATACCCATCAGATCTTCATTTATTTTTACTGTTGCATCTTAAACCATACCAATTCGATAGCCCAAGTCAACACATAGTCCGCAAACATATGAATCTTACAGTGATTTAGTGCTGAAGGTAAGTCGTTGTTGAATAGAGTGAAAAAGTGGACCCAATATCGATCCCTGAGGCACACCAGAACGAGTAGACAGAAAATTGGACAACTTTAAGTTCTATGCCCAAGATATGTCTCAATAAGAGATACAGCTGAGCTTTCAAAAAAAGTTTAAAGTCCTAAGTTTTTTCAGAAGCAGCCAGTGCAAAACAGTATCGAAAGTCTTAGAGAAGTCCATTAAAACTAGTCTTGTTGCATGATTATAAATCAACCTCGTAACGAATAAGGATGCAAAAAAAAAACAGTTTTTTAAAACATTTTCTAATTAGCGCGCCGTTAGCGTCGTTGGTAACCCACACAGTAATTTGAAGTCACTTGAGCCACGTTCGGAATCGAACGAATTCCTTTCACTATAGGCAACCGAAATTCAACACTTTTGGTTGGCCGCCGCCGCCGTAAGACTCTTACTAGCTCACGATGCCGAGTTAGCACAAGGTGACAGGAATCCTTCTATCAACGCTTTGGAATTTATGGAACTAGTTGAGGAACTCACCAAGAAGTCCTGCGACTGACATAATAAAGCCCTACCAGAGATCCTAAGACGAAATTGTTTAGAATTCTTCCGTTTACCTCCTAAAATTCAAAACATGAAGCCTTCCTCGAGCACTTTCTTTCTGGGCGTTTAATCTTCAATTTAGAAGCTGATATAATAAATAATGAATTGTAGTACAATTATTGTGTTAGTTTTAGAAGTCTGTTTGATAACGATTTTGCTAAAAAGTCCCAAAATTTTTTTCCACTGAAATTTCGTGTTTTCCTTTAGAAATAACCGTTTTGCGTTTCGACACATTACATACACACTAAGTAAAACTTAAATACCTGATCGGAGACCTATTACGCTTTTTAGGGTTTATTGCTCTGATTACAAAACGCTATGTACAATTTTCCCACACACACTTAGAATCTGAAATTTGTACCAAAAATCAATTATTATGTATCCCTGTTGGAGTAGATGCTCCTTATATCTTGTATTCATTTTATTAAAAATAATATTGCTAAATACTAACCTCATGCTACTCATAACCTAACCTAAATTACTCAAAATCATTTAAATCCAAAAATATTTTAGTATTTTTAACTTGAAGTAAATTACATATTCCAAAAATACCAACCCACACTCAGCAATAATTTTCCAACATAAAAGGCTTTGGTAATCAATTGGCATAAAAGGTATTTAATCGTATTTATTGGAATGGCTGACACACAGTGTGTACGCATATGTGTGTGGAAATGTATTTATAGGTATCCATTTAGCATTAAAAAAAAAAAACTCTAATTGAACTCCTCTGTGAAAAACTGTCACTCTCAGACAGAATTAAAGTATCGAAAAACCAATTCAATTCAGTTACTTATACGCATTCCAAAATTGAAAAGCTTTATCTGGTTGCAATAGACTCAGATAAAAGATTAAAATATCCAATTGATTTTGTGAGGAGTACAATTGGTAAAACCTCTAACTGGAAATAAAGGATCATTCTTTCTAAATATTTGTGTGTGTCTAGTATTCGCCAAAAGTAATCTTTCTTTCAATGGAAGCTTATTCTCTAAAGAAATGTATTGAAGATGTTATGTTTACCTGACATTTCCAAAGGCGTAGGTATGCATTGAGTATTGAGTATCACGTTTCTGAAAACTTCTATAATAGATTCTAATTATAAAATACAGCAAGTAAAAGTGCTGTAAGACATGCAATTATTGCTTCTTATTGCGAACCTTGCACTCCCTTTCCACCTCCCTCCACTTATTTCTGAATTAGCGACTGTGTGGAATTGCTATTTATTAAAGAAAATTAATTCTTTGCGTGCAAGACTACGATTCTCAACAATAAGTTTTCAAGTGAGCGATCTTTACCGATGCTCTTTGTCGAATGCATAATTTGATTGTATTTCTCGACTCCATCTGGCTTTTCAATACCCCTGCGGTGATTTAGTTTCTCTTCGTCACACTAAAGTTTTTCTTAGCAGATGTTTAATACCTGTGAGAACTTGGATTTCGGTAGCTCGGTAATTAAAAGTCATACTTCTGGAACAGAACTGCACCGATTTCAAAATCCAACGCAAAATTGTGGGGGACAGTACTGGGGTCTAAGGCTGTTAATTGTTCTTCACTAGCTAGTTCTGCTTCTTCAGTCATTTCTTAAGCCTGTCTGTTGGGTGACACAATATCTTCTTCTTTTGACGAATTGGTCTTAAATCTTCCAACATCAGCAATGAAAAAGAAAAAAAATGTTTGCTCCTTGAAGCAAAATTTGGATTTATTAACTTTGATGGTGAATTGTACTTTCGTTAGGCAGTCGGCCATTCTATTCAATAGAGTGATATGGTTCATGAAGTCCTTTGACTATCAAAGAAAGTTATCGTAACGCACAAAAACTTGTTACCGTATTTCTGCAAAAATTTCGTCATCCATTAAACTATAAACCAAACATTTACGCAGCATTTTATAACTCAAAGGGAATAACCGTGGCCCTCTACAAGAGATTCCGTGGTACTCTCTCTCTCTCTCTCTCCAACCGTATTTGCCAGCACAAAACTACGAATAAAGAAGGCGACTTAAAAAAACTTTGTGGTCACTACATCGGGGCATTGAACTTACGAGAACCTAGACAGAGACAATATTTGGTAGTTTTGTTTAGTTCACGCCTTACTTCTTTATAAGAAGTGGACGAAATTTTCTCACTTCCTCCGCAACGCCGATCATTTGATCTTTTTCCTGGTACAAAAGTGCTTGAATTGCTGGAGAAACATTGGTAGTATTTGTTAGGAATCGAGTAGACAGTTTCGATGAAGTTCTCCATAAGCGACGACCGTTCCGTTCAATATCCAGACAATTTCTTTTTAAAATTAATCATCAATGCCTACATTTTTTGTCACGAGTAGCTCAACAAGAAGAACCAAGGCTCAGTGACTGAATCTCTCCATCATTTCCATCATTAGCAGGAACTGAGGGGACCTACAAATTTTGGCTGGTTCCGAACGCTTGTTGAGATGCACTCTTCGTGACAAGCATTACTCTTGGAGAATTTTGTGAATTACTTGCAATGTGCATAGTATGAAGTTGGCACAAGTTGGAAATCGATCCCATACCCCCTCTTGCGGTCAGTAAGTACAAATTACAAAAACCGGAACTTCTGCTTGACCTCTTCCAAAGCAATCCACTCGTTAACCTACATGTCTTGCGAACTCACTAGGACTTCTGCTTCCCCCAGGACCCATACGAAGCTTTATTACATTTGGACCCCTCAGTGAAAAAATATTGTAGATGCCAATGGCGGTGATGTCTCCAAGTCAATTTGCATTAGAATTTAAGTCAATTCAATTCAAGGTATCTTTTAGCCATCAAATGAATTCAAATGGATTAGCAACACACACCGAGTAATGACGTCTTAGAGCAGCATAATGTTATTTCACAGCCTCAAAGGAAAATGTCCCTTCTTCTGCTTAGAATGTTCAGTGTTCATCTCTATATCTACTTTTTTGTCCTTCGTTAAAATTCCTTTTGTACAAAATCTCAAAGCCTGAGACACAAAATCTAAATACCATTTTGCTTTGGTTTGGTTTTTGCGTCAAGATGACGCAAAAAGATATGAAAGAGATGAGATGATGGAGTAAATTGTGACAAAAACAGGACTATTGTATAGAAGACATGGAGACTCGCTCCTCTTACCGATTCCTAATCTCCCTCCGATCTGTCTACCTCGTGCTCGTAGTCGTGCCAGGTCTCTTTATTACGTACTGTGATGTGGTGGTGATGTATTCTCTATTCTCTTGGTTCGGGTAATTTATCACTAAGCCTAACTAAGCGTGCAATTTACTTATACACATACCTTTCGGCTTTTTGTTCGCTTGAATCACCTGCTTTTCCCCAGCTTTAGGTACTCACCTACGGATTAAACTAGAAGCTCATGTGTTTGTGCAAGGTTTCAAGGATTTTTCTGTTCTCCTATTCTTTTTGTATTCATATGGTTTTTTGTATTTTTTGTTTGTTGTTGTTTTGTGTTTTTTTTTATTTTTATTTTTTGTCGGATTGTGTTGTCATAGTCATCGCTTTTTATGTCCAAATAGTATCACACACATGATGTCCTGTGTGCCATGTTATTTTATGAATGAGCAGAAAAGCACTTCTGGGTTTATTCATATAAATAGGAAAGGAAGGACATTATGGCCATGTGATGAGTCCTTTTGGTTCTCTCTCTTGAATAGCTGTCATTTGTGTTTACTTGGTGGCGGCTGTGTGACATTTTTATTTTATTTCGTTTTGTGTATGGCAACAATCTAAACTTTTACTAAAAGAGAATGACATTTTTTTGTTCTGCCATCATACAGGAGAGGACAATGCCAAGGACCTGTTGTTCCTTCGGATCTATGAATATGAAGTTGAAGGGAAATTGAAGGAAAAAAAAAAACGGAGGCAAACTACTCGCCTGTGGTCATAAAAATAAATGAGACTGTTGTTGCTTATTGTTGTTTTGTACAACAGACGAAATAATCTAAAAAAAAAAACAATGACCAATGCGAGGACCTTGTATTTCTAGATGAAGAACACACATTGTCAAGGTGGGGGTGATTCCAGACAGAATCAGAAATTAGTGCAGTGAAAAAGTTTTTTTTTTTTTAAATTTAAAGTGAAATGAATAGAAGTCTTTGAATATCATGCAGTGTCAAAATTTTAAACATTTTGGACACATTGCGGCAAACTGCAGACGCCAAAACATGTGAATAAAAGGCAAAAGGGGGCAACGAACAAGCTATAGTAGCAGCTAGCTTGGAGATAAGTCAATTAGACCAGTGCCAATAATTTTTTGAAAAAAAACAATAAATTTATTACGATTTCTATCGAAAGAAGTAAACCTCTGTTGATTTGCAATTTTTTTTTTTTTAAGAATTAGTCTATTTAATTATGAAACACCATGAAACGTTTAGAAAACACGTTTTCGAGACATTTTTATGTGCGTGCGCCGTTGTGAACGTCGGTGTCGGTGTCGTTTGTGAAATTTATTAACACAATAACTGGAATCTGTAAACTCGAAAAGTTGAGGATTAGCTAAGTTTGAAATTTAACCATTTTGAATAAAACCTCCTTGTACATACAAAAACCCTCCAAAAATGTCGAAACACCCCAAATCGATTTAGCCCATATTCAACATCGTATCGAAGTGAAACCTTGTACACTTACATGTAGTTTAGATAACAACACTCTCGGGAGGGGCATTAGGGGTCGAAACCCCCCAACTCGATTTTAGCCTCACAATTATCACAATTATCATAACGAGCTGAAACTGTGTAGATCCGAGTATTATGTAGTTCAGATGACAACACAATATTCTGGCGGTGTTCACTCAGGGACGAAGGATATTGGGGGGTCGAAACACCTCAAACCCTTTTAAGCCTACTTCTAATAATCGTATCAACTATTTTACTACTTTTCCGTTCACATTGGGTATAGTATAAGTATAGCGATTGGCCCAGTTGTTTTTTTCTATTTCTATTTCATCATGAAACATCATGAAACGTAAAGAAAACACGTTTTCGAGACTTTTTTATGTGCGTGTGCCACCTTCCCTTTTGATAGAATTGAGATTATTAGAATCTGTAAATGCCAAAAATTAAGGATTATCTAAACTTAGGTTAAGTGCGAAATTTAGCCATTTTGAATAAAATCTTTTTGTACTTTTTATACAAAAACCTTCCAATAATTTCACTTTTGTAAGGGCAGTACTAGAAATTTTATTTTTTTTAAGTGTTTCAATAAACAATGGTAGTGATTTTCAAAATAATGAAGTTATCAAAAAATCAGAATACTCTACTCAGCCCCCTGCTCCGGGTCACTATAGGATGTAGGGTGGATGCGAGGTTGGATATGTATGCAAGGTTTCTCTCCAATTTCTGAAATGCTGCATCAACAACTTGTTTGTTACAAACAGTACTGGGGGTGGCATGCTCCGCGGATTCTCAGCATCCGCGAAGCTCGGTTTGTTTCAGAGACTGCTCTTGCTTGTGTGTGACAAAACAGAAATTGCGACTCTGTCAAACGAGGGTACCCATATGAAACGCGACAAAGTGTTTTTCTTATGAGAGCCCTTGTAGCTTTAGAGTGTGGACAAGCCTTTAATCGAATAGTTCAGAAAAAATACGCACCGCAAAATTTAGATGGTTCATATTAAATTCAAAGTTGTTTCGTTATGTTTATTTTCACGTTGAAGTATAAGTTGGTCGACTGTCGATTAATAACTCAAGTACCGCTGGTTCGTATCCTAGTTGATGCCCTAATTTTTTTTTTGTTCACCTTTTACGTATTGAAATTGGAAGAGTGTTTCATTTGAAAATTTCCGTGATTGGTCCTAAATTGTTAACGGTTAGCCATGATTTAAATTGTTTTCTTTTTTTATTCTACGCTTTCCCCCCCCCCCCCCCCTCAGTTTACATGATCTAGACTCTATAGAGCCTAATGTTTATAATATCAGTGCTATTCAAATTAAAGCACCAAGTGTTGGAAGGGCTAATTCAGTATTATCTTTTTTAACAAATGCACAAACAATCTTCGATGGATGATTCAAAAGTGCCTTCACTAATCCTAACCTCATTTTTCTCGAGAAAGAAGAAAAACTATACATTTATTCTTATCGAAAAAGTCTTTGCAAAAGATTAAATTTCAATCTGTTTTCTGTTTATTTTTTTTTTTATTGTTGTTTTTCATAGGCATTTTCAAATATGTATCTTTTAAATTGATTTTGTGTGAGCTTTTGTTGTGTGCCAACTACATCGTGTCTTTGTTTTCTCAATATTGACAGTTTTATGACCTTAATCCCAACACATCATCTATCAGCTTACCCAACTCAAAATCCTCAATTCCTGTCCATTCTCAATTCTACTTTCTTCTCTCTCTGTAAAAGATTTCAATTTTGATTACAAAAACAAAAAAAAAAATAAAAGAAGAAAAAAAAAATTCCTATTTGACATCTTTCACTCGAGAAAATATTTTCATGCTTCAATAAAATTGGGGCAGCAGGTAAGAAGAAGTGGGAAATAAAAAAAAAAAAGAAGAAGAGAGAGAGAAAAAAAAACAAATTAAATCCATCATGTCCTCGATGTAATTCTTTCGACATAATTCTAGTCTCTCCTGTATATATGACACACAAAATTCCTTTATACAGATAATACCGTTGGCCGTACTCGTCGTCGTTCATTCTATATTCTATATTATATGTATGTGTGTTTGTTGGTATTACGGTACTCCTTTATTTTACAGCACAAACAACTTGACATGAAAAGATATACCTACTCACTCAAACTCATATATGATGGGGGGGGGGGGGGGGTAATTGGGGGTTGTTCTGTGTTAAAGTCCATTATTCCATCCAGGGTTGTGTATTTTTTTTTTGCTTTTAAAGCTTTCGGTTCATATTTTTTTTTTTTTTTTGTGTTTGCGAAAATTACCTCTTGATGTTCTCACGCGAAAAAGTCACGTTCCACGGATGGCTTGCTACGAAATGAGGCCTATCTACTCCAATATAGTTTTCTTTGTATGTTCATGTGGGTGGTATAGAGGGAGAAGGGCGAGAGGGTGGCTTGGGAAATATATAAATTATACCCCAACAAACCCATTCATAGCCATATAGCGACTTTATCCTTCGTTTAGGTTAGTTACACCAGTCCTAGTCCTAGTTACTCATTATTATTTTTTTTTTTCTATTCACTTTTGCCTCCTTTAGCTTTTTGTTCATAAATTTTTTTTGGGGTTATGAGAAGCTCGTTATAATCATATGTTTGATTTAAACATACACTCGCTGGTCCTACACACACTCACAATTACACATATTTGAACAAAACAATCTATATAATTTTTAAGGAGGAAAAAAAAAACAACTAAAATGAGAGAAAAGTAAAGCCCTGTTGTATATGGAGGGAAATTTTAATCGAAACTAGTCGTGGGCATAAGTTATATTATTTATGATGGTTTCTAAAGGCTCCAGGATAGTTCCAGAATTGATTCTGTCGTCACCGTTGCCCTAGTTCTGTTATTATGATGGACTTCTTGAAGCTAAGTCCATGTTTTTTTTTTTTTTTTTGGTCTTGCATCGTCCTAGATTGTAGGAGTCATTGTTGGTTCGTTTACAAAATCAATATTTGTTTGTCGAATTTATTCATTGGATGTCATTTTGTTTGTGAGGTGAATAAAGCAAATTGGTGTTCATTTTTGTCAAAAGCATGATTCTTGATGACTCGATGACTGGGTTACAACAAGTATCTGCTCTTATAGCGAAAATAGTTGAAGGCCGCTGGCACCAAACTTATCGTAATAAACCCTTGGTTACTTGTGATGGTACCAAATGTTTTTTTCCCACCAAAATAATAACGCTGGTAATGATATTGTTGGTAAATTATATTTATATAGAAAAAATGCTGTTACCTTTATAAACCCCCTAGACGTACAGCATTATATTTTTTTTTTACTGATTGACTTTTATGTTGAAGTATGAAAAAAAAACGGGTTGGGGGTCGATATTCTGTCAGTGAAAAAATTCTACTTACAAAATTCTGTTTTTCAAAATATTGATTTTTCAAAAATTCTACTTTTACAAATTCTATTTTTTTTGCTTACTTACTCTATTTTTTTTTTCATAATTAAAAAAACTCGTTTGAAAAATGTTAAAAATGGCGCAGTTTGAATTTTTTTCCAAACGAGTTTTTTAAATTATTTTCAGAATTTTGTAGATACATTTTTTTATGGAACATGCTTCAAAGAAATATTTGTTTGCAGCCAAGAACATAATCACTCGGATTAAAGACTACAAAATCCAAAAATTTTGATCTGCCAATTTTCAATTTTAAGGGTTAGGGTTGATAATTATCAACAATGACACAAGCCGTGGGGAGTTTAAATAAGTTGTTGGTTCTTGTATTGATAATGCAGTTCATACAGCGATTCACTGATTGAACTTTGATAAGGATAGAGTTGATAACATACTATAAGGCTTATGGATTGATGATAACCACATAAAATTAGTTAACTTCTTGTAACTTATGCAATTGTTTAACATGTAATGAACTTTTTTTACCCATTTAATCTTTTTTTTATAAAAGAATTCTATTGAGGAAAACTAGAAGTAGCAGAATTTTCTTTCTTAAGAATTGACAGAATTTAGAAAAACAGAATTTTGACAGAAATAATAAAATGCACAAAAAAGTTTATAAAAATATATAATTATGCGAGAAATTTTAAATAATATATGGATTTTGTTAAGATCATAAAAAAGATGATAGTGATAAAAGCTGTTAGGTACAAAACCTGAAATTTTCAATAAAGGAGAATGGACAAATTTGTATGGAGTGTGGACGTTCGGCGGCCAAGAATAATTTTGTATTTTATGGTTTAGACTTCCAAATACTGTGCAGAAGTTTAACCACGATGACATATTACGACAAATACGAATAAAATACATTTTTGTTTTTCAACACTTTATGAAGATGACTTCAATATTTTGGTCTTATCTAATTAGAAATGGAAAAAGAGAAATAAAACAACAAATTTTGATCATTTCAAAGACATTTATCACATACTGAACTATTGAAATTAGAAAAATACCATATAGGTCATATCGGATAAGGGGACCCTGAGAAATCCGAAGTCTTAGGAGATGGAAAATTCTAACAGATTGTATATCATTGCAGAACCTATTTGTGAAAATGATGTAATTTAATCAATGATTTTATAATACGCTTACACCCATAAATCAGTGGATTTTCGTTTCGATCGTAGGGATAGGAACGAACAATTAAAAAAGAAAACCTATGCTCTTGAAAAAATTGCTTCACTTTAAGTAAAGTTGTTCGCAGATGATTAGAAAATAAACTTACGTGACTTTTGTCTTTTCTGTGTTATAATTTTTAAGTGATCACATTTTTAGTCAAATAAAGACTTACCTGAAAAGAAAGAAAAGAAATTCATTAGCTTAGAATAATATTTATTTAATGAATATTATATTAATATTTATTATTTTTTAATAAAATAATGTTTTAAAATATTACTGGTGTTACAAATTTATTGATCATTTGATATAATAATGAATCCAGTATGCAAAAAATACAATACATCCTAGCTAATAATTCAAATTCACTCAGTTACTACTTTTTTCTGCCAGTTAAACAAGTTAAAGAACCATTAAATAGGTTAGGTTAGGATAGGTCAAGGTGGCTGTAAGAAAAACTGCTGACACACTCAGGCCAATGTTAGCCAAATTGTGATACCGCATAACATTGCAAGGAAGTTCATCTGATTATATCATTTAGAGCTATTAATAAAACAATGGAGACTGAGAATGTCAATCTTCACTTGAATTATCGAAAAAATATTTGCCTAGGTATGTGAATTTACATTTCTTGGAAAGAGCAGGGCATAAACAGAAAAAGTGTGGAATGGTCTTAGGTCAGTGTCCAGTAAAGATACCTATTGTAGAGCTTATATGATATCTGCTAAGGGACAAAAAGCATTTACCTAGAACGTTTCGGATCCTATATAGTACTGGCCAGATGAGTTTTGTTGCTAGACAAGAAGTAATACTTGTACATCTATTGTTTGTCATCGTCCTTTCCTCGCGAATTCGTTTGCTTTGCAGTTACCTGTTGTGTCTCTAAGTCTCGGCATCCAAAAGACTTGCATTTAAAACTATTTTGCCATCTCCAAGAGTGACGATCAACAGTTTCGAGCAGTTATACGAAGTTTTTGGTAACAAACCCGAGAGATTTAAGGGCTGATTGATTCTCTCTGACAAAATACAGATATTCATTGTGAATATCACGTATTCTTTCAGCCAAGAAAGGAATTTTTTGATGGCCAGGATTTCAGTTTGGAATAACCCAGTGGTCAGAAAAATAACTAGTCGTTCGGAATCGGAAGAAAATTTTAGGTCGACCCATTTCTGCTAACTAAACGCAAGAAATAAATAGTTGAGAGCGTCAGTCACAAGGCCTTGGTTCTTTCTTAGTTAGTCGTGCCACCATATTTTGTATATATGAAAAGTTAAGCAAAATGCCATTAAATGTTCGAGGCTCTAAATTCAAAAATTCGAATTTTGTATTTCTTTGTTAAGAACACAATTTCAGTTTTGCGGAGCTTCACACCATTACATAGGAGAACAAAATAACTTAATCTAAGAAGTATTTCATAATACAGTTTTTTTTTTAAATATACAAAATGTAAGAAAATAAACTGAAGTTATGTTCAACTAATTTCCACTTATTAATATTCTTCTCCGCCATACTGTTTACAGCTGATTTACTTTTTATTTTCGGAAAAAAAAAAAAAATTAAATATTTTCCACAACAACAATCACGCAAACAACTTTCAAGGATCAAAAACAAACAAAAATAAAAAAAAGAAAAAAACAAAAATATTGTAAGTAAAAACGCGAGACAACATAACCAAACAAAACAAAATCCGTTCGTTAAAAGTAATACCCTTTTTATCCGGCGAGATCTGATATCTGAGTATCTGACTAGTGTACATAACCAAGCCATCTTTAATAATTGCCATCCTTGTTGTCAAGGATTGGCTTTGTTCTTGCCTTTATTTATCTGATTTGGTTGTCATCGTCATTCCAATCATCATTGTTTTCGACGTCGTCGTCGTCATCATTGTCGTCGTCGTCAACTCTTTTTTTTTAATGCTAAGCTTATGTTTTTCCTTACCTCCACCACGTTTCTTCTTAAGTATTCCCTTTCAACTACTCCCTTCAGTGTTTTCCTTACCTCTACCACCTTCCCACTTATATAGGACAAAATATTTACGTAACCCATTTAAACTTGAGTATTATTGTTGCTATTATCTTAAGCTTTTTGAGTATAGAAGACTGCTTGTTGGCATTGTGCGAGTATACCTATACAAAATGGAGGAGGGCCATCCCATATGTTTAAACAAGGCGTGTGAAATTTGTTTGCACAAACTTGTAGGCTTGGCGTGGAATAGGGCTACAAATATTACAATGTACACCATTCAGGTCTAGCGGAAAAAAAGGGTTATTACGACAAAGTTTGACGACGACGACGACGCGACGCGCTGATGATATAGCTTAAATAGGGAAGATAAAGCAAATGGGTCGTTTTGGAAAATTGAAATTTGAAAACGTACTTCAAAATTGAATGGCTAAGATGATGATGTAGTATAAAAGAAAATTATTTTCGTGTTCATTTGGCACGCGCAACAAACATGAAACAAGTGGTTCGGGGAATTATTCTTGAATGGAGTCATAATTTTTGACTTTATCTTCAAGATGATGATTTAAATAAAAAACATTAATTTCTTTTTCTTTTTTTGTTTTATTTTGAGTATAGGAAGAGTAAAATTCTTTGTGTCATAATAAAAGTATGCTTTGTTATAAAAACTCATTTTCATTCATTTGGTTGATTAAAGACATAATTTTAAAACTTTTTACACATCAAAGAATATGTTGATGGAGAAAATAAAAGTGGATTTTTAATAATCTCAAAGAATCTTTGAGAATGAACTTTTTGCATTTTTAAGAAAAGAAGAATAATGAAGTTTCAAAGTAAACCACCAATTCCCTGAACGAGGAAAAGGTTTTCAAAGTTTTTCAATGGTTTCCTTCTTTTTTCATATTCCTTGGCAATTTCACTGCGTAAATAATACTGTGATGTATATTAATTTTAAAATTGCAAGAGTTTCTTGGATTTAGACAAATGATACCTTAATTTTATTTTACATAATATTTAAATGCTGAAATTGAAACTAGATACAAACTATACTTAACTTTTTTTTATCAAAATTAAGGAATAAAATATTTCAAAAAGATAAATTATAAAATGGGACAAAAGGATTTTTTTTCTTTTGGCGATATTAAAGTGACTATATGTAAAAGGGGGATTTAAAAATCAAAATTGCTGAGAACCGTAAGTTGTACATATATCAAAGTTATTTTAAGAATTTTAAAAGCTCTACAATTTTTTCATAGGCTATTTTTGTGCAGGCCTACTCTTTAAAAATCTTTAATACATCATTTTTGGCGGTTAGAACAGGTAAGAGCATTAAAAATGTAAGACAAGAACTTTATCAATTAAACTGTGTGACAAAAACAGGATAAAAATATATAAACGGGTGGAGACCTATCAGTAGAGCTTGTTGCATTGATTACAAAACAGTACGAATCTACAAATTCCGTAACAGCTTATAAATCTGGAGTAAGAGGCAAAAACAGTTTTTAAATCCACCTAGACTGTATAAGCAGAACAATTTCAAAAAATTCTATTTTCGACATTAATTTAAAGCTTATGTTTAAAAAACAAGGTTCTTTTTTAAATAAATTTTAAAATAATATTCATTTACAAATTTACGATATAGCTATTTTTTTTATAAAAATTGGTCGAAAATTGGCTAAGAAAAAAAATGTTAACGATTTCAACTCAAATACATAAATTCAAACGTTTTGGTACCGGTAAATTTAGATTTTAACTAAACCCCCTGTTTTTTTTAAATTGTTGAAAAGGTCTAAATGTCTTCTTTATAATGCAGTAAGAAATTCAAATGGTGAAAATTTGACGAAGCTAGATTTTTTGCAATGCATGAAGGTAAAAACAAAAAACGATTTTCGGCCATAAGTCCAGTTTTTGGAAGTGTTACGGAATTTTTACCTACCGTTTTGTAATCAGTGCAAAAAGCTTTGCCAAAAATTTCATTCAATTGGGGAGGTAATCGAAACTTACATTTATGTTCGGAATCTAAAGGTTTTGAAATTCTGTATGTGTATGTTGAAATCGTTAAAAAAAATTTTCTTCACCAATTTTCAACCGATTTTCAATAAAAAATTACCTTGTTTGGTTTGAAAATAAAAATTATTTTAGAATATATTTTTAAAACAGCATGTTGCTTAAAATTTGGTTTAAATTGATATTAAAGTTGGTAAATGACGAATAAAATTGTGGTTTAACCAAACCATATGTTTTTCGAATTATTGAAAAGGCCTGAATGTCTTCTTTTTTTTTTAAATCTTATGTCCAAAACTGAGGGGTAAAAATTTGGTTTTCTCATTTGACCGTCATCTTCCAAAACTTTTGATCAATGATCTCCCTTTAAGGAATCGACAATGTTACTGATTTATTATAAGAAAAAGTATATTTTTCTAAAAACTTACTCAATCGATTGTAATCCTCAGAAACAGCCTTAATTTTGATGATTTTTTTTCAAAATCTAAGCTTTTTATTGTTTTTAAAATTAGAGAATACAATATATAATGAAAAAAAAAATCACTTTGACTTAATTTCCAAGAAAACAATTTCAAAATCAAAGCCAATCGAATATAATTCCAAATGTATTCCTTAAAAAAATATATTTGAACAGTTGAATTTATCATTAGAAGAAATTCTAAAAAAAAAAAAACAATAAACAGGAAACCAACCGGGACTTGAACCAACGACGTTTGAGTTACCAATCGTTGACAAAGAAATTCGTAGCCCCAATTTGAGATAACTTTTCGGTAACAATTAATATTTCTTATTTTAAATTTGTATTGATTTTTAAATTTCGAATATTCTTTGGTCTTCGTGCTGGATTTTTTCCATAGTGAAAAATTTGCATTTCACTAATAAAAAAGAATGCTCTGGTAAGTAAAAACAAGCAAGAACTGACATTAATAACGTATCAACTGATCCCACTTGAGCTTTGATTTCAGTTGACGAAATCCTCAAATGAAGACTGAAGAATTTCAACATAATCTCGATTACGAATAGCTCAAGTGTCCAAACGTCTACTCTAGCGTACACTTAAGAACAATCTCGACATGTGGGATGGCTATAAATTCCACCCTAAATAATAACAAGAGAATAATTTAAAAAAAAACAATAAAAATCTTTGTTTTTGCTGAGGTTTTTTTCTCTGAGTTGCTTTTTTATATCTCTTCGTCTTAGAAACCTATCCTATTTGGCCATTGGGCATTCTATGTACTTAAGTCACAATACCTACATATATCGGCTTTTAAATTAATTTAATTAAAATTATTTGACTGATTTCGTTTTTAACCAAGAAATAATAGAAAAAAACTTGATTTCATTATTATTGTATTTGTCTCTTAATATAAGACTTAAACCTGGTTGAAACTACTACCCAGAAAGCTTTTTGTTCACTTTCATAGTTCGACTTAAAACTCAACACCTAAAACTACATAAAAGCCGAATTTTATGTAACAGAAATTAATCTTAACTGCTTAATTTGGTTCTCTTATTTGTTATTGTCCCTTCCCTAGTTCTCGTAGTTAATTAATAAAAATTAAACGTACGAATACAATAATTAAATTTAATATTAACTATCTTTAAAAAACGGTAGGTTTCAAACATAATTATGAAAATATAAATAAAAGTGAAATCTCTTCTCCTCAGGCTATAATATCAGTCGTTTATGACGAAAACCAAATATATACGCACTTAATTTGTTTTCCTTAAATCACATCACACCAACACCACCAGCAACATGAGCGAAAGAATAATTTAAATAATAATTTATATTCCCGCCAGCATTCATTATCATTACTTCGCCCTTACCATCACCATCCAAAATGAGCTACACAACTTATTCCAAAGTAAATCTGTCATGCACTTCCCTTTGTTAATTTATTATTTTTCCTCTTAATGAGTTCAAAGGAAAATAATAATAAGCCAAATCAACATCATTCTCTTATTTATAATTAAAATAAATAAAACTTGACACCTACTTTATACAGCATACCATCAACTGAACGTAGTAAACAATTCCCAAGAAAAAACAAAAATAATATTAATAAATATTACGTATACGCCCGAGTGAACCATAAAATATGTTTTTTTTTTTTTTTTTTACTTTTCCTTCTCGGTAACTACACGATACGCACATTATAATTATATGAGCAATTATTCACTTCCTAAGGACTAAGGAGAGTTGCTCAAAAACCTACTTGTTACAAAACTCCGAGACTTTTATTTAGTTAAACAGGATTTATTTCCTCACATTGCCCTTGGCATGATCCTTCTTATAATTCAAACTTATCATTTTCCCGTAGAGTTGCTGGTATTTAATGTTGGTAAAGGAATTACTTTCGTATATAGGAAAACAAAAACGTCCTTAACTAATATAAATATCCAAACAAACCAGTCTTTTGTAAATTGCGTCCGTTGTCGTTGTCGTCGTCGTCCTTTTGTGTATGGGTAAGAGGACAAAAGTCAAGTTTTTTGTGGAACTGCTATTATTATAGTGTCCCCTGCCACTTGTGCCAGCAGGTACCAATTTATTTTCGTTACGTAACCATAACCATACAACCATGCTCATGATTCTGTGCGAGCTTAAAGGACATGTTGATGACCTTTGTGTCATTTCTCTATATATAATCTAATGCCTTTGCCATGTGTTGTCATTAATTATTTACTTCTCTTTTCTTTTTATACCAACCCGCCTATCAAATTCAATAGACACACAATGCAGTATAGTCACATGTTATTTACATAAAATACTTATAAGTTTTTCTGCTCCACTCGATTTTTGATACTTAATTTTCATGTAGAAGATCAGACAGTGTCCTTGTCGCAAAGGACTTTCAAAAATTGCTAAGAACAATAGTTACAATAAACAAACAAAAAATATAAGCCCACATCGAGTATGTTCTTTGGTCTTTAGGGGATTTTCTTGGTTGTTTCTGTTGTTTTTTTTTTCATCTCTAAGTGAAAGTGATTAATTGTTTGGATGTTTTGTGTTCTTTCTCAACATTGAAATTAATCTTTGATAGTGGAATATATCTTCTCAAGGTCTTAAAGTACTGAACTCTTATTAAGATGTCCTTTATAAATAATGAACAAGTTTGTATACACTAGAATATTTATTTGTTTTCCTGTATGTCCAATTGCCATGTGTGTGAAATTTGCAGGTGTTTTATAAGGAGACACCAACTTGTGTACGAAAGTTAAAATAAATCATAAAAATAATTAAGGACAAATAATATACTCATATGCAGTGAATACAAAATGCTTCTATAGATAAACAGTAACAATACTTACATTTTATACTGGGTTAATTATGTTTTTATTTTGCACAAACAATAAATTTATTAAATTGCAGAAGTCGCCTATTGTTATTGATAAATATGACTGATTCATTTTCTACATTTTAACTGATAGGAAAAAACTAAAAACGTACACCAATGGAAAGGTGGTACAGACTCCACTGGGAAATTAGGGTAAAGTGGGGTAGTGGCGAAAAAAAAAGTTTTTGTAAATCTCGAAAAGTAAAAGAAATAGAATAATGAAATAAATTTTTATGGAGGATACATTGAAACGATACCGATTTTTCTCTTTTTTTTTTTTGATAATCAAGTTTTTTTTTCTTAAGCCTTTCAAAAAAAATTAACTTAAGTGTTTTTATTAGTTTAAAAATCAATGAATAGTGGAAAAAATATAAGATCAAAACGGCTTTTAGATAATTATGTTGTCAATACATGTAAGAAAGAATTCAATTTTATTTTTTTATTAATGAGTTAGATTTTTGAGTGTTTCCAATAATTTCTTATTTTTAGCTTTTTTATTTTTTTTATTTTGGAACTTGAAACTTACAGAAACATTATATATTAGATAAATACATTTTTGTACATAAATTCAGAATATTTTGTAGCAAAGCAAACAGTAACAAAAGTTATTTGGCAAAGGTTCAAGGTGGTGAGAAATTCATAATTCATTTTCTATCTGTCGGGTTTTGAAGATTAAGGTGTTCAAATTTTCCTCCTGAAATATCAGCCTACAAGATGGTGTACGAATGAATAAAAGATGTTGGAAGGAGATTTCAATTCTCTTCCAGTCAAAAATTATGGATGTAACTTGTGTAGCGGCAGACTCAAAACTTTTAACTGATATAGGTATTGCATTATCTTAAAAACTATATCAAAATCTTGTTGATTTTGTATTCTTCACTTCTTATCATGAAGACAATTACGTTAATAATGGTCCTTCATAACTCAATAAATTTCAACCATTTTCTTACATAAATGAATTTAAATTGTCGTAATAATATTTGGTAAAAAAAATTTCGAAAATTTGGATTTAAAAAAAAAAATATTGAATTTTATTTTTGAAAAATCATTTTTTTGAAAACTATTCAATATTTTAATTTCAAAATTTTGTTTTTTTTGGTGTTGATAAAATATATCTTAAAACTGGCGTACCAATTTTTTTTTTATAAAAGTCCTTGCTAAATTTTATATAGAAAAAATAGCTTTTTTTAAAAAACGGCTCTAATGATTTTTAATTTTTTTTCTACAAATTTATCATTATATTGTAGAAAAAATTCAATTGCATACTTTGTTTTCAGGTTAAATTCATAGAATAAACTGTTTTAGTTATTTGAAAATCGAATTTTATGCTTTTTGAATTTTTTTCTAAAACTGCATTTACAATTTTTTTAGTTAAAAGGGCTTAGCATAAATAGTAACTTTATCTATAAGAGCAAGTACGTGCGATCCAGTCATGCATTTTATTTTTTCAAACCGAAGAATATTTCTTGATTAAGAATTTTGGGGTATTCGACTTTTAATGTCTCCACTCTCAAAGTCAAAGAGTGAAAAAACTAGATTCGTTTTGTTAGGTGTGGTGACACATTAATCGTCTAGGACCCACATATTTGTAATATTTTTTTTTTTGGTTATACCCACCGTTACAAATATCTAGGTTTTTGCCATCTTCGGCTTTTTACTGAAGTACTGACGGTTTTAAGTTATTTGATTTTTCTAAATTTCACTCTTACCAAACAACATTTTGACTAAGAAGTTCCATTGAATATTAACAATTATGTTTAACTTAAAAATGCTTTTGCTTTATCTGGTACTCTTCAGTGGAATTCGTTCTTATGAAATCTAAGACAGATGGTACATATATTTATAATGTCAACTGATATTGATATCTAAAGCACAAGGCATTAAAATGATAAAGTTTGAAAAGTACATCCTTCCAAGTAAACTAATTTCCGTTGAAGTTTAAACTTGTCAAAAGTCAGCTAGAATGAATAACGTTTCAATCCCTAAAAAGTAAAATTGACGCAAAAAAAAAAAAAATGATAGTATTCAGATTTTAAAACAACAGTACCAGGATATTGAGCAAAAAAATTCATCAGAAAAATTCTTAACTTTCTTGCAAATAGTTTCTTTCATACAATAACCTTAATTAAAATATTTTTGTTTGCTTATCAATAAAATTTATATCAAAGTAGATAAATTGATTCATTAAATTTAAACCACTCTGAAAAAATGTCATCATTTCAGTTGAATTTTTTACAAATCGGATTTTATGATAACTCATAAGCCGATTGAATAATATTTGTCATTCAAATCAAAGTTAATATTTTTGTAAGCTGATTTTTGCAAAACAAGCTTCGTTATGCGCAGAAAGTCATTACATTTTTTTTGCTTAAATTTTTTTTGTTGTATATTTCATATAAACGAAAAAAATGCATCTGTTTCCCAAATATTCCAAAACCCAATTAGATTTGTTTTAAAATATTTCAAAGCAGTTAATTACAACCACTCAACAAGAAACAATTATGGTTCACTATGGCGTATACGTAATATTTTTTTTTGCCTGTATCACTGTTGGTTTACTATGCTTTTTATAAACTTTTTATAAAAGTTTTGTCAAGGTGAATTGATTTTTAGTTGTGAAAACATTAAACATCTCAAACACATGACCTTAAAGGAGCAGAAAAAAAATATCAACAACCTTCATCTAGGAAGAAAGAAAAAAAAATATTTCCTGCAAATCGATCGAAAGTAGCTGAAATATTATGGATTGTTTCGAAAGGCTCTATTGTAGACTTTTTTTTTTTTTGTGTTCATTGAAATTTCTTCTCCATGGTTTTTATTGTTTGAAAATAAAAAGAAAACATAAAGGAAATGGACCAGAAGTTGCCATCGAGAGGATAATCATCGATGGGATATCTTAATTTTTTATCTTAACTTTTTTTTTTCTTTGTTGATTTTTTTTTTCTTCACTGTCCTCATTTTTCATTAAAAAAAAAAAAAAAAAAACAAAAGAAAAATAATAAAATCCATTCGAAGAGAAATTCAAAAGGAAATGGGCACATTCGATGTCGTCCTTCACACTTTAATAAATTGATTTATTTTTTGACTTATTTTTCTGCCTCAATAATAATTGGAAATAGGTTAAGGAAAACTCTTGTCAGATTTGGGATGAATACAAAAAAAAAAAATATTATTGAAGGTCGAAATGTTTGATTTTTTTTAAATAAAATATTAAAAAAGGAAAACGAAAACAAAAACAAAAATTTGAACAACATGCAGTGGAAGTGGAAAGATTTGTGTTGATTTGAATGATGAACAGATTCAATTTATTTAGAAATGTCCAAAAATTGAGTTTAATTTGAATTATAACTGACAGAAAATTTGAAGATTCAACGAAATCATTGAAACAGAAAAATCCTTTTTATTCCTATTTACCTTGAAACAAAATCACATTACGAAGAGAATATTATTGAATTTGGAAACATTTGTGGCATTATTCCAGACAAGTTTCCTACCCTACCATTGCGTCATCATATTATATTGTTTGCCGAATTCAAAATCACAATTATATCAAATTAGCTATCATCAACACTGAGTAAAGAGATTTAATTATTACTGCACACACAGATGGTGGCATGCAGAGCATAGCATATGTATATGCTGAATATTCCATACATCAGCTGTTTTGTTCTTTGATTAGCAAGCACCACCAGCAGCAGCCTTATCAGGATAATCAGCCAACTCGCAGTGTTTGTCAAATTAATTAAATGCAAGCACTGAGAGTGCATCAGCATTATCAATTTAATACATATTGGGGTGCAACACACAGAAGCGTCAATGGAGGACAAACGCATGTTTGAATTTATTAGCAGACGAATACGACGATATGCTCATTGAGTAGGATGATAGTTTTGGCGAGAATGTGGAGTGAATTAATTTAATGAAAGCATATATACATTCATCGTTCGCTGGCATAGTTGGAGTTAAAAACATTTGCATCAGGGTTCTGATAATTTAGAAAAGTAATTGATGAAGAAATTTTCGAGACATGATTGCAGAAAACATATTTTGCGAACAGGCTAAAACGCTGTCATTTGTACATATTTTCGGTGCCTACACAAGTCGTGTCATGAACTTAAATAACATCCTTTTTACAATTTTATGAATTAAGATGGTAGGTATCACAAGATTTGTGATACTTACTAAAATTTGGGTCAACATTTGTGTATTTTTCTCATAAAAATGCACAATAACATTTGAACGATAAATTAGATGACAGCAAATGACATACCAACAGGATTTGTATGTCAATTTCGGTCATCCAAATGATAGTTCAGATGCTGTTGAGTATTTTAATTGCAAACGCATACATAAATAATTGTATATACACCAATGATCTAAGCCATGATAAACAGAAAACAAGGTATGCTCATTAGATTTTTGGCAGGTTTTCTGTGACGTCATAGTCATCTTTCTCATGGGCAAGTTCGCGCGAACGTCAGTTATGGATTTTGAGAAAACATTTTTTTTAATTGAAAACAACAACAATGAAACTGAAAAAAACTCGAATGTCAGCATCAGAGATGACTACTACGTCATCAGTTTTCCAATATGGCGACATGGCGCTCATAACAAGCATACCTTGTTTTCTGTTTATCATGGATCTAAGCTTTATAACTTGATCTCTCTACGAATTCTTAGTTTGCGCCAAAGTACCTACCTTATCCTAAGTTAAAACCATGTGCATTTTTGAAGAACAAAATAATATAAAATGCATGAGTGGATCGCACGAACTTGATCATGTAGTCTAAAGCTATCATATGTTTTAACTTAACTTGAAAATATTAGTTTCTTGGTTATCTGATGTGTTTAGAGATGCACAAAATTAGCAAAAATAAATATTTATTTTTAAACGAAATCACCTTTTAAAAATAATTTTTTTCGATATTGGCTCGATACTTTTTTTTCAAAATTTAGTTTTTAGATGTTGATAATAATATCTTAAAAATGGCATAACAATTTTTTTTTCGTTTGAAATTTTTTTATTAAAAAATATTTAAAAAAAACGGTTTAAAAAAAAAATTCAAAAAATTTATTGTTATAGAAGAAATCATGTCAAAAAGTTTAATCAAAATCATTAGAGCCGTTTTTGGTAATCGTTCTAGAAGAGATATTCAAAAACAACAAAAAATTAACTTTCAAAATTACGTAAAAATCATCTGTACCAAATTTGAAGAACATCTATCCACTTGTTTGGGCAGCGGAGATGTGTACAGACGGACACGAAACCAATACTAATCCTAAGAAGCAAGTTAAAAGTATTTTATGATTTTTTTTTTAATAAATTTAAAAATATTGATGCGAAACTAATACATATTTTATCCATGGCTATGAACCATCAAAATTCCCCGAAACTAACAAAAAGCAATCTTTGAATTTTTTTTTGAACAAAAAAGCCATTTGATTGGAAATAATTATATGCAAAAAATGTTACGTATACGCCACAGTGAACACATTTATTTGTAGAGTTAATAAAAACAGTAAATGCTTTCCAAGAATTAAATCAAGGATTTTCTTATCAGGAATTGTATTTTATTTTGATGGTTTTTCTCAGAATAAAGATTTTGGTTTATTTTAGAAAGCCTTATAAATTTTATTTACGGGAATACATGTCATCATGGGCAATTTTATGTTTTTATTACATTGGAGAACCTTTTTGTTTTTGCAAAAATGATCTTTAAAAAATGATGTACTTTAACTAAAGCTAAGACTATTTTATTGTTAAACTAAATTTTATACTTATTTGTATTGTTCTTATATTTCTTTTTCGTGATACTGTAACCAATCTCTAAATGTCAATATCAAAAGAATTCAAAACAAACAACTTAAAGACTCAAAAATTCTATTCAACTCCGTACTAAGAGAAAAAAATCCAGGTAAAAATCTAATAATTACTGACTTCATTAAAATTACTTCTTAAAAACGTCAAATATTTAAAATGCAATAAGTTTCCATGTGAAACATAATATTTGGCCGTTTCATGTATTACATTATTAGACAGTGAAAATAAGAAAAACACTTGAAGCAAATATGTAAGTAATAAACATCTTTATTGCTAGTTGTTATATTATTCAGGTTGCCTGTGTGGTTAGCGTGTTAGAAAACAATTGCAACGGGACCCTGCGTGACCTAGAATTTATAAAAATAAGAGTAATTTTAATAATAAATTTTATAATAACTATAAAACATCAAACATCCTTGAAGACAATCTACGAAGAAAAAAAAAAATCAAAATTAAAATCAAATTATTATTTTCCACATTATTTATAAGTAATACTTCTTTGAGGCTTTTTTAACCTACTGATTAGACAGTTTTTAGGACTTATTAGAATTGTTTTTGAAATTATTAAAAACTAGTTAACGTATGCGACTTTCACCGTTTTTTTCTGTGACTTTCTTCGCTTTTCTCCGCGGTATTTTACCTTTTTTCCCATAATAGTAGATACCTCTTTTTTAATGACCTTCCTTGTTATTCTCCAATTTTTTGATGTTTTTTTGAAATCGCGAAACTATCGCGATCTTTCACCAGTATTCCAAGATTTTTTCTACGGCATTCCGCACATTTTTCCGTGACTTTTCACATTTTTCCCACCACATTCCACGCTATTTCTCTGTGAATGTCTTTGCTTTAGGCAGTATTTTCCGCTTTTTCTGCGGTAGTTAGCTCTTTTTTTATGACCTTCTACGCGGTATTTCCCGATTTTCCTTGGGTATCGGTTTTGAAAACTAAAAAAAATGCAAACTAATCGTCGTGCATGCCTAAACAGCTAGATAAATGAAAGGACTTTGCAACTGAATTAGTTCTTAAAGGATAATATACACAACGCCATCTGCTGGCATTTCCCAAGCCACCATTTTGTGTTCTGTTTCTGTCATGGTGTCAGATATGGTATGTTGTATAGGGATTTTCATTTTTAACTGTTATTTTGCTATTTGGTAGGGAGACGGAACCAAAAAACCCAAAAACCCCTACAACTATGTTTTTCAATTGTATAAAGTTCATACATTTAATCTAAACGAATCTATATGTTTCGATTAAAAGTTTTTGGGTCCCCATAAGTACTTTAATAACATTACGGTTATTATTTTATTTAAACTGTAATCCCATATTTTTTTCTAAATAAAAAGTTTGAAAAAAAACACAGCAATTCCACAAAGGAACAAAGTTTTGATAATACAAAACAATTTTATGTATTATTACAAAAAGTCACTGAATTCTTGCACGAATCATTTAATTCATATTCAAAACCGCTAAAAGTCTGCACAAAATGCAATATTCTCTAATCAAAAAACAAAACAAAAACAAAAAATAATCAAAAACACAAAACTACTAATATGTCAAACATTTTGCATAAATGCATGCATATGGCATAGGTATTATAAGTATGTATGTGATATACTCGCAGATAGAAAATGCATATTGCAGATGTCATAAAGAATTTCAATTTTTGGCAAACGACCAAAAAATATCGAGGTACCCTCAGCCCAATATAATATAAATGTGCCGTCGCAAGCAATTTTTTGTGTATGTTGAACCTTTTCCATCGACCACCCTTATGATGGTTGGGGTCAACAAAAATGTGAACGAACTTTATCTTCACTATCCTGATATCCTCCTTCGTCATCATCAGCACAGAGTGTATATGTATGTATGTGCGCTGCCAATATCAGAACCCGTTTCTGTTCAAAATGTCCTTTTTTTTCCCATATCGTTTCCAATAAAATGGATAATCAAAGGCAAATAAAATCAACCTCCCGACCCTTAACATACATCAAACGAGAAAACATGAATGTGTTGTAAGCGCTATCGTTATTCTCTTTTGGTTTTTTTTTTTTATTTGTTTTTATTTTCGTTTTGGTTTTGTTTTTTTTTTTTTTTTTTGGGGGGGGGGGGGGGAGAATGGGGGCTAAAATCAATAAATGTAATTGCTATGCAGACATAAAGAGCTTGAGGGGACTTAATGGGAAATAAGAATGAGGTAGACTAACGACGACGAGGACGACGACGACGAGCGACAATGACAGTCTGTCGTGATCGTGATATGATGATGAATGTTAAATGATGGAAGAGAGAACTTAATAATTTTTGTTGTTGTTTTATTTATATTGCGCTGCAGGATATTGCTGACATGAGGGACTGGTCTGAGTGCAGTCAAGAATTGAAGGCATACTTACAGGCAATAATTGTTTTTCCATTTCCGACAGTTGAAACTATACATTAAATTTTGTTTCCATTGTCTTTGACTGCCTTATCATCAACCAACGATATATTTGCTATACGAAAGCACACAGCACCTATGATGTTTTTAATTAAAAGTAGTCTTGATATAGTAGGTGCCAGTCTTACGGGTGAACATATCTTTAATGGAGAACAAATTTGTCGGGGAGAAAGAAAAGTAGAATTCAAAAAAAAAAAAAAAAAACTTATGCCAAAAATGATCCATGGTCACTGATTTAAAAATTTAATAAAATCGATTAAGCGAACAAAGGATACAAGCTTGACTTACTCAAATGTAATTTTTGTTTGAAAAAAAAATTCGCGAAAAAGTCTTGATCTGGATCATTATAAAATTTTATCATTGAGCCTTATAAAAGCATAATGCAATGGAATATGGTTCTAAGGAATGAAAGTTTCTCTAAAGCCATTTATCTAAGAACTTGAACAATGAACCTCAAAAGTAAAAGTAACATTTGGATACTCCTCAGTTAATGAAAACTAACTAAAAGTTGTCTACTTCAAGTTGAATGTATGGCCTTTCTTTTTTACTAACCTTAAATTAATTTACTGGTGTGTATCTGGACCTTAACCAACAAGCTTTTCCAACCAGCTCTGTTAGTCACCAGTCTTTTATCTTCTACAAAAAAAACTCGTTGAGTAGTCCAGTTAATAAAGGTTTTTACCTTTTTTTTACTAAAGGATGCCTGGTGATGACCAAAACAAAATCACTAAGAATCCGACGTGAGCTCTAGTGGCAGCTAGAAAAAATATGCAGGTTTTTACAGTTTTCACGTTTATCTCGAAAACGGTTACTCGTTTCGAAAAATTTTGTTATACAAACATAATAAAAGACTGCACTTAATTGGTAATGCAGTCAAGTTTACTTTAATTTTAATTTTCGTTTTGGTTTTGTTTTTCTTACTGCAAAATAAGTATTTATTAGTCAGTACTACTATACTGACTGTACATTAAATCAGTTAATTGCTTTTAAGTAAATTAACTCTGCAGTACTTATTGACTGGTTTTAGTCTTCTAGTTACGAGAAAGTTTTTGGTTCTGTTTTTTTTTTTAATTCTTTTTACTTAAAGGTTCTTTCAGAGATCTATATTCCTACAAAAAGTTTCATGGAAGAGAGGCAGTACCTACGCATAACTAAAATTTTAAACACAACAGTACAAAAGCTTTCTACTGTCTAGAAGCCTAAAACCAGTCAAAAAGTACTGCATTCAATTAACTTTTAGTCAATTTACTCATTTAATAAACTGTTCAGTCAGTATATTAGTACTGTATGCTGACTGTAGTTTAACAGTCAAAGGACTTTTTTAAGTTAAAAGACTTAAGAAATGTAGTCTTTTAAGTAAATTAACTGAAGTACCGAAAATACTACAGCTTCATATGATACGTACCATAGACTCTAACTCATTTCTCTCTGCTACTCTTGTTTTTCTATGCTTTACGAGTAGCAGCGTTGTGACCTTTAAGTTTTTTTTCTATTGTCGATCTTCACTCAAGTTGTTTTTGGACAGCTAAACACTGCTTTTTCTCTGTGCGAGACCTACCATTCACAGATGAGTATTTGGATGTTTACTTGGGGTTTCTAACCCGAAACTGTGCGTAATACTTTTACCATCAGATGGTAGTTCAGGCCAATCCCAATATCATCTAGGAGATTACTTCTAAATCTTCAGTTAACATAATGGTGACGCGGCGTACTCTAGACCGAAGCTTTGCCTTCTGGATCCTGTCTTCTAAAGGCTTTCACTAATACAGGCTATGGAATGCAGTTTTGGTAAGTTAGCTCACGAAATGATTTTTGGACTGTGACAAGTTTTTTCGAGAATTAAGTATTTTACAAGTTGAGGATTTATATTTGACCAAGCTTAGCCAACTACTAAATCCTAAGATATCAAGTTTATATTGCATAAACCCACTTTCCAGTAGAAGGAATCTAGAACCCTGGGGCTCTTTATTACAATTTTTAAGAAAGGTAATAAATGTTCTAGAAAATATACTTTCTCCGGGTGCAATAGCCAAATGTAGTCAACGTTTATTCAGACCTTATCCATGTCGTAGTGCCGGATTCGTAAGCTTATTGCGTCGGTTACAATAATCAGCTTGCATTTTTTTCCAAGATTTGTTAAATTAGACTGTATAGCTGGTTCACTAATGGTTGACTTTTTGAGTCCAATAAACTGTCAAGAACCTTCCAGATTGTTGGTGAAAGAGTTCAGGAGTTCACTAAATACTGCAGATAGAAGACTGGTGGTTAAGGGGACTGGTGGTTTTAGAGTTGGATGAGTTTAAACGGTCTATTCTTCTAAAGATCGGACATTCTTTCATCCGGCAATATTTTGCAGATGAGTTGGAACACATACTTCAACAGATGATTTAAACAGCTTGGTACCACCGCGGCGGCTGCAACCGTCAGCTGCAGCAGCTTTATTGGATTTCGGATAAAGGATTGTTTTTTTCGCTTCACTTTAGGTCGGATGCGGAATTATTGTTGAAATACCTATATTGTTTGAGTTGAATTGTACATTCTTTTCAGCAGCAGGGTTCAGAATGTCATAGACGTTCTACAGATTTGTAACCCTGAGAGTTCGTTTAACCGTCTGGTTAAAATTATGAACCTCATTGTTGGCCATAGTTTCCTTCCATTTCATAGATTACGGGTTTCTCATAATGTCGACTTTATTTCCGAATATCCGGTGTTTGTCATTTTGGTTTTGTCTGACTTATAGAAGTCAGGGGTAAGTCCCGTTTTTGAATTCAGCGCCAAACTGCATTGATGGCTTTTTGTTTGCTTTTGAAATAAAGGTGTTTATGTTTGCACATCAAACCAAAGGATTCGCTTTGCTGGCTCTGTGAAATCCAGGTTGTTGGGGCATAGGCCCGTTTTAGATGTTCCTTTTAGTTCCATGAGAAAATAACCTGGTCCTAACGAACTCAAAACTTTTGGACTTTTTCCCTAAAACATAGGAGGTATTACAAGTTTTTTGTTGTTGTTATGGAAATAAATTTCCTACGGCCATACGCGAAAATATATCTTCATGCTGTGAAGATATTTATAACGACCAACTTAAAGTGTCTCTGAGGAACAATTCTGGTCGATATGTTGATGTGTGTCAAAACTTCTTGTTGTTGTTGGTTTTTAATTCGGAACTTTCTTTTGAAGCCGACTGTGTTTTTTAAGCTTCTTTACGGATTCCCATGCTTATGACATTTCATTTTTATAATTAAGTTGATGTTATAAATAATAACTTCCCTCTCTCTCTCTCCTCTGCGCCCTGTGTACACTTCATCATTTTTATCTTTCCATCCAGTTATGCAGCATCCTCATATGGTTGCATTGCTTGATGTACACAAGCACTGACACTACACAGCAAAGAACTATCACAATAGGACCAGGAGGAGTATACTCGTAGTAGTGCCATCCTATCCTGCCAATTAATCCTGCACATTATTAGTGTGTCACTGGGTGTTGGCTGGGAGTATTCACAGCGTTGCGCCCTACAATTCCACTTCCTCTTTAACTGTGCGGAGGAGTAGTGAAAACAAAATAGCTTTGCTTCTCTTCAACTCACTAGTCACCGCATCAGTTCCATATATTACCCCCACCCATCATGCGATATCCCGCAGTAAGTACCGAATATGAATGAAAATTTTTCATTTATCCTCTTCCTCTCTTCGGAGTTCTTATGAATCTCTTTGTTGTTTTTGTTATATTTTTGTGCTGGAAAATCCTACAAGTTCCAAAGCTCGAGGAGGGAGCAAAAAACCAAACAATAACCAAACAAAAACGCATTACTTGCCTCTCGTGGTTAAGCGGGATATTCTCTCAACGCTAATTGACATTTTAAGCGTATTTAACAGTTGAAAAACAAAAACAGGAGAATAGCTGTAATAATAACGGAACGGAAGCAACTATTCCATCCATCGCTCTTCCACCATAAAACCAACCAACTCTGGCTGAATGCGAAATGCAGAAGAGAAAGAGGAAACTGCGTGAACAGCCCTTATTTAACTTTGGCATACCGCGCTATTTTACCACATTACACCACACACTAAGTGAAGTATGGAAACTCTGGCATAGCTTGCTGTGTACGTCAGGCAGGGCTTATAATATTGTAGAGGCAGAGACACCCCTTCAGGGACACTCAATTAACGATGCAGGCAAAAATTACTAAAAGGAAGCACATAAAATAAAAGGAAGAAAACAAAAAATTATAAAACTCGAAAGGTCTGTTTGCTTTCAGTACACATAAGGGCCTTAGGGGTGAAGGGTGCAATATATACAAAAAGTAGGTACGTCAAACTTTTATGAATTTATGTTCACGCTCGTGAAAAAGTCAGCCCTTGAAGTTTAGCGATAGAGAAGTCCTCTCACATAGTATACCAATGTTTGTGTGAAGCATACAGGGGCTCTTATGCTGGTGGATTTAGTTGGAAAATAAATGGAAAATATGCACATTTCAACGGTACAGCACTTTCCATGTGTCGAATACAAGTTATAATTCATATGTATGTAGCTTCTGTGTGTGTACCGTTGTGCCCGTTCGGCAAGGAGTTTCACTAAATACAAAACAAAAACATGCAAACTTTTGAATGGCAAAAATGAAACACAAATAAACCGGGCACACGGCGACACAATGCAGAAAGATGTGTCGCCATTTTTTTTTTTTTTTGTTTGATGGTACCGCCTTCCACCTTAGCTAACTCATTATGACATCAGCAAAGGAAAACAGTTTTTATTTCTTTTGTTTTGTTTTGTTTTTGCTTTTAACAACACACTGGGTTATGAATTTTTAATTCTTAAATTTTTTTTATATTTAAAATTAAGCCAAGCAACAGCTTTTTTGAAGTTTTTTTCAGCTGAAATAATGAAGAAATTATGTTATTCTTTAATACAGGGTGTTTCGCATGATAACTGATTACATAAGACGGTTAATTACTTTTCCATTTGTTTCGTAGTATTTTTCTGGCACAATTTGTCTGAGAGAACGTTTTTTTTTTGTATAACATAAAAGAAGCTAAAAATTAGTAAAAGAATTGTTGGAAGAACTCTTAATTAAGAAATTAATAAAAGATTAGGTTCTGTTGCATGCGATTTAGTGGGTTAGGGAAAGAATCGTTTTTTGTCCGTACCAGTTGCGTATACAGGGCCATGATCCTCCCCAAGAACTTATAGAACTAATGCTAGAAATAATTCAAAATGTTAGATTTTCGTTTTTAGAAGACTTAATCGAAAAATTTTCTGCCTTTACAACTTTCCTAAAAAAAAATATCAATTTCTGAAATAGTCTAGTCAAAAAAAAAAAAAAGACAAAAAATACGAGTTAGGTTGCACAAAATTGCAAAAAACTGCTTTTTAGGGATGTTGTTTTGGTAGACCTAAGTTTGGTTTAATACTTAAAATGTCTCAATGGATTTGCTATTGATTTTCAAAATAGGTTATCCAACGAAGGGAACGTCTAAAAAGTATCCTACAACCCTTGGCAAAAATCAATACATATTTCAATTAAAATTTCAACAAAATGACACATTCTTGTAAAAAAATCCAGTTAACGACAGGAAAAAGATTACAAATGTAATTCTAATTTTGTTTTGGTAGACTTTTTATCTATAACTTTTTCAAAAACTAAAAACGCTTGATAGTACTACAAGTTTTATGTACATACTTGGGAAAATCTCAATTCAATTTTCTATTGTTTATACAAAAAAATTGGTTTTGTTGGCAAAAAATGAGTTAAAATAGTGACACTACAAACAAGCAGATTACCACTCAAAATTTCAAAAAGTGAGTAGTAGGAATTCGATGCCAAAACTTAACCGATATTTTGAGATTCAAATGCATGCCGAAACAAGCTTTCTAAAAATTGGTATATTTTTGCGTTCGGACAATTTTAAATAGTATTTTTGTAAAAAAAAAAAGAGAAAGCAAAAATTGTTTTTGCATTCCATTAGATTTTTCTCAAAATTTTGTTATTAAATGGTATAAAAAATTATATTACGTTGTAACAAAAAAGTAACAAATTTTATAAGCTGGTCGAATCCGACGACCAAAGCCGACAGTTTTGTTGAATTTTGATGAAACTCTTTTCAAGTTTGTGAAGCTTTCATAGCATGTACAGTACAAATGGCTGTTTGGAGTTAACTTAATCCAAAACTTCTTGCGTTTACGGATTCCAATTATCTTGATTCTAACAAAAAAAAAATCGTGTGAACAAATTTCCAACGGCAACGACACGTTTCTTTGCGTGTGATGACTTTCATCGACTGACTTTTGCCAAACCATTTTCATATGATGTAACTTTTGCCAATTTTCTGTTTTCGTTATATTAGCAAGACCTGTAATGAAATTCATTTATAGCTTTGTATCCACCATTTTTCCTTGAACAAAATTTATTATTTAAATTTTAAAAAAATTAGAGGTTTTTATTTTCTTAATCTTCACATAAGATAATCTTAAATTGAGATCATTTCCTTTGAATTTAAAACACTAAATTCTAATTTCTAATTTCTTCGTTCTGTTTTTTGTTGACAACATACTTATACCTAAAAACTTCAAAACTTTTGTTTCATCAGAGCATATGCGACATTATAAAATGTATTTTAAAGAATTTAAATTGTATACTTGATTGCGGTAACAAAAACCAAAAAACCTTTGCTTAGCAAAAATTCTAATGCCCAAAACCCTTTTTTTTATCATCATATATAAATCTTAATTCTGTTAAATAACTGCAAGCATAAATTTCTTTATTTTCTCCAAATTCCATAGATTTATGTGTGTTGATAGTAGAAAAATAAATAAAAATTCTTTTCGAAAAAAAACATCCATCCATCCATACAAAGATACAATTTCGTATAGTATTCAAAATCGAGTTATTTTTTTGTTTTACGACCATCAACCTCACACCAAAACACTATCACGAACAAGAGGTTAAAATATTCAAGATTTGATTACGTCAATATTATAGGGCTTTTCGACGCAAAACCGAGGACGATTTTATTACAATTTTCTGCCATTAATTTGATCACGCATAGGCTATAAAAATCGGTGACAGAGATACATCATTTTTTGGGGGTTATTTGAAATGCGTGCGGTTAGTATTTTATATATGCGGTTCCGCACCGAATACAATATATTTTCATTTTATTGCCACCAAAATATCCTTAATATCCCTTTTTCTTAATTAGATAATTCAAATTCATTTGCGTCATAGAGCTTAGAGGTCGTAAAAATAACAATCAACTATGGTACAAGAGCCACCAATCCAACATTCACTGTTTCGGGATTTTAGCAGAATGTGAATAGTTTCTACACTAACTGATATTTTAAGTGGTTTTGTAAGACTATGACCGATTTCTTCTCGCTGGAATTGTGCACTCAAGTAATAGGTCACACAAAATTCGTAATCACTTCTTTCCATATTCTATGCCAAAATTTGTTTCCATCACAATAACCAACAATTTCCTTCAAACTTGAGATACGTTCTTTGCTCAAATTAAGCGGAAAGAAATTAGTTCACAATAAAGAGATAAATTTGAAATCATAAATAATTTCCTATTTCTTCCAAAAGAAGAAAAAAAAAATAGGAACCAAATCAAATCAAGGGACAACAGCATCCCAGATAGAACCACCAACAAGAAAAAAGATACAAGAATCTAACAAATGCGCATTTTGAAAAGGAAAATCCATAAATTTCCACTCGAATAAATTGGAAAAATCTTTTTTTTTGTTTTTTTTTTGTTTTTGCCTTTTCTTCTAAACCAAGAGAGAAACACTATCTTTGTTGACGCGATGCGATGGTACTATGTGCAGAGTAGAAAATCACACACATCAAAGCAGAATGTTAAGATAGATACTATAGATATATACCAGATACTGTAAGAGCAGCATGAAAAATGTATGAGAATAAAGCTCATACAAGACATGAGGACGAGGAGGACTACTAGAAAATCATTGGCACGGAATGAAGCCGCACTAACTTGCAAGTATTACCGAAAATTGATTGAAGTTACATTAAATTTTGGTAGTATGGAGGATTTTATTACTTCTTGTAGTTAAATTAAAGAAAATTTTCTAACGCTGAACCGTTTTATAATATTATCCTTAATTTGAGTTTAATAGTGGAAACAAATTTTGATGTTAACTTTTAAGGGTGAAATATATTCCAGTACTTGAATTTTGAGTAAGATTTTGGCAGCAATAGTCTTCATATGAAAATACAAGAACGGAAGCACCTTTATGCGGAACTGTAGTCCGAAGTCCGAATTATGTCCTCAGACAATAATCTTATCCAGCCAGTAACCAGTAACCAGTAACCAGGAACGAGGGACCAGTTACCAGTAACCAGTAACCAGTAACCAGTAACCAGTAACCAGTAACCAGTAACCAGTAACCAGTAACCAGTAACCAGTAACCAGTAACCAGTAACCAGTAACCAGTAACCAGTAACCAGTAACCAGTAACCAGTAACCAGTAACCAGTAACCAGTAACCAGTAACCAGTAACCAGTAACCAGTAACCAGTAACCAGTAACTAGTAACCAGTAACCAGTAACAAGGAACCATGAACCAGGAACCAGGAATCAGGAACCAGGAACCAGGAACCAGGAACCAGGAACCAGGAACCAGGAACCAGGAACCAGGAACCAGGCACCAGGAATCAGGAACCAGTAACCAGTAACCAATCACCAGTAACCAATCACCAATAGCCAGTATTCAGTTACCAGTAACTGTGATGGATATGGTGGCGTAGTACCAACTAACATTTGTTAAGCCAATTTGTGGTCATAAGCTCAGTACCTTACGTACGCTGCAGATTTGGACACACAAATACACAAACCAATGAAAAAATTATACCAAAAGTCATTTTTTTTAACAAAGCCATCCAACAACAGTTTTATTCACAGAAAGCCAGAAATACCAGACAAATGGTCTGTTTCTTCTTTTATAGAAGTTCCCTTCCAAAAACACTTGTTCCATTTTAAATTCGAAAACTTTCCTCCTAGAACCTACCAGACTGCTTTTAATCAATATACCAATTTTGAAAAACCAAAGAATTGTTTGCTAAACCAAAGAAGCTACAAAAACACTCACACATTCTCAAAAAAAAAAAAAAAAAAAAACTGAAAGCTTTCCTACCAAAAATGAACTAAGAATATGTGCCTGCATTTATCCAATACATCAAATTGATTACCCGCAAATCCTTTTTGATTTATTTCCGTTGAATAGCATTCATTTGAAGCTATTCGTAGTCTTTTGCTTCTTTTGTGTGTGTTTTTGCAGTGAGTGTATTATGGATGATGTATTATGTGCATGTGGTGATTTCAAACTAAAAACCATCAACCGAAAAAAACCTTTTAATGGCTTTTTTGAAAAAAGAACCAAAAAACAAAACATTTAGAAAAATCAACACTTTCCCACTCTAAACTCTAGAAGACCAAGCATCAAGCACTTGCTTGCATCAATAGAGAGAGAGTGAATATACGCCGTAAAGTGAAATACATGCTGGACTTACAACAGCATAATAGTTAAGAATCCACGCCCCATCCGTGGATGATCCTCGAAACCGTCTATTTCTTGTTTGTCGTCTGCCCCGTCTGTAACCGCACCTTTGTGAACAGTGAACCATTAGACCATTAGAGAAGGTAGTGCAAACTTTTTGAATGACTTTATCCGGCTTTTTTGGTTATTCCTCGCTTCTGCTGCTGCTACCATCACTGTGTGGAACTGGCTTGTAGGGATAAAATGATGCGCTCCACTCTTAACAGAAAGAACGGAGGGCAATGGTATGGATGGCATGGCAAGTCATCTCGATTATCTGTGGGTCGCAGCATATCCTGGAAACGACTACGACGACGACGACGACGACGAGGTTCTTACATTACAGAGGTTTGTTGGAAAATAAATATTTTCTATACTTCTACTTCTGGTTTTTCTCCTCTTTTTTGCCTTTTTGAATGGCGTGATGCATCCTCGGGTCATTTGATTCAAGTTAGTTTAAACTGGGTGTCTGTGTGTGTGCGAGTGGTTGTGTGTTCTAAAGTTGTATTGCCACTGGCGTTTGGCTTATACGAATTCGTTATTTACCATTCAGCCACCAAAATGGAACTGAAAAACGGATATTTTCAAAAAGGATTTGCCAGAGTTAAGTATACAAGCATATGACGATGATGATGATGATGATGATGATGATGAACACAAAAAGTCCTTTTCTTTTCAACAACTATACTATACTACTGCGAGCTTCATCCTTATATTGCATTGTACAATATTTTCTCTTCTTTATTCAATGGTCTATTGAATAAGATGTGTGCGGTTGGTATATGTTGTGTTTCTTGAATGCACGAACCAACATTATACTACAGTAGGTTCATCCTGCATGGTGCATTGTATAATATCCTTTTTTTTTATCGAGAACGGACAACTTCAAGTCAAGGCAAACAGCAAACTTCTATAAGAAAGGTGCTCAGAGCTTGGATGACGTTGAGTGCTCTTTCTTATTTTGAATATCCGGTATCTGGGTCATCAGTTTCATCATCCATGGTTTGGCTTTTAACATCAACATATAGATTATTTATACGATAGCAGCGCCCAGGGACAAAAGATAGAGATTATAAAATTTTGTATATGAAAACAAAAATCATATCATCATTATATTTTGTCCTTATTTTTATGGTGTCTCCTCTTAATTATATCGTCTAGATGTAAGATGCTTACTTTTTTGCTCTTAGATTCAAAGTTGCAGTGGATGCTAAAACTTCATATATAAAGTTTTTAATTTATAAGAAATTAAAAAAAAAAACATAAAATCTATTAATAATATGACTTAAACAACTTCTTAAATTGTTTTGATCTCAAAACTAAGTATGCCATTTGATTTTGTTAAAAAAGATTAATTAGAGAAAAAATTTTGAAAATCGTTAGAGCCGTTCTTAAAAAAATTAATTTTGTATGTACAAAAATTATAAAGCTTTGTTTAAAAAAAAAACAAATTGAATGCCAATTTCAAGAAAATATTAATGGACATCTAAAACGAAAATTTCAAAAAAAATCATTGACGCGTTTTCGAAAAATTGATTTTTGAAAAAAAAAATTTTAAACTTTTTTAAAAATCCAAAATTTTTTTTTCAAAATTTTGATATAAAATAACTTGAAAATTGTTGAGAACCTCTTATGCAAAAATTGTCATCGAAATCCGTGGAGTAGCTTATGAGAAAATCAGAAAAGAGAAAAACCGTTTTTTTATTCTAAAAGTATGACCTTGCCTCTTGTATTGCACATAAAAATTTTATTCAAAATCGTTAGAGCCGTTTTTGAGAAAATCAAGTTTTTCCACATTGGTTGTAGGCAGGTACCGTTGATTTTGGTCCTAAAAAAGAAATTTCAATTTCCCCTCTAGGGAATCACCAAAAACCCTTAACCAACAAGTTTGAAGATAGATTTAGGCTCTTACTCTAGCCATTTTTAAGATATTATTTATAAACATCTAAAAACTAAGTTTTGAAAAAAAAAATTGAATAGTTTTCGAAAAAATGTTTTTTCAAAAAAAAAATTTCAAACTTTTTTTAAAAATCCAAAAAAATAATTTTCGAATTTTTTTTTTACTAAATATTATTACAGCATTCATGTAAAAAATGGCTGAAATGGATTGAGTAATGAAGGAGAAAATCCGATTTAAAAAAATGATTCTATGGCAGGTACCGTTAATAACGGTTTTTGAAAAAAATGGTTTTCATTTAAAGATATTCCCTATCCAAAAAAAATAACCATGATTTTTTTAATCAAAATCGTAGGAACCATTTTTGAGAAAAATGAGTTTTTCTAAAAACGGTATATGCATGCCAGGTACCGTTGCGGTCCAAAAAAAATAATTCAAAAATGGTCTGGGAATATTCTCTAAAAAACGCTACATACCAAGTTTGAAGTAAATGGACCAATCCGCTTAGGATGTGGTCTCTGACACAATTGTCGGACCCACTTTTTTAAAAATTGACGCCCTTACGGATTTAAAAAAAAAAATTATTAAAATTTTTCCTTAAAAATCAAGTAACTTTTTATTTTTTTTAAGACAAATTTAATTTTTTTTATTAATTTGGTTGCCAAAAAATGAGGCCATTAAATATTGGAAGAAAAACATATTTTTTTTGGCGCACAAAAGTGGAGAATGACCTCAACCAACTGAAGGACAGAGCTGGCTGGAGAGGCATGTTGGTTGAGGCCGTAATCCATCCTGGATTATAAGCGTCTCCTTAAGTAAGTAAGTACTCAGTTAGATTAAAAAATTCTAGGATTTTTGAAAAGCATCGTATATAGGGATTTGATATTTTTGTTTAATGAAATATAATTAAATAATCGAATTTGTTCTTTATATGCACCACAAACTTAACCATTTTGTAAAATTTCAAGACTCTAAGATGATGAATGAATATATGCCACGCCCCCTAAATAAAAATTCTTAAATTTTCGTTTGGTTCCTTTTATGTGCACCGCAAGTTCAACCATTGTTCAAACTTTGAGGACTCTACGATGATTAGAAGTGGTGCATATTATTTGATACCAAGTCAGTGAATATGGGGGATTCAGAAGGGAAATTTTCAAACTTTCGATTTTTTTTTATATGCTTTTCAAAGACTACAGTTATTGTTTACAATTTTAAGATTTCTAGGATGATCTGTCAGTGGGTCAGTGGTCAGCCTTACTGTATCTCATAGACTACTTATTTGTTAGTATCTGAAATTTGCTGACCTAGGTGTTATAAACTCACTTAACTAAACATTATGTTTCAAGTTGTTAGCTCGATTTGTACAGAATTTAGCGGGGGTCGCAATTTGTCTGAGTTTGTTCCTGTAAAAAAATTGGGTGTACTGTACAGTGTACACTGTACAGTATGCATAGTGCTGAAGTTTGCTAAAGAACTTGGCTGGGTAGTAATTGATAGTGAATTTCTCAATAATTGATCTCTAATAAACCTTTGAGTAGTCCTTTTTTTTTATGATAAATGATTTTGTCTGAACGTGACTTAATAAATGATTAAAATCAAATCAAAATCATCTTGAATGAAAATTTTACTTTAAAACTAAATTAAGTAATATTATTATAAATGAATAATACGTATGCATTATGTATTTGTTTTAATGATGAAATTACGTTCGCGTATGTCATTTTAAAATCCGAAACAATACTTTAAATCAACCTTAAAATACATTGTAATTGGAAGAAAAACATACATAAATTAATTAAATCGTTTTATAAAACTCATTCTGTTCGTTACAATTTTTAAATACATGCAATACATCAAAAATAATTGATTTTTATTGATAATCTCTTTCAAGTGCATTTAAATAAACATTAAACTAAAAAAAAGAACATTTGTACAGATCCAATAATACAATTAAAAATTAAAAAAAAAAAAAAAACGTTAATGAAAATTTAATTATTCATTTTTTGCATAGCAATTAATGAACTTCACCAGTAAGTTTTGTCATTTTACATATTTTTTTGTTGTTATTCATTCCATACAAAAACTTTAACCGCATTGATAAGGCTAATAATTGTGTTAATTCAGAAGATTTATTCTCATTCAGCTAAAATATTAATTCAATTTTGTGAAACGTGCAATACAACTACTAATGATACTCACACATTAACCATAACCAGACCACTGTCATCAAAAATCCATTGCAAATAATTGAAATCTGATTCAGGTAACCGAACTTGTATTAAATTATTATTAATGGGGTGCATTATAGGGTTGCCAAAGATAGATTTATGATTTTCATTAATGGATTTAAATTAAATTGTCATTAAATTAAGTTACTTCCTGTCTTAAATGCCCTGGTGTGTATGTTTGATATAAATATTTTGAAAATCATGAAGTTCTAAGGAAAAGTATTGGATTTGTATAAAAATTCGGCAGAAGTAGAGGCATAGAGAACTAAAATTGTTTCTTTCTCACTTAATCTGCAGTCAAAAGTATTATATTACCAAAAAGTTATGGCACAGTGATAAAATTTGGCAGAAATATGTAACTGGTCATCTTTACCAAGAACTAATAGTCCATAAAATTATACACACACATACACGGTAAAAAAAGGTTTTTTTTAGTGGAAGGAGACATTTTGGAATGAGCACTTAAATTGTTATTCATCTACTTAGGGGTGGATTGCTAACGGTCAGTTTTTTTTCAATAACATCTTTTTTTTATATTCTATAACTTACATCAAAAGTCTCAAAAAATAACCGTTTGGATGATCAAACAAATATTTCTGCCGAATTTTATTTTCAAGGAATTGGTAATAAGTTTACTGCTGAATGAAAGTACAACATGTTAATGAACAAAAGACTATAGCTAATTATCGGATTGTCTTAACATTAATCTCTCTGAGATCTTCATTAAATAAACTGCACGACTGGATCGCATGAACTTGCTCTTGTAATTCAAAATTATTGTATGTATTTGTAAATTGAAAAAAAAAGCAAAGTTTGATCGAAATCGTTACAGCCGTTTTTGCGAAAAATTCAACATTTTGCACATCTTAATCCAAATTTCAAAAAATACAGTGACCCGTTTTCGAAAAATGAATTTTTCAAAAAAAAAAAATGTTGAAAGATTTTTTTAAAAATCCAAAAATTATTTTTTTGAAAATTTGTATATTAAATAATTTTAAAATTGTTAAGAAACTTCCACATACAAAAAATCATCAAAATTGGTTCAGTCGTTTGAGTGAAAGTCGAAAATGTAAAAAAAAACGGTTATATGTTAAGTACTTCATTTCAAAAGTATGACCCTACTAACAATAGCAGACACAAAAATTTTAATCAAAATCGTTAAAACTGTTTATGTAAAAAGTTAACTTTTCCTCAATGGTTATATGGCACGTACCGTTAGTTTTGGTCCTTAAAAAAAAATTTAATTCGCTTTTAGAATTGCGAAACCCACTTCTTTTGCATTCTGTATAATCGTAATGACATGTATGATTGTTATCTTGAGTTCTATTTCTCTCACGAATCCTAAATTTGCCCTAGATAGTACATAGATCGCAAGTAAAAATTGCATTTTTAAAATTTGATAATTTTTAAAGTTATAAAAATGATTTTTCAGCTTTCGCCAATATTTTAATAAACATGGTTTTTAACAATTTTTTTAAAGGTAGAGTTTGAAGATACAGAATATGGAACCAAATTTTGAGAGCAAAATTAAGTAAACATAATTTTGACTAATTTAGAATTTTGACCCCAACACAAAAATCCTCTGTGCCAAAATATATCTCGACTGAAAAGGTAAAGAGTATTTTATGTCATTTTTCTAAATTTTTCAGGAGAGCAAAAAACAGTTTTTAAGTAGTCTCTGAAAATCTCTGAAAAATCATCATTTGGCAAATGACTAAAAGTGAGCGTTTTCAAAAACCCCCTCCCTAGTGTACATTAACATTCTTTTTTTGGACGGAAGAGTCTACAAAAATAACCCACCATTACAACACACAAAAATGTAAATGTTCAAACCTTTTAGTTTTACAGTAAAAATGCTCAAATTGTCTTATCATTATCATACAAAAAAAACCTCTTTAAATTTGAAAACCCACTTTTCAAAAATATTTTATGTAATTACCCTTACTGGAAAAACACAAATGCAAAATTAAAATAATGTCGAAATCCTTTGAGAATGGCAACCCTGTTAGTAAGTAAAAATTCATAAATCTCATTTAGTTTGAAATTCTTATTCTAAAAAAAAGTTGCATGAAAAACAAAATTCCACACAATCCGCTCCAAAACCTTTTACCTCTATAGCTTAGCTGATGCAAATTAGTGTTCAGGAAATAACATTTATTTGCTATCAAACATAGCTATTTGAATCCTGCGATATGAATAAATTTTCAATTCAATAAAACAGCAAACAAAAATAAGCTCCACCAAAAAATCCCCGTAAAGCAATTATTATCATGAAAACAGGAAATAGCAAAACACACCGGTCGGTATGGCGGGCAAGTACAAAAATAAAAAAAAAAAAATAAATCAATTAATATTCAGTATTGGAAAATAATTTCAATTGAAAATGCTTTTTGGAAATATTTGTTTTAGACTTTATCCTGTAGTTTTCAATGTATGTGTTTGTTGGGTGGTTGATACAACATCAACACAGAAAAACAAGAAATAACCACACGAGTAAAATCATCATTCTGCAGGATATTCAATTTTCAGGCAGAAATTTGTTTTCGCATAAAATGAAATTTTATATTTTTCGAATGTAATTTTTTGGATAACAAAATATCACATCTGCATAAAAGATGAATGAATCAATTGGTTCACAGGACATGTTTAATATTTTCAATAAAAAAAAAGAGAAAAAAAAAACCTTTAAAACACGTATATTGAAGGTATAGAATATTTTCACACATTGTTGTCGTTTTTTGTTTGTTTTTTTTTTTTTTTTTTTGAGAGTGAAAATGATAAACTCCGAGAATCATTGATGCTAAGCGCTTAAACAACATTCGAATTAAATTAATCGAATGGAAAAAAATGGCATTCAATCTTCTTGGTTGGTCGTTATGAAAGTAATATGCAGTGGATTTCAAAAAAAAAATTGGTGTATGTATTTTTTTGTCGTCGTAATTGGAAATATGTATTTTCAACATGTTGTGTTTGGTTGGATGCATTGTTTTCTACCAAAAAGATTGATTTAATTGGCATATTCCAAGCAGATAAACATCAACACGGTATACAGAAGCGTTGGCGTAGGTATAGTAGGTAATGGTAACATTCTGTTGTTTGGATAATTTACTTTTGCCGACAGGAGGTAAATAAAAAAAAAAAAAAATATAAACGTGAGCAAAATAATTGAAAATTTGTGGTTTAATTAAAACTGAAAATGCATCGATGAAATATTTTGAGAAAAAAATAAAATTTATGCCACAATAATCGTATTTATGTATAAAATACTGTATTTCTGGGGGCTATACAAAAGTGAACAGTTTGATGAATTTACTTCAATTTGAAAAATAATTTATAGAACAAAAAAAAAAACAAATTTTAGGAAAAATTAATTTTCTATTTTCGTTTTTATAAGTATCAACATTTTGTTTTTTTGTTTTATGAATATTTCTAAGTCCTGCAAATAAAACTTGGAAAATGCCAAAAGGAATTCTTTTAAAATATTTTTCCAACACAGTTTATTTTTATCAGATTTTCTGCAGTGATCTTAAATAGGAACCATTAGTTTTCTGGTATTGTAGAATGTAAAATGATGATATAAAATCGGAGCTGGTATGTAAAAGTTCTATCTGGACTGTTAAATAAGTTGCGATAGAAACCCATTTGCACGTATTAGCAGTGTCCTTAGGAAAATCATGAGAAGAGAAGAAGAAGAGAAGAAGAGTTTGCTGAATTAATGAGAACATAACAGGGGTTGGGGTCGAAATAGTGTATGTGGCAAAATACTGTATGTCAAAATTCTGTACATCAAAACTCTGTAAAAATGCTACAAAAAAATATAATATAAAAATGAACTCCAATCTGTAGTGGGTCAGATCAGACAGGCCCGTAAGGGAAGATTTTATTTATTTATTTATTTATTTGGAAACAATTTTCTTCAATATTTTTTATCACTAAATAATATTATTTAATAAAAATAAATAAAGTAAAAGTAGCAGAAAACAAAAGAAACACATCAATAGTAAATTAATTATAAAAGAGAATAAAGGATAAATATATTTTAGTTACATTAAAAACAAAAACTACGGAATTTTAAAAATTATGATAATTTTTTTTAAATAACGGCTTAAAGTGTGCTTTAATGAATTAACACAAAACTAGGTCTTAGCTTAAATTAAAAGAAATAAATATTTCAAATTTGAGCTGAAATGGCTTAACTGTTTAAAATTTATACCAGGTCAACCCATTCTAAGATACAAAACCATGTCATTCATAAAAATCAATTTTAGAATTTTGTCTGAAACCAGATTTAGATTCAGAAAAATTATATGAAGGACAGAAATGTAATTTGAAGACCAGTGAATCAGCCAGCAATCTGATCGCCTTATAACTTTATTAGAAACGTAGAAAACCTTGAAAATGTGCTTAGGGCTGCAAAATACAATCGAGATCAGCTTGCAAACGTCAATTGGGTACAGAAAAAAAAAAAAAAAAAAATGGCGCTAGTAAACTGCATTTTTTGAAAAAAAATTTGTTGGATTCTAATTTCGAAATTAACAAATGTTCTAGGCATTAAATACAAATTTTTCAACAGGGCAACCGGAAACATAGTCTAGCATGATTTTTTTTATGAGGGTCGGAAATTTGGGGATACAGAAATGTGTTTTATGTGTGTGTTGAGCCATACAGAATGTGTTTTGAGCCATATATCGTATATTTTCGCATATTTTAGGATAATTCAAAATGTTTATGTATTTCACTGTTTAAAGTATATTTTTTGCATATTTCAGCATTTTAGGGCATATTTTTTGATTATTTAAGCATTTTTGGCATATTTTTGCATGATCGTCATTGTTCCACTAATTTGTGAAAAAAAAGGTAATCTGATTACATATTTTGATAATAAACTTTTTTGTCTTGCATGACGGCGTCAATATTCTGAATATTTGTGTAAGTGCACAGCTACAACGGTGTTGTAGGTATTAAACTTAATTTTTTTTTAAATCCATAACCAAGTTGGAGGAAAATGGTTTTAACTTTCAGAATACACGAATATAGTTCAGCTATGCCTCAGCTAAAGACTATGACTGCAAAGTCAGTGAAAGAATAAAAATGAATTGCACGAATGGATTGCACTAACTTGCTCTTATAGATTAAGTTACTATATATGCTTAGCCTTTTTAATAAAAAATTTATAAATGCAGTTTTACAAAAAAATTAAAAAAAGCATAAAATTCGATTTTCAAATGACTAAAACAGCTTCTAAAATGAATTTTATATGAAGTATCATACGAAGTATGCAATTTGATTTTTTTTATAATGATACATTTTTAGAAAAAAAAAATGTTTAAAATCGTTAGAGCCGTTTTTTTTTACTATTTTTTCTATATAAAATTTTGCAAGGACTTTTATAAAACAAAAATTTGTATGCCATTTTTAAGATATTATTTAACAACCAACATCTTAAAACTAAATTTTGAAAAAAAAAATATTGAGTAGTTTTCGAAAGAATGATTTATCAAAAAAAAAAATTAATTTTTTTATCAAAAAAAATAAATTCGAAATTTTTTTTATTTAACGTTATTACGGCAACTTTAAAGCTTTTATGTGAAAAAAAAATTGTTGAAATTCAATAAATCATGAAGGAGAAAATCGGGTTAAAAAACAAAACGGTTGTATGGCAAGTACCGTTAATACCGGTTTTTGAATAAAATGGTTTAATAAGATAGACCTTATCCAAAAAAATGACCATGGTTTTTTTAATCAAAATTGCTGGAACCATTTTTGAGAAAAAATTACGTTTTCCAAAATTCGTATGTGACAGGTACCTTCCATTATTTTTGGTAAAAAAAAAATTAAAAAAGTCTCAAAAAAACGCTACATACCAAGTTTGAAGTAAATCGACCCATCCGGTTAGGCTGAGGCTTCTGATACACACAGACAGACAGACAGAACTGTCGGAACCACTTTTTTTCATTCTCTATCATCGTAATGTCATGTTTCTTTGTTATCTCAACTGTTTTTTTTACGAAAGTACAAAGTAAAATTAGCAAGTTAAAATAGAGGATAATTAACTGTCAATGTTTTATCCGACGTTTACAAATGGATTTAATATTTGTTTTCCACAATAATTGAAATGTTATCATTTTTTCAAAAACTCAAGGATAAAGCAGTTTTATAACATCCATAATAATATTGGTATTTTATTTGTAAGTACTTGTTTATCTACCTTTAACAGTTTTATTTATTACAAAAATTAATTAGGTATTTTCAAAAAAAAAAAAAAAAATACTCATTTAAAATGTCAAATTAAAATTTTTTTTAAATTAAATGTCAAAAAATTTGGAGAAATCTTCTTCAGTGACTTGACTTTTAATTTGCAGAAGTAATCATTAAAAATTAATTTTTTATGACTGTCCAAAATCAATTTTGTTCACGAATCCAGTTATTATTTCATAATTTTAAATATTAGTTAAAAGATAACAAAATTCATTTTCTGCTTAAGAAAAAAATTACATGGTATTATTTTTCAAATTAAAGCACATTTAATTGTTTTGAAGTGTTTGCATTGTTTTCGGTATGCCAATAATACAAGTAGAGTCTGTCCATTGACCCAACAAATCGGAACTTAAAAGCAGTTTTGTTTTCCAGAATTCGGAATCTCGATTTTTTTGATTTTCCTACAAAAATATTATAAAAAGACCCTCTCCTTAATTCTTATAAAAAAAATGTTCTTATGAGCTCACAATTAAAATCAAATTCAACTTAAACTCATATTTTAAAAATGATGTATTTTCGCATAATAATAAAAAAAATATGATTCACATTTATTCAATTTGTTTTTTTTTTTTTTAAACGACTTAATATTTTTCTGGCAAATTATATTAACTTTTCCTTTCGAAAAAAAAAACATTATTTTAATCAATATCATCTCTTGAACAATAAATTTACATCCTACAATTTATGGGCTAAATCAAAAATAATCTAAAACAAAATCTTTCTATAATGTCCCAATTCGAAAATAAAATCATCCTCAACACATTGCAATAAAATATCTTGAAGCAATCTGAAAAGCAATCCTCGTTCAGAATTAATTTCGAGAAAACATTCCAATCTCTTTCGACCGGTGGAAGGAAAACTTTCTGTTTGTTTGTTTTTTTTTTTTTTATTTTAAATTTTTTGTATTTTGTTTTTATTTTCCATTATTGCATACCGATTTGCAAATTCCTCGAGGACAATCTTCTCTCTTTCCAAAACAAAAAAAAAAAAACAGGACAAAATAAATAAAAAACATTTTTTCAACTACTCACCATCATCGTCATCGTTGTCGTTGTCGATGGAAATATCTGCAGTATCAATAGCAGGTCCCCTGGCTACGGCTACATCCATGCCAGTAGACGAGCCACCAGGAGTAGCAGCATTCACACCCTGGCATTGTTGAATCCTTGAAAAGTGTATTACTATAAAGACTATAAGAAGCTTAAACACCCATGTCCTGGTGTCACACATTGTCCATTTCACACACTTTCACCTTGCGTTAGATTTTATTTTATATGATTTTTTTTCTTCTTATTTTTATTTTTCTTCAAATATTCAAGCCAATGAAGCTCTGAATAAATAACAAATATTTCAAAAACTAAGGACGAGGCCAAGGATATACACAAAAAAAAAACAAGTAAACACTCTAGAAAAAAATATAAAAATAAAAACGAGAAACAAACCGGTTTAGAAAAAAAAAAGGAACAGGCTTTCGAATATTTGTAAAAAAAAAAACTTAGTTTTCCTCACTTTTAATGCACAGGATAAACTTTCCTTGAAAACTTGGAGATACGAAGAAACAAAAAAAAAAATACCAATGCGACCAAAGAAAATAACTCAACTCATTCACTATAACCGCACCACCAAAGGATGTGAGTCAGTAAAAAGGATATAATATTTTTTTGTATTTTTATAAATTTTATTTATAATTTATTATTTTTGTGCTTTGGGCTAGAAATACTTCTGGTTGAGAAAGAAGTTTTTTTTTTGTTGGTTTTATTTTGTTTTGCTTTGTTTTCAACGCACACACTATGGCAGCCTATACGAGCTACGAACACAAGGATGCAACTTTCTTAAATGAAAAAATATCCTCGAATATTATTGGTTTTATATTAATTTTTTGGGCTATCAGATTCTCGGATTGGAAATAAAAAGGAAGAACCTAACACCGGCACAGGAATCAGTAGACTGGCAAAACAATTTTAGCCAAAAAGCATGGTTCATAATATTGTCAACAGAGAATAAATGGTGTTTTTTTCTTCTCGGAGAATTATCCTTTTCTCAATGAATTTCCAGTGAATGGATGTGCGCAGGTTTTAGGTTAGAACTTCCAGTTGTTTTCCAGTCTCACGTTGGGCGCCACGCGTTTGTTGAATTCTTTGGAGTAGTTGATGATAATCAACAAGAACTAAAGGACTTGCTGTTGTTATTGTGAGGAATTTGAAATTATACGAAATTGACGTGTTTTATATATTTGTTTACAGCACATAACTGACCCACGTAATTTATATGAGGAAAATTATTGAGCATAGTCCTGATGTATTTGCCATGAAAGAAGCAAATACTATACAGAAAAACAAAATTGTTGTGTGATTATAATTGGCTTGCAATGTGAGCTTCAATGGCTCACAGAGTTTATGTTTGACGGAATGCTATAATGAATGGAAGATATAATTAGAATGAAATTTTTTAACAGGAATTTCAACTCAATATTTTATTTTATTGATGATAAAAAAAAAACACCTGGGAATTTTAGTATTTTTTTCACAAAACGAGTTTGCTTATCAAATGCTTCTTAATGATTGTTGGGTTAATTTCAAGGAAAAATGTAAATTTAAAACAGTAATGGCTAATAGTCATTGGAAAAATGAAATATTGTGCATTTTTCATCAATTCCATTTTTGATAACTTCATACTGTTGAAAAGAAAGAAATTTCAAAACTGATTGGCTGATATGATTCACCTATTTTTCGTCTTGCTATATTTCTGTGTTTATGGATATTTTTTTGTAGTAGAATATTCAGAACAAGGAGGGTATAATCTACCTACCTAAGAGATATAACAAAAATATTATTATTATGAAAGAAAATTTCAATTTTTTAATGCTTTATTGTTAGAATTTTCTCTCTTTCGCATTCTTAGTTAAAAAAAAACTGTCTGAAAAAATTTATTTTTATTTTCTAAAAAATTTTACATCAGATTTCTTTTGTTTTGTAAATGAAACTCTATAGAATTTTTATAGTCAATGTTTTTCAGAGTAAAAATTCATCAGTTGACACCAATTTTATCAAAGACAGCTTGACATTCAGAATGCCATTGCCTATATCCTTCTTTAAAAAGTTTTCCTCAAACATTTCAATGCCATAGTGACCATCTTTTACTTCACATAATAAAAGTATCCACAATCTCATTACATGTACTTTATTGTTTCCCACAAAATAAAACTTGAACCCTTGACCTCATGGTTCATAATTGTTTTATTTTTGTGCTTTTTTGTTAACAACACTCTACTCAAAGCAAATTTCCTTATCATTATTTTTTGTCTGTATCTACTCTAAGGCAAACAAAAAAAAAAACATTTTGAACAACCCAACATTCCCTAAACCAAAAAAAGAAAAAAAAAAAACAAGATTTTCTTTTCTTGGTTTATTTATTTTTAATTTGAATATTTTTTTGTTTGTTGGTCAGAAGGACAGAGACTAGAAAGAGTGCTCTTCTTTTGGGTTAGTTAAACCATTCCCAAGGGAACCAATAACCCAGGAAATGTATTCGAAAGCCTCGTCGAGCAATACAATTTCTATTTTTATTCTTTCATTCCAATCTTGAGAGTTCTCTTTTGTCCTCATATTCAATTTTTTTTTTTTTTATTTTTTAATTATTATATAAAGAATTTTTGTTTGTACCCTTGAATTTTTTTCTTCTCTTTATTTAATAAATTGGTTTGTGGATCTTATTTTTAATTGGTTAATTTTGCTATTTTATAAATTTAATTAAATTTATCGTATCCATTAAAAATGTGTGATAAGTTGAATTTAAGTAAGAAAAAAAAAAAATTAATATTACTCATACGCCATAGTGACCTGCTGAGTATAATAATGGCTTGTTAAACTTTTTTAAAAGTGCGAGTATTAAGGTGTAATTGATTGTTGGGGGGGGGGGGGGGAATGCAACTAGCTATGTATTTCTTCGATGAAACAAAGACATGATACATTACCTCTGTGCTCGAGAGGTGTAATTGTGTCTGTTATACAATATCTATAACCTATCATTTTCAGAGCTCTATTTTAAATTCTGTCCAAGAAGTTCATGTGGATTATAGGAGTACCTGCCCAAATGTTAGAATTGTACTCGAGCTTTGGACGAATAAAAATGCTTTATACATAGTAGCTAGATCAGAAGGAGCGAAAAATGTTCTCCATCTCTGGAGGAAACCTAAGCATTTCGCAGAATTTTTTGCAATACCGAATATGTGCTTGTTCTACAAAAGGTTGTTTGTAACTCAAATAACGAATAGATAGCGGCATGGAGGGAGGGTAGGTTCTGCCTGAACGATAGCATTGTGTTTTAGAAGCAATACACTTTACGCTCTTTTTTACTATTACCTACTGAACAAGTGAATAATATAGTCGATTTAATGAACCTATCATAATTCAGCATTAAAGTTCCACAACTAAAGTACATGGATGTGAATCTTCAAACAAGTATGAAGAGCTGAAAAGCTTAGATAGTGAGGTGGCTTAGACATATAATTGTGCTCTTGGCGAACAAAGCATGAAATTACCATTTCACCGTTTGTAGTATGTCATTATAACAGTGAGTTTGAGTGATTAGGCCACTTTGGATTCCAACTAGAAGGGAAGATACAAGAGTTTTTCTGTATTGCTCATCAAGAGGCCGAATCGTAACCGTCATGAATCAACCCTGGGTATGGATCAAATGTTCTTGACCAACCAGAAGTTCTCCCGCAAAGTAAACCTGTCTGGTATGAAAGTCAAAAAGCGGCCCTACCGGCCGGCAAGCTAAAACCATTCAAACTATAAGCTGATTAATAAAAAAAACTTTTTTTTTCTACCCCAAGTTTAATCGAAATCGTTGGAGCCGTTTTAGAGAAAAATCAAATTAGTCGAAACCGATATATGGGAGGTATTCGTTAAGTTCCAGATACATAGGTATTCAAAAACAACAACAATAAAAAAAACTTTGGATATTACGAAAAATTTTCTGTACCAAATTTCAAGAAAATCTATCAACCCGTTTAGATTGGGACAATCTGTACATAAAGGCGCAAAGACAAACAGATGAACAGACAACAAACGCACAGACCGACGGGCAGCATGACGAAAACCACGTTTTTTTTTTGTTTCTCCATCATCGTAATGTTGGTTTTGATTAAAAACTCAATTTTTTTTTGACACGAAACCAATACTTGGCTTATTTAAAGAGCAAGTAAAAATGAGGAAGAGAGTCGGAGACAAGACGGAGCCTTAGGGCACACCAGCATTTATTTTTAAGGTTTCAGACTTGAATCCATCTGAAACGACTTGTATTGAACGATTTGAAAGGTAATTTCTAATCCATCGAAGAAAAGATTCATCGACACCAAATTATCATGCATTTTCGACAAGAGAGACAAGAAATCTACCGATTTTTTCAAAATTAATTCGGCTAAAATTGTTTTTTTTTTTTTTTTAAACAAATCAGTGCATAATATTTTAACGAAGTAACAACTTTTATTAGATTTTAAAATACGGGAGAGCAATTTGAAATGTTTGTAAAAAGTTTGAAAGTGCAACATGTTGTAGAAAATTAAATGAAAATTGTATTACCGTTTTTAAAAATTTAGTTAAAAATCAAACAGTTAACCAAAAATAGCGTTTCAGAACTTTAAATGAGCAATTGTAAGCTGTTGCCTAGCTCTCATGACCAATGTTGATTTTAACATATTAAGCTAATTTTTTTTTTAATTTCAGTATCAAATTGACCAATGTCTTGCTTTAAAACATCCACTAGCCTTTCCAAAATGAATTATGTATTTTTCTTAATCGCCTTGAGTATAGAATTAAAAATCCAATCCTTACCATACCTTAGTGTTCATATCCCTTCAATACAAAACGGTATCACATGCCCCTCTAAAAATTATTCAATTATCTTGTCCAAAAGGGTTTTTCTTTTAAGTTTCATAAATATTCAATCAAAAGTAATAGTAGCATAATAAAATTTTCCATCAAACCCCTTTTCCAATTGCTGAAGGAAAAAAAAATTCAATTTAAGACAACTTCATTATTCAAACCGTTCGAAACCGCAAATATGTTTTATCGTTTGGACTTTCAACTCAATGGTTAGTAATTAGTTAGAAACAGAGCACAAGCATATACTGTAACGTGTATCTATTACCCATGTGGCGTATGTACTCCGTATCATGTTAACCTACTTCACATTCAAAACATCAAAGTAGAACTATAACCTGTAAACATATCCTCTCTGCCATCAACTACTACATTCAATATGCATCAGCACCACACATATCCTTTTTGACATGGTCCTTCGAAATTAAAAAAAAAAAAAAATTATGAAAAAAAAAAACGTTCTAATATTGTAAGGGGTCAATGAATTTTTTATTTGCCCTCACTTGAGGAAGAAGTGGTCTCTTGTCTCGTTCAGCAACAACAACCCTTTGGCCAAGAAATAAGCAAAAATGAAAGATATACAAAATATAAACGTATAAGCACACACACCAAACAAGCTAGCACCATGATAGTCCTTTGAAACGGACAACAACCAAAACAGCAACAATGTAAAATCAAGTGGTTTGGCCTCCTCCGCTCCGTTCCACATTTGTGTATCGCCAAGCACCGAGCACATGATGGTCGATGTTTTTAGGGTGCTTAACATGACAACATATGAGAAATTGCTTAGAAAAATAAAGGTGTGAACTGAGTTTCACATAACTGCTTTCAAGTACGAGTGATACGGATGAAGATCTAACTAAGCTTGGGGAAGGACTTCAAGCGTCAACTTAAGCTGGGATCATCAAGTATCAGTAAGAAACGTAACTAAAATCTTCTTGAAATGTTCAATGTTGGACTTTATGCTTAAACCTGTACAAATGATGGGTTTCAGAAGAATTTCAAGAATTTCAGCTTCCTGATAGAAGTGGCCAAACTTAAGCTTTTACAGAAATAGATGATTCGATCATTTTTAAAATTGAGATCAAGTATCGGAATTCTCTCATAAGGAAACTTATCATCCTAAGGCTTACCATCGACTCGAGTCCTACAAAATATGGAAGTTAAATCTAGTGACTTAAGGACTAGTACTTTTGTTTATTCTTCCACTACTTGCCCTTTAAGCAGGTACCTAAGCGTGCAAGTTGAAAAATATTATAAAATAGAGAAGAATTGAATTAAAAAAAGAAAATATGGACCACGAAGTAAAAAAAACAAACAAAAAAAACAACAACAGCAAACATGACTTCACCGCAGTCTGTGTGAAAGTTGCGTTATTATGGGTTTCGGGGAAAAAGGCTTACAGTATATTGCTCCAAGCTGCACCGCAATATTCATTTCTAACACAGCTGTATGGTTGTTTCTTGTGCATCCGGTGCACATATTTCGAATAATAGCACCGCGACTTTTATACCGAAAATACTACGACTTTTTTTTTCATTTAAATAATTTTTTGTTTGGAGTTTTGTGCACACAAATTTTGGCATTAGATGAAAGCATTGCCATTGTTTGGAATCTTGAATGGTTATTTAATTAATGTAGGTCATTTAATTGAAGTACTAGAAAAATTTAGTGGCAGTCAACTAACAAAATAGGGAGTAGAGTGTACGTTTTCTGGAAATATAACGTAGTTCTCTCCAACTCTTCCCCAGCTGTGCAGATTCACTTTCAATTGTACTGCGCCATGTGCTTCCCGGCCGACCCAACCCTCTACCTGCCTGTGTGAGTGGGTTCCATTGCATCACTTGGCCAGCAATGCATTCGTTGCCTTTTCGAAGCGTATGACCAATTCACTGCCACTTACTTCTGCGAATAGTACTGTCTATGGATTCTTGATCCGTTCTTCTATGAAGTTCTTCATTAGAAATACGGTTGGACCAAAAAATCCTTAAAATGTTACGAAGACACCTATTCACGTGACAGTTGTTAAGATTTTCCAAGTGCTGCACCCATACAGAAGCACGGATTCAACATTCGAGCGGAACAGTCTCAGCTTGGTCTTTTAGCTTATAGCATTATTTCTCCATTCCGAAAGCAGTCATTGCCTTTTTACTACGTCTGTCGACGTCTTGTTTGGTTCCGCTTTTGGTAGAGACACTATTCCCAAGATATTAAAAGTCTTCTACTTTCTCTACCGGTTGTCCAGAAATATTGACTTGAACGGATGAGTTACTTCCGAGGCTGTTCATTTTTATTTTTTGTCATGTTAAATTTCAGCGCCACGATTTCTGCTTCTCCCTCCACCCTTGTTGTCATTTGATGGAGATCCATGAGCCTATGAGAGAGTAATCATACGTCGTCAGCGTAATTCAGATGTTTTAGTTGGGATGTCAGACTCCATTGAATTCCACCATTTCCGTTAAACAGGGCTGCATGCAGCACATCACTTATCACTAACAGGAAAAGTATTGGTGACAGTATGCAACCCTGTCCGACTCCACATTGGACTTCGAATTCATCCGACAACCTTCTTCTATGTAAAACGTGACTTTTGCATCCATCGTAGGTTGCTGTAATAACTGCGATTAACTTATCTGGAATGTCTCTCCTGCGTAAGGCAATCCAAATAAATTTTCTGTTAACACTATCAAACACTTTTTCAAAATCAATGAACAGCAAGTAAAGTGCTGATCGATATTCGACGCACTGTTCAATAATGATCCGCAAGGTGTTAATGTGGTCAACACAGGATGAACCAGTGCAAATGAAATGGGGTGATCCTGTCTTGCCTTTTAAGCAAGAACTAAGCTATTTTAGGTGGTAATAGCTCACACATCTGTGATATTGATCGTATTTCTGTAAACAAAATCAATTATTACCGAAACCTACTCCAAAAAATTATTAATATTAAAAAAGGTAAGTTGGAACGGGAAGCTACACATGAAGAACTTAGGCCTTGTGTCATTATTCTCTCTTAATCATTTCCCGTTTGCTTGTACCTACTTAGCAGGGATGGAGGAGATTTACAATTTTCTGCCATTTCCGACCGACAAGTTGCGGTTCATTTTTCGTGACAAATAGTACTCTTAGAAGATTTGTGAACTCCTCGCCAGAGGCAGTACCCCTGAAAATCAAGATGGCCGACAGCAAATTACGTACTTCGATCTAGTTTCAATGCAAGAAATCGCTTTTATTACCATTCGACTGTCGATGAAAATGGTGGTTTGAGCTCGTGTGATTGAAATTAACGAGACTTGCCTAGCAGATCTCTTTACAGCTAGGACCTGAGCTTGCAAGACACTACAATGAGCTCGATATACTGAAGATTTTGGGGAAAAAACAGGTTGAGTAAAGGTTGCCTTGCCACTGCCTCTGCTCGGAAAGCTGGTTATGAATGTTCTGAGCAATGGTTGTCGTGAATTGAGCTGTATTTCCAGTTGCCAGTCCGAGACAGTTTCACAGCCACTGTAAGCTTCCGGTTCCGATAATTGTAGATTCTTAAAATTGAAAAAAGTTTCAAAACCCTCTGGCACGTTGGGGATAGTCTTTCAGTGGTTGGTTAATTTTTCCATTGCATTCCAGGAAATCAAATTACAGTATGTCAGTAGCGTTCTAACTACACAGTAAATACATCCACTTATGTAATTTGGCAGCCGAGTCTTACAAAATACCCTGTTTACTTGAGTAGAATGCAATCATTGCTTTGTTAGTTCGTTCTTTAATTTTAATGGCCAGGTTGAAACCAACAAATTTTGCATATTCAAAGATTTTTACTGGTGTCCCTAACAACAAAATTAGTTGTTTTGCGACTGTGCTGACGAGACTGCGGAGTTCTGTCCTTACCTTCTGTAAAAGCACGCTACTGGGCGCGAGTTACAACTCCTGGACTTGTGTCTTTAATTGTGTTTAGTAGAAAAGATGCAAGACAAATGGGTCTGAATTAAGGCATGGCATGGCTTTCTAGCTTTCGGTATTGACTTTGTATTCGCTCCCTGTGCCTTTATCACATTCTCATTTTATGCTACAGAAAACGGAATTTATTAAAAAAAGTGTATTAGAAATTCTACCTGGTAACACTCTTAAAAACTCAAAAATATAAAAGTCCTAACAGATTTCTATTGTTAAATGCTCTCTAATCCTAAAATAGCCACAGTTCGTCGACATCAGTGTTGTTCAGTTACGAACTATAAAAACGAAAAAAAGAAAATAGTTTCTATTGCACTTTGTAGAGTTTTTTTTTTTTTTTTTTTTTGTCTTGCATATTGTGGCTTTTTTACAAGTTTTTCGCCACAACACAAACACTCTATAGAATTTTCGAAATTTCAATTTTTATTTTATTTTGCTGCTGCCCAGAAGGGAAAGACAAGAAAAATTCCCCCATGAAGCATACTGGACTAACTTCAAATTTATAGATGCAAATAAGCTTAAGGCGAACAAAAAAAAAAAGAGTTTTGTGCAAAAAGGCTGCATGATGGCAAATGGCTATAATAGTGTTGGATATGGAACGGACAGCATTCCGAAGGGATATTGGAGAGGTTTTACGGACTTTAAAGCAACCTTTTTTTTTTTTATTGCGTGGGAAAATTTATTCCGGAGCTATGTCCCCAATATGCAGACGGGGAACTATTTTGTGGGTATATGATGTGGTTGTGGTCGAGAATAATATTGTGCTGGTTTCGGTCATTGTTATGGGACCGATAATGGACCCTGAATGCGCCTTATTTTTTGTTTGTCATTGCAGTCTGGATTATTAGGGATTAAATAATGTGGCTTATAAGTGGGGTGTCTTTTTATTAGCTACACATAATGGAAGTAGATAATTTACTGTTAAAAAACGAAGGAAGGACAGTCATTACAATAAGCTGTATTAAAAAAAAAAAAAAATAGACGGAAGAATAGGTTTTGAATCAAGATTTAGGACAAAGAATCATACAGGAAATTAAAAATCGGATATAATATCAACTTGATGGAGTTTTTTTCACGATAAAAAAAAACGTACATATGTAAAACAGGATAAGAAATCTCTTATAAGGGCACTGCATAGCTGCATGGTCTAACACTCCATGTTATGAGATACCTGATGCTTAGAAAAAATTAAAATTGAAAAATTTTCTAAAGCTTCGTAGTTATTTTCAATAATTTGCAAAGGTCGATTTATCCCAGGTCTAAGGTGTCCTTAAGAGAGAGAGAGTAAACATTGGAATTATTAAATTTCTAAACTTAAAATTCTCTAGCAATTGCCTCTCGTACACCCTTTTCTCTGAAGCTTAAATTCAGTTTCAATAAAAACGGTTTTTATTCTAGCTTACATCATATCAATTTCTAAATGTCAAAATTATTGCAATTTCTGTTAGTCAATACTGTAAGCTAAATAAAACCTCAATTTTGTATTTCAAGCACTTTTTTTAAATATTCAAGGAGTTCCAGAATATTCAAGGAGTTGCTGAAAAAAGTTAACTCAAAAGTGAACTTCAAAAACTTAAAAAAATACAAATTAAAAAATTGAATTAGATGCAAAACCACCAATTTTGTAGCTGAACTAGTTGTTTTGTTATTCATGATTCCGATAAAATAATACAAAAGCCCATAAATAATGATCAACATTTTCAAAAAGTTGAAATTTGTTGTTAAAAAAATGCACGTACTTACTTGGTCTTAGCTTCAAAGTTGCTGTGGATTCTTAAACTTTATATATAAAGTTTTTAAAAATATAGTAATTAGGAAAAAAAAAATAAAATTCTTCACCAAATTACTTAAATTCTTCAATTGTCCTCAACTCCAAACTAAGTATGCCATTTGAATTTGTTATAAAAAATTCATATGGTTTCTGAAATATCCCTACACAAAATGAGAAATAATCCGGTTGCTTACTTGAATAACTCTCTTTGAGAGGATCGAGTATATTCAAAATATTGATGGAATCAAATTGGTATTAAGGAATTTTAAATTCTTTACTTACACGTCAAACGTTGCTTCAGTTTTTCAAGTAAGCACCCGGATTATTGCACATTTTGTGTAGGGATATTTCAGAAACCATATGAATCCACTTTTGGGGTCCAATAGCCCTGAAAGCAGTTTATTAGAACATGATCATGACTCAGAAAACACCAGACGGCTGGTAGGAAACTTTTTAGAAGAGGATAATCTTCATTTTTTGGTGTGAACACTAATCCAATCTTCTAACCTGCTTCGTGAAGAAAATGAAGGAGAGCTTGTACACCGGGAGATAAGAGCTAATGGAAGAAATAGGGAAAGAATATCACCAAATTTCTCCAAATTATTTCGTGCCCTTAATTGGCTCGAAGGTAAATAGGTTAAGTGCCGTTATTGCACTTAATGAAATTATCCGTTAATTCTTAAAGTTTTTCACGTGTTTGCATGTTTTTTGCTCGGCTAAAAACTTACTTTTTGCACTAATTTTAATACTATTATATTTTTGGAGCAAGACATGGTAAAAATTGAGTCGGTTTAAATAAATTAGATAAAATCCACAAATGTGTGCAAAATTTCAAGTCATTACCACTTAAAATAGCTAAGTTCTGGACTAAGACAAGACCATACCATTTTGTTTGCATTTTTTTTGCTCCTGGAATATGATATCAGCCCAGTCTTTTGGTATTTGTGTGTCGAAAAGCTGTTTAAGGCCCAGAAAATGGGGGAGTATCTTTTTGTTGTATGTTTAATTCAAAGTTTCAATTATAGATTCCATTTCTGTAGTTGACGCTAGAAGTTAGGACTCCCAAGACGGCCCTAACCTCGAATTCCACATGAGCTTTTTTTCCACATTACACACACACACATGCTACGTTATACACTTTCTAGCATTGACAGATGTGCTAAGGCCGAAAGTGGCATCAAAGCACCTCCAGTTGTACTTCGCGTAGGAACAAAAATATGACCGTCATTCTCTTTTGAAAGATAAAAACTGTTTTGGCACGTGCCGGTTAGTGAGACTGAGGATACACTTTAATCGTTTCTAAATATCTTTATTGATTCCCAATCTACTCCTTCCATATCACTCTCTTTAAAATGTCAGGTTAATTTAACCAAAACTCATATTTTCACCCGATTTTCTTTGAGGCTTAAGAAGGAACAATTTGATGTCGACATCGAGTATCTTTTTTTGTTTCACCAAGATTAATTAAAAAAGTTCTCAAAGTCAAACTTTCGTGCTTCATCTCAGATTAATTCTCCCTAACCAAGAAATAAGTTATTCTTAGTATCCACACAAATTTTCTTCATAAGAAGTCTTGGCTATTGAAGATTGCGGTTGGTTATTGTAGGTAAATACGAGGTCTTAAGTCTTCAACATTCCATGGCGTGATTGTCATCTTTTGTAATCTATCAGAGTGAATATTCTTCAAAATCACTAAGAAAAGTGAAGACATTATGTAAGAAATCAGAAAAAAAATCAAAGTGAATAAAGCAAATAATAATACCTACGCCACCAACCTCATTCCTCATCCGAAATAACTCGCCGTGTCGCCTACAACACACTCAACACACATCCTGAAACTGAAAATAGAAATCAATGAAAGACATGACTACATCACCACCAATAATACAGACACAGACAAGACATCATAAACATCTTGAAGAACGAAAAAAAAAACCGTTATCGCCATCCTTAAACCAAGCGCAAAGCTATAATAAGAAATAAGAACACGAAGGGTAAAACGGGTGGACGTGCTCAGAATTTGTAAAGGATAATCGGTGAATTTCGAAACTGATTGGTATTGAGATGATGATGATGATGATGATGCTTTTGAAAGGAAAATATATCTTAACGTTACTTCTTATTCTGGTGTGTTTACGGTGGGGTCAATGATTTTTGTTAAAACATCTTTTTTTTCGTTATTCGTTGGGAGAGTTTTTTTTTTTTAGAGGTCTGCTGAAAAATTCGAAATGAAGAAAAAGGGTTTTTTTTTTGTGTTCCTTCTTCTTTTCATTTAGCGGTATGAGAGAAACTATTAACTGGACTTTATAACGGCCATGAACACGAACGTGTCGAAAGAATATTGGAAATATATGAAGGATTTTTGGGGTCAGTTTTATGGGTCTATTATGTAAGTGTGCCCATTGAATGGAAACACGTCGTCCTTGGAATTTACAATTGTACAAAAGGATGCTGATGGTTCATGTGGAATGAGATACTTTATATTGGGCAAATAAAATCGTCATATCGCTTTTGGGGTAGATTTTAGTATTTGTTGTGGTATTCCTTTATTGTCCTTGGAAGTAATAAAGGACTGAAAAGAAAGGGTATTTTAAGCACAATGGATAGAAGTAAACTGCTTGATTATTTTTGTGGTAGGAAAAGTTAATCAAAAGACAAAAATATTGCTTATTCTTTAATTGAAATTTGAAAAGCTCTTAGGAGAAGTTTTTTTTCGTAATACATTCAATTTCGTTCACTTATTAGATAATTCTTTTATAGTTCGCTTCATATTTTTCAGAGTAAACCGTTTTATATTATTTCACTTGTCTTTCGTAGTCACAACCTATAGTTTAAAAACAGCCCATATTCAAAAGTTGCTGTATTCAATTTCAACCGACATTCACTACGATGGTCTGTTACTCATTGTCCTTAAGAAGTTAGTTGAAATATTCTCTCTCACTACCTTTCACGATCAAACCAAAAAAGATCTAAAGGACTATAAGTTAGATCCATCAGGCTTGATATATGCAGTATAATAGCTTAAAGGATAGCGCACTGGCACTGAGCAATATATCATAAGCTACCCGCTGTCGAAGCTCGTAGCTGGAAGTCCACATAGAAAAAAAGAGCTATTGGAGCATTTCTGACAGTCAACTTAGTTGCAGTTAATTGACTTTAATTTCAACCGAAAGTAAGTACTGCTTTTAAGAACCCTAACTGACAAATAAACAGCTAGCAGTCAGGACTAAAATACTGACTGTAAAGTTAATGAAAGCAGTACAAAACTTAAAAACACATATGTAGTTATCCCCTTTATCTCAGGCTAACTTCTAAACTAATGGGACTAGCAAAGAGCCAGTAAGACCAAAATTTAAGTTATCGCTTAACGCCTTTATCTGCTGAAAAAAAATACAAAAATTCAAAAATGTCACTTAACCCCTTCTCATTCTCAACGCTTCAATTGACTAAAAGTAATTTAACTGCAGCACTTTTTGACTGGTTTTAGTCTTCAAGTCAGTAGACAGTTTTTTGTAATGTTCCTTTTTTTAGTATTCTTTTAACTAAAAGTTACTTTCAGAGTTCTATTTTCCTGTAAAATAGTGTCATGGAAGGTCGCATGACTAAAATTTTAAACATAGCTGTAGAAAAACTCTTTACTGACTATAGAAGACTAAGATCATTCAAAAAGTGCTGCAGTTAATTAACTTTGATAAAGTCTGCTGTTATGTAAAACAACTCATTCAAGTTGGAAGTTGATGTGGTCAAAATATCAAGAAGAAGTTAGAACAGTATTATCCAAACTTAGGTAATTTTGTCGAAGAGGGTATGTTGCGCGTCATTTTCTTGAGAGTCCCCGTACTGGACTGCTCGTTTTGCCACATTCCTGATCAGCCTCGCCGTCCATCGTCCTCTGCTTCCCAAGCTCCAACGCTCTTGCCACTTTTGTTTCGTCAGCTGCTTAACATCCTCGGATGCCGCTTCCACTTCCATTTCCACGTTTTCGTCATGGACGTTTTCCTTTCCGTCGCTAGGAGATCGATAGGGAACAATCCAGCGACTTCAAGGACGGCTATTTCCGACATAGTTCGGTTAGAGCTGCCCACTCTTAGAGCTCCACATCTTTGCACTGTCGCCATCTGTTTCCGGAACTTCTCCTGCTTTAGTGCATCCGCCCAGATTTCGCTGCCGTACAGAAGGATGGAATGTGTTTTCGCCATCAGTAACGTTCGCTTACTGGCCGTTGGTCCCCCCACGTTCACCATCAGTCTGTTCAGTGAAGTGGCTGTGTTTGAGGCTCTTTCCGCTGCTGCCTTTATTTGTTGCCAGAAGGTAAGCTTTGTGTCAAGTCTTAATCTCAGGCATCTCCATGCGTACGATATCGTCGTAGGAGATGTTCCAGAGGTCTGGTCCTAAGATTGATCCCTGCGCTACGCCAGATGTGATTTCCTTCCTTCGCGGGCCTTCTCTTGCCTCGTAAAGCAACTCTCGATCCCTGAGATAGTCCTTCGCCATCCGCAGGAGATATGCTGGAATGTGGAATCTCCGTTCGAGCGTATCCAGTATATCGCTCTGCCGGGCCGAATTAAAGGCATTTCGAACTTCCGTACTGCCTTTCTGAAAGATCAGCCGATGCTTGTACTGCTGCTGTTAGTCGTGGTTTCATTAGCTTTTCCAAGAGCTACCCCGCGGTATCTAGCATGCACAGAAGCCTGTATTCCGATGTGGAATCCGAATCTCCTTTGCCTTTGCTGATAAGCACCAACCGTTTAAAAAGTTTAGTTAATTAACTGCGACGAAATTGGCTACAGTACCAATTTACTGCATTATTTCACAACTATGTTATACTTATGACTGTAATATTACTTTTGAATCGTCTCTTATGTCTTAGAAAAATAACGTTGGTACTTTTCTGTTTCATACAAGAAGAAAACTCTGCATTAATAATAAAAAGGAAGAAAAATAAATGATTTTTTTCATTCAAAAAAAATTATTACGACCAAAATAACCCCACAAAATAGACCGCATACACAAAAGACACATTTCGCTGACAATTTATGACTTTTTGACACCAAAAGAGAAATTTTTTCTTTGACACTTTTTCATTAAAAATCGGTCCAAATGTCCTTTTGTGATGAATTTCAATGAATCTTTTGGTTCTCATTGTTCGCCCGTTGTCTCATTTCTAATTGGCAAAGATATTATTTCCTTTTATTTTTTTTTTAATTTTTGGTGTGGTGTCGTCCTTTTTTCCAAAGAACAATCAGTTTTGTTATATTTTTTTTTTTTTGTTCCTTCCTTAGTATCCCTTTGTACTTTCCCATTGTTATCGCGAAATTCTATGTTAAGCGTCGTTTTGGGACACAATTTCTCGACAATAATGTGCTGTGCTGCGTGGGTGAATGATTTAATTTGCACCATGGAGGATAATTCGATTGTCCTTTATAGTAATTTTTGGTATCTATCCTTGATTTTAATCAAAATAAAAATTCAACAGAAAATCTGGCATGTTTCTTTGGATTAAAAATGTACAATTGCCCAATGGGATATTTTTCCTCTTTTTTTTTTGTATTTAAACCAGAACAACAACAAAATGAAAAGAAGTTCTTTTTGTATTGCTGACACGCAGGATATTTTTTGCGTATCCTCTTTTTTTTTTTGTTATTTTCGAATCCATTTTGATGTTTATGGGTCTTTTGCTGGGGCATGATGCCATCATTTCAAGGGGGAGTCATTTCGAGAGATATTTTATTGGACATCCAAAAGATCCAGTAGTTGATACTAAACTGGAACTGGAGCTGATGGTACGCTCTCTGGTCCGTTTTATTGTGTGTCGTTGATCCTTTACGTTCATTCACATTGTCTGTATTGTTGTTGGGTGTTTTTTTTTTTTTTAAGGATAATTTCAATGCTGGTAACGTAGTTTTGTGTGGATTATAGTGGTAGATACGCGGTGGGTATAAATGTGGATGTAGATGTACTGAAGGGAAATGCAGATAAATCAAGGAATCTGATGACAAATGATTACATTTCAATTTGTAAAGTGTAACGGAAGTGGTTTTTGTGTCCCGTAATGGGAACAGAGGAACTGTCTGTATATCAGCAGGATGTGGGAAGCTGCGGGTGTATTATTATTAATGGAGATTGGATCTTTCTTTTCGAGGAATTGTGTGGTGATGTGTATTTCGTACATTTGTATATATGTGATCAATACACATAAATACTTTGTATGTGTGCCAGTTGATTATGATGACTATGATGTTTCTTTTTTTTCAGTCTATTTATGTGATTTTGTGGAAAAAAGACAAAAATGGGAAACATAGGTAAATGAGATGGGACGATACATTTGGGAGTTAAACGAACCGCTGGAATAGGGTCGAATTGAATTGAATTGAAATTTAAAATACGTATATGGATTTCATTATGAGCATCAGAGAAAAATTTTGTATAATTCGAGTTAAAAGAGGAAGCTTTTTTATCTTCTTTTTTTTTTATTATTTTAAATAAATTCAATGGAAATTTTTCGAAAAGGGTTATATTCTGTGAAAGACTTTGTCTCAATTTACATAATTCATTCAAGTCCATTCCTTTTGAATGGTTTTTGAATAAAGGATATAACTTTATTCTAAATGGGTAAAATGGAAGGTCAAAAGGATTTAAAATGTTGAGGATGGATGTGAAAGCATTTTGTTCGGGAATTATACAATTGGTGTGAGATATAATATGGGAACATGTGAACGGAGAGAATGGATGATGTTCTGATAAAAATATATTATATTTTATATTTTATGATGGTGATGGAAAAGTTTTTTTCTTTATATACAATATGTTGCATTTTGTTTAACTAATTGGAAAGATTAAAATATCTTTTGAAGAGGATTGAGAGAGAGAGAAATATATATCATAGAGTATTGTAGTGGTTAGGTATTTATATTAGCATATAAAAAGGACCATTTGGATTCTAATTCTGATGTATATGTATATGCTTTTAGATAGATTGATAGATCACCATACCTTTTAAACAAAATTCAATGAGAAATTGAAATTTATTTTGAAAAAGGTTTGTTTAAATTATTTCTTATTAAATATTTTAAATTAACTTTTAATACAATTCTTTATGGAAATGTTTGAGTCATAGAAAAAAACTTAGAACTCATTTTTTTTTTAGAAGGCATTATACCTATTTGATACATAACGAAAAGAAGTGAATATTTGTCTCAACTTTAGCCTCTTTAGATTATTGTTCAGTTAAATACTGCTGGTTTCCCTCAAAAATAATAATACCCACTTCTTATAAAAATTAAAAAGTGTTAAAGCGATACTGAATACTTAATGCTAAAAACCGGCATTGAATACTATTTGTTCAAAAATTTTGATGAAAATTAAAATTCAAAAATTAAATAAAAATCAGTTATTTTTGTTGTTTCAAAATCTTATAAGTTTATCATTCAAAACATGTTGTTTAACCGAAAATAAAACAATCTAATTTGGAAAAGTGCAAAATATGATTTTCAAACGTAGAAAGAACTCCAAAAAAAATTACTTAAATTTTTTTTTTTACTTTGGGGCACCTATATTCCAAAATTTAATAACTTATAGTGGAATATAAGAACTAGAAAATTCAAAATAACTGAATTTTGGCATACTTACCTACTTTTTTTTATCGAAAAATTTTAATAAAAATTCAATAGTTAATAGTTGACAAAAAACTCATTTAATTTTGAACAAAAATATTTGTGTCTTATATTATTACCTTTTTTTTTTTTTAATTTCTGCATTCAAATTAATTGGGGGTACATCACCAAAATTATTAACAAGGTTTTGTTTGGATTTTATTGTTCCTTAAAGCCTTGAACATAAAAAATAAGAATGGCGTATTTCCCTTCTAGACCAAGAGCCGACAGCAAATTTGGGGAGTGGAGGTATAACCAAAATCTGAGTATGCAGTTTTATAGGTAAAAGCGTCCTGATTTCAAATTTGGAAGTCTGGCAGGTTTATTTTTCATTTCATGGGTCTGACCCCCTGAAGTTAGTACCAAAAAATAGAGGGCAGCAATGTTCCCAACAAATATATTTTCATGTTTTCACAAAAAAAGAGCAATCAAGACAAAAAAAAAATAAATCACACGACTGGGTCGCACGTACTTGCTCTTTGGGTAAAAGTGGCTATAGACGTTAAAGCCTCTTATATAAAGTATATAAAAATAAATAATTATGTTAGAAACTAAACAAAATATAGGGATTTGCTTGAGTTATATATTTTTACAAGAAAAGTGGAATATGTGTAAAAAGCATTAAACTAATTGTAACTTTCAATTTTTTTAGTTTCTTAATTAGTACATATTTTTTTTTTTAACTAATTAAATTCTTTATGAAATATCTGTTTTAGTCAAAATCGCTTCAACCGCTTGCGAGATATTCACAAAAAAAAAATAAAAAAAAAAAATGAAAAATTTTTTGAGAAAAACTAAAAATCCAGTTTTGTTTTAATCACTGAACATAATACACACACAAATTTTTAACAAAATCGTTAGAACCGTTCGATAAAAACCCACTAACTCAAAACCCTTATATGGGAGGTATTAGTTCTAGACGAGATATTCAAAAACAAAAAAGAAAAACAACTTTTGAAATTACGTAAAAATCATCTGTACCAAACGCACAGATGACGCACAGACGCACAATCGCACAGATGCACTGACCGACGGACGGCATAACGAAAATTACTTTTTCGGACTTCTCCATCATCGTAAGGTTGGTTCTGATTAAAACCTCACATTTATTTTTTGACACGAAACCAATACTTGCCCTATAAGGCAAGCAAAAAGCGAAAAAAATCGTTCACCTGAATCGAGATGTCGTGGGCCGGGCTATATCTTGACACCATTTAATTTTTAAAAAGTCCACCGTTTTTGTCTTATTTGAATGTAGTTTCTTTTTTGAAGGATCCTTTATTTTATCCCTTGAGATAATATTTTAACCGATAAGTTAAAACTAATTTCCAGATCAAAATTTATATCATGTCTTCCAATTTGATTGCCAAGAACTTAACCTACCAGCAACATGCAAAATGCAAATAAGAAGCAAATATATTTAATTTAATATCAAATACGTTTCTATTAACGGAAGTTATTACGAAAATTTCAAGTCACAAGTTGATATTGAATTTCTAACTAAAATTACTAAGAAATTGAAATGAATAATTACATTATGCAGCAATTAATCTGTAAATAAATATGAAATCAATTGATTATATCAGTAATCGTCCTAATATCTATTTGAATTGTCACTTTTAAGGATCATTATACTTAAGGCAAATTGCAATTTAATTTCAAAAATTTGAAGTAATATTTTAAAGTGGGGGTACCTTTGTTAACTTATGAAAGCCCTCCTGATATCTTTTCCTCCGTGTCGATAAATCACCTAAAGATTATTTGCATCATTTTATTTTTTCTCAAACAAAATGCCCCAAGTGTAACGAAAAAAAACTCCCTTCCACCCAATATACCGTGTTATTGTTATTACTTTTTTGTTGTTGTTGTCTTCAGCAATTTCTGTGCTAACATATTGTTTCCCTGGCTGACAAATTGATATCTTTTTGAAGTATAACCCTCCCCTAGGCTATGATTCATGTAAAAATTCCGGAACGAAGTGTTAAAATATGAATAACAACACGTAGCAAAAAAAAAACGAAAAACAATTTGAGCCTTCAATTTCAAATCCTTCGTAGCTCCAATATCCCCACAAATAACTACATCTTATTCATACAAAATGTGCGATCATCTCCTCCCAGTATAAAATAGCGAATATGAAAATATATTCCAATTTATACATCGTCATAAGCAAAAGCGGCCTTCAATCACTTTCATCATCCCCATCATCTTCATCAATATTATCGCACCACCAAGAATCATCTCTATTTCGAACTTTCTCACCACCACCAGCGTAGCACCATCATCGCCAGCGCACCCATCAGTAGGTAGTCAATATCATAAAAAAAATATTCCTAGCGCCTCTTGCTGTGTTAGATGCTTCTGTGTGTCTGTCCCATCATCAAAAGACTCTTAACGTCGTCGTGTCGTTCGTCCTTGTCCTATATTAAGCAAACAGGAAGGATGTTATCGATAAATATCCCGACAAAATGCAGGATATCATCAGACAAAGTCTCCCCCCATTCAAAAAAATATAAAAAAAAAAAATTGTGTACGAGAAAAACAATGTTAATTTTATTTTTAAAGCCGTATTACCGCAATGCTGATGCTGAATCCTTCGGGCTTCGGGCTCTTAGATCTTACTCATTCTATGAGCTGTCATCATAAAAAATTGACATTCTACTTCATCTTATCTTCTTCATCTTGACTCTCTGTAGTCCTGTTGAAAGTCGTTTTTGTAGAGTTCTTGTGTTTTTCTTCATTTATTTCTTTGAAATTTCTTGTTTGCATGTTTTATGTTGTGTTGTTGTCATGTTACACTGAAAGAAATTTCAAGCTTTTTAGCTTTCAGCTTATTCGGAAATCTTCTATCTGCGTACACCATCAGGGTTGGATTCGAAGACTTGTCGTTCTGGTGAATTGATTTCCATACGCTTCACGTATCTCAGCCGCTTTATTTCCAACTTCTTGACCAGGTCAACGTCGCTGTACAGCCCGTAATGCTCGTTGTTGAATCTTCTTTTTCATACTCCTTTGATACAAACAGGACTAAAAATCACTCGAAGAATCATTCTCTCAAAGCAATCAAGCAAATTTTCATCCGAATCTTTTAACGCCCATGCTTTCGCCCCATACAGCAGAACCGGGATAATTTAGGTGTTGTATAGCGTTTCCTTGGTTCTATGAGAGAGGGCTTTACTACTTAAATGCTTTCTCAGCCCGAAGAAACAGCGATTGGCAAGAGTATTTCTCCGTTTGATCTCTTCAAAGACAAAGTCCTTGACTGCTTCGAAGTTATAACTATCCATCCTGATGTTTTGGCCGAGTCTTCGATGTTGAGTTTCCCTTCTCGTTGATAGCATGTACTTCGTTTTGTCTTCGTTAACAGCCAATAACATTTTTGCCGCCTCCGATTCAATACTGGCAAATGCACCAACCACAGCTCGCTTTGTTCTGCCTATTATGTCAATGTCATCTGCATAAGCAAGCAGTTGAACGGACTTTTGATAAATTGTATCAGTGGTGTTGACTTCTGATCTGCGTACAACTGTTTCAAAAACGATATTAAATAGTTTGCATGATAACGCGTATCGCCTTGTCTTAGACCTTTCTCAACATCAAACGGTTCAGAGGTGTTCTTCATTTCTCCATTGTAATCCTGCACAAGCGGCAAGTTTGGCAGGGATGCCGAGATATGACATGGCACTGCATAACTCGTCCCTGTTCACGCTATCATACGCGACTTTTAAATCGATGAAGATGTGGTGTTTATCAATCTGGAATTCCCGGTTTTTTTCCAAAATCTGTAGGAGTGTGAACATTTGATCGACTGTTGACTTGCCTGGCCTAAAACCACACTGACAAGGGCCAATCAGATCGTTGACAAGAGGTTTTAGGCGATCACATAGTATCGATAGGACAGCATTTTGTATGCGACGCACGTTAAGGAGGCTAATTCCTCTCCTCCTTTTCTGTGGATGGGGTAAACTATGCCAAGGTCTTACAGATGAGTTGGTGCATACTCCCTACCAACCCATCGCCTGCTGCTTTGAACAATTTGGCTGGTAAGCCATTGGCACCAAGCTTGGCAATCGCTAAGCGCACTCCATCTAAGTCAGTTGGACGGAATTGTTGGCCATCGTCGTCCAAATTAAATGTGATAACAGCCTAATGTTTGCTATCTTCCCGTTCAAGAGTCTCGGCAGGCTTCTGTTCTGGCCTTGTAGCCTTTCGTAGATATTCTTACTCTTTGGTAGAATATCCTCTCTGCCGGTACAATCCTCAATAGACTCGACCACCCGCTTCTCGTGCTCTCTATTTTCCTTTCTGAGAAGTCGACGTTCCTCACTTCTTTTTTGCCCGTAGAGCTCTCGGGCTGCTCTCTCAGCGGCTCTGGTTCTTGTTTGCAGCATTGCCTGATAGGCCTCGTTCTTAGCTGCATGCGCCAGCCGGCATTCTTCGTCAAACCAGGAGTTTCGTTTCGGTCGCCTAGTAAACCCCAGCACATCAGTGGTGGCACTACTAATGGCTTGTTGACAATGTCTCCACTGGTCATCAATGCTTGCTGATGGTGGCTAACTGGCTAAGAGATTAAGAGAAACGCGGTCAGCTAAAGTTTAAGCGGTTTCTTGCGATTTGATTTTCGTGACATCAAACTTTCTCACAGCATCTGCTCGGCGTTGTGGCGTCGGGACACAACCAAGTAGTGGTCTGAGTCACGTTCGGACATCTAAGATACTGAAAGCATGTCTGGCGTCAATCGCGATATGGTCAATTTGGTTGACAGTTTTTTTGATCACATGACTGATGCCAAGTCCCCTTGTCTATATTGATGTGTAGGAATTGGGTGCTCGCCATGATGACATTTCGCCCTTCCGCAAAGTCAATTATCCTGAGTCCGTTATTGGACTTGGATTTTGGTGTTCTGAATTTAAATCTATGACATCACGTTTTCGAGATAAGGTGGTAATTATTCTTTAAAAAAGTTTTTGTATTGTGGGGTCACCGTAAAAATTATTCTCAGTTTTCAGTTTTATTGAACATTGTTGCTTCATATTACTTCGCGTTTTAGAGTTGGTGCTTCAGAAGTTAGTTGGCAACACTACAACATCAAAATTTTCAATTTTTTTAACTTCTTCAATAACTAAAAAAACTTAACCGAAACTAGATGTGAACTATAATTTCACAAACTAATTAAGACGATTGCCTGCTTCACTCTTAACGTCAAGACGATGGTTTTTGAACACAAAAAGAGGAGTCCTGAATGTTAATAATTAGGAGTATTCATGCAACCATGGTAAACCTAGTAAACCTGGTAAATATGGAAAACATGTCAAAATTTGTATGAAAATGACAGTTCATTTACCAGATAATGAACTTTATACCACGTTTACCAAAATTTTACCAGATTCCATGAATACCCCTAGTATCGGAGGGTACCTATTAACATGATATTGAGTTACAATTTTAATTACATATAATTGTGATTTCTTTATAAGGCAGCCATATTGGGGATCAAGAATAAATTTTTAGATATATAAAGTTTTTTTTTATATTGTAAACCTTTTATCCATTTATTTTGCACAGTGTACTGCCCCAATGCAGTAAAAATCCAAACCCAGTAGAGCTTTATGCTATATGGAAAGTGCCTGATGCTCAGACCTCTTTCCCGACAAAGATGATGGAATTATGTAAATTTTTATAGAGTCAAAATGTGAGTAAAATTTGTTTTTATGTTACCGTCAAGAATTGTAACAAGTTGCTCTGGAGATAAATCCCTGAAACTGGCATTGGGACTACAACAGGGATGAAAAGGTGTAGCTAATACGTAAACAGTCATGTGATGTGTGTAAAAGTAACACACAAATAGAAAATATTATTCCTTGAATATAAATACATGGAAATTGCTCGAGCTACAGCAGATATAAATGGCGTCGGAACGAGATTGAAAATGAAAATTTAATTACAAATATTATCCTTTGGTTGATTCGTGTCGTTCATCGTATACACACTCGAACGCAAAAGGATCTGTGGTGAAGGTGTGTAGGTAGATTTGCCTTCTAGAGATTGACATGAGTAAACAGATGTAAGCTGATGGAAAACTATCTAACTCACCGCAATCAGTTAGATGGTGTAAGCTTGTCTCAGTCAGGCTATTTGTTCACAAGGATAATTCTTCCAGTATTTTCTATACATAATATGCAATATGAACCTTAATTTTAATTGTTTTCATAGATGCAGGGAGTGGAGACGGAGGTATTTTTTAATAATATCACTCAACATGTCGACGTGCCAAAAACATTTGTTTTCATTGTAAACGAAGACATCCTGGATATATCTTTGTTTCTCCTCTTTACTTCCGCGTCGATGTCCTTTCAGCCATATCAGGACTCAAAAGCTAGTTTACTAATCTCTTGTACAACTTTAACTATCTACTTCTACTGCTACTACCGGGTTGGAATGAAAACCTCAAAGCATAAACAGACAAAATGTGGACAAGTTATATAATAGACCAGATGAAGCAAAGAGTTAGAGGAGATAGGTGATGGTAAGTTCTGAGTTGTTGTTGAGGAATGGAAAAGTCGATATGGTGTTTTTTGTTGTACCCAAAACACTAACAACACTGATGGGATGGGATTTGAGTTGAGAAACGTTAACTTCAACCACCATCCAAAGTCTTCGTCAGCGTGCTGTCAGTCGACCAAGGGTGGAGTAAAAGTTATTTTGACTTAAGGCGTTAGGTGTCTTTATTATTTTATGGGTTAATGTTTTTGAAGAACGTCTTTGAAATATTAATTTTGTAAAAGAGAAGGACTGGGACGAGGGATCTTAAGTGAAATTTAATGGTGTTTGAGGAAACAATTTGGAATTTGACATCCAAAAAGGATGTTGCTTAGAGATGCTAATCTGATACATACCTGCCTTGTTGTCAGAATTTTTTTAGAAGTGTACCTTTTTAGTATTTGTTGTTTTAGATGAAAAAAAAAAAACAAATAAGACAAACACATTTGCGTGACATTGCTCATGTTTTTGATAATAACGAAATATTTGTACTGACGCAAGAAAAGTTTAGTATTTGGATGATACCAAAATGTTATTTTAATTTGCTGGAAAAAAATTAAAACTCAAATAGACAATTATTATTCACACACTGACGTCATTTCTTCAAATGAATGCTCAAACATAATAATAACTTTTACTTTTAATTATCTTTATATGTGTATTTTATGTATGTATGTGGGTTTTTAGAAACAAAATTGAAAATCGTTAGAGCAGTTTTTAAAAAAAAAATATTTTCTCCATATAAATTTTTGCAAGGAATTATATAAAAAATAATTGGAACTCCATTTTTAAGATAGATATTAATTATCAAAATCTAAAAACTAACTTTTGAAAAAAAATATAAAGTTGTTTTCGAAAAAATGATTTTTCAAAAAATAAATTTAATTTTTTTTTTTAAATCCAAAATAATGATATTCGTTTTTTGTTTTTGGTAAACATTATTACTGCAATTTAAAAGCTTTCATTAAAAAAAAAAAATTAATCATGAATTAGAAAATCATAATTTAAAAAAAACGGTTGTTAACGGTCCTGCCGTTAATACCGGTTTTTGAAAAAAAAAAAAATGGTTTTCATTTTTAATCAAAATCGTTGGAACCAAAAATGGGTTTTTCTAAAACCGGAACAGGTACCGTTATTTTCGATCCAAAAAAAATAATTAAAGAAACGTCTGGGGATAGACTCCAAAAACGCCACATATCAAGTTTAGAGAAATTCCTGCCATAGACTTTTTTTTTTAAGTTATACTTCTTTACCGGCATTAATAAAAATATTCTACCAGTAATAATACATAGATTTTTTCAGCCCATTCTTAAAAGATTGGGGTTTTTGATCCAAACCAACAATCGTAATGATGATCGAGAAGTCCGAAAAAGTTGTTTTCGCGTAATGCCGTCCGTAAGTCTGTGCGTTAGTGCGGCTGTGCGTCCATCTGTACACATTTCCACTGCCAATTTCCACCGACGGATTTTTATCAAATTTAGTACAGATAATTTTAACGTAATTTCTAAATTTTTATTTTTTTTTGTCATCTAGAACGAGTACCTCCCATACAACATTTTTGAATGATTCTAGTATTCTCGAAAACGGCTCTAACGATTTTGATTAAACTTTTTTAAATGATTTCTTCTATAAAGAGACATTTTTGGAGTTTTTTTTTTGAAAATTCGTTGAAGCCGTTATTTAAAAAACTAAAAACGATTTTTCAAAAAACAAAATTGGGTATGCCATTTTTAATATATTATTTATCAACATCTTATAGCAAAATTAAAAGAAATAAAATGCACGACTAGGTCGCACACAAATACTTGCTATTAGGGTCAGAGTTGCTGTGGACGTTACAGTTTCTTATACAAAATTTTTAAAAATAAATAATTTTATAAGAAATGTAAAAAATGTATGCCATTTAATTTGGATAGCAAGCATAAATTTTTAGGAATTTTTGTTTTGAAAATCGTTAAAGCCGTTTAAATTAAATTGGTGTGCCATTTTCAAGAAAATAATAATGAGAATGTTATACCAAAATTACAAAAAAATACAGAAACTCGTTTTCGAAAAATTGGTTTTTCGAAAAAAAAAAATTAAATTTTTTTAAAAATCAAAAAAATTGATTTTTTTTTCCTAATCCAAAAATATATTTTTTTAAATTTTGATATCAAATAATTTTTAAGTTTTTAAGGAGCTGTCGTATAAAAAAAATCATAAAAATTAATTGAGTGGTTTAGGAGAAGTTAAAAATAAAAAACAAAAACGATTCTATGGGAGGTACCGTTAGTAGAATTTTTACAAACAATTCTTTTATTCCAAAAGTATTAATTTACTAACGAAAGTAGACACAAACAAAAAAGCCGCTTTTGAAAAAAGTTAGCTTTTCCTCATTGGTTATACGGCAGGTACCGTTAGTTTTGGTTCTAAAAAAAAATGCCCATTTCTCCCTTGGGGAATCACGAAATATCCTTAACCACCAAGTTTCAAGTTTCGGTTTAGGCTTTAGCTCGAGGTATACACAGACAGACAGACAGAATTGCGAGACCCACTTTTCTCGTCGGCGTCATTGTCGTTATCTTTGGAAATTTGAAAAAAAACGATAACTTTTGTAAGGGTCATGAGTCATGACTCATATTAATTAGAATCTGGAAATGCCAAAAGTTGAGAAATTTAAGCCATTTTCGATAAAAACTTGTTATATTGATTTTAAAAAAACACCAAAAATGTATGGGGAGTAAAAGAAATGTCCATTTATTTTAATGATTTAACGAAAAATGGTACTGATTTGCAAAATAAGGGAGGTATTCAAAGATAGAAATTTTTGATACAAAAGCATCCGCAAAAAATTACAAATTTTTCCAGAAAATTGTTAGCCAGAGTACGAAAAATTTTCGGATAACTGTCATTTTTTTTTTGGGGATGTTTTTTTTTGAATTTTGTAACAAATAATAGATATTTGCAAAACTTTCCTGAAACATCTGAAAAGTTCAACAAAATTTTGAACTTCCAATAAAAACATTTCAGGGCCTAAAAGAATATCAGGGATCAAAATAAAAATTTCAAAAAATTAGAAGATTTTTCTCAATTTTTTTTAGAATAGTTTTTCTACCTCGGAGCTTGGTCCCAACAAAAAAATTTTAATTACGAACGTTACAATCCATATGGAATTTTATGGAATCAAGCGCCTTAAGAAGTCTTGGAACCCACCCTTCCTGATTAATTTAAAGAAACCAAAAACACATAAAAGACCAAGTTTACTTTACCTATTCGTAACAAACATAACGAAGGAAGTACGAACGATCATCCAATCTTTTGCAAGTAAGAAAAGTAAAGCCTTGAATTGCAGTAATAAAATACGAAACTCCAACACAATAAGGCATTCATCTCAAAAGTTAGTTTTCTAATGATATAGCTACCTAACGGGCCATATACAGAAGAAGAGATAGCAGGATATACCCACTACTGAGATGAAAAATAAAAGGAAGTCAGCAACATCACCTTGGCTGTGTTGTAGTTGATAGCTTGATAGGAGAGTGGAAGAAAAGCGTGCATAGCGCACTAATTGCCTTTACATAGACCCAATTTGGCTTCCATCCAAGTCAACTGCGGCAAAGACCGTCTATTATATATATCTACGTTATTATGTGTAGTTCCTGGTGTAGCAGACGTTCTCATCCTCGTTGTCCTTTTTTCTTTCTGTTATATTTTGTACTCGCTCCAAAGTATAGGAAGGAAATGTTGTAGCTTCCGCCCGATTCCAATCTAAACACTTTCACACGTCTTTGACTTAGGTACTCCTGCTCTGCAATTTTTTTTTTTTTTTTTTTGTATAGCTTGAAAGAAAAGTCTTATTGCTGTTATCCGCCTCTCTTCCACCTCTTTGCGATCAAGCTACACCTACAACTACTGTAGTAGAGAACAGACCCATCTTGCCAAAGTGGCCATGTCCGCTGTCAAGATTTATGCTTCCATGCTTCTTTCGTTCTCTAATCTAAAATGAATAAAGGAAAACAGGAAAATACGATGAGCTTGGAAAGAAAATTAAAACAGCATGCAGTCTTTGTAAAGAAAGACAGTGAGAGAGAGAGAGAAAGAAACGACGAGAAAGTGAAAGAAACTCAAAAACTTAGCTATATAGTAGTAAGAGTAACGTGTTGATTTAGAATCCCACTTGGAGACCATACCACCAACATCAGGGGTAGTACGAGTGTACCGAGTACAGATTTTTTTCATGTTCATCCTTATTCGTCCTTTTTAGGATACCCTATTCATTCTCAATCGCTTTGCAACACAAAATGAAAAAGCTGCTGCATAATAGAGGATTTACGAGACGTTGTTCCAGTAAACCATTCTACTTAGGATGTTGTAGGTAGGTAGTCGTAGTTTTTGGTTCAGTATACTACACGGAACTAGGTATACAGGATGAGGATGTGGAAGTCGAAGTGGTTCCAAAGGAGGCTTGAAGTAGTTAAAATATAAACATTGCTACACTACTGTGTGATGGATGGATGGATGGTTGGATGAAAGGAAGGATAAAGGGGTATAATAGGGGGGTGTATGCAGGAGTTTGTGTCATTTTGCTGCAATGGTTATATCATGCGACACACTAAATTTGAAGTAGTTTTGGTTGGTACGTGATGCAGTAGCAGAATCAGCAACAGCAGTTAAGTGAACAAGGAAGTAAATGATTGCCCAAAATAAAGTTTAAGCGGTGGGTTTTCCAATTTTGTGCTTATTTTTCTTTTTATTTTTATAAATTTTATGCTGATATGTACTCAATAAGAGATTTTGAAAATAAAAATACACACAAAATGCAGAAAACTTGTGCCCCAAAAAACATTTGGGACAAAAAACCTTGTCAGAGTACTAAAGAAGAAATTTCAATTGCACATTTACTTTATCATTTAATTGACGATGGTCTAGTCAAGAGGTGCCCTTAATGGCATCCAGAAAAATCATTAGAGAGCCACGGATTAACGAAACATTCAAGAGGATCATACAGACCAACACGATTGATCAGCTGAAATGGACAAAGAATCTTTCACCACACATAGATGTTGCCATCCATTAAATTGGAGGATAAGTAAAAGATGGAGGACCTTTCAGTCATCAGAGTTACTGAATTTAGGGCGAAACAGAAGCAGGGTAAATAATGAAAAAATTCTTTCGTTAAACTGAGTAAGACCTGTGTCATTTGCTGATGTCTACAAAAACGGCCTTAAATTTAATGGCATCGTGCAGCCCAGAAACTGTTCGTTTTGAACACGTTTCCACAAACTGCAAACAGTCAGCAGTCACTACTAACTGACTGTATAGTTTAATAAAAGCAGTTATTTGACTTATAATTATTTAACTGCAGTACTTTTTAAATGATGTTGGTCACATTAGTAAAACACTGAAACCAGGCAAAAAAACCTACTGCACTTAATTTACTTTTTGTCAATAAACTGCTTTCATAAACTGAACAGTCAGGATTTAAGTACTAACTGCTAACTGCTAACTGCTTATTTTGCAGCCATGGTACATTAATTTTCAGTTAAAATAAAAGTGACTTAATTGACTGCATTACCAACTGACTGCAGTCTTTTACAGCTCTGGTAGCTGCTTATTGAATGCTGAATTTCTTTATGTTGATGGTACTCTTGGAAAAATTAGTTTCACGAATATGAAAACTACTGAATGTTTGGAGCTGTTAAAGCCCATTAGCCTATTGCCTTACCATCGTTTTTCACCGTGGTATCCATTCAGAGGTGATGTCTCTCATATGATTCAACGCCAGAAGATCAGTCCATATGTGCTTCTCGCTAAGAAGTTATTGTGAACGTCTAGGTCACTTTGGATATCCTTTTTTGTGGAATGGCAATTGAAATAGCAAGTGTTTCATGCTAGATTTATAATTATTGGAGAGTGGCTTTCCTGCCAACTAGATCTGATGATCTAGTTGGTCTGATGATTTGTCAAAATGGTCTCGCTGCTGCCTTTGGTGCAGAGCTGTACAATACTGCAGTCAATTGGTAATGCAGTCAATTTAGTCGCAGTTAGTTGTCTTTAATATTAAGTGCAAGTTAATACTGTTAATTAGTACTTTATTTGCAAAATAAGCAGTTAGCATTAAGAACTAAAATACTCACTGTTAAATTAATGAAAGCAATTAATTGACTAAAAGTTAGTTAACTGCAGTACTTTTTGAACTGGTTTTAGTATTCTAGTCAGTAGAACGTTTTTTGTACTGTTCCTTTTTGTTTGTATCCTTTTAACTTATAGTTACTTTCAGAGCTCTTTATTACGAACGCTTAGCTAAAATTTTAAACATAACAGTACAAAAACTTTCTACTGAATACAAGACTAAAACCAGTCAAAAAATACTGCACTGAATTAACTTTCAGCCAATTAAATGCTTTCATTGACTGTTCAGTCAGTATTTTAGTATTGACTGCTGTCAGAGGCAGTACGCCTGAAAAAAATAACGCGGCATACACTGGGAAACGAGCCCAGATCTCCGGCGTAATAGTTCTTCGCACTAACTATTACGCCAGTGGCCAGGAAATTCTTAATTTCCTTCCATGATTGTCGATTTTCAGCGGTGATTGACGTTTTGGTGTTTCAATATTTAAATACCACGCTTAGAATGTTGTCTTTGCAGAAACTGGTGAAGGCAGAGATTCAAATTATGGTTTTTGCGCTGTTTTTTGTGCTTTTTAAATGTTTATCTCACTACTGACTAATGATTTAAAAAAATCATTAAACAATTTTAATGCATTTTATTTTATCCCGAAAAAATAGTAAACACCTACTTTCTATAACTTCCTGGTAAATACATTTAAAAATTCTTCCACCTGAAATATTTTCTCCATTCGCGTAAATTTCTCAAATTTGCAAAAAAAGAAAAAACAAATTCCCACAAAATTTCATGTAGTTTTCACTTAAAGGCTTAACTTTTCTGTAAAAACACCTCATTTTAATGCAATCCCATTATCCTATTTGTAACAGGTAAAACAACCCTGCATCCAATTGCAATTTGCAAATTTTTACTCTTCCTCATAATCCATATTTTGTTATCCTCATTGTAAAAATTATGATTTCCCTTGGTATAAAGAAAAATGAACAAAAAAAGCAAAATAACAATAATAATCCCAGGAACGAGAGCGAAAAAAACAAAATTCCATAAATCCTTTCGTGTGATGAAACTTTAATGCAAACCAGCTTCAATTTATTCTGAACAAATCTCCACCATCCGTGCCGCCCAAGTGCAACTCAGTGCTTCGTTCTTATTCAGAGCTTAATTAAAATCCCACCTTTACCTTCCTTCATGCCCGCAACCGTCCGTAATCATGACTAAAGAAAACACTACCATTCTACCATCATCCATGACCAAAAAAAAAAAACCATCAGGACATGACAAGGAGCGGGGTCTTAGCCCTTCATGCTCCCACATCCATATTGCACAGAGAGTGTTGAACAATTTTTCGACCAAATTGACCTCATTTAGATGAGGAAAGCCTCCAGTCGTGTCTGGCTTCTTAGTTAACTATCCACAGATATCTTGTTCAACAGCATTGCTACACCCACACAATGAAAACACGCCATCATAGTAATTTCCCTTATAGTTATGCTCTGTCTATATACAGCTACCTGCCGTTATAGGTACTTATTGTGTGCAGTTGAAGGCTTCATTTTAAATGGAAGGATATTTAAAGGGTAGAAAGTTTTTGCTTGGAGGGATCCCTTCCAACTAAAATTTGTTTCTTCTTCTTTTATTGCTTTTTATTTGTTTTAAGTACATAATTGAGCTACAGACCCGTTCCACGTTTATTATACGAATAACTTTTTTTGCTTAAAGGTGTTGCATGATAGTTGGGTTGATGGTTTTCACAACTTAAAACTCAAACAAGAAGGTTAAGGGGGGGTGGCAATTGACAATGTTCGAGCAATTAGTGCTGTTTTTTCAATTATTATTTCCGAGTTCGTTATCATTATGCACCATTTTTGTTGGCAATATTGCAATGAGGTCATAGTAAAATTTATTTTCTTTGATAAATAGCTGGCTTTTGGAAACATTTCAACCTGTTTGAAAGTTTCATTAAGGTGCAAACACTTTTTTACTTGTTTGCTAACAGAAAGTTCAAGAAATAATTTGCTTTACCAACTCATTCACTTAGGACCTCAGACTTTTTAAGTATATGGAGTTCTCTTTTTGAAGATATACTTCAACTCCCTTCAATGCTATCTTGGTTTTACAGAATTCTCTTCGGTTGGGTCAAAAATTCCGGAACAGTCGAACTTACTTACTTGCTTAAGGTCCTCAGACCTTATAAAATTTGTTGTGATAAGAGCTAAAGGGCCTCAACTACTAAAACCATGTGATACTACTTTCATTTCCTTAACAACTTGGACTCTGATACGTTTATTTGAGTAGTCATAGGAAGATGATGCCTCCGGTTTCGGTGTCTTCACCACGCCCACGGGCTACACTCACTTGCAATGTGTATCAATTTTATTACTTTATTATGCCTAGAAGCACGGAAGGTGGGTCTTAGGTTGATTGAGTTTCATGAAACTTAAATGGTCATCCTAGATCAATGGAAAATAGGGTTCTGGATGTCGTTTCTCCAGGCGATGTTAGTAGACGTCACCCTTCTTGAACAAGAAGTGATCATCGAGGAGTTGCTGTTCGAAGATCTTCTTCAGGCCGGTCAATGGGTACAATTTATTTTTCATTTCACCTTCCAAGCTGGATACTTTATCTTCAATTTCTTTCTATTGGGACTCAGCAGAATTCAACTGATAACCTTGGAGGGAGTGCATCTGCTTTAGCATCTTGATCAACTTTCTTCTGCGGTATATATCTTCTAAACAATTAAGCGGAATACTTGCGTGGCCAAAGCTTACATGAAATCAACTTACCCCCCTCGAGTAGCTCTGTTTGCACAAGTATTCTTTGGAAAGCTTAACAATGTTTCTTCCCTATGGGAGAACGACGCGAAGTATTGTTACTTTGAGGGATGTTTCGAATTCAATACCGCTTATTTCTTAGATCGCGAGTTTTTCATGTTGCCTCTTTTTACTGCTGAGAACTCAGTGTTCGTCTTTTATCTTCCGCTTGTAGAGTTCATGTACACTTCTGATCCTTATCTGCTCACATATTTTTATCTTCATTACGACTTTAATGATCATGTTATGTTGTAATCTTAACTGCTCGTTGGGTTGGGTTGGGAGACCTTTTCTCACAAAAACCGAAATATTTGGTGACATGGTTTAAGTTTATACTTTTAAATAACAACTGATCGCACAACTCCCACATGAGGAGCGACCTCAAATAGATAGACTGGCTTTTTATCTCCCGTGTTGCCAGAATTCTGTCTGTGGTATTAATAACCCCTACCGGCAGCTAAAGTCGGACTAGGACCTCAACACTCTAGTTACCAGTGTCTTCAATTTGATCATCAGACAGATGACAGAATAAATGATAATCATATTGAGGACACTTAACCACAAATTCCATGGCTACACGAAAGTGTAACCAGAACTATTTAAAGTCAGAACTCAATATGAAGTTCGTCATCCCTCGAATTGGGTACTCTAAGTCGTAATGCCTGTCTTTCCCCAATTCAAGTAATTCACCTCCATAAAGACTTTAAGCTTCAGTTTCTGTCGGTAAGTTAAAACCCCACAGATATGATATTGGACCTCCAAGCCACGATGAGGCTATCTTCGATTGAGGATTTCTGCAGTGCTAATTTGCCTGCCGTCTCTTCAATCGCTTTATAGTTTGTCATCTAATCATGAACTTCGATGTATTGGCCTACTGATACCCAGCACGCCAAGGTTGGCATCTATGATGGCTTCGGGGAAATATTGTTAATGGGTCTCAATACTTGCTGGTGGTTTCAATCGGCCGATATTAAACTTCATAAAAGTATTCCCTTGTGTTGTCAAAGATCTAAGGGTCCATCATGTAACTTATGCAAGCAAATTAAGTCAATACCATCGAAGGTTGGGAGCATCGAACTTGCTTCAATCGACTGTTTTCTATTGAAAATGTTTGATGGAACCATATAAGTTATTTGGTGCAATCAACACTCGATTGTTTCAAGTTAGGTGCTGGACCTGGACCCCCTTAAAATCCGCATCCAAACTATGACTTTATCGAAGTAGTGATCCAAGACAGTGTTGATGATTCACGAGCCTCTTCTATTTTCTGTAATTGAGTTGCTTTTATTAAATCAAGAATGCAATCCTCTCTTTGGGCAGTTCATTTTAAGCATAATGGCTAGTACGATGGACTATTACGTCGGAGGTCTGGGTTCGATTCCTAGCCTTTTCTACCTTGATTATATTTCAGGGGAATCGACAAAACCTCCAAGAGTAATGTTTGTCACAAAAATTCCATCTCAATTAAGCGTTTGGAACCGGCAGAAAATTGCAGGGCTAATCCATTTCTGCTGAACTGTATACACGCACACAGGAAATGGTCTGAGTTCTTCGTAAGCTAGTCGGCCCCAAAACTAATTAATTTTTCTTAATGGCAACAGTTTCAGTTCCATATATTTCAAAACTAATGATGTTACGAGTACCTACTTTTTACGAAAAATCCTTTAAAAAGTCCTTATCCACTTAAATGTCTTGTATAACTATGAAACCTCTTCATTGAATCATCAAGTCCCATGAAGATGCTTAACCTTTTCATTTCCACATTCTAAAAGTTATATCCCCTCATTCACATTGAGGATTTACAGAACTTTAACAGCCAACTATTGACCTACATTAAATCCAGTGATGTTCTTTAACTTTCTTGATGGAAGCAAAAGAAATAAAAACGAAGACATTTTTCTCTTATTTTGTCATCTTGTGTGCTACAAAAGTGAATTAATATTCTCTGCCGCACTTCGAGAACACCGATTTCGTAGAAAACTAAAGACTTTACAAATACTAAATCTCTGCAAAAACCTAACTAAACTTTAGAAAATAAAACCAACTCGAAAAATTGAATAATTAAATTTCCAGGCACATAGCAAAAAGGACATTTTACTTATAGACAAGAAAGAGTACCTGCAAGACCAGCTATATACACTTACTTGGCTTAATCAAATTCAAGATTCTTGTGCAACTCTTGAGGGGCTAATATGTGACAGGCTCAGTGCACGTTAACACAATCTTAAGGACATGCAAACAATAATCTTAGGACAGAGTAATATTTACTCTGGATTTTATCACTCTTGATTCTTGAAGGCAGTCAAATTCAAGATAAGTCCCATTAATAGTGACACAAGTTCGACTGAACTCTCGATATGTCTGACATCAAATACCAAAAAATTGTTTTTTTTTTTCTTATTTTTTGTTCTTTGTTTCTTATCCTGGATTTTATGACCCTCAGCAGGTGGTGGAATTGGGAACAAATAACTTGACGTTCAAAGTTCTGCTGGTCAAGTCAAATAGACCAGATAATCTGATTTTATGTGCAAAGACACTAAAAGCCACAAAAAAATAAGGAAAGATACGAAACCAACAGTTCCTACCTATAACTCTGATTCGATTAAAATCGTCTGCAAGGATACTGTCAGGGAATTTTTTTTTCTCATTCTTCGTCGGTGTTTTTTTTTTGTTTTTTCTTTCGTCATCGTCCGTTGCACCTGCAGCTTAAACACAGTTCGATTTGGAATCCTTGTTGACAAACGTGACCACATTTTTATCCTTCTTCCAGCATCGGTATCTTTCGTTCTGTATATTTGAAGAAATCCATGTGAAAAACTGCAAAGGAAATAAAAAAAAATTCTTTCCAAGAGTTATGGTGACTACGATTTTATGCCGTTAACGTTGGTTAGTTTTCGATTTTTCCTTCACAGTTGGTTGGAATTTTAGTTTTATTTCCTTTTGTTTTTTCTTTTGAATTTTCTTTTAAAGTTAGAAGTATATGGACACTATGGACTGGACATGAATGTGGTACAGATGGTCATGACAATAAGCACGAATGAGAGCTTAGTACTTGAGCTTCTGTTTTGTTTTACTTTTTAAATTAATTTTAGATTGAATTGTTCTCGTCGGTTTAAAAATACAAAAATTAAATTTTAGTCTCTTTACACTTTAATACGCTGCATTTTGAATGTTGTCATTTTGACTTAAATATAAAACCCTACATTTCAACTTCGTGAAAGGGCACCAATTTTTCAAGAACAAAGTGTTACCTTGTTTCGGTGTTTGCCCAATGATCACTGAAGATGCCGGTGGGATTGGACAGTCTATAACAAAGAAAAACGAAGAGTTTCCCATACCGGCCGTACCTACAACCATTTTCTGCTGGCTGTTTTTTGTGTCTGTTTGTTCATATCCGGTTGTCGTTGTGTCGGTAGACAGTACGGGGGAACGCTTTGATTTCAGCCAAGATAGTGTGCTGACCCACAGAAGACTTCGCCTACCGTATTGAAGGAGGTATCTGTCAATTTGGAAGAGTTTTGCTTCTTCGCAGAACCTCTTGTTGCTGATGTATTTTCTTTGTATTCTGTTTGCAAGATCTTTCAGAAGTCGAACATTGCATCTTCAGAAGATCTTCGTTGAATTTGACTGAAAGTCAAGATATTTGACTTCAGTTCTTATTGATAGTTGCTTTTCATCGGAAAAGTTGAAAGTTGAGCGTTCTCTTCCTCATTGGCATGGTCGCTTCAAGCAATAGTTCTGACTTAGCGGAATACATTTTGAAATTCAAACAATGCGATGGTTAAACTTGAACAAGCGTCGTATGTGGTCTTCTTTTCTTATATGGGCTTGTATCGGGGATAGAGATCATTCTTATGTCAGGGAATCATCAGTAAACAACAAGTTCTTCACGTTCTCTAGGTTAGACTGAGGTGAAGATATTGAAGATAAATTATCCAAATTTAAATTCTTTAGCAACTCCGGCTCTTATGGTCCGGATTTTGAATGGAAGCTTCCTGTATCTGGTATAAAGAAAGTTATAAACTATGTATTTTCATAAAATACAATTGGGGAATTCAAGTGTATAAAGCATGTAAATTAAAAGAACACAATTGAGTGTCTTTATAATATCCAGAAAGCAGCCAATAGTGACCTAATGAGAGTTCAGCAAGAATGCAATAACATGCTGCAGACTGAGAGTGCTTTTCCTGGAATCTCAAGAAGATTTTCATTCGTACAGAAAGAACTTCTTTCAGTATTTTGCTCCGCTCACAACGCTAAGAAATCAGCCATAGACTATAGATGTCGTTGTGTTTATTTTTCTTTGAACATTTTTTGCCAGTTTCGATGTGCAAGCTAAAAAGCAACTATTTATACAGGTGTTGAAAAATAGAAGAAGATCATCACTGACTATAGTGTTTTTTTTTTTAAGACATATCTGCTGACTTCTTCGGATGCCTTCTGTGAATAATATGTCCTGAATTTCTTCAGGAATCGTGAAGTCTGCGTTAGAAGATCATTGCCTTGATCGTTGTCACTGAACCTAGCATTCTCCTCAAATGAAGATCAGCCAAACGGTCAGCAAAGCGTTTATCAAAGCGATCACCTAAAGTGATAAGCCAATCAATAAAGTCAGCAGCCAGCTAAGCAACCAGCCAAGCGATCAATTAAATGATCATCCAAACGATTAGCTAGGCAATTGGCCATGCGATATGGTAAGTGAACATTTAAGTGCTTAGCCAATCCATCTGGGAATCGATCAAAAATTTCAGAATAATTTCCATGTTTTTTTTCTTAATTTTTTTGTTTTAATAAAATAAAAGCTATTTAAATTCATATATAAAAATGATTAGATGACCCCATCAGCTATGTATGTACTTTATTTAGCAGCTAATTTAAACTATTAGGCCCTAAATTTCAAAAGGTAGATACCTACTTATTTGGGATGGTCAACTGTTGCTAACAAATCCCCTACTTTTCTATTTTTTTTTGATCTAATTTTCAGATAGTAATTTAATAAAAATATTTTATCACTTTTAAGTGCCGTGAAGCTTTATTACAATAGAAGACAAAGTCAGCAAGTCTGTTATTTGATAAACGAAACTTATTTTTAAAATAATGCAAATCAACTTTTCATAATTATTATCTGTTAATCTTAAGCAATTTATGTTTGATTGCAGGTGATACTTATTTTTTTTCGAGCTTATCGTTTTGTTGTGAAAATACTATTTAAGATAAGTACTTATTAAAAAAAATCTATTAAACGTTTATTCTCAAGACACACAAACATACAATTTGAATTGAAAATAATAGGTTTCCCATGAGTGTGCTACAGAAAGCTTTTTAGTTTGTCTTCGATTGGCATCCGCATGCCATCTCCAGTTCCAACTACAAAATTGAAACCTCCCCTCCCAATAGTCAAGAGTATTTAAGTACAAACATTTCTGTTCTAGCTGTGTGCAATCTACTATTTAAAAGTCAGATACACTAGACATTTCAGTGCAAAGATTATATTTATTGAAATCGGTCGAGCCGGGTCTTGTCGCATACAAAAACTTAAGCATGAGTGCAGAATTTATTAACTCAGTTGGTGCACCAGAATCTTTGGATCAGCATTTCTTTGAAGAAGTTCTTGAAAATGCCCTTTTCGAGCCGGGTCTTGTTATTAAAAGGGTGTCAATAAATAGCGGAAGTGCTACTGGTGATAACTTCTGCAGCCAAATCTACAGAACTCGAATTTGTTTCCGAAGATCAGATGGTAATGAAAATGAAAATTTAGAAGAACTATCAGTGATTGTGAAAAGCATGCCTATTAGTGACGGAATGAAATTTCTTTCCGATTTGAGAGTCTTCCTGAAAGAGAAGATCTTCTATATTCACTTGCTTCCACGAATGGAGATTCTACTGGATAATGTCAGACTTGGCGGAAGATTATACTTCGGAGCCAAGGAACCTATTAACACGCTTGTATTTGAAGACCTCGATGTTTCGGGTTACATAATGGCAGACCGAGAAAAAGGACTCGACTTGAAGCATTCGCTACTAGTGATGAAAAAACTTGGATATCTTCATGGATCTTCAATGATTCTGCACAAGAAGGTACCTCCATTTAAATGAAAGCATTGTTTTTTTTATTCTGAAACATTTTTTTTTTATATTTCTAGGATCCTGATTGTATGAAAAGCTTCAATTGCGGTTTCTTATCCGAAGACTGTTTAAATGGTTCGGATTTATTTGAAACAATTTTTAAGTTTTCTTTTGATGCTCTTGTCAGAAACGTTGGAACTTGGCCAGGATATGAGAGCATAACTAAAAAACTTGAAAAATATGCCGCCAATTTCAAAGAAAACCTCCTCAAAACTCAACTTCCAATTTTGGGTGAATTGAAAGTCCTCAATCATGGTGATCTTTGGGTCAATAACTTTCTCTTCAAATACAACAACAAAGAGACCAAACAATCAGTTGAAGATGTGATTTTTATAGATTTACAAATGAGTATTTTTGGAAGTCCTGGATATGATTTGAATTATTTTTTCTACACTTCAATTCAATTGGATGTTATGAAGGAGAAACGTGAAGAACTACTAAGGGCATACCACAAAACATTATCGGACACATTGAAAGCTTATAATTATGAGAAGATACCAAGTTTTGAAGATATTCTCTTAGAATTTAAACAAAGAGAAGCTTTTGGATTTTTTGCAAATTATGGAGTTTTTCCTGGAATTTCAATGAACAAAGTCGAATCAAGTGATAATACATTGGAGAAATTCATGGATAAGGATTTTGCTGATAAAAAGGCGGAAATAATGTTTTCGTCACAGAGATTAAGAGATACGATGAGATATACTTTGAAGAGGTTCGATGAGTTGGGAGTTTTAGATTAGTATACAAATAATTATAATAACTGGATAGCACAAAATTTCTTGTTCCTAAGAATGTGAACTTTTATTTAAACATTTGAAAAATGTTTCAGTTTGGAAAATATGAAAAAAATATAATGCACGACTGGATCGCAGAAACTTGTTGTACTTGCTCAAAGTAATAATATATTTTGTTATAAATTGAAGAAGTCAGTTTTTAGTATTATTATAATAAAGAAAAAAAAAATACCAAAAAAAATATTTGTTGTTTTTTTTTGTTTGAAAAATTAAATACATAATATTTTTTGGAAACCATAAGAAGAAGAAATAGAATTCACGACTGGGTCGCACGTACTTGCTCTTATAGATAACGTTACCCTTTTTTAATTAAAAAATTGTAATTGCAGTTTTAGAAAAAAAAATTAAAAAAGCATAAAATTCGATTTTCAAATGACTAGAACAGGATGCAATCTAGTTTCTTCTATATTGGTACATTTTTAGAAAAACAAATTGAAAATCGTTATATAGCCGTTTTTTAAACAAACTATTTCTTCTATAAGGACTTTAAAAAAAAAAATTGGTACGCCATTTTTATGATATTATTTGTCAACATTTAAGAATTTAATTTTGAAATAAAAATATTGAAAAAAAAAAAATTGAAAATTTCAATTAGGAATTATTTAAAAATGGTTCAGAAAAAGTGGTTCCGGCAATTCTGTCGTATGTCTGTCTGTCTTTATGTCGAGCTAAGGTCTAAGGGGACAGTAATAGCTATCATTGAAATTGATTACTGAAAAATTTAATTTAAAATTTAAAGAATTGGAGCAAATCATTGTTGGATGCAACAGATATCAAAATAAGCCAAATAATCTATAGAATTTGTTTACAAAAAAAAAAAAAGACTTAACACTGATGATTAAAATGATCATTAAAATGTTTCAATGATCAGTGCAATAATGAAATTGGATTAAGAGAAAACTTTCAATTTCATCCAATAATTGTTTGCTTAAATGTCTTTGAATTTGAAATGAAAAATTTCCAATCATCCACTTCAATGATATTTATAACTCGCGCTGAATCGAATTTCTTCATAGTTCTTGGTAGCTAGGAGTTTTTAATCTTTTCCTAGGAGGGAAATCTGACCAAAATTAACGGTACCTGCCATATGACGAAACTGAAAAACACTTATTTTTTTCAAAATCTAACGATTTTGATTAAAAATTATCTTAAATGTCATACTTTTGAAATGAAGACACATAATTTTTCATCGACTAATAACGGTATCAGTACCATCGGTGATTTTCTCGAAAGCGATAACGGATTCCGATGACAGAAGATTCTTTTCAAATTATTTCATATCAAAATTTAAAATGTTGGTCCTTTATCTAACATTTTTTGTTGATGAAAATGGCATAACAATTTTGTGCAGTCACTATGACCGGGTCAAAGCCTAACAGTATTTTTAAAATGCAACGGTTACCACTCATGCAAGAAATCTGCTCCCGGCTCGAGTTTTTTTTGCTAATTTCAGGCTAATAACGTAAAAATAGGGATAGCTTCAAAAAAATCGATCAAATCAGTCTAAATTTCAGCCCAAATCTGGCATTAGAATTTTTCAGCTCCCCCCAGCAAAATAGAGTTGCTACGGGCCTGAAGATTAAGTGCGTGCTACCCGGTCGTGCATTTTATTTTTCATTTATGTATTTTCTTGATTTCAGATGGTTTATGTTCTTATTCGGATATTTTTAAAACCTTTTCTGACATATAGATCAAGTCCTCTACTGATTTTCTATTTTTATGATCTAATTTACAGATAATCATTTTTAATCTAAATACTGTATCACTTTAAATTACTATGGAAGCTTTTTAATAATAGACAAAGTCAGTTATTGTATTTGTTGTTAAACAAAAGTTAAGTTCAAAATAATGCAAATCATCTCTTAACAATTATCTGTCATTAAAATAATTTAAGGTTGATAGTTGGCGAGACAGTTTTTGAGTTAAGCGTTTTGTAGTGATAACTTTGTTTACAAACACTTGAGATACTATATTTAAAGAAAATTCATCAAATTCATATTCTCTAGACCGGAAAGTATACAATTTGAATTGAAAATCATAGGATTCCCATTCGTGTGATACAGAAAGCTTTTTAGTTTGTCTTCATTTGATATTCGAGAACGAGAGTATTTAAGTAAAAACATTTCAGTTTGATTGAGGTTATTCTGTTTCAGCTGTGTGCACTCTTCTATTTAAGAGGCACATTCGATAGATATTTCAGTGCGATTTATTAAAAGTGGATGTATTCCCATACAGACTTTAGCATGAGTTTAGAATTCATTAACTCAGTTGGTGCGCCAGAATCTTTAGATCAGCATTTCTTTGAAGAAGTTCTTGAAAATGCCCTCTTCGAGCCAGGTCTTGTTGTTAAAAAGGTGTCAATCGAGAGCGGAAGTGCTGCTGGTGATAATTACTGCAGCCAAATCTACAGAACTCGAATTTCATTTAAGAGACCAGATGAAAATGAAAATCTAGAGGAACTATCAGTGATTGTGAAAAGCATGCCAATAAGTGAAGGAATGAAATTTCTCACAGATCTGAAAGTCTTCCTCAAAGAGAAGATCTTCTATATTCAATTGCTTCCACGACTGGAGATTCTACTGGATAATGTCAGGCTTGGAGGAAGATTATACTATGGAGCAAAGGAACCTATTAATACGCTTGTTTTTGAAGACCTCAATGTTTCGGATTACATAATGGCAGACCGAGAAAAAGGACTCAACTTGGAGCATTCCCTACTAGTTATGAAAAAACTTGGATATCTTCATGGATCTTCAATGATTCTAAACAAAAAGGTACAATCAAATAAACAAAACATTGAATTTTCTTTCTAAAAGTCTTAAAATAAATTTTAGGATCCACAATGTATGAAGATCTTCAATTGCAGTTTTTTATCTGAAGACGGTTTAAATGGTTCTGATTTATTTACAACAATATTCAAATTTAATTTTGATGCCCTCGTGAAAAATGTTGGCACTTGGCCAGGATATGAGAGTATAACTAAAAAACTTGAAAAATATGGTGCCAATTTTAAGGAAAATCTCATTAAAACTCAACTTCCAATTCCGGGTGAATTGAAAGTCCTCAATCATGGTGATCTTTGGGTCAATAACTTTCTCTTCAAATACAACAACAAAGAGACCAAACAATCAGTTGAAGATGTAATTTTTATAGATTTACAAATGAGTATTTTTGGAAGTCCTGGATATGATTTGAATTATTTTTTCTACACTTCAATGCAATTGGATGTTTTGATGGAGAAACGTGAAGAACTACTAAGGGCATACCACAAAACATTATCGGACACATTGAAAGCTTATAATTATGAGAAGATACCAAGTTTTGAAGATATCCTCTTGGAATTTAAACAAAGAGAAGCTTTTGGATTTTTTGCAAATTATGGAGTTTTTCCTTCAATTTCTATGAACAAAAGTGAATCAAGTGATAATAGTTTGGAGAATTTCATGGATAAAGATTTTGCTGATAAAAAGGTAGAAATAATGTTTGCGGCACAAAGAACCAGAGATACTATGAGATATACTTTGAAGAGGTTCGATGAGTTGGGAGTGTTGGATTAATATAAAAATAATGTGGTCTCAGTTAAAAATTAACAAAGAAATATAATATTAAATAAAAAATATAAAGATAATATTTTTTTTATCAGAAATCTTTTATAGGATACAACATACAGCACAAAAAATTATAAAAAATAGACCGATAAAATTTACTTAGTGCAGCAATATATAGTCATGAGTAAGACTTCAAATTAAATAAAAGCTCATTGCTATTAAGATACGGACATGAATAGAATAATTATCTAAATGAAGTATAAAGATAACAATAAGTGTGACAACTAATAATAATTTATTATAATTAAACTTTGCTGGTAAACAATTAATAAATAAGTCATAAGAAAATTGTTTCCGTGTCAATATTTATCAGTTCATTAACACTGTAAAAAATACTCTTATTATTTTAACCATATTTTTGAGTCTCCCAAAATAAGTAAAATAAAGTAAAAGTTTTGTTTTATTAGTCATTTAATTTGCTAATAATAAATGCAACATGCGGAAAACCAAACATTTTTGAACTCCGTTTTAATGGTTTAATGTTTAATTCTTGAACATGCTACTTTTTTAGCAAAAAAAAACGTCATCGGTGCAAGGCTGAAATTTGAGATAAAATAGATTATATGATTCTATGGCGGGAAACAAATTGGTAGAAACCAAAGTGGGGACAAAGGGTTGCCAGGTGTCATAATACACAAAAGACAAAAAAAAGATTAAAAATAAACCTGAAAAGATACACGGCCAAAAATTTGTACCTACTTAATAGGTTTTTTTAAAATTCAAATGTAAGTAAATTGGCATTAGTGTGTAAAAGGGTTACCAGAGCTCATACATCAAAATGGAGTAATTCAAAAAAAATTGAAATGAAACAGGTCTGAAAATTTGTACAACTAAAGTTGGTAAAGGTAAAAGAAATGTAATTAGAGACAAAGAGTAAGAAGATAGCAAAAATATAAAAAAAATACAGATAAACAACACACATACAAAATCATAAAAAAAATAAGTCAATGAGCAACTAAATTTGCGAGAACTCTTGAATAATCATTCAATATTCATCGAAATTGGTTCAGTCGTTTAAGTGAAAGCCAAAAATGAAAAAAAAAACGGTTCTATGGGAGGTACCGTTAGTAGAATTTTTCCAAATATTACATTCATCTCAAAAGTAGGGCCCTACTAACATAAGTAGACACAACAATTTTTATCAAAATCGTTTAAAACGTTTTTGAAAAAGTTAACTTTCTCTTAATATATGGCCCTCTGGGGAATCACCAAATACGATCAACTACTAAGTTTCAAGAACATCGGTTATGCGGCTTAGGCTGTAGTTATACACGGAAAGACGGACAGACAGACGGACAGACATAATTTCGAGACCCACTTTTTCCGCATTCTTTACCATCGTAATGACATGTCTGATTGTTATCTCGAGTTAGATTTTGTTTACGAATCCTAAACTTGGCCTATAGTACCTACCCACATTGCAAGTAAAAAAGTATGAGGAACTCTAAAACTCTTGGTTTGCTACCGCGAACTCTAAATTTTTATATAATTTTTTACTTGCTCTTTAGGGCAAGTATCGGTTTCGTGTCCAAAAAAAAATCGAGATTTTAATCAAAAACAACGTTACGATGATGGAGATGTCCAAAAATTAGGTTTTCGTCATGCCGTCCGTTGGTCTGAGCCAGTGGCGTATTTAGAGGGGAGCTCAGGTGGCTCAAGCCCCTCTCATATATCATTCTGGCTAAGCTGATTTCGTTCAAAACTTGTTACCAGCTTGTCTTCATCATTTTAAGAAGTATTGTGTATTTCGATATTTTTTTATTTTTTTTCATTTTTTACTTACTAAGGGCAAGTATTGGTTTCGTGTCAAAAAAAAATTTGAGGTTTTAATCAACACCAACATTACGATGATGGAGAAGTGGTTTTCGTCATGTCGTCCTTCGGTCTGCGCGTCTGTGCGTCCATCTGTACACATTTCTACTGCCTAAAAGCGTGTTTTTTTGAGTTTTAGGGTTGCCAGATGATTAATGACTTGGAAAATCATGTTCGAACTCCACCCTCTCTCTCCTCCCCCAATCTTGACTTCTGATAATAAGATTTTTTTAGCAATAAGGCTGTAGATTCTTGAAATTATAATATATATATAATATATCAACTTTTATTTTTTGGTCGAATTCGTTGGTACGCCCTCAGGTATGCAACGACTTTCTAATTTGATGGCAGCATTATAAATTCGTCGCTCAGTAGAGCATACCTGGTGGGCGTTGGATTGAATTTCAATTTGTATGGTAATCCGGTACGTTTAAAAAACTAAGATATGATTTTAGGAGGCGGTGGCAACATGTAGGAGAAAAAACGTTCGGTTGTAAAGAGGCAGGTTGATAAGTTTATAACCTTCAAGGGGAATGTGCCGAAAGCTTACCACATCACTGAAATATTCCTGTAAAAATATCATGCATCACAATTATACTTCAAATCATCCAGAAACAATAAATAAAATATTTCTTCAAACCAATCGAAGAGAGGAAAAGACTAAAAATTAAAAAAAAAAAAAAAATCAAGAATCAAACATTCTGGAACAACATTTTTGGGAATCAATATACACATGCAAATATAGAAAACCCTAATCAAACAAAAAGAACAACAATCACAAAACTTTATCCTTTCTATTAAATGGAATTGAAATCTTCAAATCCTCTTCTTCGACTTAATCCTGTGTGTGCTGAATACTCCATGTTGTATTCTATGTCCCAAATCCGATAAAGTCCAAAACCACTGATAGTTTTCCAAAAGCATGTGTCTCACTATTATACGAGTGCGAGTATTATATATCTCACCTTTCGTTTGGTAGCTTGTTCTCTCAGATGGAATAAATTTTCCTAAAACTCAATGGCCAAACACCATATACTCTGCTCTGTACTAAGAACAAGGACTTACCTCTTTCCATTTAATTTGTGGTTGATCCTAGAAACGTTATCCTTCTCGGATTAATCCTTTTATCCTATTTCACTTTATCCATCTCTTTTACTCTCTTTTCCTACCTTTCTAGTACAGAAAAGACCACTCTTACAAAACTATTTCGAGCACTGAAAATAGTTTACGGACTTGAATTGTTTTGTCGGTACGGTATCTTGGTGTGTGCATATTTTTGCTTTAAGCGAATCAGTTCTCGTCCTCAGACTTGGAAAAACTTTACAACACACAAAATAAGGATACAAATGCCCACACATAAAGCACACAAAGCAGTGCAATGCACTGCTTTTTCGATTGTTGTTCAGGCATTTTCTAATAAATTTTTAATTGTTCCAAAAGATTCATTGCAATAGAATCCTTTGTGCAGTGTCTCTCTCTCGCAAGTCTCAACCCCAAAAGACTTCCCATAAGGATACTAATCATTTCATACTGATTTGCATTTGTTCTAAGCAATTTGGAAAGAGCCAAAAGTGCCTTTAGCATAAATTTCGGTAAAAACACCACTAAGAACAACACGACCGGAAATTACCCACTGCCACTGTAGTAGTAGAGAGAGTAGTCCAACAATCTAACAAATGAATTTTACCATGCTCTTAGTTTATGTGAGGACTTAGTTGGATGGGTATGGGGAGAGGGACCTGAGAGTTGGGGATGATGAAAATTAATCCCGAAAGAGGATTGATGGCTGAAAATGTCTTATCCTGTCCCATAATATTGAAAGTTAAAACAAAATTTCTTCCGGTCGAGTTGAGATTACTGTTTTTGGTCTTCCTTATTTCGCTGTGCAACCTTATGATTGTATATGGAAGGACATAGTTCGTAGCCAGGTAGGTATACCTTGGTTGTTGAGGTAAGTTATGTGTTGATGTTTAAATCAGAGAAAGGACTGCTGACCAATATTGAGTGGGAGGGGAGAATTGTTGAAATAGGAAATCGATTTTGTGGTAACTTCTACTTCTCTACACTGCATACCTTAAGGATTTGCAGGGATTTTCTAATTTGGTTATTGATATTTTCTTATTCCGATGTCAAGGAAATAGAAATGGTAGGTTAATAGAGGGAAACCAAAACCATATTGATTTGTACATATTTTGACAAATTTGCTCTGGGAATTGGGTATTCAAAGCTTCAAAATAACTAATAAAAATAAAAATACATACGTAATACAAATCTAAAATGTGTTCTGAATATGAATTTATCCCGAAGGATTTCATTTGAAAGAGGAGGTCACTGGAAAACTTCAATATAATTTATTTGTTTGTTTTAGGTTAGTTTTTAACCTGAAGTTGTATTTTAGATGTAGATACACCTATAAAACACCATTGTATCTTCAATAAGTTTTGAGGCAATATGAACTTTTTCATTCAAAACCTGAGATGTGGAAGTTTTTTTAATCTTTTAATTGATTAATCTATGGAAGGAAGGAGACCAACCACAAATCTATTATGTAACTGGAGGCTATTTAAAGAAACCATTATTTGTTTCTTTATGGGATAAATATTTTAAAATAATTGTTGTTTTCAAAAGAACAATAATTCTTTGTTATGTAGAATTAGTGCTAAGTGAATTCTTCTATCGCATTGTGTTTTTTTAAATAAAAACTAATGAAATCCAACAAGCTACAAAAATGTAAGCAAAACCAAGGTTAAAAAGATACTTTTACCTACCATGACACAGCATTGGATTTGTACGTGGCCCCTGATTTTAAGGAAGGTGAACAACACAAAAATTATGTAAAACTTCTAGCATTTCTAAAAGTGGTACATATTGTTTTTTTTAGCTTCTGATAAGTCTTATTTCCTGAATTTTGAGATTTCTTTAAACTTACGAGCGTGTTTGAAAAAAAAACAATTATTGATAACTTCAAAACATGTTTTTGAATTATTTCCTACAGAAAATCATCGTTTCGGTAATTATTCTGCCCCCATTCCGGTGACGGTTAAAAAATATTTTTTTTCTTTGTGGTTTTTAAAATTAAAATAAATTGTGATTGAAGTTATCAGAAATGTTTTTTTTTTATTGGAATTGGAATTTGGGATCGATTTTAGGCTACACATTTTTTTTTAAATTGGGCTACAGAACTAGTTTAGGACTTGGCAACCCTTTTACTGTCACTATTCTTAATATGTGTGCAAGGATTTGTTGGGCCTCGACCAGTTTCAGAGTTTCAATTGTTGATTATCCATCGTTTGAGGAAATTTTTGGTGGATTGACTCGGTTGAAGGAATGCACCGATATTAGTTAGTCACACTACGACTTTTTCTATCTTGAATAACTGTAGGTGAATTTCACTTGTTCAAAAATATGTACATATCTTAATTTCCATCAGAATTGGTACAGTGGAACGTAGATATAATTACTGGCAGTTCATTTATGGTGCTAAGGGTAATAACAATTTTAACGACTTTTCCTTTTTCTTAAAAATATTATCTAATAAAAACATTCTTAGATTCTTTTTAAAAAAATGTGTTGTATATTTATATCGACAAAATATTTGTTAAACTTAAATTAAAAAAAAAAAAAAATAATATTAATAAAAAAAGTTAAAATATGCATTGTCTTAACTTATTATTACATAAGTTTAATTTTTTTAATGTGAACATTTACAAACAGAAGATTTTTTTTTTTAATTTTAACATTCTTAAAAAATACAACACTTAAATATTTATAACAATCTAATGAAAGATGCGAAAATTATCTTAAACTTAAAAAAAAAAAATAAAATATTGTATTTTTATTTTAAATTAATATTGACGTATAATTATTTCTTTTCTATTTAATTAACATAAACGGAATGCTATAATGATGAATTAAAAAAAAAAAACAAAAATAAAATAAAAAAATATAATAAAAATGAAAATATAAAAATAAAAAAAAACAAAATACTAAACTAACATTTTTTGTTTACATCTAAATCAGTCTATAACGCATACGGACTTTAAAAAATTATAATTTTTTAACAAAATAATAAAAATAAAATAATTTTTTTTCTCAGTACATCTTCAGTCATAAAATTGAAGAATTTCGATTTTTTTTTTCTAAACTATAGTAAAAAAAAAAAAATATAAACAAAAAATAAAAAATATTAACTCTTAAAATTTAATTGATTTTAATTTTTAATAAAAACAAATTAACTGTTATACTAAACAGAAAATTTTCTTCCATAATGGCGGTGTTGGGGGCAGGGTGGTTGGTACAAGGGCCTCCCATATAGCGCTATCGAAGACATCTTTGACTTTATCCTGGAAGTTGTAGAAAAATTAAACAAATTAAAATTTATTAAAAATAAATTTGTTTTAAGGCAAAAATATTTTTTAAAATAAAAAAAAAAAAAATAGCAGCAGCAGTAGCTAGTGTAACACCTGGAACGTGCTTAAATTTATACAAATTTTATTTAAATTTTTTAAACGTATTTAAATAAAACGACAGGGATTTTGCTGGCCTAAAAAAATAGATAAAGAAAGCTTATTGGAGTGTTTCGTTTCTTTTCTTTTCAAAATCGGACCGATTTCAATGATTGTTGGACTCTTTTCCTATCCGAATAGCAGAATAACTATTAAAACTACGGAAAATCATAGATTCGAAGTTTTTTGCAATGCATGGAAAAAAAAAGAAAATCACAAAAAAATTAAATAGGTACAACTTTATCTCTGATACATGATGAAAACAGAATACGGAATGCTGGCTTGGATAATGCCAGCAGATGGCATTGTGTGCATCATTCTTTGAGAGGTGAATCAGTTGCGAAGTGCGGAGTCCTTTTATTACATACCATTTTGCTAGGTGTTAAGACATGCACCACAACTAATAAGCATAAGAATAACGCATGGAAGTTTATGAAAAAAAGCTTACTATTGCGGGGGAAAAAAAGCTTACTATTGCGGGGAAAGCGTTAAATACAGTACAGAAAACACAGAAAGTCGAGAAAAAAGCGTAATACCGCGGACTACTAGGGTAAAAAGCGCGAAATACCGTGGAACAAAGAGTAGAATATTGGCAAAAGATCGCAGAGTATAGAAAAAGTAACAACAAAAGCCACGGCAAAATAAACGTAATACCTACTACGGACTTCTCCCGGACTTTAAAAGCGCGAAATACTGTGGAAAACTGCTGAAATGATCGTGGAATACGGTGGAGAATAGCAAGGGAGGTCATGAAAAAAACGCTTAGTAGGTACCATGAAAAAAAGCGTTAAAAGCCGCGGAAACAGTGTCCAATTCTTCAAAAAGAAACGCATGAGGTCTTGAATACTTTGAAAAGTCGTGGAAAAAACATGGCGTTCTAAAGTTCTTTCACCAGTATTCGGAGCTTTTATCCATTGTATTCCGCGTTTTTGAAACACTATGCTTTTTTCGACGTTACTCAACCCATTTATTCACGACTTCATAAGTTTCTCTCTGAGGTATTCTAGACTTTTTTCGTGACTTTTCACATTTCCATTTTGACATTCCACACTTTTTTCCGCGGCAATTACTGAAAACTAAAGACTAAAAAGGTATCAGAACCACACGATACAGGGAATTCTATTATTCACAAAATGTTTTTCGAATTAGTATCTTGTCAGCGATCTCTCTTATTTCAAACCAAACATATATTTCAACTTAATATAATACGTTTTTTAGAATACCTTTAAAAAATTGAGCAAAAGTTTAAATGCCAAGCTTAAATTTTAATATATCTCACATTATTTCGTGTATTTTTAGAAAATAAATAAAAAAAGTTAAAACCTCACCTGAGTATAAGAAGATGTTTCGATATATTTCGCCTTAATCGATGTGGCCAGGTCCCAAGCGTCTGCAAATGATATAGGTTTCTCACCCTTGGTCTGAAAAAGGTCATAAACATTATTTTATATTATTTTTTTTTTCTTCAAATTAGAATCACCCCTCAAGGGAGCTATTCATTTCCACAAAAAAAAAAAGAAAAGAAAAAAAAACCTTTAACCTTACCTGAAGCTTATTCAACACATGTATGTTACTCCTTAAATCGGATTGCGTACCAACCAATATTAAGGAAGCAGGATTTTTGGAAAATTTCGGTGCCCATTTGGTTTTGATGGATTGGAATGTCTCCGGTTTCACCACAGAGAAACACAACAGGAACACATCACTATCCGGGTAGCAGAGTTCACGCAATGGATCTAGCGTATCCTGACCAGCGGTATCACAAAGGGTTAATTGTACTGGACTATCGTTGACCATTACCTCAGCTGTAATATAAAAAAAAAAGAAAAACAAAATAAAAAAGATGAAGGAGGAAATATTTATCAGTCATGCGATCTACTCTTAAGGTATAATCAAAGATACAATCACGTTTCACCTTAAGGTGAAGAAGATGATGATGACTACGTCGCATTGCTTCGACGTTGCTTCGGTCGTCTAAAGAAGAAGAAGAAGATGATGATGGTAAGATTGTGTAACTTACAACGCAGTAGTTGGTACCTATACGCCATCACATCACATAAAGAAATGGCAGACGAAGAACTGTTTAGCTTGCCCGGAAGCACTTCACGAACTGAAACTCTCATGAATTGTACATTTGATATGCCAGAGCTATGATTCCAACACCACATCAGACTGTCGTCACTAATAGCAAGAAGCAACAGATTGGAATTTCATGGAATTTCTACCACAAAATGTTGGTATCACCATCATCATCATCATCATCATCATCATCACCACCATCATTGTTGCCGTCGTCGTCGTTGTGCTTGGAAGCACCATCGGCACAACCCTGACATCCTAGCTCAAACCAATCCCAAGCCCATACCATATTCCCCACAAAACTTTGGGAGAGCTCAGCCATCGCATCCAGTTATGGCAACATAATAGAAGTCACAGTCACATCTGTCAGTGCCTAGAGCAGCAGCAGCAGCAGCAGTAAACCAATTGAGATTCCATGTGGTGTTTGCCATCACCGCCAACACACACACACACACACACATCGCCATTTCGAGTTTCAATTCCAAGGCAAAGAGCTCATATTGCTCTATTTGATGTGCTTTGACACACGACTGGGGATGGTCTGCTATGGTATGGAATAGATGATGATGATGGCTTGGCCAAGATCAAATCTTGGTCGGTTCGGTTCGGTACAGTTCGGTTGGCGGTGGAGGTGAAAAATAAAACGCAATTGGAGGATATATTACGATTCGATGAGAAATATGAAATTCGAGAAATAAAATTAATAATAAATAAAGCAACGAAGATGTTTTTGACGACAATATGGGAAGAAGATGACTATGGACGCAACAAGGAAATGGTTAATGTGATTTTGCTAAGATAGAAGGCGGTGTGGGATGGAACAGAAGTCAAGGATATAGTCACTTGAATCTATTTTTGGCTTCATTAATGGTTTAAGAGCGTGAGTTAAGTTTATAACTTACAACCTACATCGCTGAACTAACAACTCAATGTATTGTTAATTGGATAAAGTTAATTTTAGAAAAGTCAACCGTCCTTAGGTAAAATTTTTCATCGTGCAAAAAACACTAATTTTGACGTAAGAAATCGGCTTACAGGCTGAAGAGTCTATTGCAAAGAATTTTTACGACTTCTTAAACATAATCTTCAGAGCTTCTCCAAAATACAAGTCGAAACTGAGCTCCAGGTGACCTTTTCACCGAAATGCAGGGAACTTGTTTTCAAGCAGTATTTCTAGCAGCTATTTGGTGCGTATCATAATTGAGCTATTCAGACACGGTGGTGATTTTGAGGACAACAAAACTTGATCCGCATGATTGGACAGTTCTATTTGGTTCTAGGGTTTACTCATGAGCATTCCAATGAAGTGCGAGTATCACGGTTGAATTGCTTTAGGTCCTATTTTATTTTTAAGCTTTTTTATCAGATCACTAATTGTTAGCGATAAATCCGAGACTGACATAATACATTACGTCGGTGTTTGAGAAGCGTATTTATTTCTGTTATTGATCTATTAAGCGTATTATTTCTTACAACTACCTATCATTTTTTGGTACCTATTTTGAATTCTGTAGAAGAAGCTCAAGTGGGTTATAGCAGCACCTGCCCAGATGTAAGAAATTTACTTGAGCCTTGGACGAATAAACGTTTTTAAAATAGTATTTACATCGAAAGGGGAGAAAAACTTCTTGCATCTTCGGGGAAACCTAGGCAATTCGATGCAGTTATTGCAAAGTATGTGTTTTTTTCCACAACATGTGCTTTGTGGATTGTGACACAAAGTTAACCGCTTTCTTATTCATTTTGATAGTAGCCTTAGGCCCGGTTAGCCGGTTGCTGAGAACACAGTCTTGTGGGTGCTTTCACTGACAAAATCGGCAAACCGGGCTGGTCAGCCGGGCGCTGGGTTCGTGTGACGAAACGTAGCTTCATGCTACGAAACGATTTTAATAAGAGTCGGTAAACATCGCCTAATCTTTCGCGTATTAGAAAGGGTACATGAACATCTAACTGATAAGTTCATTGTTGTACCTCTGCTAAACGAATTTTGAAGTAGCACTTTTAAATTGAAATTAAAACACTCATTTATTTTTGTTTATTTAACTGTTCCATGTCATACAATATACTCTGTTCGGCTAAAGTGTTAGCAGTTATTTTACTGAGCTCAAAATTGCCTTTAAATCGCTAAGCAAGTTACTTACTTATTTGTATCCGCGGTATTCCGCGCTTTTTTCACGGTATTCTGCGATTTTTACTAGGGTATGTCTGATATTTTTCCGCGAATTTTCACAATCTATCTTCCGCTACTTCACGCTTTTCTCTGTGACTTTGTTTGTTTGTTACGCTTTTTCTCTAGTAAGTGGTTATTTCACGACTTCTCATGTGGTAGTTTGCTATCATTCATGTTGTGTTCAAAAGATCTTTTAAGACTCACGAGTATTTCAGGCTTTTATGCACGATATTTCACTTTACAGGCTTCTCTGTGACTTTTTTCGCTTTTCTCCGCGATATTTTACGCTTTTTCCGGGTATTAAACGTCTTTTTTATGGTATTCCGCGCTTATAAACGGTGTGGGCCGCCGTGTTTCACATATTTTTTCCGCGTATGCATGAAAATTGGTCCAAATTTGCACCACGAGGCCTATTTAATTATTACTATGTCCTTTACTACTCCTGATGGAAAAACCTATTCAGCGATATAGGTCTCGTTCATGGTCGACATTTGGACCAATTTTTCTCCTTTCATTCTCCTTTGTAATTTTTTTAAATTTCGTTTACTCTTTGTTCTCCGTGCTGGGTTCTTTAAAAATAAGAATGTCCTTAGTAAAAAAAAGTACATTTTAGTGTTAAAGAGGGAGAGCTCGGGTAAGAAAAAAGAATTTTCACTAATAACGTATCATGGAAATGCTTAAGGAAGCTCCTGACATCATTTGAGTTTCGATTTGACGTAAGATGTTCCTCAAGAAGAAGCATTTCCTCAGAATATCAATTATGAATAGGTCAAGTGTCTAAAAGTCTCCTTAAGCGTACACTTGAGAAACATCTTGACTTAAAGGACGACTATAAATTTTATCCTAAATATTTGTTTGCTCAAGACTTAAATTTTATATGTAAAGTTCCGAAATATTTGGAGGTTGAACTCTACTTTTGGTCCAATATATTGAAGTTTTCAGTTTTTTGTATTTGAAGAAAACACTGTTTATGGTTGAAAGACCAGACAACTCCAGTATCTACAAAATATAGTTTTTTTTTTCATCAAAGCTTAACCGGCTCTATTAAATCCCCATATACTTATTTAATGCTTTTTTTCTCATTAAGTACTTCCCTTACAAACATCTATTAATGATGTTTTATTATATGTAGTATGTTGCTTCATTTTTAGTAATTTGCCACTTTCCTCAAGTTTATAAAATGCTTGGCTTAAAAAAGCTTTAAACTAAAAAAAAAACAAAAACCTGACGAAATCCATTACTTGTGAAGTTAAAATTTATTTTTTATTAGATACTTTGTATAAAAAAAAAAAAAAAAATTCTTCTTGCGAGCATAATGAAGAATCTACATTATTCATTTTTAAGTCCCTCTTTTGCAAACTTCCATATTGGACTGCACTTAACTTTTATGTTTTCATTTTTCTAAGTTTTTTTTTCACATCTTAGTGTATGGGAAACATCATCACAGTTTTTTTTTTTTTTTTTTTTTGTTCCTTCTACACTAACTTATTTTGCTTTTCCCATTGAAGTGCACTCAACGAAAATCTGAATCTCATTTTCATGTTTATTTCCTCTCTCATTCTCCCGAAATGAAAGAGGAATAAATTTGATTCGAAAAAAAGGACTTTGCAGTAAAAAAAACTAAAAAAAAAAGTAAACAACAAATCTATAGACAATTCATCTCTATTTGTCCTGCGGTACATAAATTTTCCCAAAGTCAGAGAAAGTAGGAGTTGAACAAACAACCATACTTATACAAAAACACATTCAGACATCAATCGTCCTAAAAAAAAAAAAAAAAAAAAACCAAACGGACAAAAAAGAAACATACACCCACAAAAAATGTGATGATATCGTTTTGTATAGAGCAGGAAAAAAAAATGGTGTCAGTGAAGCCTGCTATTTCACTTCAAGGACTTTCAGGCTCCCAGAACCAAATTTATGTATATATGTTCCGTTAGATATATTTTTTTTTTTTTTGTATATGGAAAGGTCCTTTTGGGTTCCTCTGCCTGGTCGCGTACACAATTGAATGAGCACGGAAAGAAGAAAAAAAAATATTTATAACCATTGAAAAGTCTGCCAGAATGTTGATTTCTCCAACAATCGCAAAGGATATCTCTCAAGGAGTAAAGTAAATTCTTGCAAATGCAATTTCAATGGATTTTTTCTTCTATAGGGACTACAAACACACACATTTTGTGTAAGTTGTAACTCCAAAGAGGTGGACAGTGGTGTTAAAACATAAATGTCTTTTTTGAAGACTTCAAAATTTATTCTACTTGAAAAGGTAACAAACATGTCCTTGAAGAAATCTTAATACCTGAACTTTACTTTAACTTCCGAAATTTACTTTAGATTGCGGTTACAATCCAGGATGGACTACAGTCCGAAGAGTAGTTTAAAATGCATTATGGGTCAAAATTTGATTTTTCATAAAAGTAAAATCGAAATTCTTTAATGGCAACCCTTAAATTTTATTAATTTTTTAAATTCCCCAATGCAAATGCCCTCAAAAGAAAATACAAAATTTTTAACGAATTTTTTGTCGCACCACTGTAAGACTATATGTTGGTTTTTATCCAGAGACCTCACATGAATTATTTATGTTCCTTTTATTAGAGTGTGTACAAATCGTAAGGATTTCCAACGGAGTAATAGTTATATCAATCTATTTCGCATTACACCTCCAAAAGCACCAACCAGTTGTATATTTAGTTTAGAGTATAATAATACGGTACAGCAATAGTATAGAATGTTCAAGTGGTAGAGTGATATGTCCTTGACAGAAACGCGCAAAGATGCAGAACAATTGTTTTTGTGCTCAGGAAATCCTAAAAAAGTATTCGCGTGTATAAAAATTGTGTTGCAAATATAAAATGTAGCTGGCTCTTTACGTTTGATGGATTTTAATAGAAAATTCGCATGTTCGCATAGGTACGTTACGTACGTGTGTTTGAAGTTGTATTCCTAAATAATATGAAAGAAGAAGTTCCTTTTCGTCGTGGCACTTTGGTGTTTGAAGAAGCGAATAAGATACATTTCAAGAGTCTTTGTGCGATATGTGAACTAAAACGTGCTTAATAATAATGATACCTATATGGATCTGTGTCTCTCCTCTGTCGCTCTATTTCATTCTATAAAGTTCTAAGTTTGAATCCTTTGAAAATATATATATTATTTAAATGCTCAAAAGGAAACTATAAAAGGTTTTATTTCATTTATTTTAGTGGCTTATAGAGTTATTGAGGAATATAGCTTAGAATTTTCTTTGCATCAAAACAGATAAGAAGAACTGTATAATGTATATAGGTATCTTTGCCACGAGGAAAACTATGTGTTGAAGCTTTGTAGTTTGTTCTCGTCCTTGTCAAATTGAAAATGCGGTTATTTTTAGGAAGGATGATATATGCAATTGAAATTTAATAGCATTTTCCAGGTTTTTAACAGAAGCAGAAATGGCGGATGCCTGGCACCGTAATTCAAGTTTTTGGTGTCTTAAGTTACTCCGGAAATCGTGTTTTTTTACAATTTCTACCCAAAGTAGGCCTCGTAACGAAAAAAGTTGAATAGAAGTATTCTAGGTGGTAAAAACTACGATCTACAACTTTTGTTTGCATAATATTCCTATATAACCCCAAAAATATTGTGAAATATGCCAAAAACAATTTTTTTTTTTTATTTTATCTTTTTCAAAAATATTTAGATTTTGATGAAACTTGGTTCTAAACGCAGGTGCACTAATATATTTTTTATTTATATAATTTTTTTTCAGCAAAATATAAATTTTTATGTTTTTGATGTTTGATGTTTGATGTTGTTTTTGCAATAGCTTAATTTTTAATCAAAGAAGTTGACGAAAAAATTTTTGATTTTTGAAAATTTTGAGATGGATTCTTTTTGGTTAAATCTTTTTTTTAATTATCAGTAAGAAAACAATACAGTTTTTGTAAAAAACGTTGTCAAAAACTGAAAAAAAAAACAAAATACGCATTTTTAAGATCGATTTTCCCGCAAATGACTGTAATATACTCCAGTGAAGAATGGTCATAGAAACCAAATTAATTTCTTTGCAAAAGATTTTAGAAGTGCTCTACTATGCAAAGTTCTAGAGTTATCGAATTTTGAACTTTCCAAAAACACTGTTTACGTGATGTTTTTGGTAAAGAGAGATTCTATTTTAAGAAACAAAAACATGTTTTTTGCAATGTTTTTTAAGCCCGAATAATTGATTTTACTTTAAACATAGACATAGAAAGTTTTGCGAAAAATTAAGTGTTGTTTCTTAAAATTAAATCGCTCTTTACCAAAAATATAACAAAAACAGTGTTTTTGTAAAGTTCAGAATTCTATATCTCAAAAACTTTGCATGATTCAGCAATTCAGCAATTCAATTGTACAAATGAAATAAAGAAAACAAAATTTTGATAACAATTGGCAGAAGAAAATCCATTCAAACGTAACCATTTTTTTAAATTTTTTTTTGTAATTTTTACCCGTAAGCCTATTTTTTACTTGAAATGTAGTGGTACAATATGCCAATAGGTTAAAAACCAAGTTTTATAAAAATCTAACTATTTTTAAAAAATATAAAAATAAAAACAAAAATATTAGATTTTTGCATTTTTTACAATATTTTTGAGGTTATATTGAAAAAATATGGTACGAGACCTACATTAGGTATAAATTGTAAAATATTGTTTCCTCTTTCATATACCATTTATCCGGAATTTTCCCACCGTCCTTATCTTGCTAAAAAATTATTCAACTTTTGGCCTCTGAAAACTGGATTGGATTGGATGGATTGGCACTGGATTAACAGTGGGCCATAATTCCCTTATTTCTTACAGGAAGTGAGTCATTTGGTAGGTTATTAAGATATCAGGTAGGCATTTATCATCAGCCACTTGGAGATACCCCAGTGAACAACTACTCTTTCTACACATCGATTGTGCTTATTTACCTAACCGTGATTAAAACCCAGCACTGATCTCGCCCACTTTACTTACAATCTTATCAATCTTATAATTTCAACTGTTGAAATAAATGAGGATAGGTTACAGAGCAACACCGTAACAAATATTTGGTACATCAAGCTAATAACACTTCGCTTTTGATAGGGACTGATCAAACTTTGTTTCTGGAATGTTAATATCCTTCTTGACGATTGTATAGAGAAGGTCCCCCAAACGGAAGGTTCCTTCAACTACATTACTAAATATAAGGTTTCGGACTAAAGTTCGTCGAGTCACTACAATACAGTACTACGCCCCAACAAACACTTCTATCGATGAGAAAAAATAGGCTTTCTATAACATCCTTGATACCAACAATTCACCACGCGAAGATATCTCATTGATCTCTTTAATATGACAACAAAGAAGTTGAGAGAAGCAGAAATCGTGAGACTGAAAATGAAGACTGCAGTCTCGGAAGTAACTTATCCGTTCAAGAAAATATTTCGGTATGTACACCCGGTAGAGAAATAAGAAATTTCTCAATATTTTGGTAGTTTTGTCTCTACCAAGTGCGGGACTTAACAAGACATCAACAGACGTATTAAGAAAGACTGCTTCCGGAATATTGTACAAAATATGGAGGAATATTTGTTTTGGCTTTAAGATCAAGCATCTACTGTCACAAGAAAGCTGCAAAGCTTCGTAAATAGGTGTCGTCAAATCTTTTTAAGGATTTTCTCACTAAATCATTTATCAAATGATTAACTGCATAGGAGAAAGGGTGAAGAATTTATAGACTGTACTAAATGAAGACACAAGTGGATAGAAGAGAAGCGGTTCGTCCGAGAAACACATGGCGCAAGACAATGGAGCAAGAATCTGCACAGCTGTTGAAGAAAACTGAGGTACAGAAACCGTACACGATGGCGCGTAGGAGTAGAGGAGGCCCTTTGCTCCTTAAGTGGATCACAACGAACAAAATAAAACACGATTATCTAAGCTAGTAACTGGGTTATAAGTCCAGATAACTCCGACAACCCCGGGTAAATACATTCATGAGTATCAATTGATTTTAAAACATTCCATACCAGTTGCTCAAAAACTCAAAAGTTATCTGCTAATCCTTAGCAGCATTCTACTTTGAGCCAAAATATGTTAAGGATTGATTGTTAAGGGTCTATTGCTCAAATACATATTTCAGTTCAAAGTAAGATGGCCACCTTGAGTTTGAGAGGAAGTTTTTCAATATAGCGATTAATATGGCTAACAAAATAATTTACCTATTCAAATACTTTTGCGTGTCAGTTCCTTAAAGTTTATCTGCTTTCACAATATTATTTAAATTTTATAATAATTCCCATTTCGTGACCATTATTGAATTGTTTTAATTCTTCTGTAGACTTTTAGCCCACAAAAGAACTAAAACATTTTAAATTTAATATTTGATTAAACAAATGTGGAAAATTAAAGTTTTATGGAAAACTTATAATTTTCTATTTAATGTAAATAAGTTTTATTAACAAGACCACTTAAAGCTTACTAACAATTCCCAGAAAAATAACAAAAAAAAAAACTGCTACTTGCTATACCCTCATCGTTGGCTGTCAAAAGGAATTACATGAATGTGATAACTTTTCCGTCTGCATACACATACTTATCCAAACCCAAACGTACACTTGACGAATCTCAGGTAAAAACCATGCGATGTGGTAGAAATGGAAAAAAAAAACCATACAGACCGAATAACAGAGGATACCTTGAAATTCAAATGGAGTATACCTCTTTTGCAAAAAACCATAACTCATGAATTTAAGATATTCAAATTTAATTTACACTCTTCATCATTTGATTAAAGACACTTTATATCCTATAACATATTTTAAAAGCTTAATCCATGATTGACAAAAAAAAAAATAACGTTACTAATGTACCGATCCGATTTCATTTACACTGCAAGAATTGTATAGAAGCAAAAGAAATAATATAAGAAAATCTTTAAATACACCCTGGTGAGAAGAAAATCATGGTCACTCTATGTTTGGAAAAGTTTTACTGGTAAATCTTCAAAAAAAAAATTAAAAGTGAAACAACATTTCTTTCACGAATACTCAGAAAGAAAAAGAAACTTGTTAGAAGTCAGTCAACATATGCTTTGAGGGAAAGTCATTAATCATTTGACGCGGAGTGTGTGCTCAAAGGTACTTACACATAGTTCAAGTTGCGGTGAAAATTTAGAAATTCTATGAATTTATTTCTCTCATTTTTATATCCAACAACACACAGACCACTTTTTTTTTTTCTACTCCCAAATAAAAAAAACTTCAAAAGGAATTTAATTGAAGTATCTTTCTTTCTATTTCTCTCCTTCTATTTAAAAAAAAAAAAGTTTATTTTTTCCTTTATTCTTATTTTTGGCGGGAATAAAATTTTCCGGTAGCTTGCGAATTGCGATACACCACCATCAAAGTAAACTTTTTCACCATCACCATGCTTTTAGCCTTTTTTTTTTCAATTACTCAATGAAAATTAAATTAAAGAGTAGAAAACAGGAAGATAAAATGATTGAACATGATCGTAAGGACGAAGGATTAGAAACATTCCAGACTGGTTGGTATTTTTATTTGTTTATAAAAGAAAACGAACAAAGTGAAAGAAAGAGCAATGATGGTGGTTTGATGGAGTTTTTGAAACAAAGAATTGAAATAGTTGAACGAACAATTATTATTATTGGCAATGAATGCCAACGACATCAGGAAGTATTGATAGGAATTTTCTAACCAGATTTAGCTTTTCTAAAGCGAGATTTTATTTGTCTCTGATATTTAAACTAATGTTTTGGAATTGCTTAGCAAAATTTACAGAAAAAAAAATTCGCAATGTTTGCAAAAGAAAAAAAAAATTGAAAAGAAAAATTGTTTTGAGGAATCCAAGGCATGTATTAGTTTAAGCTTTTGACGGAAAGATTTTGTTTTTTTAAACAAGATTTTTAATGTCTAGGACTCAAAATCTCCTTGATCAATATGTAGATTGTTTCACTTCAAATGTATGCTAAAGTGGTTAAACTAAGAAAGCGAAAATTTAGAAAATCATATTCCCCCTCCCCCTCCACCCCACTCCCTTCAACATAATAAACATATCAGACTTTAAAATACGATATTTTAACCCTAATATCTCATCATTCATGTTCTTGGATTATGATCTGTATCTCCAAACCCAACTATCAGTATTTATTTTGTCATAAAACCGTGTATCACGTCATGACTTGCTATCTATTTTATACCAATCAAACGCTAATAACTAATAGGGTAGTATCACACCAAAATATAGGACTTTACTTTTTTTCCAACTACAACAACTTATTTCAATAAAAAGAAATTTTAATGTTTTGTAGTTTAGACTATAGTTTATACCAACTAATGAAAAGTCAAAATGCAGATAACGTACCTTGAGTTACCTAATTTTGAACAAATATCATCAATTTTATCAATGATGCATTTATTTCCAAAGTAAAAGCAATCATAAGGCCTGGCTTTCTTGTTTATACCAATCAGACAACCAGGGCATTGTTTCATCATACATTTGTAAGTTTATGTGCTGAGATATTTACTCTGGATATCGCAATTAGAAACTTCAATTTTTAACTTCTGTTTGTGTGTGTTCTGGTAGTTAGACCACTTTATACTAATCCGCAGAAGCAATAAAAAGTTCAAAAATCAGAGTAGCATAAGTTATGTTAGAATAAATTTCGAGTTCAAAATGTTTTTATTGCAACAGCTTAACTGTGTTTCTGGTTTATACCAATCAGCCTCACGCATAAAATTGAACAAACTGACTAGTTCTTGCAAGAATTTCAGCAGTTTTTAACGTAAGACTAATTGATTTTTACGAATAATGACATCATTCTTGTTTATACCATTCAAGATAAGTAAAAGTATTAAGAATGTTTGCGAAGTCAAAGCTCTAATTCATCATAAACTCAATGGAAATTATAGAAGGTATTTAATGGCAATCAACTCAAGTTTTATTTATACCAATGCCTATACAATATACATATTAAAATAGTACTAACACAATCTTTTTAATTTGTATTTTGCAGATTTGATCACTTTATACCAATCAAAAAAATGCATAATTATAGTTCTGTTAGCAGTTGCATGGCGTTTTCTTATGTCAAGTTTGTTGTTTTTTATACCAATTGGGTGGATTAAGACGTAAGTAATCATTAAAGGTTAGTGTCAAACTCTACAAAATCCATTAAAATTTGAAGAGAAAAATTATGTTTGTTTTTTCGACCAATCCATAACAATTAGTGCACTGGTGAGTAGAAGATTCAAAGTATTAAATGTAAGCACCAAAGTAATGTGAGCTAATACATAGTTTTTTTTTTGTGAATATACCAATCATACCAAACATTCAATTCCTTATGCAATTCTTGTTAAATGTAGGAATATCGAGTTGTTACAGCATAAAACGTAATGATAAAGCACGTTTTATTCTTTTGTATTAACGTATCACTGATTTCGTTTAAAGGAAATTTAATTTTCCGAAAAAGCTTACATTATTGCATTCAATACTCTTCATTCCAGATAAATAATTCTTAAAATAATATGAAAACCAAAATAAATATTATTTAAATTATTACCATTATAGATATCTGATGCCGTTGGCACGTGTTCCGATATAAATCGATTTTCCAGATACGTAACAATCAGATTCGTTTTTCCAATATCCGCATCACCAACAACCACGCACTTAATTTGAGGACGATTTTCTTTGTTATTGTTGCTGATTGATAGTTTTTTCTCTGAAAAGCAAAAAAAAAAAATAAATGAATGAATGAAAAAAAGAAAATTCCTTTATTTTCTATCTCTTGTCCTTTTTTTTTTTTTTGTTTGAACAAAAGAACTTTCTCATAAAATACACACAAAGATTATCGAGATATAAAATACAACAAACCTTTTGAGATTTTCTTTGAGGACTTTCGATTTTTCACTAAAAGCTTTGATCCTTTGCCACTATCTCTAGAACTCGAACTAGTATCACTGTTGGACTGAAAAGAGAACAAATAGAAAAGAAATTGTAAACAAATGAATAAAGGAAACCCATATGGGTCTTTAAATAAAATAAAATAAAAAAAAAACCAAAACAACACAATTGAGGAAAAATATAAGAGACAAAATTTGGGACAAAAGTAATGGATTTGCTAGTTTTGGATATTTGTCTTGTCAAAAGACCTATCGAGCCACAAAAAGGATACATTTCTTATGTTTGTTTCAAAAGGGAAAGAGTTTAAAACTAAGAGGAAAAAAAAGACATTCCTAAAATTCACTTCAATAAAGCGGACATTATTTTGTGAAAATCGCATTGTGAGACACATCAAAATTTTGAGTTTAGTTTTGGAGACTGTCTAGCGAAATATTCGGAATAAATTTTTTTTTTAATAAAAAAAAAAAAAAAAACTTTGTACCTGACATAGAAATACACTGGTTTTGGAAAAGACCATTTTTCCCATGTTAGTTTTTGTGGGTTAGGTCTATCTTTTTGTTTACATAAAGTTAGTAAGTTTTAAATGACTTTTATTTAAGTTAAAGTTAGTTAGAATTTATCAAATATAAAAAGGTAAATTTTGTTGGTCTAGGTACATATGGCCTTTTAATTTCTACTAACGGTTGTAGACTGAGAACAAATTATTTTTTTCTCTTTAATGAATAACCAGATTTGATTGTTTTTTTTTTGTATATAAAAGCTTTTTACCTTCCCCAATAAAGTTAAGCAATCGAATTTAACAACAACTTATTTATACTGAAAAATCTTTTTGCTTAGGTAAATAATTTTCAAAATAACACAAAAAATATGTGAGAACTGTTCAAAATTCTGGTTTCTGCTTTAAAAAAGAACCTGCTCTTCAAAGTTCGGCTTTTTTTATTTCTGTCAATCAAAAATCTGTTTTTCAAAGTCCTATGAATTAATATTAAAAATAAAATGCACGAGAGGGTCGCACGTACTTGCTCTTAGGGTCAAAGTTCCTGTGGATGCTAAAGCTTCATATATAAAGTTTTTAATTTTATAAGAAATTAAAAAAAGAAAACATAAAATTTATTACTTAAATGACTTAAACAACTTCTTAAATTGTTTTGATCTCAAAACTAAGTATGCCATTTGATTTTGTTAAAAAAGATTAATTTTTTGAAAAAAAAATTTTGAAAATCATTAGAGCCGTTTAAAAAAAAAAAAAATTATGTAAAAAAATTCTAAAGCTTTGTTTGTTTTAAAAAAAATTTTGAATGCCAATTTTAAGAAAATATTAATGGACATCTAAAACCAAAATTTCAAAAAAAAATATTCACGCATTTTCGAAAAATTGATTTTTGAAAAAAAAATTTTGAAACTTTTTTTTTTTAAATCCAAAATTTTGATATGCAATAACTTGAAAATTGTTGAGAACCTCTTGTGTAAAAATTGTCATCGAAATCCGTGGAGTCGCTTACGAGAAAATCAAAAAAGAGAAAAACCGTTTTTAACCGTTGAAAAAATATTTTTTTTTTGGAAAAGTACGACCTTGCCTGTTGTATTAGGTACACATAAAAATTACAAATTATTAATCAAAATCGTTGGAGCCGTTTTTAAGAAAATCAAGTTTTTCCATATTGGTTGTATGGCAGGTACCGTAAATTTTGGTCCTAAAAAAAAAATTTCAATTTCCCCTCTAGGGAATCACCAAAAATTTTTATCTACCAAGTTTGAAGATAATCGCTTAAGTACTTTAGGCTCTAGCTCCAGATAGATACAGACAGACTGACAGACTGACGGACATACAGAACTGTAAGGCCCACTTCTTTCGCATTCTCTATCATCGTAATGACATGTTTGATTGTTATCTCGAGTTCTATATATTTTACGAATCCTAAACTTGCCTTATATGTAGTACCTATATCGCAAGTAAAAATACCGTCGAATTGATAACCTCCCCTTTTTCGAAAGTCGGTTAAAAATAAATGCCTCAATCAGTAAGCTATGAGTTAGGTAAGTCTTGAAAAAATTAAATTTTTTAAATAAATTAAATTTAAAATAACGAAAATGGCGTTTACTATAATCAAATCCCCCCTCCCCATCCCTCTGCAGCAGTTCCTTGCAATAAACTCATACAAATATTGATCCGTTTTCTTTAAGTTTATTTTTTTTTATCTTAACGTTAGACGGTCTTCAAATATTTAAAAAAAAATATATTAAAATTTTTCAAAACTCAACAAAAAACTAGCGCGGAAGATATACGATTACCTAGTTTGCATTAGAAATGTAAATATTAGCCTATTTGTTTTTTATTTCTTCGGCTGCTATTTCACACCATCATCATGATGACACCCAAAATAAGTAATTAAGGAGTCTTCATTACTAATCCTTTAACAAATTTAATTTTGTTTTATTACGAATATCAAAGCTTTCAACTTGAACTTGTATTTTTCTTTTAGACAGCCAAAACTGATAATCAAACTTCACCTTTCCCCCTTTTTACTCGAAATTTATATTTTCTTTGCAAAAAATTCTATTTATTCTCTCGAAATAAAAGGACTCTAATCCTTAGTTGTTGAAAAGTTTTTTAATCCTGTTGCGCGCTTAAAACCATTAAAAATGTAATGTGAGGATATACCTGTTTCAATGAAGGATAATAAAATAATTGTTCAACTTCCTTAAATATCCCTTCCCTTAATAGTAGTTTATCATTATTTGAGACTTTTTTTTTTTGTGTTAAAAACTTTTTCGTTGAGAGAATAAATACAAAAAAAATAAAACATTGCACGAAAAGGATATTTCTATACAACCACAATTGTCCTTAAAATATTTCGTTTTATAAAAAAAAAATCAAGAATTTGTGTAAAGTTGAATGAATTTAAACATAAAACAAGTAAGTAGAAGATTTCAAATGGAATTTGTCTTTGAAAGGAATTTATGCCATCTTGAATGAATGTAACTATGAAATTTACAACTTTATGAACACATTTCATGCACTTCAGACAGTTCAAGAGTGAGTTTGAATGGTTTTATAGTTTTCAGATTTCTAATTTTGTGTTCTAGGTTAGGTGCTTGTGGTTATAAAAGTTTTCGAATTTGTATTTATCTCTGAAAATGAGGAGTTTCTGGCAGAAATCGTAGGTAGTTTGATTTTTTTCAATTTTTGTAATCACAGAGAAAATAATAATAAAAATATCCTTTAAAACAATTTTGATGATAATCGATAAACTCCCAAATGAATTGAAACTGTTTAAAAATCATATACCTATCATCAAAAAAAAAAAAATTGATAAAAAATTAGGTCAAAATGATAGGGTTAGACCCATAAACAATGCACAAGTGCGTTCATGTAGCGAAAAGTAATAATTTAAAACCACTACTGAATATTGTATTCGAAACACAATAACACCCTAGCACACATAATACTATGATGAACCTTATTTTAAATTCAAAAATTGTATTCCCCAACAATACAGACAAACAGACCGACATAAACCGCCAAAATCACTTTCAAATCCCATTCCATTTCCGTTTTATTAGCCTAGGTAACCGCAAACATGTTCCGCCACAACGAATACCACGCTGCGCTGTTTGGGTTGTTTTTTTTTTTTTTTTGTAATTTAAGCTGCCCCCAGAGTAGGTCATTTGGTAGGCAAATCGTTTACCGGAACTTATCGCCCACACTCTCTCTCTCTTTCTCTCTCTCTCTCTCACTCACTCTCTTTTTCGCTCTTTAGGCCCACACCAGTGGCCAAATGGATATAAATATAAATTCCCACTGGAAAATATTCAGCCGCACACGGTCCAGTAAACAACCACCAGCATTACCACCGCATTTACCATTTCAACCATAAAATATTGGTGGGTACATATACACATATACAAAACACAAATACTTATATATTCCGCATTGATAGGTACGTATAGTTGTTACCTTCATTCATTAATTGGATTGGTAACGACCGATTGAATAAATGCCGGCTAAAAAAAAATATACCCACTCTGCCCTTAGCTCTTGGTTTTAAACCTAGTGACCGATCAGAATTACAGTGGGGTGTATATTAGAAACTGAGTCATCATAATTTTTACTGATGCAAGTCTTTGATTCGTATTTAAGATAACAGAAAAAACGTACAGAAACCCGAAAATAGTGGATACCAAATTTCTGGCTCCCAATCTGGCTGATGGTACCTTGACTTATTAAGCTCTAAGCTTATAAATAAGGGATGTTAATAGACTTTCGAGAGAATTATTTGAAATTTTGTTGAAAGTCCTAAAAGACAGTGTTACACATGGCTTAGTAGAGTTACTATTGATGCTAAAATACGTATATTTCGTCAAGTTTCTCTCCATCGAAGGATGTACGACTTGTTTGTAATAAAGGTGTTTTGGTAAAAGGATCAGAATAACCCAGAGTTAGAGTAGTTACACCTGGTTTCACGGTTCCAAAACACATTTTCACTTTCAAAACTTCCTCTAGACTTTATATCATTCATATACTGTTGCTAACCAAAAGTGTTTACATACACGCCTGCTATAATAGGTCACCGAACTTACAATGAACGGGAGTGGCCCTCAAAAAAGGAATTTTAAATCCTTAGAACTCACGCCGAAAACATAATTATATCTCCCTCCTTGTGAGTTAACATGCCCCTGAAGGATCACCGAAGTTTTTGTCTCAATGGCATAGGGAAACGTTATTTCCCTAGAATTCGCAAAAGGGGAAAATACGAACACTTGTTGTCACGCTCATGTAGTTAATGAGAAGAGCTAGACAAATTGGAACAAACCTTGCAACATATGAGGTCTAAGAAGATCTTAGGAATTATAAGTAAGACCCAGGCTTAACTTACAAAAACGCACGTGCATAGTTATAGCAATTATCACGGTACAGTGATTTCTTTAAGGCATTTCATGGGTGCAAAACTGCAACGTTTTCCTAGTACTATTAAAACTGAAGGAAAAGATACTTTTTAATGGGTTGATGCCAAAATCCCGAAACTCGAAATCCCAAAAACCCAAAATCCCGAAAAACCAATATCCAGCAAAACTCAAAATCAAGAAAACCGAGATCCAGAAAACCCAAAATCCTGGAAACACAGAATCCCGAAAACTCATAATCCCAAAAACCCATAATCCCACAAAATCATAATCCCTAAATCCCAAAATCCCGAAATCGGAATTCCGAAAAATTCTAGAAAATGAAAAATTTACGCAAATTTTTCATTGTATAGAATTTTTAAGTAATCCGATTTCGGACAAATAATTGTTTTAAGTAAAAAAGTATTTACCTTTTGCTAACTGTAAAGTAGAAGCCAAATTTTATAAAACCATAATGAAAACGACATGTGTCAATACCAGGATTATTCAAGAACGTCGAAAATCATTTTCCTGCTAGAAAACGCGCCGAATCTACCCTAGTAACAAAGCTCCTCCAACCTTTAATGTCGATGAAATAGAACGGGTTCGACTTTTATTCTGAGCTTACAAAGGTAAAAAGCAGTGTGCAAGTGAAAAAGGATAAACTAAGTTCATTATAGCGGCCTTGAACAACGTTTTCCTAGAACTATTAAAACATGTTGACCTTTTCTTGTTTTAGAGGTAATTTAAAATAAGAGAGTTGCTAATAGCTCTTAAAAAATGATGATTTAAAAATGTACTTTAAGTGAGACTATTCATGTGTTAAGGACTGTATATTAAATATTGGGTGTTTTGATTCTATTATTTTTCGTTATTCGAAGTTTTTTTGTTGTTTTTTTTTTTTTGTTTAGTAAAAGTTTCAAAATTGGTAAAGTTTTAAAATTTAATTCCGGGAATTTAAGCTTTCTGGATTTTTGGTGTCCATTATTTCAGATTTTCGGGATTCTGGGTAATTCTTAATTTTTGGTTTTCGGGATTTTGTGTTTTACGGTAAATTGGTTTTCGGAATTTTGGATTTTTTGGATTTTGGGCATTCTGGATTTTGTGTTTTGGGATTCTGTCCGTCTCCCCTTTTGAATACTTCTTGAACAACCTCAGCCTCAGGTCTTGAACGAGCATTTTGCGGTCCGCTTTTTAAAGACTACTTTCGATATAAAGATTATTTGAATGTCAAAATTACAAAAATTGCATAGATTTTTAGAAAGATTTAAAAATCCTGCCACTTTGCAATCTCTAAGAGGATGATAAGATGCTTCCCTCAAGTAATAAAGGATTGAACTTGTTATAGGGCAGCAAGTTAAATCACTTTGGTTTACTTTACGGAATATATTTGATAAATGAATTTTTTTCCAGTAAGAAATCAGGGAAACCTTTCAGAAAATGTAATTAATTGCAATAAATATGTTAAATTTTTATTGCCAAACACCCCACTGTATACATTTTTAATAACCGATGACGAATGACATCCAGCATCCGAGTCTCCACACATTAAATGTCGTGTGTAAGTGTCTCAAAATTGGTCAATAATTACTGTTGGTGGCAATTCGTAAGTTTTTGTTTATGTGTTGTGGGCGTCATTAAAACAAAAAAGAAAAAAACCACTCTTTACACCACCAACACATGGTTGCCTCTAAAAACAAACAAAAAAAAACATTACCGCATCCAACCAGAAGCAACAAATTGCCAAATCTTTTTTTTTTTTTTGCTTCCAAACCAAAATTGATAGATGCCATTGCCATTGCAGCCGCCCGCCCCACTGAACTCAAATCAATTGATCGAGTAGGTTAATGACACATCCGTTTTTGCTGTCATCGTGTGTCGTCGCGTCGCGTTAGCGAGTCGTGATGGTTGTCGCCATGCCATTGTTTTGTGCGGATATAATAGAAAGTAGTGATTTGTGTGCTAGAAGAGAGTATATACAACAACAATTTATAGGGTGACCCCAATCTAAAACATCATTTTCCAATATTGCAAGTCGTTAAACAATTAAAATGGAAAATAAAACAATCGCGAAATGCGTTTTGTGGGGCTATAAACGAAAATAACAACAACAACAAAAAACACCATCCAACAACCGGGAATGGCTTAGAAACAGCGGGTGATTTGTGTGTGGTTAGCAGAGAGCGGTGGCAACAAGTGGCAACTGTTTTTTGTTGCTGCTGTTGCTGTTGCTGTTGGTGCTGCAGTATAGTTGTTGCAAGCCACATTTATATTACGATTCGTATATGAAATTGAGCAATAAACTGACAACAAACTCTGAGACTGGATAGCATAGAGCCAGTATGGTGGTTTTTTGTTTCACACTGGTTGTTTCCCATGGATTGTGGTTTAATGTACTGCAATTGAAACATCAGACACACAAACTTTTATTATGACATTGCAATGCTTTTTTTTTGGTTTTTAACGAGAAGAGGGGTAGAATAATGTAATTATTTTTTTTAACTGAGAATGAGAAGTAAAAAAGCAGTGGAAATTACCTGAAACTTTTAAAGGTAGATTCAGTTTTGTTTTGAGAGTTAAAAATGTGGTTTAAATGATCAAAAATCGATATTTTTCTATTTCACTGAGTAAATTTGTTATATTTTTACTTTTATACCTACATCCATTATTGCAAAAGATATTTGGCCCAATTTATTCACTCTCCATTAAATTTAAAGTCGTCATTTAAAAAAGAAAATTTAATTTAATTTCAGAAATATTCATTTTTAGTGCCTGCTTTAAAAAGTCTAATCAAAATCGTTAGAGCCGTTATCGAGAAAACTCGAATAACTCAAAAATGTTGTATGGGAGGTACCCGTTCTAGATGAGATAATCAAAAATAAAAAAAAAATAAGTTTCAAAATTACATAAAAATCATCTAGGTACACCGAATTTGAAGAAAATCCGTTGACGCATTTGAGCCGTGGAAATGTGTACAGATGAACCCATGGACGCACAGACCGACGGACGGCATGACGAAAACCACTTTTTTAGACTTTTCTATCATCGTAATCTTGGTTTTAATTAAAACCTCAAATTTTTTTTTTGACACGAAACCAAATTTTGCCTAATAGAGCAAGTAAAAATTTCTACCGACTTTGACTTTCTCTTAAACGACTACACTAATTTTGTTGATGTTTTTTTTTTTATACGAAAGCTTCTTTACAAACTTAAAATTATTTGATATCAAAATTTTCAAAAAAATAATTTTTGAATTTTAAAAAAATCTTTGTCAAAGTATTTTTAAAAAAATCAGTTTTTCAAAAACGGGTCACTGTATTTTTTTGAAATTTTGAATTTTTATGATTTACATATTTTCTTCAAAATGGCATACCTACCAACTTTTTTTGAACAAGGTTTGAGAATTTGTATACATAAAAATTATTTTTTTTAAAAACCGCTCATTTCAGTAATGAATTTTTTTGTTGCACTTGCATTTCTGATGAAAATATTTATTTTTTAAAAACTTTATATAAGAAACTTTAACGTCCACAGCAACTTTGACCCCAAGCGCAAGTACGTGCGACCCAGTCATGCATTGTTTTTTTTTTTTTAAATTTCAAAAGTACAACCTTTCTTTCTGTAGTAAACATGCAAGTAGAACTTTTAATCAATATCTCAAGAGTCGTTTTTGATGGCACCTATCATTAATTTTTATTTTCACCTCAAGGAATCATCAAAGATTCTTTACTACAAAACGATTTTAAAAATTTCTATATTATCTCAGATTAAAATTTAAAAAAAAGAGTGTTTTCTTTTTGTTTATAAAAAAATAATTTTTCGAAAACTGGCCAGTGATTTTTTTGAATAATGGATTTAGATATGCATTATTATTGTCTTAAAAATTGCACACCATCTTATTTTCAAAAAATAAAGGTTTGAGAATTTTTATATATTCAATACTAGCAGACGCTATCCAGCCCTGCAGAGTGATTTTTATTTTACATTTTTTTTTTTTTTTTGCCGAACGTTTATAAAATCCGGTAATTATCTGCATAAGTTTTTGACCCGTAAGACTCTCCAATCTTTAATTTTCAGTAATTGGCTTTATATTATTAGTTATTTAAATATGCTCATACACAATATTTTTGTTTTTTTCCCTTTGGAACGAAGCCAAAATAGTTTGAAGTTTCTCCGAAGCCAGGGCACATATACAAATGTCCATCTTAGAATCATGCAACAATGCGGAAGACCAAGGAAAATGCGCAAAGAAAAAAGGTTGAAAGGTCAACGAAAAAACGTGCAAAGTCACGGAATAAGTGTGGAATATCTCAGGAAAATACTTATTAGGGCATGAAAAATTGAGTATGATATCGCGAAAAAAAAGTGTTGTGTTTTAAAGCTCCTTCATCAGTATTCTTCGCTTTATTGCCATGCTAGTCGGTGGTATTTGCATTTTTTCCGCGACTTTTCAGGTTTTTTTTGTTGCGACTTTCCGCGCTTTTCTCTATGACTATCTCTGCAGTATTTTACACTTTTTACCGTTTTTACTAAACGCTTTTCTCATGCCCTCCCTTTCTGTTCTTCTCAGCATTTTGCTCTTTTTACCGTAGTACGACTTTCAGCGCTTTTCTCTCTGACTTTCCTGCACTTTTCTTCGCGGTATTTTACTGTTGCAATTTGCCTTTTTTACCGCGGTAGTCCGCGGAATTTCGCATAGTTTTTCTAAAACTTCACATTGGATGAAATGAAATAAACTCGAAAAAATTCTAATAATCGTCATGCAAGTCTTCAACAGCTAGCTTAATGGTATGCACTGAAAGTTCTTCGCAACTGAATCAACTCTCAAAGGATAATTCACAAAACATCATCTTCCCGAACCTTTATTTTATAGAAATTTAGTTTCTGGAATGTTTTAGGACTAACAAATTTTTTTTTAGTAATTTTAAAAACGAATTTCTAATTTTTTTGTATTTGTTTGTTTTTAGAGCTTAGCAGTTTTAAACAACTCTTATTTCTGTTACGAATACAAAAGGAAAAATGATCTCACGGTTGTTCTTGGGCGACTTATTCAATACTTATCTAACCGTAACACATAAGCGGTACCAAAAATTTAAGGTCCAACTGACAAATGAAATCAAGGACATATTGCTGTCATATAGGTACGCCTTATAGGTAATCAATTTTATTCTTTAACAGAAAACTTAACGGCCCTTAATAAAACAAACAAGAATCACATTAGTTCATTTAATATCCTGCAAGGTGTTTAATTAAAATGTTGTCTATAGCTAATTGACATGATTGATAGACAGAATTGATAGGTAATGCAATTCAACTCCATCAATGACATCAATTAGGCACCACACAATTCTCTATAATCACGACTAATTAATTTGAAATCCACAAATGCTTATTATAACTCAAATGATGTGTGCATAAAACCACAAAATTTGATGCTGCGTAAACATATAAATTATTTCAAAAACCATCTTGCAAATTCTTATCGTCATCACATAAAGCTTCCGCCTTTAAATTATTGCATACACTCCCCCAACCTCCATCATCTTTTAGGTACAAATTACAAAGTCTGTTTACAGCATTATTTGGGCAGACACTACCACCCGCCCGCCCCTTAACAGTGTTTAATGTCATTTTGCATTACACATTGTATAATTACAACAGCAGCCGCCTCTAATTACACATTCATCTATCAAAACCACACTCGTGTAATTCTTTGCTTTTTCCATGGAATTTGTTCGTTCAAGTACAACATGGACGCATGCTTGCGGTCTTTGTTTTACAAAAAAAAAGTTACTTTAACAACGTTTCTTCGATGCAGGGTTTTGTCTTCCAAAAGAAAGGTAGCCATCTTTTTTTTTTTTATTATTATGCTAGCGAATCAAAAACGCATTTAATTAGTCTTACGTAACATAATGCAAGTAACTATTAGATACTCGTATACTCAGTTTCGTATAATGTATATTTTATGGAAACAGCCTTCAGTCTTTAATTAAAATTTGATATTTTTACCTAACCGTATAGAAACTGCTGCTTCCTTCCCACACACATACACAAGACACAACACAACACATTTTTAATTAACCTAAAAACCCTGATTAGCCAAATGGTCACTACTGTATATAATTTCTCAACCGCAATGTCGTAGCCTTATAATGTGAGGTAAAGAACCTTAAGATAAACCTCAGGTAATATACTACAACAAGCAAAAAAAAAATAAAAATAAAAACAAAAACAAAAACTGAAGAAGAAGGCTAAGGTGGATGTCTATATGCAAACTTTGGAGCATTGTTTATAAATAGCAAGTTGATAGTTTAACATTTGGCCGAAGCAGAAGCAGAACAAGGTGAATTTAGCCAAGATTCGTGAAGTCTGCTATTTTAGAAAGGAACATACGTTTAAAGGAAGTATGTGCACTATAAACTGGACACTCTTGCTTTAAGCGTATGACTCTGAATTGTATACACTTGCGGACACCTCTTATTAGACTCAATCAGATCTCATTGCTATGTGTTCGAATTAATCTCTTTTAACAAAAAAATCATTTGTCTCATAATGACTTTAGTACATTAATTAACGAAGCTCTTTGTAGTTTAATTTAGGAAAATAAATTTGACTTGTCTTATAACACTCTGATAAGCATCAAACTATAATAATTAAAATCAATTGTAGTTCAACAACTTTTCAGCTTAAATCAATAGTTTTTCAGATATAGATCGTTGGCGTTTTATACAATAACAGGGGCCAGTGTCCGAAAACTATGACTGAAGCTTCCTTAAGAGCCATTGTGCTTCTTTGAGACAAGAACTCTTAAAACAGGAGTGTTTTTGCTTTAAAGCTAGTCCGTTTAACGTTAAACTAATTTTGTTTTGATCGTATAGTACGCTCAATAATAAATCTTGTAAGACTCTTGGAACGTCTTATAAAGAAAAAATGTTATATAATTGTGTAGGTTAGGAGCTTACAGGTGTACAAAGCTGAAAACAACACCTGGAGAAAGATGATGGGTTTCTACTTCATTCAGCTGAGGAACAGGTCAGAAAGTGGAAAAAACACTTCGCTATGGTATAAAACCATGTGTTCGCCAGCAATGGGCACTGAATACCTGATGACCCGACCGAAGTAGCAAATGCCCGAATTTGCACCTCACCTCCAAGTAAAGAAGAGATCGTTGCCGCAATTAAAACACTGAAGAACAATTAGGCGATAGGACTGGACGGTGTATTCCTGTAGAGCTCTTACAAGCAGCAACAATTACATTAAGTGAGCTACTGAATCCACTCATAGAGAGAGCTTGGAACTCTGAGTGCTTCCCAGAGGACTGGACAAAGGGAATGATCGTCAAGTTCCCGAAGAAAAAAGATTTGATGCAGTGTGAAAACTGGAGAGGGATTTGCGTTCTGACTGTGGTTGCAAAGATAGCAGCAAAAATTGTATTAGAGCGACTAAAGGAAACCTCTAGAAGACACACTTGACGCCGAACAAACTGGTTTCCGCACTGTTTCATCCTGTGTTGACCACATTAACACCTTGCGGATCATTATTGGACAGTACGTCGAATATCGATCACCACTTTACCTGCCGTTCATTGATTTTGAAAAAGATTTTTGATAGTGTCAGCAGAGAATTTATTTGCGCAGGAGAGGCATTTCAGATAAGTAAATTGCTCTTATTAAAGCAACTTACGTTTGATGCATATGTCACGTTATGCGTAAAGAAAGGTTGTCAGATGAATTCGAAGTCCAATATGGAGTCAGGCAGGGTTGCATCGTATTGCCACTGCTTTTCCTGTTAGTGATAAGATATGTGCTGCGTGCAGCCCTGTTAAACGGAAATATTGGAATTCAATGGAGTCTGACATACCAACTAAAACATCTGGACTACGCGGACGACGCGACGTATGCTTGGTCTCTTATAGGATCATGGATCTCTATCAAATGACAACAAGGTGGAGGGAGAAGCAGAAATCTTAGGTCTGACAATTAACACGACAAAAACAAAAATGATCAGCCTTGGAAGTAACTGATCCGTTCAAGTCAATATTTCTAGACAGCCGTCAGAGAAAGTAGAAGACTTTTAATATCTTGGGAGTTTTGTCTCTATTAAAGGTGGACCCGAACAAGACGTCGATAACCGTATGAAAAAGGCAAAAAAGCTGCTTGCGGAATGCTGGTTGAACTATGAAAAATAATGCTATTGGCCGAAACGCATATGGCGCAAAACAGCCGAAAGGGAGTTTGCACAGGAGAAGAGTTGGAGAGAACTGTGATATATTGTCAGAAACTATACACGGTGGCGCGTAGAAGTAGTGGAGGCCCTATGCCTCTTAAGGGGATCACAACGGCTCATGACCTAAGTAATGTAGTATAGAGACGATTTTCTGCAAAACCAATTATTATTATTTATTATCGGTTTCTTAGTTCAGAGGTTTTAAGTCAGTTTTTAATATTTTATTCCTCATTGAGCTCGGTTTGTACGCCAAGTGCTTTTAACAAAGAAGAGAAATTAGTGTCCGTGATAAGAGCCCTCGTACTCCTACATCTACGACCATGGTGAAATTCTTTTTATTTTTATAAATTGGTCTTTTTCCAGTACCTTTATACTCTTTACTTGTACGATGCGACAAACATGAAAAGGTATAATCGAGGTACACATGATACTCAAGTTACCAAAACTAGCAAATATAGCGAACCCCGTAATATCAACATAACTCTTATAGACTACTACTGCTTCTTCTTTTTCTACTTCTTTATGCAGAATTTGTACGTTAGATACACATCGACATCATACACAGGTTTTTTTTTGTATATTTTCATCATTATAATCATTATAATCATCATTATGAAGTTCCAAAGTTCTAAGGCATGCATAAATATGAAGCTCTCGTTGTGGTTAATGATTGTGCCTCTTTTCTTTCAAAAGGTTTCCAACAGAAGAGCGCACTGGGCTTATAGTCTTTATACTATGTATTCTGCACTCAAATGAAGTGATCCACGGAGGTGCACGTTACCATAGTCCTCGTCGTCGTTCGGTCGGTAGTCGTGGTCATCGTCGTCATCATAATCATCATCACCATGATTACCAGTCGGCTTGTTAGTTTGGCTAGCCGTACAGTGGTGTATTTTATATAAATAAATTAGTAAACAAAAATAATTGTGTTAGCAGCAAAAGACTGCAAACAACCAGAACTTAAGTCCTTCTACAATCCCATCTCTTGATCGAGTGTAAATGAATTTTTGTAGGAAATCAATGAAAAATCCTTGTTTCTTCGAAATGACGTGAAAAGCAATTTATTTTTACTATTAAATCTGTTTCATATAACCTCATTCCTAATACTGATCTCTCATGAAATGAAAATTGAAGCTCTTCATTCCACAGCCTCTATTCCAAGTTAAAATTATTTTATTAGTAAATGTCAAGTTTTTCAATATTCAATTTTTTCAGATCATATTTAAAAATTAAAACCCAAAGAGTGAAATTTGGTGGTATCATAAGCGAACAAATGTCAATAAATTTAGGAGTTCCACAAGGTTCGGTTTTGGGACCAATACTATTCTTAGTCTAAATTATGCCAAAATGACGAGTCGAATCGAATTTTTTTGTGTCAGCCATTTAATTCAATTTTCGATCACACTATAACCAGAATTCAATGTTGTTCTAAATTGTAAAGAAAAACGAGATTGATGGTAAATCCCTTTATATAAATTAAAATTACTGCAAATAATGCCTAAAAATTATTGTGGAACTTATTTGCTTGCCCCTAAAGTAGACATATTGATTTTCAGGGTTTTTTTCTCCATTTTCTATCGAAATAGAAGCTTTGGCTTTAAATAATGTAGAAAATTTCCACTTGAACTGAGTAAAATAGTTCTTATATCGATGATTGAACATACATTTGGTGCTATGTTAGCCTACTGTAAGTCACCGACCATTCATTTGGTCTACCCGTTTGGTCGAAGTGATGATGATAATGATGGTGCACTGTTGTTTATAGTAGGTATACTCTACCGCTGTGTAGAAGAGAGTCAAACATGCGGTTATTAGAGACATCATTTTAGTTCCGCAGAACGGTATTTTAAGAGCAATTATACCTTTTTTTTAATGGCTATGAGGTGCAGTTATGCATATTTCATTTTATGAAACGTTCAACGTTCCAATGGGTCTTAAAGCGAATCCTGAAGAACTTTTTATGACTATTTTTTTTATATTTGTCGGGATGTCATGAAGAGAAAAGAGAGAAATATATTTTCTATGATGAACTATTATAAACGGCGACAACAGACGGTCACCACGATGATGATGATGATGATGTTGCGGGTTAGGATGTTACAAAAGGTGTATAGTGCGGTTTGTTTAGTTTGACCCCAGGAAATGTGACCAATTAATAACAAAAAAAGACATAAAAAAAGGGCAATTGGGGCCTAGGGAAAAAGGTATGCCGATGTTACTGCAAGTGAGTTATATGAAAGAATTTTAATATTTTTTTCTTCTTGATGGTTTTATTTTAGTCTGAGGAAAATGTAAATTTTGTTAGAAATTTTTTTTTTTTTTTGTGACTGAGTTGATGGTATGCGGTTTAAGTGGGATGTAAAATTCAAAGTTAGACATGATGGCCTTATGGGGTATTTAACATTTCATCTTTAAACAAGCCATTTTTGAACTTTCGACACTAAGTTTATGAGTAAGATATGAGAATTTTTACTACAACTTCATAAAGTTATATATTTGTATGTCATAAGAAAGTTTAGAACTAAAAAAAGTCTCAATTAGTTCGTACTTCCTCTAAATTTCGAACAATGCATTGCGATTTTTCAGCCAGCTATGTATCTTTAGCTTTCTGCTTGACACATGTCAAACAGCGAAGATCTTTCTTGCCTGACAATGTTCTGGAGGGCTTCCTTAAGACCCTTACGATAATGTATGTCTGTCTTGCAACAGTTTCGAATTCAGTATTTAAAATAAAAACTGCCTTTGTCAAGTCTGTCCCTAAAAGAGGCGAGTCTTCTTCACCGTTCAACTTTCATCCGATTCCACTTACGTTCCTTCAATTATCAGCTAAAGAAATATCTCGAGGAATGAGAAATTCTTTTATTGATGACCGGCAGTAGAAATAGGTGCACTGGTGATCTGATGGTACATCTCACCGAACAGTGTAGAAAATCTTTACAGAAAGTAATATTATTGCACTTATTTCCAAAGCGTTTGATAGAGTTTCGCATCAAGCTCTCTTATTGAAAATGTATGCATTCGGTTTCAATGATCTCCTTCTTCGCTGAATTCGGAGCTGTCTTTTGAATCGTTCAATACAAGTCGTATTAGATGGATTCAAGTCTGAAACATTTAAAATAAATGCTGGTGTACCCTAGGGTTCCGTTCTGTCCCAACTCTTTTCCTCATTTTTATTAATGAGCTCCTGTCTGAAACTTCTAATCCATTCAGTAGTTTCGCTGATGATAGTACCCTCAGCTTTTCATATTCCTCTGTGAATTCATACCCATGTTCTTCGAATGTGGAATTTTGTACTAGACTCAGTAAAGGCTGTGCAATTATTATGGAGAAAATAGTTCTTAAAGCATCCTGGGGTCTTACGCAGAAGTCAGCAAACATCGCCATTTTGTTACGAAGTAAGACCCTTTTCTTCCTCATCACCGACTGTTTGCTACCACTAACCAGTTTCTCTTGCTTCTTAAAAACCAAGAATGCTGCTAGCGGAGTTCGAAATCAAACCAAAGTGTCTCTGTAAATCCGTCAGTCTGGCTGCAACTAGTTAACAGAATAATAGTGTTTTAGATATTTCAGCCTCGGACCTCTCCCAAACCGGAGTAAAAATTTTTCGTCATTCTCTTTCCATCCGGTTTCATTCAATGCATCTTCTGAACTGATGTTAACCCAAAGCAGTTCTTGTTCTACTCCTTCTACTTCCCAGTGCTGTATATTATAAATTCAGGCACCTACCTTCGTTCGTATTTTGTAGCTAAAAATACTTTTCAATAATGATTTTTTGACGTCTTACATCTTGGTAATACGTTACAAATATGAACACATTCACCGCACAAAGTCAACATTTAAAGATCTCTTTAATATTACTCCTGGGGCAACCCTTGATTAAACTTTAATCAATCCACATTCTTATATCCCTTCAAGAAAAACACAAATTTTCAAAAGAAAACTTAAGTACAAAAAAAAAAACAAAATTTATAGGTATACAAAATTTTCCCGCAAGTGAATATGACTGCTCATTACCAAACTTCAGGTATGTTGTTGAGGTATGTTAACATTATTTACAATATTCCTATGTGCTTCATTCATACATGAAAATTCATCATGCATATTGAAGCTCCATCTAAAGTGTTCTCAATTTTGTCTAAACTCCGTCTCGGAATATAAATATCAACAAGAGAAAAAAAAAATTACCGTCTATAATAAAATACCACAGAGACTTCATCAACCCACATTTTTTTCATCCATCAAAGTATCAAACAGAAACAGACTCTGCGTAAAAGAAAATGAAACAACTCTGCAACAAAAAAAAAAAAAAATAAAGAAAAGAAAAGCGCAAAAAAGTAAAACAAATTTTATCTTCATTAGAATTTTTTTCAAATCTCCTCTCTTACTCCGTACTAAATCTTATTTGAGAACGAAGACAACTCCACCAGGTCGCCCAAAGTACCACCACATTTTCTTTATACCATTCACCACCACCAACATCATCGTAACAGGTGCTCATCGCGTCTGGATGGGAGATCATCGTGTTATCATTTTGTGTAAATCCTCAATTTAGAAAAGATATTCACACCTTTTTTTTGCAACTGTTTTGCTATTCAATGAGCCGAAAGGATATTCTCGAGCTCGAGAGTTCAACACCCCTTGATATAAACGGTTAACTGATGGTTGGTACAACGCCAACGTATAAAACACCACAATATATGCATCTTTATAGTCTAAAAGACAGCGTTGCAATTAGGTTATAGTGGATTTTTAATTTTCTTTAACAGCTGCATAGGTTAAAAAAAAAAAACGGGAATCACACAACCAGTCCATACAAGTAGTAGTCCTTTATGAAATAATAATTAATAACTTAAGTTGTTGCAGATACTTTTTAAGTTTATTTACCGAACCCGTCAAAAATTCCAAAATGCAGCATTTCGAAACCAATCTTTAGAGAAATGAAAAATATTCGATTGAAAAGAAAAACATTAAAGAACATTTCCAGGAAGAAGAATACAAAATCAAATTGAATTGCAAAATTTAACTAAAAAATTTCAGATTGTGAAAATTCAGACTGAATCGCAAAATTTGAAAATGAAATAAAAAAATTCAAAAAAGGAAATTGTAATAGAAAAAAATAAGACAAAATAAAAAAAATTATTTCAGAACGAAAACTTTTAGGACGTAATTAAAAATTTCAGAAGGAAATGAAAAATGTCAGAAAGAATGAAAACACATCTTTGAGAAAAAATGAAAAATTTCAGAATGAAATAAAAAGTTTTAAAATGATATAAAAAATTTCAGAATAAAATGAAAAATTTCAGAGTTGAATATACGAAATAACATTTAAATTTGGAACTAAGCATAATGTAGTACTCACGTCTCGTGAGTGCAAAAATTGAGTAAATTCCAGGGGAACAGCTCAAAATTTTGGGTTTAAGATTCTGCTTTTCAGAATTCAACTTTTTTGAAACAATAATTCTTCTATTCAAAATTTTGCTTATTTTTATTTCTGTCTGTCAAAATTCTGCTTTTGAAAATTCTATTTTTCAAAATTCTGTAAATTTATATGTAAGAAAGATATTCTGTCAATTCTGGTTTTCTAAAATATAACCTTTTTATAAGAAAAAAAATAAATATACTTTTTTATTTTACTTGTTAAATAATTGTATAAGTTGTAGCTTAGTTAGACAAAGAAGCAAAAGTGTGGCAGAAGTTAACTATTTTTATGTGGCTAGGTATACAGGGTGTCCCATAGTTACCGCCGCAGACAAAAACCATGGTTTCCTTGGGTCAGTCTAAGTCGAAGAAATTATTATTTTGCCAAACAACATCCGATATCTAAGATTTTTAATTCATTCAATCAAGATTTTATAAATGTTTTAGTTTGGTAATGAGTTTTTTTTTCTGTGCGAATAACGGTTTTACCGCAATTTTCTATCAAACACAATTTAAATGGTTTTTTAAATTGATTTTTCACTTTGGTATCATTTAAAAAAAAAACACGTTAATAAGTAATCTTTTTTATAGCTAAAAAAAATTATTTTTTAAATAAAAAATATTAACAATGAATAAAAACTTGAGAAAGTGTGGGTGGGAAAATTGTCCCACTTTTACTCAAAAACAGTTTTTATTCATTACTAGCTGATCTTGTTTTTATTTTGTAAGTATGGAAAGCTGAAGAAAAACGTAAAAATTAGCGTAACATGAAAAATTTAGGATATCTCAGAAAAACGCAAGAGGTCACAAATAGATGCCAGGAATATTGTGTAAAGAGCCTGGAAAATAATGGAAAAAGCGCGGTGTTTCAAAAACCTTTCACCAGTATTCCCCGATATTCCCCGCATTTACCACGGTAGTCCACGAAAAATCGCATATTTTTCACCACTTTCCAAGTTTTTTTCCGTGGTTTTCTTCTGTTTTCCCTGCGGTATTTTATGCAGTTTTCCACGGAACGGTTTTTCATGCTACATTCTACGGTATTCCGCGATCTTTCACCAGTATTCTGCACTTTTTACCGCAGTATTAGTATTTTGAGTGATTTTTTACACTTTGTTCGGCTACTCTCCTAACATTACTTGCCTTTTTTTTAGAACTTTTTTATACTTTTTTTTGAGGTACCGAATGTTTTTTTATTTTGAATGACTTCATGTTTTATTTTCCGCGATTTTACGATCACCAGTGTTTCCCGATTTTTTTTTTGTGACTTACCACACATTTTTATGCGGCATGATATGCTTTCTCCAGTGGTACTATGCCCTTTTTTAATGACTTCCAATCATTTTTTTCACCGATATTCTACGATATTTCAGCAGTATTTCACGCTTTTTTCCACGGATTTCTGGTTCTGCTAAACTGTCTGACTGATTGTTTTCGAGTCCATCGAAAACATTGAATTGTAATAGCACCACTTGTTGAAGTATTCTAACGCAGGAACCTTTGCGGAGATAACTAAATGCAATTTCTTTAATGTGTGTCAGTATCTGATAGCCGCACGGATTGAATAATCAAATCAGAAATGTATGTATAAGGAATGAAACTAAAATTTTGGTGTACCTTCTTTTAGGGTTCCTAAATTCAACCAAATGCCAGAATCTAAAATTGTCAATTTACTAAATTTTAAGGTTTGTATGGGTAAATGTTTTCTTATAATTGAAATCGTTTTTAATTGGTCCTGTCACTGTTATTCCTTTAAGTTTTTTACAATACAAGAACAAAATGTTACGCATACGCCACAGTGACCAATCAAGTTGAGAATTTTTGAATTTGCGTAAAATCACAATTTTTTTTTCTAAAATGTAACACTAATTTTCAGACTGTATAAGAGTAAGTAGCTACAGCAAAGCAAGACGCATACGAACTGATTTTTTGTAGGAAAAAAATGTATCTTTTTAAAGTTGAAACATGGGAATTCTATCAGTTTGCATGAAAATATATAAAATTCAAGAGAAAAAAAAGTCAGATGAAGAGAAAAAACAAAAAGCAAACTCCGACGAAGGTCAGTTTATTCTCAAAGACGTCAAAGACAAGGACATTTTCTATTCTCCCTCCTTCGATGCGAACCATTATTATTATCATTCCTACATAATATACACTGCTCCTCTTTAGAAGGTCACCTTCTAACGTGTCTCCTTCGTCGTCGTTGTCGTTGTAGTCGGGGTCTGTCGTCCAAAGGAACATGCTATGAAGACTGAGGACATTTTGTGTGTGCTGTCTTGAATTTTAGCATCCGACCTTCTTCATCTTCTACTGTTCTATGTTGAATATAATATTATACGGAACGAATACCCGATGGCTGTTGGCAGAGATTATGCAAACTTTAACAAGCCATTTTTGAGGTCGAGGTGTTACAAGTGTGCACCTAGGGTAGGTGTGTCATTTTTACTATGGTCTCGTGGAAATAATAAAGTTTTTTTTTTTATGGTTATGCGGTTTCTTATTCGATGTCAAAGTTTTTTAAGATGTGCGAAATGAATTATGTTGGATCTTCTTTTTTTTTTTTTTTTGGTTAAAAGACTGGTGAAAGCATTAGAGGGTGATGTTTGAGGTTAAGTGCAGGAAGCTTATTGTGGAACTTATTTAAAATGTTTGACAATTTATGAGAAATGTTATCGTGATTGTGGAAATCTCTTGAGAATGTTTTTTTTTCTGCTCTCCGATTGAAGGAGAAAAGTTTTTTGAAATTTATTTATGGTTTTTCTACAGACAGAATTTTGCCATCATATGAAAGGGAGAGAACAATTTTTCAAAATGTTTAAAATGATTTAGAGAGTATAAAAGTTTGGGTTTGAAAATAGTTGTTTTTCCTTACTGAGACCAGGATTACAAATTGAGTTGATAAAACAATGAAGGTAATTTAAATAGAGACACAAAGTAAACTTTGAAAGTACTGATGACGTTGATTTAATAATATGGAATCTTCCAGTTGTGGAAATTTAGATCTTCCTACGATAGGAAAACCTAAATGCACTATCAGAATAACCCAAATGTCCAACAAAGAAACATCGACGAGTAAGTAGTGTACTTAGTGTGGAAGTATTTTAGAACCTCAGAACTTAAAAAAAAAGATTGGAAATGGTGCCTGAATGGAGATAAAGTATATTAGTCAAAGGATACGCTCGTACCACAGCATTGGAGGTGGAATATAACTTTGGGTACAACTAATAATAACAACGCAGAGTAAATTACAACTTTATTTCGAACATTTGTTGTTGAAACCGTAAAATGGCGATGTTTTCTACATAAATTTCTTTTCACAAAAAATCTTCCTCTACATTATCAAGTCATTGTTTCAGGTCATGGTCAGTCAAATGCGATGTTTTTTTTAAATAATTGTTCCATGTTGAGGAAACAAGATAAATATCATTAAATGTTCTGGAAACTATGTCAGATATAAAATGGAGCCCTTAATTATAAAACTCTCAAGATCATACAATATAAGACCATGCGATGTTTTACTAGCTTGTTGACTTTTTTTATTTGAAATTATGCTTCAATCAGGTAGTATATTTGACAGTACAGATTTCAAAATACTGTTATTGTATTCAAAGTGATATTAATTTTGATGCGATGTTTTTTTTTATTCTTCCGAAAAAAAGGCTCTCGTGTTTGAAAAAAACGTAACGGCTTTTACCAAATATAGTTTTTTCCGTTATAAGTTGGGTTGCACTTCCCACCATAGCTATACATATATTTGTAATGGCCAACCGTAGGAAATATACTATGTTTACTACTTTGTGTTTTGTCTTTTTTAAGGAATTACTGATTTTCAAAAAAAGAAAATTCATTAAAGCAATACCACTACTAGTTTCTGCTCAGTTTGATACACTCTCAGATATGATTTTTCAACCAACAAATTCAAATTGATCTATGTTTTCGTTTAAAAAGTGATACTCGTGCTATGGTGCTAAAAGAAAAGGTCTGATTCCTCCCTCAATAAACTTAGAAATTGATTCTATGTTTTTATTTTTCTTACTTGAAGATAATTATATGAACATCCCTAACTTTTAATCGGCTATGAAACATAAATAGAACTTAAATGTAAACATAGTAAGATGCGATGTTTTTCTTCTAGACTTTCCTAGGACAGCTCAAAAGTTTTTTACACATACATTTTGAAAGAAAAGATGACTGTGATTGTGGTGATGTTCCCTTCCCTGGTCGTTTTTTGAAAAGGAGATTCTGTCATTTTAGAAATTACATGTGCCTCAATGTTGACTGTCGTAAATCGGCTGCTTGATAGACCAATTATCATATTTTTAATAAATTGCTTAACGGAGGGCTTTGAGAGGCGATGTTTTCTACTTATTTTTTTTTTTTATTTCAAAAAGCAAGTAAGTACAGGTTTTTGGAACACTTCCTATCAAACAAAAAACACATTTTAACAATCTAATAATATTGCTTCTGAAAATTGAGAAAAGTGTGACTGAAAAATGCGATGTTTTTCTTAATTTGTCTGTGAAAGATGTGTTTCATTTTGTTTTTTTGTTTCCATATCAAGAAATGAAGGTGCTGTCTTTCCCATTATTATTGCATATCCCATGGAGACTGATTTAATCAAAAATCTTAAAATTTTGAAAACATTATCATCAAATTTTTATCCAAATTTTGGGTAATTTTTTTCTTAGATTAAATTTAGCAACTCCTTCTAAATTATTAAACAACAAAAATTCTTTTAAATATTTGTTTCTGGAAAAATGAATATTAACCTCATCTCACACATTATGCTCTCATACAAAATGCAAATACAAAAAACCCACACACATCCACGAAACTGCATAAAACCGACAAAAATTACCATCGTCAAATAAAAACACAAAAAAAAAAAACGTTACCCTCAAGCCACACTTTAAGCATTTATTATTCTGGTGAATCTAGCGAAAAAAAACCATTTTCACAAAATGGCTTATTTGTGTGCTTCTGGTGTTATTGTTTCATTTTGCCCATCAACATCCTTGCTAACTTTTTCCTTTTTATTTATTTATTTTTATTTTTTTCTGTATTTTCTAACACTGCCGCCATATTACATCGTTGATTCTGTAGTGTACTTCCAACTGGATGTACCAAAAGAAAAACATAGAATGGGTAGTGTGTATAGAGAGCATCGTGAGGGGCTAAGAAAAAAAAAAGACAAGGGTAAACTACCTTACTCTGAGAGCTGACCATAAATTCTAAGGAAAGATGGATTACCTGTCTGTCGTGTTGACTGTTAAATGTCTGTCTGACTGACTTTTGGTTCTTCACCATTTATAGCTGAGGTTAAATGCCTTTTGAACTGAACTGAGCTCGAGTTTTTTTTTTTTTTTCTGGGATACCTATAAAGCGCATCATACAAAATCCTTGAGTGAAAGTTTAAACTCACTTTAAGTGTGGGTAACTGACACCGGACACAAAGTGTGAATTCATCATTCTGAAGACACAAAACAAAAAACAGACAAAAAACTTGACTGGCAAGGCTCTCTCTGAGCTCTGGAGTGACGTGAATAAAAAAGCGGAAGTGCTAGTGGACAGCAGCAGTGAGCTGCTTCCTGATTTTTCTACCATTCTGTCGGAAGATAGATTATGTATGAAGAAGAAGCAAACAAAACAAAAAAAAAATGGCATCAGGTGGAAGAAGAGGATCAGAATAACTACACTGGGCAGTGTATGGCTATGCAATGTATAGATACTTTTTTTCCCCCATATTATTGTATAGTAAAAAAAAGTTTTTGTTTGATTTTTTTTCTTCTTTGTTTGCTATCCAACTCTGACCTCCTGTCGACATGACTTGGTTAATTAAGAAGATTTATGTATGTTGGTGAACAATATTGTAGTATTAGTATTAGTAGTTTTTTTTCTGTTTTACCACAAAAGTCATGCAAGGAAGAAGTAGTGCAACTCGAAGTTCATTTATCTGACAAGATTCTGTTAACTATAAATCATTACAGTACAACGTCACCATCACAAAGTTCTAGAATTGGCTCAAAATTGTACAAAAAGAAAAACCGTACCAAATTTTTGAAGGGGTTACAGTTTGTTTGTAATAGTTCTGTAATTGAACTTAAACAAACATGCGATGGTGCTTACTTTAAACAAGAGGGCTTTATAAATATCAGGGATTTTTGTATTACTTACAATTTCAAGATCATGGAGCACATCCTTTATCTCTTTACAAAGCTGGGACAATCGCTAATAAGCACATGGTAAACAGATTAGAGAAATCAAGAAGACCGAAAATTTCTTGGCAGTCCTTTAGAAATAAGGTAGAATTACAATTTTTTAACAGAACAGGATAAACGTAGTGGGGACGCAATATTTGTACAGAACACGGGAAAACTGAAAGAATAAAATTCTTTTATCAGGGAAAACTGGTTAGACCCGAAATCTTTTAATAGAGTCGAGAAAATTTGGAAGTAACATAACTCCTTAACAGAGCAGGGAAATCGAAAAGATCAACAAATTATAAGTAGAGCACCTTCACAAACCAGACTTTAACATAATAGGAAACACCAAGAAGGGTAAATGGTCGCTTAGGCAATTTCGAATTCCTATACCAAATGACGAAAAACTGGGTTGGTGTAGGCAACCTTTAAGAAGGGCATGGTAACTTAACATAACAGAACAGGAGATGATATTTTAGCATTAACACAATGTGAACTGTAAGAAAACAAACACAGACTTTAATTTATTACTTCTTCTTAAGACTGTGCTTAGAAGGAATTGTGTCGATATTAGCCTCCTAGAAAACGTGACACTACGTAGCAATTTGACATACATTTGGACATAAATATTTGTTATTTATTTTAGCAAAGATTTTTCTAATCAAACAAAATTTGTTTCTTAAATTAAATACTTTTATCTATCAGACCAGTGTTAATAATTTTTTTTGAAAATAATACATTTTTAGAAGACTTATGGATGTTGGAAAAAATTAGGTAAAATATGAATAGTATATTTGCCTACCAACAGATTGGGGGATTGGAAGGAGGTGGGTGGGCGAAAAAGTGGGGTGAATGCCGAAAATCGTGTGTTTTTTTTACGATTTCTATCTATAGTAGACCTAGTGGAAAAAAAAATTTAGGTAAAGTAAAAGTTTAAGGTACAACTTTTGTACACATAATTTTTCCATATAACCCCAAAAATATTGTAAAAATTGCCAAAAACTAATTTTTATTCTTATGTTTTGTCAAAAATAGTTAGATTTTGATTAAACTTGTTTTTTTTTTTTGCATTTTCTTAAGCCCGAATAATTGATTACACTTACAAAATTTTAAAATAGCTTATAGCGCATCGAAAATTTTACGAAAAACTTGGTGTTGTTTCTGAAAATGAAATCCCTTTTTGCCCAAAGCATCACAAAAACAGTGTTATTGGCAAGTTGAAAATTCGATATCTCAAAAACTTTGCAATGGTAAAGCAATTTTGATACTAGATTCTAGCTAAAAGAATCAAAATCTTTCGGAAAAGTTTAATTTGGTTTCTATGACAACTCTTCGCTGGCTGGTATTACTGTAAATTAAGGAAAAAGCGATCTTGAAAATGCATTTTGTTGATCATCTCAACATTTTTTGTCGACTTTTTTTTATTGAAAATTAGGCTATTTTTTTCAAAATAAATTCGTCAAGCACACAAAAAAAATATACCTATTTCTGAAAAAAAAATTGAATGAGTAAAAAACATATCAATGTAAGTTCAAACCAAGTTTCATCAAAATCTAACTATTAAAAAAAAAAAAAACAAAAATAAATAACAAAGAAATCGATTCATGGCATTTTTCACTATATTTTTGGGTTTATTTGGAAAAATTTTGTGTACAAAAGTTGTAGATCTTTTTATCACCTACAGCTTTTGCATTAAATTTTTTTGCGCCACGAGGTCTACTTCAGATAGAAATTGTAAAAAACACGATTTTCGACACCCACCCCACTTTTCGCCCATCCACCCCCTTTCCCCAAATCTGTTGGTGGGCAATTTATGTTTCCCCTTTCATAAACCATTTACCCTAAATTTTCCCACCGCCGCCGTTTTCCTGCTATTAATTTTTTCAACTTTTGCATTCTGAAAACTGACACCCCAGTCAGTGGTGTCCTTTATTCATTAAAATATTCTCTCGTTTATCCAGTAATGAGAGTTTTTACTGTTTTTTTTTTGCTCTGTTTTGCTATTTTAATTATCAAAACAACCTGTTAGGTCTATTTGTGCATTAAATTTGAAATTGGAACCATGTCAAGGTTAATGATGACTTGTTTTTGTTCCATTTTTTTTTTTTTTTTTTTTTTTTGTTGCTAACTTTTTTGTAATGCCATCTGACATTTAAGTCGTTAAAATTGTCCACGTAAATTATTCCTTTGCACATGCAAAGCAATCATTATAAGTGTAAGTGTATAATGCGTTAGCGCTTAGCTAGTTTTGATTTATGATGGCATAACAGAAAATGTTTAAAATTAAGTTTTGTTCTACATGAATAGTCTGTGGCAATCGTTTGTAGAAATCTTTGAACTTTTGAAAAACAACTTACTCGTATAATTGAGGTATTTTGTTAATGCAGACACTAAGACTTTAATATGAAAATTAATGATTTAATTGAGATGTTTGAATGAAAAGAAACGAATTTCGAACCATTATAATGTAAATACGCAATTAACCGACAAATATTTGCATGATAACAGAAGTTTTTTAATAAATTGTTATGACAAAATAGATCTTTTATAGTGTATAGTCCCAAGCCCTAGATTCTTGAAGACGAGGATGACCGATCCTCTGCTTCAAAGACTAAGCCATATTGATTGCCCAGTTCTATGGAAATCGTGAAAACTGTTCTCAAGAATTTTGTTATGTATGAGTTTTATCCTCAACAGCTACATTTGCCCTATATGATCACCAGTACATGTGCGCTGCCACCAGTCCCTTTGTGTTCAAAAAAACTAATTAAATGTACACATCATCGTTTGCATTATAAACCAACCATCATCACACTTCACAATCATTAATGTGTCCTTACTTACCGTTATTAAAAGAGTATAATACACATCCTAAATATTAATCCATCTTCCTTTAAGTTAATTTGAAAAGAAATAACAAATTGCCATCTGCGGTTGTGTGGCAGCATTTCACATATCACACACACACACACACATTCATACACAAACGATGTCATTGTCATATCCTTTTGTATATTATCTCTAAATATATAGGATATCCTGGGTGTAAGCATTTTTCTGAGTTATATCCTGCATCGTGCTGTGCTTTGCTTTACTGTTGCTATATTCCCGGAAGCATCTTATAGGGAAAGCAGAAAAAACCATAAGAAAAAAAAACAACTTGCGGGACTTAAATGAAAATGCATTTCATCCTTGTGAAAAATTGTCACACTTAACACCGTGCTCTGTGGTTACGTGAGATGGGACACATAAACTGGAACATAAATGAGAGAAAAGTCCAGTGTTGGATTACTTTAAGGATTGTTTAGACAATGGTAGATGGGCGATACCACTTATGGGAATTAAAATCATTTTAAAAATTTTGGACTTCAAAGTATATTCTATAACCTCAAAACCTATCAATTAGATATTGGAGTCAGTTTAAAGATTATAAATCAATCGCAGTTATGTATGCAGGTCAACTTAGGAGTTAAGACCTCAGTAAATTGATCAAGAATCAAGCTTTTAGTCCACCATGGTAGGCTTTATAGAAATCTCACAATTGTTGATACATTAAACTTATGAAATCATAAGCTAAAAATTTAAGTTCAGACCCTGGAAAGATTTTGAAAAACCTCGAATCTTCATTGTATTTTGCCATGAAATTAAGGAAAACTTATATCATCAGTTTTTCTTAAGCCAAAAACAGTTATGGAAGTTGTAGCTAAAGGGAACAATGCTAGGACCCTATACATTTTTAACATGGACTTTGGAATCATTTTTGTTTTTCATCACAAAATGAACAAAATCTAATATCATCACATTTGTTGGAACTACAAATGGTTTTAACAGACACTGAGAGGAAAGCTAGAGAATTATATGTTAAGACCCTGTTAATGGAAATGAACTCGAAAGTCAAAATTTTATTTTGTTGCAAAACAACCAAAATCTAATACCATCAAAATCTAACAAATAAGTTTCCCAAACAATAAAAATATTAACTGTATGAATATAAGTTAGGACCCTGCAAATGTGTAAAAAAAATTTAATTTATTTTCCCTACGAAATGAACAAAATCTAGCACAAATATGCTATACAAATAACAAGAGGATTGGCTATACAAGTAGCTTATCTTTTTGTTGTTCTTTAAGCAAATTTGTGCTTAGGACCCTGTAGATATTTTAAAATAACTAACTCGCAAGTCAAAATTTTATTTTTTTCACAAAATGATAAAAATCTAATATTTTCAGTTGAGTTTTACCAGAAATAAGTTTCACAAACAACAAGGACATAAGCTGTACAGAACTATAAGTTAGGACCCTCTAAATCTTAAACAAATTGTAAAACTTTTATTTCGTTGCAAAATGAAGAAAATTTAATTTCAATAGTTTTGTTAAAACTATAAATGTGTTTCACAAAAAAAAAAAAAAAAAAAACAAGAAGATTAGCTTTGTAGATGTATAATTTAGGACAATGTAAATACTTGAAAAAGAAACAGAATGTCAAAATTAACAACAAAAGTTATTTTTCAACCATAAAGAGAGGGAATAAGTTATAGAAATATAATTTAGGACCCTATCAATGTTTAAAACTGAACTTGAATGTCAAGTTATAGTTTGTTTGAAACAAAATTTTGAGAGGACCTACCTTCTCTGTATTAATTTAAAAAAAAAACTACCTAAACTAAAATTTGGATGAGAGGACCGCAAGAATATAAAAGATTTTATTTGTCACAATCCAGCCTTGGAAATATGCATGTGACTAAGGTTGAGTTAAGAAACTGAGAGTGTAGGAAGAACACGTGAAGAAGAAAATGCAATCATGTCACCAGGACTTTCATTTGTGCTGACTGCAAGTGTTTTCAAACTTCCTGATTCTAACAAAAAAAAAAAAACACAAAAAAACACAAAACCTTAAGTAAAAATATAACATGATGATGACTTGGTGGGTTAGTTCAATGATTTTCTTATAAAGACATGCATGTTGAGTGCAACAACAATAAATTATGATATTGCATTTTTCAAATAGCTTAAGGCTTTCTATCAAAAACATTCATGAAACCATGTTAATGTAAATTCATCTACACTCTCAAATATGATTTATTGGATACCTTCTATGTGTTCGACGGAAGAATTTTAAATTACAAAATTACGTAAACAAAGATTTCCCAAACATTTGCAGTTATGTTACGCCAACACCAGGAAACAAGCCTTTGGTGTTTTGAAAACTTTGGATCTTGTCAATCTTCTATACTTACAAAACTCTTCTTGCTTCCAAAAAACACACACAATTTTCGTTGCACCTGTCAATATAAACAATTTAAATGCTAACTTCTTCTATATCTTTGAATTTATAGCCACGCAAAATCACAGTGATATAATTTCCATGTATACTATAGTGTGGTGTGTCGTGTCATGCAAATTGATTTAGAATCAATAGTCAAGCTGCCTACATGCCAATAACTTCTTTTTTTAACAGGCATCCTGGTTTTACTTTACATTTAGGGTGACCATATGCTAGCAGTTGCAAGTTTTCTGAATTAAAGTGGTCAGTAATCCAAGTAACCGCTTATAAGACGCTCCAAGAGTCCTCAAAGACTAATCGAGAACGAAAAGCGTCAAAATATTGTCTTGAAGTGTGCTTTTATAAGAGTACGGCCTAGTTAGAGGAACTATATTAAATTTTAAAACTAGAAAATGAGTTTTTATACAAGAGTTTAAGTTTTGTTATGAGAGTTTTATGAGAATGTCACTACAAACTCAAAGCTTTTTATGATGAGACTCCTGTTCAGAGTAGATGTATACTATGAAATCTATTGAAATTTGGATAGAACTATTAATTGCTTAATCTATTGTTTATGTGTCATTAAGAAATCTTAATTACCTAAAGAGTTTAAGTCTTAAGATAAGAACATCTTGAAGTTTGAAGTTTATAAGGTCTTATCAAAGGAGTTCAAATAATTGATCTACCAAGTTGCAAGATTCAGTCAGAATCTTTACTTAATGAATAACTTAATGAGCTTTAAAAAAGTGTTAGAAGAGGTTTTGCTAATTTTCTTTTAAGCTCTCCCAAGTCTGGAGAATTCAGAAACAGAACAGTATTCGAGTCATGATAAAGTGCATCTCGAAGCGAGCGGGCTTCTCTATCCTCTCAAAGAGATTGCTTGCAACTTTTTCCACTTGTTGTTCTCCTACGAATAGTTAAAGGGAACGATCGCAAGGCTCTCGAAACAAAGAAATCTGTGCTGTGTGAAAACTTGGAGAGGGATTTGCTAGCTAGTTGGACTTAACAGAGATGTAAGAATACAATTTACTATTAGAATGCTCATAGAAAGTTGCTTGCACTAAATGATCAAACTGGTCACCATAATCTTATTACAACATTCATATTGTCGATAAAATATCTTCAGCAACCTGTTTCGCTGAAGGCGTCTTCGTCTTTATCACCTTCAACGTTTTGGTTGTTATACATTCAACACTCTTTTCATCCAGACACGAATAATAGAGGAATGAAATCAGAAAAAAAAATAATGAAAGGTTACACCTCCTCCGCCTCCTCATCATGGATGCTGAATTGCTGATGTACCTACTGTGTCACTTGCAGAAAAGCAGCCGGTGTGTTGTGGCATTTTGAATGCATTTCCATCGTTGTTGTCGTCACATCGTCGTCAAGAGTCTTCCTACACTCACTCTCTTTCTCTCTTTCTCTTTCCGCTCTATATAGGCATTACTTCGGAGCTAGAGTGTTCGTTGGCAATTCGATTTTGCTAATTATGGATGCGCCCACATTTGGTTTGGTTGCACCATGTGGTGGCTCCAAAGTGGTTACACTGCACCATTAGCGCGCGCGGTCTACCCGGTTGCATTCCCAACCTGCTGTACAATCTCCGCACACATTGTACATTTGCATTTACGAACTCGATGAAATGTTAAGAAAGAGCCTCCCAGACATGTTGTCGGCGTCATCGTCGGTCGTCGTCGCCGGTGTCGACGACGACATCGTCATCATCTAGAGTTGAGCGGAGACACCTCTAGCCAGCATTAAACTTTGAATCAAGGATTTGTGTGTCTGTTTGAGTAAGATGTGAATTTTGCAAGGAGTGGGTGTGAATTATGTAGCGGGAGAGCAATACTCCTCCCCTACACAGAAATGTTATTTCCTGGCATTATCCTGATATACTCTCTGCACATAAATAAATTCGTTTCACACATTTCGGTGCGAGTAACTCAATCAAATATTCAAATTGCTCCTAAAGGAGAACATCAGCACCAGGAGTAGCAGCTGAATTGTTGAGGAACAGTTCTGGTTCTATACAGGACAACAACTATACCGACATATGTATGCAGGATGATGACTATATGGAAGAAGGAATGGAAGGACGAGTAAGTGGGACATATTTGGTATAGAGGGCCATGGTGTTGCGAGCCGGAGCAGAGCACTCTCCATAGTTCTTCCTCATTGTGGTTTTCTTTTGCCACATACAAAATGTGTGCGGGTAAATTGCCTGGAAATAATCTGCATTGTATTGTTGAGGGGATTTTTTCCGTATTCTCATTTCTCAACAAATATATACACAATCTACGTTTATAAATGAACTTCCTGCATTATAATACACACAACAACGGTTAGTATGGTTACCACTTTACTTAATTTTGTATTCTTAAACAAAATTAGTTAAAAGCCTAAAAAGCGGTGTTCCGGGCACTTTAGTGATGATATGACATGGGCAACCGATTGGCCATTGAACACACCCTAACCAGAGCAAAAAAATTTGGGTCCAGTGTTAATGACTTTCCCACTGATACCACGGTAATGTCCACTAGAAGAATTGTTGACATATAAAGGTGCATTGTCTATGGGTGTTAGCTTATCTCCTGGAAGATCTTAAGAATGCTTCTTGCCTACGTTACGTTTGCGGCTCCTAGTATATTTTGGGAATCATACTTTGGGATACTGTTTACCAGAACTTTGTTTCGGTCAGAATATCGATACTCATAGTCAAGCTAAACGTGCGTTGGCTGATAAGCCAACACACGTTTAAGAAGTAGTCTCTTAGTCGTAAGGAATAGAAGATATGTGGATAATTCGATACTTCGAATTGGTGTTATCTTCCGTAAGAAAAAAAGAACAGCTGCAGTTTAGAGATTCCAACTGACTGACGCGACGGTATTAAAAGTAGATTGTCCCTTGAATTTCAGGAACAAACGACATTGCATATAGGGGTAATCCGGTACTACCATCTAATGGAATCTTCTGTCAGGTTAATAACAGCACAAGTATAATACCGGAAAGACCTCTCATTGTGATCAAAAGTAGGTGATCACCATTTTCAAGGGCTGAGAACTGTCCGCATCACAGAATCTGCCCTCATAAAAACCAATGAGGTACTGTGGAAAAATGTTTCCATATTTGGTGTTGAGGGAAAAGTCCATCGCAGACTAGGAAGAAACATAGTGCCTCGATTACCGAAGAAATTTGAGAGAAAATCAATGAAAGAAGACAATAGACAACTTATAGCTCATGCGTCGCAGGTACTCGAAGGTTACCTATAGTGAGAATCTATAAACGCCATAAAGTGCTCGACGTGATAAGTATAAGTACATCAACGAATCACCATGGAAGCCACAGCTGTACAAAGGTTGAAACAACAACCAGAGAAATAAGTGGACGGTTCTCTTCACTATTCGGGTGATGTCAGTTTAGAAGGTAATAGAAACACTTCACTCCCGTTTTAAATCTTGAGTTCAACAGCTATATGCGCAATGGACCGGGTTATCGACCTGTCCGAAGAAACAAAAGGCCGATTACGGGACGTACTTTCAAGCAGATCACTTCCACCCAACGCAACAACGGTATTTCCAAACGATATGCTGCATCCACTTATTACATGGCTCTCAGTACCTTCTTGCCCTTGGAAAAATTCTAATGCAGTGAGTGGGATTTGGGTGTTGCATGGCTGTTAAGATAATACAAAAATTGTTTTGACAGAATTACAGTGTTTGAGAAGACATTCATTTGCTCAGCAGAAAATGGCTAAAATTCCTGCTGAAACTGAAACTACTCACACAAAAACGTGTATAACTACTTAAACTAGTGGATTTAATTCAATATACTTGCTAAGAAAACACAACCCGGTGTTTATCGCTTGCAAGGTAAAAAAAAAAAAAACTAATTTTTAGGTTCTAAACGGCTAAAAATCATGGGGCGGTAACGAAATTACCAGCAGGTTTCACAAACTAGTCATCAGCTTTGGCTTCCTAATGTGATACAATTTAAATCATTTCTAAAACAGTCATAAAGAAGTCACTAGAAATAAAAAGTTTTGAGGATCTTCACCCTTTTTTCAAATTTTGGTTAACATACAACACATAACAAGTGGCAACCATGTCAGCTGGTACTTCTAAATTTTTCCACAACAACGACGACAACGAACGCCCTACATATTCACACACTGTTGAGTTGAGTTTCATAACAGAAGTAGGTATAGAGGATACATTCACGTGGGAAATCCCATTTCAGAATGAATGTTTGCAAAAGGTAATTGGTAGAAATTGATTCAATAGCTATGCACTGCGGCATTACACGGAAATTCTTTGTGAAACGAAATTTGTAATTTTAGGATCATATTTTTTTTTTCTCTTTTTTTTTTTTTTTTTGTTTGAATGAATATATTCATGTTGATAATATCGAAACGTTGCTGCTATATACAACACCACACAGACACATCAGACATCAGGAAGAGGCAATGGATGATATTATGCAGACTTTGTATAGAATGTGTCTCTTTATTAATATTTAAGTGAGGTAAAGTATACTTGTGTATAATATTTAAGCATAGAAAGTGGAAAATTGATTGCATGTATTTTTTAAAAGTTTACATTTGAAATTAAATCCTGAAAATTTGATTTTGAGGGAATGAGTGTTAGCTCAGTTGTGAAATTGAAAGTGATTTAAAAATGAGCATATACTTAAATGGTATCGATTGATGCATTTCTATTTTCTATTTTAAAGAACATTTAGCAACGTCTTTTAAGTTTTTGGCGGTATGATGAATCAAAGGTTAAGTTTCTCCGAAATGGCTTCTAGTGCTTCTTTTTTCTTTTTTTAAATTTGGTAACTGGGGTCTTCCCCTCCGCTTAAGGCACACATTTAAAAATATTAGATTAATTTGTGCCCAGTCCCCAACAAGGGAAAAAGATAGCAAGCATAAGGAAACATTCTACCACATGTTCTAAAACCTAGAAGACGTAGTTTAAGTGCCCGAAATACGATTTTGTGATGTACTTTAGTTCAAAGCCTGAGGTAAGGTCGTCGGCTTATCCAGGGTATTACTTAAGGAAGTACTCGAAACTTAAGTTTAAAGTCATTTCTTTTTTGATCACAAAATATCGTCTTATTATTTAAAATAAAAATAAGTTTTAGTTTTATTTATATTCCTTTGGTGCTGATGTATGTAGTTGGCTCTCCAGGCTTTATATTCCTGTTAGGTCGGCTGGACTCCGATGGTTATCGCTTTGGTCTTCCTTTGTACGTTCCTCTTTGCCCTTTTGATTACTTTCATGTGGGTTTGGGTCCAGAATCAAAGGTATCTTAACAACACAACATTAACTGGTAAATCACATCGGAAACTAGCAAATCACAGCTGTGACTGGTTGATTTACCAGTCACGGCTGTTAACTTTAAGTCTATTTATATTAGTAGTTAGTGTTTGTTACTATTTTTACCGACTCAAGACTAGGTCTTCTTTGCACGGAAGCCAAGCTGCCTACTTATATAGCCTTTCGTTGAAACTGGATGTGAGGAGTAAGATGCAAAGTGTTATTTTCTATAGAAAATTTTTGTAGAAAATTTTTTACCTGATGAAAATGAGTCATTACAATGTCTAGATGGTTCTGCCGGCAAATGAAAATACCGATGTGTTGATGACGGTAGGAACACAAAGCCTACACAAAAACACCTCTTGAAACGGACGTAAGCTGATAGACTTTGTCCAAGTTTACAGAATAGTTTCCAAATCGCAGCTCTTCAAACTTTACCAATTCTTGAGACCTCAAAAATGTTTAATAGGATGTAATAATATAGTTCAGTTCCGTATTATTTTGACCCAGAAACATTTTTTTTTAATCTGAAATTTGCCTTCAAATTTATTTTAACATAATGTGGCTGTCTTATTAAGACAAAAAATAATTCAAGCAGTACTCATTGCATTTCTGTCAATTGATAGGTTCAACCCAAATGTAGTCATTGGTTTAAGCTTTCTAAGATACAGCTGTAAGCTTGACAATTTATATTAGTGCAGATATCAATCGTAGAAATTATTATGTGAACTAAGATCTCTGAATAAATTGAGGCGTAAGGCCCACGGAAAAGTAGGGAAGGAGTGCTGTTTAAAATACTTTTCATCTCGGTTCTAATTTAAGAAATGTTCTGTATATAAATATATCTGTTTCATGCATCTCTTTTAAATTGATTTAAATTGTTTTGCTACACAAAAATTTATTAATCTTCTAACAGAACAAAAAAAATAGTAGCTTAATTAATTTTTAAACGCCTCTGAATGAAATGCATTTTTAAGCATTTTTTTTTTAATTTCAACAAAATAATTGCAATAAAATACAATTTAAAAATTAATTTTCTACTAAATAAATTAATTTTTCACTATGCAAACAATTTCCGTTTCTAATTGATCCCCGGCTCTTCTCTTTAGATATTAAAAAAAAAAGAAAAACACATGCAACAAAGGTTTCATATATACACAAGTATATGCAAATCTCTAACATTTTAAATTCGAAAATATGTGAAGCACTATATTATAAAAGTCGAGTGAAATTTATTATACTAAAGGTATTCCACATAGATCCTTTTTCATATGGTTTATCGAGAACAAAACATAATAATTCATTTCAACACCACCACGCGAGTTGCAAAATATGAAAAATAATAAAAAAAAAAAAAAAAAAACTTCAAACTATGTTGCTTCGCATTCCCACAGGAACTAATAAATTTCCAATAAATCATAAAGCCACTGAAAAGGGAAGTGGATTCATATAAAATTTTTTATCCCGTTTTTCATATGGAAAGTTTTTTATTTTTTATTTTTTTTTTTTTGCTACCAACAATGAGTTGTGGGTAGTTGAAAAGGTAGTAACACCTATAATATTTCGAAAAAAAATACAACATTTTTCGACGTCAAAAAATTATTTATACCTACACGCGATTATAGTGCCACTGCACATTGGAAGAAAATATAATTAAAATTGGAATAAAATTAATTCTAAGAACTTAAAATAATATATAAATGACTTATAGACAAGATTTTTTGGATTATAATATGTAACTAAAAATCGAAAAAAAAAAACTGAATAGATATTCTCATTAAAATTGAATATTAACTGTTTTTTTGCAACCAAACAGGAAACGGCATAGAATAACTTTATGTACATTTTGAAAACAGAGCAAATAAAACAAATTGATTACATTGTAGGTGTGCTTTCTTTGAATGATTCCCTAACTAAAACCATTCAACTTTGCTTTAATTTTAAATAAAATTCAACTCAATTTCAAATTAGAAAAGAATAATTCAATTCAATTCAATTCAATTCAATTCAATTCAATTCAATTCAATATAATTCAATATAATTCTATTTAATTCAATTTAATTAAACTCAATTCAATTCAATTCAATTCAGTATAAATAAATTAGATTCCATTTAATTCAATTTTATTTAACTTAATTCAATTCAACACAATTCAATTCAATTCAATTGTATACAATTTAATCAAATTTATCTTAATTCAATTAAAATTCTGTGCAAATTTAATTTTGATCAAGATCTGAATGTTAATAAATTTTAGTCAACTTTAATTTCAATTAATATTTGTTTCAATTATAAACTTTAAAATTTCAATGAAGAAAAAGTAAATTAAATAAATTGATACTGATCTTGAAATGTTTTTGCGAATTGAATGTAGGGAACGGAGCTACTCAATATGAAAGTTTAGTTGAGTTATATTTCTGTTAATTCTACTGAAATGTTTATAACTCTGAAATCTTCCCAAAGTACGCTCCTACATAAAATCAGTTTGCATTCAGCCAGTTTGAAAAACCTTTTTAATTTCCATTCGTCAAATTTCAAATTGTAGGTAATTTAATTTACTTTCAACTTTATTTCAAATTAATTCTTTGAACTCTATTTTTATCATAATTTAATTAATTTTCAACTTATTTTCAGTTATTTGAGATTTAATACAATTTCCCTCGAAATTAGCAAACAGCAATAAATAAGATCAAAAGTTTAACAATCTAATTCAATTTTAATTCCATTTCAATCAACGTTGAATTCCAGTTCCATTCAAATTTAACTTCATTACAATTATTTTTATATTATTTTGAATTCCATTCAATACCATTCAATTAAAATTCAAGGTAAGACAGCACTTCTTTTTCTTTGTATGAAACAGATAGGCTATCTATATCAGACAGTTTTCCTCAAATGATTTGATTCAATTTCATAAATTTCAAATTTGACTCCATTTAGGTTTAGTGTCAAAACAATTTAAAGTTTTTTTATTTGAATTCAATTAAAATTTAATTCCATTCCTTACAATTTTAGTTTTCCATTGCAGTTCAATATTTCTATTGGTCTTCATTCCGTTCTTTGGCTAATTATGTTATTTTTTGCTTCACAAACAGAAAATACCTTAAATTATTTCCACATTTGAACAATTCTGGAGGTATATTCATTTTATTTCAATCCTATTCAACTGAGTTTTGATTTAAATTCAATTCAATTTAAATTTTGCGATGCCTTTCTTTGAATTCAACTTAAATTAATTTTATTCAATTCAACATTGATTCAATATAAATTCAGTTTTAAATCAATTTTTTAAAAAAGTTGGTAGAAAAAGAGGTGTGACATGAGGGAAAAACAAATCTCTTCTTTTATTCCGACTGCGATTCAATTTTTAGAAATAAACATTTCAATTATTTCGGACGAAATGAACAGTAATCCATTTAATATTTTGTATTCAATTTTAGTTCGGATAAATTTCAATTCAATTTCTTTTCAACTTCATTAAAATTTCAAAAAAATTTGAATCCTATTCAATTCAATTTCCCTTTATAATAGTTTCAATTTCAATTCAATTTAAAAGTCAATTTTTAGACCAATCATGACTTAAATTAAAAGTACGGATCAGGATTCTCAAAATCACTTATATTCCACCTTTGAAAAATTGGTTGCTCCACTGTTTTGTTTGTGTCCACGCTCTTTCTTCCATTAACAAAAAAAATATGAGAGGGAGTAGGTAATAATCGAGATACCCCTATTCCCTATATGCAACCATTCCCTGGACCTCATAATAAATTTGTATATGTTCCGGAACCAAAATCACAGTCAAACGAATGATCCGATAAAAGAATTACAGGACTTTCGATTTGATTTGACAGTTTTTTTAGGCCAGGATATCTTTCTCAGTGGGGATTATACTGATGGGATCTTTGTCATTGGTTTGAGCACAAACCTATATGCGAGGGCGCTCAGGATATCTCAAAATTGTATTTATTGCAATGACACAAAAAGTAGAGATACCTATAAAAAAAAGTATCTCCTGGTGTCTTATGGATATATACTTTCTATCTGCACTTTATTTTCAATTTCAAAAAAAAAATAAAATAGACTTTGTTGACTTTATTTATTTCATTATAGTATCTGTGGTTTCACCGCACAAGAGATACACTCAGACTTACTCGCGTGAATACTTCACAATATTATTATGCCCCCCATACGGGAGTGTACGTAAGTGCATGTATCTTTTCTTTGCAATCTAACTATGTAGCGGCTTAAAACCCCTACTTGCATGGAGGTATGCTCAGCTTAGCTCATATATGTAGAGGGAACTCGATATGCAGAATAGAAGGTACTTCGAAAATGGGGTTAGTGCGGCTATGGTGCACTATTCCACACCGCACACCACGCCTTGAATTTGCTTCTATAAGTACAAACATACATAAAAATTGTTGTTGTTGTTGTTTACGTCTTTTGAGTGCGATCGTAAATTTTTTAGAGCATACAAAAAATAAATACAAAATATGGTTGCAAACACGGTGGAGCCATAAAGTAAAAGATACTTGCAGTCGCTGAAGTTGATGTATCTATGATAGTAGATTGTTGTTAGTTGTGGCCTCAGTTTATGTTTTGGAACACAAAACAACGTGTGCCAGATATAATCCGGCAATATCAGCCAGCCAGCAGCAACACCAGCACCAGCACCAGAGTAGTTCCCTGACTTGGTTGGTCTCCCTGAGGCCACCAGAGTATATAGTGCTATAGCAACCCATCATCAGAAAAACACCACCCAACTAGAGCGTACGAATGATGTCAGTTGTTATAAATATTGGTGTTGTGCCAGTGAAAACAACTAGGTGGTCGCCGTAATCAGGGTTGTTCAATAATAAAATTGTTTAAAATTATGAAGATCTGTGAAACAGGACATCACATTATGAGCAGCTTAAATCCGAGCTATAGTGGCAAAGTTGGGGACATGCAAAAATTTTAGACAATTGTAACTCAATATTGTTGGTGTCTTCTTTGAATTTGTTGTTTCTGGAGGTGTCCTTAGTTCAAAATACGAAAAAAAATGCAAGAAACACACAAATTTTAGATAACCCGAAAGCCCAAATCCAGAAAACTCAAAATCTCGAAAACCCGAAACTAATGAATAATTACAAAGCTTAAAACGCATGATCTTATGTGAATTCAAAATGGCGGAACTCAAAATTTTGAAATATCCTTAAATTTAAAAAAATTCGTTACTAAATTGAAAAGAACAATTATAATTCAAATATTCTATTCTGAAATTTTTCCGCCTAATGTACCCGGTTTACCATATATAAAATATTTCCATTTTATCTTGTTTAATTTTGCAAAATTTACTTACGGGGATTTGTTAATCTTGGGATTTCGGGATCTTGGAATATTAAAAGCCTTATAGAGGGTTAAGTTTAAAGGGTTTTGGGCTAAAGAGTCTTCGGGATCTAAGTTTGTGAGAGTTTTGGGCTTAGGAATTTTGAATTGTCGGTATTCTAACCACTTATTGAGTCTTATATTGAAATGGTTTTGATTTTGTATAAATTTTAAAAATTTATAATTCGGTGTCTTGAAATTTCGCAACTGTGGGTATTGGTAGTTTTCAGGCTTTCTGGATTTTTGTTTTTTTGTGTTTTATTTTCTTGTGTGAAGAATTCTTGGTCAATGGAATATACTTGTCTCAGAACATAGAGCTATATAGTTTTTAGGGTTAAGGAGATTTAACTTTCAACGCAGTTCTTGGGTTCTGTATCTAAAGGGAAATAAGTGTCTAAGGAAATGTAGTGAATTTCTAATACCAATGTGGATTTCAGTCGGAAACAAAGATGCCTGAAATAATCTGGAATAAAACAAAATTTGTGTGAAGTACTGATCTACGGTTTTTTTTTTATTTTAAAGTCAATCTTAGTTTCTGATGGAAGTTCAGAATAGCTTGTCCTTGCTCATTTACTGTTTAGAAAACTGAACCAAACCCGTGATAAATTATATTCAGATTGAATTCAGAAAAGGGAAAACCTTCACACTTTTAATACACTTTTATAGTTTTACATGCACTAAAATCTTCCAAAATTAGATTCGGATAATGAGAATCGCCAAGCCTTGTAAAATGCAAATCGATTTTCATTGCTTAAAATAAGAAGATGGGTAGTTTTGTAGCCGATGTTACCGCCATAACATGTCTTGTGCATAAACATTCCTCAAGTGGAAGTCCTAGGCTTATCGGGATGGGGTATAAAATAATTAATATAGGAAAAATAATATGGATAAATTCAAGACCAAGGTGTTTCACAATTGATTTTAACACTTTCGGCCTTTAAGAACCCTGGGTTACCCCTGGGCTATGGTTGTGATTATCTCAATATTCCTAATAGTCTTAGAATTAAAATCGGAAGATCTAAAGGTTTTCCCCCCAAAAGTTCTGTTTATTACGTAAGTCATACCCTAATTTTCAATTTATTTATCAAACAAGAATCTGACTAAGCATAGTAATGCTAATTTCTTCTAAAGTACAATACCCATTTGAACCCATTTTATATTTTTACTAAATCCTAAGCAGTGTTATCTAAAATATGTCACTTTAACACCATTGGGTAACCTTAAACCTTAAACAAATAGACCAAACATCTTTATGAACCCTAAAAAAACAGTACATTTTTGGCCAACTTCAAAGGTATGTATAACAACTCTGTTTAAGGTAGCCTGTTTATTTATTCGTAGCAAGTTAACAAGGCAAAACAATGGAATGGAAAAATGTGCAAATTCCCGATCCTCTTTTTCTGTATGTTGTTGTTTCGCTAACTACCTTTTGTATAGTTTGGTGTTTTTCTTTTATAGATTTTTTTGTAGATGTTGCTGTGTTTTTTTTTCAATTAGTTTTTGTATGATATGGATGCTGGGTTAGCTGGTAGCGCCAGGTGAAAAGCTTTGAAAAAGTCAACCTTTCACCGCTGCCGCTGCTGCTGCCCTGTGAACATTATAGTACTAGTACAGTGCCCAGTGCAATGCCTCCCGGCGGTGGTGTTGAGCTTCAACCTCTAGCTCTAGACCCTCTACAACCCGAATACGAGCATCTGCAAGTGGTTTAGTTTTTCATATGTGCTCTGGCAGAGTCAGTATAATAGCGTATAGTGTGGAATAGTGCAATAAATCTTTGAGTTGTATCGCATAAAATTTGTGTAGTGTGTATAGTATCTATGACCTATCATGAGTGTGTGTATATGATTTTCGTGCAGTTTTTTTGTACAGCAAAATCCGCAAAAATACGAACTTGTACTCTTCGTACAAACATCAGCATAGGTTTGTTGCTTTGAAAGACACATTTTTCGCTTTTAATTTATGGGCAACACTTGCAAAAGTGACGCGTTTTTTTTTTTGCGATTCGCGTTTTTCACTATTTTCAGGGCACACATAGGTTCATTTTTTTTTAGTTTTGAAAATATATTCTTTGTTAAGCGGGAGGGATTGAATATTTCAGAGATTAGTTGTTGGTGTGGCAGACAAAAAAAAAAAATAAGAGGATTGACTTGAAGTTGTGTGTGTTTTGTGCTGCTGCTGCTGCTGCTGCCCCCAACAGAGCGAGATTTATCTACTACATTGCAAGATTATAATGCGAATTGTGTATATTTGAAATGGAAAGCTGACTGTTGGTTTTATTTTGAGAACAGAATTAGTCATTTGATGAATTGCTATGGTGAATTAAGATTGTCAGAGCATTTCGTGTGGTTTCAAACCTTATGTGAAAGAAAAGCTCGGGGATAGTTTTAACTTTTTTTAGAATGTGAAATTGTTCTAAAGAACAATTTTGGGGTAAAGAGAGAAAAAAAGCACTTATGCCCAAAATAGTTTTTAGGTAATAACTGCTAACTCGCAATCAATTGGTTTAATGGAGGAATTTAAACTCTCATCAAATACCCATATGGAATTATTGGAAGATTTGTAACTGATAAAGTTATAACCCGTCCCGTTAACGATCACCCAAATGGTATTAATGTTACGGTTGATTTCAATCTTATGTTCCGAAGACCCGAAGGGTCTCTTATTCTTATGGAATGGGCAAGTAATTTTTCCTTTTTAAACGGTACCCGAAATTATTGTATCCCAGTTTTAAAACTTATTTGAACTTGGATTTTAAGAACGTATGCTTAGATAGTTTTAACTTTTTTTGGGCAATACAATAAAATAGACCTTTGTAACCTAAAATAAAATGGATGACAAAGTTGCTGTGGACGTTTAAGCTTCTTATAAGTTATATAATATATAAGTATAATATAGTGACCCGTTTTTGAAAAATCGATTTTACAAAAAAAAAAAAAATGGAAACATTTTATTAAGAATCCAAAAATTTGTTTTTTGAAATTTTTCATATCGAATATTTTTAAAATTGTTAAGGAGCTTCTATATAAGAAAATTCAACGAAATTGGTTCAGTCGTTCAAATGAAAATCAAAAAAGGAAAAAAAAAATGGTTTTATGGTAGGTACCGTTAGAAGAATTTTTACAAACATTTCATTCATTTAAAAATTATGATCCTGCTAACAAAAGCAGACGCAAAAAATTTAATCAAGATTGTTAGAGCCATCTTTGAAAAAAATTAACTTTTCCTTAATGGTTATATGGCAGGAACCGTTGGTTTTGGTCCTAAAAAAAATTAAATTTTATCTCTAGGGAACCACCAAAGATCCTTAATCATAAAATTTGAAGAAAATTGCTTCAGCGGTATACACAGACAGACAGACAGACAGACAGACAGAATTGCGAGATCCACTTTTTTTCGCATTCTCTATGATCGTTCGATTTTTTTTTACGAATCCTAAACTGGCCCTATGGTACCTAAGTTGCAAGTAAAAATTTTTGGACAGTTTGGTTTTTTTTTTTATTCGGAAAACTGATCTATAGGAGGTATCGTTAATAACCGACGAAAAAATATTTTTTCATTTCAGGAGTACGAGGTACCGTTAATTTTAGTCGTAAAAATAATTGAATTTCCCCTCTTGAGACCCTCTCAAAACCCTTAACTACCAAGTCCGAAAACATCACTTCAGTGGTTTAGGCTGTAGCCTGAAATACGGACAAGACAAACAGAATTGCCGGACCCACTTTTTCGCATTCTTTATCATCGTTATGTCATGTTTGATCTCGAATTCAATTCTTTTTACGAACACTAAACTTGCCCAATAGTTTATCACAAGTGAAAATGTACTTCGAAGGCAAATCCTATTCTCATTATAAGATCTTAAGATGCGGGTATAAGGAGACAATAAAATTGTTAAAACTGCAGTTTATTTTGTTTTTTGATATTAAATGACTGAAAATTTACTAATTTCCTGAATTCGGTGAAATTACAAAAGTATTTTGACTGTAAAACAGTAATCATGTTTCGGCAGTACAGCAAATAAAATGTATTAAATGCAGTAGTTTCAGTTATATGGTTGACTCCAAGTTAGTTTTAAGCTGTTAAATAAACAAAAAGCAGTTATTAGGTTTGGTATTTATTATTCTGACTGCATTTTAAGAACCCAAAGCAAATGATTGACTTAAAATTTATTAAATGCTTAAAGTTCAGTGAGTGAATGAACAATCAACAGTCAATTACAACTAAGCCTTTTAAATTCGGTTTAGTTTGAAATACAGCAGAAATTTGTATGATTATATTTTGAATAAAAGTTGAACGTAATCAGTACAAAATACTGCAATAAATTTACTGCCAACTCATTCACCTACCATGTTTTTTTAAACTCACAGTCAAAATATACAATATTAAATTACAAACTGCTGACTGTTCAAATTAATGTTAAGGAACTAAGTCACAGTATTTACTTCCAGTTAAAATCCAAACCAATAAAATATGCAACTGAAATTACTGTATTAGATTGCAATTGACTGCATGTTTCTTACAATTCGAGTAGAAATAGCTTATAAAGCCTGTTTAATGGTTTTACAGTTTTTTTTATAAAAGACAAAATAAAAACTATGTACCATCACGATAATTGCCTTTTCTATAAGTAAATATAAGTTTTTGTTGTCTGTTGAAAAAAAAAAGCTGCATAAATCTTCTCTACAAAAGGAAGTTACTGAAAAGCTTTAATAAAACAATTCAATTTAACAAAAAAAAAGTAAAATAAATTTCAGACATCCCGAATTTAATTGTCGCGTATTCAAAAAGCACAAAAAAAAACACTAATCCCTTTCAACCATATGTCTGATTCCTTCGTTAAATCATCCCAATTACACATTGTACTCATCACTTTAATGCTGGATGCTCTTATATCCTCTGAGTCAAATTAAGATGCCAAAAGTTCTGCACGAAAAAGTTCTGCGCAGCGTTAAATTCAAAAGGTTATGTACAAATGTAAAAACTCGTGTTTAATTTGCATTGAGTCGTTTTTAATTTATGTTCCACATTTAAGGGTTCAAGTTTTTTAGGGAGTTTTTTTTTTTTTTTTTAAGTGAAAGAATCTAAGGGTTTATTCTCTTGGAAGTGGTTTGTGCGGTGTATAAGTTTTCTAACCCAACGCTTTTTGTGCTGTGAAGCGTTGATTACGTCAACCCCCATACTTTGCTTGCCGCACACCATTATATGCGCTGCACCATTCCCCATGTGCCGCACCATCAAGACTAATGATGAATTAAAGTCTCAGCAATTAGCGTTTTGCTGCTGCCATATAGTACTTACTTTCTACAATATCCCACAAAAGCTGCAATGAAAAGCAAAAAAAGAAGCAGCATCTACCACAAGCAAGAGCAAGGGTGCAAGAGCATAAAGTTGCAAGACCAAGGATGCCTCAAGATGAGATTTTGTTGAAAGAAGATTTTGGCCCCCATCATCATCATCATCATCATCAACGTGTAATGCTTAGTTGGATTTTGCAATGAATTTAAAATTTGTTTTTTTATTTTTTTTTATTTTTCTTGTTGCTGGATGACGAATCCTTTTACAATCGGGGAAAACTCGAAAACAAGCCACAGCAAGGAGCAGCAAGAAGCAGCAATTCTACTATAAAAAGGGTTTTTATTTTCTGGTTAGAGATTCATTCCGACGAAAATAAGGAAGACATGTTGGGATTTTTGTTGGGTTTTTTTTTTTTTTTGTTGTATCCAAGTGGAGTCCGTTGATTTTGAAACAAGCTTCTGCCTTGGGTTCAACTGTGTGTGTGTGTGTTGTTTTTTATTTCAAGAAGTCTTTGTGGAACGAATCGGATGGCATTATGGTTAATTACATGGATTAGGTAGACTGAAGGGTTTATACCGAGCATCATGTAGCACTTATAGTGATGGATCCGGATCCGCATCCGTATCCTTCGGTGCGTGTACGTATACGACATTAAGGGATGGTTGTGTGTTTATAAAACGACATTCAGCTGATTAAGTTTGATGTATAAAATGCGAATCAAACTTCGACATTAATCACACCAGAAAAGGAAAAGGATATTATGTGTGTAGTGTATATCCATTTTTTTGAAAAGGGTCAACAGTATTTGCAAAGGATTATTATACTTTTAGTTGAATTATTTTGTATGAAAGAGGTTTTTTTTTTTTTTTTTTTTTTGAGAAAATTAAATCAAACTTTACCACAAGTTGTTGAATTTTTTAACAATTTCAAAAGAAAATTAAAAAATAAAACCTTTCAAGTCATTGACACATAAATAATTGTGCTACAAAAGAGGGGGTCTTTTGTTGTGACGCACGCGAAACAAAACTCAGGTGGTGGAAATAAAAAAGAATAACAATTCATCTTTTGTAGAGGTAAGGTTTTTAAAAATGAGTCAACTGCTTTTGAGAGATTTTTTTTTTTTAATGCGGTTAAACAAAGCAAAGATGAATCAGGGCAATTAAAATTGAAATTACAAAAAAAAAGAAAAAAATAGAAAAAAAAACTACGCGAAATTCAGTCGGGTAAGAAAATGAGTTTAGTATGGTGTTTTTTTCCATTAAGAGGGAGCTGTGTGTTAAAACTGACTCATTAAATTTAGATAAGTAAATAATAATTATTTTTAAACCTATAAATAAATTTATCAATTCAGAATTAGGAAGGAATTTCAAGGTCTTGAAATTTAACTGTTTATTGTTTTATATATGAGATCATCACCAATCCAAATGAATCCAACATTAATCAAAGAAATTGTCAACTTTTTCCGAATATTATGGTTTTTAAATACAGAGTCATTAGAATTGAGTGTTATTGTACGTAAATGTAAGTCTTTAAAGGTAACGCAGTTTGAACAGACACCAAAGCCATAAAACTTGTCCGATTTAAAAAAAAAGAAGAAGATGATTTTTTTTTCATATTCATCTTAGCAAAAAAAAAATATTGGCCAAAAGATTCAAAACCCACTAAAGAAATTAAGAAAAAACTTTGATGTTTTTTCACTCACCACTGTAATATTAGACCGATATTCTGCAATGGCTTTTTCTATGCAAAATCTAGAAACGATACTTTTTGTTTTGATTTAATCCATCTTAACAAAAAAGTACTGGCTTAGAGTTGTAAAAACATTAGTTTTTTACGGTACTGCAGTTAATTGACTTAAAACACTTTATTTTTCAAATATTTTAACTTACAAATGTACTTTGATGGTAAAATAACAGTCAGCAGTCAATATTAAAATACTGACTCTACAGTTAATGAAACCACATATTTGACTAAAAGTTAATTAACTGCAGTACATTTTGCTGGTTTTAGTCAAACAACAGTACAAGAAACTTTTTAATAAAACATTAAAACTACTGCAGTTAATTTTACTTTTTCTCAATTGACTGCTTTCATTAACTGTATAGAAACAATCAGTATTTTAGTACTGACTGCTAACTGCTTATTTTCCAGTTAAGGTATACTTAGTAGCAGTACTAACTTTCAGTAAAAATTAAAGTAAATTAACTGCAACTGAATTGACTGCATTACCAATTGACTGCAAGTTTCTTATATCAAGTTTTTTTTAAAAATAAATATTTTTATAAGAAATAAGAACAAAATTAAATTCATTACAAAAATGACATAAACAACTTCTTAAATTGTTTTTAACTCCAAACAAAGTATGCCGTTTGATTGATAAAAAAAAATTGAAAATCGTTAGAGCCTTTTTAAAAAAAATTTAAATTTTGTATATATAAAAATTCTCAAACCTTGTTTAAAAACAAAATTGGTATGCCATTTTTAAAATAATATTATTGCATATCTAAAACTAAAATTTCAAAAAAATACAGTGAATGTTTGAATTTTTTTTTTTTAAATCCAAATTTTTTTTTATTTTAAAATTTTTGTATCGAATAATTTTGAAGTTGTTGAGAAGCTTTCGTATAAAAAAATTAATCAAAATTGGTTTAGTCGTTTATGTGAAAGTAAAAAATTAAAAAAACGGTTCCATTGGAGGTACCGTTAGTAGAATTTATACAAACATTACATTCATTTCAAAAGTGTGACCCTACTAATAAAAGTTTGCAGAAAATTACAAGCAATTGCGAGGCTTTGCAAACCTCGAATTACTTTAAGAAAAGAGATTTTATTTCTTTTCCAAAATTTGTATGTAAATTGTTGATGATTGTTCAAAAATCTTAAATATAAGGTCTGTTCTGATCCAACTTCTAACACGATATCAAAACTATCAGCACAAAATCGTTCTGCGCGTTTTCTTGCCAGTTTGCTGAAGTTTAAAGGTTTGGAACTGCGTTTTGGAACAAAGCCTTTAAAATTACTAATATCATGTTTGTATTTTATGACAAATAACAAAGTTGACGTAATCCTGGAGAACTCGAAAATAACATCGAAAAGAATATTTATGGGTTGGTTTTCGAGACATAATTTTGGTCGCTTGAAAAGATCTTTAATTTGTATTTCTTAGTTTTCTTTATAATTTTCATGATTTTTTTTTTAACTAATTTATTTCTTAAACATTAAAAAAAAAAAAATTATATCTAAGCCTTTTAGATTTATTTCTTCATACAACCGGAGGGTATTTTGTTAACAAAGTTAAGAATCATGGGATGTATAACTTTATTAACTGGAAGACAACCCTTCCCCATCGAGCTTGTTTAAAAAACCTTTTAAGGTAAACACAAACATAATATCCCTTACCGGTATCGTTACAATGTGGTACGGTGCCTGACCTACATTTAAATTTTTAATTTTACAACAGAAAATCCACTCAAAAAAAAAAAACATCCTCTGGATCAATTTAAAATTCATAACATTTACTTTTGCCTTTTTTTGGGGCTGAAATTGTAAATTTATTTAAAAACCTTTTGTTAAAGTAAAGGCAGTATGCTCCTGAAGGCCTTAGGGATCAATCAAGTAAAGTAAAGATTATTTAAAAAAAAAACTTACCATCGACTTCTGTCCGTTGTCCATTGAGTATGTCGCATCCCTGTCGCTTATCACAGCTGTGCTATCGAGAAAATCCCTGCCGCCTGGTGGCGCTCTATGATGAACACCAAATATGAATGGTCCGCCATTGCTAGTTGAAATTCCACCAACATCGCTGGCGTCCATTCGCATGTCGTTGATGTTATTGTTTATTTGTTCAACTACAAAGGGGGATTGTATGCTATCGAACTGATCATTCCGTCGACAACAGAAGTCGTCTTCAAAGCGCGATGTGTTGCAGTAGTAATTGCTATCGTAGGTCCTTGTGGCAGGTGAGCTGCCATTTTCGTACAATGGCTGCCGCATCGATGAAGGCGCCAGAATACCTCCATTTCCCACTCCACCACCACCACTGCTCATCGTGTTCGTTGTTGTGTCAGAGAATATAAAGTCACTGGAATTGGCTGTGGGCGAGGGGGGGCTGCCATACGGGTAGCCCAGATGATGACTGTTGAGGTACTTATATTGCTGCGATATGATGTCAAAGTCATTGATGCCCTGAACTTTGACACCGCTCTCACGTTGCTGTTGATGGTGGTGTTGCTGTTGTTGCTGCTGAAACTGTTGGCCGTTGTTCACACGGCCATTGTTGAATTTCTTTTTACCAAGCAATTGTGGGGGCTTCCGGTCGGCTAGCAGGGGTCGTGTCGATTGGGTGGACTGATTAAAGGGATGGTCCCTATTTGTCATTATGGACGTGGCGCTGGCGAACGGCATAGTGAAGGTATCAAATGTTGTTGTTTTGCTAAAGTGGTCGTATGGCTTGAGATAGTAGTGGTGGTTGTCGGCGTTTGTGGTTAGGGTTGCGGTTGCAATGGACGACGTCGGCGGAGGTGTCAGGAGGTTTGCAATTTTCACCGTCATTTACAAAGCGGAATTTTTGCCGTTGTAATTGTTGTATTTGTTTTTTTGTTTTTGTTTCTTTTTTGTATCTCCGTACGTTCTCGTCGTTGTCGGAGACTTCGCTGTCGTCGTACTCGGTCGCTTTGGTGTTGTGCAGGAATACGTGATCGTTTCCTTTGAATTTCGCACGAACTATGTTTTTTGTTTGGCTTTTTGTACGGAGGGCTTTGTTCTTATGCGCGCTTTGTGTATCTGAAAAGGAAATAGTCAAACGGATGTATTAATAACGATGCAATGACATTTTGTATACATAAAGGCACAAAAAGGAAAAAGGGATGCATCAATGACATTGAGAAAAGGATGTGTACAATGTGTATAGTGTGCACATATGCGGTTGCTTTGCAACACAAGAAGCAGAGGGGAAGTATATGGACGTGCGGATGTGCATGTCATGATGATAATAAGAGGGCCTCTGTGTGCTAAAATAAATTCTCTTTTGCAATCTGCAATAAGGTTTCGGATTTCATAGCTCAGTGTGATGGGGAGGTAGATGTAACTTATACTTGTATCCCTATTTGATCGGGAGAGAGATTCAATCTTTATTTAAATGTGAAGTTCACAACTCAAACACGTTCTAATGAATGGTATACATAATTATGTGTAACGAACAACAAATTGGGTTACCAGCATTGCTACACAGTGTTCTAGATTTTATTGTTGAGACACAAACGCACCCTTATTCATTTAATACCTACAGAAATATCGGTGAGGGAAGAAATATCAATACAATGCGAAATTAGTGTCGAAGTTGAGACGGATCATGTTTCTCAAAATCAATTTATGGAACCTTATTGACAATGATTTCTTTTTTTTCATAGCGTGTTACCATAGTTATTGATTTCAGGGTTAATTATTGCTGACGGTTGTTAATGTAGGCAGCTCTATGCTGGTTTATTATTATTATACGATACAATCGGAGTTCATTAGAATTGGACTACAATTACAGATTACTAGAATTACAAATTTATAAAACGCATTGCTAAAATGACTTAAACAAATTCTCAAATGCTTCTGAGTTGTAAACTAAGTTTCTTTCAAAAAGATGAGTTTTCAGAAAAAAATTTTAAAATCGTATAAAAAAAATATACCTTAAAATTCTCAAACCGTTTTAAAATAAAAGGCCCGACTGGGTCGCACGTACTTGCTTTTAGGTTCACGGTGCACGTTCAAGCTTCTTCTATATAATTTTTAAAAATAAATGACTTTATACGAAAACAAAAATTTTGAAAATCGTTGGAGCCGTTTTTAAAAAAATAAATTTTTTATATATAAAACTTCTCAAACCTTGTTGAAAAAAACAGTTAGTATGCCCTTTTAAACAACATATTAATGTACTTCTAAAACAAAAATTTCAAAAAATACAGTGTCCCGTTTTCGAAAATTTGATAAAAAAAAATGAAATTTTTTATAAAAATTAAAATTTTTTGAAATATTTGATATTAAATAACTTTAAGGTTAATAACAAGCAAAAATTCTTCAAAATTGGTTGAGTCATTAAAGAGAAACTCAACAATGAAGAAAACGGTTCTATGGTAGGTGCCGTTATTAATATTTCTAAAAATATTTTTTTTCATTTCAAAAGTACGGCCTTACTAACATAAATATTTAAATTTTTTTTATCAAAATCGTTGGAGCCGTTTTTCAGAAAATTCAATTTTTTCATATTCACTATGTGGCAGGCACCGCTAATTTTGGTCCCAAAAAAATATTCAATTTTCCCTTAAGGGAATCACAAAAGACTCTTAACCACCAAATTTGAAGAAAATCGCTCGAGCTATACACCAGACAGACAGACAGACAGACAGATTTCCATCGTAATGTCATGTCTGATATAGTTTTCTCGAGTTCGATATTTTTTACGAATCCTAAACTTGCCCTATAGTACCTATTATAGTACCTATATCGCAAAAAAAAAAGTAGGTGTGCCAATATCTTAAACCAAAATTTAAAAAAAAAATCGAATATCCGTTTTTGAAAAATTGATTGTTCAAAAAAACTGTGTAACTTTTTTTTTAAAAAATCCAAAAAAATCGTTTTGGAAATTTTGATTGAAATAGTTTGAAAATTGTACCCTTTGTGTAAAAAATTTCATCTAAATCAGTTGAGTGGCTTTCTAAAAAAATTAGAAAAAAAGGAAAACGGTTCTATGGGAGGTGCCGTTATTGACCAAAAAAAACTTTTTTTTTATTTCAAAAAAGGGCTAATTTAAGTACATTCAAAAGCATTTCATTCAAATCAAAAACGTCACAGTAATGTTTGAAAAATTTTATTTTTCCATATTGTTTGTATGGCAGAAAACGTTAATTTTGGATAGCAAAATATCCATAATTTGTATTTAAGAATACATTTTTACACGTAAAAATAATGGTTTTACCACCACTTGCATTTTTAAGGATACAATAAAAAGAAAAATAATACTTTCGATTTTCAGGCCATAAAGGAATAAAAATAACCTTCTTAAATAAAATTCTCTACTAAAAACTCAAATAAGCAAAAAACTGGCAGTTGATTTTTTTAGTTAATATTTCAGAAATAGTCAAAAATTAAAGATGAGTTAAGGCCATAGACTTTCATGGCAAATTTTGTAACTCAACTTAAAGTCAAAAATCAGAGTCAAACCCAGAGCTTTCCGAAAATCTTTAAATTATGAAAAAAAAAATATGGAGCTACGGAAATGGCTAGCTAAGACTATTAAGGCAGTAGAACATCGACTTAGTAGACAGACGCGTATTCGTATCAAACCCCAATGGATAATGTGGTAAGGAAATGGCTTTACCTTATAGATATGTGGGATGACAATATACAGACAGACACAAGACGATACATGCACAAACGATACGGACAAACGATATTCAGACCTACGTACCAATACAGACACAAACGAACGAAACGGGACGAAAGACAGAAAAGAAAAGATAAAAAAGAAAGAAGATTCGAACATCCAATCGAGTAAGTCAGTCTATCCAGAGATTCTAAAGCGGAAGGTCGTGTTGTAAGGAAATATATAAATAAAAGAGAAAGTTGAAATAAAAAATCTGTGTCCGAGTTTTATTAAAGAAAGGAAAAACTACAATTGGGGGCTCTAACCGAGATGAAAACCCGAGTCGGAAGTGTTGAAAAACAATTGAAAGTGGGATTCATCCCAAAAGTTTAAAAATTGTTTCATTAAAAGAGGGCTTCATCCCAAGAATCAAAAAAAAAAAAAAAAAAAAAAAAAGTAACAGTCAAAAACAGTACAGTTAAAATTTTAAACTGAATTGTGTCTGTGCGCGCAATAAATAAATACACCACTCAAACTCAACTGGTGTAAGTGCGTAAAAAGAAACAGAAAATTGTGTCTGTGCGCGCTATAAATACACCACTCAAACTCAACTGGTGTAAGTGCGTAAAAAGAAAACAGAAAATTGTGTCTGTGCGCGCTATAAATACACCACTCAAACTCAACTGGTGTAAGTGCGTAAAAAGAAAACAGAAAATTGTGTCTGTGCGCGCAATAAATACAACACTTGGCTTCAACCAAAAGTGTATTGAAGTTTTAAGAGAGAAGATACAAGAAAAGAAAACAGAAAATTGTGTCTGTGCGCGCAAAACAAAAACTTGAATGTGCACGAGTAAAAATAAAACAAACATTACGGGCTTCAACCTAAGCGGTGCGAGTGTGCGTGCAAAAATAATAAAGGACAAATAAGAAGTGTATACACACACTAAGACCACCGTGGTTGCTTGCTCCAACGAGAATCACAAGGAGAATATGAAGTGAGCAGATTCATCACAACGGAAACATAGGGTGAATGCAGAGTTGTTTGGCGAGTTGTTCAATTATCTTTAATTTTTTTTGACTTTTAAAGTAAAAGTAGAGTAAAATTATTTTAAGTAATTTCCATTCAATTTATTCTTTTTTTTAAACTTTTCATTTAATGTAATTTGTTGAATCAAAAAAAAAAAAAAAAGAAAAAAAATAAGAAAACATTGTAATGGATGTTCGAACGATTTTAAGTTCAACCGTTGAGGTTCTCAGGGACAAATTACGGGAACTAAACTTACCAACAACAGGACTTAAGGCTGTATTACAAGACAGACTTATAGAACATTTCGGACTCTCCAGGCCTGTAGCAGGCAACGATACAGAGGAAGACGCAGATTTTAGTGACGCAGAGTCAAATAGTAGGCAGGTTCACAGACGTCCAAGGACAGGTAGTAATTTCACTCTCCGCGATATAGAAGGATCCCTTTTGGCCTTTGACGGTTCAGGATACCCGGACATTAATCAGTGGGTCTCAGATTTCGAGGAGAATGCCATTATCGTTGAATGGGGCGAGATCCAGAAGTTTATATACGGGAAACAGCTTATTAAAGGGGTTGCTAGACAGTTCGTTAGGAGTTTGTCTGGGGTTAACAGTTGGGATAGACTTAAGAGGGAGTTGATAAATGAATTTTCAAGTAAGCTCTCGGCAGCAGAAGTTCACAGGCAGTTGAAGGCTCGTAGGAAAAAACAAACTGAGTCTTGTTTGGAATACTTGTATGCGCTTATGGAAATCGCAAAATCGATAGTTTTAGATGACGAAAGTCTGATCGAGTACTTCGCTGAGGGAATACCCGACTCTAGACATAACAAAATGTGTTTATATCAAGCCAAAACAACAAAAGAACTGAAGGAGCAAATAAAGCTATACGAGAGGGTGAACAGATCTTCCCAAAAGTCTTCATGCTACCGGGGCGATTCACAACCATCAACTAGCTCTCGTGCTCCAGTAAGAACAGAAACAAAAAGTTGTTTCAGATGTGGTAGTAACACCCATCTTTCTAGGGATTGTCAGGTGAAATTACTTAAATGCTTCAAATGTGGACAACCAGGTCATCGAGCATTTGAATGCAAAGCAGGTCAACCTAACATAAAAAATGAGAGGCACAATGTCCAAATGGTGGGGACGAAAGAGAGTACCTATTCAGAGGTAAAAGCTAGAGTATGTTTTGCAACCGGCTCCAACCGTGTTTTCAAAACCATACAATTGGGAAACTTTTCAGTGTGTGCACTGATTGATACGGGCAGTGATCTATGCCTAATCAGGTATGATTTCCTACTTATGATAGGGTACATAGATTTAAACCCATTAAAAGTGAAACTAATAGGGTTAGGTCATAAGGAGGTTATGACGTTGGGTAGTTTTACCATGAAGGTAAATGTAGACGGGTGCGAATTGGATATGACATTCCACGTACTCCGTGAGGCCGACATGTCGTATGCGGCAGTCGTTGGCAACGATGTCTTGCGCGAAGTAAATTTAGTAATTGAAGAAGAGGGTGTTCGGTTCCAAAGGAAGAAGAGTTCCAAGGATGGTAAGGTAGAAGGGGGTGCTTTGAGTAGTGCACTTGCAGACACTGGTAAGGCCGGTGTGTCGATGGAAATCGATGAGGTTAGGAACAACATCCTAGGGGAAAAAGAAAAAGAAGACACGTTTGAGTTGAATGTGTTTTACAGTATTTGCATGTCCGCATATGAGGGTGATTTCCAAATCGATCTGATACTTGACTTAAATCATCTTAATGAAGGGGAACAGAGGATTATTAGGGAAATTATTAGTGAATATTCACCCAGAAGAAACAGAACAGTTCCAGTCGAAATGAAGCTAGTACTTAATGACGATGTTCCTGTGTGGCAAGCACCTAGACGTATGTCAAGGCCAGATCAAGAGTTTATAAACCAGCAGGTTAACAAATGGCTTGAAGAAGGAATCATACGACCGAGCGTGTCTCCATACGCGTCTCCGATCGTTCTTGTTTCCAAAAAAGACAGTTCAAAGAGGCTTTGTTGCGATTATAGAAGGCTCAATGAGAAGATTATACGGGATAGTTTTCCAATGATCACGATTGATGAGGTAATAGAACGGTTAGAGGGAGCAAAAGTGTTTACAACACTAGATTTGAGAAACGGGTTCTTTCATGTGCCTATGCACCCGGATTCTCGTAAATATACTGCATTTGTCACTCAGGACTATCAGTATGAATTTTTGTTTGTTCCTTTTGGAATCTCGAACTCTCCAGCCGTTTTCTGTAGATTCGTCTACGCCGTGTTTCGGACATTAATCCAAGCCGGCATAGTAATCCTTTATATGGACGACATGATAATTCCCTCGAAAGATGAAGCAGAAGGGATAGAGAAATTGATCCAAGTCATTAAGGTAGCTGAAGAATATGGCCTCAATTTTAAGTGGGAAAAGAGCCAATTCTTGAAAAGGCGAGTTGATTTTTTAGGGTACATAGTTGAGAACAGCACTATCCGACCGTCAACCGAAAAGACAAGAGCTGTTGATAATTACCCGATTCCTAGAGACAAAAAAACTCTTCAAAGGTTCATGGGTTTGACCTCGTATTTTAGGAGGTTCATACAAAATTTTGCGTTGGTAGCTAAACCATTGTCCGATATGCTCAAACAAGAGGCAAAATACAGGTTAGGTCCTGAACAACTTATGGCTTTTGAACAGCTGAAGACAGCGCTCATTAAAGCACCTGTTCTTAGGTTGTTTAATCCCAATAGTGTGACAGAAGTCCATACAGACGCGTGCAAGTATGGATACGGGGGTGTTTTATTACAAAAGGATGAGGAAGATCAAGGTTTCCATCCAGTTCAATATTATAGTCGTAAGACCACAGAGACAGAAGAAAAGCTTCATTCTTATGAACAAGAAGTACTAGCTGTAGTTGAAGCACTCAAGAAATGGAGAGTGTATCTGTTGGGGATGCGATTCAAAGTCGTCACCGACTGTAAGGCTTTCAATATGACTATGAAAAATCGTGATTTACCACCGAAACTATCTCGATGGGCGATGTTCATGCAAGGTTTCCTTTTCAGCGTAGAGCATCGTTCGGGAACCCAGATGAGACACGTCGACGCGCTTAGTAGGGTTTATAGTATGATGATCGAAGAGTCTTTAAACCTTCGCATCAAGGGGGCACAGCTCGAAGATACGTGGACTCGAGCTATCCGGAAAATATTAGAAAAGGACACTTATGAGGACTACTTTTTGAAAGCAGATGTTCTATTCAAAGATCCTGCAAAAGAGTTAATAGTAGTACCTGCGCAAATGGAACAAGAAATTATTTCCATGGCTCATCAACAAGGGCATTTCGCCACCAAGAAAACCCAGGATATAGTAGAGAAATCGTTCTATATTCCTAATCTGTCCAAAAAAGTGGCAAGTGTTGTCAGGAGCTGCGTCCAGTGCATTATCACTGAGGCGAAGAATAGTAGAAGGGAGGGATTACTTTCACCTATAGATAAAGGGGGCGTTCCATTGGAGACGTATCATGTTGATCATGTTGGCCCAATGGAAGACACCAAAAAGCAATACAATCACTTGCTCGTAGTAGTTGACGCTTTTTCAAAATTTGTTTGGCTTCATCCAACGAAAAGCACTGGGTCCGAGGAAGTGATTGAGAAGCTTAAGAGACAGGCAACGACTTTCGGTAATCCAAAACGTATTATATCCGATAGGGGAACGGCTTTTACGTCGAATGGTTTCAAGGAGTACTGCCACAAAGAAGGTGTGCAACATCTGTTAATTTCCACGGGCGTCCCACGGGGAAATGGGCAAGTGGAAAGGATCCATAGAACGGTCGTGTCATTGCTATCCAAACTTTGTTCGGAAGACCCAAAGTGTTGGTACAAACATGTTGATAAGGTGCAGCAGGTACTGAACAATACTCCACCAAGGAGTACTAAAGTAAGCCCGTTTAAGATACTGACAGGTTTAGAAATGAAAGTCCCAGAATATCCAGATTTGAGGGCAATGTTAGAAGAGGAGGTGGTGAGCGAGCTTGAGGTTGAGCGTAATGAGGTGAGGGAGAAAGCTCGACAAAATATAGAAATCATTCAACAAGAAAATAAAAAAACGTTTGATAAAGCTCGAATAGAAGCGCACCAGTATAAAATAGGGGATTTAGTAGCCATTAAGCGAACCCAATTTGGTACAGGAATGAAGTTGCGGCCCAAGTTCCTTGGGCCATACAAAGTAGTAGCGAAGTGGAGTCACGACCGGTATAAGGTAGTGAAGGTAGGGAATCACGAGGGGCCATACTCGACGAATACTGTGGCAGAATTTATGAAAGTATGGGGTTCTTCGTTCGGGGCGAACTAAGATTCAGGATAGCCGGATGTGGGATGACAATATACAGACAGACACAAGACGATACATGCACAAACGATACGGACAAACGATATTCAGACCTACGTACCAATACAGACACAAACGAACGAAACGGGACGAAAGACAGAAAAGAAAAGATAAAAAAGAAAGAAGATTCGAACATCCAATCGAGTAAGTCAGTCTATCCAGAGATTCTAAAGCGGAAGGTCGTGTTGTAAGGAAATATATAAATAAAAGAGAAAGTTGAAATAAAAAATCTGTGTCCGAGTTTTATTAAAGAAAGGAAAAACTACAGATATATAGCTTGATCAGGTGAATGAAATGAATAACTCGAAGCGAAAAATCATCTGTAGAGGTTTCAACATTCATAAGGTTTTTTTCGCCATTTGGAAAACTCTCACCGAAATATCAATTTGTCAAATATCTTTCGTTGAAATTCTTCGGAAGTAATCAAAACCAATCCATGTTTTCGATACATGAATTTGCAAAAAACAAAATACCCCTTCCAACTTTTTTATTCATCATATAAATACAACAAGTTCTTATAAAGTTGAGCAAACCTTTCAAGTAGAAATCAATTTAAAAACTTTAAAACAAAGCTTCTGAATCATATTACAACCCTCAGAGCACTGACAAAGTAAAAAAAATAAAAAAAAAATACCTTCGTAAACGAATCTCTGTCAAAGTTCCATTTGCCTCAATCCTCAAAAAAAAAACTTCTCTACACATCTGAAATACCAAAACCTATTATACCTGTCGCATGCATCACGTCCAAGAATTTTAAACATCAATCTTCCAAACACACCTGTTTCACTCTATACGTCTGGGTCGACTTTATTTCAATTATTTACCGGCATGACGTGCTTTTAAAAATAAAAATAAAAAAATAAAAAAAAACTGACTATACGACCCTTTCAAACTTCAATAAAAAAAAGAAAGAAATAAAAAAAAAAAAAACAGACAACCTTCTGCCTGCAAATCTATTTTAAGTATTAAAGGAAAAAGCTCTATCTGTGTTTGGTCCAAATTGAATTTTTCTGTAACGAGTGCTTAAAATTGAATTTTCACTGTCATTGGTGAAAATTCATACAGAACTTCCTCGCAAGTGGCAACAAAAAAAATAAACTTACGGAAACAGATGCTAGAGAATATTTTTTTGGTTTTAACTTAATTTTTGTCGGACCAGATTTTAAAGCCTACAAAGAAAACCTCATGTTTTTACAAATTATGACGTACAAAGTTATGATAATTATCGTCAGATACAGACAGACAGGCAGAAAGATATACTAAACAGATTTTACTGAAATGCCGGCACAGGAAACAGGCTTTCATAAAGTGACATATAGACGTCATATTATTATTTATTTTGCTGGTGGTGATACGCACACAGACCGTTCAGATCAATGAACACCCACAAATAGCTCATCGTGCATTACTCATACATAGCCACAGGGAATGTAGGGAAGAAATTTGTGTAGGTAAAGATAAACAACGCATTTTACACAAACTCCAAGATTCCAAGATAAACGTTTGCTACATATTTGAGAAAATTTTTGCAGACCGAAAAAATAGGTAGGTAGGTCCACCACATGTCAAATTAAGTAATTTAGAATGACAAATAAAGAAAGTACCTACATAATCATGTTGAAAATCATCAAAACGAAAAATCGAATATCAAGTTTTTAAAAAAACAGCCAATAGGGAATTTTTGGGGACTTTTGACCAGAAGATGACATTCTACGTCAAAATTAATTTTTTACCTTCTCCATACTAAATTTCCTACCTTTCATGGTCTTATTAGAAAACTAAAAAAGTTTTTTTAAATTAATATTGACTTCGTGTCAAAAAAATGTTGAGTTTTAATCAAAACCAACATTACTATGATGGAGAAGGCTGAAAAGGTGGGTTTCGTCCGTGCATCTATCTGCACACATTTCTACTGCCCAAACGAGGGAACGGATTGTCTTAAAATTTGGTAGAAATGATTTTTATTCAATTTTGAAAATTTGTTTTTTTTTTGTTTTTGAATATCTCATTTAGAACGAATACATCCCATACAACATATTTTAGTGATTCGAGTTTTCTCGAAAACGGCTCTAAGAATTTGTATTAAACTTTTTGACATGATTTAAGATAAATTTTCAGAATTTTTTTTTGAAAAATCTATCGAACCATTTTTTTTTAATATTTTCTATTAAAAAAATTCTTCAAAGAATTTAAAAAAATAAATTGGTATGCCATTTTTAAGATATGATTTATCAACATCTAAAAACTAAATTTTGAAAAAAATAGTTTAGAATAGTTTTCGAAAAAATCATTTTTCAAAAAAAAATTCACATTTTTTTTTTTTATCCAAAAAAAATATTTTTCGAAATTTTTTTTACTAAACATAATTATGGCAACTTAAAGCTTTCATATAAAAAAAAAATGGTTGAAATTGATTGAGTTATGAAGTTTGACGGTTTTTGAAAAAAATGATTTTCATTTTAAGATAGACCTTATCAAAATTTTGAGAAAAATTAGTTTTTCGAAGACCAGTATATGGCAGGTACCGTTTTTTTTGGTACAAAAAAATAATTCAAAAAACGTCTGGGGATAGTCTCCAAAAAACACTAAATATCAAGTTTGAAGTAAATCGACCCATCCGTTTAGGCTGTGACCTCTGATACAGACAGACAGACAGACAGACAGACAGACAGATAGAATTGTCGGACCCACTTTTTTACACAATAAGTTCTTGGAGCAGCAACTAATTCTTTATTTTTAAGGCATCACAGTGTCAGTTTAACAATCAAGTTCTTGATAAAACAATTTTTACATTCTTAATTATTTTCCAGAACGAAAAATTGTAAGCCCAACAATGAAATTGTTGTGTCAACTATTTTTGCTGTCAAAAAATTATTCCAAGAATGACATTGTTGGCCCAAAGAAATAGTAATAGTAATTATTCTAGTACATTTCTAATTTTTTTTGTGGAAACAAAAGTCATTTTGTTTGACAGCATTGTACAATTTTAGAAATTTAATTCGTTTAGTTAAGAATTTTAAGTTCTTGGGTTCATTTTAACTACGAAAGTTGTTGACCCAAAGTATAAAATTCATAACTTTACAATTTTTTTTTCTCAGCGTAGTTTTAAGTTTTACTTAAATTGATAAATGCACTCAATATTTAAAACAAAATAATTGCTTAGTTTGACATAAAATTCAAATTTTTAAACAAATTATATTAATTTTGTATAGTTACATATGAACATTTTTCAAAATTGTAAGTTTGAATATTTTTCTAGGCATTAATTAAAAATTTCTCACCATATTTGATAGTACAGTAACTATGTACATCTGAACTTGCGTCAAATCCGATAGTTCTGATTTTTTGCATATGTTAAATCCAATTTATCAACCTCTAGCCCCAAACGCAACATTGGTAAAATTGCAAAATACCGTGAAATTTTTGCGTTTTTTTTTTTTTTGTAATGTTGCGTTTGGCGCTCGAGGTCGATAAATTGGATTTCACCCTGCGGATTTGACGTAAATTTTCCTTCCTACGAAAAGACAGAGTTACTATTATTTCAATATTTAGAATTCGCTAAATGAATTTGAAATTTTCCCATACAATAAATTTTCAAAAGTTATTTTTTATGTATTTTCTGAGTTTATTTGTTGAAAAATAAATCACTTTTCAAAAAAAAATTATAAAAAGTGTTGAAAGAGCATTATGAATGTATGCGCTGCGGTGCATTTTTTAATAAAACTTTAATTTTCATTTGGTCAGAATTGCAAGTAAAAGCAAAGAAGAAAATTAAAATACAAAATTTTACGATTTTTCTTAAAAGGAACTTAGTTTGCGTTAAAATTTAGTTTTCACTTGTAGGTATGCTACATTAAATTGTTCTGATGAGTGATGTAAAATATTTGTCACTGGATGTTGAAAATAATTCCACACAAAAGTACACTTAAATATTCTTTAAATATTTTGAAAAACCCTTCTTCCTGTCACGTTTTTTTTTTTCTTTCTTTGATAGTAACAAGAAGGAGCCACAGTCTGGGTTTTACTCTTATTGTATATTGAGTGCCATTTTATTCAAAGACCTGTCGATGAATATCAAAGAGGTTTATTATTAAAATGTCTGCTATAGAATTTTTTATTAATGCGCAAAATTAAATGATAAAAATAACTTAATGGAAAAAGAATTAAAAAAACAACACCAACAAAAATAAAATACCATAAACGCAAATGAAAAGTTAAAGTGACAAAAGTCTTTGACAACGTCAACGTCATAGTCTATCGTTGTTGATTCATTCAACCGAGGCACGGTGGTTTTTTTGTTTTTTTTTTTTTGTTTTGTATTACAACGACCGACTATGGACACTATGAGTTGCATGGCTTTGGTACGTACTCACTCTGAAATGCATACCAGGTGGAATAAAAGTTGAAGGGATGCCATTCAATTTGAATTCAATAGACAAAATGGATGAAGGCAAAGTCCGGACAAAAATAACTAGACATAGACAGACAGAGAGCTTGTAACAAAGTTACAAAGAAAAATACCAGCGTGTTAATGGAAAATCATAAATAAAAAAGAAATACTTGGAGCGGAACTCAGAATCGTGGGGGGTTATTTTTTGAATTTATCATTTTTTAATAAAAATGAACTTATCATTAGTAAATGTAGGTCAAACATCAAAAGCTCGAAGCTATTTTTTTTCAATTTCTACGAAAAATGTCGATTACAATCTTTTCTTTCACAGAAATTCAAGTCCAGCTAAAACATAGAAATCTTACCCCACAATGAAGGGCAAATTTTTATTTTTTCTGGTGCATCCCACCGATAAAAAATTAAATACTATTGTAGAAAATAAGCTTTATTAAATCTATTGTAGAAAACTACATCAGCGGCAATTTTTTAAAAACGTTTATTTACGCATGCAGCTGTTAAAAAAAAAAAAAAAAACTTTTAATAAATTCTATAAACGTGTCGAAATATCCATTCTTCTTATTTCCATTTCATAACAACATCACTTTTGTTTGCTTCAATAATTATTATTTATTCCACAATCATTTTTAAATACAAGAAAAAAATAAAATAATTGTTTTCCTTCCATAATCGACTCAAATAAAAAGTGAATTATTTTTTCGCATAATTGCTTGCTTTTATTTTTCATAAATAATAATATTCCCATGGGAATCATTGCACTTTCAACTTTCTCCATCATCACACCCTCAATCACTATTCGCTTTGTATAGTATTTTATTTTTTTTTTTTTTTTTTATTTGTGTAGTGATGAAGAAACTATTAGGGCTAGTTTTGGATTCGTAAGAAAATTAAAACCAGAAGCGCCATTGTTGTAAGAAAAACCATGAATTTGTTTGACAGAAAATTTAATGGAAATGTGGGCTTGTTTGTTTTGTTTCTGAAATAAAATGAAAAAAAAAAAATATTTTAATTTCAAAAACTATCTTATAGTGCGAAAATATATTTTATTTTTTGTTTCAAAACGGAATCTCAAATCTGAGTTTTAAGTTTCAAAAACGAGTTTTTAGTTTCCAAAACGAGTTTTTAATTTCAATTTTTGGTTTTAGAAACAGACAGAAACAGAGTTTCAAAAATATGGTTTTAATTTCAAAACGAGTTTTCATTAAAAAAGGAGGTTTAATTTAAAATGTTTAAATTATAATACGTAATCATAGTTTTAACCATAATTTTTGAATGCGGCTTGCACGACAATTTTTTAATTTTTTTACCGTTTTTTTTTTTTAATCCAAGTTTATAGTAGATCTAACTACTATTAAGTTTTTAGATTCAAAAACGAGTTTCTATTTTTCAAAAACGATTTTTTTTTTATTTTCAGGTTAAGGTATCAGTTTTGACAGTTAGGTACCTACTTGTTACAAAAACGATTTGTTTTCCAAAAATGTGGTATTTTTATACAAAAATGCATGTAATGCCAACTGAATTACTTTGGAATAAATTTTTATAAGGAATATTTTGGCCGATATTCTCGTTTCTTAATTTTGATGAGAGGAAGCATTTCTAGTAAAATTTTAACTCACAATTACCAAATTAAGTTAAACATGCGAATAATTATTTCATTATTAAATTTCCGGTTAAATTTTACAAAGAACGCACATACGTATTTTTAATTCATACATCAAATGAATTTTGCATTTTAAATTCTTAAAATATCGTTTTTCCAATAACATATAATGTCTGAAAAAGCTCTAAACAATAGTGTCGACATATCAAAATGATTTTTAGTTAACAAATAAGGTGAATTTAAAAAAAACCTATTTTTATTTTAAAAGCGAGTTTTAGTTTTGAATACAAATAATCTTTAATTTCCAAAAAAAATAATTAACTTACATACACACAGTTTTTTTTTCTCAGAAACCTTTTGATATCAGATCCTATTTTCATAAACAAAATTGTTTTGACACTAAAAAAAGAAACACCATACCTTAAATGCTCTTTAAAATGAGTTTCAAGTTTCTAAACAAGTTTCAACTCTAAAAATCGATTTTTCTGTTAAAAACGAGTTTTACGAAAGCAAGTTTTTGATAGAAAAAAAAACAGATTCAGTAAATTTTTTTTTCACAATGCACAAAATTAATAATTTTCTATCTTTGCATGCTTTTCGAAGACCTTAATCAAATTTCGAAAACGATTTTCAAGAGTTAAACCCTAAATTGTCACTAACGTTCTTTTTTTCAAAAACCTTTTTTTCGTGAAATACTATAGTAAAAGATAGTTTTGAAAATACATAAAAGCGAGTTTTAATATCTTTAAGCTGTAAAATATACGAACATTAATTTTAATTCAAAAGAACGAGCATTGAAATTTCAAAACGTGTTTTACACTAAGCTTTAAAAAAAAAGTAAAAATAAAAGTAGATGAGCTTTCGATCGACACTTAATTAATATTTTTGTTATTTTGAATTAAATTTTTTTATTGACTTTCATAGTGAACGAGTTTTTACTCTTAAAAAACGAGTTTCGTGTTTTATCTTCTAATGGTGAAATTATTTTTTTAATTACGAACTCAAAGAAGTGCCTTCTTAGTTTAAAAATCTGTCGATCAACAAAAATGTACGTCAAGAGCAAATGCTTGCAACCGGCATGCATGCCATCGCCAACGGCAATCTTGCATTTAATACCTTCAATGGCTTATTGTACAATATATACGTTTTTTTTTCATATTTACAAGTCACTCAAGAGCCAATTCAAAAGAGTGCAAATCATAATAATAATAATAAGCTCGTAAGACAACAACACTACAAGCTCAACAACAACAACAACAACAACAACCAATTAAAAACAATTAATGGCATGGCAATTAAACTTTCAATATTCCATCGCCACAAAGCGATAAAAATGGGATTTACTATATATCGTGGGACTCGGACGCATACTCAAACTCAGACTCAATAGCTCTTCCTCATGAACGGTCGTCCTCGTGTCGGTCGGTTCCGAGTTGAAGTTAAAATTCGAGGCAAATGGCACGAGATGAGTAAAATAGTAATCGTCCAGCAACATGCAGGCAATTTGCATTCGATATGGTAGGAAAATTCTGCACTGGATTGCCTTGGCCGAACGGTTGGTATGCTGCTCTTCAAATGGTTGCAAAATTCATGATAGTGAGAGCGATATAGTATAATGCAAATGCATAAGCAAATCTATGCGTGTGCTATTCTAATTCACCCCCATTGATAATAATGACCAGGGGATCGACCAACACAATACTATACTTTTATTGGTGCTGAGAAAAGAAAAAGAATCCAATTAAATAATTTACACGATGCACTTCAAATTGCATTCCACATGCAAATGTTGCTTTGCTATAATAATGTTAGTATGGGCTTTCGATTTGGATTTGCATGAAAGTTTTAGAAACTAATTTTGCATTAAAAAGTTTACGTTTACGAGTTTGAGTAAAGGTGGTGTGTTGCCTATTGATTCAATACGTTGACCTCTTTTTGAATAAAGAGTGTGTTTGTTGTGTTATAGGGTTGCCATAATGTTTTTTTTTTCGCACGCTGACGAGAAAGTCTTTACCGTAACTTCACTCTTTGAAGACACAGTTTTTTCCACTCAGATTTTTATTCTCTTAAGAAGAAGAACACGAGCTTATAAATTCTAATATTTAATGAAGTTTTAAAAATGAGTTTTATAAGTTTTGACAAGCTAATTTCCGAAAATGGATTTCAGTGAAAAAAACGATTTTTCGTATTCGAAAACGAGTTTTAATTTTTTAAATTTTTTATATGAGTTCTAAGGTTTCAAAACGAGTTTTTAGATTTTGAAACGAATTAAAATATTTTCGGACGAGTTTAATATTTCAAGTTTTAGGTTTTTTAAAAAACGTTTTATTTTGTATGCCATTAAAACTTAATTGATACACTCCCTATCCTTAAGCCTTATATTTTTAGTTAGAAAGATAAACCATAGTTTTGCAATTTAATCGTATAAAAGAGTTATGTGGTAACCCTATAAAGCAGAAAAAATCTGATAGTCTATCAATAAATTGTTTCATGTTTGTTGTACTAAATGAAAAAAATTATGACGTTCAATAACCTTCTTTTATAATTTCTATGTACTCCTCCATATAGCTTTAGGCGTAGGTTTTTGTCTAAAAATAAGAGACCTCTTTGCTATGCCCCGATACCATGATAACTATCACCATCACCGCTTGCCATATACACAACAAGTATAAATAGGTACCCGTACCACTTCAAATTAAATCCGCCCGCGATGTCTGCGATCATTGTGGATCACCTTGTGTCATTCTGACATGAACTTGACAGCGAAATATAAATATGGCGTCTGCGGATGTTGTATAACCTTATTCGTGAGCACCGCTTCATTGTGCAAAGCAAAAAATACAAAAAAAAAAAAACTACCAAGAAGGAGAGAGATTTGTATCTTTTTTTTTTTTAAGGAGGAAAAAGTTTAATTATTCAAAATACTAAAATGAAAGATGCGAACATTCATGTATGATTTTTTTTATTGGTATCACTGCGGGGGCAAGCAAGGCTACCTAAGTGAATTGGGATGGAAGTGTGAGGATTTTTTTTTTATTTTGTTTGTGGGATTGGGCATTGGACAAAGTGTTACGTAGACGCAAATGATATGTATTTTGTGCAAGTGCAAGAACATTGTGCATTGATAGTTTTTTTTGCAAAGAGCCTATAAGGTCAAGAAAATTATAAAGTGCATTATTTCTGATGCATCAGTTTTCTTTTAAACTGTGTAAATAGACGCAGAAAAAAAGGACAGAGTTAATCTCTTCTTTTAACAAGCTAAAAGGAACGATTTTAACGATTTGGGTGTGTCCTGTCCATCTAAAGTTGGAGTCTTTGAAAGAAGAAATGGAATACAGTAGTAATCAGTTTTCGCTACAACAGAGCACATCAACTTAAGCAATAACAAAGAAGTGACATCTATAGAGGACAAAGTAGAAACGTTTCACATACTTCCAGAGAAAACTCCCAGTTTAACAATAACGCATGCAAAACTGTTATTTTTAGACTAGACAATTCTACATTGAAAATGACATGAATTCGGACTTCAGAGAAAGGTGATAACAACTTGGTTACTTTACTAAACATCTTCAACAAAACATTAGAAGAAGTCAAACTTAGGAAGATCAAGAGTTTTGTGCAGCTAGCAAAGAGCAAATCCTCATAAAGAACATACCAAAACCGTACGCTTTATCTACGTTCTATAAATAGTAGACCGAAGAATAGGTAACACGAAAAGAAAATAGTCAAGTCTTAAGACAGCCAACTACGGACGGTCTACGGAAGAATGTATTCAACGAAGACCACTCGAGTGAAGCTCGTAAGTGTTTCCAAAGAGCTCAACGACCTTCTAGTTCATAACTGGAGGTTTAGTGGTAACACTTTAAAGTTGTTGTTCAAAGATTAATAATAATAGGTATTAAAAGGCAATTAGTTAGGAACCAGCCTTGCTCAGGAGACTTGTTGAATGAAACCTTACTTCAACCTAGACTGTTAGTGGTATAATAACCGAGAGGGAAAAAAACTAGCAGAAATATAACAAGTCATTCGAATCAGCTATTATTAAATCACTGAAAATTAAATGATATATGGCTCCCTGACTAATCAAAATAATACTTTTAAATATCTTAATCACATCAAGGTGGGTGTGTCCAGGAAGAAGGAACATTCCACAGACTTCAAACTTCAGTCGATAAATTTCATACTCTCCAATATAAAATTACTTCCAATTCATTTTATTTTGCAAACAACAAAAAAAAACAAAAAAAAATACAAAATAAAGGTAAAAATTCCTGCGAATATACAATCCCCAAAAAAAGTAGGTATATCTTTAACTTCAATCACATTAATATTTATCTCTGTTTGCCTCTCCAACATACTTATACAAATAAAATTTATTCACTCACCCACTCTCGACCTTAATTGTTAAAACAAGATAAATGTGAAATCGAACAATGGAACATACAAAAAAAAAATAAACAACAAAAATCAGTTTTATACGTATCCCCAAAAAAAAGATTCCTTTCTTTTACGTGAATATACTTTGATCTTCGTTATTCATTCCTTATCCTTTTTATTTTAACCCTCTCTTCTGTGTCTCGCAAATCTTTAGTACCTGAGTTGTCCTTCCGTCAGTCTGCGAGTAAATTGATGAAGAAATTGACAAAAAAAAAAAACAAACTTAAAGAGAAAACTTTTTTTAATTTTTTTTTTTTTTAAACTTCCAAAAAATTTCTTAGCTTTGGCAAAAAGAAATCAAAGAAAAAATTCATCTTCTTCTTCGTCATCATCATCGCCATCTTGTTTGTATCTTCCTTCCCTGCAGAAGGAGAAATAAATATACGAAAAGATAAACTGCCAACTAACTAAAGTCACGTAGAACACGTAAATTGTTTTGTAGCCTGTCTACCGTCTGGTTCATCGTTCAACTCTTTTAGAGTTAGAATTTTATCTTCTTAACTTACAATAGAAAATATTTAATACAGTCGAAGAACTCTTGATGGGATCACCAAAATATGCAAAAGAGAACATCAAGTTTGCAGATGATTTGCACAGCACTTGAAAATATCGGTTTTAAAAATTTGCAGTTCTTACTTTAAAGTTTTTTTGAAGGAGTCAGACTATTGGCTGACAAACCAAAAATCCTTGTCAAGCTATTAAGATGGCAATTCGCTTGGAGCCCACTATAATGAAACCTTTGTTTAGGTACCCCTTGAAACATTTTTGTTAATGAATGTGATTGCGTGTCAGGAGCATTCAAATTTCTACTGATGATCCCAAAGAAACATAAGGATTAGTTTTCGAATGGGTGTTTTTTTAGATTTCGTGGCAGGGACATCTACCAAAAAAATTATTAAAAATCAACGGTTACACCTAAAATAACCTTCGTTTATATGATTTGTGAAAAAAGGTGTTTTTTGAAATAGTTTTTGAAAAATTATTTTTCAAAGTCAAAATGTTGGAAAAAAATGTTTGAACTAATTTTTCTCACAATTTTACTAATAATCAGACTATCCCCAGACGTTTTTTGAATTATTTTTTTGGAACATTTTAGAAAAACTCATTTTTCATGTATCTTTACACGAAAACAATTTTTTTTCAAAAACCGGTATTAACCGGTATTTATTCGGAAACTACTCAATATTTTTTTTTAATTTAGTTTTTAGATGTTGATAAATAAAATCTTTAAAATGGCATACCAATTTTTTTTATAAAAGTAATTGCAAAATAAGGGCGCGAAATACGAAATTGGTACCTAATCTAAAGCGAAATTTTACGTTTGGTAGTAAAAAAAAATATGGCTGGGACAACATTTTTGATAGTGTTAGAATTAATGACGTTCTCGTTTTTAAATTTAAACTTGTTTTAACAATTTTCGAGGGGTGGTAGTGCTAACTTGTTTGTCAAGTTAGCACTACGAGGGGTTATTAAAAAAAAATAAAATTTTTTTAAGTATGCCGCTTTTCAGCGACAAATTCACGACATTCAATTGCATATCCAGTTTTTTGTATTTATGGTCGTTTTACCACTATTCCAGGGGTGGTAGCGCTAACTTGACTGTCAAGTTAGCACCACCAGGGTTTTTTTTTTTAACGAGGCACCATGATTTTTTTTTCTTTCACGACAAATTCACGACAGTTAATTGCATCATTACTTTTTTGAAATAATAATCCTGTCTACCTTCCCCATTAGAAGCAAGAATACACCGTCATTGAAAAATGTAGCAATTTCAAACCTTTAAATACGTTTTTGCTCAAAATTGAGTTTTTTTTTTTTGAAAATATGACCACTTCAAGTGCGATATGACCTTCGGTTTAATGGACATTTACTGTTTATGAATATTATTGTTTTTAGTTTAAAAAGTTTACAAAAAGCAGGGATGGCTCCTGAATAAGAGAAATTGGAGGCAAAGGAGCCATAAGCACAGCAGGTCAGAGTCCATTGTCGAATTCATTTATCACAGCAGCAACACGTTCGGGTTAGGGTGACGTTTCACCTTCCTTTTTCGTACTGCAGTATAGTAAATCTAATATTCGGTCTAAAAGTAGAAAGAGGTACACACGATACCCTTTCAATTTTTCAAGCCGGCTAAAAAGGATAAAGTTACCCCAAATAAAAAAAAAAAATGCCAAATATTTATTATGTAAATTAATACACACACAATTTTGTTCGTATAAATGTGCGATGGTAGAAGTAGCTGTATTTTGTTACACAAAAAGGAGGCTGACAATATAAAAATGGAAGGGCTGGAAAAAAAAATGTAAATATAAAAAGATACTAACGTATCTTTTAGTAAGATACGAATCTTGATCTATTTGAAGGTTCTGTGATTGTTTTTTTTTTTTTTTTTTTTTTTTTTTTTTTTTTGTAGGTATTAAGTTGAACCCAAAAGGTCAAAATTCAATTTTGTTGCACGAACTGCTGCTTTAAATTAGAATCAATTAAGATCAAATCAACAAAATCGTGTTGAACCATCACACGTTAAGGTCTTAGATATACAGAAACAGATAGACCTACTCGAAATCTGTTAACCTTCCAGCTCGCAGCCTGAGGAAATTAAATATTTTTGTGTGGTATTTTTTTTTTTCGTTGATTTTATCTTCAGGCTATAGAATCTTTTTTTTTTATTAATTTCTTTCAGGGAAAATTAAATTTTATTTTTCATTCTGTTGGAATGAAAAAAAAGCAATCAATTATAAACTTACTGTTTTTTTTTTCCCCAAATCGATATGGTGAAAATACAAAACTGATTCTTCTCGTTTGTCGACACTCTCTTACCTAAAAAGAAAGAACAAAGCAAGAAAACATAAGATAAATAAATTTTAATGTTCATTAATCATTTTGATGATGTTTTCATAGGTAATAAAATTTCACATACATAGTTTGTAAAGATACTTTTCTGTGAGTGAAAATTAATAGAGTAGAGATTACTTTGGGAAAAAAAGAAACATTGATGCATTGGATTTTTTTTTTTAAAGGTTTTATGGTCACTTTAAAAATTATATATGGGTTCTTGTCAACAGATATTTTGTGAGTATTTTATGGAGAAAGATGTAAGTATGAAGATAATTTTTTTATTTTTTTTTTTTTGAGAAATCAGAAAGTTTAAGATATCAAATTGAAAATTTTATATCGTTTATAAACTCAACTCTTTTAATCTTAAAAGTTCAAAGCCTTTGAATAATGAGAAGAAAGTAATGTGAGAAATATCGAGTGATTAATTACTCGCTTTTGTTAGAAATTTCAAATTTTTTTTTTGTTTTAAAGAACCTTATTCAGTTTAAATATGCTTGCTGTGGAAATATTTATAATTAATCAAGTTGATAGTGCAAATAAAGCAAACAGGGAGACAGGAAGTATACATAATATGCTGCTTGTTTTAACTTTTTATAGTGCTGGATAATAATTTCAAGACATTTTCTTACATAGCCAATATGTGTAACTTTACTTAAAATATCTTAATCATTTATCTCTGTTTTAGAAAAGGTAGACCCAACAAAAACACATACTTGCTCTTAGGTTCAAAGTTTCTATATACGTTAAAGCTTTAAAAAAAGTAAAGTGTAGGTAAAAATTAAAATCCATTACTAAAATAACATAAAAAGATAAATTTTTAGAAAAAAAAATTGAAAACCGTTGGAGCCGTCTAAAAAAAAAATATTTTGTATACATAAAATTTCTAAAACCTTATTTAAAACAATCGTTGGTATGCTATTTTTAAGAAAGTATTAATGCACTTCTCGGCCCAAAAATTAAAAAAAAATACAGTCTCCCGTTTTCGAAAAAATTGATTTTTCAAAAGCCAAAAATTATTTTGTTGAAATTTTTGATAATAAAATAACGTTATTCACAAGCATTCGTATAAAATTCATCAAAATCGGTTGAATCGCTTAAGAGAAACTCAAAAATGAAAAAAACGGTTTTATGGTAGGTACTGTTATTTATATTTCTAAAAACATTTCTTTTATTTAAAAAATAAAAACAAATATTTATTATCAAAATCCTTGGAACTATTTTTAAGAAAATTTTACTCTTCCATATTTATTATAATGTCACGTAACGTTAATTTTGAACCTAACAAAATATTTCAATTTCTCCTCCAGGAAATCACCGTTAACCACAAAAATTTAAAAAGAAATCACTTCAGGGGCTTGGGCAATAACTTTAGGTATACACAGACAGACAGACAGACAGAATTTAAAGACCAACTGTTTGTTATCTCGAGTTCTATTAGCATTTTTTATAAAAAATTTTTTAGTTTTGATTATTTAATTTTTTCTTAACTTAATAAAATTATAATAAATGAATAGATTTCTGGTAAAAAAAAAATGAATGTTCACAAAAATCTTACTGTTAATTTAAAAGACAAGAACGGCAATTTTTAACCCATAAAGTTAAAGTATTTTTGAATACGAACATTGGAAAAAAAAAATAACCAGAATTGGAGCTCACTAAATGTTGTTTTCAAAAAAAATGATTTTTCCAAAAAAAAAATCATTGATAGCAGTCTTCTAAGAAATAGTACTAAAAACTATTCTATTAAAGTAAAAATAGGTAGCCTTCATTGTCTACAAAGATTTACATGAACTCTTTCGTCAAAATTGTGAGCAATTTAAAAAAAAATAATGCCATTCGGTTTATTATACTAATTCGGTTTTAAAAAAATTCGTTAGGTTTCTTGAACTTTTCAGATATCATGAATTTCTTAATATCCAATATTATTGTTTTCTTTGTTTCTTATAACTTAGTATTCCTACCCCTCTTTTGAAACGCTTGAATCGACAACATTTTTTATAATATCAAATCTATCTTGTTTATTCAGAAAATAATAAGAAATCATCGATAATCTATTTTTGGTATACCTAACCTACATAATTTCAGATTTCTTTTTTTGTTTTTGAACGATTCTGCAAAACACCTAAAAATTTCTTACGAGGTCCAGTCACATAACCACCAATATGCACTAATTGGACATCTTACTTTTTTTTTATATTTACACTTTCATTTCTGTACAAGAGATTTTTTTCTGAGGTCTTAGTTTTAATGTCAATAGCAAAGTTTTTGATATTTCCTTGTTGATGGAGCGATATTGGAACTTATGTTTATAAACACCAATGGGACTTCAATAGACAATCGAGAGTTTCTCACTAACCAATGACTATTGCAAATTCAGGTGCACTTAAGGGCTCATCAGTAACCGGGTAAAAAACTCTATTATTTTTACATACACATAATATTTACTTTTTACCACGCATATAATTTAAACTATGATCCATCCATAAAAAGATTAAAATCTCTTTAACTCATTCCTCTCAGGCAAAAAAAATTTATTAAAGATTTCATACCGCAAATAACTAGACAAATATGCTTCTCCCAAGCATCAACATTGTTAATTTATCGGCAAAATGTATTGACAGGTGACATAGACGCATACAAAAAATAGGTACTACAAAGGTTTCCAAATCACACGGTTTTAGTAAACAATAGACAGTGTTTACTCATTTTTTCGATTCTAATTTGAAACAAAAAAACTAGTATCTATTCAAAATCTTGTCGTTTGTACCTTATAAGAGTTGAATAAAATTTTATGACTTCACTGAATCACCAAAGTCATATAACATCAAATGCAAGCTGTGCAACTACTAAAGATTTAAGATACTAGACATCCAGATACATTATAATAAACACACCGTGTAGCCAACACGTTATGCTAAAGTATACATATAAGAGAAAACCACGGCCCATTCAATGACCCACATTAGTACACAAAACTTCGTTTTTGTCGTCGTCATTTTCTAACTTTCATTCAAGAGTAATTTCCTAGGTTTCCCCGATCTGCCCATAACTTTGGCCATAATCATCGCCAACCATTTCCATTTCAAAACCCAGTCGCGCCTTACATCAGAGAGAAAACCCTTTCACACAACTTTTCCGTGTGTGCAGACAATGCAGCTTGATTATCCGCGAAAATTCCTTTTTCACGCCCACACACACACACTCACTCTACTACATACTTTACTCAATAATGCCACTTCAATGTGGCACCACGCAAATAAGATGCATGCATCCGCACTCAGATAAAGAAAACTTTTCACCACACCAACTTAAATGCACGCATAGATATTTAATTAGACCCGTTTTCTTTTAAAGCTTTTATAGGTACGACTTATACAATGTGGCGCACGAAGACGGTAGTAAAAGTCGTGCCGTGGGAAATTTTGTTAAATTTTTTTTTTTCTTTTTCAAAATCAACACTAAAACCATTAATTTTGATTTTAAATTCAAATGAAACGCAAATTAAGGCGAAGAAAAATTGAATAGAAGAAATTTGATGAGAAATATTAAAAGTTGGAGACAGAAAGGCACGCGGAAAGTACCGTAGTATGTATAGTAGTGACGGCGGTGGTGCGGGCTTGACCCACAATCTTTGCCTCTCTCTCTCTCTCTTTGAAATTTGACTCTTTATTGTTAATTGTACAAATATAAATTTTTAAGAAAGAAGAGAAAACATTTAGAAATCTGAATAAATATTGGAATAAGTTCGACACGTGATAGAGATGCATTAAATTTGAATATTTGATCATTTTTATGGGAACCAAATTTGAATCTTCAATCATTGTGCCGCCATCGGATTGTGGACTAAAACACCTAATTAGTAGCGACAGGTTGTATTTTTAAATGACATCATTTGTGTTATAATCATATTGAAGGTGTTGTGTTTCTTAAAATTGCTACGCAGTAGTGGGTGGATGTTTATATTTTATGAAAATCTTTAAAAAAGTTTTATATTTCGAGCAAAAGTTTAATAACGATTTTTACTCGATTAGGTTAAGTGAGCTCTAGCGGCAGCTAGGAGAAACATGCAGTTTTTTTCAGTTTTTCACGTTTATCTCGAAAACGGTTTTTCGTATCGAAAATTATTGTTCTACAAAAATAAAACTTATTAAATTCTTTAAAATAAATTGAGTTGATACATTTTTTCAAATGTTCAGGTCCATCTCAGCTAGTCGCTTGCAACCGGCAGAAAATTGTAGGTCCCTTCCACTCTAGCTAAAACTACACCTACACAGGAAATGGTTGAGCTATAAGCTTTGGTACTACGTGAGCTAATCGTGCCACAAAATGTACAATTCTTTTAGGTTACGCCATCAGCAAAATGGGATCGTGTTAGCTAAGAAGGTTGAGCTTCAACTGATCTTCGATGCATTCACCCTTATTCCGCAAGGCGCAGCTATAATTCGCTTCCAATTAAAAATAAAACTTTACAGATCTCTTCGTTTTACATCGCCCTCCCCTTAACAGTGTGGTAGTTTCACGAAAACGCCAATTGTCGCTTCAAGGGCGTGGCGTTTTAGTACAAACGCCTTACGGAATAAGGGTGAATGAATCGAATGTGAGCTGAAGCAGAATCTTCTTAGAATAAAAGAATAAAGAAAAATGAGTTAGTCACATCTATACCGTAGGAAGCGATTGACATTTGTGCCACTCTGCTGTGGTTCATCCTCTCCCTAAAAAAGGAAAGACTTCAATCTGTCGAATCTCCATACGAAAAGTTTTCTTCCTAGTAATGGCATAAGCATACCACTTTTGTAAATGTTTTATGACATAGTTAATGGTAATCTGCTGCAACTTTTGATATTAAAACAATTCTTTAGTAGAGAGTAGTGAATTCGCCTGTTTTATTCAGCATTTACACGAGCTGATAAGCAGCCAAGGAACTACTCATGTCGATAAAACATATAAAGTTGAGGGCATCAGAATTCGTCTGTGTGATCGTTTTGGATTGTTGGAAATCTGACTGATCACTTTCTTCGTTCTTTGCCTGTTTCAATTTAATTTTAACTTCGAACGTTTAAAACCGAACTTGGTATCATCTTCCATTTTTATCCCTTAACTCATTTCTCACTTATCTCAAGACCAAAAATTAGTTGGAGGATTGGTAAAATGCGTGCAGAAACAGAATATGTCTGATATAGTTTGAGGTGGATGCTTGTATGTTGGAACAGCCGATTCGGTTTGCGCCAGTTTGTTGATAGTTTTGAGTTGGTGTTTGAACAAACCTATTGTGGGTGAATGGAAGTTAAAAATCATCTTTCACAGCTTGGAAACAATTTTGTTTGGGTACTTTATGGCTAGGGTCTTAAGTTCCAGAGTCGGAACAAGGCTAACACAAACAAAATTGATAAATTTACACTATAGATGTATCCAAAAACATTTGGCCGAAAGTGGCAACAATTAGAACTTCTGGGACCCCAAAAATTCTTAACCAGAACAAAGACTGCCTTAGTTCATATGTATGTTAAAGTGGTTGTACCACCGCACTTATAAAAAAACTGAAAAATTACCGTTTTTAACCATCAGTCCCATATTTCTGGTGGCAATATAATCCCGTCAGACTTTTGAAATCATTATTTCAGCTGCAAAATACCTTATTATTCACGTTATTACATTTTTTATAACTGTCATCGCACTCAAAATTGTCTATCGGAAATCCCATAACTTCTCCAGCTTCAAAACTAAAAAAAATGGCTTAAAATGAACAGATAAAAATATGTAAATCTTCAGTAAGTTCTTCTAGTTAGAAGAGACTGGAAGATGAATGAAACTATTCAAGCAATTACACAAGTTAAACTTTCCCATAACTAATCTAGTAAAGGTCTTAAACTATTAAGTAATTTTACTTCATAATAATTATCCATCTTATTCCAAATCAATTTAAAAATCATTCATCATAAAACATTTTTGAAAACTCAACAAAAAAAAAAAACATTTGTTGTTGTTTTCTCAATTTTAACCAGTCAACCATGCCAACTGTTGATTCATCGTCGTCGCATCATTAATCATTCGACCGAGCAAAAAAAAAATATTTGTTATAATCCTCCTCTCCTTGAAAATAAAGAAAAGAAAAGACAAGACAAAAAAAAAACTAAACAAAAATCACCATCAGGTGCTTGGAAACCGAAAATCTTTGCATGAAAGAGAAGATTTTCATCAATTCGATACAGCAGGTGCAATTTTCAGACAAAAACAAAAAAACCCGTCCTGGTCCTAATCCGGATATTCAAGATTCAACATACCAACGCAATTGCTCTTCTGCATCATAGGTATATACATAAAAACACTCTCAGCCCCCATTATATTTTGGCAAAAAAAATTGTGAGACAAGACAAAAAATTTAATGAAAGGACACACAGAGCTCTGAACAACAATCTGTGATTGCATTTGGGAGAATCGAAAGTAAACATCCTGCTCCTCAAACATCCCTGTATACTGCGAATCAATTTCTTATATCTCGTTACTGAGATTCACCATAGTTCAGGTATAAAACTATACACGACTGAAGGTAGGAGTATCTTTGAATCCAATTTGCCCGCTGCGAGAGCCAAGCGACAATGAAAACTACTTCAACACAAGTACACTCCGAATTATTTGATTAGAATCTTTTTTAACGTTTTCATTCAAAAATTAAAAACAAAATTCAAAAATTAAGAATCCAGTAAATAGATCTTATTCCTGTTCTTTTGGTTAAGCCAAAGGATCTAATTCGAACATTTAATTAATTTCACAAAAAGATAATACTCATGATGTCAATTGAGTGACCCGTAGTGTATTTATCTGAATCCTCCAGCTGGAACGTTTCTTTTTTGTTTGTCCATCTTATTGAGATGAATCATCCAAAAGGAAGAAGTCAGACAAACGAAAAAATAATGACCCAGGATCAGCGTAACAAATGCAACGAAATGATAAAAGAATAGACGACAGACAAGAAATGGAGAGACAAAAAAAATAGTAAAAAAAAAAAAAAACAATCCACCAGCATCTTCGTTTCTTCTTTGTCTGCCAAATCTCGACTTTTAATCTATTTTCGTTTGGTTGGGGAAAAAAAATTACAAAAAAAATTCTAGAAAAAATCTTTTTCTAATAGTTGGGTACTGGTACGATTTGATGTTACCTCTTATAGACCTCATGGCCGCCGACGACGAACAAAGATACCATCTCACTTAGCAGATAAACCGCAAGTTAGATTTAATAGGAAGATGGACGGTGTGGATGGATGGGGATTGGACAAGCATATTACCTGGGCTTATCGAACACAAAGAACTCATAGCAGCAGAACAGGTTCGCCTAAATACAAAGTAAATTGACCATCAGGTTCGAAGACGTGGCGGGCTATTCAAAGGTGCACTGCACTACACTGCACCATCATCAACATCATCGTGGCATGGCACATGGATCTTTCTCACGTAATAATAAAATATAACCAGTCTAGCAAGCTAGCGAGCGAACCATGCCGTGGGTTCATTGATGCAAACAATTTCTTTTTTTCGAAACTTTAGTGGTTTGGGGGAATTTCACCAGCAAAAATTTAATAAAGGAATTAAAAATAAATTGCATTCGAACATGAATTTTGAAAAAAGAGTGGTTCGAATTGAAAGTTCAATTAATCGTTGAAGTTTAATGTCATTAAAAGAAAGTCATCATCACCCGCTGCTTGCAACACAAAAAAAAATATGATTTTCGAGTTCGAAATACAAAATTCGAATTTTTGATATTTTTAATATTTGCTATTTTTAGAAATTAAGGTAACTAGTTTGTCTTTAATTTCTAGCAGAAAAAAACAAAATCAATACATACTATTGACAATTTGAACAAAAAGTTCGAATCATTTAAAATAGATTTAAATGATCAGTAAAGAAAATCTTCTTCGAAAATTCGGCATGCGAACTGCTAATTTTGATTTTCGAATAGTAAGAAACTATTTGAACAGAAAATTCGAATCTTTAAAAATACATATGAGTTCTTAGTAAAGGTGAACATTTTAAGTCTTTTTCGTAAAATCCTAATTGTAAATTTAGATTTTCGAAAAGTTAATACCTTTTTCAGCAGCAAATTCAAAGCATTCCAAATATATTTATATTATCATTAAGGAAGATGAGTGAACATTGTCTGTCTGGCTTTTGTTCGAAAATTCGATCTACGAATCTGGATTTTCAATTTTTCAACAGTTAAAACCAGTTTGAGCAGCAAATTCAAATCGCTGATAATATGTTTAAACAAACTCTTATTCAAATAGATAGGTAAAAATTTGAAGCCTGGCTCTTGTTTAAAAATTTGACCAGAAAACTGCGAATTTCCATTTTGGAACAGTGAATACCTGTTTGAGAAGCGAACTCGAATCGTCAAAAATATGTACTAAATTCTTAAAAAAAAAAAATGGGTTGGTATTTCATGCTAGGCTCTTGTTCGAAAATCCGACCTTTGAACTATGAATTTCGTTTTTCAAACAGTTAACACATATTTGAACAGAATTTTAATCCTTTAAAATATATTTAAATTCTCGGTATACAAAAATGGTGCACGTTTTAAGTCTAGCTTTTGTTCGAAAACTCGAACTTCGAATTTTGAACTTTCGATATTGTTCCGTAAGAACTTTGTTACGTTTAACGACTCCATTCCCACCAGCCAAAGTGAAATTGTTGTCAAATTTTCTCCCATGGTGGTACCTCAGTTGAGTAAGACCTTACATAGATGATTACAGATGGCGCCCAACGTGGGATTACAAATTTGCCTTTAACTTATAGCAGTAATGAATATACTATTCACTATTTATGTTTTCCTCTATCAAAGCGACACAAAAAGTCCTATCAAGGGAATTCATTTAAGTTTCAGTGTAGGTACTTTATGCTATTTTAGCTTTATTTTTACTACTAAAGTGCTTTCACGACATTGGAATATCTTTGTTTTTTTTTTTATCCGGCTTATTTTTCAAGACTTAAAACAATTTTATAAGAATCAATGATAAGATGCACCATTTGCACATTTTTGTATTAAATACTGATTTGGTGTCCTGGTGAAATTCTAATTACAATTATTTTCTTTAACCTTCTCGATCCATGAAAGAGGCTGAACCAAATGTAATGATCTACCATTTATGTTTTTTTTTTTTTCTTATTTGTGTTTGTTTATTGGTAGTTAGATGCTTTTTTTCTAAGAATCATTTCTAACAAAATTACTTTAAAGCGGAAAAGCGGTAAAATTACTGCCACTACCGCGCTGCCAGACGGACAATCACGTTTCATACGTGCGATTGTGAAGATTAAGAACATGAGGGAGATATTGTGAATATATGACTGTAGGTCTGGTCTGCATAGAAGAATGAACAGGAAGGATTGTAAAGGTGATTCACAATTAGAAGAAGAAAAAAAAAACACATCAAAGGTACCAGAAGGTTGAACGTTTGGACCAGTTTTCTTTGTTAAGTGTTTTATATTTTTAAGTTTTGTTTTGTTATTACACTCTTGTCATGTTTTTTTTTTTTTGTATTAATTCTTATTAAAAGGTGAAAAGGTGATTTCCTACATTGTTTTTTTCTCAAGCTGAAGTCGGATAACTTATGACCACGAGTTAGATGTAATCCAACGGATAAGACCATATGTTATGATGGTGCACTTTTTTTTATCGTTTAATCGCTTGAACATAAATTAAGAGCCTCCGAGGGAGATTTTCCACACGAAGGTTAAAGATTCTTAAGATTAGGTTTTTTTTTTTGTTTTGTTTTATTTTATGGGGGCTTCAAGTATCTGAGTATCTGAGAGGAGGAGTGCTTCACTGGACAAAAATTATTAACTCTTTTATTTTGTTTTTATATTGCTTCACTTTAATTGCATTGATGTGGCGGTGGCGGTGTGTTGTCTTGGAGGTTTTGATAAGTTTATGTAATGTTTTGAAAAGATAAACGAGCCATGAAAGTTTCATGACTTTATATAGGCATAGGAATGTGGAGACAGAGCTATATAAGGTGCGGAGATTAAAGTACTTTAACATATGGAATTACGTGCTGAATGAAAGATAAACGAGAGCAGTTAACGATCTTGAATGGGCGATTTGTTTTCGAAAAAGAATTGGATTCGAAACAGATTTTTCATGTAGCCATAAATTTTGACACATCACGTAGAAAAATTGACACTTATGGATGTTTATTGAAGCAAAGCGAAAACTGATTTTATTGATACCCCATTTATACTTAGTTGTTTGAAAATTGTAGCACAGTGGTCAAACTAGTAAACTGCTGAGTCTTAACCACTTAATTTAGCGATTCAGTAATTGAATCCTTTAAGCCAAGGTTTTATTCGTTCTTTTGGAATAAAACTTCGCTAACTTTTTGCGTCGAATATTGTAGGATACTTTCTAACAAGAAATAGAAGGTATTCGAATAAATTAATGCAGATTCAGTTTAGCTTTTTTTTTTTTAGATTTCCATTATTCCCATTTTTTTGTTAAGCAAATTTACAATTATTTTTGCTTTCAAAAAAAAAAAAAAAGGACATTTTAAATCCAACTTTATGTCTACACTTCAGAAACTGTTACCTAAATGTTTGACTCAGAGAAAAAAAAACATAAAATCTTAAAATCTGGTTCTGATAAATGTATCGTTAAAATTCCCATTAATTTAGAGATTATCTCTTAAAAATGAGTAGAAGTTAAAAACGCTTATGTATAGAGATGTAAACCCAAAAAAAAAAAAAAAAAACCTTTCCTTACCCTGATTATAACCGCATAGAGGATTATTACCACATAAAGGTGTGTTGTAGTAAGTAATTATGCTGTTAAATATTCTTTCGTCATAACTTAGATAAAATTGAATCTTTTCATCTTTTTTTTTTTTGTTGTTAAGTTTTGTGTGTGAAGACTATAAAAGAGGTGGGTGATCATAATTAGAACTTGCACATTAGCATAATTTTATCTTTTTTTTTGTAATTTGTTTTTTTTTTTTTTTTTTTTGTTGACTGCTTTGGTGTTGAGTTTCTATTGTGTATGATTTTCAAAAGATAAAAATGTTATATCTGGAACAAAAGGTAACAGATACATTTCAAAGAGTAAGGTAGGTACTTTGCTAATGGCTGAAGTCTAGTTTTATTTACTACTATTATTGACGCATGTAGGTAGGTGACGTTGGTACACAAACGACCTTGAAAGTAGACTTATTTGTAATGCTTGTTTTATATTACCTACTATCCAGTCCAGTACCTTTTAAGTGACCAAGATTATCTTTTTTATTTTTTAATGGGGATTACTGCCTCATGCGTCCTAGAGATAAATTTAAGTATTAAAATACGACCACGAGATGCATAATAAAAAACAAACATGATAGTAAAATGGTAAATACTTATTAAATAAACGTCTCTAAAAGTCGTAAATGAAAATGATTTTAAAACTTTTGTACATAAGAGTATATGTTAGGCAATTGTGCACAGGAAGTACCTAAGTTTTTATAGTGCCAATAAATAATCTATAGGTAATGTAGGTTAGCACACTAATATTAATTAGTATATTATAAGATATAATTCCTACTCCTATTACTGTTTAATAAATTAAACTTTTGAAGTTCGCCGACATTCTTATTGTTGGTTTTGAAATTTTTAATTTTTAATTGAGGTCAATTAGCAATACTGTGTCACACGATTAGCTCTCAAAATGATAAAATCTTCTACAATTCTTTTTTATAATTAAACATTTAATACAGTCAAATTAGCATTTGGCATCAGAAAAATATCCTTCAATTTCTTTTAATTTTATTAAACAATAAACACAAAAATGGTGAATTAACCTCCCCTTTTACACTACTTTCCATTGTACCCCTTTAAATTTTTTCAAATCAATTGTACATAGGTATTTCAATTATTATTGGTCATAGAGAAAAAGTTTGTGAGAAACTCAGTTTTACATTTTGAATTTCCAATTTCAGATCATTTCTTTGTTGAGATTTTAGTATAAGATCCCGATTTTAGTACAAGACGACCTACACTCATCGCTAGTCGATATCTATATTTTCTTACAGGTAGTGTCTAAAGAAACAGTTTTTACATGGATGGGATAGAAATATCCTGCAAAAGCATAGGGTTGCCACGCCTTAAAGTTCAATTTTTCTTTTTTTTCAAATACTAACAGTTGTAAAGAAAATTATTGAATCAGAGAAAATTTAATTTAAAAATTTGGATATTCGGAAATTTTAGAAATTTTAAATTCCAGTAGGGTAAGCTTAGAAAAAGGTCGAAAGTCTATTTTTTTTAAAGTAAAAGCGACATTATTAATATCGGAATCAATAGACTTTATAAAAACATGAAAGTCACACATACAAACAAGAAATGTGAAAAATCTACAACTCGAGCAATTGTCGTTTAAATTTCAAAAATTAGAGTAGTTAAAATTCAAAAAAAAAAAATAATGTTGTTGGAAAGAAAATTTTAAATTATTAGATACAATTCGCCAAATTTTTAAATTGAAGCTTTGGTTTTCAACCACTGATTTTTTAAAAACTGAATTTTTTGTTTTTCAATTATTATAGTCTAAGATCCGGCCATAGAGTTACATAACCGCATCGACAAAAGGGAAACACAATTATTCAGGTAGTATTAAAATAAAAAAAAATTGCGCTTTTTTTTACAGATTTTGGAGTAAATTTTTTTTATTTTTGTTTTCGTATTTTTCCAACACATCCAAATCAAATTTTTCGCCACCTAGATACCTATATGTTGGGAAATTTTGGTAATTGCCAAAGACATTTTATTTAGATATCAAATTAAGGAATTTAGACTAACATATCAAGGAAGTACATAATAAGTTAGTGTCTGTCATTTTGACATCGAAATAAACTGTTTATGGCACTTAAAAAAATTTCCAAAAATATAGCTAGGACTCAGATAAATCCAATATAAGTTTAATTTAATGAATAAAAAAACACCCTGTCACTCGTGCTACCACAAGTGGTGTAGTATTAATTCTTATGAGATTATTTATAGAAGTTTTAATCAATCTAACATTATTTTTTTTTTCAAAATATTTTGGCACTTGATGCAAGAAATTCTTTACCACTAAAAAATACTGTTTCACCCACAATATTTGAGTGAACTTTTCTATTGATTTTTCTTCTGATTGATTCTCATGAAAATTGAAAGCTTTCTACCAAATTTACAATTGTATCATGATCTTAAAAAGGTTTACTCTTATATTTTTCTTTTTGTGCCGAAAATATTTTTATTATTGCATGAAAGTGATTAAAATTTTTGTTAACGATGTCCTATTTAAAAACATCCTTTTGAAATACATTGCCAGTTCGAAAAATAGATTTTTCAGTTTAAAAAACTTCAATGGATGTTCTAGTAGTTTTAAGTAAGTTCTTTTTGTTTTAAGTAGTTTGAATTTTAAATTAAAAAAAAAAAATTATACGATACCAAGTTTTTTGTATACCTACGTACCTATTTCGCAAAAAAATCGGAGCTTCCAATCTAATAGGAAGGGCCAATCCTCCGAATGCTCACAAAAAAAAGTTTGGACACCCCTGACTAAAACCGTTTACTTATTAAATTTGTAACAAAAAAATTATCATATCTAACAGAACACCTGTTGAAATAAATTTACACTCATAACAATTAAATGTTTGTTAAATATTGTGAGCCAAAAATAGAATAAACTCAAACATTAGAGGTGGATTTTCTTTACCACAACAACAACAACAACAAAAATTAAACGAAAAACATTTTAATTGAAGTCTCGGTAAAGAAAGGTGTGATGCGATATGATTCAACAATTGAGTCGGTGCCAAACGAAAACGATAGATATCAGTGTGCCATACCTCTACGAGTAAGTTTCGATAAAAAATTAAAAAAAAAAAAGAAAATTGAAAAAAAAAAACAACCATAATGCTCTAAGGGTAAAACACACTCACTTTATCGATTTTACTTTGTCGCTATATTTTTATCATCCAACTGATAAAGTCTGTACACCACCGCACACCGACTCGTACTTTGTTTTCTTTCCCATGGGAGCACGTATTTTTGTTTGTCTGTTGATTTTCTGCAATCAATTTCATTTCCGTTCGAAGATATTGGATTAAAAATCACTCGTATAATGTGAATGAGTTATTGGATTTTATTAATGCGGTGCATTAAGGTCGATTAAGAAATTTAATTTATTTCAAATGTGTCACGGTTTATAGGGCAGCTTGCAATTTAATTAAAATGCAATTATGAAATAGGCAAAGTGCATAAAGATTTTTTGGTGATTTTGATCTATAAAAGAGTTTGGAAGCTTTAAAAAAAAATTTTTTGTTAATGTTTTTATATTTTCAAATTTGATGGGCTTTTGCATCAAAGGCTTTAATGGTAAATCTATTTTTCTTATAGATATTCAATTTAACGTCGATCCATTAACTCTATAAATATTTAATTTTCAAAATCTCATTAATTAAAATCCATTAAGTGGTAGATCCCTTGAGGCTATCTCTCTACAAAAACCTACACACAAAAGACTATACAACTTGAAATGGTGCCTTTACTTCCCCAATTAACCATGAAAATCCAATCAAATGAATTCAAATAAATATCCATTCATCTTAAGGACTTTACCCATTTATCCAAGCCAAACAAAACCACTTTACCAAACTCAACCCCATAGTGTTCAATTTTCGTGTCGCTCCTCGAACAGAACTTCATCTTCGCAAAGTAATTTTTGTAACTTTTTGGCTAATTTTGTTATTCCATTTAAAACCTAACCAGTCAATTGGCGTCGTCGTCGTGGCACGGTAGTGCTCGCGAGAAAAATCTCCATCACCTCTTCTATTTTCCATTTCCGTTAAATTTGTAAAAGACCTCTCCATTTTCAGTCAGCTATTCAGCCAAGCATCTCTCCACTCACTCACCATTCATCCGGATTTTCCCCCCCCCCCCCCATAAAAAAAAGACAAGTTAAATTAATTGAATCCTATTAATTTTGTTTGTTTGTCGCGTTGGTTGTTGGAAAATTTATTTCCCAACAATTTTAAAAGATTTTGTTTTTGTCTATTCGTCTGGACTTGGACACTGCCAAACAACAAAACGAAATTTAAATTATGCATCAAATAGATTTGTTTTTGGGGATTTTTTTTTTATTATATTTAGTGAAGTGAAAGTTTTAATTACATTATTTTGCTCTTTTGCATAGATAGAAAGGACATGAAAAAAAGGATGTGAGAGTTTTTTTCTTAGTAAAAAATAATAATAATTTATAATTCATTCTAATCTATTACCTTGTATTCCAATGTTTTAACTCTCTAATAATACATTAGGTTTCTTAATACTAATGTCTATTTTATTATTATTATTTTTCGTATGTATGTATGTGTTTTATCTTGCAGATATTGGTTGTTTTGCAAGATATTTTTCTTAAAAATTTAGATACTGACTTTCAAACACAATCGCTGTTGTTGAATGTGAATAAAATAGAATTGTTAATTTTTTTAATAGGTCAGCCAACTGCCCTTTTAACTTTTTTCATGCAAAAAGTGATCTTAAAAGGATAAATTATTTCAAAGACTGTAACCACTAGGGCACTTCCCTTTTCCTGAAGGGGGTGGCTAATAAAGGGTTTTCCAATAAGAGGTGTTATTTTGAATAGCCCGATATTTCGGTAGTTGTCACTTTTGAAGCTGTCATTTTTTGACATTTGACAAGTAGAAACTACGCTATTAATAAAAATGGAACGATACACGCTTTAACAACGCATTAAAATTATTAAAATTCACTATAAAAATGGTGAAAATTTGGCAGAGACGGTTCGTAAAACTAAAACATTTTTGGGTCGTCGTGAAGCACCTTGTCGGACCGCAATACAGAAATTGGTGGACAAATTCGAGCTGTTGGGACAAGTTAGTGATGTGAAGAATAAAACCCGTGCACGTAGCTCAAGAACAACTGAGAATATTGCTGTTGTAGCCCAAAGTGTTGAAGAAAACCCAGGTTTGTCCATTCCTCGTCGTTCTTTGGAATTAGGCATTCCACAAACGTCATTACACCGTATTTTGCATAAAGACTTGGGTCTTAAGGCTTATAAAGTTCAGTTAACACAAGAACTCAAGCCGGCTGATCATCAACAACGTCGTGTCTTTGCTGATTGGGTCCTTGAAATGCATGAAAATGAACCGGTATTTCATCGAAAAATCATCTTGACTGATGAGGCCCATTTCCACCTCGGAGGCTACGTCAACAAGCAAAACTGTCGCATCTGGGGCTCGGAAAACCCAAGAGTTATTGTTGAAAAGCCTCTCCATCCTCAACGCGTGACTGTTTGGTGCGGTTTATGGTCCCGCGGGGTCATTGGACCTTACTTTTTCAAAAATGAGGCTGGAGCAACAGTTACGGTCAATGGATTGCGCTATCGAGTGATGATTAATGATTTGTATTAATGGTATTGATCTGGACAACGTTTACTTTCAACAAGACGGCACTACGTGCCACACAAGCAATGAAACCATCGATCTTTTACGGGAAAAGTTTCCGGACCGTGTTATCTCTCGAAGAGGTGATCACAATTGGCCACCGAGATCTTGTGATTTAACACCTTGCGACTTCTTCCTTTGGGGCCACGTGAAAGATAAGGTCTACGCCAACAGCCCAGCGTCGATTCAAGACCTCAAAGATGAAATTCGTGAGGCTATCGAGGACATAGGGCAGCCACTTTGCGATTTGGTTATGGAAAATTTCATGAAAAGGATATGGTCCTGTAAGCGTAGTCTTGGCGGCCATTTGGCTGATGTTGTGTTCCATTATCAACGGCATACCTTCCTCTTTATAATGAAATAAACATCCGATCATTTATCTCCAAAAATGCCATTTTTCTTTGAATATCAAAATAACACCTCTTATTGGAAAACCCTTTATAATTGTTTAAGTTATGTCCTACCAACGTGGGAAATAACGTCATAATTCCATTTTGGACTTAAGTTTCACCTGGTTAGGGCATACGTTTATTAAAAAAAATTATGTTTGTTATGTTCCACCTATTTCTTTTTTTTTTGTTTGTTTTCAAACGAATACAACGAGGTACTATTACAAATTTTGAAAAGAAAAAGTACTGATATTTAGGATAGAACAAAGTTACTTTAAATCCAGGGAGATCATTCCGTCGATTATCGTCAAACAATATCGTTTTAACGATAGCTATCTCTATCACATCTTTAGAAACAAATAAGAACAACAACTGTCGAAACGATATCGTTTGATCATTTAATTTTTACAAATCTTTGCACACACCCAACCTCGCACCTACCCAAAATCCTTAAGTATCCCCAAGCAGAGGGTTGTACGGGCAGCATGGTCCCATACATACCTTACTTGGGGCTCTGTGTTCTTCCTTGAGTGCACTTTCTTTATTGTACAATTTTTTTTTGTGTTTTAAAACACACAAAAAAACTGTCTTTCGAAACACCAACAAGTCTTGGATATAGATAATTTTAATATGCGACCCTATTTCACATCGACAAGTAGCGTAATTTTTTCAAAAAAAAAAAGGTTTTTTAATTGGAAACAAAATAATTAAAAAAACCAACAGAAAAACTTAAAAACAAAACCCTTTTCTTAAATTTTCTTATCAAGCTTGGTCTAGCAAATGATTTAAAAAAAAAAAAGAATTTTTAAACTAAAAACTTGGAAAAACAAAAATTTTAATGTCAATCTAAAAAAATATTGTTTCTTTTTCAAAAAGTTGTGTTACTGTTTTTAATACTCAATTCATGTAGATACTAATTTTTAAACAAATATTAGGACTGGATGTTTAAATGTTTCTTAGTTTTTCAAAGACTCTAAAAATAATGGTGTTAGTTTGGAAAATAAAATAATTTTTTTTTCCATTTGATTTTTTGCAAAGTTTTTTGTTTTTGCATTTATGCCTTATTTTTCAAAACTTATTTTTTGTCTTGTTAAAATTAAACATAATGTTTAAAAACCTACAATTTTGAAAAAAAAAAATAAAAGCATTGAAAAAAAGGACCTACGCAAGTTTACTTGTATTTTTTTATGGAAAATCTCCACACGCTGAGGTCGAGTACTAAATAATATTAATTTTGAGGCCTCATAATTTAGGGGAATTTTTGTTGGGTGTTTCCTTGGGGAGTGGAAAAAACCCCTAAAAAAATCACCCTAATTAAAGATAGTCAAAAATAACCTATTTTATGCCACAAAATACGGGAAGGCTGATTTTTCAGATCTAAAACTAAAGCGTAAGTGCAGAAAATGAGCAAATTATCCCAGAACCGGGAAAAACAGCTGTGATTTGGATAATTTTTTTTGAAATGTTATTGTTCAAATATGCTTTAACAGTTACGGATTTTGTTTTTCAATACGATTTTTGTGAAAGGTTTTTTATCAAAAATGTTATCTAAAAATATGCCAAAAATAGTAGAGGTCTGTTTAAGAAAAACAACTAGTAAAGGTTAGAAATCAATTTTAACCCGTTCAGGTGGGAGGGGATTTTACATCAAAAATTGACCTTTTCGATAACTATAATACATTTCTTTTACTTTGATTTTAAATCAATTTAAACCAATGAATAGTTTAACATAAAGTGGTTTTCAAACATTTAAATCAAAATTCTTAGCTTGATTTTTTTTTTAATTCTGCGTTACGAGATACAATTTTTTTTTCGCCAAAACTAGTAACCAGTAGTGTTTGGTACCTAAACTTTCAAATTTCTGTAACGGAGTCAACCGGGATCGTTGATCGTTTTGTTATTTTTCAACCCACTTTCAAAACAAAAATACCTCTTTTTTTTAGAAAATAAGTATTATCTTAAAATATGTTTTTTAAACACCGAATTTTTTTTCTTTTTTAAACAAATGCTTAATGCTTTGAATTGATGTCGAAGTTGGGTAAATGATGAATGAAATGGAATTTTTGAAAACTACAGTATTGAAAAATAAACTTACCTTTTTAAATTTTTGTACATTAATCGATCATATATGTTGAAAAGTCTGAAAGAAAATTATAAATTTATTACACTCATTAATTTAATGCATTCTTTAAACAGTTTTTTATATCAGGAAAACATTTCATAAATATGTATGTGATACAACCAAAATTTATAAAAAAAAAAAACAAATTAAATCAAGATCTTTTAAACTACTTCTCCCTATGAAGCGAAGTCCATAGCATGTACTCAAGCCCAAGACAAGTTTCTCAATACAAAATGTCACAAATGAACCTATATACACAAAAAGACACGACTTCAAAACTCTACCCATCAATCTTTCACAGTACGTCGTCGTGGAAGAATAATGTACTCATTATAAACAAGCCACATCAGTGACCTACAATTCAAATAGGTAAGTAAATACAAAAAAAAAAAAATAAACACAACTGGTCCCAAAGTCCCAGCTTGAGGTACACCGCTTATATGGATACAAAATAATTGTGCGCACTACTCCCCAAGGTAAAGCCCAATTAAAGTCATAAACTATATGTCAAATACCTGCAACTTTTACTTATACAATCCCCAGAATCAACATTCTTCTTTGCCAGCTGTTTAAATTCCGCCAAAAATAAGAAACAGACAATTTAAAGAAAAAAAAAACGAAACTTGAAACGATTTAATTCGTTAAATGAACATTTTCAACTCATTTCCACGCACCCAGTATTTTTTGTTTATTTTTTTGTTTTTTTTTGGATAAAATTTTATTAAAATAGCTCCACAAAGTCTCGTCGAGTCGTAATTCTCATATAGGTAGACTTGCAACATGTATACACAACATCGTATACCTATTACTTCAATTCAACAAAACTATGGGTAACCGAAAAATAAGACCCAAAGTTTCTCCTCAATCCTCCTCTAGCGATTTTGCAAATTTAATGAAGCTGCAATGAAAGAAAAAAATACAGCGCAGCGTGGCTCATTTTGCTTCAAGCACACACGCGAGAAGTAGCAACATAATAAATCCAGTTGAGCAACAAATCTCTTTCAAGACAAGCACCATTCAAGTTCGCGTAGCATATTCAATGCAATATCTCCCATTTCGTAGGTATAGGTTTGGTGCAACCACATGATTCAGCCGAAGCAGTTCCAGCTTCGCAATTCTGATGCCATCAGGAGTATAAAGTAGTAGCCTTAAGGCTAAATCATGTTTACCAGGTGCGATATTTCACAAAATGTTAAATGAAAAACAAAAACGAATGGAAATGAATGTCTAGGTGCTACTTGAAGGGGACGATCCATAAATGTCGTTAGTCGTTTTACTCTTACCACAGTTATTGTTGTTGTTGTTGTTGTTTATTAAAAGAGAAACACTCTTTAAGGGAATGGTATCAGTCCCGTTGCCAAATCCAGACTATAAACTAGACTAACATTTTTGAGTTCAAAGCCAACAGGAAGACGAATCACACTAAGACTGCCAAAATAAACCAACCTAGAGCTATTAAAGAATGGATTCAAAATGAATGGTGAATTTTGCCGGATTGTATACATACAGGCTTGAGGATGCTTTTGAGAAAGACAAAATTTTAGAGAAAAAATTTAATGTTGACAATAGCATTAGGAAACTCATGGCTTAATTCTATCAACAAGTTGCTAGGGCCTCAGTCACATGTTTTTGTTGACCTAATGAGATCTTTGAAAATAAAACATGTTTCATGCACTCGATTTTAATCAAGAAATTTAACTGACATTCTTTGGGGGAAAATTCAAAAATTCACACACTTAATTTTTTTTGTCAACAACTTTATGTTGCTAGCGACCAACGTTATAGCAAATGGAGGTTAAATCACAATGGTGATGAAATCTGTTAAGTCTTTTTAATAGTTTTTCAGTTTTTTTTTTTAAGGTCTAAGTATCCGGAACTTAAGTTTGGTAAGTTGACATGGTCGATAGCTATGTCATCAATGTGATAGCAACATGTTGCAAGGCATTCTTCGTTCCCAAAACAGATGTAGAAATCCCAAATGTGTGTTAATTTTTTTCCATTTTATTTATTCCGTATGCTGACATTCCATGAAAGAAGTAGGGTTTGGACAATCGATTTGTTCTCTCAGTGTGGTGGGGACCAGGTACCTGTGACATTGTAACGAAATGGCAGATCTACTGGTTCATCCCTTGAATCGAACCAAATTGCACCCTGGGTGCCTAAGTCACTGGAACAACAAAAAAAAAACAGAATACACAAAAAACTTTCCTCAAAGTCACTAACGGTAGATGATAATAATTGACACTAACTTGTTAGGCCTCGAGAAATTTTTCAGTGAATATTTCAAAGAAAAGCACAGGGTACCCAATTTACTCAAGATAAGCATGCCTCGTCAAATGTCTGAGTTGGATCCCACGTGTTTAGAATGGCCAAAAAGAAAATCCGACTTAATGTAGGTAGATGGTGTCAGGACGTAGAGACGGAAGGAGACTCACTTTATTTCCCTTGTCAATATTATAGGCTAGATCTGACCAGAAAACAAGTCCTAGTAAAAATTCTTTTTCGAGAAATGGGGTAATATTTCGGTAAAGCGACTTCGGAACAGCCTTGAATTGAAGAAGGATTGTTCACTAAACTCCTTTCTGTTTTGCCACTCTTCCTTCGTTTCCACTCAAATCCCGGGAAGCATCATGGATTCTTTGAGATCCAAGTAAGCCAAAATGACTTACTGTAGATACCTAGGATCTTGTTTATTTCTTGGAAATCCAGGTTTAAACATTTTACTTTTCGATCAAAAATAGTTTCAGCAAAGATAAACGTTTAGAAACAGTATGTGGTACCTCTAATAGACCGTTTTTTTCAGCTTTCTTCTACAAACTTGTATTTTACCTTGAAAAGATTGCTTACAAACGTTGCAACATAAGGGAAAAACATGTGAATCTTACAGTTCTAAGCCACTTGGTGCACTATTTTCCTGAAGTTGTACGTCAATATAGGATTCTTTTTCTTCCTAAATGTAATAGCTAAACTTTCCAAAGAAAAAAATTGACTATTGGTGAATTTCTCCCTGCCACTGACGTTTACCTACGCTCGTTTATTTATTTCTGTTGCTGATGTACTGGCTATACGAATTACGATGACGGTAATGACGTCTGTAACGTAACTCTAGAAGACCCTGGTGTTCTTCTATACTATATAACTTTTCTGCCAAGCATTTTGTATGCTCGCACAATTGGTATATTGATGATGCCCTGCCAGACACAGTCAGGCAGAGAGAGAGAGAGAGAGAGAGAAAAGCGAAAAACTAGAAGCGGATTCCGGTCGACACTGATGGAACCACAGAACGCGAGATGGATGCCTAAAAGCATCGTTGTCGTTGTCGTCGTCGTTGAAATCGTCGGTGCGTATACCGAGTGCCTGGAGGGCTTCTCTTCCAGATCCATGTTTGTTTACCTAGAAAAACACGCTGCTATACGGTGACGGTGAGGTTAGACGTGAGATGGGGTGTTTCTCTACTTTTTTCTATGCTACGCTATTGTATGGTGATGAATGAGTATATGGGAGCATACATATGTGTTTGATATGAAAGTATAGACAATCTCTGGAGCCACATCATCTGTGCGCCACTTGAAAAGCAACGTAATCCGTTTTTCCAGAGATTCCATTCTCAAGTGGTTTGGTTTGCTCTGGCTGCTGCTGCAGTAGCAGCACACAAAACATTGGATATATTTTTCATAGAAGGAAATGGGATATTTTCAGCTTTTTTTTTTTTTTTTTTATTCTGAAGTCGTTTTGATGTCATTTTAAGAAGAGAAGAAAAAAATAAAATAGAACTTTTCTTGGCAAACGCATGTGGAGGTGTCGCTGGGTGTTCCTATGTGACGTTATTATAGTTCTTTTTGTCATTTAGAGTTCTATTAGTGCGTTGACCTTGTGTTGCTTCTAAGTGTGGAAAATGTCACATTGAAGTATGTCTTATAACTCTCTAGAAATAGTTCATCCAAAAATTATTATTACTCTACAAGCAGTCTATAGAAAGTATCTCGCTGGAGATTTGTTTTTGTTTTTTCTGTTTTTTTGGTAAAATATGGTAGATACTTTAAATGGAAATATTTATATTTAGCTACGGATGCATTAAGATTACGAAAATTTCAAAACTTTAAATTGTCTTCTAAGAATTTTAATACGAAATAATATCTGTTCTTCTTTCTTGGGTACGTGAACTTTTTTCTACTGGGAGAGGGGTTGTCAATGTCAACTTAAAAGTTAATAGTTTTTTTTGACAGCCAGTCATTCAAATAATGTTGGTGGTAATGATGAATGGATGAATTCTACGATCTTTTCGAAAAGACGTATGATGAGGGCCCGAAATAGCCCGATGACGTCAAGAATGTTCTTCGTAATTTTAACGCCAAGATCCGAAGGAACGGCACCTTTAGTTTGACAGGTGGAGGATGATTCTTCTGAAAACTGAATCAAACTGATCGACTTTCCAGGGGGCGAACTATCACCAAAGCAAGCACTCATTTCCACATCTCAAGATTCGCATTAAAGTGACTTGGCGGTCTCTATATCAGTTTACTGTTGATTAAATTTATCATTTTGTGATAAATGCTAAAACAGTTTTACTGATGTCGTAAAGTTCCGCGGGAAAAAAAAACAGTCAGGTCACTGATGGTAGTAGCTTAAGTATGGATACCGATATCCATCATTGCACTGTGATGTGAAGAGTACACAATTATGAGAAAACTCAAACTTGACGGCCAGGAAATTTCTGATCGTAATAGAGCAGTTGAATCATTGATAACTAACTGTTAGCAGTTTCGCCTCTGATGTGCTTGTTTTAGAAGTTAATATAACAAAACCCGTTGTTCAATGAAGGCTTATGAGTAATGAGTCAATGCTGTAGGCTGTGAACAGAATTGATGACAGCTGCTTTCCCCATGAGGTCTCTGTGCAAAAAAAAGAGAAGAACTCGGGTTTCTAACGAAGAAGTAGGAGTACGAAAAGTAAGCGATCGAGTATTTTATTGGATGCTTCGGTACATACAAGTAGTTCTCCTTGACGTAATGGTAAGTGTGATGAACTATCACGACTTGGTTTGATTTCCAGCCTATGCCATCTTGATTTTTTCAGGGGTACGAGGAATTGACAAAACCTCCAAGAGCTTGTCAAGAAAAGTGTATCTCAGCTAGCCGATGCAGAATTTATTCAGCCACATTGTTTATCGGGCTTCTTATCGTCATTTAAATGTCTTTGGTCCTATTACCAGGACAGGATTTTCAAAAATTGTGCCTTTGGTATCATTTTTAATCCTAGCAGTGGTATACTGGAAGGTTGTCTCTGAAACTAACTCCTACCTGTAGTCAAGGGTTTCAGTAGAAAGCAGGTAATGAAACTAGCACACACAATTTTTGCCGATAAATACCTCTCACCAGTGCTATGCTGGGTCATTACTTACTACTAGGGTCCTCACTATTACCTGTTGATCTACCAGTGCTTCAGCTTGTTATCTCTAAGTGCCACCAGGGCCTGCAATAGTAGAGCTATAAAAGACTGCAGTCAATTGGTAATGCAGTCAATTCAGTCGCAGGTAATTGGCTACAATTTTAATTGCAAATTAGTACTGCTACTTAGAACTTTAACTGTAAAATAAGCAGCTAGCTGTCAGATCTAAAATACTGACTGTACAGTTAATGAAAGCGGTTAATTGAACAAAATAGAATTCTATTGTTTGCAGCAAACAAATGAATAGTTTGCGAAAAACCTTTGCAAAAAGTTGTTTGTTGCAAAGAACTTCACTTTTGGTGTAAATATACAATTTATTTACAACAAATACAAAATACGCTTAGCAAAAGTTATTTAGTTTGTGGCGCAATATCAACACCCTAGCTTCGAAAGCGAGGGGTTGCAGGTTCAATGACTGATGTTACGCTAAACATTTTTTTTAATTAGTCGTTCGAAAGTGTGTAGCCCAAAAGAATTTAAGAAGTTGAAATCCAAAATTCTTTACCAACAAACGAAAAGTCGTTTGACGCAAATGATTCGTTCTCATATTTTGTTTTTATTCTACATTCTACGCTGATTTTAAATAGATAGAAGATACTCACTTCGTGAACGAGATGTCGTAGATCCAATCACCGGTGTAACTCTGACTATATTTTTTATCGTTCGCAAAAAGTTTTTTACTCAAACAAATTCACCAATTTGCTGCAAACGAAAAAGTCATTTGGGCATTTTTTTCGTTTGCCGCAAACAATTTGTTCTCTCAGTGAAGGAGAGCCGTTTCCAGACAAAAAGAGGATTTTAGATTTGTTATACCTTTTCGATCACAATTTACAATGTATAGAGGACGTTCTACTGGTAGCCTTAATATAACGTTTGGATACGGTTGTTCAGCGTAGGATCTCGTTCTTCAGGTGGACGAATATTTTCACCATCATGGTCCAAACAGAATGGATTTTTTCTGTCTAACAGCGGATGGTTAGTTATCTTTGCATCCAATTAGTAGTATGAAAAAACTTTACTCACAGATTTTTTGCACCTAATTCGGTAAAAGATATTGGTTTAATTTCTCATAATGTTTCGTTTTAAATATTGACACACCAGTTTAGTGTCATACATTTTATATGTTTCGCATTTGTTTATTTCTTATTTTGTTTGTTGAACTAATTACTGTATTGTCTAATTGATATCAAATTCCCAAGTAAATATTGTTTACTTTTAAGTTCATAAAAAAAAACTTCTTCGAATTATCTCTACACAAAACCAAATAACTTACATCAGCGGCAGCGTGTATTGCTAATTCAGTATCTATGGCCGCAAATATTTACATAACTCTTTATACTCCTAGCATCGATTAAAAAAAAAAAAACCACAAAATAGCGAGAAAAAGATAAAAATTGCTCTGATAATTTATCCAGGCATATCACACATAACTTAATTACCCAGTTTTTTTTTGTAATTTTTTTTAAAGGGTTTCAAACACACAGAGAGTAGCTCCTCGTTATTGTGCTTAAGAAACTGTATCTAATATCTTTGTGGTTGAACGAAAAATAGGTGCCTACCAGATTAATTTTAAACCTCTCTTTCTTTCTTTCTGAAAATGTTATGGTAATCTAGAAAAAAAAAAAAAAAAAAATTTACGTAATAAATAAGTTTTGCACTTTGAGGCTATACCATTAAGTTATATCATCTTTTCTTCCGCAATCCAAGTCAAATCAATTCGATTTGGCTTCATTCCTACGCACACACAATTTCATTGATTTGTGTCGTGATTTTGTGTCCAAGCGACATCAATATTGGTAGCTAATTCTAAATGCACGTTGGGGGTACCTACGACTTCTATAATACTTGTGTACAGTGGGTTGGCACATTTGGCTGATTCATTTCAATAATGAGTCACTCTCAATCCCCTAGTCTAGATTTATTCCTCATTTTTGTTTTGGTGATTTGTATACATATTTTGATCTAGCTTACCTAAGGACCGGTATTGGTTCTTTGACAGATATATTTGCATTTTAAAAATGGTAGTCTAGAGTAAATATTAGAAACGGTATAATTGTACTGGACTGGTTGAAGATTCTCACTCTAAGATGACGATTTATAAATTAACTAGCAGACCTGTGCTCTCTGTTCACAAACCAAAATTTAAATCCTAAGCAAGTTTTATTAAAAGTGTTTTATTGGTTGTTGGGTAAGCAGCGCAGTAAAACAAAAACAAAACCGATAAGGTAGTAACAAGCAAGATGGGGATGCTGGCTACAGAGTTTTGAAATATTGAAATGAAGAGGGCGCAGAGTCGTATTGAAGAAATATGCGAAGGATGTGTTCGTTGACTTTTGCTTTTTAAATAAATCACGTTTTGACTATAAAAAAAACATTGAAATAACGAATACTAATAGAAATTTGATTTAATTAAGTAATTTATTTATATCTTCACCATCGCGAAGAATAAGAAAATAATATTTGGGAATTCATATTTTATTTAAAAAAGAAAGCAAGGTAAATCTAGACCACTCCATGTTGATCGTTTCAAGTTTGATTCATTTCAAGTTTGCGAACACACCCTAAGATAGTTTTATTTTGTCATAAATTGCATCAAGAAGAATGAAAATGTTACCAACTTTTAAACATTAAATGTTCAAACCGAGTAAAATCGTTTTATTGTCATTCGATTGCTGTGCTTTCTACCTATCTACCAATAAAACACAGCTAAAATCACATACATATGTATTGTAGGCTACACGTTGGCTGTGTTTTATTGGTAGATGGGTAGAAAGCACAGCAATCGAATACCAATAAAATGATGTTACTCGTTTGAACAACCAATGTTTGAAAGTTGGTACCTTGTTGATGTTTTTTTGGTGCAATTTATGGTGAAATAAAACCAGCTTAGGGGTGTGTTTGCAAACTTTATCGAATGTCATTTTCGATTTGCAACATGGAGTGATCTCGATTTGTTCTTTTATATAAAATAGGAATAGGCAAATATTCTTTTTTTATTGTCCGCGATGGTCAAGATATAGATTAACTTCTTAATAAAATCAAATTTAGAGTAATTTTCGTAATTTTACTTTTTTTCTAATCAAAACGCGTTTTATTTAATAAAACAAAAATCAACGAACGCATCCTTTGCACGTAAAAGTGCCAACTTTCAAATAAAAAAATATTTCTTCAATTCGACTCTGCGCCCTCTTTATTTCACTATTTCAAAGCTTTATAGCCAGCATAGACATCTTTCTTCTTACTGCTTTGTTTTTGACAGCATTCGTTTTGTTTTTGTTTTCCATAGAAAGTTTTACTGCGCTGCTTACCCAACAACAATACATAAAACCTAGAACATCGCTGTTGTAAGAAATTTTTTTAAGAATAAACTGACTTTTCCTGGGAAAAAACAAGAATCCAACAAGCCCATAAGACCCATTCACATACTCATATCTACTCATTTTGTCGAAGGTGTGTGCGTTGTGTTTGAGTTCATTCTAATAACAACACTGATTGATTACCTTCTGTCAATTTTATGTAGATTTTGTGTCAAAGCTTTGAAATTGCTTTTAGTTTACAATTTTGCACGTTATAATTATTCATTCGCATAAATAATAATTTATAAATGTATTGCCAACAAAATGCATATATATTGATTTTAGATTTTAATCTTTAACAAACGACCAAATCCATCTGTTAAACTCACAAAAGTTCATGCCAAACCATTTGACCACAATAATATTAATATATTTATTTGTATGTATGTGTTTTGGTAATAATTTCGATTTTTGCGAGCGCGGTCAAAGTGTGTTGTATAATTAATTGACGAGAATGATTAGTTATACAAATGGGTGTTGGTGTTATTATGGGGATTTTATTTGACAGGCAGTTCATCACGATTTGTATTTATTTTCCAACTAGCGCAGTTTTTTTAATGTATTTTGTATAATAATGGGGTGATTTTATTTTTTGATTAATTTAGGAGCAAAAAAATCGTTGGAAAAGCAGTTGTTGAATTATTATTGATAAAAACCAATTTGAAATAGACTTTATGTATGCTTTTAAAGTTGTGAATGAGAATTATTTAAACTCTGTCCCCTAAGCCCAAACTAAATTGTTTTTTTTAAAAGATGATTATAGCTTTTAAAGTGGATGATTTTATCTTTTGCTTTCTTTTCCATTTCAGACCTATTCAGACTCTATTCAGGTTCGACCTGACCTTGTACAAGCTTAGGAATAAAAAATGGAAAAATATTGGAGTGATATCAGACATAAACTGTATGAGGAAAATTTGTACACTGTGGCGTATACGTACTTTTTCTTGAGTGCATCTTGTTTGACTGTGCAAGTACAGTAGTTTTTGTGCAGGGGTAGGACACTCTATCAAGGAGAAAGAATTATCTTCTAACAAAAAATGAAATTTCCTTTCAAAAAGTACGTATACGCCATAGTGCACACATTTCCTCATACAGTTTATACAAACACGTACTCGTCCGATATCACTATGATATTTATCTTTTTTATCAATTTTACATATACAGGGTGTCCCGTAATTAGTCAAGAAAAATTCAAGGGGTGATTATGGGGTAAATGCTAAGAAAAAAATTGTATAACTTTCCATGCTATTTCCGCTATATTCCACAATATTTTAACAGTAATCCGTGTTTTTTCCACGGTATTTCGCACATATTTTCCGTGACTTTTTACGATTTATGTCGTGACTTTTCACGCTTTCTTACCTTTTTTCTGCGCTATTTTATGCTTTTTACCTTGGTACTAAATACTTTTTTATGACTTTCTTTGCTATCACCCACGGTATTCCACGATCGTTCACTGTTATTTCAAGGTTTTACGTGCATTTCGCGACTTAAAACGCTTTTTCCGCAGTATTATATGCTTTTCCCAGTGGTACTTAAACCTTTTTTTATGACTTTCCATGCTATTTTAACCAGAATTCCGCGCTTTTTTCCACGATATTCCGCGCATATTTTCTGTGAATTTTAACGCTTTATTCCACGGCTTTCTACGCGTATATGAACCATTGTTATTTTTATACCGAGATCGTTCACCAGTATTTCACGATTTTTTCATGGTTTCGAGCGCATTCTAACGTGGGTTCTTACGCGTTTTTTAAACTTTCCACGCTTTTTTATCGGGATCTTATGCTTTTTTCCGGTGGAACTGAATCCTTTTTTTAAGACTTTCCATGTTATTTTTCGTGGTATTCCACGAACTTTCGTCAGTATTCTGCGATCTTTCGCCTTTTTTCCGCGGTACACAGCAAATTTTGTTTTATCTCCTTTTTTCTGTTGTATTCCGCGGTATTTCACTATTCTTCCTGCGGTATTAAACGTCTTTATCGGTGCTACTATTTTAACCATCATCGAAGAATTTCTATCCTATAGTTTGTCCATTTAATATTTTTTTTATTTTTTCGGTAAGCCTAACGCCAAGCATGCAGAATTTTATTGAAAATTTTCATATAACTTGACAACATTTTTTTTCTAAAATTGCATTTATGAAACTTTACCTAAATAAAATTCTTAGCGATTCAAAAGCAACTTTAGTAACAAGTGCAAGTACGTGCATTTTAGTTTTTGGGGCAATCGTACTGTACTGCGGATAGCTTTACAATAAAAAAAAAACACAAAAATTATCTGGAGTTAGCAGACCTCAGAGCTCCAAATTTTGTTAGCAGCTGCTTGGTTGACCAGGGTTTTCTCAAAACAAAACTATAATCAATCGAAAAAATTTAGTTAGTATTAAAGCAATTCATCTGGAAAACTGAAACACATTCATGGTCAAATATTCTAATTTTGCTGCCAATAATTTTAAGTACGTCAGCAAAATTACAATCACGTGAATAAAGCTGTACAATTTTTTTATGAAAATCTGGAAAAGACAGAACAAAGAGACTTAACTGATTTTCCAATAACAGATTATGTACAATTTATCCAGTCCATACATAAAAGATCCAAATAGAACCAAACTATGATATGATCGAATGGTTGCGAAAGTAGGTACGATGTAGGTCAACCAACAATGAAGAATGCGTGAATCGCATATGGATACGTGTGGATGATATTATTCCCCAGAAGATGTGGCATCATTGACGCACGACAACAACGACTACGACTACTGGAGGAAAATTCTGCGGATGAAGGTTTCCTGTTCAATTTCGTGGGTCTTATATTTTCTGGATTCATATCGGAAATGTGTGTTGTATAAGCTCATGATGGAAAACGTACAGTACAGGCAGTATGATGGGATGTGTGCAGACGCAGAGGTATATTAATTATTATTCATGATGTGCCCAGTGATTGATGCATTGCAAAGACCGTCAACGGCACGTCATCAGTAGATATCTATTATTTGGTGCATTTTCGCACAGAATATTGGCACAAAAAAGACTATGATGATGCGCCGCTGGTACCTACATTAAGCCAGAATGAGCCGATTTTACTTCCAATATCGAAGAGTGTTTGGAAATATAATTTCAACAACTCTGACGGACGGACGGACGGGTATAAAGTGAAGAAGAACTAAACTCGTTCAAAATTCAGGACACTGTCTACTCTACTATGACTGCGAAGGAGAATATGAATGAACATTTTGAGTCTCGTATACTCAATTGGGATTATTTGTTTTGAGAGCAAAATGAAAACGATAGATTAATAATTTAAGGATAGTTCAAAACAGGATTTGTGTGTGCTGATGTGATTATTATTATTGGGATTGGTACATGAAAGTGAATAAAAGCGCTGAGGATTTTAGTGGCTTAAAGTTGTCAAAGAAATTTTGTGAATATATTTCAAAGCTTAAAAGTGAAGAACTTTTTCGCATGTTAAGTTGACTATTTTATGCAGGAAACTTATTGTGATGACATGAATTTACGGCAAATAATTGTTATAGAGTGCAGATGATTGTGTTTGAAACGTAGTAGTTGAAGGTTATTTTTTGTGATATTCTCCTAGCTAGAAAGTCATCTGGTCAACCGGTGTCATTGTGATGCACCGTCAGAGTTCCAAAGTTATAAGCTTTGTAATGATGTGACAGCTTTCTAATAATTGCGATGGAATGAACATAAATGGAAGCGGAACCCAAAAAAACAGAACTACTACGTTTTGAAAAAAATTGTATAACCATCTAGTCAAAATGAGTCATTTCTTGAGAATGCCGTTATGATATTTCTGGAAGATTTCAATACGTATCTTCAATACAGCTGATATCGACTCCAACTGTACTTACTGATATGATGTGCCAAGCCATGAGACACACTAGTGTACATTGTAACGAAGCTCATAAGCAAACAGAAACCTTGAGTAGAAATTTCAACTTTGGAAAGTTACAAACTGAAGATAGAACTTGTTAGAATAAAAAACCCTTTCATTAACAAAAGAAAACTAAGAAACTAATAGAAGAAATTCGAAGAATTGTCAAGTAGCTAAAAGAAATTTTGCAGAAGATGTAGGTACAATTCGTAGAACCTTCCCCGATTTATATGTAGTTGGTTGGACTAGGATTGTCTCCGAGCAACCATATCTTAAAGAAAAAAATTTATAAACAGCGTGAAGTAAGTCAATACAGATTCTTTGGAAGAGGCCGCATGTGGAACTTGGAGAGACGATGTTCAAAATTCTGTTGGCATAAACAGTTTTCTTATTAAGTACTATAGCGGCATTTATTTATTGGAGAATAATCTCTGCTTCGTAAAAGTTAGAAGAGTCATCCGCACCTTTCGAAATGGCGACAGAACTTTGGCAGGGTGTCCTTAAAACAACGGCCTCTATTTTTTAGAACTATTTTGGATTTGCTGATAACATCAACATGATGTCAGAAACCTAGCAATTACTTACTGCCAATTTGTTAACCAAGAAGTCAGTGGCAGATGTATTTTGGCCTCGCTTTGCCGAAAACCAGCGTATATTTTTTTTTAGTTTTTTTAACAGAAGTTGCCAAAATCTGCTGGAGTACATCTTGTCATGAGAAAGTGCTTCTCTTCTCAGCAGTTCGGATTCCACAGAAAATTTTAGACCTGTACAGTTTCTGCTGACTAATAACAAGCATGTAGCAATTTCGAAACTGTAGTTCACTTCATCCTGGTTTTCTAGGACAACTGATCCTATGTATTAAAATCGTGTGCGTAGGAAGACAAACCAGGTAGATCTTTTCACTAGCGGTAGTCTGTAGAATCAAAGACGTCAGAACGTGACATTTGATTTTTTAAAAGATTAAAAATGTTTGACACAGCTGTTATCTCTGTTATTTAGGGGTAAATGAGCTATTGAAGAAAAAACCGTTTTCGGAAAGAACCAATAAGTACTGTTTAAACCCAGCGTCCGCGTAACAGAAGATGGAGGATGAAAGCTCTCTTGACGTATTCGAAAAGAAATTTCTTCGAATGATTACGATTAGCAAAAAACTGTCTGCCAAAAACGAACTAACTAAACAAGACGTTCAACGAAGCACTTTTTATTATCAGTAACAGCTTAGACGTCTTGCTGTTATTTATACCATGGTACACTATTATTCCTACAACCTATGTTTTAGGACATAAAATACCAATATTAAACATTGAAAATCATTAAGTTCTTAAAGACTTCTTCTACCATCCGATTTATGTAAGATGAACTTATTTTTTTTATTTTTAAGATCATTGATTTCAAAAACAACATCAAGTTACACTATGTAAGGTAATGTAAAATATATTATCTACTTTAAGCTTTGAAAAATTACGAATTGAACTTATAAAGTAGAAACCCATAAAAACACCATTAAGTGTTTCTTATAATACGCTCCTGGTGCATAAAAACCTGATCTAATAAATAAAATAAAGTAGTTGAGGTAAACTACCAGATTCAAGGTAGTTTGTTGTCTGACTTAAAACGAATTTATATATTTTTGTTTGTGTATATATTTCACCTGGTATGGATGCCGTTTTAACTTAATTTGGCAAAACGAGATCATCGTTATAACCTCATTGTCATTGGTAAGCATCTCCATCTATGAAAAGTATCTAAGCATTCAATTAACTTGAAAGGCGAATGACTGTCTTAAGTCAACCTAACATGGTGACGATGTTGAAACATGTTTTGTTTATTTATTATTTATTATTATTATTTTTTTTTTTTTTTGCAGTAATAAAATTAAAACAAAATTGTATAATACAAAAGTATGCGTTCGTTTAATTTTGTTTTGCTTATCTAGAGCAGAATTATTTATTTTGTTTGCTTCGGAATTACTCGTAACTATCATCTGCCATAGACAATTATGTGACATCATGAAAGTTAAAAAAGAATTCAGCGCAAATTTATCAGGAACATACCGTTTCCATAGATTGGTTACTTTTTGTTTTTATTTGTGGTATAAGTTTATTTTTATTGCATTATGAAAATAATATTCAGGTAAGTTATGAAGAGAATTCATGTAAAAGGGATTTTTTGTTTATCCTGAACAAATTTTATATCACGTTGAAAGTCATGACGCACTATACGAGTATGTTGATGATGATTTGCAAAATAAATAAAAATAATTGAATCAACAGGAATTACTTGTTAGGGTATTTATTTATTTGTGGAAGTATGTATTCCAGATATTGCAATATCTATCTTATCGAATAAGATTTCGATGGCTAGAAAACGGCAATAGTCTTTTTACTACAGTCAATGGAGTGAGTTTTTTTTTTAACTTTCAGTCTTTTTAGTAAAGTTAAACTACTCAATACAGTTAAAAGAGTAATTGACTGAAAATAAAACCCAGGCGATTCAAAAACTATCAACTCACAATAAAAACCGATAAAACCGATCAGGGAGGAGTTAAGACATCTCCAATTCTCGGGTTCTAAGTATTTGCTCAAGAATGTTCGTTGCACTACTTATTATTGATTATTGAAATAGGCACCCAGGCATGTCAGGTGGAAGCAAAATGAGTCAGAGAGGCAACTGGCAGCCTCTTTCAAGAATATTGAATTTGGAGAAAAAATTTAATAAAAAAACATTTTATGAAAGATATTGTCATAAAAATTCGAATCTGATATGTTTGTATACTCCCCATCCATGTCTGCATTTTACTTTTATTAACATTTTCCAGTAGTATTTCAAAATTTGACATTTAATAATCAAACAATTTGAATTCGAACGAGAAACTGTGAAAGGCAAAACAAACAAAAATTGCACGCGAAATTTCATCACAACTCGAACTGAATGCTAAGCTTAACCAGGTTATTTCTCAAGTTTTTATGTGTTTTAAAAAGTGTCACAAAGTAACATAGATCACTCAAAGTTTCTCCAGTTTAAATTACCTATTCAATATTCTTAACAATTTTAACGGCCATATTATTCACATTTCTAGAAACTCGAAATACGAAATACAAAGTTTTCACCAAAACTAGTCTTATTGCTGAATCAATCAAAACTAGTTCAAGAAGCAAATCGGTATTGTTCACATTGAAACTAGTTTTAATTTTTGAAATTAATTTTTAGATCTAGAAAATAAAACTAGTTTTATTGATTCCTCTCATAATTTCCAATGAAAGAGAAAATTTAATTAAACTGTCAGATTCGGCGCGGCTTTTTTAATTATTTACTGGTTTTTTATACCATTTACGAACAAATATCTTCTGTTACAGATAAAAACAAATATTTTATTGAAAATTAAATGTGTTGGTATTTTGTCCACTTTTATTTCGTTAAAAAAATTGTTGACATTTGTTGTTCTTTTTTGATTGGTGAAAGAACTTGTTGTCGTTGCGACTGCGCTATTTCGCATATCTTGTTATGGGTTTCTACCCAATTTTTTATCATGTTATTTCTCTCTTTTAATCGCGGTAATCCACGTAATTTTGAATATTTTTCACTCTTTGTCGCGTCTTTTTCCGCTTTTTATATGGCTTTCCATGCAATTCTCCATAGTATTCCACAATCTTTTACCAGTATTCCTCGATTTCTTGACGATATTCCGCACTTTTAACCACGGTAGTCTTCGGTATTTCATCAACTTCTCATGTTTTTTTCTACACTTTTTAGGGTTTTCTATCTGTTTTTCTTCGCTTTTTTCCGCAGTGTTTTACTATTTTTCCCGCGGTTCTTAACGGTTTTTTCACTACCTCCTATATTATTCTGCTCAAAATTCCACAATTTTTCACCAGTATCATATGACTTTTTCCGGTATTCCACACTTTTTACAGCGGTATTTCGTATATTTTGCTGAGACTTTACGCGCTTTTCTCCGCGACTTTCCGCGGTATTATAAACGTTTTCCTCCTGAATTAAGTGCATTATTTATACTCTACATTCTACTTTTCGTAGTATTACGCGATGATAAAAACAAAAAATTAATAACACAGAAAGAATCGTGGAATTCGGCGTAGTATAACAGAACAAACTGTTATATTCCGCGGTATTTCACGAGTCTTTCTATGTTATTAAACATTTTTTGTGCCACAATTTCTAATTTCGAATTTCTATTTTAATAATATTTACCAAAAATTTATTTTGGCCGAGCACCTCATTCTGTTCTATAAGTATTTCTATACTAAAATTGAAAAAGCGTAAATGATAAATAAAAATCAACAAATCTTATTTTTCATTTACTAAAAACATTTTGTTTATTTTTAATTTTAAATCTTACTGATGGCTTTTTTTATTGCTTTCGTATTTTACAACATAAATATATAAAAATAAAACAAATAATAAAATAACAATAATTTCGTTTTCGCCTTTTTATTTTTAATTTATTACCTAAATAATTAAAATTAATTTGCCAAAAGAATTTACTGACCACATTTAGATCCCCTCTAAACGATTTTATTCAAAAAAATGTTGCAAGAGAATTACACCTACAAATTTATTTTCTAATAAAATAAATTAAAAAACTCATAAATATTTAAACTGTTTAAAATTTTGTGTTAATTTTGAAAATGACACCACAACAAAAAAAAAGTAAATAAATACAAAATATCAACCAAAACTATGCTGCCGAAGTTGCTTCAAAGAGAATTTCGAAACGGATTCCCTCTTTTTAAGAAAGTAGAACATCATTTTTTTTTTCAGTCTCACCTTAAGGTCAATAGAATTTAATTTAGTACAAGCAATTTAAATTGAATAATCGAACAAAACTAACAAGCTTATCATAAATTAGTTTTTTTTATGTGGTGCAACTATATTATTAAAAAAAAAAATTAGAAATAGACACACCATCAAATTGCTCTCTAAAATAATCTGAAACAATAAAAAGTTAAATCAAACTGGAGCATCCCTATACATTTTTTTTTTTTTAATTTGAAACAAAAAATAAATAAAATGAAAATAAACACAATAACTATACGTATTCTCTCTGTCAAAGAGCAATTATTATTATTGCGAAATAAACTATAAAGCCCTCTATCTCATCTATATAACCACGCTCGGAGGGACTTTTATACACAAAAGAACTAAATGAAATGAAAATGCAGTGTCATTATACTTTGATGAGGCTAGCACCCCTAAAGGGCTGGAGAAAGGGGATAACCCTGGGGCCATGTAGTTCAATGATAACACCCTGACAGAGACAACAATCATGGGTGGACTTGATGAGAAAGAATCTAAATGCAGTTTGGTATTGGTAGGGCGCTAAAGAACAGTTGAAAAATCCGCCATTTTGTAATGGGAGAATAAAAACTTATAAAATCTGGGCGACATTAGATGTTGTTTTCAAAATCTAGATTTTATGACCGTTCTCAGAAATTTCTCAAAAGTATCTCAACAAATTTTATTTTTGTTTTATTACCTTGGGCCTTTAATACAAAACTACAAGAAAAATTATAAATTTGTGTATACATTTTTTTACAATTTTACTTATAATACAAATACTATCTAGTAGTTTTAAGTTAAGGGCCCTGGTGTTTCTATGCAAGAGAACAGCAGTAGGTAGCAGAGCTGTAAAAAAGACTGCCGTCAATTGGTAATGCAGTCAATTCAGTCGCAGTTAATTGACTTTAATTTTAACTGCAAGTTAATACTGCTACAAAGTAATTCAACTGCAAAATAAGCAGTTAGCAGTAGGAATTAAAATACTGACTGTACAGTTAATGAAAGCAGTCAATTGACTAAAAGTTAATCAACTGGAGTACTTTTTGACTGGTTTCAAAATTCTTGTCAGTAGATTTTTTTTGTTTGTATTCTATTAACTTAAAGTTACTTTCAGAGCTTTATTTTCCTACAAGAAAGTGTCATGGAAGTGTATGGCGACTAAAATTTTAAACACAAATCTACTGCCTAGAAGACTCAAACCAGTCAAAAATTACTGCAGTTAATTAACTTTTAGTCAATTTACTGCTTTCATTAACTATTCAGTCAGTGTTTTAGTACTGACTGCTGACTGTAGTTTTACAGTCAAAGTACTTTTGTAAGTTAAAAGACTTACGAAATTTTTGTCTTTTTAGTCAATTGACTGCAATACCAAAAAGACTGCAGTTTTTACAACTCTGGTAGGTAGGTACCAGGCGCGGCATTAGCAATAGAATTGAGATCGACTTCCGAATTTTCTTCAACACTCTGGGCCTTAGACAGATACCAGCCAATGTTTCATATTTTCATTTCATAATCCACCACTGACCACTGCCGATGGTAACATCCAGCGGTTTTATTGCAGCTGGAATTGAGTTGAAATACCGACTGTGTACGCTGAGTGTGAAAGTAGAAACATCATTTCTCTCTATAGAATCATTCCAACATGGGGACTGGGGACTGGGTACTGGGGAATAGGAACTATACGAAGCGATTTTAACTTTATTTTTAGATTGCAAACGTTTTCCATTTTTGTTTATTTATTTTTTTTATTTTTCAAATATCATTTGGCTGCGGGAATTGTTTGTGTGTCCGCCTGGGGTGTTATTACAGACAATATCAAATGATTATTATTGCATTTTATTTTTTTGTTGTATATTCAGGAAAAATTAATTACAATTATGATGAACATTGCAGTTGTATTTGATGAGATTGTAAATGTATAAATATACATTTTAGTGCTGGTTTGTTTCAATTTAATTTTTAATGCCATAAATAGTTTTTTTGTGAGTTAAATTTTAGCGCCATGCTTATTTGTTTTTTTTTTTTTTTTTTTGTTTTATTGCAGCTGAATGTGTATGGTGTGAAAATTGTAATATTGTTTGACAGTCTATAATATAATTAGTTTTGTTTTTTTTAAATTGCCATTTCCTTTGGCTGTTATAATGTGAACAAAATATAATATCAAATTAAAATTTGATTTGTTACTGATTCTAATTAGCTATATGGTTTTTAATTTTGCCACTGTAATTAAGTTATTATACAAAAATATCAATAATTAGATGAAAATCAATTTGTAAGTAAATAAATTGAATGTTTTTTTTTGTACTTCTGATCCCAAAAAATTATCAATTTAAATTAAATAACTAAAGTTTTTAAACAATAACTTTAAATTAAAAAAAATACAAAAAAAAAATTATGATGTTAAAGTTTTGATGTGGGACTCCTTATTCAATTATGGTAAGATTCCAAAATTTGTTTTCAAAATCAGAACTTTCAAAACTTTTTGGTACTAAAGTTTTCAAGAGAATATATGCTCAGTTTTTCAAGATTAGATTGATTAGAATTTAACTTGGGACTATTTGCAAATAATTATGAAAAATGGGCGTGGCAGCTAAGAATTTCAAACTTTTCCTTATCTGGCAGCTAAAAATACCCCACATAGTTTCGTGAGCGATGAGACAAACTCTCAAAAAGTTAATTGAAATTATGAAAATCCGCAAAGAAAGTAACCTTTAGTACCTAGGTACTATTTGTTTAAGAAACTGTCGATAATTGGTGTGACTCTGAACAAATCTAAAACATAAAAAAAAATTGCGTGGTAAGGAGTGTCTCTTAAAAAGTAAGTTAAAATTATGAAAACCCCTAAGGTAACCGCCTGGGAGAGAACCAACTGTTAATTGAAAAAAACGAACGCCAGAAGTTATACTTCCTATCATTATTATACATTATTTTACGGAAATATCGTTTTTTGGTACATATTTGTAAGAAATGTAATGAAAAGTTCTGGAAGGGAATTTTTTTTTAAAGAAGCATAATGTACTTTTTTGTGAAATTCAAATATTCCATACAAATCATATTTTATCCACCAAAACCCTGTAATTTGGATAATTTTTGCGTTCAGCCTGTTTGAAATGATCTTTAAAAAGCTTGTAGCTCACCCACATTAATGTTTGATTTTTTCAAAATAACCGCAAGTTTGAAAATGTAAAAATGAAAAAGATAAAAAATTAAATACCAAGGACTTGGACTGAAAAATCTTGTTCTTACTGTTATTCATTGAAAAAACGGTTAAAAATTCTAATTTTTTCACACATGTATAGACAACACGTAAATCTAAAAGTAGTTTTGACAAAACATTTTTTCCATTATTCCCTGATTTTTTAAATCAATTTAGCCACCCACATAAACTTTCAAAAATGTTTGTGTTTTTTTAACCTTAATAATAACCGTTATGGAGCATTTTGAATATAATCTGTATTAGACACCTAATTTTTTTTTTTATTATCTGTCAATGGGCATAATTAGTTTTTCAATAAAACATCAACTGTACCCACACCAACATCGTTTTCAAAGATTTAAAAAAAAAGTTTGATTTTGGAAAATAATTTTTAACTTGAAAAGTTTATTTTGTAGAATTTTTTTCTTAGCTAAAATTCATCATCATTTCAAATTTTCGATTCAATAAAGTTTATTTTATAATTCTGACCCTCATACTTTTCGAAATACACAAAAAGTTTTTTTTTTCTTTTACCCCATTTTACCCTAACTTCCCGGTGGAATTTCAAAAAATCGCGTTTCATCGGAATCTTACATTATACCACCTATTTTTTGGTGTATTAATGTTTTTTCTATCACTCATAGTCTAGAAGAAAATGAATTAGTCAGATTATCAATAACAACGGCCGACTTCTGTAATTGAATAAATTTATTGTGTTGCACACAAAATGCACAATAAAAATAAACAAACCCAGTGCAAAATGTAATGTGTTGTTACTGTTTACCTTTTTATAGTGTATGTGTGAAAAAAAACGAGTAATAATAGGCTGAAAAAGTCTATGTGTTATTACTGGTTGAATATTTTTGTAAACGCTGGTAAAGAAGTATAACTTCAATAATAATGTTTATTTAGGACATCCGAAATAATAGATTTCCGTTTTTGTTACTAATTTTTTATTAAAAAGAAAACCATAAACGATATTTGCAATATTTTTAAATGATTTGAGAACATTTCTAACTTCTCTTGCCAACAAAAAAAATGCTTTTCCTTTCCATTAATTTATATGCAGCACCAATAAGACAAAAAACCTAAAAAAAGAAAAAAAGACAAAAAACAAAAACACTTGTTAGTGTTAATTTTAGTTCTCCATAAAATATGTAAAATTAAAAACACAAAGTATAAAGTACCCGCTTTAAAGAATATCATTTCAGATAAATTCACAAAAAGAATTTAAAAGAAAAGACAAACAAATAAAAAAAAGTTACCTCTCGCAGTGATAATCCGGATTGATCGAAAAATCGAAACATGATTTTCCACTTCTTCAATTCTCATTTACAAGACAATAAAACGCAATATAAGTGAGTTCAACTTATAAAATGTGAACAAAAAACAACATTTAATGTTGCATCGCCATGCCGAGCTGACTCCGCATCGTCAAAAAATAACTTTCGAATAATTTCTTCGTATTTTATGGTCGCATTTTCATATCTTTCGTAATGAAATTGTTTTTTTTTTATTTTATTTTATGATTATGAAATTTTGTTGTCATGTTTGGTTTGGCTTTGAGTGACAGATGGTTTTGCTTCAGCAGACCTGAATCTGTATGTACATTAAGCCTCAGGAAACGTATATTTGGTTTTGACTGATGTTGCATTCCGAGCATCAATAATAAAGTAAATTTTATTGCATCTTTTTTTTGTGTCTTACAACGAATTACACATCGATTATTGTTGTAAAGTGTGGAGAAAGATAAGTGCTGATTTCTTGCAATCAACAAGTCAAGTGCGAAAGGTGATTTCAATTCTTCAATGTACAAACATTTAATGGAAGTAATTTTTTTTACTTGCCAACCTAAAATAAAGAAATTTTACTTAATTATCGAAAATCGAAGTTCGAGTTAAAACAAACAACAAAAAAAAACACTCAAAATTTATAGTTCTGAAAATGATATGATATTCCGAAGAAATCGTAGGCAAACATTTTTGGCCCGATACAAAATTTTTACTGAGCCCTTTGACGATTTTTAATTCGCATATGTTTTGGCAATGTCAGGAGACATAAAAGGATTGCTTCAAGAAATTACCCTAAAACAAATTAATTTTTCTCGAAATAGTCTTAACCCTAATTTCAAGAAAAAAAAGTTAATAGTCAACAAAATGCCAAACAATTCTGAATTCTAAAAAAATTCTAAAGATGTAAAGTGTGATCCTAAAGCTGATGAATTCAAACAGGGTTATGATTCTTTCATTACAAAATTCAACATCGACAAATATTTACTGTAAATATCATGTTTTCATATTTTTAAATCGTTTTTAATACAAAAATAAAACAAAAAAATTTAAATTAAAAAAAAATAACTTCGTTTTTCTTGTATTTTTATATTAAAACAAATGTCAATTTCCTGAAGCATAATGAAGAATCAACAGCTTCTCTATTTTTTTCGTTTGCTTGTTTTTAAATTGTCTTTATGAAAATGAAATGAAAATGATATGAAAATATTTGAAGATATCTTTTGAGAATTAAAGTTGAAGTCAAAAAGAATTTTATTATTTAGACAAAGATATCTCTTCTCTATAAACAAAACGCAAGCAAAGATAAAGCAAGGAAAAAGGCAAAACCTTAATGTAAATTTGAAGACATGAAAACACAATGATGATGGCATCATCAATGTGGACATTTAGAAACTTGAATAGTTTCTCTTAGAAGACAGACAGAAGTTTATTTAATGTGGACATTTTTGTTGGTTTAATGCTATTTTTAAGAGAGAAATTATTAAGTTGACATTTTTATGTTTATAACTTTTTGTCTTTGGTGAGATTTTCTAAAAGAAAAAAAAAAAAAACTTCAATAATGAGATAATTTCAAGAAAGTTTGTTGATTTAAGGAAATAATGATGTCATCGTTGATTTAGCTTTTTTAAATATTTATGTTTTATAATAAGGCTCTTTATTAAATAAAATTAAATAAAACTGCATTTAGTTTAAAGCCTCTTTCAAGTGAGAGCAACAAATGAATTAGCAAAAGAACGAACAAATGAGATATGATACATTTCTTGATAATTTCTATGATAATTTTCTTGACCAAAATTTTAAGAAACTGACTGAGATTTACGTTACGACACTAAAATTTTTATTTAAATTGTTAAAATAAGAAATATTTGAAAAAATAAAAAAAACAAATTTGTAGTTTCGAAAAAAATCTAGTCGTTACGAACAAATTGTTTTGTTAATTATTTCTTATTTTTCATATAAAAATTGAAAATTTTATTATCTTAAAATTAATATAAGTAAGTTTCTTACCATACTTGGTATAGTTATAGTTAAAAAATTAGCTTTAGAAATGTATAAAATCTCATTTGTTAGTTCATTCGCTCATATCTTGGTCTCGTCTCATGTGCGAGGTGCTTTAAGAGCTAGCGAAAAAAAAAATCAACGTCATCAGGTGCAGGAATAATAATATTTCGGATATCGAATGCCCTATTGCTACGGAATAAAAATTGGGGAAGGAGGGAAGGGGCGGAGGTTTGAAAAGCACAAAAACAAGGCTTAAAATTTGGGAAAACATAGACTTTTATAATTCTAAAGGGGGGAAACAAATTGACAGAAGCGCAAGTGTGTACAAAGGGTTGCCAGGTGCCATCAAACATAATAATAAAAATACAAAATATATAAATAAAAGATACAAGGTTAAAAACTGGTAGGTACCTACTATTATATGTTTTGAAAATATCACAATGAAAGCAAATCGGCAGAAGAGTCGGTGGGTGTAAAAGGGTTACCAGAACTCATAAATCAAAGTTTAGAAATGAAAAAAAAAATATTTAAAAACAAGACAACATTCTTGAAAATTAGTTCAAGTGGAGGTGGTATGAATTTGTTTTAAACAAAAATTGGCAGAAATAATGGTGGATTCTATTAGAGTTGCCCAGAAGACATTGAATTTGAAACCTTTAAAAAAAATGTGTACAAAACTTGATAAGCTTAAAATTAATACCCATAATAGTTCTTGCAAATATATATGAATTAAAAGTGACGCCACTATAGCATCAACTACCATAAAACACTTGGGCAAAATTTACGATTAGAAAATTACTAGAGGGCCTCTGATTTGGAATGAAGGTTTCAAAGTGGGGTTGTTAATAGACCAGTGCCAATAATTTTTTTGGAATAAATAAATTTTTAGAAGGATTATGGATTATGGGAAAAATTAGAAAAAATGTTATTTGACAGGGGAAAAAAAATTACCCATCAACAGATTGGGGGAAAGTTGGAGTGGGTATCGAAAATCGTGGTTTCTTACGAATTCTATGTAAAGTAGACCTGCTATCGAAAAAAATTCAACACAAAAAATGTAGGTGGTAAAAAGATCTATAACTTTTGATGGCATTATTTTTCTACATAAAACCTCCAAAATATTGTGAAAAATGTCAAAAACGATTTTTTTTTTTTACTTTTTTTATTTTTCAAAAATAGTTAGATTTTGATAAAACTTGGGTTTCACGTGCATTGCTATACTTTTTACTCATCCCATTTTTATTTTTAGCAAAATAGAAATTTTTGTGTTTTTGACGAATTTATTTTTAAAAAAATTCATAATTTTGAATCAAAAAATAGTTAGATTTTGATAAAACTTGGGTTTCACGTGCATCGCTATACTTTTTACTCATCCCATTTTTATTTTTAGCAAAATAGAAATTTTTGTGTTTTGACGAATTTATTTTTAAAAAAATTCATAATTTTCAATCAAAAAAGTTGACGAAAAAATTTTAGATTTTTGAAAATTTTGAGATAGATTCTTTTTGGGAAAAACATTGTCAAAAACAAAAAAAAACATATTTTTTAGGTCGATTTTTCAGCGAGCAGGGAATAGTCACACAAACCAAATTAAACTTTTAAAAATTAAGAATTGCAATTCTGATGTTACTAGATTCGAATTCAGAGAGTCAAAATCTTTTGCAAAAGTTTAAGTTTGATATTACTGTGATTTACGGAAAAATCGACCTTAAAAATACCTTTTTTGTCTGTTTTTTTTTTTTAATTTTTACAATATTTCTGACAATAACCAAATTTTGTTTTTGTTAAGTCTTAAAAAAAAAATTTAACCAACAAGAAATTTCAAAATTTTTAAAAATCTAACAAGTTTTTCGTTAAATTTCACAAAAAAATCGCCAAAATCACAAAAAATCGATGGGAAGTTTACTTGAGATATAAATCATAAAAAACTAAAATTTTTAACACCCACCTCAATTTTTTTGCCCACTCTGAAAACTTGATTGACACTGGCCAACAATTTTTAAATATTTGATGTAATTTATTAACTTTTTATTGGAAGTTCTACAATCGTGTATAACACCTTTTCTGTTTTATCATATCTCCAGAACGAATGAAGATTATTGTCTTTGGATCAATAAATAGATTAAAAACATAAATTTTGTGGTCCAATTAGCTCACGAAAAACCGAAGGTTAGTAAAGTGACTGATTCTCTCAGCCATTTTCTGTGAGCACAAATGGAGTAAAACCTACAATTTTCTGCCAGTTTTCTTATACCGGCATCGCGTCCTTTAAAATTGTTTATATTTTAAAGAGTGTTGCAAAACTCTTTTTATTATTTCACTTCGAAACGGTTTTTAAAGAACCCTTTTAAATAAAATATACCAACATAAATCGTATAAAATTTTGCCATTGGATACTGGAACAGAAATAATCTCGATTAACCCCCAGTCCACAAAAAAAAATAATTACAAAAAAGTTATTTATAATACAAAAATACCACCACCACATTATAACATGAGTATTTCCAAATTCACTGACCTAGAAATACCCATACAATTCATTCGATTAATTTTCTACAGAGCTCTCTTTATCGGATTTATTTCTATTTTGTAAATTCACTTTAACAAACATTTTCAAGCCAAAAAACAAATAATAATAAAATGAAAACTCTACAAAGTCCCTGGAATTATCGTTCTTATCTCTTGGCCTATCGCCAAAAAAGTTTACACGCTTTTCGTAAAATGGCCTCAAGAGCCTTTTCAGTCCCTCAGTCTATGTAGAAAGCCATAGTCACTTGAAAGCCATATTCCATATAATTTTGGGTTTAAATTTTACCCAAAATTATTCTGCAAGCTAAAATGATTGTCTGTCGTGCACCTCAAGCCTCAACTGACCCCATCCCCCCCCCCTTCCCCCATATAATACCCATGCGGATGGATGGTGTGATAATTTGAGCACATTTATTGCTGGGAAATAAATTTTAACCGAGATAAGGTGATAAATTTTATTATAAACGTGTTTCACTGTGGTGTTTGGTGTTCATTGTGCAAATTTTGTTGTTTTTTTTTTTCAATAAATTTATCACCAAAAAAGTAATCGTTGTTATAGTCGTCGCCATTATCGCCACCGCTAACTTGTCACTCAAATAATACACTCAATGAGATATTGCACAGGTGCAGGCATTAAAAAATCAAACGGAATAATTATTATGTAGATACATTTTGTATCTGGAACGGAACGTGTGTGGTTTTTTTTTTATTTAATTTTGATTTACTCCGAAAAATTGGTTGATTTTTTGACAAACAAGGTGCATGAAACACATAAACGATTTTGCCCTATCGTTTGTTTGAACTTGATATCGAAAACACCGGCACCAAGGTTGAGTCATGCAAGATACTAAAAATATATTTGATTTATTTCTATATTTTTCTTTTTTTTTTGACGATAGACATGAATATATCAATCAAATTGTGGTTTACATTTTTGTTTATCAGTGGTCGCGAACCTGTTTGATGCGTACCAAAATATGTTGGAAAAAAAGAACAATAAAAAGAAAATTTACCTACGACAACATATAGGTACCTACTTTTTGGTTTAAAAATCTCTTATTCAATTTTTGAAACTCTCGTTTGTAGGCTCCTTTCAAATACAAAACGACACGCATAGAATAGGTTTGCCATCAATGTTGCAGGTATGGCATGTTTAGATACACACGAATTCAAAATGGATTTTTTTTTTGGTGGATTGGACAGAGTAGAATGTAGGTATATTTGACATTCATATTTTGAGTTTTCATGTCGTTTTTTTTACTGGAAATTAGGTTGTTAGATTTTATTTGTGTTTTGTAGGTCACGATTTTGCAAACAAATAAATGGTAGCAATTTAAATAGGGTGTATACAAAATACAAAAAAAAAAAAAAAAATCAAGAAAAGAAATAGAAGTTTTGTTTATCGTGTTCGGTATTTTAGATATTCAGATACTTTTATTGTTTACATTATTATACTAACAACATGCGATAAATAACATGACAATGTGCCTATCAATTTAATGTCATGAGTGCTACATGTATCTATAATATAGAAGGCGGAACTTATAATGTATGTCAATTTACAAAGAGAGGAAGGTGCAAACAGTTTTTTTTTTTTTTTTTGTTAATGGTTAATATATGATTTATACTGGAAAATCATGTTGTAGAATTTATAAGAGTGTAGGTCTTTTGAAAAACAAACATAAAATTATGTAATGTTTTCAGATAAATACAATTTTGAGGCAAAATAATTTGTTCATGAGGACCACTATTGCAATCATAAAGGGTTTTCCAATAAGATGTGTTATTTTGAATAGCTCGCTATTTCGGTAGCTGTCACTTTTGAAGCTGTCATTTTTTGACATTTGACAAGTAAAAACTACGCTTTTAATAAAAATGGAACGATACACGCTTCAACAACGCATTGAAATTATTAAAATTCACTATAAAAATGGTGAAAATTTGGCAGAGACGGTTCGTAAAACTAAAACATTTTTGGGTCGTCGTGAAGCACCTTGTCGGACCGCAATACAGAAATTGGTGGACAAATTCGAGCTGTTGGGACAAGTTAGTGATGTGAAGAATAAAACCCGTGCACGTCGCTCAAGAACAACTGAGAATATTGCTGTTGTAGCCCAAAGTGTTGAAGAAAACCCAGGTTTGTCCATTCCTCGTCGTTCTTTGGAATTAGGCATTCCACAAACGTCATTACACCGTATTTTGCATAAAGACTTGGGTCTTAAGGCTTATAAAGTTCAGTTAACACAAGAACTCAAGCCGGCTCGGCTGATCATCAACAACGTCGTGTCTTTGCTGATTGGGTCCTTGAAATGCATGAAAATGAACCGGAATTTCATCGAAAAATCATCTTGACTGATGAGGCCCATTTCCACCTCGGAGGCTACGTCAACAAGCAAAACTGTCGCATCTATGGCTCGGAAAACCCAAGAGTTATTGTTGAAAAGCCTCTCCATCCTCAACGCGTGACTGTTTGGTGCGGTTTATGGTCCCGCGGGGTCATTGGACCTTACTTTTTCGAAAATGAGGCTGGAGCAACAGTTACGGTCAATGGATTGCGCTACCGAGAGATGATTAATGATTTTTTATGGCCTAAATTGGATGGTATTGATCTGGACAACGTTTACTTTCAACAAGACGGCGCTACGTGCCACACAAGCAATGAAACCATCGATCTTTTACGGGAAAAGTTTCCGGACCGTGTTATCTCTCGAAGAGGTGATCACAATTGGCCACCGAGATCTTGTGATTTAACACCTTGCGACTTCTTCCTTTGGGGCCACGTGAAAGATAAGGTCTACGCCAACAGCCCAGCGTCGATTCAAGACCTCAAAGATAAAATTCGTGAGGCTATCGAGGACATAGGGCAGCCACTTTGCGATTTGGTTATGGAAAATTTCATGAAAAGGATATGGTCCTGTAAGCGTGGTCTTGGAGGCCATTTGGCTGATGTTGTGTTCCATTATTAACGGCATACCTTCCTCTTTATAATGAAATAAATATCCGATCATTTATCTCCAAAAATGTTTATTATTTTTTATTTTTTTGTCATTATATTCCTGTTTTGTTTTTCATTTACAACAAGGTTAGAAATACTCTTGCTGTTTTGTATTTTCTATACAGACAATTTTAATTATTTTTTAAAACAAGTGTCTCCAACAATTCTGCCCAATATGCTATTTAGCTTGGAAAAGCCTTTTCAAAAAGACCTACATAAAATACCTACAAAATCTATAGCTACATTGAAAACTAAAGTTTTCCTAAACATTTTTCCTAATCATCAAGTCTATGAAAGAACTTATATTCTAGAAAAGATAACATTTTCTTAGTGGCAAAGAATGTTGTGCAACATGTGCCAAAGCCGCCTTTGAGTGGCTTAATCCCGTTTTAGGCATTCTTTTATCGTGATAGTCGGGGGCTCGTGCCGGATAGATTGGCAGTCTCGGTAATCTACTCGTCAGGGTGCAGAACCTTAGATAGGTGGTTCTTGTATAACCGGGACGTTATCGCAGAAAGTGGAGCTGAGTGCCTTCGATTCAGAATGACTTTATCCGAAAGGTACCGAAAAGATAGGGTGAAATAGGAGAACCAGTTTTTAATGGTTGAATGCATTGTTACGTCTTGGACGACTTACATAGTTTTATGTGTTTAGTTTTGAGTAGGGGCAGTTATGGTAGCACAAAAAATGTACACATAAAAAGTACAAATAATAACTTTCAAAATAAAAACAACCGACCTGAAATTTTAGACTTTTCATATTTTCTCGTGAATGCCCGTGAATCAAATTTAAAATGGGGACCACCAGCTTTCAAAAAACAAAAAGAATCATCAAAATCGATCACTCCAGCCAAAAGTTCTGAAGTAACAAACATAAAACAAAAAATAAAAAAGTTACAGTCGAATTGATAACCTGGTCCTTTTTTGAAATCAGTTAAAAATACAAAAATCACAAAAAAATAAAAAAAAACGCTTCCTGTGGATGTTTAAGTTGTAAAGTAGTTTAAAGTAGTTTTTTTTTTCAATTTATTTAATATTTTGATTTTTTTGACCAAGGCATCGATACCGAGTTTTTTGCAACTCTTTCTTTGTTAAAAAATAAAAACCTTAAAATGTTAGCATTAAAAATAGTTTTTAAACCCAAAAAGGTATTAGTATTAAAATCATGGACGAATTTAGAGCACCCACCAAGGGCCTTACTTACCCTCTATATAGATAAGTAGGCTACTCGTAGTATTAATGAACTATTGTCCAGTTTTAAGATGAAGTAAAATAGAAGTGAATTTTAAATATCATGTAAAAAGTCATTAACACTTTTCCTGTAACGGTAGCCAATTATGCAATAACAAAGAAAAACATAACAAAATTATAAAATTGTGTTTAGTGACATATGCTGTTACGTTGGTGAATTTTACAGTAACGTTGCAATGAGCTACAAAAGTAGATCATTCAATTAGGAGTAATTCGCTTTTTAGCTGAGTTATAGAAATTTGAAAAAAAAAAGAATATAGCAATTTACGTTATAATCAAGTTTCATCAAAATCTAACTATTTTTGTAAAAGAAACAAAAAAAAATTATTGTAAGGTTCCTAACTATAAATTATTTATTATTTTATTGTATTGTTAAAATGTTTTGGTAACAACGGTATAGAAATGAGATTTGGCCGTTTTTGAGGTCATATTGTCTCTAACAATAACGAGTAATTCAGGAAGTGGGATCCAAATAAAAGCTAGTTTATAGCTGGTAGGTATTTTAAAAGATTAATGTGGTTTACCAAGTGCTTTTATTCTATTTATTTATAAACAGTTTGAATTATCAGACAAGTTCCCTTTTCGATATTTCATATTCAATTGCTGTTATCAAATGAAACATGCAAAGTAATCGTACAATTGATATCTTTTTTCTCAATTTAAAAAAAAAGTCTCCAGATTAAAATTCACCGCTTCTGATGTGACTCAGAAGCAAAAACACAGCTGATAACACACTTAAAGTTGGTTCAGCTTATCTACATTTTTCAGCCTTGAAAATCAGGTGAACTGACGTAGATAAGCTAACTAAAATTTTCATAGCTAATACCAGCTAGATTATGAATGAATAAAAACTCACATAGGCTACGGTTCTTTTCCTAACGTGGTAGTAAAAATAATTTTTCCTATTTTTTACAAGGCTCTTGCTCAAAAATGCTAAGCAGGCGTTCATTGTGGTGATTTTTGGAATTTTCTAATAAGTAAAGGGTTTTCCAATAAGAGGTGTTATTTTGATATTCAAAGAAAATTTTTTGTAGATAAATGATCGGATGTTTATTTCATTATAAAGAGGAAGGAATGCCGTTAGTAATGGAACACAAAATCAGCCAAGACCACGCTTACAGGACCATATCCTTTTCATGAAATTTTCCATAACCAAATCGCAAAGTGGCTGCCTTATGTCCTCGATAGCCTCACGAATTTCATCTTTGAGGTCTTGAATCGACGCTGGGCTGTTGGCGTAGACCTTATCTTTTACGTGGTTCCAAAGGAAGAAGTCGCAAGGTGTTAAATCACAAGATCTCGGTGGCCAATTGTGATCACCTCTTCGAGAGATAACACGGTCCGGAAACTTTTCCCGTTAAAGATCGAATTTCATTGCTTGTGTGGCACGTAGCGCCGTCTTGTTGAAAGTAAACGTTGTCCAGATCAATACCATCCAATTTAGGCCATAAAAAATCATTAATCATCTCTCGGTAGCGCAATCCATTGACCGTAACTGTTGCTCCAGCCTCATTTTCGAAAAAGTAAGGTCCAATGACCCCGCGGGACCATAAACCGCACCAAACAGTCACGCGTTGAGGATGGAGAGGCTTTTCAACAATAACTCTTGGGTTTTCCGAGCCCCAGATGCGACAGTTTTGCTTGTTGACGTCAGTCAAGATGATTTTTCGATGAAATTCCGGTTCATTTTCATGCATTTCAAGGACCCAATCAGCAAAGACACGACGTTGTTGATGATCAGCCGGCTTGAGTTCTTGTGTTAACTGAACTTTATAAGCCTTAAGACCCAAGTCTTTATGCAAAATACGGTGTAATGACGTTTGTGGAATGCCTAATTCCAAAGAACGACGAGGAATGGACAAACCTGGGTTTTCTTCAACACTTTGGGCTACAACAGCAATATTCTCAGTTGTTCTTGAGCGACGTGCACGGGTTTTATTCTTCACATCACTAACTTGTCCCAACAGCTCGAATTTGTCCACCAATTTCTGTATTGCGGTCCGACAAGGTGCTTCACGACGACCCAAAAATGTTTTAGTTTTACGAACCGTCTCTGCCAAATTTTCCCCATTTTTATAGTATTATTATTAATAGCGTAGTTTCTACTTGTCAAATGTCAAAAAATGACAGCTTCAAAAGTGACAGCTACCGAAATAGCGGGCTACTCCAAATAACACCTCTTATTGGAAAACCCTTTATTATAAAACAAAAAAATATTTGAAGTATGCAGGTATACTTTCCTCCATCTAATACATTAAATCCAACGAAGACATTGATTGATTAAATTAAAAGCGAAGATAAAATTATATGTGTCCGTCATAAAGACTAAAAGGGCTTTAAAGCTTATTTATAATGTCTATACTTAAATATAATATAAAGATAAACAAAATTACAGAAAAATTGTATTCGTATAATGCTTCAATTCGGTGTGTTCTAACTTCTAACATTAAAAGTGGATGTACCTACATACAATACCAACTTGTAGTATAAAATTTATTAACAAATCAAATTGATACCGTTGTGTGACTTAACGACCTTTATCCTGTGTAACATGCCTTGCATCCATAAAAAACTCACCCAACACACCAAAGTGTAATAAAATTGTTTTCAATATAAATAACACTGACGACGAAAATGAGACCCTAATTAATGAAATAAGACACTAACTTTTGCTCTTGTCAATCTGACACTTTAATATTGGAAAACATCCGTTACAAAGGGTTTTTTGTTACTCTTTCCATCCATTCATTTTCTCAAATTCACCTTATAACTCTAATTTATTCCCCTCAATAAAAACCGAAACAATCATTAAAAGTTGACTTCCGATTTCAATAGGTTAGGACGTCGTCGTCGTCTTTGTTGATAGATACAAATACTGTTTAAAGGTATATGGCTTATAGCCCCGTCCTAAAACTTAAACAACAGTAAGCAAAGAAAAAAAAAAAGAAACATAAAAATAGTCATCAAAGGGAAAAAGTGCCCATAACAGAAAGCAAAATGTCTTGTCTAATCAATCCAATCAAACGAACATGGTAACGACGGCAACAAAATAGAAAACAAGAAATTAAAACTCTTTCAGTGAGTGATAAGGAAAGTACCAATATGTACCCGCTGAGACTATACCAATACCGATATAGAAATGGAGTTCGGAACTTTCAATGGGCTTCTCATGTCAAACATTGTAGAGACTATAAAGGAAAATACAAATTTAACAGCCCAGTCATATTGGCACATACAGTGGGGCAGCAAATTTATCTCAAATTACTGCAGTTTCGGTTCGGAATAAATAAACTTTTACTTATGAAAAGATTCGCAGTTTATTTTACATCGTTTTTTATCCTCCTGTATCCTGTACTAAATATGCTAAGCCTTTTTAATTAAAAATTAAATCATGCAGTTTTAGAAAAAAAATTAAAAAAGCATGAAATTCAATTTTCAAATGACGAAAACAGTTTCTTAAATTTGTTTTATTATCATTTATCAACATCTAAAAACTAAATTTTGAAAAAAAATATTGAGTCTTTTTCAAAAAAAACATTTAAAAAATAAATTTAAATTTTTTTTTAATCCAAAAAAATAATTTTCGAAATTATTTTTACCAAACATTTTTTCCTTTCATTTAAAAAAATGGTTGAAAACCTTTCATTTAAAAAAATAGTTGAAAACCTTTCATTTAAAAAAATGGTTGAAATTGAATGAGTCATGAAGGAGAAAATCAGAATTACAAAACACGGTTCTATGGCAGGTACCGTTAATACCGCTTTTTGAAAAACAAAATGGTTTTCATTTAAAGATAAACCTTATCCAAAAAAAAATTACCATGATTTTTTTAATCACAATCGTTGAAACCAATTTTGAGATAAATAAGTTTTTCTAAAACCGGTATATGACAGGTACCGTTATTTTTGGTAGAAAAAAAAATTCAAAAAACTTCAGGGGATAGTCTCCAAAAAGCGCCACCTACCAAGTTTGAAGTAAATCAACCCATCCGCTTAGGCTGTGGCTTCTGATACATACAGGCAGACAGACGGACAGACAGACAGACAGAATTGTCGGACACACTTTTTTCACATTTTCTATCATCGGGCATTTTTTTTTAAACTTTGCCAATTTTAGTAAGAAGGAAAAAAGTTTTTTTTTTACTTTCGACGAAATTTTTAAAACATGATATCTCGGAAACTATCTTACCGAGAAAAATAAAATAAATGTTTTTTGGCAGAAGCTATCATAATGTTTTTCATCAAAAACCTACATTTTGGTCATTTTAAGTGTTTATGGAAAAGAGTGTCAAAAACTTATTTGCAGAAAGTCGTATTATCTTAAAATTTTGTCTGAAATCCTTTTCGATAGCTTCTAACATTAAAAAGTTATGAATAATAACTTTTGACGCTCACTCAATCTGTCAATGGACTTTCCCAGTTATACTTAACACATCACAACACCAACTCCAAATCTACAAATAAAAAAAAATATGCTCCACATTTGTATTTTGCATTCGTATTTCACTCTCACTCCCACTGTACATACAGAAAGATAAAACCATGTCCGCAAACTTCCCTAAAAGCACATGACAAAAAAAAAACCCTCTGATTTACTGACGTAGTAAATATACCTTCTCCATTTGGAAATCCAATACCAATTACATGCAATATATGGCAGGCCCGTCATCAGAATTGTGTTAAGGAGGGAGTTAAACAAAACAAATATTTGGAATTGATTAACAGATTGAACTCGAAGTTGGTGGTTATAACTTGTTTGGATTTTTTAGCAAAGTTTAAAAATGCCAGAACACACGGAAAAATCATTCCATTTTATTCCACAATTAGTTTACATATAACCCCATCATAAATTTGTTCCCCCTTAAACTAAGAACAACCTTCCTTTACCTACGTGCCTGACAAGTGGCGTTTAACCACAAAATCAAAGTCATTTTAATTACCACTTGTCTTTGGTTGATAAGGTTTTTCTATTTATAAACCGATAAAACACGCCACTTCCGATTTATCCCAAGTGACGCGTGAATCAGCCCTCAGAGCTCCCCTTTAATGTCATCATCATCTCATTTACTACCTTAAGTGGGTAGTCAAAACTGAACAGTTAAATACTTCACTTTTGATAAGAACAACAAAAAAAAAAGAAAAAAACGAGTGAATACAAAAAAAAAAGTCTGTTAAGTAGTCTTTTCAACAAAACAAAAGACACCAAGATAACGGTGATGCGAGGTGGACTTTACTAAGGTGTGCTGTGGTGTGTGTAATCTGATGGTATGACATTTATCTGAGGATCTGGTTGGATAATTTTAATTAAAAACTTCCCCACAAAGGCGATTTCTATTAGCAAACAAAAAAAAATCTTTATTTTCTTTCATGGAAATTAAAAACAAAATAAAGTGAAAACCCTCGTCAGGAAGGATTCACTCTTTTTTTCAATCCTGATCTCTGACCCTAGTTTAGTCAGGGATACAACAATAGTGACACCCTTTTTGTTTTCTTCTGTACGGTGTTTTTATTATTTTTCATTTCGTGACTGACAGATTGATTAAAAAAAAAAACAACAACAAAAGATGAAGATGGCAAGGCCATCTGTCAGTCAGATGTAATTGTGGTTTTATGTCCTTTTTCTTTTTGATTATTATTATGGATGCCTTGAAGTTATTTGTTTGAAAATTGGGAGGATGATACTTTTCTTGAAATATTCTTGTTGAAATGGATGCAAATTATTTTAAAGTTTATAGAAGCAAATCGATCAATTTATATTTTATCTGTCAAATGGACAGACGTCATCCTAATCGTTGAGGTGAAACAGAGATATCAGATTGGTTGTTTTGAGTTTTGGGTTATTTTATCATTTTATTTTAGAATTTCATTCTCAGATAGATTTACTACGTGACTTGAATCTCCCAATTGAATACTTTGTCAAAATAATTTTATTTAAATTTATGCTAGAAACTTGATTGAGGTTTAAATGGAATGGGATGGATGGCACCAGATACTTTCAATAACCTTGTCGACTTCTAACAGTTAACAGCTGATTGTGATAAATGATTGTCGGAATTGATTAGATACGAACATATATACTTTTTTTTATTAGACATAGATAACACTGTGAGGCTTAGAAGTACTAGTAAAAAAAAAAACAAAAATAAAACTTAAACTAAATAGAGCTCTACTACTATACTTTTATGTGTAATATTTTCCCATCGGTTTAACCAGTTAGAAAGAACCTTTCGTAGTCTGGTTTAAGTCTTTGTCTTTGCGTCTTTGGGTCTGGATTTTGCGGCATGTGCTTCATGTGCGTGTCTTGTAAGTTTTTTTTTTTTAACAGGACAGGCGATTTAAGAACAGGGCTGTCGGAGTGACTAATAAGAGAATAGTAGTAGTTCCTCTCGAATGACAGTACTATTGTATATTTTACTGACAAATATATTGTTTTTTTTTGAAAGAATAATGTATTCAATATTTACTGAATCAAGTCCCCTTGACAATTTTATAAGATTACACTTACAAAATGTATTGCACTGATTGTAAACTTGGCAGCACTTTTATTTGTTGGATTCAAAATTATCTGTAAGATCATTGGGAAGGAAATCGTTATGATTTTAGCATTCTTAAAAAACTGTGAAGGTATATTCTATTTTTTTTTTACGAAAAAAGTGACACTTTAGAGTGTTCTTGCTCTTAATTGGATAAATATTTTGTTTGAAACGGAAATAAATACATATTTGCAGTATTTTTAATCTGAATTATAAGCTCCCGAGAAGCTTAAGCAAACAGTTCTAGATTATGCTTTGTTTTATGTGAATAAAATATAGAATTCACTAAATTTTCTGAGCTAGAAAATGCCAGCTAAAGCTTTATATTTTTAGCCCTTATTCCTTTATTCACATGTTTCATAAAGAACTGGAAACAAAAGGAAGTGAGTTCTAAATTTTTTAATTAAAGTTTATTATGATACACTCAGAAAAAAAGCATTTGTGTCCTAAGAACTTATCATTGTTGTAAGATTGTGCGGAATAAATATTGTTCACTCAACAAAAAGTTCTTGGAGCAACAACTAATTCTTAATTTTGAAGGAACCAAAGTGTCAGTTTTACAATCAAGTTTTTGATAGAACAATTTTTTACATTGTTAATCATTTTAAAGAAAGGAAAATCTTTAGCCCATTAGTAAAATTTTTGTGTCAACCCGTCAGTCCAAATACTTGTTTTTGAAGTAACAACTACTACCAAGGATAAAAATAGTTGACATAAGAATAACCTCTTGGGTCAAGACATAGAAATATATTTTCTTGGAAAGATGAGGAGCCATATTGAAGTATGAACGAAATGTCAAATTTGTACATTGAGGGCCAACATAATTCTTGGAAAAAATTTGATATTTGTTGAAGAAAAATAAATAATTTGAATTTGCATTTTTTTTTACGGGCTTTTTATTTTTCCGATGTAAAATGTGTTATTTAGTAGAAACAATTTTAACCGAAATAAGATTTTGCTTTATATAATATTTGAAAAATAAAAATAAATAATAATAAAGCCACTATTAAAAAAGTAAGAATAATAAAAGCAAAAAACATTTTTTGAGTTTAATATCAGGAGAGAAAGAAAAAAGAAATTTTAATAAAAAGAAAGCAGGAAAGTATAGCAAAACAAATAATTTGTTAACATTTGTTATTATAATTTCCTTTTTTTTTATTATTCTAGTACATTTTCTTAATTTCTTGTTGAAATAAGTGATTATGGCAGCATTCTAAAATTTTAACACTTGACCTTGTTGAGTTGAGAATTTTAAGTACTTGGGTTAGTTTTAACGTTGTTGGTCCAGAGTATAAAATTTTTAACATTACAATTTTTTTTGACTTCAAAATTCATGTTTTAGCTTTAGATTATTTTTCAATTCACAAGACCCTATAAGTAGGTTTAGGTCCTACTTGTTGGTAGTCTTTAGCAGTCTTTCTTCATTTTTCTTTGTCGTTCATTACAAAACAAAATCTAATAATTGTTTGTAGGCGCCAAAGATCAATAATAATTGGAATTAAATCTGTCACCACTTTAAATGTTGTAACTCTTACACTTTATGGGTGTAAAATAAGTTAAGATTTTTAATCTTATCTTTATTCATTCATTGCGACAACGATTAATCGCTGATAATGCAAACTCAGTAGCTAGCTGTTAAACAAAATGTAAACAATAGATATCCAAATGGTCATTTCCTGGTTAAATCTACCTGAAAATCCTTGTCACACTACCATATTTGGAAATATATTGCTTAATAATATAAACTGGTGTTAAACTTTACAAAAACCTAAGTGAAGTTAGAAGTTAGAGATGACCGAATATGCTATTTGTTTGATTTTCAATAAAGATTCAGACCTACCTAATTTAAAAGAGTCAGTCTAGAAGAAAATTTGAAAACCAACGTTATCGTTTTTTTTTTCGTTAACTTTTTTTTCAGATTAATATTTCCTGACACCTTAACACACTATATCCCGCAAGCTTTCAAGGTAGGTACCCAATCCGCAATGATATGTTTATTTTTCTCAAACGACAGCCCTGTCGAAAATATAAACAAAAGTCCAACTTGGGGTTTATTGACGTTCTTGGAATAAGAAAGAAAAACAACAACAACAACAAACGAATACGAAATACGAAAAAAAACTCAATAAATTCTCGCCCTTAAATTTTTCTGAGATCCCAGATACTTTCTCAGGTAAGAAACAGGACAGACAGCAGAGCAGCTGCCTTGTTGATTCCCATTTCGTACTTTTGTTGTTGTCTTGCAAGATTATTTATCGTACCTTTCTATAGGTAAGTATTAGCACACACAGGCAGGTACCTTTACCTTTTCTCATGCAGACTCATGATCCTCTTCCATGAGTGTGCAATGTCTGTAATCATCTTTTTTTTTAACAACAAGCTAAAAGTATCTTTCGGATACGTTACGATATAAAGAAAAATATCTTAAAGTAAAGTATCTTTTGCGATCATTTTCAAGTTTGTTTTTTTTTTCGTTTCGGCTTTTAAATTGTATAGATTGGAAATTCATCGAATAACTATTTAAAGGGGCGTTTTTCGTTTCAAGAAATGCGAAATTACCACGTTTAACAATTTTCTACTTACATTGAAGTACAATTTTGATGAGAATCCGATACAACCTAATCCATGGCTTAAATACAACAAGATACTTTTTTGTTTTATTAATTAATTCTTCTTCTTAACTCACACTTCTTTGTTAATTTCGATAAAAAAAAACACACACACTTTAAATTTATAAATGCGAAAACTATTTTCACTTGATCGCGAATGAAGATGATGGTGGCAGGTTGGTTATAATAGGGTTATGGATAGATCGGTAAACCTATTCGATTTTTTGCAAAAGAAAAGATACAACAAAAGCAAATAAAAAAGATGAATAAAAAAAAACTTCACACAATAAAGGTAGCTAACACTTTTGGAACAGGTTAAGTGAAAGGTGTACTAAACTAACGTAGCTATGTACTATACCGTGTACGTGTCGTATTTTAGTGGATCTTTTTATTTCTCATTCCTATTTCCACATAAATTTCACTCTCTTTTGTATTTCTAGTTGTTAGAAAGATACAATATATTAAACAGGCCTTGATATTATTTATATTTTTATTTTCTTGATTACGGATGCACTCACTGTATTACTAAGCGACTGAAAGACGCCTTGAACTTTTTTTTTATTTATTGTTTGTGATTATTTCCTTTTTTTTTCAAATAAAAAATAAACAAAAACTAAAGTAAAACAAACAAAATAACAACAACAAAAAAAAAAAAAAAAAGAAGAAAATCTATCTCTGATCACCGACGATGTTTTTTCTGTATCCAAAGACGAAAAGTCGATTGCGCCGCGTTAAAGAGTCGAACTCAAACTGAGTAAAGATACTTTTTTGTACGTTATTCGTTTGAAAAACCATGTTTCACTCAGTATTTCACTCAGTGTGAGTGAGCTTAAGAAAGTTATTTTTGTGCAATAAGAAGAGTTTGAGTGAGTTTTTTTGTTGTTGTTGTATCAATTGAGTGAAAAAAATGAGTTTATTGCTTAGTTTTATTTTTGTGGAAACAGCTGTTGCTCTGTTTTTGTTGTAGTTGTTTGTGTTTTTGTGTATATGTGTATATGGTGCAATTAAAGTGCATTTACCTGAATTTTTAAAGGTATTTGCTTCTTGGAACGATCTTTAATTTTTGGGGGAAAAAAACATAACGTAAACGACAGACACAACATTAATAGGTAATTTATTTTCATCATGGCAGAGAGTAAATGGGATAAACAGACTTTTATTGACATAGAATTCATGTAAATATTATGAAACTAGGAGACTGGAAAATAATATTCGAAACACATGTTTTTTTTTTTTTGTTATCTCAGGCTTTTGGTTGAAACTCAATTTTTCTGTGCTATGTATCCGTGCCTACCTTTTTTTTCTATTCCGAGAAAGTTGATATCGAAATTCAAATTGATAAGATGATAGGTAATACTTATTTTAATTTTGAATTAATATCGATATACCTACCTACATTTATGTACCTATTAAGTTAGTGTCGCTTGTGATTATGCAGCGACAAATAGAAGAAAAAAAAACAGACTTTGGTTCGGTAATGTGTGTTATCAAAACAAAAGGTTTATCATCTTGTTTGGGATGACATTTTATACGATTTCTGAGTAAAGAATGAGAATGGTGTTATCACTATTCTGTTGAATTAAATAAATTCTAGAAACAAAATAATGAGAATTGAGTATTTTTTTCCTCTCTTTGAGCTTAATTGTTATGATTTACTCGTTATTTCTTGTTTATTTATATTTGCGATGAGAAAAAAAGAATTTTTTAATTTTTTTTTTAACCTCTTTGTTTTGTCATTTGTTTGTTGTTAATATTTTTGATTCGATTATTTTATTGATCATCGGAAAGGTCTTAATTCAAATTGAGTATTGAAAGCAATAGGTTTACCTTACCTAGTCTACTTACCTGCATGGGAATGTATGTGTAGTGTATTTGTATGAGCACCTAAAAAGAGTAGAGCCTTTTTTGAGTTTTTTTTTCAAATCACTGCTTGCAACTAATGGTTTATGCGTAATGGTCTTCGAACATATTCAGCCCTATTCTGAATGAAAACTCCCGGGGAAATGTTTTTGGGAGAAGAGCTCACAATCGAAAAGTTGCAACCAATTTCGTTCTTTTTTCACTTTTACGTTATTCTGAACACGAGGGGAACAAATAACAAGCGAAAACATAATGAAATTCCGGGAATATTTCGATTTGGAACCCTTCTCCCGAAAACATTTCCCCGGGAATTTTTGTTTAGAATAGGGCTGATTGTGATCTGGTCATTTATTTTAAGCTACCTAGCTTATGAGAAAAAAAATCGAAAAGCCACTCTGAAAAATGCAACTTATTGCAAAAAAAATACTTAAATTAACCTACTCAAACATGATGAACTAATTATTTTGGTAGGTAATTATTTATATTGATTCAAAAAACTGTAACAATAAACATATTTCAAGAAGATTTGAAGCACCAGGTAAGATGAATAAAAAATTGATATTTTGTTTCTGTAAACTTTTATTTAAATTTAAAATTACGATATTTAGTAATGTTAAAAATTAATGTCTTAAATCAAGCTGCTATTATTGTATTTTTTGACCATTTGATTTGCAGTTTTTGAAGTAGAAAGCAATCGCGGAATGATTTTTCGGGTGGGTACAATAGGTATACTTATGTACTTCTGCTGTACAGCTAATACTTTCTGAGACAAATGGATTTGAAAATGCTGCAATTTTAAATACCTCTGTGTTATCTGGGTTCCTTTTATTTAAAATGTATCCTTCAATTGTTAAAATAATAGAATTATCTGTATCGTTTTCTTGAAAAAGATTGATTTTGTACCAAATAAACTTAAATAATATATAAAACTCAAAAAAAAAAAAAATAAAAACAAATCGGTGAAACTTATTGAAAATTGATTAAATTATTTTTTTTTAAATTAAAACCGTTAAATTTCCATACATTTTTTTAAATGCATTTTTGAAGATCAAGGTTTTGCTCTAAAGTTTCCTTCCATATTCATTAAAATCGGTTGAAATGCAGCTGAGCATTAGACAAAACACCATGAATTTCCCATACAAAATGTAAGCAAAAATTTGAAAATAATTTAGCGAGTTGGAAAAATTTAAATAAGAAACTGAAATTTGGTGAGAAATTTGTATTTATTGCCTAGAACAATATTCTGTCTGTTCTCTTAGAATCCAAAATATCAAATACATACATATACCAAATATAAAAACTATAGCTGTTTCAAACAAATTTGCGGATATTCATCTCGATTACCGTTAGTAATTAGTAAATAAGAAGTACCTTAAATATAATTTAATATATTTTTGATTGAAAAAAGACTGGCTCTCAATTTTTTCACCTGACTGATTTTGACTCATATATGGGAATTGCTTAAAATAATTGTTTAAAATAATTTTTTGCAAAACATGTAACAACCTATTTTTGTTGTATGTAATTGAAAGTATATTTGAAAAAAAAATACTGTTTTAGAATATTGAATTTAAAAAATCTTTGAAATAATTGGAATATTTTTTAAATTCAATGGTATGCAACGAAAACAGCCTTCAAACCAAAATATACTTTTCTAAAGGTTTTGCACCGCTAAACTTGAATCTGAAACTATTTTAGTACGCTACATTATTGAGATAATAGTAGGTAATAAAAATGAATAAAGAATAAAGCAAATAACCAATTTTTTGTATGACTTCGGCATTCTTCACAAATAATTTTAGATTTACTTAGAAAAATCCCAGATTTTTTTTCCTAGATCAGATAAACTTAAATTAACCGTTTTATGGTTAATAATATCACTAAGCCTACCCACAAGTAGTGTGCAGTTTTTGTCCTATTTAGGAGCTTTTTGTTCAACACCGACATCATCTTCAAATCTTTTGGCTCGGGGCCTTCGAAATTGTATAATTAACTGCCGATCACACCAAATCAGATTAATTTTAAGTTGATATCGGCTTTGCAATCTTTAAATGAAACCTGATCTGAGGAACAAACCAAAAAAAAAAAGAAGGTGTTTTGATACCACAACTTCGCGCGCAGATAGATCAAAGTCCAACCAAACCTTAATTTTCTGATATTTTTGTTGTTTCTTCTGACATTCATGATCCATAAATCTCGATAAAAATAAAATTAAACCCCCATTGAATCCGATTTGTCATACTTTAAAGGATTTCCAGATAAAACTATATTCCTACAACAAACAAATATCAGAATCGAATTCATTCGTAGACAATGTTGCCCCAAAATTTCTGAGTCTGACCTGCTGCCAAACACACACAGCACGTGAATCGATTGGAATTATAAAAATAGAAAACCTCGAAAACAATCTTAATAAACCAAAGCAAACTGAAAAAAAAATACAACCCATTGCAAAAAAAAAAAACAAACTGATTCCGATTTTAGATATAGGTTGGCACGCAAACAATCTATTTACCCAGCCTCTTCTCCTTCCCCCAGAGAGGGAGCGAGTCAAGCCATCTGAGATCTGAGAATACGTAAGCTGCGGTCTGGTCGATAGACCACAAACTCAGCTTCGGATTACTCATCTTTGGTGTATTGTGGAAGCAGACATTGGACAAAACAATCATCGCCAAAAGTCATGAAAATGAAAAAAAAAAAAAAAAAAAAATACGAAAATACAAAACACAAATAAAAAGTATCTCTTGGATGGCAGGTATCTGAACTTCAAACTTAACAGACTACGCTTTGTCGTGTTTTTTTTTTAAATTGTTTATTGGACTCTTTTAAAATATATAATTTTTATAGTTTTTTTTTTTATTGAACACACTCCATCTAGACTGAGTTCTTTTATAATTGGATGGAAGCATGTTAGATGCTTAGATTCATGCAAAGTAGAGGCTTCGGATGTTGCATATAGAAGGTAGAAGACCATTTTTTTTCTCGGTGAGTTATCTTATCAATGCTAATTATAGTTTCAAAATTTCAGGAAAAACAAACTTGATTTCAGAATCACAATCGCACCTACACATGGACCCAAAACACAAAACAAGCTGCAGTCCTCTAATTCCTAGATTTTTAAAACATTTTGTAACAGCTGTGTTTTATTTTCCTCTAGATGTGATCTGTATTGGATTTTCTTTCAAACTAAAATGCACAACATAACAAGATCCAGTTTTGTGTATTGTTATTTTGACCCCCCCCCCCCCCTCCATTTTGGTACCAGCAGAAATTGTAAACTCCACCTTTATTCATGCACGCACAAAGGAATGGTTAAGAGTGTCAGTCACTAGGTCTTTTACAATTTTTCTCCATATGCTACTGTTAGAGAAATACCAACAAAAAACTGTTTGAGGGGGCCTTTGTCTCCCCCCCCCCCCCCCCCTAAAACCGTTAGCGGCACTCAGCGGGACTTTTTACAAAATGAGGAAACAGCTTTCCTCTAATTTTAGCTGAGTTGAAAATGGCTTTATTGACTGAGAACAGAAATTGTGAGTCGAAAGTAACCCAAGGGCATATACATGGGGGTCACGGGGTCATAACCATAACGACAAGAAAAAGCTGATCAGAACAGAACCAGATCAGAGCAGTTTCGTGAGAAACGTCAGAACAGAAAACAACAACAAACACATTTGACAGTTCTCACGAATCTGTTCTGATCTGTTGTAACCCAAAAAGTGGATTCAATTACGTTGTTCTGGACTGTTCGGAACAGAAAAGTATAACTTTTTGCTGTTCAATGAGGTTTATCTGTTCTAGACTGTTTTAGTTCGCTGTTCAATGAACAGTTTAGAACAGGATTTTCCTGAGAACTGTTCTGACGTTTCTCATGAATCTGTTCTGATCTAAATATTTCCTCGTTGAACACTGCTAAAAGCAAGTATAGAAAATCCTCTTCTAAATCTGTTCCAGACAGCGTCATTGAACAGCAAACTATATAATAGTCTGGGACAGAAAAACCTCATTGAACAGAAAAAAGTTGTACTTTTCCGTTGCAGTCCAGGAAAACGTCATTGAACACACTTTATGTTCGTTCGTTTTCGTATGCAACATTTAGGCCCCAGATCAGAACAGATTTGTGAGAACTGGTCAAATGTTTTTGTTGTTGTTTTATATTCTGATGTTTCTCACGAAACTATTCTTATCGGTCCTGTTCTTATCTAATTTCCTAGTTAAGCACAGCTAATGAAATTTATTTTTTATTCTTGTTTTTCAAAAAATTTAAACTGAATTTCAAATTCACAACATGAAACGGTTTTCTTTTAAGTTAATTAGAAACCGAATAGTTACGAGTATGAAACTGCAGATGTCACTACCTACGTCTTAGTTTAGGTTCTTGTAAAAACTATTTTCACCATATATACAAACCATTTACCTACACTACGAACCAAAATGTATGTGGTGAATTTCTGTCATCTACAAAAATTCCACCAAACAAACACATATATTCATCCAATACATCCAAACATGAATGTTGAATAAAAGACCGAATCCGAATGTCAAAAATTTTATATTTTGCTTTCAGCTTGTACCGCTTTCATAGCGTAGTCATTTCGATTTATAAATTCACTTGTTGATGTTGAATTTTTGTGCAGAAATTTTTGTTATCAGAAATCACACTTGAATCAATCTTTCAAGAAACTAAATAAATAAAATTAATAAATAAGTGAAAATACCATGTCATCAATTACAGGACGAGCACTTCATTATGTCTTCAAAGTCGGCGACAGAGCAAAAAATGCCTTTTTTTATCGCAGCATTCTCGGAATGAAGGTCATTTTTTATTGAAGTACCTCTCTAGTTTCCTTCTATATATCCAATTGCAAAAAAAAAACCGGATTTAGATAAATCTAGAATATAACTATCTACAACACGTCTTATAAAAAAATAATTAAAATAATTATAATTTGTGTAATTACAGGTACTACGGCACGAAGAATTCACTCAGGGCTGTGATGCACAATGTAATGGGTAAGTCACGTTGCAAACAGCAAGTCGTTGTTGGAGAAGTTGTATAGATTTCAGTTGATTTTCGACAAATTCCAGACCCTATGATAATCGGTGGAGTAAAACTATGGTCGGCTATGGGCCTGAGGCTTCACATTTTGTTATTGAACTTACGTACAACTACGGTGTAAAGAGCTACGAAATGGGTAAGTTGTTAAATAATCATATATACCAACTTAAAGTTTTAACTAACCAACTACCTTTGTTTAGATAATTGTCTCGCGAGATTTACATAATCTTTTATAACGACTTCATTTTATTTATTTTGTATTCAATTTATCATTTTTCTGTTGTTAATATTTCATGACCTGTCTCAATTAAATTATCGGCAAAATTATCAAACGTCGCGTCGACTTATCTCGTAGCGTAATGATGCTTTTTATATACCTAGGTATTTTTATTTATTTATTATTTTAACTGGAAGAAAAAGAGAATCTCTAAAAATACTCTAAAAAAACTGCAAAAAAATGGAAATTGACACGTAGGTAGATTATAAGGTTATAAAATCATAAAACTTATAACTTTATAGTACCAACCTAGGTGCTAGGTTGGTAGCCATACCTACTTCTAGCTTCTGGGTATAAAAAAAATATAGTTTAAGAGATAGTTTAAGTGCCCGCAAAAGATTTTAGATGTAAGTTTGATAGCAAAAAATTATTGGTAGGTATTTTTGGAAAGGTTTTTTTGCACGTTATTTTCTTATATTATTGGCAAAATTAAACAAATTCATAGTTTGACAAAAAATATGTATAGGTAGAGCGGGTGGCCACTGCAAAAATGATTTACTCATCGGACTAAAGAAAATTTCAAATTATAAGTGTACTATGATATATTAGTAGGTACGAAAACGACATTAAATATAATTTACAATACACCATATGGATCTGGATTTGGGTCACTTTAACATGTAAAACAAAAAAACAACACGTAATCCTGCTTTCCATTAAGATTTTGGGTACTATAAGGCAAGTTTAGGATTCGTAAAAAAAAAAATTAACTCGAGATAACAGTCAAACATGACATTACGATGATAGAGAATGCGGCATCTCAAGCTTACAGTCTAAACCGGTGAAGCAATTTTCTTCAAACTTGGTAGTCATGGGTTTTGAGTGGGGGTCCAGAGGAGAAATTGAAATGTTTGTAGGACCAAAATTACCGGTACCTGCCATATGACGAAAATGGAAAAAACATATTATTTCAAAAACGAAAAACGATTTTGATTAAAATTTTGCGTTTACTACAACCATAAAGGTCATACTTCTGAAATAATAAAAAAAATATTTTTTAATCGGTCAATACCGGTATACCTCCTATAGACACGTTTTTCTTTTTTCTAATTTTCTCGTAAGCGACTCAACGGATTTCGATGGCAATTTTTACACAAAGGGTTGATAGAAATTTTAAAAATATTTTATTACAAAATTTTCCAAAAAAATTTGTTTGGATTAAAAAAAAAAAAAAACTAAATTTATTTTTCAAAAATGGAATTTTTAAAAAAGATCTTCAAATTTTTTTTCTAAAAATTTACCTACCCTTCTCAACAAAAACAAATGGCATACATTGTTTTCGTTAGTTTTAGTAATTAATTTTATGTTTTTTGTAAATTTTTTTATAAAATTATATATTTTTAAAATTTGTATATAAGAAGCTTTAGCTTTAGCAACTTTGACCCTAGGAGAAAGTACGTGCGACCCAGTCGTGCATTTTATTTTCATATGAAAAAATTACTTCCTATTCTGGTGAATTGCTTTTAAAGATCGATAAGGAGAAATTTTGTAGAGAATTTGTTGATAAATACTCAAGAGTGAGTTAAATTAAATAAGCGGGTTTTTACATAATCGGTTTTTATACGAGTATTACTTCAATATAATATCAAAAGAACAAAGGCGTTAGAATATTAAATGAAATCATTTGTTAAACGACCCAGTAAGCTGGTTGCTGGGAACACATTCTTATAGACGCTTTCGATTTTTTCTACTTTTTTCTAACTAAACAGCTATTGAGTATTAGCAATTTCAATTCTGAAATAATTCTCAAGGTTATTTGTCAAGTTGCAAAATACTGACAAAAAGATCGATTTAATTAATCGTTATAGTTTTTTTTTTTGTATTGAAGTTATTGACTGACACTCTCAAACATTCCTGAGTGCGTGTAAGTTTATAGGAATGAAAAAGGACTTTTACCTAGCCCGAATGGCTTATGTGAGATGCACTTTTTCATGACACGAGTATTGACTGAATATCTTCTTCATTATACAGTTTTGAAAATTTTGTCTAAAGAGATATATGGTATAGAGATCATCAAGTCTTACTCACTGACGTTGAAATGACATGGCAGTTTTTTTTTGTCATATCGGAGGAATGAACCAGCTAAATGTAATGAAAATCTACAAATTAATAGAATTTGCAGAAAAGCACCTTATCTGATTGTCTATCATTTATCTTAAGTCTTGTGACTTAAGCATTTGAAACATTATTTATTGAACGTCTCTCACGTTCAGATTAGCTTCCATAAACAAACACAATAATTTTTGTCGGTAAAAATAGCAAATAAACAAATCCAACAACGATAAACAAAAAAACCAACGTGGTTATGAATTGTCGTAATCTATCTACTATCTTGTGAGATTGCTTGGTTTTTTGTTTTATTTGTTATCGGAACGCAATCAAAACGTCTCATTCAGATAGACCATTTTTTTTGTTTGAGTCTAAATTCCGAATATCGCATCGAGCTTCGTCATTTTTTTTTTTTGTTTGGTATTTTTAAGTATTTTAAAATCAAGATAAACTTATATGGTGAAATAGTTGAGTATTGGGTTCCTGTCACGCTAAATTTTCCTATGTTAAGATATGATTGAAAATACGTGATTTTAACTTATCTCAGTACTTTTGATGAAGTAGAACATAAGTTGCACAGAGGTTTTTTTTTTATTTCACGTAGGCCTAATTTCAAAGTCATTGTGATTCAATTTTTGGTATTATGAAGTACCTAGTATCATGTACCCCCGACGTGTTCCAACACCACGTTTAGATATGGTTAAAGATGGTAATGAAATCTCAGCAGAATTATATCTTTGCAAATATTTTGATAAGCAATAGTTTTTTTTTTAAGTTTAATAAACGTAAAAAAGGTATTGTAACTTTGTGAAGTAAAAATTTAAAAAAATATCTCTAAACATAAAGATTTTGTTCGTGAATATAATTGACTTTAATGTATAAAATTTGCATTCCTAAATAACTTGTCTTAAATTTCTTACAGCTATATCTGCTCGTAATTAAAAATAATCATGGAATTGTGAATAGAATAGAGAGCATCCCACAGTCTTCCAGCATTTGTTGAACTTAATATTAACGTTCAATTATTAATTTTTTACTTATGGGCAATTCCACGTGTGAATTTCACTACATTCTTAGTCATTAAATTATTGTTTCGAAATTTTTATTCTTTATTTGGGTCAAAAATTGTAGACATCAGTAAATGGCTAAAGATTTCATTGAATTGTTCCAGATAATAATAAACTGCATGTACGAAACAGACAAAGCTAACAAGTGCAGGCAAAACAAATTTTCGATAAGAAAATACTTTTATTTGTTTATCAGTTAGCTGGGGAATTTTATTTCAAGAGTGTTTGCAATGAGTAACTGAGAAGTACTACATAAATGTTCAAATATAGAAGTTTGTAGGAAAATTCAAAATCGAAATATTAATCAAACACTATTACTTGAAGGACATTAAGAAAGTGGGTCTTACAATTGTGAGATTCACTTTCTTCATGTTCCCTGTCATCGTAATAGGTTTTCAAAATTTTTGAAAAACAGGTTAGTGACTTTTTTTAATAGTTAGGTACAAGGCGATTCCCTTATCGCGGTGCAACATTTGACTCATTCATTGACTTTTTACTAAAAGAAAAATAAACATTTTTAATGAGGACTTTCTTGTAAGGCCTACGTTTTTGTCTGTTCTCTCTGACTGATAGGTAAAAGTTTAAATAAAATGTCTCAATAGCAACCCAGGAAACATTTAAGTTCAAACAAATCGGTCCTTCCCCTTCAGATTGTTGACCAAAATAACAAATGTCTGCTATTTGTGAACCATTTTTAACAATATTGGTACATATTTTGAAAGATACCATATCAAGCGAAAACTATGCTCTAAAAAAAATTAAGAAAACGAGAGAAAACAATAAGCTATTAAATATATTTATAGCTATTGCGGGTGCAACATTTTGTTCAGTCAAATTTGCATCATACGCCAGATTTAAGTTAATATAAGTTTTACCTAGATATTTTCTAATTTATACAAAGTTTCAAAGGTTAAAGACATGAAATATATAAGAAAACAGAATTTTTATTATTTTTTTTTTAATACGAGAGCCAATTAATGAAAATAAGGCTTTTAGGCTCATAAAAGTTGTTTAATAATAATTAAAGGAGAATGGGCACTTTTGTATGGGCTGCGTCCCATTAGTTATCTATATCGTTGGAAAGGTCTCGACTAGTGCATCATTTTTTGTATGGGCATAAATCAGTGTTGAATAAAACACGACTTATATTTTATGCAACTTTCGCTGAACAACCTATCCATTAGAAGCAACAGTTTTGGATATATAAATCGATGAGCGTTTTGCAAAAAAGCGGATTTCGGGTATGGCGTCCAGATAATCTAGACTTAAGCTTTTCTAATGCCCTACTTTCAGCTTTGAAAAATTCAGCCTTTTCGTGTTTCGTTCCAGAAAAAAAGTCTATCTTCTATCTTCTAAAAAAACCCTGTGTTCATAGATTATGTTTTACTTATTATTTCACATAGTTACAAAGGAGTTAATTTTTTTGATTGATTAAATTATAACAAATACTTTTTATCAAAAGAATCTGCAAAGATACATAGCTGGATTCGTATTGCTTTCTTTACCACACACGTGGTGTGGAACACGCCAGAGGTACATGATATCACTTCAAAATACCACGAATTGAATCACATTGACATTGAAAATAGGCCTACGTGAAAAAAAACCCTATGCAATTAATGTTCCACTTAATCAAATTTACTGAGATAAGTTAAAATCACATGTTGTCAGTCATATCATAACTATTAAAAAATTTTGCGTGGCATAAACCTAATACTCAACTATTTCACCATAAGTTTATCTTGATTTAAAAATAAGTAAAAGTACAAAACAATAAAAAAAAAAATGACAGAGCTCGATGCGATATTCGGAATTTAGACTCAAACAAAAAAAATGGGTTATCTTAAGAGACGTTTTGATTGCTTTCAGATAGCAAACAAACAAAAAACCAAATAGTCTAAGAGCGGGCAGCAAATTTTGGGAGTGGAATGATAACCAAAATCTGAGTTTGTAGTTATTTTGTAGGTATAATAGCCCTGGTTTCAAATTTGAAAGTCTGCAGGTTTCAATCATGGCATTCTATGGTTTTCGGGAAGTTGAAAATCCCGATAATTCAAATTTATATGAGAAAGACAAATCCTCTCCAATCTTTTAATATTAGAACTGATTGTTGTCATTTATCCTAAGTCTGGAGACCACAATATTGACGATCCGATTGATAGAACTTAAGAAATATGCTTTTTTATTAAACAATTTTTGCATTTTGATTTTTTGTTTTTTTTTCTAATCTGAAAACTCTCCAAAAAAGACCCAACATACGTCGCTTAAAAAGCTTACATCATGAGTTCTAGAAATCGGATCATCATGATTGAGGCCTTCAGACTTAATTTTAACAATTTCAATTGAAGTGGATTTATGTTTTCCAGATGAATTAGAATTATCACGTTTTTCAACTTCCCGAAAACCATAGAATGCCATGATTGAAACAGGCCATACTTTCGAATTCGGAATCATAGCACTGATACCTATAAGACTGTGTACTCAGATTTTGGTTATCACTTCACCCAAAATTTGCTGTCGGCTCTTTTTCTTTAGAAAAAAATTATTGAGCTAAAAAAACCCTTACTTTTGATCCATTTAACTTAAAGTGGTATAGGCAGAATAAACACCTTATCCCTGTGATGTATGCTCGTTGGCCGCCATTATTTGTAATGAGAATTAGGATAGATGGTAATTCCCCCAGTAGTCAGATCTGGCACTTTCTTAGTCCCTCAACTCTGCTTATTTAATTAAGAGGTAATTGCTGCTACTATTTCCAACTCACTCAAATATTTTGTGCGAGTATATAAAAACAAACAAATAAAAACAACAAAAGCCACAGAGCAATACATCAGCTCTAACATCCTAATTATGACGGATGTTGTGTCATTAAAATATTTTGATAAAAACTACGTGGCAACCCTTTTCCTATAGGGAGAGATTATTACCTCACCTCCTAGCTACGCTCTTGCCTTATTTTAAGCATAGCCTCAAAAATTAGCTACAACCTTAACTCACTCTTTTATTATCGTCCATCTTACCAATTAAGCAACTCATGCTAAATTAGAATATACTAAAGCAATTTATAGTTTCTTTTTCAAATTGCTATAATCCAGTCAAATTGTGTTTTTTAACAGAAAAGTTTTGAGGTAGTTTTGATTTATTTCATATTTTATGTTTTTTGGGGGTGCTGACTCTGAATCCGACGTTTGCCAACCACAAAAATTCGTAAAGTACCATGATTAAAAATGCAAAACACAAAAGTCATGAGTACCTACTCATGTCTTCAAAAATTTGTCCTCGAAATCAATTTTAACGATTTGGATTTAATTTTATAATTGAATTTTATCGAAGACCACTTTTTTTTACTAAATAAAAATGTTCATTATATCAATTGAAATGTAACAAAATTGAATTTTTAAATCAGGCAACTAACATTTAATATCTTTTTACTTTTTTTCAGGAAATGACTTTGGTGGAATTACCATTAAATCCAAGGAGGCCCTTGAGCGAGCCAAATCAAACAACTATCCAATTACAAAAGAAAATAATCTTGATGTGTTGACCTCTCCAGACGGTTACAAATTCTTTGTCATTAATGAACCTCAACCCAGTAATGCTGATCCAGTGGTTGAAGTTACAATTAACTCAACAAATCTCAGCAATTCCAAGAAATATTGGAATGATCTTCTTAAAATGAAGCTCATCAAGGAAGAAGGCAAATCCTTGCTTCTCTCATACAACGATAAACATGCATCACTGCGAATTCGTGAAATCTCAGATCCATTGAATCGTGCCAAGGCTTACGGACGTATTGCCTTTGCTGTTCCTCTAGATGAACAACCAAAAATCGATGAATTAATTAAAGCAGCATCTGGTACAATTCTCACACCCCTCATTACTCTGGATACACCTGGCAAAGCTACAGTGCGTGTTATCATTCTGGCTGATCCTGATGGTCATGAAATTTGTTTTGTCGACGAAGAAGGTTTCTCTCAATTGTCTGCAGTAGATCCAGAAGGGAATAAACTTTTAGACCGATACATTGGAAAGGATCCATTCCAAGAAAAGTGAAGTTAGTGTGTTAGTTTGCAATTGTAAGATACTCGTAGTATGATTTTGTTTTTATCCCTTAATTGAAATTGCTTGTACATAAAATTGTTTATACTTGAATTAAATTGATTGATATTTCCTATTTAAGAATGGTGTGTCTATTAATTTTATTCGATTTGCTCCAATTTCATTACTCTTTAATGAACAAACCTACTAGAACTAATTTCGAAAAGTAACAGCATTTCGAATAAAGTATAAAGTGTGTCCTTTTAATTCCGTTGTAATTAGCTGTGACTGATGTAAAGGTTTCGTAGACACAACAGTTATTTTGTAATGATTAATGGGTTGGGAGAGAGTATAAACAAATTATAATTTGTATGTATTGTGGCCAAATCAATATTCAACTAATTAGACGCATTGTTGAAACTTTTTTTAATGAGATTGGTTGGTGTCAACGTAATTAAGATATCTTACTAGCAGACAATTCAAATTGAACTTGAATTGATTGTTCGTTAAGGCTTTGAATTGCAGAATTATGAAAATGTAAACGAAACTTCTTAAACAACATTTTACTTACTTTGGAGGTTTGAATGAAACAACAAACATTATTTGTGTGTTCAGGTTTATAGGTTGGTTGTTTATATTTCACGACAATCTAAACTCGGCTCATCAAACTTCTTTAGGTGGTGCTTAGTTTAATGTTTAATTTATTCAAAACACTGACCTGGGATTGAACAAGTCACTCTGCACTCTGCACACTCTGCTTAGTGACCTGTTATACCGCTCAGAAAAAGGAATCAGGCGTGACTTTTTCAAGGCGATGGACCACACAAGCGTGGTGTTTGTTGGTGCTTTTCAGATATTAGTAGGTCAATTGTTGTGAACATTCTAAGCAAATTTCAGTATTAAAAATATGTTCCTAAGTCAAAAACAAACTGGACTGAACTATATTAATACATAGAACTAAACATTTTAAAGGTCCAGATATTGTTAAAGTTTGAAGAAGGGTATTTTTGAAACTATTATGGCTACGTAGACAATCTTGGGCTCTAATTTTGGCAAATTAAGTATTCTTTATCACGTAGGGATATGGTTGTTTGGAAGGCATATGCAATGAGCAAGTCCTTATTACGTCCGAACAATTAATAAAACAAAAAAACAAATACAAAAACACATTTTTTATAAAAAAAAAATCTATAAATCTAATCTAAACACCTGGGGTGTAAAATGCCATAATTTGTTTTGGTATTTCATCTCGTAAATAATGCACCCATAAAAGTAGTCTGCTAAGTATCATCTTTTGATTAGCTCATGAATCTTTAAATTTATGTTTTTTGCATTTTCATACCCAACCCCACTAAATGAATACAAAAAGGCAACCAATTTTCCCACGCTTCCATAAAATTCGAATTCAATTGAATTATTTTAGGTAAATTAAATTTCAAATTGTAGGTATGTACTCGTATATGTTGTGAATTGTGTTGTCCAACTAAAAAAAAAATGCATTCATTGCTCATTTTATCACAGGGTTAATAGATATGCACCTATAGATACGCAATAGTACAATTTTCTACTACAATGGGGGTGTTTATAATAACTTAGCTGAGTCAGCCTGCGAACAAACCTATTAAACTCAATTCCATCATCACCGTTTTTGTTTACATTGAAGTTTCTCATGTAAAATTTCTGAAACCTGGAAAACTTCGTTTGAACTTTGGTTTTTTTTTTTTTTTTACTTAATTTTTATTTATTATTGAAAATCTACAATAATCCAAAATGTTTTATAAATATTTTTCATTCAAGTTTTTTTTGTTGGGTTTCGCGGTTTTATGTTAAAAGGTCTCCAATATTTATTTACTCTAGACTAGAGTAGACTTTGGTGTTCAGTTCAGAACAAAAAACTACTTTCTTTGCGCTGGCGTTATGTGAGGGATACAAAGTACGAATAATGGCTTGGCATCAGTATTCATTTGACCATTGTTCACATTGGTTGGTTTTTCTCTAATAACTTTTGGTCTTTTTTTGCTGTTTCAACGGAATTATTTAAAAACAACATTTTTATCATAGTGACAGTTATTGATTGTTGATTAACAAAAGTTCAGTTGGAAATTTGGGTTACTTTTGAAATCGGTATCAACAGTTTTCGACTTAGAATATTTATCTGTTTGTTGAAACAATTATTTAAAACATAGAAAAACTGAATGGTAGGTATAGATAAGAGTTTATGTGGATTTCTTGTGTTTTTTTTTCTTTTTAAATATAAAAGTTTTAATGAACAATCAACATGAATCAGTGAACATGCATATCTGTTTAGCCCTTGTTTATTTTTTCACTTAAATCTGGTGATCTTTCATTTTTCATCTTTACTTTTAGTTTTGAAATTTTGGAAGCAGATAGAACAAACATTTGTTTTGTGGTGCATTTGTTTGAGTCTTATTAGCATGAGACATAAAAAATAAAAACAAAATCATTGCTGATAAGAAACTTAAATTGTATTTCGTACCTACATTATATGCATGCATGTTGAGCATAAAGGCTTATGTTTTACTTTTTCTCCTGTGTAAAGTGTCGCATACTCGTGAGTGCTTATATGTTGGACTTAAATACTTAAGTTTCGTAATCTTAATGTGAGATTTGTATTATTTCTCTTTAAATGTGTATTAATTTTGATGTCAAGAACAGTAAGTGCAGACATAAAACTTCAGCTAAATTTAAATAATTTAAAATCATTTAATAATTCCTTCAACATTTTGGAAATTACATGAATTGAAAATTATTCTTTGACATCAGAAATATGATAAAATCATTGGCAGATTGTCAGCCGTGAAATGTATAGCATAAGTGAGTGCTGACACAATGATGATGAATAAGGGGGTGATTAATGCCCAAACAATGGGGCATAATTATTCATAAATATAGTAGGTAAATACTAATACTACTAGTAGAAGCCATAACTTATAGTTTTTACTTCATTCGGTATGCATAAAAATAAGTTTGTATACTAGTAACCTTTAGTAAAATTAGCTCAAAAAAAGGGCATGCCTTCGACTAATTCAGACAAAGCTGTAAACGATAATTTATTTAATTTACATTGGACATTTCTAAGAAGGGTCACATAAGTTTGCGACGACTTCCGAGTTCCGCATAACTTTTAATGGCCAACAAACCGTTACATTTGAGCACTTTTTTTGGTTTTTGGGTAATAGCTCCTGAAATATGAATCACCCAGAAAATTCGAATCCAATTTCAATCTCGAACCTTATGAGCTAAGTAATCTGATGGTCGACGTTTGGATTAATATGCAAAGAACATTTTGTATTTGTTCTAAAGATGACAAGCGACATTAAAAAAAGTCTGCAACTTCTAACAGAATTTTTTTAAATAATATCTCTTTCGATTTGTAAGAAAAAGGACAATGAAAATAAGGCTAATAATTAAATTAGAATATTGCTTAAAACGGTCTTCAAAATTAAAAAAATAGGAAAAAACATAATTTCATAGATTTAATTCCAAAAATCTAAAAATAATTTTGAAGTGTTACTGCAAAAGCATACATTTTAATAATAGTTTTGGATAAAACTCGAAATTTATAAAACCAGAAATAACTAGTTTTAAGAAAGACAAAACTAGTTTTGGTGCTGTTTCGTATTATGCGCAAAAAGCATGAGAATTGGCAGATATACTGAATACTTCCGCGGTCAAAAGCGCGCAATACCGTTAAGAAATTGGGGAATACTGGTGAAAGACTTGCGGAATACCATGGGAAGTCATGAAAAAGCGCTCAGTACCGCTGAAAAACGGTTTGGAAATTCGCTGAAAAAAAAACGTAAAAAGTGAAAAATATGCAAAATCACTGCGACAAAAAGGGAGAAATAACGAGCTAAAAAGCACGCAACACTGATAAAAGATAAAAGATCGGATTGATTGATTAAGCAATAAAACTAGTTTTATTAGGAGTTTTTAGAAATGTGAATAATATGGCCGCAAGCAAGTCTGATATTGGAAAAAAAAATAACGGAGTAAGAAATTTTGGAGCACGGCAAACTTCAAAAACAATTGTTTGGCAATCACTTGAAACTTTTAAGGGTATATGGAAGTTTTCAAGGATGATAATGTGATCTCCTCAGTCAGTCCTACAACCCCTGATAGGTAATTTCAAAAGTAATTGCATTCAATTTTTTTTGGTAGCACATTATTGCCAGAGTATCCAAAATTCTATTTTATTTTGAAAATTTATTGACAAAATGTTGAATTTCTCTTTCAGTGAAGATATTTTACTAAAACGCTAAAACTATCAATATAAGTGTTCCTATATTGTACATGACATATATATGTACGTTAATCCACCCTTCAAAGCCTTAATAGGTGCAGTGCCACCATGCAGCAAGAAGAGAAATCTTCTATTTACAATAAACTTTCAACGAAAGAGTTCCGCGAACGTAATGAAACGGAGAACGGAGTTTTTTGGCTATAACTTAAAATTTTGAGGGTATTATGGTAGTTTTGAAGGATGATAATGTTAAAATTAATTTTTCACAGTAGCACAAAAATGCGTTTCCATTAGTTTTTTTACTGACAAAACATAGTGTCAGATTTTACACTGATAAATACGAATCTCTTTTGAAAAAGTAGAGAGTCAAGTTTAGTTATCTTCTAAAACCTAAACACTGTGATATTCTATTCTACAGAAAAGGTAGAAACGTGCATTTTAGTTGCAAATTATATCTTTTTTGTGTAGCCAGAATTATATTTCTCATTTCAATAGATTCGAATAAAAACATTAAAACAAACAATTTTTACTGCATTTAACTAAATGAATCTCAATGTTTACCATTAGCTGACTCCTGGTATTAATTTTAATGCTTACAGTGCATTTCATAGATAAGATACCTACAAAAAAAATACTCTCACACACCGCATTTTCCTTTCTTATCTATACAAATATAAATGCATGATGCAAAATGCACACAATACACAAAGGATTTTCCATTTGTTTATGTTTGCAGTTAATTTTCCCTAACACACAGCAAAATTATTTACATAGCAACATTTTAATGGAACGAAGGTACGAGAAAGCGCGATTTGTATCAGATTATAAACTCATAATTACTTCTTGATAAGAATCACATCAGCTGGTATGAAGGAATTTCCTTTTGAATAAATGCAAGTGACACACATGAAAACACATGCAATTATTTTCAAGTGTCAGAAATATTTTTTAGATTATTATCTACATGGACTGCCGTCAATCAAAATATTTCAATTAATTATTTCTGCATTTTGCCGTCACTCAAAATATCTACATAATTAATTATTCCTTCATTTCGCAAAGTGAATTTTTTTTTTTGATACCAGGAAAGAAATTAATTTTGAACATTATTGAATGGGAACTAATATGAAGTTTATTGTACACGAACTATTAAAAATACATAGCTTCAGGCGATTTAAAGCGTTTTTGAGATTCCTATCTAATCTATTCTCAGGCAAAGAAAATGGGAGTAATTTTTATTTGAACTTTCCAATCCAACAACCAACAGAAATGTAGAGTTATAGTACATTATATCCCAAAATCACATTTTTGTTGATGAATAAATGCCACCCTATTGTAGTGAATAACGGTTTTATAGCAGATAAACAAAAAATAACTTAGCTAATATTGTGGCTATCTTAAATAAGAACTAAATTACATTTTTAGGCTAGCCCTTAATATGTTTCATTTAAAATGTGATTAAATAAAAAAAAATACACTCCGCACCATTAGATTCAGTCTTTTGAGTTCTTAGCAGAAATGCTTAGTTCAAGAACTCACAAACCAATCAAATTTAGAGGAGAATCGTCTCTGATGGAGGTGACCAAACAGTTTAAAAGTCACCTATGGGGTGCCGGGATATCGGGACATTTCGTGTAAATGCAAAGTTGATGAACTCGGCAGAATTGGAACAGAAATAGCTGGAATAGTCCGACAGGCCAAATATAGGTAAGCAAACTTAAGCTGACCACTGACGCGATTGTTTTGAAATCATCAAATACAAACAAGTTTAATACTATTATTTCTTGTATAGCGACCAATAAAATCTGCCCCCACTAGATTTTAAACAGTCAAAGTGTTTGCTGTATCTTAGCAGAACGCAAATAGTAGCATTTACGAGTAAAACTTCCGTAATGAAGCAAGTCTCTTTGCCTTCATCAGAAACTCCAAGGAAATTTCATGTTCCTTAAAGTTCGAGGTATAAAATTTGACCTTTAATTGGTCTAAATCTAATTTAATCCAATCCAAACAAGCAGGTTTCCGCACTGGTTCATCCTGTGTTGACCACATTAACACCTTGCGGATCATTATTTAGCAGTGCGTCGAATATCGATCACCACTTTACCTGCTGTTCATTGATTTTGAAAAAGCGTTTGATAGTGTTAACAGAGATTTTATTTGGATTGCCTTACGCAGGAGAGGCATTCCAGATAAGTTAATCGCTATTATTAAAGCAACCTACGATGGATGCAAATGTCACGTTTTACATAGAGGAAGGTTGTCGGATGAATTCGAAGTTCATTGTGAAGTCAGACAGGGTTGCATACTGTCGCCAATACTTTTCCTGTTAGTGATAAGTGATGTGCTACGTGCATCCCTGTTAAACGGAAATAGTGGAATTTTTTATTTCAATAATTGTTCTCTAACTTGCAACTTAAGTAGGTTAAAAAAATGTGTGTTATTCTAGTACATTTCCTAAATAAGTAACTTACGTAAGTAAAACTTACGTTTGCAATTTCCGCCTAAGAGTAACTGCGCTATCAGTTTTCCTTCCCTGTGATATCAATCAAGTGACCAATAGTGTATAGCGTGAGCTTTAGTTAAGCAACAAGCCCTCTCGCATAGGATTTTTCATTCAATTTATAACCACTACCTCGCATGGCGAGTGTTGAGGCTGACATTGAATGAAAACACCTTTATTTGCTTTAAAAGCCCTACAAATGCTCATGGTTCACCTCGAAAATAATGCAGAAAACTATGTTATGAATGCTTGTGTTTCGCAAATAATAGAGTAAATTTACTTATATTTTCTTTTATAGACTAATTATTTTATTATTAGTCACTGGAGTCTGCTTATGCATGTATGTTAAGTACATGGATATAGTTAATAGTTAGGATTTAATGTTTAGTTTAGGCCCGAGCAACAGTTAAAATATGTTTTCTATGTTAACAACGATATGTCACGAAAATGCTAAATAACAGGCGATGACCCGTCGAGTGATGGATAATGAATGAAAGAATTTATGCAATTCTTATTATCTATGGCATAGGTTTTATTATACTTTTCAGTAATAGAGGGAGTAGAGGCAAAGAAGATATAAATAATTAAATAAAGAGAAAGTGAAAGAGGAATTGTTGCATTGTTAACAAATTTACAATTTGTATTATTTTTAATTGATTACTTTGAAATTTAAACATCCGGTGCAATAACAGGATTACTCTTCTTTATTAAAAATTGTGAAAAACGAAAATATCATCATGAAAAAACTGCATCAGGAATGCAAATTTTGGCTATTGGACTGATTTTCTTTGGAGATCATTTTAATTTCAAATTTAGCCTATTTGCATGCTTAATCTATTGAGATCAACGACGCCATAGCAATACGACTGTCCCAAGTCGAAATAATAGTCCTTTTTATGTAAATTCCTTTTTTCAGTGCAACAAGGGGAATTTTTAAAAAAACACCCTTCCAATAGTGTCAAAGTGATAAAATTTGACAAGGACGTTTCATTTACAATTCGAACTAAGAACCAATAGAATGCATCGAAATATTTTGGGATAAAGGGTGATTTTTTTTAAGGAAGAAGCAACGTTATGCAACGAGTTCAACCTTAGCACTGGAACAAAGATTGGCAAAAAAGTGTTTAACTAATACCTGAATACCTGAAACCTGTCTAAAACAAAAGTTGACATTGCCTTGAGGATAAAAAAACATGCCTGTCACCTTTACAGTGGGGTGAAGTTATCCTGCTGCTGACCTAAAGTTGTAAAAAAAAAGGATGGATTTATTGCTTTCAGAAAAAATATAACATGTTATTGTAGGCGTTGCCGTTGTATTTTAATATTTAATATTATTTTTTACTATTTAACGTGTTTTTTTGCCACAGCTTAAAGGCTAGTTTAGAGTTCAGCGTGCAAAAACAAAAACACAAAAATTCAAAGCAAATTTTTGTCTGTTTTGGGCATATTTTGGTACCATATTTTATTGTTTATATTTTCACCCTAGCCAATACATAATATTACCTTTTTTTCTCTATCAATTGGTACCAGAGGTTACAAATGCAATTTTTTTTGTTTTTGCGCTGAACTGTAAATTAGAACACATTTTCCATCTTGTTTTTAGCAATTGACTTAAAATTAATTTAGGCATTGCATTCCCATTCCGATCGATACGGAATTGAATTTATCTGGAATAATTAAATTTTAAAATTTCAAGACACAGGATTTTCTATAAGTACGAGGTCGAAAAGGGATATCGGAACAGTTTAATTTTTAAAGCTAAGAGGCTGTGAAATAGTTAATTCGAAGTATAGTAGGGAAATAGTAAATGTGAGTTAAATTTTATCGAATCCAGAAAAATATTACAATATTTTCGAAAAGTCTGTTATGATACCGATTTCAAATCTTGAATCTTAAAGTATAATTTTTTTTAAACACTCTTTTTTAACCTTTTTTATAAAGATAACTTGGCGACATATCTGTTTTTCCTGGGTTTCTCCCTTAATTTTCTCACTAGTTTTTTTTAGTTTTTTTTTAAATTGTGTTTGACAACTCTGGCAACTCTATGGATTAACCTTAATCTTTGTTTTTGTTAATTTTGTTCAATAAATATGTTAGTGAAGGCTATGACTGGCAAACTTATTTTTTCACACTTGTTTGTTGTATTATTTTTAATTTTTGACTATTTGTGCCCCTTTTAAACTCTATTTTGTCTTTTGTCAATTTTGTTCTTTCATAAAATCTGGCAAACCTATTTACTGTCTTATGAATTTGATAAAACTTCAAAATTAATTTTTAGTTTTCTATCTCATCAGATTTTTTTTTATTATTTTTTAGGTTTGATGAACTCTGGCAACGCTATGACCACACTTACACTTCTGGTAATTTGTTATCGTTTTCATGTGAGATCTAAATTAAAACACCGAACATTGAGTTCTTCCACATTGGCAACACTATTTGCCATACTATAACTTGAGTGGATATTTTCTGATAAAAGTACGACTCTTTTAATATTTTTAGATAACAACTCATATATCAGGCCAAGAGAACCATAGTGACTTAGCTGATTTTTGAACTTGTATTTTCAAATGGCAAAACTTATAACTACAGTCACGAAAATTGATTTCTTTTAAAATATTTATTTACATGACTGAATACTGCTGAAGTAAATATACAGTTTCGGACTTTACAAACAAAAAGTGAAAAAAAATCAGTTAGGCCACTATGACTCGGCCTGATATAATGTCCTTAATTCCACTTCCATGTTTTCCACACAGCTAAGATTGACGCATCTAAATGTGCTTGTGCATACAAATAAATGCCGCTCTTGCATGAGTTGAGTAGTTGTTGACCGAACTATGTAAATCAATATTTCCGTTGAAAATACTGAAAATATAAAAAAATGTTATCAATGTGCACCACAATACGGCAGATAAGATCCAACAGCTATATATCGTTTACTATCGATAAGCCTTATAACTTGTATTGTTAGTTTAAAAATGAGTTCGAAGAGATTACTTGCTGGTAACAACGATAACGACGTCAACTCTGACTGTAGCACTAGTGAAATGTCACTTCGATTGCGAGGTAGACTTTGTCATTTCTTGTTGATCCTCCTGTTTCTGGGAGGTGGACTTCTACTCATCATTCATTTGCTTCGTCAGCTACCAGCAGTTAATCAGTATGAAATCCTGAAGAATTACAATCGAAATCACAGAGATTCAAAATTAAAACAAGGACAACCGCGGTCGATACTTCTTTGGAATGCATTTTTCGGTGATGGTCGATGGAAACTTCCCGAGGATACCATGGGTCCGGATTACTTCAGAAATCAGCGATGTCCAGTGGTGAATTGTGTGCTGACAAATAATAAAGATTTTCTACCTGCCATCGAGATGTTTGATGCTATTGTCTTTCATGTAGCTGAACATTTTCCATTTCTTCAACTGGTGCCGAAGCGTCGAAGTCCTAATCAACAATATGTTTTTGCACTAATGGAACCACCAGGTGAGACAAAACACGTTCTTGGCAATGAGGAGCGATTCTATAATTTGACCATGACTTATCGGCTTGATTCGGATATATTTTGGCCTTATATGTTTTTTGAGGATATCGAAACTGAGTATATAGTGGCTCCAGCCTTGAATCCCACCTGGCGTGCGGTGGAATCTTCAACAGATGAACAATTGGACCAACTAATAGCTGGAAAGACGAAATTTGCTGCATGGTTTGTTTCGCATTGTGAGACTTTATCGAATCGAGAAGAATTGACAAAAAGTCTACAAAAGTATGTGAACGTTGATGTTTTTGGTGCCTGTGGAACCTTAAAGTGAGTTTGATTTTTTTTTTTTTTAATTTATAGTTTTTCTTACATAAATTTGATAAATGATAAAGAAAACAAAAAATAATATGCAAAGCGTGTAGGTACTTGAACAGTTTTAGAGGCTATGAATGAATAATCTAAGTTGTGATTCATTTTTTTGGTTCATTTTTATTTGTTTGTTTACATTTGTAGTTTGTTTTTGTAGTAGTTTTAACAAATATCAAAATATTTTACTGCTTAAAAAAGGAGATACTGTAGATAAAATAAATACATAAATGATAACTTGATAGTCTAACGTCGCGTCTATAGGGCTAAATATTTATCAACCTCAAAAGCCACTTATGTAGAGTTTTGCAAGTGCATAGTAAAAAAACAAAACAAATTTTCAACAACCTTAACAAATGACAGCAACGATCAAACGTAATGTGATGTTCTCTTAGATCATAATTTATAGATCATTTGGATATTCACTAAATTAGTAAAACTCAATGCGGATGCGGGTTAAATGTATAGATTCCTGTGGAGTGTATCATTGGGGCTTATGGCGTGAACGATTGCACATAAAATTATTAGCTGCGAAAATTATGAATTTAAGCATGTCTTTTTGCTAACAAAATGATGAATGAATATCGAAAAATGTCATGTTTGTCAATACATTTCAATGTAAACGAAATGAATGACATCACTCGTTTGTTTATTTTTTAAAGTGCATTTTCTTTTGCTTTAGTGTTGGTAAACAATATACTCGTCGTTCTTCTAAAGGGTTTTTCTAACAGTCTTCAAAAAATAGTTCAGAATATCAATTTTGTTTGAGTTTGAATTTATTTTTACTTGCGATATAGGTACTATTAAGTTATGCATTCGTGCAAAAAAAAAGTTGAGATAACAATTAAAAATGACATTTCGGATTTCGATAATAGAGAATGAGAAAAAAGTGGGTCCGACAATTCTGTCTGTCTGTCTGTATGCATGAGAAGCCACAACCGTTTAGATGAGTCGATTTACTTCAACTTTGGAGACTATCTCCAGACCATTTTTGAATTATTTTTTTTTCTTACCAAAAATAACGGTAACGGGCTGAAGGAAAACTCATTTTCTCAAAAATGGTTCATACGATTTTATTTGAAAAAAATCAGGGTCATATTTTGGTAAGGTCTATCTTTAAATGAAAACCATTTTTTTCAAAAACCGGTATTAATTTAAGTTGCCGTAATAATGTTTAGTAAAAAAATGCTATATTTTTGTATTCAAAAAAAAAATTTTTTTTTTTTTTTTTAAATCATTTTAGATGTTGATAAATAATATCTAAAAAATGGCGTACCAATTTATAATAGTACCTTATAAAGGGTTTTCCAATAAGAGGTGTTATTTTGAATAGCCCGCTATTTCGGTAGCTGTCACTTTTGAAGCTGTCATTTTTTGACATTTGACAAGTAGAAACTACGCTATTAATAAAAATGGAACGATACACGCTTCAACAACGCATTGAAATTATTAAAATTCACTATAAAAATGGTGAAAATTTGGCAGAGATGGTTCGTAAAACTAAAACATTTTTGGGTCGTCGTGAAGCACCTTGTCGGACCGCAATACAGAAATTGGTGGACAAATTCGAGCTGTTGGGACAAGTTAGTGATGTGAAGAATAAAACCCGTGCCCGTCGCTCAAGAACAACTGAGAATATTGCTGTTGTAGCCCAAAGTGTTGAAGAAAACCCAGGTTTGTCCATTCCTCGTCGTTCTTTGGAATTAGGCATTCCACAAACGTCATTACACCGTATTTTGCATAAAGACTTGGGTCTTAAGGCTTATAAAGTTCAGTTAACACAAGAACTCAAGCCGGCTGATCATCAACAACGTCGTGTCTTTGCTGATTGGGTCCTTGAAATGCATGAAAATGAACCGGAATTTCATCGAAAAATCATCTTGGCTGATGAGGCCCATTTCCACCTCGGAGGCTACGTCAACAAGCAAAACTGTCGCATCTGGGGCTCGGAAAACCCAAGAGTTATTGTTGAAAAGCCTCTCCATCCTCAACGCGTGAGTGTTTGGTGCGGTTTATGGTCCCGCGGGGTCATTGGACCTTACTTTTTCGAAAATGAGGCTGGAGCAACAGTTACGGTCAATGGATTGCGCTATCGAGAGATGATTAATGATTTTTTATGGCTTGAATTGGATGGTATTGATTTGGACAACTTTTACTTTCAACAAGACGGCGCGGCGCTACGTGCCACACAAGCAATGAAACCATCGATCTTTTACGGGAAAAGTTTCCGGACCGTGTTATCTCTCGAAGAGGTGATCACAATTGTCCACCGAGATCTTGTGATTTAACACCTTGCGACTTCTTCCTTTGGGGCCACGTGAAAGATAAGTTCTACGCCAACAGCCCAGCGTCGATTCAAGACCTCAAAGATGAAATTCGTGAGGCTATCGAGGACATAGGGCAGCCACTTTGCGATTTGGTTATGGAAAATTTCATGAAAAGGATATGGTCCTGTAAGCGTGGTCTTGGCGGCCATTTGCCTGATGTTGTGATCCATTATTAACGGATCATACCTTTCTCTTTATAATGAAATAAACATCCGATCATTTATCTCCAAAAATGCCATTTTTCTTTGAATATCAAAATAACACCTCTTATTGAAAAAAATTTCTAAAAACGGCTCCAACGATTTTCAATTTTTTTTCTTCTGAAAATGTATTATTATAGAAGAAATCAGATTGCATACTTCATTTTGAGATTAAAGCTGTTTTAGTCACTTAAAAATCGGTTTTTTTTTTACTTTTTTCTAAAACTGCATTTAAAAATTTTTAATAAAAAAGGCTTAGCATATATTAACTTTATCTATAAGTTGTCCTTCCCGCTGAAACGGAGGGACATACACTCTCTTCTTACATTCAAAGAAATGCTTGTATTGGATTTGAAACTGCGTTATCAGTCCTGGGTGCATATAAATTGACAAACGGGTGAACAAAACGGACGGTTCTATAGTTACTTTGTTTTTTTTTGGTTGATTTCGACATCCCGCTTTTCATATTCCTTTTTTGGAAAATCCCATTTTTTAAATCTCGCTTTTTAAAGTCCTTTTTGGTATAATCCCGTTTTTTTTAAATCTTGCTTTTTATAATCCCGGGTCTTATAATCCCGTTTTTTATAATACCATTTCTTAAAAATCGCGCGATTTTTAAAAATAAAACAGCTAGTTTTGATTGCAAAAGCAGGAAAATAATTAAAATAAATTAAATAGTTAATTATTTTAAGAAAAATGGTTGTGTTTGAATGAGTGTAGCTCCGCCAATTTGTATCCAAAAAACAAAAAGACTTGGACTGTTTTTTTCACTAGAATAAGTCTAACGATCAATTGTTCCTTTGTGTCCCTAATATTCGTGTATATTCAATAGCCTAACAATACCCGCATATATTTATTTTTTATTAAAAAAAAAATATTTCTTTTTTTTTTTTTAGATGCCCACATAACTCATCGAAATGCGATCAAATGATCGATACCGATTATAAATTTTACTTTGCCTTCGAAAATTCACTGTGCCTTGATTATGTTACTGAGAAATTCTACAATGCCCTAAATCGCCAAGTGGTGCCAGTTGTTTTTGGTGGAGCCGACTATTCAAAAATTGCTCCACCTCATTCGTATATTAATGCAGAAAACTTCAAAACAGTCAAAGAACTTGCCAATTACCTAATCTACCTGAACAATCATCCCAAAGAGTATGCACGTTATTTTTGGTGGCGCAAATTCTACCGACTTACATCAAGATCACCATTTTGTGATTTGTGTTCAAAATTAAATGCACCAGCTGCAACTGAAAAAGTACAATTTTATAATGACATTGAAAATTGGTGGCTTGGTGGTACTTGCTATTTTAAACCTAAGATTTTGCTGTAAATTTTCTTACTTTTTTAAATTTTATATTTATAGAAGTTAGTTTTATAAGAGAATGTATGAAATCTTTGTGCCTTTTAATTATATTGTTGTACTTAATTTAACTTTTAAATGTTCTTATATTTGTAAAAAAAAAAATAATAACTAAACACTGTTGATCACGGTGATTTAAAATTATCCATGCCTTAACTTATTGCAGAGCAATGGAGTGAAGTAATTTTACTTACTGTCAAAACCACAACAAAACAAAGCAAAAACTAAAGAAAGGTTACGCATACGCCCCAGTAACCTACTTAATATTGGATGTGTTTTCTTTGGCAAAGCTATCTGCAGTGCTGTAGGATCTTTCATAACGTATTACAAAAAAAAAAAACACCAAGCTGCCGATAAAAAGAAAAGTTAAATTCAGGTATTGATTTTCAAACTGATGTCAAAAATGTAGGTATTGGCAGCTGGAGTAATCTTTTCCTTTCATGGGAAGCTTGTAGTTGATTTTTTAATAGATCCTACTTTAGAGTCTTCCACTCACTTTCTCAACTCATGAAGATGGATAAGAACCGTAGTAGTTTAAGAATATCCTTCATAGGAAATTTACTTCACCAACATGACCAATATGACACATTGAACACTGATCTTAATCGAGCACGGACATTTCTTACCAAATTATTTTAGATTCAAGAGGCCTTTTAGTCAAAGCAACATCAAGCTGGGGCTAAAACTCGTTACGGAGCATATTAGCCTACTACTACGGAGCATCGCTTCAGCACCGCGACGACCAGATTGAGGACTGAAATGATGCTTTCAGATTGGTCTGAGAGAATGGAATGAATCGGCCGTGTGTCTCTTCTTTTGGCAATCGAGTGTACCTATGGAAAGACGTAGGTTTGCCTGTTCATTTTTGTCTTTTCGATCCCTTTTCGCCTTCTTGATCCCTAAATTAAATAGGGATCAAGAAGGCGAACGAAGAAGCACGAAGAGCAAATGATCGAATGTGTTGAGGACCGCTACTTTGAAAGATCTATAAAGACTAAACCCTTCCACGCTAAGCTATTAGCCCAGCACAGTGATTTCCGAACTTGAGTTGTATAAGCGGCAGGTGTTTCAGATGACCTGCTGGCTGAACTGTGTTAGACAACTGTAGACTACTTTTTCAGCCGCATACACACAAGCTAATTTCCTGATTTTGCTAGAACAAAATACCATTGAGCGGATCGGACCCTATCAGTTTGGTTCTAGATGGGGAAGATCAACTAGTGATCAGATTTTAACATTTCGACAGATTTTGAGACGATTTTTGAATGCGTTACGCACCATAAAGAGGTATCTATTACTCTCCAATGGGTTTCAACCCTATGGTGCCATACCGGCTAAACCTCCAAAAGTGTCTCGACGTTAACCCCCTCTGAACCACTTTCGTATTACTCTTCAAGGGTGGGCCCTGTTGTAGTATCCATTTCGGGATCACGCTGTCTCACGGAACTGCTCTTCCTCACATTTCTTCTTTCTGAGCAGGTGGTTGGGGTAGGTGCAGATTTTGTTCTAGTTCTGTTCGCGGGCCAGCGACAATATTCTCTGGAGAGATAATGCTGATGTTTCTTCCAGTTCTTCTCTATTGGGTTCCTATCTGCTGCAGGCGAAGAATGTATGTTTCACGTCATCTTTTTGAGAGTCCCCATACTGGCAGGCTGGACTGCTCATTTTGCCGATCCTTAGGAGAAAGGCGTTGAAGTATCCGTGTCCGTCGATTAGCTGAGTGATGTGATAGTTAGCCTAACCTTGTTTCAGGTACTTCCACCTAGTCACTTTCCTGATCAGCCTTGCTTTCCATCTTCATCTGCTTTCCGAGCTCCAAACCCTCTTGCCACTTCAGTATCATTAGCATCCGTCTTTTTGTCGTAGACGTTCTTACTTTTCATCGCTAGGAAATCAATAGGGATCACTCCAGCGACTACAAGGACAGCTGGTTCTGACACCGTTTGGTAAGAGCTGGATACACGTAAGCTCCGCATCTTTGCACTGCCGCCATCTGTTTCCGGTATTTCTCCTATACTTAAGTGCGTCAGCCAAGATTTCGCTGAAGTTCAGAAGAATGGAATATGTTGGCGCCATTCATAACCTTCGCCGGTGGTCGTTTGTTTCAACCCTCTGCAAAATGCAGAAAGCTGTGCTGTATTGCCCGTCTTTTCAATCTTGGCAAAATGTGCTTCTGGCACCTTTCATACGTCTCTCAAGAAAGTTTTAGAATGCTATCTTGGTCAGGAATTGATACGGAAAGTGTAATTAGAAGCAACAACTTACTCCACATCGACTTTTCGACCGTGGGTGGCCCTTCCATAGAAACATGTTCCGTTTCCCGTTTCACTGTAGTAGTCCGTAAGCCTCTTCACCAAGCAAGATCATAGATGTCTAAGACGCTTAAATACAAAAATGAAACTTTTTGCAATAAGGACCCAAAAAAAAGAACAAATCAAAATGTTTCATGAGATTTATTATTTTCAAAATACTGTTTATCTGTTAGAATCATTTTTTTTTTAGAACAAGAAGACTCTTTTAACAAATTTAAAGACTCATGCTGCGTGCCCTGCTAATTGATCCTACAATTTCATTTAATTTAACTAAAGTTATTCTCAAAATGAAATCAATTTGCCCTCACTTTTCTTCGACACCATAATATTGTTGAACAATTCTTGTTGAGTCTCATTGACAGTTGTGCTACATTTCGAGACAATCGAGTCCCTGCGCCAAACCTTCTTGAAACTCCACCAACAATCCTTGAAATATTTGCTGACCTTTAATGAAATGAAAAAAAGAGAAGACACATTTAGTTTATTCTTACAAAAAATCAATAATATTTCCATCTTATACCTCACGCTCCGTATAACAATGAAATATAGCAATAAAAATGCCTTGAGCTCCAGCTATCGAATAGTTTGTGATGTAGTAAAACTGTTCTGTTCCACAACTATCCATATCTGGTCGGATGATCAAAAAGAGAAATTGCATTCCAAATACCGGAAGACATATCAAGGCTGCCCTCAAAGCTCGTCTGTCAATGAAATAAAAACAAATGACTGAAGAAGATGACAGTTATAATATTAAAACTTACAAAAACGGACTGTCATCGGATTCTTTAGCATTGAAGGCATGCCAAAGCCTCACAGTGATATGCAAAAGAAGAACCAAATTCACACACAACATACCCAGTCTAGGTCCATCGAGTATCCAATCAACACGAAAATCATCAGAAACCTGCCAACAATACTGATCGTTATACTTGGCCATTAAGGTGGTCCACCAGCATACACTGGCGACCGAAATGACTCCAGTTCCAATATAAAAAGGCAGCATTAGTGCTCCATTCTTCCGGTCATGAATGCGGAATAAATTGGTCAACAGCTGATGCAGAAAAATTCCAATCATAAGCATGCATCCGAAAACAATGTTTCCGGTGAATTTTTCCAGTACTGTCAAAACACGACAAAACACTGTATTCTGATGCATAGTTGTTGTTTTTGGCTGCAACGATGTCAATTCTGGCATGATTATAATGCTCCGAACAAGTATTACCATCACATTGTGAATGCAAATGGCCAATAGAAGTGCTCGGACAATGCGAAGTTTTTGCGAGTGACTAGCTTTTGTTAGAAACAAAACCAAGATGGCTGGTATGCAGAAAACTGTTGAAATTGTCAATATTCCAATGTAATATTGATTTCGAATTATGAGTGGAGGAGTGACATCGCAGTGAGAATAATCTGTTTGTTGATTCCAAGTTCCATTCTCGTAACATTGTTTATAGCTGAAATCTAAAACCAACAACCAGCAACTAATGCAAGTTTAGATAGATCCAATTTTTTTTTTTTAGGAGTATGCTTACGATGACATCTAGGGCCTTCGTTGCCATAAGCAAAACGAGTACAGGGCTCTTTGTAGTTTTCTCCAGCTTTAATAGAACGAAAACAACTCCAGCCATCCCAGACACTAGGGCAGTGCTTCTCTATTAAGAAAAAGAACAGCATTAGTTAATATAAACACTATTTCACAATATTTAGCGTGGAAGAATTAATTAAGACCGAACTATAAGAGCTGCAAATCTTTGTAGAAGCGTGAAGTAAACAATCAAGAAGATTCAAGAGATATAATAGAGCCTTCAAGGATATTGATAGAAATACGTTGTTAGCAGTCGACGCTAAGCATATGGAAAGACTACTTGAATCAGTTGCTAATAAGTGATAATAGGCAAAATCTTGCCAGTGGCAAACTGGGGCCTATTTCACCAAACACTTTTTACTTTTCGCTTATGCAACTTTTCAATTTTACTTTGCAAATTTCGTTTCACCAAAAGTCAATTTGCAAAGAGAATATTTATTGAAATGAAAAGTTGAAAAGTTTTCCTCAAATTTGCAAAGTGAAAAGTTCTTTTTCGCAAAGTGAAAAGTTTTGTTAGTTTGAAAAGTATTTATACTTTTTGTTTCACCAAACACATAAACTTTGCAAATTTTATTAATAATTTAGAAAAGCTTTTGAAAGACAAATTTTTGTTTCCAAATAAGATTCTGTTGAGAAAAAAGTAGTTCGGTTGGGAAGGTGCCGCTCGGCCGCTCAAGTCTAATCTATATTTTTTGAGAAATCTTAAGCTTCAAGATACTGTGTTTGGTGGTTTCGTGCAAACTGCAAAGCAACAAATTAAGATTTTAATTTAATTTAATAGAACTATAGTGGAGAGGTCGAAAAACGTCTATTTTTTTTGTTGGTGCGTCTATTAAAATGAATGCACATCAAAGTGCATCCATACCGGAGGGCTAAGCCCTCACTATTTTTACGAGGATTTATCTTTTCAAAATTGTATGGTTCCCTGCGTTAGGGATGGTGCTACCTACGCCCAAATATTCGATTCGCATTTGGATTTCTCCGTGAATATGGTCTCAATAATATAAAGTGTGGTAATTGTTGGCATAACTGTAGTATTTATTTAAATCATAATTCTTCGGTAAAACTTTTACCGCTCGGCGGTACTAGTTACCAATAATTGTTGACATGACTCGAGTAAAAACCTTTAACTCAACACTAGATACTAAAAAATCAACTATAAAAACTTTAGTTAATGTAACGATGGTAGCTGCCGTTAAAAAAAAAGTTAGCCTCGATAGGATTTGAACCCTGAACCTCTAGTGTGATAGTCGATTTCATGATTTTATTATGGCCGCTACTAATTTGCAAAATACGAATTCAAATGCAAAGTTCTATTTTAAATTGGTGAAACGTTTTTACTTTTCACTTTTCAAAAATAATTTGAAAAATTGAAAAGTGAAAAGTCCTTTCACTTTGCAAATTTTGTGAAACACTTAGCACTTGTACTTTATTTATTTGCAAATATGCAAAGCGAAAAGTGAAAAGTGTTTGGTGAAATAGGCCGCCTTCTTTACACCAGATCGTCAAGAATGGCCAAACTAGTTCACACCAAAAACTTGGTCAGAACTCAGAAACCGATAATTGAAAAGAAGGTGTATTGAACATGTCTGGTTGGATAGGCCCAGAGCTGTAAAATCAATTACGAAAAATCACCAACAAATTATCGTATTTGAAAGGCCTGAATTTAAAAAAAGGCATTTTTTGCATAGAAGTAGGAGATTCAACTAGAAATCAGTGTTGCAATCTATTGAATTCATCAAACTACACGTAATATTTCTCTCAATTTCTTGGCATTTCCAATATTGATAAGTGTATGTATGTTCCCCTCGAACTAGTCGTCACTCTTCAGTCTGTTTTCAATGTTTATCATCCCTTCTATGTGAAACTCTTCTTTTTGTTCAATGAAATTCTTGTCAACGTGTACATGAACAATTTTGTATTGGGTAACAATATCATCAGATACTTCGCACTTATAACTCACCATCAACAGCCACATCATTATCCATTTCATTAGCACAGCAATCTTCTGCTTCGCTTGTACATTCCATCCATCGACTTAAAGTTCGATTGGTTGCAAACGATTTTTCCACCTGACGACGCACATATTTGCTTGTGTAGTGAAATGGATGGCAAAATTTTCCCTCATGATGCGTTAGTCCCGGAACAAAATATGTCCTTGAATGAATGTTCAACGAACATGTTTCCATTTCCAATGGGGCCTCATTGAAGAAATCGGGTCGTGTATAAATATAACAACCCCAACTAGCCCAATACTGAAATATTTCTTTGGGAACTTCCAAACTACGATACCGACAATCGCTTTTCACTTGTTGTGATATCAGCAAAAAACATAATATCACGAGTAAATTATTTACAAACAAATAATTCATTATTTGCAAAAATATTTTACCAAAATAACAATGAAACTAAGCGAATTTATAATAATTTATGACATCGACACGCGTTGCTCTTCGAAGTCTTGTACTAACCGACAAACCATCCAAATCCATTCATGGACGGAATTTTTGATATCGCAGTTAATGATTTTCTCATTTTTTTTTTTTTTTATTTTGTTTGTCTTATCATTTTTGAAGAAAGCTATCTTATCGCTTGGTTCTGATATCGAGCTGTTGAACACAAGTAAATAAATGTTTATTGAATTTTCCTACAAGAACTTATAAAACAACAATTATAGACAGTCTTGAATGTGTAAAATTGCAAAATTGAGCAAATTATTCAGACCTTAGACCTTAGAGTTTATTATTATCAGAGCCTCAGCCTCAGGCTATCTAAAAGTCAGTGTTCAAGTTAAAAATTAAGAAGTTGTGTTTTTGAAATAGCTTGTGGTTTAAGGGGCTTGTCGTTCTCAAAACTCTATTGGTTTTCTTGTTTGCTTACACTACAGCACTATTAAGTCAACTTGAGCGATGCCATTCCATTGGCGCCGCCACTGCCCACCCCTGCTGCATGCGCTCCGCAATGGCCGCCCGCCGTGCGTCGAGTAATTAACTTAAGTCTTAGAGAAGGGGGAACTTGAAGAGCTAGCGATCGGAAATGCCCATAATCTCACAGATCACGCAAACAGCTAGAAAAAGTGATCGAAAAAAGTATAATTACAAAAACGAAATAACTCTGAGAGCAAGCTCGCAGTGAGTAGGGAGATCTTGGAAAGGAAAGTGAGCAGGAAGAAGTTGGTGATAGTATAAGAATTCACAATCTTAGAGGACATCAAGATCTTGGAAGAAGTTAGGGAAAACTCAGAAGAAACTTGTAATTGGAGGGCCCCACGAACCAACAATCTCAAAATGAGCAGGAAGAACTTACTTACTTACTTACTTAGGTCTTCAGACCTTGAAGAGTCCGTTGTGATACCTTTAAGGCGCATAGGGTTGTTTGTGACAGTTTGTGTTGTTGTAGCATTCCGAAAGCAGCCTTTGCCTTTTTAATACGGATGGCGACGTCTTGTTTGGTTCCGCCTTTGGTAGAGACAAAACTCCCAAGATATTTAAAGTCTTCTACTTTCTCTACCGATACCAGAAATTTTGACTTGAACGGATGAGTTACTTTCAAGGCTAATCATTTTTGTTTTTGCCGTGTTAATTTTCAGCCGTGTCATTTGATGGAGATCCATGATCCTTTGAGAGGGATGTTTAACATCACTTATCACTAACAGGAAAAGTATTGGCGACAGTATGCAACCCTGCCTGACTCCACATTGGACTTCGAATTCATCCGACAACCTTTTCTATGTAAAACGTGACATTTGCATCCATCGTAGGTTGCTTTAATAATAGCGATTTACTTATCTGGAATGCTTCTCTTGTGTTAGGCAATCCAAGTAAATTCTCTGTTAACACTATCAAACGCTTTTTCAAAATCAATGAACAGCAAGTGAAGTGGTGATCGATATTGGACGCAATGTTCAATAATGATCCGCAAAGTGTTAATGTGGTCAACATAGGAGAACCAGTGCGGAAACCTGCTTGTTCGGCGTCGAGTGTGTCTTCTAGATGTACTTTTATTCGCTCTAGTATAATTTTTGCTGCTATCTTGGCAACCGCAGGCAGAACGCAAATCCCTCTCCAGTTTCCACATTGCATTAAATCTCCTTTCTTCGGGAGCTTGACGATCATTCCCTTTTTTCACTCCTCCGGGAAGCACTCAGAGTTTCAGGCTCTCGTTATGAGTAGATGCAGTAGCTCACTTGATATCGTTGGTGCTGCTTGTAAGAGCTCTGCAGGAATACCGTCTAGTCCTACCTCCTTGTTGTTCTTCAGTGTTTTGATTGCGGCAATGATCTCTTCTCTACTGGAAGGTGTGGTGTGGATTTGGGCATCTGTTGTTTCGGACGGGTGATCAGTCATTGGATGTGCATCGCTGGCGAACACACGGTTTAATACCAAAACGAAGTGATCCTTCAACCTTCTGAGCTGGTCCTCATCCGAAAGTGAATTTCATTATAAGTATTTACTTTTTATGATTTGGTTATCGACCTCATAGTTAGAGACTTTATTTGGTCTTGCTTGAAATCTGTGCCCTCTTGATTTGTGACCCCTATGTACCCCCTACGCTACACCACTGGATATCACGTATGGTTTAATAGTTTCTATAAATATACATAGTATCTTAATTTTGAATTGCACGCCATAAATAAAATAGAAAAATAATTATTTCCATGATAGCTGCTGTTTAATTGATGTTTGCTTTTTTTTCCGAAAAAGAACTACAATATTTTAGTTTCACACAATGTTGACAAAAAGCATAGAAAAACAACAATCTCAGCTTTAGAAATGACAAAGCATTTTTGCCTGAAAAAAAAAAATTATCATAAATATTTTATATTATGACGCAATATTTTATTTTGAAGATAATTTGCTAATACAATGGTTGTGTTGAATTTGTTAAAAATAACGACAAGACATGTAATAAATAAAAAAGTGTTTGGTTGTTTTGTTTTTGACAGTTCTCTGAACTACTGGTAAAGGAATATAATTTAAAGGAGAATATTTCTCTGAGGAAGGTATCAGAAAGTTAACATCTTGGCTTTCACTTAATTTAAGGCTAGACAGTATAGTTTTCCAAAGGCTATGGTCTCTATATAGCTTCTATTACGCCTAACTCAAAATTTTTCATTTGAAAAAGTGCGTATATTTTTGATTCTCATTAAAAGGTTTGAAAAGACTTGTGAGCTACCGAGTTGAAAGCTATTTAATTGAATATCAGTTTTTTTGAAACAACTGTTTCCAAGTATGCTTTTGAAAATGAATGTGTATAGATGTCTATTATTCCTGAAGCGTGGGTTTCTATAAGCTTATTTTATAGAATATTCTCAATTTTGGTCACAATTTAAAAGAAACTTAAGAAGGTGTAGTGTAGTATAGTTTTTTTTCTGCAGAATTTCTTTAAATAAACTTTTGAATGAAGTTGCCAACAATTGACAGATTTACCCTATGGTATCCAGTAGTTGGCATTCTGTTGATTTATTTGTTTAATAACACTCATTAGCTACTTCTAGTTCTGGATTTTTAACTAAAGCTATCAAATTAAGGGGGTTTACTCATATAAACTTGATTTGAGCTTTTGCATTAATCTCAACAGTTGCTCATATATATAAAATCGCTATGCTACCCAAGACAACTTCTAAGTTTAAATAAAATTCTCATCATGGAACGTTGGCAAAATCGTGTCGCAGTTGTAACTGGTGCTAGCAGTGGAATTGGTGAGGCAACTGCTAAAGATTTGGTAACAGCAGGACTTCGAGTTGTTGCATTAGGTCGCCGACAGGAGCGTCTCGATAAAAATCGTTCAAAACTCTCACCTGCATTGCAAAAACGATTCTTTGCCCGTAAATGTGATGTTTCGAATGAGAGCGATGTTAAGGAAACATTTGATTGGATTGAGAAAACACTCGGAGGTGTTGATATTCTTGTCAACAATGCTGGCATAGCTCGTTCTGGAAATCTCGTTGAAATGGATACTTCTCTGATGGATGAGGTTCTCAATACAAATATTAAAGGTTTGGTTTATTGCACCCAGGCAGCTTTTAAAAGTATGAAGGATAGAAAATTCAATGGTCACATAGTGCACATAAATAGTGTGGCTGGGCATCAAGTGCCTCAGATTCAGTCTAATGGAAGTTTTAATATTTATCCTGCAACAAAGTTTGCTGTTACTGCTATCAATGAGACTCTCCGATCTGAGTTAAGGGATATGGGAACTAAAATCAAAACCACAGTAAGAAAATAAACATTATTTCTTTATTATCTAAAATATCAAATCAAACGAATTTTGTTAATTCATTGTTGTTTTTTTTATAGAGCGTCAGTCCTGGTTTTGTTCGAACTGAAATTATTTCTGAGGAAGATTTTGCTGCAATTGGAGCTTGCTTGAATCCAGAAGATATTTCGCAGGCTGTACTATTTGCAATTTCAACTCCGCCCCATGTACAGATAAATGAAATAACAGTGAAACCAGTTGGAGAATTATTTTAAAAAGAAAGTTATATTGTTGAGGTACCTGCTCATTTAAATACGTAATAAAAAATAAAAATTCCTATTATATAAAAAAAATCTTAAATATTTTCTGTTTTTCTTTTTTTTTAACTTTTGATGCAAAAAGTTTATTGAAAATATAGATTTGTATACTTTATTGTGTTTGTTCGGAGCTAAAACTTTAAATTTTGGCCATACAGATGAGGGTAGATATTTTTTTAAAGGTATGTAATTTTTACTTCCGAAAAAGGTACTACAGAGCAAGTTTATAATAAAAATAATAATCGAACTCGAGATAAAAATCAGACATGTCATTACGATGACAGAGAATGCGAAAAAAGTGGGTCTCGCAATACTGTTTGTTTGTGTATACTTCGAGCTGCACCCTAAGACGCTGAAGCGATTTTCTCAAAATTTGGTGGTTAAGGGTCGTTGGTCATTTTTAGAAAGTAAATTAAAACTTTTTTTTATGTCCAAAACTAACAATTAACTTTTTTTCAAAAACAGATCTAACGATATTGATAAAAAATTTATTTGTCTACTTTTGTTAGTATGGTCATACATTTCGCATAAAAGAAATGTTTGTTAAAATTCCACTAACGGTAACTGCCATAGAACCTTTTTTTTTTCATTTTTGACTTCTTCTTAAATGACTTAACCCGTTTTGATGAATTTTCTTATTTTCAAAAAAAACTATTTTTGAATTTTTAAAAAATCTTTCAATTTTTATTTTTGGAAAATCGATTACACGTAAACGGGTGACTGTATCTTTTTGAAATTTTAGTTTTCAATATGCATAAATATATTCTTAAAAATGGCATACAAATTTTATTTTTAAATAAGGTTTGAGAATTTTGTATGGATAAAAAATTAATTTTTCAATTTTTTTTTTTTTTGAAAATGTATCATTCTTAGTAAAAAAAATGGAATACTAAGTTTGGAGCTCAAAAAAATTTAAGAAGTTTTTTATTACATTTTTGTAATACATTTTATTTTTTTTTACATTTTTGTTATAAAATGATTTAAACTCTTTTGAATTTTTTCAAAACTAAAAGTTGCATTTAATATTGCAACAAAAATCCGGCATGACATCGGACTCCTCCATCATCGTAATTTTCATTTTTTCATCCATTTTCTTAGTCATTTGAGAATGGAATTTTATGTTTTTTTTATACATCTCTTATTTTTATTCGTTTTTTAAACGAATTTAACCTAAAGTAAAATATGAATACATTCTTAGAAAAACAATTTTGAAAATCCTAGTTAAAGTCGCATAAAAAAAAATATACATACAATTTTCAAAGGACGTTTAAAAAAAAAATTGGTAAGTATTCCATTTTTAGGATATTATTTATCAATTCAATTTTTAATAAAAAAAAAAACATTAAGTCATTTTCGAAGAAACGATTTTTCAAACAAAAATTCAAATCTTTTAAAATTCAATGAAAACAGTTTTGAAAATTGCATTACTAAACTGTATTAAGGCAACTTAAAAGATTTCATGCTAAAAAAATCTTTTAAATTGAGTGAGTCATCATCAAGGAGAAAACCATAATTTAAAAAATGGTTCAATTGCAGGTACCGTTAACAGCGGTTTTTGAAAACAAATAATGGTTTTAATGAAAGAATAGAACTAATCTAAAAAAAAATTGCCATTATTTTTTTAATCGAAATTTATCCGGTATACCTATGACAGGTACCGTTATTTTTGGTCGAAAAAAAAGTTTATTCTAAAAACGTTTTCGCTAAGAGACTATAGTCTCTATAAAATGTCACATACCGATACCAGAGGTCGCAACGTCGCGCGTCGCTTATTCTCACTCTTTTTTTTTGTTCGTTTACGTATGCAACGATTCCATAGCAGGTTTAAAGTAAAATCAAAATAAAGAAACAAGTGCTTCTGGTTCTAATACATCCAGACAGACATACAGACAGATATGTCTGACCCACTTTTTGTGTTGTAAGCTCAAATAATTTTGATTTGGAGTAACAAAAGTGAAGAACATTTTCCAACATCATTCTAATGTCAGGAAGCACACTGCCGCAGCATTTTTACGCTGAAATGAGCCAGCACCTTTAGATTTCAAGAAAGAAAGAATACAATTTAAAAGAATAAAATCCCAAAATAAGTTCAAGTTTAATATTTATTAGTGATACCAGAACTTAGTTGAACTGGTTTAGGTAAATATATAATTATTTTTAAACTTTGACATGATCATGTCTAATTTCTTTAAGTGTATCCAATTTTAAAAGCTCACTTAAAAGCTTTAAGATTATCAATCAGCTTACCTACACTACATAAGAATGCAAAGATGTTCTTTGTTTTTATATCGAGCTTTTGCTTATAATTGAAACAAAGTTAACGAGATCAAATCAATCAGACTATAGTAGTGGGGTTTATGATAATTATTCGAAAACTAATTTATTTAGTCTTCATTAAACGTTGGTGATGGATCGTTGGCAGAATCGTGTTGCTGTTGTTACTGGCGCTAGCAGTGGAATTGGGGAGGCAATTGTCAAAGATTTGGCTGCGGCAGGCTTAAGAGTTGTAGCTTTGGCTCGGCGAGAAGATCGTCTAGATAAAATTAAATCAGAATTGCCAGCTGATGTCCAGGAGCGTTTCTTTGTCAGAAAATGTGATGTTACAAAAGAAGTCGAAGTTAAGGCGACATTTGACTGGATTGAGCAAACACTTGGAGGTACTGATATTCTTGTCAACAATGCTGGTACAACGAGACCTGGCAATCTAGTTGAGGTGGATTCTTCAATAATGGATGAGGTTCTCAATATAAATGTCCGGGGTTTGATTTTCTGCACTCAAGCCGCATACAAGAGTATGAAAGCGAGAAAATTTGATGGTCACATTGTGCATATTAATAGTATTGCTGGGCATAATGTACCCCAAACCAGACCTGGTTTGAGTTATAATATTTATGCTCCAACGAAATTTGCTGTGACTGCAATTAATGAAGTGATGCGTAATGAGCTCAGGAATTTGGGAACAAAAATTAAGACAACTGTACGAAACACAAATAAATAATATATGAATTTTTGTCAACGATTTTATTAAATTCGTATTATTCTTTTTTCAGAGCGTCAGCCCTGGTCTAGTTCGCACGGAAATTATCCCCGAGGAATTGTATAAGGAAATCGGAACTTACTTGAATGCGGAAGATATCTCTCAAGCTGTAATGTTTGCTATCTCAACACCGCCCCATGTACAGATTCATGAAATCGTTGTCAAACCAGTTGGAGAAATGTTTTGATATAAAATAAATCAAATGCATTGAAGGCAAATTAGCTGATCCAATTTCAAAGATATCGATTTTTAAAAACGAAGATAGTAGAGGAAACATTTTTTTTTTTTTGAGAAATAATATTTAAAAATAAATAGAGATAATAATATGTAGTTCAATCGGCGACCGTTGGATTAGTTAGCTTATTAGGTTAGAGATATAAATTGGTGTCAAATGCAAGATAAGTTGATACTTAAACTAAAAACATAACAGAGTTGCAATTTTTAAAATGGGTACATCAACGTGACAACCCTGTTTGAACGGTAAAAAAGCTACATCACTTTATGCATCATAACTTTGAGATTTAGATAGAAAAGGAATACGGAAAAACTTCCAAAAATAAGCCAATTTGATATGCGCGGAAAAAACATCAAAATTTGTGAATTGTTTTAGTGAAACAACTTGTTTTTCATTCCCTTCAAAACAATATCTAAAAATGTACAACAAATAATATCAAAATTGTTAGAGCCGTTTTTGAGAAAACTCGAATAACTCAAAAATGTTATATGGATCATGGACGGTATTCGTTCAAAGAGAAATATTCAAAAACAAAAACAAAAAACTTTCAAAATTACGTTAAATCTATCTGTACCAAATTTGTAGAAATTCCGTCTACGCGTTTCGGCAGTGGAAATGTGTACAGGTGGACGCACAGACGCGATCCAGTCGTGCATTTTATTTATTCTTAACTCAAAAACTACTATTAAAAAAAAAGGAAAGTTCTCAGAAGCAAAACTATTATAACCTAAAAATTATGTTTTTCAAAAGTTCGAATGTGGGTAGCGGGAGAGCGACTCAACTTAAAATTAAATCACTATGAATTTACTTCTTTATAGTTCTAGAACGACTTGCGTGTACAATTTGTTAGCTAGGTGTTCTTGACTAGCTGAACATGTTTTGCTTAATTTGTAGAGAAGTAAGAGGGGGGTCGAAAATGGCATGAGTTGCTTGCGGTAAATAAGGGTTTAGTGTCAAAGTTGCTAGAAATGGTGGCTGGTCACAACTGTGCCCGAATTTGATTAGACATTTACGAAAAGGAGGAGATATCACAGGCTGTGTTGTTTGCTATTGGAACCCCACCCCATGTCCAAATTCATGAAATGATTGTAAAGCCAGTCGGTGAAACTTTTTAGATATTATAGAACAACTTTGAGCAAAAGTTAAGTCAAGTGTTAATTGTCGTGAACAAATTTAGAAAAATAAATACAAAATATGCGAAAAATAATTTGTTTGTAAATAAAAAGATATTGTGTATTCAGCTGGAAAAAACACTCAAGTTGAACTATGAGGTAAGATACATTTTTGACGAATTCTTATTGATTAATATTTTACTTTCCCAAAATATTCATAACTCTAAGCTAAGGGCAAGTAGAAATGTGAAACAACTTACAATTACAATTACAATTACAATTACAATAGCAATAACAATAACAATTACAGTTACAATTAAAATTATAATTACAAAATTACAATAAAATTTTGTTCTCTTCCAGACTTTGAAGATGCCTGAGCAGGGCGTATAAAGTTTGGGGGGGTCTTAAGTAACCCTTTAAATCTCTTAAATTATGAAAAAAATTCAGTAAATCGTGAACTTTATAATGAAATCACCTAAATAATAACATGATTTTGGAGGCTTGGGGGCTTGAGCCCATGCTGCTCATTTAAGTGCGTTATGATGCTCATTTTTGCGCGTCATGCCACTTATTTTGGTGCGTTATGCCATTCATTTTAGCGCGTGATGACGCTAATTTTTCCACGTCTTTCCGCTCATTTTAGTGCGTCATACCGCTGATTTTCGTGCATCATGTTACTTTTTTTGCGCGTCATGTTACTCATTTAAGTGCGTCATGCTGCTCATTTAAGTGCGTCATGCTGCTCATTTAAGCGCGTCCTTACGCTCATTTTTGCGCTTCATGCCCATCATTTTTGCGCGTCATGTCACTCATTTAAGCGAGTCATGCTGATCATTTTAGTGCGTCATGCCGCTCTTTTATGCGCGTCATTTCGCTCATTAAGTGCATCATACCGCTTATTTTTGCGCGTCATGCCACTTATTTTTGAGCGTCATTCCGCTTATTTTTGCGTGTCAGGCTGCTCATTTTTGCACTCAGGTTATGCCGGACGGGTAGGGTTGCTATACAAATTTAAAACAGATACAAATGCAGAAATTAACGTTCTTCCACAAGACTGTATTTTTGATTTGTAGGTACCAAATTCCAATTTCTAATGCCTTAAAATAGTTGAAACTGCTACTTCAAAACATATTGAAGTAGGCACCGGCCAGCCCTCTCCAAAACATCAAAATTCTTCATTCCTCAGAAGTTGCTAAAGGAAAAAGGAAGAAGAAATTAAATTGCATAGGTAGTTATACTTAAACTTTAAAAACAAATATCATTTGTTGTACTTTAATGTTATGAGTCTTTTTTTTTTCTATAAAAGCAGACATGTGCGACCGACCGACCCCAGCCATAGATTTTAATATTGGAGTGACATACAGTAAGCAGATAATAATAGCGATGTCTGTTCTGTGAATAAAAATTGAATTTGTTTAAAATAATTGTATGCTTTTCTTTGTTTTGCAGCTATGTCATATGGATATAATAGTTGTCATATAAAACATGTGTTCTTCTGTTATCAAACCCAAAAATATGGTTTAGTTTTTGTTAAACTTTCATCATGGATCGTTGGTTGAATCGTGTCGCAGTTGTTACCGGAGCAAGTAGTGGAATTGGTGAAGCCATCGCTAAGGACTTAGTTTCAGCTGGACTTCGAGTCGTTGCACTCGGACGTCGATTGGAACGCCTTGAAAAGAATCAATCGAATTTACCAAAAAGTAGCCAGAATTTATATTTCCCTAGGAAGTGTGATGTAACAAACATCAATGATGTTAATGCCACGTTTGAATGGATAGAAACGACTCTTGGAGGCACAGATATTCTTGTTAACAATGCTGGCATCATTAAATTGATGGTAAATCTTGTTGAAATGGATCCAATTGCAATCGACAAAGTTATCGATACAAATGTTAGAGGTCTAATTTATTGCACACAAGCGGCTTTTAAAAGCATGAAGGAACGTCAATTCAATGGTCATATAGTTCATATAAACAGTATCCATGGACATAGAGTCCCCGATTGGTCATCCAGCACCAACATTTATACTCCTTCAAAGTTTGCTGTAACTGCAATTAATGAAGTAATACGGAAGGAACTTGTTAGTTTGGGCACGAAAATAAAAACAACGGTTTGTGTTAACTTATTTTTTTTTTTTTCTAAAAAAGCTACGAAACAATGTCAACAATTTGTGTTTTTTTTTTTCTTTTTGTGTAGAGTATTAGCCCTGGAGTTGTACGCACAGAATTGGCTGCTGATGAAGTGTTTGATGAAATTGGATGTTGTTTGAATCCGGAAGATGTGTCACAAGCTGTATTGTTTGCTATTTCAACACCACCACACGTTCAAATTCATGAAATCATTGTTAAACCAGTTGGTGAAAAATTCTAATGAGAATAATATTTGTATTCTATTTTCTCTACCATTACTTGAGATCAGTCTTTAGCTCACAATAAAACTTCTTAATTGTGTTTCTTATTATTATAATTATTATAATAGTCTTATGTTTAGTTAAATATGTAACTGTAACTGTGTGACACAAATTTCAATGAAAATACGCATATGTATATCATCGATAAATATTATATTTGTGTCTGACCGAATGAAAACAACATAAAAAATACATCAGAATATTTTTTTTTTTTAATTCATTTTCCTAATCGCTATAGCCGACTCTTTAAAGCAGAAAAAAATAAATATTGAAGGGTAGGTAGGTTGTTTTTCTTAAATTTAACGTTCTAAAATATAATTTTTTCTTCCAAAACTTATTTTTTAACAACAAAATACAGACAATTTAAATGTCACATAATTTTTAAGGAAAAATTTCTATAAAAAAAACATTCATATTTAATTATCCGTTTTTGTATTCAACTAAAATTAAATAAAACCATTGAGCTTTGGTAGAAAAATTATCCTCAAAAAGTAATTTATGTTATAAAATTAGTTTGATTTTTTTTATATTATTTGTTTTTTTTTTCTAAATTTCAAGTTTTAATCACAGTTTTTCAAAACCAAAAAAAAAAAAAAAATTATTGGATTTACTTGATTTAAAATGTTACCAAAAAGAGGATTTATTGGCTATCAAAATAATTGAAGAAGTTGTTGTAAATATTTTAAGAAATGATTTTTATTTTCTTATCAAATTATTAATTTTTAAAACTTTTATGTAAGAGGTTTTAACATTCACAGCAACTTTGACCGTATAAGAGCAAGTATGTGCGACCTAGTCTTGCATTTTATTAATCTTGTGATCTTTCAATAACCGGTTTACTTACTTACAAAGAATTTTCTTGTAGGTTTCCCTATAGGAGTGAAACTTTTATCAACTAAAATTACCTACAATTTTAAGCTGGTTTTAGTAGTGTTGTGCTTGTGCTTGGCGTCTGAGCAACGCAAAAGTTGTAGTGGAACGCAAAACTATTCTCGGTGAAATTTAATATTAAATAAAAAAAGGTATATACAGTTAAAGAGCAAAAACTGAACATGTTTAGGGTATCTACACATTTGTGTTGATTCTTTTGAATTCAAAAATTATGTTTTTATTTATAAAATTAATGAAACTATATTCAACTTATCATATCAACTACTATTAACCTTTATTTGTATAAGATGAAAGTTATACCTACTTGAAATCAAAAATAAAAAATCCAAATAATTGCCTAAAAACTGATTTGTTTCAGCAGAAAACTACCTAAATGAGAATAAAACAATAATGAAGAGAACTTCTACAGAAAAATAAAATGCTCAATAATAAAATTATTGGATAGGTATCCCCTTCTCCCAGTTTCATATCATGACATAATCTTCTCGTATTATAAGCAACAATTGAAGATAAACACAGCAATCAAATACGTGCAATTAATCGAAAGTGGTTTAATATTAATTAAAGTGAATTTGTTTTGCTTTTTCGTGCAGATGCTTGTTTTCGCTACACAGTGAAATTCATTTGAATTACTTTTTCTCTATTTAATATTAATTTGTTCCAGCAGAATACTGTCAATAACTTTGAAAAAGTGTGTTTGTTTTCACAACAAACACTTAAGTGTCCACTATACAAAAAAAAGTGGTCATGTTTGAGAGATTTGAATAATTCTACTCAAAAATATTTGTAAATAAATCAAAAGAAGACAACAAATGTTTATTAGATAAGATTGGTTATCATAAAAGTGTTATCGTAAAATTATGCGATGATATTTTATATCGATAAATTACAGCTATTTCATTTTTGAAAAAGAATTTTCATATAAATCATCTAGCGTAACAGTTTGTTTCAATAACACAGTGACAATGGAACGGTGGCAAAATCGTGTTGCAGTTGTAACAGGAGCAAGCAGTGGCATTGGTGAAGCTATTGCCAAGGATTTTGCTGCTGCAGGACTACGAGTTGTAGCACTCGGTCGGCGATTAGAACGTTTAGAAGAAAATCGTGCAAAATTATCGACAGACCTGCAGAAGCGCTATTTCGTTCACAAGTGTGATGTCACCAATGAAGCTGACGTTAAGGCCACATTTGAGTGGATTGAACAAACTCTTGGAGGCACCGATATCCTCGTCAATAATGCTGGCGTCAGTGGACGTGGAGGTGGAAATTTAGTGACATTGGACAGTGGTTTTATGGACAATCTCTTAAACACAAATGTCAAGGGTTTAGTCTACTGTACCCAGGCAGCTTATAAAAGCATGCATGCAAGGAAGTTCGATGGACATATTGTGCATATTAACAGTATCGCTGGACACTTCATTCCCAATGTGCAACCAGGCCTGAGTTTTAACATGTATGCGCCATCAAAGTATTGTGTAACTGCAATAAATGAGACAATTCGTTGTGAATTGAGGAATTTGGGCACCAAAATTAAGACAACTGTGAGTAATAAGCTTTTATCTTTGGAAAAAAATGAGTTTCATTTATTTTTTCTATTTATTTTACATACTACAGAGTGTTAGTCCCGGAACTGTTCGTACAGAACTCGCCCCAGAAGAAGTCTATGATAAAGTAGGAATTTATCTTAATCCAGGAGATATATCTCAGGCTGTTATGTTTGCCGTTGCTACTCCACCACATGTGCAAATTCATGAAATTACTGTGAAGCCAGTTGGAGAGAATTTTTAAGATCTTCAAATCGTAATTTAAAATTATAAAAATAAAATAATTTTAAGCAGTTAGCGTGATAGTATTTAATTTTGTATTTTGTTATCATAAATAGCAAGAATACGATATAATAGTATAGATTTATCTACATTGTGTCCATAAGTAGCAAGAAGACAATATTTGGCACGAGGATATGCGTACCTATTATTTATAATATAAGAAAAGCTCGATGGGAGCGTAACGAAATCCCGCCGTCTGCTTCTATTTTTTTCTGACAATTTTTGGTAGCATTTTGCTAATTATTTTAAGACATTTGTATAGAATATTTTTGGACTTTGAAGTCGGTTGTTTTCGTTTGCAAGACTTTTAATGTTTTCTCATGGATTCCATTGAAAGAACTGGACCAAATAAAAATAAGACCCTATTAGGACCTCAAGCTTTCATAAAAAATCATCAGAATCATCGAAATCAATTCACCCAGTTAAAAGTACTGAGCTAACAAACATACAAAAAAAGTCGGTTAAAAATAGGATATCATATTGATTTCCATAAATTTTTGTATACTTTTCTGTCGGTACTTGGTTACTTTCTTAGTTTCGAGTGACTTAATTAGTTTCTGTGACCTAGGACCCCAAAACAAAAATTTGTATCCTTAAACGCGATTTGCGGGTAAGCAAAGCGTAATATACCCCCAAAAGTGGACATCTTGTTTTTTCCTAAAATGAGATTTTTTATGGAAAGTACGTTCATCAAGAAAAACTTTGCATACCCAAACTCGCACCAACCCAGGGCAAGGGGTGGCATGCCCCCCCAAACATACCTCGCTTTTTGCGTATTCAAGATCTGGGGAGTGCTACCTTTCAATCGAAAAAGTCTTCAAAATGAAAACACTTTTTATCAGATTTGCTAAATTATCTCAGTCGAAACAGGCTATATGTTTTTTTTTATTTATTTATTTTTCACATCATTAAATGTGGCTCATATCTCCCGAAAACGCATTTAATTAACACATGAAACTCTTAAACACACACTAAAATGGTGAATATCAAATGAATCAACACACATTACTCTCATCAATTTTAATACAGATTTCATCATAAAATTAACTATGGATTCCATCAATAAATTAATATTTAAAATTTAATATAAATTCATCATCAACCCAACATATTTATGAAAAAAAATTAAATAAAACTCTTAAAATAACAATAACAGTGATAAATCGATCACAACATGGCTATTTTTTCGACTCATCACTAACTGAAATATTAGTTAGTCGTGAAACACGTTGCTCATCTCTATCATACACACAAATACTAACACAAAAACTATGTTTTTTCCATTATTTATCGATAGCCAAAATTGAACAATTAGATAAGCTTATCTAAGACACAAACCAAAGTCAATAAAATTTGTTTATTAATAAATTATAGGTACATGTTTGCAATCATTAATAAACGTTTCCAAAGAATATACAAAATATCAAATTAAATGTTTTTCAAACGATTCGACAGTTATACGAGCTTTTTTTTTGTCCACGAAACACACGATTTCAGCGGGGGGGAATGTTTCACACAAGATGACGTTTCGTCGAAGCAACCAACCCATTTTGACGGCTCCCGAAACATTTTGTTGTCAACACTACAATCTCTATGTCTGCTACCACAGATAGTTTTTTAGTTTTCAAATGTCAAATTATCTACAATCATCAACAAAAGTGTGGCAGCAGTAAAATAAAACACTCTAAAAATAAAGTGCGTCATGTGTTTTATTTTGCTTTATATCTGGAAAATTTAAGTGGCTTAGATAAAAGAAATTATGTAAAGCCTTCTCATCCGTAAATGCAGTGTCATCGTAAAATTATACATTTGAGTATGTACATAAATCAATAAATTAAAACTTCTTCCCCAACAAGACTTTCATATAAAATATCAAGCGCAGGGTAGAAAACAATTTGTTTCAATAACACAGTGACAATGGAACGGTGGCAAAATCGTGTTGCAGTTGTAACAGGAGCAAGCAGTGGCATTGGTGAAGCTATTGCCAAGGACTTTGCTGCTGCAGGACTTCGAGTTGTAGCACTCGGTCGACGATTAGAACGTTTAGAAGAAAATCGTGCAAAATTATCGACAGACCTGCAGAAGCGCTATTTCGTTCACAAGTGTGATGTCACCAATGAAGCTGACGTTAAGGCCACATTCGAGTGGATTGAAAAGACTCTTGGAGGCACTGATATCCTCGTCAATAATGCCGGCGTCAGTGGACGTGGAGGTGGCAATTTGGTAACAATGGACAGTGGTTTTATGGACAACCTCTTAAACACAAATGTCAAGGGTCTAGTCTACTGTACCCAGGCAGCTTATAAAAGCATGCATGCAAGGAAGTTCGATGGGCATATTGTGCATATTAACAGTATCGCTGGACACTCCATCCCCAATGTGCAACCAGGTACGAGTTTTAACATGTATCCACCATCAAAGTATTGTGTAACTGCTATAAATGAAACAATTCGTTGTGAACTGAGGGATTTGGGAACCAAAATTAAGACAACTGTGAGTAACAACCTTTTATATTTGAACAAATATAAGTTTAATTTATTTTTACTGTTTCTTTAACTCACAACAGAGTGTTAGTCCCGGAATGGTTCGAACAGAACTCGCCCCAAAGGAAGTCTATGATAAAATTGGAAATTGCCTTAATCCCGAAGATATATCTCAGGCTGTTATGTTTGCGGTTTCTACTCCACCACATGTGCAAATTCATGAAATTACCGTGAAGCCAGTTGGAGAAAGTTTTTAAGATTTTTAAATCTTGATTTGAAATTATAAAAAATAAAATAATTTTGTTGAACTATTACTTTGTGCTCATAAGTAACAAGAAGATGATATTTTGCACAAGAACAGATTTTATTTATTTTTAGCTAGAGGATTTTTGTAGTGAATATCGTTAGAGTGAAATATATAATATAAGGTGAATTCAGAAAATGTATACAAACAACTCTCTTACAGTTGCCACTGAAATCATCGAACAGATAGTCTGCCGTGTTAAGACAAATTGACGTATCTTCATTTTAAGCATTATAAGATAAATACACTTTTGTGTTTTTTGTTGCAAGTTTTTTCCTAATTATTAAAACAAGTCATTAATGAACTAGAAATATTAATTTTTCTATAGAACACCTAAACCTTGAAAGCAGAATTTTATTTCTTCAAAAAGTGACGATATTTATTTTTATAAAAGCATGTTTCTTGTAGATCAGTTATATTTTTTAAGCGTGTTTGTCTATCAAAAAGGCGAGAAATTTTATTGAAAAATAAGGAAAAAAAAAAAACACGTCATCCAAGATTTCAGAACTAGTCCTAACTCAAAAATACCTTTATTTTTAGTTACACCCAATTCTTCAAAAATAAATATTAAAATTCAACGAAAGACCTTCAAAATAATTTGTCTTTTATTGTTTTCCAGCTATTCTATAATATTATAGAGCAGAGAACTTCCAAAGAGAAATAAAAAGATCAACAAAAAATTGATTGAGTATTCAACTGAAGATAAACGCAGCAAATAGTAGGTAATCAATTTCGTGAAAGTATGTAATCGAAACTGCTTGTATTAAATTGAATTCTTTTCTTTCACTTTTTTGTGTAAACAATTACTGCTTTATTATTGTTATTATTGTACTATTCGTACTAGAATGTCAGCTTGTTAGAACAAGAAACAAGAGTGGTAGTGCCTTTAAGTTGTTGTTGTTGTTCAAACATTCAATAAAATTGACGGAATAAAGAATGGTCAAGTCTAACAAGCTGACATTCTAGTACGAATAGTACAATAATAACAATAATAATAACTTAATAGACTGGTTTGTTACCGATCTTCCAACCTCTCCCCCTTTGATACGTACTACGAATTGTAGTCTATCGAAATAAGGTATGGAGAAATATGGAGGCGGAACAAGACAGCATACTTAAAGGCGCTAATAAAAATGCTGTGACTCCAAATGCATTGGATAAACAAGAAACACATCTCGACCTGTGACGTCAGTGGTCTAAAGTGGTGGAGTGCGTAGTGCACACGACTTCTAAGACTGAGCTAAGATCTGATAGCGTGGGTTCGATTCCCATGGTGTGCATAGAAAGTTTTTCATAATAAAATTGGATTAAAGCTCAGCACCACAAAAAGGAGACTGATGAGTGCATAAGTGGCAAAGCACGAAATAGCTATATCTCCAGCCAAACAAGAGTGGTAGTGCCTTTAAGTTGTTGTTGTTGTTCAAACATTCAATAAAATTGACGGAATAAAGAATGGTCAAGTCTAACAAGCTGACATTCTAGTACGAATAGTACAATAATAACAATAATAATAACTTAATAGACTGGTTTGTTACCGATCTTCCAACCTCTCCCCCTTTGATACGTACTACGAATTGTAGTCTATCGAAATAAGGTATGGAGAAATATGGAGGCGGAACAAGACAGCATACTTAAAGGCGCTAATAAAAATGCTGTGACTCCAAATGCATTGGATAAACAAGAAACACATCTCGACCTGTGACGTCAGTGGTCTAAAGTGGTGGAGTGCGTAGTGCACACGACTTCTAAGACTGAGCTAAGATCTGATAGCGTGGGTTCGATTCCCATGGTGTGCATAGAAAGTTTTTCATAATAAAATTGGATTAAAGCTCAGCACCACAAAAAGGAGACTGATGAGTGCATAAGTGGCAAAGCACGAAATAGCTATATCTCCAGCCAAACAAGAGTGGTAGTGCCTTTAAGTTGTTGTTGTTGTTCAAACATTCAATAAAATTGACGGAATAAAGAATGGTCAAGTCTAACAAGCTGACATTCTAGTACGAATAGTACAATAATAACAATAATAATAACTTAATAGACTGGTTTGTTACCGATCTTCCAACCTCTCCCCCTTTGATACGTACTACGAATTGTAGTCTATCGAAATAAGGTATGGAGAAATATGGAGGCGGAACAAGACAGCATACTTAAAGGCGCTAATAAAAATGCTGTGACTCCAAATGCATTGGATAAACAAGAAACACATCTCGACCTGTGACGTCAGTGGTCTAAAGTGGTGGAGTGCGTAGTGCACACGACTTCTAAGACTGAGCTAAGATCTGATAGCGTGGGTTCGATTCCCATGGTGTGCATAGAAAGTTTTTCATAATAAAATTGGATTAAAGCTCAGCACCACAAAAAGGAGACTGATGAGTGCATAAGTGGCAAAGCACGAAATAGCTATATCTCCAGCCAAACAAGAGTGGTAGTGCCTTTAAGTTGTTGTTGTTGTTCAAACATTCAATAAAATTGACGGAATAAAGAATGGTCAAGTCTAACAAGCTGACATTCTAGTACGAATAGTACAATAATAACAATAATAATAACTTAATAGACTGGTTTGTTACCGATCTTCCAACCTCTCCCCCTTTGATACGTACTACGAATTGTAGTCTATCGAAATAAGGTATGGAGAAATATGGAGGCGGAACAAGACAGCATACTTAAAGGCGCTAATAAAAATGCTGTGACTCCAAATGCATTGGATAAACAAGAAACACATCTCGACCTGTGACGTCAGTGGTCTAAAGTGGTGGAGTGCGTAGTGCACACGACTTCTAAGACTGAGCTAAGATCTGATAGCGTGGGTTCGATTCCCATGGTGTGCATAGAAAGTTTTTCATAATAAAATTGGATTAAAGCTCAGCACCACAAAAAGGAGACTGATGAGTGCATAAGTGGCAAAGCACGAAATAGCTATATCTCCAGCCAAACAAGAGTGGTAGTGCCTTTAAGTTGTTGTTGTTGTTCAAACATTCAATAAAATTGACGGAATAAAGAATGGTCAAGTCTAACAAGCTGACATTCTAGTACGAATAGTACAATAATAACAATAATAATAACTTAATAGACTGGTTTGTTACCGATCTTCCAACCTCTCCCCCTTTGATACGTACTACGAATTGTAGTCTATCGAAATAAGGTATGGAGAAATATGGAGGCGGAACAAGACAGCATACTTAAAGGCGCTAATAAAAATGCTGTGACTCCAAATGCATTGGATAAACAAGAAACACATCTCGACCTGTGACGTCAGTGGTCTAAAGTGGTGGAGTGCGTAGTGCACACGACTTCTAAGACTGAGCTAAGATCTGATAGCGTGGGTTCGATTCCCATGGTGTGCATAGAAAGTTTTTCATAATAAAATTGGATTAAAGCTCAGCACCACAAAAAGGAGACTGATGAGTGCATAAGTGGCAAAGCACGAAATAGCTATATCTCCAGCCAAACAAGAGTGGTAGTGCCTTTAAGTTGTTGTTGTTGTTCAAACATTCAATAAAATTGACGGAATAAAGAATGGTCAAGTCTAACAAGCTGACATTCTAGTACGAATAGTACAATAATAACAATAATAATAACTTAATAGACTGGTTTGTTACCGATCTTCCAACCTCTCCCCCTTTGATACGTACTACGAATTGTAGTCTATCGAAATAAGGTATGGAGAAATATGGAGGCGGAACAAGACAGCATACTTAAAGGCGCTAATAAAAATGCTGTGACTCCAAATGCATTGGATAAACAAGAAACACATCTCGACCTGTGACGTCAGTGGTCTAAAGTGGTGGAGTGCGTAGTGCACACGACTTCTAAGACTGAGCTAAGATCTGATAGCGTGGGTTCGATTCCCATGGTGTGCATAGAAAGTTTTTCATAATAAAATTGGATTAAAGCTCAGCACCACAAAAAGGAGACTGATGAGTGCATAAGTGGCAAAGCACGAAATAGCTATATCTCCAGCCAAACAAGAGTGGTAGTGCCTTTAAGTTGTTGTTGTTGTTCAAACATTCAATAAAATTACTGCTTTATTCTTCTGCTTGTTTCCGCCATATATGTACCTACTCTGAGGCTTTTTTAAAGCAGTTGTTATTAATATGATTAACTTTTTTTTATTTCAAATTGTATTTATTTTTTGTTTTAAACAAGCACTTAAATGGCCACTCTACAAATCACCTGGTCATGTTTGAGAGATTTGAATAATTCTACTCAAAATATTATTATTTTTTTAATAAATCAAAAGAAGAAAACAACTGATAAGAATGGTTATCATAGAAGTAGTGTTATCTTAAAAGAATACGATTGAGTACTAGTTGATATCAATAAATTAAAGCTTTTCTTCCAACAAGACTTTCATATAAAATATCAAGCGCAAGGCAGAAAACAATAATTCGTTTCAATAACACAGTGACAATGGAACGTTGGCAAAATCGTGTAGCAGTTGTTACAGGAGCAAGCAGTGGCATTGGTGAGGTTATTGCCAAGGATTTCGCTGCTGCAGGACTACGAGTTGTAGCACTCGGTCGACGATTAGAACGTTTAGAAGAAAATCGTGCAAAACTATCGGCGGACCTGCAGAAGCGCTATTTCGTTCACAAGTGTGATGTCGCCAATGAGGCTGACGTTAAAGCCACATTTGAGTGGATAGAAAAAACTCTTGGTGGCACAGATATTCTTGTCAATAACGCCGGAACAAGTGGTCGGGCTGGTGGAAATTTGGTGACAATGGACAGTGGCTTTATGGACAACCTCTTAAACACAAATGTCAAGGGTCTAGTCTACTGTACCCAGGCAGCTTATAAAAGCATGCATGCAAGAAAGTTTGTTGGACACAACGTGCCCACTGTAACACCAGGTATGAGTTTTAACATGTATCCGCCATCAAAGTTTTGTGTGACTGCAATAAATGAAACAGTTCGTTGTGAATTGAGGGATTTGGGAACCAAAATTAAGACAACTGTGAGTTATAAATTTGGATCTTAAAAAAAAAAAAATTAGTTTCATATATTTTTATGTTTTTATTTTCTTTTTAAACTACAGAGTGTTAGTCCCGGAATGGTTCGGACAGAATTCGCCCCGCAGGATATTTATGATAAAGTTGGAATTTATCTTAATCCAGAAGATGTATCTCAGGCTGTTATGTTTGCTGTTGCTACTCCACCACATGTGCAAATTCATGAAATTACTGTTAAGCCAATTGGAGAGAGTTTTTAAGATTTTGAAATCGAAATTTGAAATTATAAAAATAAAATAATTTGAATCAATTAGTGTTATAGACGATATTTTCCTCAGGGATATTAACTAAAATAGTGGTCTAGCTTAAGACTTGTTAAAGTTAATCGCATTGGAGTGAAATACCCAACAAAGTGAGTACAGAAAATTCAATACATACAACTACTCTAAAAGTGATAGATAGAATACAGTCATTCATGGGATTTAAATTATAAAATGTGTACATATGAGTCTGCTTCTAATAGGTAGTGTTAGTTTTGTGTTTGTTCATTTGTGTCATTGATCTTAATTGGCCATAAGGAGGTTTACATATGGGAGATCATTGTTGGTGCTTTTTTAGATACCAGTAAGGCCATTGTTGTGAACATTTTCAGCAAATTTAAAATTGAAAAAAATGTTGCTGGATCAAAATCAAATTGCATCAAACTATATTAAAACATTCTGCTAAACATTTTAGAGGCCTCAAAGATTTAACAGATTTTAAGGTCGTGTTCTGGAAACTACTATGGCTACGTAGACAATTTTGGTTTCAAACATTACCAAATTCAGTATTCCTCAACACATACTTGGGTAGATAGTAGTAACCAAAACTAATCTCTTAGGGTATTAAGGCTCCTTAAAACTGAAAAACTAAAAAAAATGCGTTTTTTTTTGCATTTTTGATCATGTTGCGTAAAGAAATTTTTCGGATTGAGCACCTTCCCAAAAACATAATCTATGCAATAAATGAAAACTATCTCAAAATTTTTCTATTAAAAACCTTTTTGATCAAAACAAAATGCAGGACTGGATCGCACTGACTTGCTTTTAGGGCAGAATTGCGAGACCCATTTTTTTGGCATTTTCTATCAACGTAATGACATGTCTGATTCCTTTAAACTTGCCCTTTACATAGTACCTATATCGCAAGTGAAATCATGCTTACATGTGCGAAAAACAACAAAACACGTTATACTTCACCCATTCGTATAACTTCTTTCAAGTATAAACAAAAAATCCCAATCAGCAATCTTTAATTTTTCGTAATTATTCAAACTCATAGGCAACTCTGTTTTGCTGTATCACTTGATAAACTCAGTACTCAAATAGTTTTCCTTCCATCAAGGCAAGTAATTTACAACCTGTAGCATTTAAATCCTTAAAAAAACTGTGTTTTCCAAATATGAAGAAAAATTTTAAAGTAACTTTTAAAAAAAATATAATTTCCCGTGTCTAGTTTTTGAAGATCGTTTTAAAATGTCCATTTCCTTTCAATATTTTTAAATATCTTTTTTTTTTTAAATTTACTGTTCAATTTTTTTTTCCTTTCGACGTCCATTTTTCTTCCACTCTCTCCCCATAACACCCATAAAATCTCATTTGAACCTCCTTTCGTTATTCGTATAGTTGCTATAAAATTATTGCGCATGTCTTTCTCACAGCCAAATTCTCTCTGCCATAGTTTTATTGTTAACGGTGCTAGGGCATACAAATGTCAAACGAATGTCAGAATCATGGCCTTACCTACGCAGAAGTGTTATTTTAGTCTAATGATAAAAAAAAATATGTGTCAGTGAGATGGGGTGTAAAATGATTACCATGCCACCACCCATTTTTTGTTTATGTTTTGAAAAAAAAATCATTTCCTCTCATACCAACGGTATTTTAACTGTCAATATATATAAAAAAATCAATATATGTAAATAAAATTAAATGAAGTTCAAAATATGAAAATTATTTCAATTGTTGTGTTAAAAAAAACTTGTTTATTGTTTATATCTGTTTTAGGTTTAAGGTTATGTTGAACTCTCTCTTGTGTTAAAAACAAATTGCAACTAACTTCAAGTGTGGTGAATTCAAACGCCATTGCCATTTTCGACTTTTGCAAAAATTATTTCTCTCTTTGCGGTGAAAATCGTTTTCAGAGTTTTTCCTACACTCGTCGAGTTACAAAGTGCCGTTTTCCAGCTCGCTATTCTGAGCCCAGTGATTTTTTTTTCCATTCACTGATAAAATTAAAATATTATTCTGCATAGTCAGAAAGAATATTCAAAAGAAAAATAGAAAATTAATAAAAAAAAAAGAAAAATAATAAAAACACAAAGTATCCTTTCTTCTCAGAAACAAGGATATATGAAGTTTACATAATTGTGCCGTACAAGAGACGTAAGTTTGAAACAGAAAAAAATGGCTTTTCCTGCTGAAAAAAAATCTATTCTTTTCCTCATTTCTTTCCTCTGAATCCTTTTCCATTTAAGGATATATGCTTGCAATCTAAAAATAAATCAATTCCTTGATAAATTTCTAAACGGATATCCTGTTTATTTCACAGGAAATCCAATTTTCTTTCCATCAAACGCAAAATTTTCTGATAAAAAAAAGAAAATATGAAAATAAAAAAACCAATAGAGAAAGAAAATTTTTCTTCCTTGATGAAAATCGATTTTTCCCAACCATCAGCAACGGTAAAAACGATTTTTTGCCTCTCGCTCTTCCTACTCCTCCTTCTCGCTTAATCTCATGTTGAAAATTGCAGATGATGAATATTAAAAGTTGTAATGGTGGTACTGGTGGGTGGTGGTGAATAGTGGTGAATTACCAATATGAGAATGGTGAATGTGTACAAAAAATTAATATTTGCGAAAGGGCAATTTATTTTACTGTGAAATTCATTGGAAAAAAGTGTAATTTTTTTTTCTACAAAAATTAAAATAAAAACCTTTATTTTTTTTTTATAAAAATGGATGCCACTAGAGTGGTGAGTACCATTTTCTTTTTGATGTAGAAAGTGTAAAGTAGAAGTTTTTCCCTTTAAGTCCCTTGTAAATATTCCTTTTTTTTTTATATCTATCCATTATAGGATGTAGCTTGTTTTCACCAGTATTTTTTTGTGCCCTTCCCCCTATAACTGGTGTGGTGAAAAGTGAATTTCATAATCATGATAAAATCTAATGTTTTTTTGAATGCAATGAAACAAAGAAAATAATATTACTCATCCTGCGGAGGAAATAAAGGACTTCTACTTTTCATCTCTCTGGTCTCTTTGGTTGATTCACTTTAGAAAATATAACCACAATACCTCCCTTCATTGAAGATACTTATTCACCTTGGAGTAGGTTAGGCACCTACCTATCTATTTTTATAAAGTTGCCTATGGTGGTTTTGAGAGAAAAAAAAAAGAAAGAAAATAGGCAAAATGCAATATAGATACATTTTAAAATGTGTCCTTGTTGTTGTTGGTGAAAGTAGATTTTGTAACTTGAGATTTTATTATATTGTTGCTGTTGCATCCTTGTTTGAACTTTTGATCCTTTCTTGTCCCCTTTTGGAACTTAACCAACCTCTACCCACACGCCTGCCACCAGCATCTCACCATCATCATCCATTAGCTTCCTTTTCTTGATTCTTTCAGTCAAGTTGGTGTGATATCCTTTGATTTTTTTCTTTTGGTGTTTTTTTTTTTTTTGTTGCTCGGACCCCATTTAAACATCCTTTTTTTGTAGAATTACAAGAGCGATTCTCTCGTTCGTCACGTAATATAAAAATATCTGTGTGTTTTTATCTCTATGGCCTGTGTGTTTTGTATACATAGATGGTGATGAAATGAGGACTTTTAGTATGTCAGTTTACTAAGGAATTAATTATTGATTTTTTATGCGGGAGATGAATGTATATGCCGTCCGTCACCGTCGTTGTCGAAATTATAATTGGAAACTAAGGAAATTATTGTATAGAAGAAGAATTATGGCAAATGGTGTGAATGCCGATTGAACCTTTTCACACTTGAATTAATTGGAATGTATAGATCCTTTCAAATGGCAGTAACATGATATTGGATATGATAAAAGGATTCATTCTTTGAATAATCGATTTGGGGTTTGATTGAATTGTGTATTATAGTCTGGTGATGATGAGAAAAATCGATTTTTTAAATGTCCTTTTAGAAGGTTCATCGAATTGCATTGTTCTAAAGTTTATGATTTAAAGTAAGAAATATAACTGTTCTGGAACATTGGTTTTAAACTTCGTTTTGAAAAGAGATTTAAAAATGAAGACCCACAAAATAACTTCGGTTTGAATGAAAATGAATTTAGTTTTGAGTTTTGAAAATAGATTCAAAATTGAAGACACACAAAATAACTTTGGTTTGAATCAAAAGCTTTATAGTTTGTCTATTCTTTCGAAAATAAGCAAAACGACATAAATAATATTGTTCTTACTTAATTCCATTTAAATTGTATTCAGAGATGAGAAGTTTTATAGTAATTGTGTCAAATGGATAACTTTGTTTTAATTTTGCTGCTTAACACGATAATAAATCATCGAAAAATTTGTTTAGTTTTTCGATTTTTTTTTTTAAAGGAAGGAGAGTTAAAAAAAATTTAGTGTAAACGAATATTTTGGACGATTTAAGGGTTCCGATAAAAAGAGTGATAACAAATACTAAAAATTCAGGACCTTTTGAAAAATTAAAAGCTTACAGTTTTGACCCGGATAAAATATTTAACAGCATTTTTATCCTGAAAAAAAACTTCAATTGCATTTTTAGATTTAGCTACTCGTATATTTAAGAAACTAATAATTGACTGCGAGAGGACATTAAGGTATGATAGCAAGTCGATTTGTGTGCTGAACTTAATCTAAACAATACAGGCAATCATAGGCTTTGATAAAATACTTTACAGCATTTTTATTGGTGTACATTTTTGGCAGCAATGCGAAGTCCGTGCGGTTTTTACGGTCCAAACGGTTTTTACGGATTTGGGTGAAGTTTGGTAAAGATTAATTTTTTTTTGTAATTTAGGTAAAAGGTTTTTTTATTTTTGAATTTTCTCGTTTAGAACGAATACTACGTTTTTAAATTCGTCTTTTAAGCATTTTATTTCTTAAAATGCAATTTGGGACGGTCTTCAAACATTTAAAAAGTAGAAATAATTTGAAACTTAATTTTTGAAAAATAAATTTTTCAAAAATCAATTCTTAAACTTATGAATTTGTTGGCACCAAAGTTTTTTAAAGAATAAACCGTTATTCAAAATTACATTTTTCAAAACTAAACTTAGGGCAATGTTTTTTAATTTCCTGAAATTCCAACTACATATTTCTTTAAAGAATAAAAATAAAAAACATTATTTTAAGTGTTTTTGAGTTTTTATAAAAGAAGTTTGGATTTTTTTTTTTTCGATAGAAGGGGCTTATTTCACTATACACTGTGCACTTTTGCTTTGCAAATTTCCCTCTCTGGAAAATACGTTTCATCAAACACAAATTTGAAAAGTGTTCATTTTTATGATCTGCATTGTACTAAAAAGTTTTGTTAGTTTGTAAAATATTTGTTCATTTGGTTTCATCAAATAAATAAGCTGTGCAAATTATGTTAAAAAATTTGAAAAGCTTTTCAAAAATATGCAAAGGGAAAAATTCATTTGCAAATGTCCCTATTTTTTTTTTTTCTATTTTCGAAATTTAGTTTTTGAAAATTCTGCCAGAACGTAATTAATGATTAACGATTCAGCATATTTTGCATTTTTTTACAAAATAATTTACGAACAAAAATAATTTAATAAAAATTAATAAATTTAAGTTAAAATAAGTCACAGTTTAATTATTTTGTGTTACCTACTTATAATTTTATTAAAATGTTAATTTTTGAGTAGTATGGTATGGATCTTTATCTTTCCTTATCTTTATAAATTGTATAATAATTTTTTAAAAGAAAAAAAAAACAGTTTATATTTTTAAGTATTTATTTGCAATAAATAAATACTTATGCATGTTTGTTAACTTTAATTTTAATTTAATGGATTCAATTTTCTAAACAAAATGCCGTCGACAATGCGGATAATTTTTCCTTTTGTAAATTAAAAAAGATGATTTTCACCACGAAAATGAAACCATTAAAATAAACTAACAATTTTTGGTGTTTGGTGAAAAAAAAAATGATAACTCCATTTTTGGATTTTTTTTTTTCATTTAAAATATTGAAATGTTTAGTAAAATATTGTGAATAAGCTTTTGTTAACATTTGGAAAAATAATTACATTTATTTCTAATGCTAGTAAAAGTTGAATTGTTAATTTATTTTCAAAAGTTAGAAAAACAGCGCAATAGAAGCTGTTTGAATTGTTTGAATGGAGTCATCATGTTTCTACAAATTACCACAGAAATATTTCTATCTATAACAAGTGCAAAGTAAAAAGTAAAACAGTTTCACCAATTTAAAATACAACTTTTCATATTATGAATTCGTGTTTTATTCTAATTAGATTGTATCAATTCAGATCATTTATGCTGATTGAAGACAATATTCTGCCATCACGGTCAAAATTGTTGTACCTAAATAATAAGGTTTCAAAAATGTAAAAATAATGTGTGCTTTTTAATATTGTCCGAACAATTAACAAAGCAAAACAGAATTTTGAATAGCAAAATTTGCAAAATACGAATTCAAATGCAAAGTTCTATTTTAAATTGGTGATGAAACGCTTTTACTTTTTACTTTTCAAAAATAGTTTTAAATATTGCAAATTTTGTGATACACTTCGAACTTTTACTTTGCAAAGAAAGAAGATGCAAAGTGAAAAAAGGTTTACTTTTGAGAAAAATTGCATACGATTTTCGAAAACGAACCCTTTTTTTTCGTCATACACCCCCTTTCCATCAATCTTATTTGAGTTTTACGCTTTTTACCATTTATTATAACTTTTTCCACCATCCATATCCTGGTAATCATTTTTTTTCTTCCAAAAATATTGTCACTAGTTTTTGGCTATAACACAGTGTACAGATGGACACACATGCCACACTGTGAAACAGTGGTGCTTTTTGTGAACTTTAGTGACAACATTTTTTCTTTTTACAAAATGGTGACATCAAGGTGGCAATTAAGTTGTTAAACTGAAAATTAATCTTTAAATTGAAAAAAACACTCGGAGTTTTAAGATCTCTCACCTTTGGTTCTTCTTGAAAAAGCTCTCAGTGTTTTCATCGCTGCAATGATCTCTTCTCAACTGAGAGGTGCGGTGCGTATCGGGGTATTTGTCACTTCGTACAGGTCATTAGGTATTGGATGCGCATCGCTGGTGAACACAATATTGGTCAATTGGTAATGCAGTCAATTCAGTCGAAGTTAATTGACTTCAATTATAAGTACTTAAATCGCAAAATAAGCAGTTAGCAGTCAGTACTAAAATACTGACTGTACAGTTAAAGCAGTTAATTGCCTAAAAGAACATTATCTGAAGTACTTTTTGACTGCTTTTAGTCTTCTAGTCAGTAGAAAGTTTTATATTGTTGTTTTTTTTTTGTATTCTTTTAACTTAAAGTTACTTTCAGAGCTCTATATTCCTACAAGAAAGTGTCATGGAACACAAAAGTACAAAAACGACTTTATAGAAAAGTAAACTGACTAAAAGATTAAAACCAGTTTAGTCAATTAACTGCTTTAATTAAAAGTTTAGTCAGTATTTTAGTAGTGACTGCTAACTATAGTTTTACAGTCAAAGTACTTTTGTAAGTTAAAAGTCTTTAGAAATTTAGTCTTTTTAGTCAAATAACTGCACTACCGAAAAGACTGCAGTTGTTACAACTCTGGTTGGGTTGTAACTTATTACCTACATATATCAAAGCCAAGGAAAAAAGTATCAAAAATTTCACAATTTTTATTTTATTTAATCAAATTCTCAAAAAAAACTTGGGGACAGTGACTCGGAAAAACAAAATGCTTTTAAGGATACTTTGTTTTACAAATATGACAAGTAAAGTCTATACAGCTGTGGTCGTCATCATTTTCAGATTAAATTGCCTGGCCATTCTATTGTAATTAGTGCACACAAAATAATTGACAGTAAAATCAATTTAATTAAAGGCTTTGCCGAACTTTTAACCGCAGTTCCCATAAAATGTCCTAAATGAATCTACAGGGGGTAAATGTGAATTCTACCACATCACATATACGTGTGGGTGAATTTGTGAGTTTGTCAACCTTTTCACATCGTTCGGGTATTGATTTTGTTGAACTTTTGCATTTAGGCAGGATTAAAAAAAAAAAAAATCAAAAATACTTTTAGACGATCTCAAATACAAATTCATATTATGTGTTTAAACTTACTCGTACAAACACATGTAGGTATATTTAATCTGAATCAGGTCAAAGCAATGGTCCATTGGGGAATGTCAGAGGAAGAGGAATAGGTGCGGTTAGAAAATCCTGAACAGATGCTTATATTTCTAGTTTAAGAAGAGATAATACATTTTCCAGGAGATTTTTAGGTAACTATTTTGAATGACCTCCAACAAATCAGATTTTACATTTACATCCCGGATATTAATGAAAATGTCATTGCCACCTACTTGTTCCGGTACGCACCAGAAACGGACAAATGAAGCTATGAGAATAAAAAAAAACACCATTGATATGAGTTATTTTTAGACCATTATAGGTGGTGTCCTCCGCCAGGCCTGGACAGGAGATAGGACATAAATCGAAAATGCTGTGGCCTTGTGTGTTGATTAATTTAGCTTCGAGTATGGTCTATGGTTTGTGATGGTTCAAAAATAACTCGACTCTCCTGTAGAAAATTGCACGCAATGTCATTCAGCAAGTACAGAAGATAAAACATGAAAAAGGTGGTAGTGGTAGATGTATTTTTTTTTTATTTTTTATTTTCATTTCAATAACTTATGCGCTCACAGTGGATAGAGGACGCAAGAGGAGTAAAGTAAGTGTGCATGGCTGGGCAAGGAAATAAACATGTAATTGTGTTCTCTGTTATTATGTATCTTTTCAAAAGTACGATAAAAGGAAACTTGATGAAAAGTTGAATTTTTAATTCAGTTTTGCTAGATGTACTAAGTACATATACATACTCTGTAGTACATAAGGCACTTAAGTTGAGAACCTTCTGTGGTTTTTTAGGAGAGGAGTTTCTAAAACGTGAATTCCAACTTATCCTGCAATACTAGTTCGGAACGGTATTTGAGGAACAAAAAATACCTCATACTAACAATCGTTTTCGAAATTTCATCCAGTCTTGTATTGCTATTGGTGAAGATGTAGTTTTATCAAAGCTTGGTTCACTTGGTTGGAATGGTGTCTTCGTTTCTCTATAAAGGCGGGTTTTACTGCTTCTTACCGGAAGAACTGAGCACTGAGCCAATGATGCTGTGCTTCTTTTCATACTTTCTTGCTTATGTACTAAGACCCTCAGACATATTATGTCCTTAAGAAAAATAGGGTCTCTAGTACTCCTATACGCTTTATCGTCATTTGATGAAGACATGTGATATATCTGTCGTGTAAGGTTTCTATAAATATGCCTTAATTCTCTCCAACTCTTTCCCAGTTTTGTTGATCTTCTTTTCTACCTGCTTGTGTGAGTAGGTTCTAATGCATCTCTTAGCTCGCAATACAATCTTTTCTTTTTCGAAGCGTATGCTATTACCAATTCAATGCCACTTAAGTATTTAATACTACCTATGGATTCCTGACCCGTTCTAATATGAAGTTCATCCTTTAATATACGATTGGAATAGAAATTCATAAATATATTTCGTAGAAACCTTTTTGCTGCTGTCTTGTGATAGATATGATTTCCACTTGCTTAAGCCATAAAAATTCACAGATTCTTAATTGAAGTAGAAAAAAGCCACATCGGTCTTTAAGTTAAAAGAGTTGATCTTCCATATTTTGTAAAGCATTCCTAACGCAGTTCTAAGCTTCTCAAAAGAACTGTTGATGTCGTGTTCAGTTTTGCCTTCGCTAAAATTAAAAAAAAATCAAATAATATTGAAATTTGTCTTCATTCTCTACTGGTTGTCCTGAAAGATTATCATTTTCGTTTTTGCTGTTATAATTTGCAGCCCCACAAGTTCTGTTTCTCCCCTAGAGTTGTTGAGACTGCAATCTTTCCGGTACTGCAGTTTATTGACTAAGAAGTCTAAATTGCTCAGGGCTTTTAACATACCTACAAAAGTACTTTGACTGTGAAATTACAGCCAGAGTCTCACTGAGTCTCACAATCGCATAGCTTTCAATCTCATTCCATTAAATATACTCAGCAAATGTTTAGGTATTACATTTTGTATTAGGCTTTTCTTTCAATTGTAGTTTCTTCCATAACTTGTCTGAACACAACCCGAAATTCAAAAACTATTTTATGCTCTGGTTTTCAATAAAAAAAAAAAAACTTCTTTATTTCTAGACCGATATCGATGTCTCGTATATTAGAGAATGCTTAAGCTACCAAAAGGCCTAAAAAAGAAAAAGAAAGGAAAGAAATCTAAAAAAGATCAAGAACTCTTCACCGAAGAGGAACTAGAACAGTACAAGCGTGATCAGCGTGCCAAACAAGAGGCCGCACTTGAGGCAGCCAAATCAGACGTTGGTGAATCTGACGGTGGTGCTTCAGACGTCGAAAAGGGTTCCAGTAGTAAGACAGCTGGACATCAGGCAAGTGAAGCATTAGACTCTTCAGCTGCATCGGGAGAAACTGCTACTGGCACAACTAACGGTGCAAGTGCTGCAGCTAAAGCTGAAAACGACGAAGAGTGGGCTAAATTTAAAGCCCTTACTTCTGGCATTGATTCAGTCCTCAATAAGACTCAGCAGGATCTAGATCAAATCAAACAAACATCTTTCTATCAACGCCTTCCATCAGCAGCTGAAAAGAAGAAGCAGGAGGAAGAAGAAGCTGCTGCTCGTGAGGCTGCTCGTCTTGCCGAGGAACGTCGTTTAGAAGAGGAGAAGGAAGCCAATCGGGATAAACTCGCTGAAGCTGTTGTAGAATTATCCGAGTCTGAGGAAGAGTCCGAAGAGTTAGATGACATCTTTGCCACTGATTATATTGATGCCATCACTAGTGGTGAGTTGCAACTAGGTGTTGTACCCGATTCACCAGAGTTTGAAATCGACGAAGGGCCTGATCCATTTGATACAGCATACGCAGAAAAAGTAATAGTAGGAGCTGAAAAGTCTAAGGGAGGCAAGAAACTAGTCAGCCTTGGTGCTGCGGTAGAAGTGCTCACAGGTCGCGTTGACCGCGATCACGCAGTAGCACTCAGTGGGGCTAAACGTAAGCCACGCAAAGGTGTTCAAGATCTCTTACTTGATGATAGTATTGATCTAGAGGCTGTTGCTACAGAAGTTGAAGCAGTTTCAGCTACACCAGAGCCAACCAATCTTCTAGACGAGCTAGCCGATGATATACCAAACGACGTTCCTATCGATTTAACTGCATCATTGCACTTGCAGTTCCTCAAAAAGCCAAAACTCGAAACAGAAGAGGACGACGACGAAGAAGAAGTTGGTCTAGGAGGGTTTTTACCCGAACGCGAGCCAGCAGAGGGCGCTGAAGATATACCAGCTAATGATATTGTTGCTGAATTTGATGTTTTAAAATACGAAGAAGACGATGAATTTGCAGAATTAGCTGCAGAATCGTTGACCAAAAAGGAAGAAATCAAAGTTATCACACAGGTTCCAGTGCCTGTTGCAGTAAGTGGTCCCATCGAAGGTAATTGGGCAGAATTTGAACAGACACCAAACGAAACAGAACAAACCACAACAGGTGGCAAGGGTAAGTATTGAATCATTATATTACAATTTGTATTAATTTGTAATTCTTCTACAGTTAAGCCTCCAAGACCTGCGGGTCCACCACCCCGCCCAACTTCTGGGCCACACATTGCCCCAGGTGTTATCCATCTAAGTGACGACGACGATTTCGGAGTAGAAGACGATCCCTTTGACACAACTTTTGTTGAAAAAGTTGTCATCGCCCCAGAAGACGACGACGACGATTTTGATTTTGATCCACGTGCTGAAGAACGCAAAGCCGTTCCCCCCGTGGTTCCACCACCACCATCTCAAAAACCACTACAGCGTGATCTGTTTGGAGGCAGTAATACAAACTTTTCAGACGCTGATACAACATCAAATCTTCTCAGGACACATCAAAAGGACTTACTTGCCGGCAGCACTACAGACTTAAGTACAGTTGGTGCAGCTCCTATTGCCCCAGTCCCTGAGCCTAGTGAAGAAGATTTTGATCCTTTTGACACATCAGCAGTTACTAGTATTGTGCAACCAAAAGAGGTCGAACTTAAAGTTCTCGAAAAGGAACTGTTGCAAGACTCTAAACTAAAACACTCACTGAGCGATCCTGACTTTGATCCACGTGCCGAAGAGGAGCCGGCAACTCCAGTCACACAAGTTCAAACACCATCAGAACCATTTGATCCAGCACGTCGCAAGTCTTCCCTCAGTTTAAACCTACAATCGAAGACTGTAGGATTTTTGGTTCCAAAAGCTCAAGACTTACTTGGTGCAAATAATGATGGTGCCAAGGTCCAAAAGCCACTAACACCATATTACGCTAAATCAGAGTCTATTCCTGAGAAGGATAACGAAGATCCATTTGATACATCTTTTGTTCCAGCAAACAAACCATCACAGGTTGAACTTAAAAATTTAGAGCAAGACCTCCTGACAAGCAATCTTAAGCACAGTTTATCTGATCCAGATTTTGATCCACGAGCTCCCCCAACACCAGTTGCACCAGCTGATCTCTTGGGAGTTCAAGAACACATCAATATAAAGGTTCTGACACCGGCTCAAGAGAGCAAAGATATAGTTGAAGAGCCAGAAGAGATAATCGATCCATTTGACACATCAATTGCAGCAAATATTGCCCCTGGAAAGGCAGAATTGAAGCTTTTGGAAAGTGAACTCTTGCCAGCACAGACACCCGAAATCACTACAGGAGTTATAGATACTCTTACAGACGCTCAGGAACTTGGATTGGGCGATAAGGTTTTGACACCACAGGTTACCCGCAGAGAAGTTAGTACTCCAGAGGATATAGATCCATTTGACACTTCAATTGCTGAGAATCTTGCACCGGGACAAACGGAAATCAAGCTTCTCGAAAACGAACTTATCGAACGTTAAAAAGTAAACAATCACAAAGCTTCAGAAAACTATCAAAATGGCGAATCCCTTCCTAATGATGGGAGATGATATGGACGATGGAGCGGATGCTGCTGTCAATCCATTCTTAATGCAAGATGGCCCCGAAGAAGCTCCAGCAGAAGATTTTGACAATCCTTTTGCGGGACAAACAAATCCATTTGCATTCGGTGATGATGCTGAGGAGGAGCTTCCACCAACAACAGTTGCAACAACAATGGCTGACATCTTCCAGGCACAGCCAGCCACTGTCAAGACAACCAATGCAAGCGCCTTTCAATCTATTGATCCAGCAATGAGCTTCTTTGGAACAACTATCGAAGCCGACGATGATGGCATTGATCCTAGTTCAGAGGAGAGTGGAAAGAAAGGTCCTCCACCACGGCCATCGCCACCTTCGCAGCAGACACAAGATCTGATCTTCTCTGTGTCAGACCAGCTTGATCAGGCCAGCTCTCAACTGCTTGGTCGACTTCCTGCAACTAGATCTCCAAGCCCAGTGTCAATGCGCGATCTGCATTCCCCAAGTCCAACACCGGACTCAGGCTTGGCGGATTTGTTGGATGTCTCTGATAGTGGATCTTCGGCAACTCAAGGCTTCGATATGGACTTGATGGGAAGCAGCAATGAAAATCCATTTGCTGCTCCAACCTCGATTCCAACCATGCAACCAGCAACACCAATGCCGCAACAGGCTAAGGCCTTGCCACCCCGGCCACCACCACCCAGACCGGTACCACCAAGGCCAACGCCACCATCTATTCCAGGAGGAGCACCTCCAAGACCTGTTCCTCCTCAGCCCACTCAACAACAGGCCAAAGAACCAGATGATCTGTTTGACATGTTTGGTACAACGGCTCCACCAAAACCGCCGCCACCAAAGAGCAAGGAAGATATATTGAGCTTGTTCTCAAAACCATCACCCCCTCAACCAGCGCAACAAGATTTACTTAGTGGAGATATCGTACTAGATCCAATGCCAGAGGGTGAGCAAAAAGTCGAAGAAGCCGCTCCAACAACACCACCAGCTGCTGCCGAGGCTGAGCCCAGTCCATTGATTCAGACTGAGCCTCCCGTTGAAGAAGTTAAAGAAGACCCAATTTTCTCTTCAACTCTAACACACCCAGATGAGAGTAGTCACGATATAACTAGCCATCCTCAATCAGCCGCTAAGGACGAACCAGCTGTTGCGATGAGTACCATAGCTCCAGAGACTCCTAAAATGAGAGCTCCAACTCCGGACATTGAAATAACCACCGTCGAAGATTTACCCCGATCTGACGATGAAGAAGAACCCGAACCTGTACCTGTACCGCCTCCAGAAATCGTCGAGACACAAGTCGAACCAGAACTAGAACCCGAAGAAACTGAGGCGGAAAAAACAGAGGTTGATCATAGTTCACCAACTGAATCGATTGTTATAACACAAGCTGTTCCTGAATCTCCAATCGATGCCAACTCAAGCTATCAGGCTAGTGAACCTGAGCAAATGGACACGGGTCTAGATTTTGCTCCACCCTCAGGGGCAGCTTCCGCAAATCCATTTGCAAGCCCTGATGCTGATGAAGAGACGTATCCACAACCAACAGTGGTTACGAATATCTTTGCTGTGGAAGAACCTGCGGTAACCAATATATTCGCTGTTGAACCGGAACCAGCAGTTAATATCTTTGCTGCTGATCCAGATCCCGTTCCAGCTGCAACAAATATATTTGCTGCATCGGATGAGTTTGATGCATTTTCAGCAAAGTTCGATTCGGTAAAGAAAGACAACGTGAGTCTGTTGGATGGATTCGGAGGTGGGATCACACCAACAAGTACTGGAGGTGGTGATGGTAAGCAAGAACATTTAAGTCAAATTCTTTTCTTTTCTTTACTAGTTTTTCTTTTTAGCTTGGGGTGATGCAGATGACTTTGGTGCTGTAACTCCTGCAGCCCCTGACGATGGCTTTGGTGTCGAAGATGGCTTTGATCCCTTCCTGGCAATGCAAGCTCCAGAACGCAGTGAATCAGTTGAGTCTGTTGACAAAGAATTCAGCGTTGTTATTCGACCCAAAGCTGAAAATGCTCATGGTGTTACGCCAGCTCTAGCTCCACCACCACCACCTCGTGGTTCACAAAACAACTCAGTGAATTCAGGAGACTCTTCACCAAGGGTAAATCCATTCGACAAGGGCGAAGAAGATGCCGGTTTTCCCGCACCGGCAGCAGCACCAGACCAAACGGTACCACCAATGACACGCACAGACTCGCAAGAAACTCCACAGACTCCTCTCTTCGATGAAGATGTTTCGCAGCCTCTAGAAGATTTTCCGAGACTTAACTACACCGGACCAGGATGGGAAATGCAACTTCGGCAACCAAACAAAAAGAAGATCACAGGTCAACGGTTTTGGAAAAAAATCTTTGTCAAAATGGCGATACAAAATGACGTACCAGTCATTCAGCTTTTCAATCAAGCCTCAGATAAGCAGCCATTCCAAGAGTTACCACTTCAGCCGTCATACTCAGTCTCGGAAGTTGGTGCTCAGCAATACGATCAGTTCGGTAAGATCTTCACCATGAAGCTGCAGTACATCTTCTACAAAGAACGCCCCGGAGTTCGACCAGGCCAGGTCACTAAAGCTGAACGCATTACAAACAAGCTCAGTCAGTTTGCTCAATATGCAATAGCTGGTGATTACCAGGGTGTCAAGGAGTTCGGAAGCGACTTGAAGAAGCTTGGTTTGCCAGTCGAGCATGCTCCACAGTCTTCGCAGTTATTTAAGATTGGTTCAATGAATTATGAAGACATGAAGCAGCTTTCATTATGCATTGAAGAAGCACTCTTCAAGATCTCAGCCCATCGGGATCGAGCTTTGAACTATAAAATGGAGGAAGTTCAAGTAACAGCAGTAGATGAGATCTATGTGGAACAAGACTCAGAGGGAAAGATTCTAAAGCAGATTGCCAGAGTAAGACTGTTCTTTTTGGCCTTCTTATCAGGTTTGTATGAGGAAAATTGTGTTGAAAAGCCTTGACATTGATTTTATTTCTGCAGGAATGCCAACAATTGAACTTGGTATGAATGATATGTGGCGACAGGGTAAGGAGGTGGTTGGACGTCACGACATTATTCCAGTTGTGACTGAAGAATGGATTCGTCTGGAATGTGTAGAATTCCATAACTCTGTAAACTTGGAGGAATACGATAGAACCCGAACTATAAAGTAGAAAACACAAAAAAAAAAAAAAAACTCCAAGCCCTAAATCTAAATCTTTTGTTCTTCTTCAGATTTCAGCCACCAGATGCTTGTTATATTGAGCTGTTCCGCTTTCGAGTACGCCCGCCAAAGAATCGTGAGCTTCCACTGCAGTTAAAGGCCACGTGGTGTGTCACAGGCAACAAAGTTGAATTGAGAGCTGATATCTTGGTTCCAGGCTTTGCTTCGCGGAAGCTTGGCCAAATTCCATGTGAAGATGTTTCTATTCGATTCCCTATTCCGGAATGTTGGATTTATCTATTCCGCGTAGAAAAACACTTTAGGTACAGTCTGGTATCATCGCCATCTTCATTGCAAAAGTTAATGGCCTTTTCTTTGTTGCAGGTACGGTTCAGTAAAATCCGCTCATCGTCGTACGGGAAAAATCAAAGGTATCGAAAGAATCCTCGGAACAGTTGACACCTTGCAGGAATCTCTCATTGAAGTAACTTCGGGTCAGGCCAAGTATGAACATCATCATCGGGCTATTGTCTGGCGATGTCCGAGACTTCCAAAGGAAGGACAAGGTAAAATACTACAGCTTTCTAGAAGTTCGAAATTTATATCTTTGATTTCTCTTCTAGGAGCTTACACTACTCATCAAATGGTCTGTCGAATGGCACTTACATCCTATGACCAGATACCAAGTGAACTGGCACCATATGCCTTGGTTGAATTTACTATGCCAGCAACACAGGTTTCGCATACAACTGTTCGTTCGGTGAGTGTTCAAGATTCGGATAGCGATGACCCACCAGAAAAGTATGTTCGATATTTGGCAAGACATGAATACAGGTAAGTTATCAAGGAATTTATTATTTCCTTCAAGAAAATTACAATAATTTTGTCTTTAGGGTTGGAATCGAAACTACTCATGGTGAATCAACAAATGCATATTTGGCGGCTACCAGACCCACGACTATTAAAGAGGCACCTCCATCACCACAGCCAGCAGCTTCTCCAATGCCACCAAGTGATTCTGATTCGGATTCAAATTAAGGTAAGTTTTTTGAGTGTGAAACTAAGCACTTTGGTATAAAATATTTTAAATAAGTAAAAGTCCAGTAAAAGTCCTTGTCGTTTAGTAGGAAGGAGAGCTTGCATCAAATCCAGTAGTTCTGATTTATTGATGAGTTGTTTATAATGTTGATGCGATGTTAAATACAATTTTTTGACCTCAAGGGCCAAACGCTACATTATTAAAAATGCAAAAAAACACTATTATTTTGCGCTTTTTTCAGTAAATGGAATGTTTAGCTGTGAAGGGTTGGTTTTTGACTATTAACTAGGTTTTACAGTTGCACCCGCCAAGCTTCAAAGGCTTATATCTTTCTTATTTGACTAGCAACGTTTTCTAGTTTTTAATTATTAATCTGAAGACAATTTTAACCTTAAAATAAGTTTAAACTGGGATTTGGCCTAGAAATAGTTTTTCGACATCCATTTTTTCAGAATGTGGACCTAAACGGCATTCTATGCCGGGTGGCAAAGCAATTTTTTTTTTTGAAAAATCCTTTTTTGTTGAAAACTACTCAATATTTTTTTTTTTTAATTTAGTTTTTAAATGTTGATCAATCAAATACAAATTTTTTTATATAGAAAAAATATTTTTTTTTAAACGGCTCTAACGATTTTAAATTTTTTTTATGAAATTGAAATGGAGGCCAACAGCTTTCAAATACAAAAAGATCATCAAAATCGACCCACCTAGTGAAGATTACAGTCGAATAATTGACCTCCTCTTTTTTTGAAGTCGGCTAAAAATAACTTTTACCATTTTACGTATTAGTTAACAATAAAATGTCAAATACTTATTTCTTTTTCTTTTGACAGCTACAAAACTTAAGGCATTATAACATCAGTTTTTTATTATTTTATAAAAAATTAAAAAAAAAAAAAAATTAAACATATACAAAAATTGTTTTCTTTCCAGATCATAATGACTCGATAAATTAATAATAAGAAATCAGCAGATAAATGAATTTATCATAACTAAATTGTTATAAATGTAGTATTATTAGCCTATCATTAAACTCACCGAATAGAAAAAAAAAAACTAAACTTTCATTTAAAATATTATTTTATTATACAAAAATAAAAAAAACATAATGATTATGTAATCAATCATAAAAAAAATAAATCATAATGATAAATAAAAACATCGAAGCAATAGTAGATAATATTAATGCTTAGAAAAAAGTCGAATAAGCTGATTTTTTGTCATCAACATCATATTACATCATCATGAAAGCAATTCAAAAAGCTTTATCGCTTATTATATATGATTTTCAGTCAAAACTAGACTGACAAAAATTAAAAAAAAAAAAAAATAATAATAATAGTAAACCATAAAAATAAACTTATGAAATAAAAATTTAAAAATTAAAAATAAAGAAAAAATGTTGCCCGATGTAATTTACTAATTTACGTGTATTAATCAAAATTTTAAGAAACCTTTAAAATGCATAATATCTGACTCAAAGCACTATTTTTGAGAGAATTTAAATCATTCTTTGTATTTAGCCAAAATTATTCGTTTAATCAGAGTAATTTTTGGTGCAAACAGCATGGGACGATCTAACTTTCATGAAATAGTTTTTGAGTCAGTGAACATAATTATTTCATTTGGTCTCTTTATTTTTCTCCTGCAATGTACTTAAAATATCGACATATTAGTTGACAATAAGCATAAATAAAAGGTAAAAATTAATAAAATATAGAAGAAGAACAAAAAAATACATTTATTGATGATATTTCCTGAGAAAAAAAAAAAACAAAAAAAACAGAAAATTAAATTAAAAAATATCTCGTACGCTAATGTGTGGAATTGTTATTCGATTATAAATATGTATTTAACTAAAATATTAAATAACAAAAAAAATATAGTAAAACCTTACAGATTGTATAAAATAAGAAAAATTAACTAAAAAAATAAAAATATTGTTTTATATACAAATCTTATTTAACTAGTACAAATTTTATTTTTCTGCTTTCCTATATTATAATTTAAAAACAAAAACAAAGCTTAAATTAAATATATTATATTTAAATTATTATGTATAAATTAAGTATACCAATTGTGAATGTAAGAAACGATTTAAATATAAGTAAAAATAAAAGAAAACATAAACTAAAAAAAAAAATAAAATATTTATAAAAATAAGCATTACGTATTACTGAAATAAATAATTCAAAAAAAAAAAAAAAAATATGTATTATTATTGTTTTAAAAATAAAAATTTACGTTGTTGACATATTTATATATAAACCTCAAGATGCTATGTTAAATTTAAATTTTAATTATATCATTAAACAAAATCTTATTTAAATTAAACAAAAACAAAACAAAAAAACATGTATTATTATTATTATTATATCATCTCGCTCTTAGTAAGTTAAAACTGTAAAAAAAAAAATAAGAAGAGACATAAATATATATATACTCCCGAACTGCAGCTTGCAGCATAGAATATACTTAAAGTTGTTAATAAATTGAATACTACTCGTATGTGTGGTAGTCCTGTAAACAAAAATTTGCAATGTTTTATTTATAAAACAGATTGATGATATGTCCAACGGAATACAGGTCATAGCATATTTAATTTTTACTTCTTGTTCCTGGATTTGTATTCTGTAATCGGATAAGAGAGGGGTTTTAGTTTGTATAGTGTTTGCTTGGAAGCAAATCCTAATTCAAAACATAAAATACCTTAAACTTCCTATCTGAACTTCAGACTGATCACTTGTCAGTATGAAACTTAAACAAAACAAGTAAAAAAATGGAACTTAAGTAAATTTTTGGTAAAAATCAACTTTTTTGTAAAAGATAGTTTGACAAAGAATATTTAAAAAATGCATTTTTTTGTCAACTTTACCATTACTTACTTCAAAATTTGAATGGTGAATTCTGTTCTATTTCCCTCTAACTTTAGAAATGTTTAAGTCTATTATCTTTTTCGTAAGTACACTGTGGCGTATACGTAACTTTTTTTTTTTAAATATTTCTTTTAACAAATACTTTATTACTAGTACCGCCGAGCGGGAAAAATTTACCACAAAGTCATGATATATAAACTGAATTTTAGGAGGAAGACTGATTATACCTTTCAAATAAGACCAAAATTATAAAAAAACGGTTGCCGGTAAGTTTGTTAAAAAGGGAGAAATAGAAATCGTGCTTACGTAATAGTATAATAACCTCTATTACGGAATCTAACGAATGCATTGCGGCGGGACTCGCACTTATTTCAGAAATATTTTATATTGTAGAACTCGAATGTGAGGAAATGTGTTATTGGAAATGGTAAGAAATGAATAATGCAGTCTTGGAGAATTTGGTACTATTTTCAAGAGTAGCCAGTACCTTTGATTGTACTTCTAAAGAGTCATTAAGAAATCATTAAACGTCAAATTTCTGCTAATAATTATTCATCTTTAAATCATATTTAAAATTTTTTTATAGATGGTGAATTTCTCATGTTAAAAAAAAAAAAATATTAATCCAATTTTTATTATCATCGGAATAAGATGCAATACAATACCAAACTAGATTGGAGACTTGAACAAATACAAATTACAAATTTCAAGTTTCATTACTCCTCCTTTGCATTGTGTTCGCATTCCCAATTCTTACAAAATATTGTTAAATTATATTGTATGCTAAATACCTCACTTACAAAATAATACACAAATCATTAATTGATGAGTAATAATTTTATTAAATGTTTCTTTACAAAAATTGCAATGTCATGCACACAAAATAAAAACATTATTTCTGTTATCATTGAAAAAAAAAAAATAATCACAAATAGAGAATAAAGATACCTACATCAATATAACTGTAATTGTAAGCTTAAGTGTTCTGGTCACGAAAGTATACACAGGGTTGTATTTATAATATTAATTGTAAGCAAATTAAACTTCCGAGTTAAATAAGTTCTTTAAAATAAAACAAGAACTTTTCATTTGGGTTGGGATCCAAACTAAAAAAGTTTTTTTTTTTTGAAATTTCAATACTTTTTATTATTTAAATTATGAAATAGTTGACATTTGAAAATATATATAAAAAAAAATCAAAACAATAGATTTTTATATGACTAAAAAAGCTTCTTAAATGAATTTTTGCTATACAAACAGCGACCCTTTCATTACTTATCTAGATCAACGTGGCAACCCTGTTTGAACGAAAAAGGTACATCATTTTATGCATTATAACTTTTATGTATATTAAAGAAGCGAAAATAATAATATTCCCAAACAAAATTAAAAAAATATGCTAACAAATCGAAAAATAAATTTATAAGCGTAAAGCTGAGAATTTGGTAACCCTGTTTAAATGAAAAACACACTCAAAAAATTCTTTTTTCAACTTAAATTTGATGTATTTTTAACTTTTCACTCAATTAAGAATGGTACATTTCGACTAAAAAAAAGGAGTGACATAAACGTTTTTTGCATTGAAATAGGGTTACCACATATCCATTTTGTTGTTGAAACCCGATATTTTTTCAGATAAAAGAGACACTCTTATATTAAATTTGGTATGTTTTAAGCTTTTATTTTTGTCAAAAATATGGGAAATGTTGACTGAAAAATTAGTGTTTTTAGTGTTTATTTTAATTCAAACAGTTTATCCGTAAATTTATACCAATTTTAGAGTTAGCACCCGACATATTTGAGATAGAAGAGAGTTAAGGCTGGTGTTCATTTTAGCCTTTAATTCCAATAAAATTTATATTCTTTTGTGTCAGCTTACTCCCTCTTATTCTTTTTTTTTGTTTTTTTCTATTTCTTCACATATTTTTGACTTTTATTTGGCAATATTTAATTTTTTCTTTTTACTTGCTCTTTAGGGCAAGTATTGGATTCGTGTCAAAAAAAAAATTGAGGTTTTAATCAAAACCGAAAGTCCGAAAAAGTGGTTTTCGTCATGCCGTCCATCGGTCTGTGCGTCTGTGCGTCCGTGCGTCCGTGCGTCCATCTGTACACTTCTCCACTGCCCAAACGCGTCTACGGATTTTATTCGAATTCGGTACAGATGATTTTTACGTAATTTCAAAAGTTGTTTTTTTTTGTTTTTGAATATCTCATCTAGAACGAGTACCTCCCATACAACATTTTTGAGTTATTCGAATTTTATCGAAAACGGCTCTAACGATTTTGATTAAACTTTTTGATATGATTTCTTCAATAACGATAAATTTTTAAAATTTTTTTAAAAAAAATCTATCGAGTTTTCTTAAAAAAATATTTTTTATTAAAGAAATTTCAAACGATTTAAAAAAAAAATTTGGTATGCCATTTTGAAGATGGCTAATATTTATCAACATCTAAAAATAAAATTTTGAAATAACACAAATAATTGACCCAATATGGAAAAAAAAATATTTTTCAAAAAAAAAAAATCCAAAAAGTGTTCCCGTTTCAAATAAATATTTATCATTGCTTATTTGTGCATATCTCTCAATACCTACACACATCAGATGACCAAAAGCTAAAATTTTCAAGCTAAGTTAATACATAAAATAGCTTTCCACTACATGAGCAAGTTCGTGCGATTATTTTTATTGTATGAACAATCCTCTTCATTACTCTTTATAAATACATAACTTCGTTTTATTATTATTTTTGTCTATTTTTTATGGATTTTAACAGAAACCCAAAAGGTTCTTACGGTCAAATACAAATTAGCTTAAGAAGCAATTAATTCCTCATTCACAATCATTTTCGCTGAGTTGGGTCGCTTGCATTTGTTATTGTTAGAAATTGTATCTCTAACAATAAGTTCAAGCGTCTAAACACCTTTAACACGTAGTGAACTTGAACTATGAAATAATCTCTATTTCATGTTTCTTTCAATACGTTACTCACTTTCAAAATATATTTTTGTACGTAGACTGTTTTTTTTATAGATAATAAATAACTTTTACTTGTGGAATTTTTTATGTATGAATCCATAGCTGACCCTAAGAGCACACATACAGGTGTAGGCTTATCACAGGTAAGCTACTTAATATACCCCCTCTTTAGTATTTAAATACGTCATATCGTTATGTTAATGTGGCTTTATAAACAAAAACACTGTCTTCGAGTTCAATAGTTTGGTTGTTTGTTAGCATTCGATCGGTTGGTTATTAAAAATGGAACGTTGGTCAGATCGTGTCGCAGTTGTAACTGGAGCCAGTAGTGGTATTGGAGAAGCTATAGCAGCTGATCTTGTCAAAGCTGGCCTCAAAGTAGTAGCACTAGCTCGACGTGAAGATAAAGTTAAAGAAAATCGCTCAAAACTCCCAAAAGAATTACAATCCAAATTCTACCCACGCAAATGTGATGTCTCGAGTGAGGCTGAAGTTAAAGAAACTTTCGGTTGGATCGAACGCACTTTGGGTGGAATTGATATTCTTGTAAATAATGCCGGATGCAGCCGTCGAGGAATGCTATTGGATATGGATACAGCTGACATGGACACAGTTCTCAATACAAATGTCAAGGGTTTGGTTTATTGTACACAAGCCGCTTACAAAAGCATGAAGGAGAGGAATTTTGCTGGGCATATTGTGCATATTAATAGTATTGCCGGGCACAAGCCAATTGATATGGGCAAAGATATTAGTTTCAATATCTATGCGGCATCAAAGTATTCAGTGACTGCTATCAATGAGACGATAAGGAATGAACTGCGCAATTTAGGAACTAAAATTAAGACAACCGTAAGTAGAAAGATTGAAAAACGTTAAATAATTATTGCAGTTAGAAATGGATTGATTTGATTATCATATCATTTTGTTTCATTTATCAACAATATTCTTATCTATAAAGTTGGTATGTTTATCAATTTTTGGAAGATAGGAACTCAAATGAATACTTTCTAAAGAGTGTTATTTTTATTATTTTTTTTTTCAAAAGCTTTTAATTTATTGCTTTTTTTTTATTTCGTTTTGTTTTTCTTACAGAGTATTAGCCCCGGCTTAGTTAGGACAGAAATCGCTCCAAAAATCTTCTTTGACTCATTCGAAGAAAAGATTTTGAATCCAGAAGATATATCGCAGGCGGTGTTGTATGCTATATCAACTCCTCCTCATGTGCAAATTCATGAAATTACTATAAAACCTGTGGGTGAACAACTTTAAGAAGAGTATTTCTGTGTGTTTTCATTTAAAACAAATTTAACAAATAATAAATTAGCATTAATATTCCTTTATTACAAAAAAAAAAAAAAAAAAAATGAGCAAGCTTAAAAAAACAGGTCAAGCTTATGATTTATTTTGCTATTAGGACACAGTGATTTAAAACTTTTATGTAAATATTTTTATAAGTTCAACAAAATAAATGTATTTTGATTAAATAAAGGCAATGGCAGAACACCACTTCCTACGGGGTGGTAAAAAAACTTGTTTAAATATCTCGTTTCATTGTAAAGCTTATTTGGCGAAATTTGCCAAATAGCTACGAATGCATTAAACAAAAATTAAAATTAGAGATTTCTCCGACAAAAACCAGACCCAGAGGTAATACGTTCATATTCAGCTTGAAAATTCTAGCTTTTGGTAATCTGACGTGTGTAGGTTTTGAGAGATATACACAAACTCAAAAATGTTGTATGGGAGGTACTCGTTCTAGATGAGATATTCAAAAACAAAAAAAAAACAACTTTCGAAATTACGTAAAAATCATCTGTACCAAATTTGAAGAAAATCCCAGGACGCGTTTGGGCAGTGGAGAAGTGTAAAGATGGACGCACAGACGGCATAACAAAAACCACTTTTTCGGACTTCTCCATCATCGTAATGTTGGTTTTGATTGAAACCTCAAATTTTTTTTTGACACGAAACCAATACTTTCCGTATAGAGCAAGTAAAAAGTTTAGATAACAGTCAAACATGACATAACTATGATAGAGAATGAGAAAAAAGTGGGTCCGACAATTCTGTCTGTCTGTCTGTCTGTCTGTCTATCTGTCCGTCTGTCTGTCTAAATGTATCAGAAGCTACAGCCTAAACGGATTTGTCAATTTACTTCGAACTTAGTATGTGGCGTTTTTTAGAGACTATGCACAAAGGTTTTTTGAATTGCATTTTTGGACCAAAAATAATGGTACCTGATGTCATAATGAGAAAAACTTATTTTTCTTAAAAATGATTCCTTAGATTTTGGTTAAAAAAAAATCATGATAATTTTTTTGGATAAATGAAAACCATTTTTTTCAAAAACCGGTATTGAAGGTACCTGCCATAGAACCGTTTTTGTTAATTCTGATTTTCTCTTTCATGACGCAATCAATTTCAACCATTTTTTTACATGGAAACTTTTAAGTTGCCGTAATAATGATTATTTAAAAAAATTCAAAAACAATTTTTTTTTGAATTTTGAAACAAACTTGAATTTTTTTGGAAAAATCATTTTTTCGAAAACAACTCAATATTTTTTTTTTTCTTATAAAAGTCCTTGAAAATTTTTTTAGAAAAAATATTTTTTTTCAAATTTTTTTTTTCTAAAAATGTATCATTGTAGAAGAAATCAGATTGCATCCTTCGTTTTGAGGTTAAATTCATTTAAGCAACTGTTTTAGTCATTTGAAAATCAAATTTTATACTTTTTTACTTTTTTCTAAGACTGCATTTACAAATTTAGCTTTGGAGTTATGTATCTTGAATTTTAATTTTTAACTTAGCGACCCAGTCGTGCATTTTATTTCCTCTTATCAGGTAAAAATAAGCCTGAAAGCAGGTGTTGTGAACAGGAGAAATAAAATCGAATAGCCGTTTACGGTGAAGTCCAAAAAATGGGTTACCGTCATGCGTGACGTCCGTTGGTCGGTCAGTTTGACGGATTTTAGTGAAATTTTAAAAACGTTACTTTTTTGTATTTTCCAAGATTGTTTTTTTGTTTTGTTTTTGAATGTCTCACTTAGAACCTAAGGAATACCTTCCATATAACACATTTTGAGTTTATGGATTATTCTCGAAATTTCGATTAAACTAAATGTACGTTATGTGTTATGAGTGATTAGGTTATCTTACATTGACTCACTTACCGCACGACGAATTGTTGAAATGGTCTGATTGATATCGGTCGGATTGTTTTCAAATGGTTTTGAAATTTGCCAAGTGAGAGAGCTGTCAGTTGGACGCCCGTAGGTTAGTCAATTTGGACAGGGACAGGGACCCTATCGTAACAATACTGCATTTTTGGTTTTTCTAATAAAAAAAAATTGAATTATTTAAGAGTGATTGAAAAAATAGTGCATTTTTAGTTTTTCTCAAAGAATTCAAATAACAATATGATGAACAATGAACACGCATTTCAAGAAAAATTCCATAATTTTTATTTTTTTTCCGAATATATCATTACTGGCTCAACTGATTTCGTTCAAAACTTGTCAACAGGAGGTTGTTCTTATCATTTTAGAAAGTATTGTGTATTTAGTTTTTCAAAAAAAAAAAAAAAAAATTGGAAAAACATTGAACAAAAAATGATTTTCTTCGATAGTTTTTTTTTTTTTTTATATATTTTTGAACTACAAGAGCAAGTTCTTGCGATCCAGTCGTGCATTTTATTATTTTACTTCATATATCAGGTTCAAAGAGTGCATTTTATGTCTCCCTAAATCCATTTTTCCTTGACTGAATACTCAAAAATAAAATTAAATATCTGTGTCGAAACACAAAAATATCGATGTTTCTGAAAATCAAATAACCTTTTATTGTAAAATGAGAAAAGCCAAACTGAATTTGTGGTAAAACGCCACCAAAAAACCGAATTAATAATAAAATAATATAACTATGTATGTTTACATTTTGATTGCTTTCATTTATTTATATGTACTTATACCTTATAATGTATTTGCTTAAGTTTCTTTATTACATACGAAAAAATTCAAAGTTCAGTCAGGCTTTCGTAGATGGCTATTCAATCAACACAATCATATCCCGAAGCTTGTAATGAAAATTCTCAACATAAAAGTAGTCAGTAAAACACGTCATCGCAGTAGGAATCTCATTCAGTACCAGTCTGTGGCTCAAGGATTTAACACAGGAGGCAACGATGAAAACATTCAAGTGTAAAATAAAGGTTCAAGTAGGTCAATTTTTTTTTTTAAATGCGTTAAAGTAACTCCTTTATTTAAGTCCAATTTATTGGATTTATACAAATTTTAAGATTTTAAACTTGAAAAAATAGATAAAAGTCCTTACACTGAAGGAAAAAACGACGAAAAAACAAAAAAAAAATACTTAAAATCAAAGATAAATGCTAACAATTTAGGTCAAAACACAGAAATTTTAAAATAAAAAACGTTATAATTTTGAATACGAAAAAAGCGAAAAAAAGGCCACCACCAGTACTGATGGTTACTTTTTTAGATGCGTTTTTCTCCCTTGTGTAGCTTTCAAACCTTTATGGAAGTATTAAATACGATATATTAGATAACAGCTATATGGTAAGCTACGCATTCATCTATCTGCCATTATGTCGGTCTGACTTTATCAAAATTCCAATTTTGAATTTTTGTTTTTGTTCAAAAACGTGTGACCCCGACGTGTACTTTATATTATTTGCTGTTGTGTTGCATAAACCTACTATGTGATTGCTGAGTGGATGAGTCTTGTAAACCCATTTAACATGTAAAAAATTCAATTATACATAAATAAATTCGCATTCAATCGAATCATCGAGTTATCGAAAAATCAGAGCTGTTCTCGTTACACATGAAAAGAGACAACAAATTTTGGTCATATCCGTATCCGTTTTGTAAGTAGCCATCAGGTAGGCAAAGCAGAGCTATCATGAGTGAGTATGGCGAAGGCTTAATTTTATATATGCATTAATTTTATGTTTGTTTTTGAATTCAGACAGTTCCTGACGTTGAATTATTTATTTTTTTTTTATTTTTTTGTTCACTCACTGCTCTTGTAATTGTTGTTGTTGTTGTAATTAAAACATAATACCTACGTATATTCATTACCTATACTATAGAGATTACCGTATAAATTGGCTGAAATACATTTTGGAATATAAAAATTGATGGTAGGTAAATATTTCAATTTGAGTTGTTGTTGGCCGATGCCAAAGTTATGATGTTAAAGTTTATATTGGAACCTGATGACTCATGTTAAAGGGGCGTGTGATTTAATTAAATATTTTATTTACAAACATCGATTAACAGCATGTTGAGCAAATATGAGTATGAGTAAGTATGACTTGTTGCTAATTATTCAATGAATATATAAATTAACGCTGAGAAAATAATTATATACACCAGGTATCCAGTATACCTACGATTACACAGTACATGCACAGAAATAAAATTGATTTTAAAAGCGATTTGAATTCAAATTGTTGTTGTTAATATGATTTCACTATCTTGCAGTTTTTATTTTCAAAAGGGTAAACTGGAACCCTTCACAGTCAGAGTTCAGCTTTTGGGTTCAATAGTTAGTTTTGACCTCAAAGAATGATGTCTGTTTATAGTTTATTTGCAGTAATTAGTTAAATGGTTAATTTTTTAGCAAAATAAGACCCAGTTTTGTATAAAACATTAACATACTTTCGTGATTTTCTAGACAAGCAGATAAAATCGGCCAATGAATAATTTTTCAATTAGAAGGTGCATTTTAATTTTTTTTTATCAGTCGTTTCGTAACTAAGGTGGTGTCGATTACAAAAATGAACGACCTTAACTTTGACGGACACTTTGTGGTGGAATTCAAAAATTTGAATCTCCGAAATTGTAGCTAATTAAATGTTAATTTTCTGCTCAAACCAAAAATTTTTAGCTCGTTTCTTTATTGAGTTTATGAATTTTCCGCTAAAATAAGTCTGAAGTGAGCGGAAAAAATTTTAAGTAATTAAAAAAAAACAAAAAAGGTGTGTGAACTCATATACGCGGGCCAGAAGTTATACTTCCGATCAGTATTTTTTTTTTTGTAAAGTTTTTTCGGATATGTAAAATTATTTTAGAAATAAAGCGAAAAGTTCTTACCTCAATATTCAAATTCCTTAGCATTTACGTGCGATTTATTTTATTGGTCGCGTTTAGGTGTGGAATTCCCATAAGACGCTGGCGCTGTGTAACTTAAATTTAAATCGACAGGGCTGTCACAGTGCAATTGATGACCATTATACCTGCGGCTGGAAAAGTTAAACATGTTTTACTTTCGCTGTCACAAACAGAAAATCGTCATTGGAAAAATCGTCTAATGGTATTCACCAACCGCTCATAACTTTAAGTAACTTTTAAGCCAATAACTTATGAGCGCTCGATGATAATTGGCCTTAAAGTTATAAGCTAGGTGAATACGAGCCTTAATGCTTTATTACATAGGCCAATTGTTGCAAATAGTGCAAAAGTGAAAATCTTTTTCTCTTTCTGGCACGGTTTTTTTTTTTGCGGAAAAAACACATTTTTGTACCTTTTTCTGAAGTTTTTTAGTCCGTAAATTGAGTTTCCTTTAGTCAGCGTTTAGATTTTACGATTTTTGCAATTGTCGGCCGAAATGTTCACACGCTAAAAATCGAAAAGTCTAAAGTATAGTCCGACCCTTTAACTTTGACCCTTTGACCTTTGACCTTACTAATAAAAGTAGTCAAGAAAATTGTATTTAAAATCGTTGAAGAATAAAGTAAATCTTTTTTCAATGGTTATATGAAAGGTACCGTTAGTTTTGGTCCTAAAAAAAATTAAAATTTCGCATCTATTGAAACACCAAATTGAAAGAAAATCGCTTCAGCGACTTATGCTGTAGCTCGAGGTATACACTGACAGACAGACAGACAGTGACAGAATTTACGAATCCTACACTTGCCCTATAGTACCTATATCGTAAGTAAAATTACATTTGTGCCAATTGTTCAAATGTTTCTCAATGAATTTTCTCTATGTCAGAGAAGTAGATATATTCATTGAGCTATCACACACTCCAAAAACGGTTGACCATTTTGCATGTTTGATTCCATTTCATTCCGAAATCACTACTCACCTCGCCCCCAAAGTATCATTTTCCCCCGATTCCATTCCCACAGTATGCGATGGCCCATGTGTCTTAATTAGCCTATTTTGTCTTAACACTGATTGGATTAAAAACTGGCGAATTTTTACCGAAAAATATCTATAAATAATGATTGATAGTGGACTTTACACTTTATTACTGCATTCTACTCAAAATAAAAACAAAACGTAATGCAATTACTTTATTTTTGTGGGCCCGGTCTTAGTCCAATTTTGAGACCCAATTAATAAAAAAAAAAAACAATTGCTTATCAGCATCTTAAAAAAATTCACATGTCCCATCAGACAAGTATAAAAGCACTGACCAATCTACAAACAAAGTTTAGTTCGTTCTCGGTTGTGAATTGATAAAAATGGAACGCTGGCAAAATCGTGTTGCTGTCGTCACTGGGGCTAGCTGCGGTATTGGAAAAGCAATCGCCGATGACCTGGTTAATGCCGGATTAAGGGTAGTTTGCCTGGCAAGACGCTATGAGAGAATGGAAGAAAATAAGTCAAAACTTCCTGAAACAGTGCAATCGAGATACTATATTCGCAAATGTGATGTCTCCGTTGAGTCTCAAGTGCGACAAACTTTCGATTGGATTGAACAGAACCTCGGAGGCACTGATATTCTAATCAATAATGCTGGAATAGTTCGACCGGGAAACATTGTTGATATGGATTCACAGATGATCGACGAGGTCTTTAATACAAATGTCAAGGGATTGATATATTGTTCGCAGGCAGCTTTCAAGAGTATGAATAAACGCAAGTTCAATGGTCATATTGTGCATATAAATAGCATTTTGGGACACAATGTCCTTGGGGGAACACCAGAGGCTCCAAGTTTGAATGTTTATCCTCCGTCCAAATATGCAGTGACAGCTATAAATGAGACTCTAAGGAACGAAATGAGGTTTCTTGGGACCAAAATTAAGACGACTGTGAGTATTGACAAAATTTACTACTAGGCACATTTTTTTATACGTTGGATGAATTTCAGAGTATCAGTCCTGGAATTACAAAAACCGAAATCGCTCCACCGGAATTGTATGATTTATTTGATGCATTGCTTATGCCCGAAGATGTGTCCCAAGCTGTCTTGTTTTGCATTGCTACACCACCGCATGTCCAGATTCACGAGATGATTATAAAGCCTGTCGGAGAGATTGTGTAGGTGTAGACTGTACTTAATAGCAAAGATTATTCTTTTTTTTTTTTTAAGATAGAAATATCGTTTTAAGTGAGTGTTTTCTTTTTTTTTTTTTTGTATTAGGTAAAGTGAAGTGAATGTGTTTTTTTTAATATTAAGTCGAAATAGGATTTTGATTTTCTTATCAATTTGTTTTTTTTTTTTTTTTTATTTTGTTTCGTGGAAGAGATAGTAAAAGCTAACTATAGTAAAATATTGAATAATGAAAAATTGTTTGCTGATAAAAGAAATTATTTCAGTTTATTGAACATGTGTCGGTGCGTTTTTGAGAAAAAAAACTAAAACTAGAGCATTTTGTACCACATTAGCGGAAGTATTTGATTAAAATTTATTTAAGTGCTAACTTGTTTTTTTGTTGAGAAAATATCATTTTTGAAATAAATTCTATGCTGTTCAAAAACGTATTTGTCAGAGAAATCAGCAGAAATTTTAAATATTCCAGTTACGCCAGTTTCAGAAACTAAATCAAATGCGATTTCAGATTTCTACAAACAAGATTTTGTACTTGCTTACTTAGATTCGTGGACCTTTTACGTTCGTAGGATCAAAAGGCCCTTCACTGCTTCTTTGCACCATCGTGTATGCGGTTTCTATGTCTCTCTAATTCTTCTTCCAGTTACCAAATATCGGAAAAAGTTTACTTACATTCATAATTGGTTGTTTTTAAAAACATAAATTGGATGGAGGCTAAGAATTTAACATGATAATTATCTTCTTCTGTGTATCCTTCCATTATTCCAGTACAATACTGTGAACCAACAAAAATAATGCTGGTAACAGTCTTCTTCAGTCTTTTTTGAGTCCATCTGACAACCTTCCGGTATGTAGAAGAAAACCTAAGTTGCTTTAGAATAATAAATATAATTTTTTTTTGGCAAGAAAAAGAGAGATCGTACACTAGTTCAACCTTTATAGGCTGGTGATGACGACCGACAATCAGTGGCATTTTGACGGGGGGGGGGGGGGAGACTCAGGGGGCTCAAGCCCTCCCCAAGCCTCCAAGATAATGTTATTATTTACGTGATTTCATCATAATGCACATGATTAACCGAAACTTTTGCGTACATCTGAGAGTTTTAGAGGGAGCTCCGATACTCGAAAAAGCTCATCTTCACACAGTTGATGATACTGTGACGTCTCGATTTCAAACAAAGGGTGCTGCTATTGCGCCACGAACTAGTTAACTTTTGTGTAGCATAGAATGGAGACAACATGGAGACAATTATTAAGAAAATTTGTTTCCTGCAGTCAGATGCTGTAAATGAATTGTAAATTTATACCAAAAGTGAAGTTCTTTGCAACAAACTACTTTCTTGAGAGGTTCTTCGCAAACTTTTCATTCGTTTGCTGCAAACAATAGAATTTTCGAGTATACGAAAAGGTGATTAAATGCGGGAAGCATTTTCGTTTGTTGCAATCAACTCATAAAAATTAGCTCCAAACGATTGGGTTGTTTTGCAATTTGGATCAAAGGTATTACAGTTGCTATGAATGAAAAACATTTGCAGGGATTGTATTAACTTTCCAGCAAATTACATATTTTCATTTAATTCAAAGGATATTCATTACACGCAAACAAAAACAAAAATATTATTTCTCTGAGTGAATAAAACTGAATACTTGTGTGTTGTGTTTTCATTATTCTGATGCAGATCCTAGGCTGGGATATCTTGTTAGGAGCTGGTGATCGAAAAAAAAAACCATAGACTCAGGGGATCTTCGAAGGAACTGCTGATTAAAAAAAAAGACGTGCAAAGTGTGCAGGAGGATATTTAAAGCAACTGGTGTTCAAAAAAGGGTTTAGCTGTTAGCCCCGGTGGTGATCAGAATAAACCCAAAGCTCAAAAAAAGCAAAGGGATCTCTAAAAGATTTAATTTGTCCGTTCAAATTGGATCAATCAGACGGTAGGAAGTGTTACTAATACTAAGTTTGAAGTAAATCGACCAATTCGTTTGGGCTCTGGCTTCTGAAACATACAGACAGACAGACAGACAAACAGAATTGTATGACCCAGAATTGTATGACCCATTTTTTTCGCATTCTCTATCGTCGTAATGTCATGTTTGATTGTTATCTCAATTTTTTTTTGCACGAATGCATTATCCTGATATGTTGTATGTGTAGTGTATGGTACCCATAACGCAAATAAAATTTTCAAGTACCTACCTACGCCTTCAAAAATTTAAGAATGTGGACTTAAAAAAAAATCACCATGCTCAAAAGTTTACCTCAAGTCTTCCTACTAATATGATTTTTAAATTAAAAGGAAGCCTTGTGGATACAAAATAAGGCAAAACAATCCAAGCATTTAAATTTTTGATTAAGGATAAATAATTTAGAAAACTTAAATTATTTCAAAATAAACGCACACCATTCAACCTTGAATGCATATAGATTCTTCTTCTCAACTCAAGTTAACCTAGTTGTCAACAACAGCTCGTACATATCTATAATATTCACAAAACAAACCTCCTTCGCTCTCTCAAAAGCAATCCAAATAGAGAGAAGTAAAATTATATAAAAAAAAAAAAAAAAAAAAATTATGAGCATTTCAAACAAAATACTTCAAATGAAAAGTTCACGGTCACGACAATGCACTCTAGAGTCATTCACCATATAAATATTCCACACTGGCAAAAGGATTCTAGAGCATGACTTTAAAGCATTCAACACAGATAATACTTATGCACTCTTCTACATTCATATACACAAGACATGGCAATCCATTCAAAAGCTATTTAGACAAATATCCTTTCACATATTCATTAGCTCAAGAGTTCACCCTACACACATAGACTACATCATCTATACACTCTATAGTGTATATATGACTACAAGGATAACATTGCTTGCTTTGCTTTTATTTTACCCATCACACAAGCCACTAACGTCGTGTAATCCTTATAACATCCCCTCAGAGCTCAGAATCATATGCGGCTATACGTACAGCACTCCTGTACTCATTTGTGTTTCACATACCTACACGACCCACTTATGTCAAAAAGGTTCCCCTAATATCCTTTAACATTGGCTTCCGGGTAATTGCAAACTTTTAGGATGAAAACTCACCTACCTCCTTTGCCTATACGTAATACACATATGCGAGTGTATTTCTCTCTTTGCCTTTAAATGGGAAAACTTTTGCATGTTAAACTCGGCTAGCGGTATCCGAAATGCAACCGTACCCTAATTATAGGCAATGTTTTCCGTTTTCCTTGTTTTCCGTCTCCCCTCTGGCTACAAAACGGGTCCAAGTTTGCTTGCATTTTATAATGTAGGTACCAACAATGTGGCACAATGGGGGTAGGTAAAGAGAAGTCACCCAGTCCAGGTGGCGCTGCAATGTATCGCTATCGTCTTTTGAGCCGTTTGTGTTTCAGACATTTTACCATTTTTTTTTATGTCATTCATTTGTCACATAGTTTCAGGTGTTATTTCTCTTTCTGAGTGTGTGATTTGATGTCACATCACATCTCACAGATTTATACATAGTTTCGGGTAAAGGTCAGTTCGGTCTCTCCCTGTCAGTGATATTTGTGTGCATTCGTGAATTGTGACATAACACAAAAACTAAACTTCGACTACAAAGTGAAGCTCATTTTTGTTGTATAAGTTTGTGTGCCATTAGCAGAATAAACGCCATCATGTTGTCGTGGTGATGATTGAAAGAAAATTCCATTCAAAAGAGAACTAGCTATTTCTATCACTGATCATGTAGTTGACAGGTAAATATCAACATTGGGTCAGCACAGAAATAAGGGGTTCTGCTGTTTAAGATTGAGTAAGCAAACTTTGCAAACAATAACAGAATCCTTACCCCCAACGCTGCTGCTGTGATTGTTTTGTATGTTTTTTTTTTTTGTCGAAATGAGTGACATTGGACTTGACAGATTTCTTTATTTTGAATGAAAGACAGAGATAGAAGGAGAAAGAGACGCCAATGTGCGTTTTGTTTGATGTGCTTATGGTCGAATGGCTATTTAATGAGGTCGTCAACTATTTCATCCATCGTTAAAATTGCCTACATATGAGTAGAATGTGAAGTTCAAGGCTATATGGGTTATTATTATGTCTTGAAGAATGTTTGGCTACATTGAAATATACACGATGACAAGCAGTTGCTTGTGATATGAAGAGGTTATTAGAGAGTATGTTGAATGACATAATGAGTGTCAAGAGAGTTATTGTTGACAAAAGCTCTTTCCACAACTAGATTGACTACACAGATTTTGTTGTACCTGACGAAGGTTTTTTTTTCAACGACATGACCGGTAACTTAGGTCAAGACGTTTTTTTTTAATTGCACGTTATATTGTACTCCAACAGTACTTCAGAATGGCTGCGAGTTAAAATTCATGGGGGCTAGAAAATCCTCTTTTTAAAAAGCGAAAAGTCAAGTTCTTAAAAATCGTATTAATTGTTATCAAGACTGGCATCAGAAGGTACTTGTTTATCAGAAAATAGTTTGATTGGTTAATCTTGTTCTTTTCATGGTTCATCCATTATTCCTGAACTTGAATGTACAGCAACTGCATCTAGTCTCTTCTTTTCTGGATGTTCTTTTAAAGCAGACAAGTTCTAAATTGGTGTTGCTCATTTAGGTACCGCATTTTTTACTAAAATTCGATGGTTCTGGGGATGTGGAAGAGCTTAAAGTTCTGGCATAGTACAGTTCTACAATCTAAAAAGGTAAGGGCCTTACAGCTTTGATAATTATGTGAAAACGGTTTTGATGATGTTCATTGATGACTTGCAGTTTTAAACTATTGATACAAAGTAAGACACTTAAAGAGAAGAAAGCAAAATGGAAAAACTATTCATAGTTGATGACTGCTGAGTTTTATTAAAAAGGGGGTTTCTCCCTGAATGATTTGTTGACATCGAAAGAATAGTCGTTCGGGCACAAGGAAGAAATAGTAATTGGCTATCCGCAGAAACCTGGAAAAAGATCGAAGAAAGAGAACATCTTCGAGCTCGCATCGCAGCTACTCAAGCAGCAGAAGGAAGCGAGCTAGAGTCTACGTATCGTATGAAGATGAGAGAAGGTTACCGTAGCGCGAGACGAGACAAAGCGTAACTACACCAACATATTAGCTGAAGAAGCAGAAGAGGCCCCAAATCGGTGTACCAGCAGAACTGTTTAATGATCACTAAGGATCATTATTGAACAGTGCGTCGCTGTTCATTGATTTCGAAAAAGCGTTTGATAGTGTTAACAGAAAATTTATTTCGATTGCCTTAAGCGGGAGAGGCATTCCAGATAAGTAAGTTGCTATTATTAAAGCAACCTACGATGGATGCCAATGTCACGTTTTACATAGAGGAAGGTTGTCGGAAAAATTCAAAAACCAATGTGGAGTCAGGTAGGGTTGCATACTTCCGCCAAAACTTTTCCTGTTAGTGATAAGTGATGTGTTGCGTGCAGCCCATGTCAAAGGAAATAGTGGAATTCAATTGAGGCTGACAACCCAACTAAAATATTTGGACTACGCGAACTCCGTATGTATCAAATGACAACAAGGGTAGAGGTAGATGCAGAAATCGTGCGGCTAAAAATCGATACGGCAAAAACATAAATGATCAGCCCCGGAAGTAACTCATCGGTTCAAGTCAATGTATCAATATGTCTGGACAACCGTAGTAGAAGATTTTCAATATATTTGTAGTTTTATCGCTACCAAAAGCGAAACCGAACAAGACGTCGACAGCCGTATTAAAAAGGCAAAGGAGTCAGTTTAGATAACGTCTGATTTTTTAAAGGAAGCCTGGAACAGTATGGGCATTTGACATAACTTTCCTGGGCCTATTTGTGTCATTTGTTGACTAGATGTCTGTTCACATATCCCAGCAGACTTCTTTCTTTGCATTTATGTTTCAGTTTTGCTAATCTTGAATAGATCCCAGTCAGCAGCTTCATATACTGCTTCGTCCTATTGAAAGGTGATCTTTTCCTCTGGTCAGACAGCTCTCGGAAGCACTATTCGGGATGACCTTCTTTAGTGATTGGACGTTAACTTTCGTCCTTTTACTTATGTTTAGATAAAGTTAGTTTGCTTACACTATCTTCAATGTCGGAAAAGTTATGTGTAATGGTTGGTCATCATAATGGTCCAAAAATTCTATGGTCTGAGAATGTTACATTGCCAGTTACTGATAAAAATGGAGTAAGAATTTCAAGAGAGCGTCCCTTCAACTTATTCTCTTCTATTTTGGTAATGAAAGCTATAGCTGATTTCCTGTATGCTGTATTTAATATCGCTGCCTCACAGCAGATGGAGGTGTTAAGTAGGGGCGGGGCCCTGATAGGACTTCATCGTTTTCATCATTTCTGCACTTCAATGAAGACACAGAAGAAAAAGCTTTATGATTTTTTCCCCTATTTTTGAAGATTCTTTCATCTCCATTAATTATCACTTCTCATTGTGAAATGTGGGATCTTGACAGGTTTTCAAGAACTTCCTTTGTGATGAGAGTGCTCGGAATGTTCATTTGGACTTTCAATAGACTTTGGTCTGTTCGGTTCATCTTTTTCGAAGGCAATTTTTAGGTCAATTCCTGAAGGACCTATTTCTTACCAAGTCTGCTCTCCTTGTGATGCTTCTTTAACGTTTTTCGGCCCCTTCCTCCGATTTGGTCTAGCTATAGCCGGTTTTCTGTATCATAAAACGTTCGCAATAATTATTTGTGGATGTATTTCCTGTGGTCTAGTTTAGCTGAAATGGTGGCAGGTAATACCTAATACATTTGCTTCGAAAGATTCGCTTGGTTGTCTGCCGTTATAAAAGGTTATAAAATTGATCCCAGTGTCTCCTCCTGTAAACTACGACCACGTTTTTCTTAAGAAAATGGGAGTCTAAAGACTCACACGTAACATTGACTACCAGTTAAATTCTCCCGGTCGAGCATTAAAGTGAGGACATGACTGGAAGAATTTTCCCATATTGAAATATTCCTACAATATGAAATGCACGAAAATGTAACAGCATTTCCCCACCGATAGGAAGCACATCAAACAATAGGTTGAGGTATTATGGGAGATAAAATAGGTACAAACCCCTGCTCCCATCCACATCACACTCTACTTTGGCCGAAGCCAAACTGCTTGATTTATGAACCGTGGTTCGTGGAAATGGTTGCTTGTATAGTTTGTTTCGTTTAGGGTGACGCAGCGCGGATCGGCGGTCCTGGTCCGGTAGTTGATTGCGGTAGCGTTAGCTTGCGATGAAATTTGCCGTAAATTATGGTTTATTAGACTTGATGCTTGAAAAAGTTAAATGAAAATGTCCTTTCGACACGAGAAGAGAAGTGGCGACGAAGGCTCGTTTTATGCGTTCGCTGGATTACACAGAGGACCTAGGTCGAGTGCCCAGCTTTTTAGGATGGGTATTGCGTGGCTTCAGGCTATAGTGGCAGTGGAGTAGGTATACCTATTATATTTTCTGTGTGTTTTGGGGGGAAAACTGTATAATTACTTGGTGTGTATGGCAGGCGGTGGTGTATAGGGCTTACGTTTTAATTGGGTTATTTTTGGTTGAAATAATTTAATCTGGATTGCTGCTCAGCGGGTGGCAATGGGAAGGCGCGGCGGCTGCGGTGGTGGTGGTGGTGTGACAAAATGCGGCGGCTTATGTCATTTTAAACTAACTAAAATTTCTCTGGCGAAAGATTCGTTATAATATTTTTGAGGGTTTTCATCGATGTCGACAGCGGGATTTTCAGGACATACAAAAATGGCCTCTTAAATTAATTAGGGTTATCTCTGAATCGGCGCACATACATTTGTTTTTGAGTAAATAATAGTAAATGGATGAAGTTTATTGCACGGATATTCGAGGGGAAGATAGGTTCTGTGGGTGAACATAAGCTTGAAGAGAAATTAATTGGACATTTTGTGACTGAAAATACATATTTACCTTCAGAAATTATAACTATGATTTTAATAGCTGAATTACTGAGTTGAAATATTAAGACTTCCATGTTCCCTGGGAAAAATATGATTCTAGGTTTTTTCTCCAAAAAGGGTTGAGCTTAGTTATAAGATCTTCTAAGGACAAAACAGTCTGAAATAATTGCAATTTTCAACTTTCCATTCTAACAGCGGTTTTTGGAAGAGTACAAGACAAAGTAGAAGGAATAATTGCAGCCCATATGGAGGAAAAATTAACCGCAAAACTATCTGAAGATAAAGGGCGTACGCAAGAATTTCATAAGGGGGGAAAAGGGGGGCAAACTTTTTCAAGAACCAATTTTATAGAACGAGCAAGCACCCCCAGACACCAATGAAGTCAAATTATCCACTGTTATTTAACACAGAAATACTAATATTTAGCGACACGCATATTGCAAAAGATAATTGATAGTCCAAACCTGAGTGTCCTAGAAGATATAAAGCCGAAATAATTGTTTACGTAAATCCAAAGAAATTAACTTCGTCCTAAAGGCAAAGAGGCCTTCACAGACAGTGATTATCTTCTTAATTATAAATTAATAGAAATAAATAGTGTGGCACTACTAGCTCACGAAGAACCAAGTCCTATTGATTGATACTCTCAACAATTTCTTGTGTGCTTTCAGTTAGCTGGATTCAGAGGGACCTACAGTTTGTTGTTGGTTCCGAACGGCTATAGATGAGATGCACGTTTTTGACAGGTAGTACTCTTGAAAGTTTTGATAGTTCCTTGAAAGAGAACAAAATTAAGGTGGGAATCGAAGGCAGGCCTCCTGCGTGATAGTCTATCGCACTAACCATAACCCCAAGCAGTACTACGATCTTCTTAACTATCATCCCTAATAACTGCATCAACAACAAACACTTCTTTCAAAAATAAAAAAAAAAATGCATAAATCAAGCCGGATTAAAGGTAAGGTGCTAGCAACATGATTTCCAACTATACACTGAGAGAAGAAAACGATTGCTTCAAACGAAAAAATTGCCCAAATGACTTTTTCGTTTGCTGGACAATTTTTCGGCTACGTTTTACAGAAATTTGGTTAATTCGGTTATGTTAAACACTTTCTGCGAACAGTAAAAAAAAAAAGTTAAGCGTAGCAGAACCTGGAGATTTAACCGGCGATTTCTCGCTTACGAAGCCAGTATCTTGTCATTTCGCTACTGACTGTTTAATTTATGACTGGCGTAGAATGCATATAAACAAAATGAGGGCAACAAACGACTTTCTGGAGAGGTTCTTCATAAACAGTTTATTCGTTTGCTGCAAACGATACAATTTTCTAGTAAACGAAAAGGTATTTGGATGTGGGAATCATATTCGTTTGCCGTAATCAACTCTTTTGTTTGCTGTAATAGAATAACAATTTGGTTCAAAAGTAAAATACTCGTAGTTGCTTCAAATGAAAAACTTTTGTGGGGATTGTATTGACTTTCCAGCAAATGTTTTTTATTTAATTCAAAGGATACTCATTAGCCGAGACAAAAAAAAATATCTTAATTCTCTGTGTGTATCTGGCCCTTTAACGAATTACTAAGATTCTACCAGCACACTTCGAGTGCACTTATTGATAAAAAAAGAACTGGATTGAGCCAGCCAACTAATACAAGTAGCTACTTAGACCAGTCATTAGCAAAGGTGAACTTTTTTGTCTCTGCTCCGGACATTTCTTCAAGCAACAGTGGCAGAGACACTGCAGCAACCAGTGACTCTACGAAGAAGAGTAGTCAAAACGAGAATTAAATACTCAACTTTCAACTAACAACAGCGATAGTCATATGACCGAAATATTTTCTACAACTCGGTAGTCAATACAACTTTTGGTAGTCAATACGACCATTTGGTAGTCAATACAACAACTTTTCGAAGTCAGTATGACAACCGTGGTAGTCAATATGACAACTACGGTAGTTAATTATTTATTTTTTATTTACTTTTTAACTTTTGAAAGCTTTTCAAGGGCTTTTGTTCAAAGTTAAGTTAACCTGGTGCGCCACAGGGCTTAATCCATTGACCAATTTTCGTTTTGTTTCGTGTAAATTGGCTTAAGCAAGCTCTTCAAACACTGCCTGTAAAATAATTTTACGAACAAGAACTTGCGTTTGGTTTTATGACTGGGTTCAAATCTCTCTTGCCTCTTCGGAAAAAGTGAAGGTATTTATAAATTGGAAGGAAATTGTTATTTCAATCTCCTTCTCAAGACTTCCAATACGCCAATAGAAATTGTTTCGGGTTTCACTTGGCATTCCATTTCTCTTATTCATTAATTTATCTTAATAGTTGAGATCCAAAAACACATATCTTTTTCAATGACCTTTAAATATTTCTAAAAAACTAAATATTTTACCCAAAAAGTGTCTAAAGAAGAAAAATCACAATTAAACTAAAAAAAACTAAGAGGTCACAAGAAAACAAAGCATTTAGATGTGTGAATTTTACGAGTAGGTACCTAAAGGTTGGCATTCTTCTAACAAAGCCCAAAAACATAAACACAACATACCACATAAATTACAATCTTACCATTAAAATGTTAAATACAAGAAAATCTTTAATTATGAACTGTTATCTGGTGGAGAGAAATAAAACTTTCATCATAAAACAACTTAATGAAGCCACTCTGTGCTGTGTGTCCATTATGCACACAACCATCACCCATGTAGCTTTGTATAATATAATCTTTGACCTATTATAGTCGTTTGGTTTAGGAAATTCCAAAGTAAAGTTAGACACAAATCACATTAACATTATACACTTTTAACGAGCCCTTAAGTCTGTAACGTTGTGGTGAAGGCTGAAATCACTGCTCTATTCTAGACATAAAACACATACAAATGCAGAAACATAGATACCAACATATCATCGCAGTGACATGATGAACGTCTTACATAGAATGTATATGCTACGCACATATGCAGTCATTAAACGTCCAGACCATCATCATTGTCGTTCGTCGTTCGTGCGTCGGTCGTGAAGAGATAACACATCAGGTCCTTCCTTACTCCTTATAGTGAGACACCTACACCCATCATATTATGGATACCAGACTCAAGATTCTTAGCGGCAATCTTTAGATTTCTAAATTATTTCCTTTGCAATTATTCAACGTTTATGAAGCTTCCTATGTGGTTATTAATGGGAATTCTTCTACAGGGGTGTATTTTATGTGGATCCAGTGCTTACAATGAAGTGTCCAGGAATGAAGCTTTATAAACGGCATTATTTACTATCGCTACTGGTATGGCTCAAATTAATTATTTGGAAATAATTTTCGGGGTGCAAAGCTTATATTTTTGGTAAAATGCGGTAAAAGACAAAAAATAGTTTGTGGGTACATCTCGTAAAGTATGATGATAAGAATTATGAAATAAATTTTATTGATAAGTTAAATTGAAATGATTATGAGTTTTGGCTAAAAAAAAATTCAAAAAAATCAACTTTTCAAGTTAAAAATTATTTTCCAAAATCAAATATTTTTTTATACCCTTGAAAACATAATGTTGGAGTGGGTAAAGTTGTTATTTTATTAAAACTAAAATGCACGACTGGGTCGCACCTACTTGCTCTTGCAGATAAAGTTACTATTTATGCTTAGCCTTTTTAATTAAAAATTTGTAAATGCAGTTTTAGAAAAAACAACTAAAAAAGCATAAAATTCGATTTTCAAATGACTAAAACAGCTATAATGATACATTTTTAGAAAAATAAATTTGAAAATCTTTAGAGCCGTTTTAAAAAAAAAACTATTTTTTCCATATAAAATTTTGCAAGGACTTTTATAAAAAAAAATTGGTACGACATTTGTAAGATATTATTTATCAACATCTATAAATTAAAATTTGAATAAAAATATTTATAGTTTTCGAAAAAATGATTTTTCAAAAAAAAAATTTAATTTTTTTTTTTAATCCAAAAAAAAATAATTTTCGAAATTTGTTTTACTAAATATTATTACGGCAACTAAAAAGCATCCATGTAAAAAAAATGGTTGAAATTGATTGAGCCATAAAATAGAAAAACAGAATTTAAAAAAAAAAACGGTTCTATGGCAGATGCACTTAATTACGGTTTTTGAAAAAAATGGTTCTCATTTAAAGATAGACCTTACCCAAAGAAATGACCATGATTTTTTAATCAAAATCTAAGGCTCCGTTTTTGAGAAAAATGAGTTTTTTAAAACCAGTATATGACATGTACCGTTATTTTTGGTAAAAAAAAAAATCAAAAAACCTCTGGGGATAGTCTCCAAAAAAAGCAACATACCAAGTTCGAAGTAAATCGACCCACCCGTTTGGGCTGTGGTCTCTGATACATACAGACAGACAGACAGAACTGTCGGACCCACTTTTTTAACATTCTCTATCATTGTAATGTCAGCGGCCATTTTGAAGTATCAAACATTAAGACATCAACCATTTGAAATTGGCCGAACGCTGAAAAAAAAAACCAAATAAGAGAGGTTTGGTCGATTAAATATCAATTATATGAAATATTTGAATTAATTTCACAAAAAAACACATATGTTTCTTTTAAAAATTTTCATTCTAGAACTTTTCACTACATTTCTTAAATAATTTTACATATCTAAAAAAAAAAACTATACAAAAATAAATAATGACGTGTGATAAAGTGATAAGGAAGTATAACTTCTGGCCCGCGTACATGAGTACACACAACTTTTTGAAGTTTATACTTCCTTACTGGCGTTTTATAAAAATATTCAACCAAATAACACATAGACTTTTTCAGACCACTTTTTTTCGAAATCCTTAGCTTACCCAATAGAACCTACTTGTATCGCAAGAAAAAAACCAGAATCAACTCACAAATCACCCCAAACTTTTGTACAAAAGCTATTCATCAACGTTGTAACGACTCGTATACTCCTGATAAGTCAGGTGCTCTACCCCAACTCATTCATCATCTATAAACTCTTGCAGAATTTTGAATTTTCAATCATCGCTATTCCTTGCTAAATGAAAACCAACTACTGTTTACATCATTAACGCAATCATTTCTGACTCACTGACTATTAAAACAGTAGTAAGTACCTACCGTTACGTAGTGTAATGAAATATCCAATCACATTCAATGTGATGCCTAGCCTACCACCTATACTTACATATCTTTCGTTCTCACCCCAAAACTCAATTTCAATGGAAAGCTCCCAGCAGAACACAAGTTCATTAATCCCAAGCAAGGTACCTTACCTAGTTTGATGGTCATCGGTGTTATTGTCATTGCCGCCATATAACAAGTCAATTCAGTTGACATTTCATTTGGGACTCGTCGTCGTCGGTCGTCTCCGGGACTCCAGAAATCTTTGATGTGTGGCAGGTATCCATTTCAGAAACGTTCACAGTTCGCATTATCGCATAGAATCTCTCGGCAAACAAAAGTCAATCTCACCCTCATCTGGGGATCCATTTCGCATAACGAAGTCCAAATCAATGTTCGTTCCAACTTCTATAACAACGTTCCCATGTTGTCTATTTCTATCTTCGAGTATGGTACTGATACTGACCTGTGTCGGCTTAGGTCAGACTCCATGTACAAATCTACCGAACATTCAGGAACACGTGGTTAATTGGATTGCCAAAGTTTTCTACATCTTTTTGAACTGGAAAAACTCTCGAGATACACTATACCATGCTGATGTACCTACCTTCATACCGTTAATCAAATTTCCCTTTAAATGCGTTCAGTGGAGGAAATTTTCAATTTACAATTCGCATTAATATTGTATGTGTGTGTTTGTGTGGTCTGGCATATCGCCACACAAAAGTCTTTGGGTACAACTATACTGCACTCTGGACAGTGATCCATGTTGAACACATGACCTGCTGGACAAAAAACACATGTCTGATGTGCACCTTGGTATAAATTTTGACCACACAATAATCCAGACAGACAGCCATCATGACTATTGTTCCAATCCAAGAAAAAGGATATAAAAGAGAACTTATAATGTTTGAGTTTGTGTGTGTTGCATAAATGCAACAGTACCGCAGCTACAAGCAAAGCTAAGAAAATATATTTCGGTCAAAGTTTATTTTCTACTGCAGTGTTACCGAAGGGTCTTGTTTGATTTTAAGAACTACAAATAAGTGATAGGTAGGTTTTGTAAGGATTTGAATTTAAGTTCTGGATAATTCGGTTTATGGATAAAATGTCAAGAAATTATGAGTTTTCTCAAAAGTCCAAACCAGTTTTCTCAAGACTTTCTGTCATCCTTTCAGCGTAAGCAGAATTGGTTCCTTTGTTGTGAAGAGTGTATACCTTAATTATGCCTAGGAACTTGCTTTATTGAAACAATCTTATTGAAATCTGACACGATATCGCTTCTTAAGACTTCTTTAAGGCTTTCTTCAGAATTAATTTTCTTATAGAATGGGTTACTTCATAAACGGTTTTTTTTTTAAATGTTTTAAGAATTCTTATTTTTTACCGAAATACTGGTAAAATTCGCTAAGAGATCTCACTGAAATTCTTATATTCTATTTTAATTGGTAGGTATGGTTATAACAGCTGAATTTTTTGTGACTATCTATCTTTCTTTTTCCATAAAAAGAAGTCTTATAGAAACTTTAACGAAGTCAAAATGTACCAAAGCTGAAATGTTAGGTCAACGAGAACCTGCATCAAGGTTTTATTTACCAATTTAGACTTAGAGAATATGTGCAAATGGCCCCACAGAGGAGAAAAACGGTGATACTGGGTTAGCTGCATTTACCCAAAACCATAGCCGTAGCTAGGATTTTGGTACAGGAGGGACGGGTTTTGGCTCAATACGCCTGACACTTTTTGTTTTTAAGAAATAAGTGCATTATACTTTGACGAAATGACAACTATTGTTAAAGATTTTAAAATACATTAAAAATTCCGCATAAAGCAAGTAGACATTTTGTTCAGGAGAAGCTATTGGTAATGTTTGTAAAAAGTTTAAAAGTACTTACAACGTGTTCTAAAAAAATTAAAGGAACAAAATACCGTTTTCAAACTCTTATAAAGCTAGAAACTTAGCGTTTAAGAACTTTATAAAAACAGCTGAAACCACCGTTTCCACAAAAGTAAAATCCAACTTCGTATTCGCAATCTATTGTTTTTTAACTGGGAAAGAAATGTCTTGTCATTTATTATATAAGTCAAAAAGTCTATGGAACATTTTGATAATTTTTTGAACTAAGAATTTAAGTTAATATTCAAAAATTTTGCTAAGAAAAGTAAAACCTTTTTTCTAATATTTCGAACGTAAAAAATAGGGTTACCAATGTAATTCTAATTAACAGAAAAATTTTATGCAGTTTTATTAAACATTGTTTTTTTATATTATTTCGCTTTATTGAGTCGTTGCCCATAAAGTAACTATTATTTCAAAGCTGTCAATTCTTTTAAAGAGGATTAACTAGTAACATCACGAAATTTCGTGTGACAAACAAAAAATCAAAGTAATAGTCAAAAAAATAGCTCTACGAGTGTACGCTAAAGTGTGTGTATATTACAGGCGCGTTAGTTTTTAGTATTTAAACTCTTGATTTGTCTCAAGAATGCTTGATGAGCGGGCGACGCTTCCTCCTACGGAGGATCCCGGGCCTGCAGGGCTGCCTAAACAACTTTAAATTTGATTTTGAATCCATCAGGCAAATAAGTTATAGGATATCGTAGTGTTCTGACTTTAGTGTCATGTTTGGAAAATAAGGATTTTTTTGAAGAAGATTCGGAAAGTTTAATTAGCATGTAGAAAAGCTACAAGCCCCTGTCTACTAGCTCTACAACTATGGAAGAAATGGGATGACAATATGTACGCACCATTGTTAGCTCGATGTTTTCGATCACGTTAAGAGATTTCAGTTGAGCAAAACCCATTCTCTAAAAAAACAGCGGTCTCAAATTAGTTCATGTTGCAAAACCTTTTCGTTTACTAGACAGACCCTTTGTGCTGTTTTAATTTTTTTAAAGAGCTTTAAGCTGCCAAACCCTCGCATGTTCAACTATATTATTTTCTCTAATATGTCAAAAAGTATTTATTTTCTTACATAACGGTCAAGTATATTAAAATATAATCCTATGGCAACCCTGCTCATACAGACATACTTATGTACCTCTTTTGTGGTTTTGGTTTTTCGAAATTGTTTCCTTCGAGAAGGTATACATTCAAAAGAAAACAAAAAAAACTCAAAATCCTAACACAGAAGAATACACCCACAGAACAGAGCAAACTGCGCGGAGCTGTATAAGATGCAATATAATTCAAAAGGGACTTTGGGGTGATCCTTCGTGTCTTGGAGCCAGGCTTAGTTTGTACCCATACTTCACCAAACTGGAGGGTTTTCTAAGTCAAATGATAAATTGCCAAAACTATTTGGGAATTAAAGGAATGAGAATGAAAAATCTATGCGGCTGATGTACCCCCTGTGCTCTTTTATCAAGTGAAGTGGTATCCGTTTCCGTTTCCGTCGTACATCCTCTCTTCTCGTCCATTCTTTTTTGCCCCGTTAAAGTTGTTCTTCTTTGCCTTATCCCTTAAGTGGATGGGATTTTTATTATGTAATTTCTTTTTTTTTGTATTTGTGTACGTGTGTTTGTGTGTGGGAAGGTTCCTTTTTGAAAGCCAGCGAGTCCGGTCAAAGGGTAAGAGATGAGTTTGACTATACTCGAAATGCTTGAAAGATTGTGCGAGCGAGTATCGTCTGAATTATGAGAATGGATGTGACATGGATGCACTATACCCCAGTTATAACATTGTATACATTTCATAGTCTGTGTGTATAGCATATAGCTTGACAGACGACCACTAACTGATAGATGGAATCGCTTCATCTTTCTCCCTTTCTTCTATAAAGAAGAGTCGCCTTCGTCCCGTTTTGTGAATTTTGTTTTGCAATTTATGAAAGTGATTTTGATATGAACTGTGTGTGTGTGTGTGTCCGACCATTCGTCCGTTCGTCCGTCCATCCGTTTTTTTCCAAAGAGAAGACTCTGATGCTACTTCGTGAAAAATGATTTAGATTTATCTATGGAAAATCCTTTGATGCATAATCCAATGAAAAACAAAAATAAACCAGATATAGAGCTACAAGCTACACAAAGTTTACTGATAAATAAAGCATTAAAGGATCCGCATCTTATAGTGTCCTGTGCAGTATAAGAGTTCAAAAGGACATCAGCTTGTTATGAAATAATTCTTAGAATACCTTTCGTATAACTATCAATAATAGAGGTCAGTGAACAAAGTCGTTTATTTTTGGAAACAGATTTATTTTTTACTTCTTTCTCCTCTTATAGAAGTCTTATAGGAGTCTTATAGGAAACCTACTGAAAACTGTTGTTGGAATAAATTGTGCAATTTTCTTACAGTTAAAAGAAAAATGTATCTATAAGCTTCTGAATGGGAACTTTTCTAAAGAGCGTTTCGAGGGGAATTCCCCCTCCTTCCCCCTCTTCCTTCTGAAATCTCTTATTATTCTAAGCTGCCTACTGGACGTACCCTAATTTACTAAATACAATAAATAAATTTTATTGCGAGGATTCTAAAAAACTACCCTATCACTTGAAGACAAAAAAAAGGACATAACTTTAAAAGTTACTCCCCTTATAATCCCTCATTTCCTTCAGAATCAATAAGTCTTTTCATCTTAGGATGGCCAAATAAAATCATCGTTTTTTTTTTTTTTTTGTAAATACACAAATCTCGAAAATCACCGATTATCCCCTATTTGTGTGTTTGAAATCCTCAGTCTACAAAAGTACTAGACCCTATATAGTCTAGGGTAAGACATAATTTTTCTAACGTTGACTTTGCCAAACAAATAGATCCCTTTGATATGAGATTGATAGGTAAATCACAGCATTTTTATACCTCCCATACTATTGTACCACCATGTACCACTTTTTTGTGTCGACCTCAGAAGAAAAAAAAAAAAAAGAGAAGACGAATAAAAAACCATAATCCGCTCGATAAATGTTCGGGATCAGAGCTTAATCAGATTTTGTTTCAGGAAACAATTTGCCTACCAGATTTCTTTTTTTTTTTTTCATTCATTTTCTTGCAAAAAGAAGGGACCAAGAAAGGAACATCACACAGAAAAAGAAGCAAAAAAAAAAAAACATCCCTATTACATTTTTCTTATTGGATTGTATTGTTTACTAGGCATTTTGGCAGCTTTTGAAAATCACACCCAAGTCTCAGGAAGGAGGAGACACAAAAAAAAGGTATCCAATAAAATATGCAGGTGGACGACCTAAGTCCTTTCAATTCTGTTGACATTGTATTGAGATTTCATTCTAAATTGGACTGAGACAGGTTTTTCTTTTTTTCTTAAACAAAAAAAAAAAAGGAAACAATATTGAAAGGTTTGGTTATAGACTATCGCAGGGTACAAGGGTTTAGATATGATTTAATTTGGGTGTCCCTCAACAGTTTTGTTCAAAAAAAGATATGAAATCAAAAAGGTATAGATAAGGATGGCTGGTGAATTTAGTACAAAAAATTAAAAAAAAAATAATAATAAGGAAAAGGTTTTTAAATTGTATACTTAAACAAAAATGCCAAATTTGAGCAATCGGTAGTTTGAAGTAAAGCATTTCAGTTGTGAAATATGGTTTAGGTACTGTTGGTGGGGATGTAGGTGCACCTTAATTCCATTGTTAAATTAAGTAAGAAAAATAAGAAAATAAGGTAGGTGCTTCAAAAAAATGCAGCTTATTCAATTCAACAGTGGTGTGCCGTCTTCTATACATGAAGGCTATAGAATTTTGTGATCCTATAAAGTGTAAGACTTCATTTGAAATACGGTTGGGTCAAAAAATCCTTAAGATGTTTCGTAGACACCTATTCACGAATGATTGCAGCTTGCTTGTGACAGTTGTTAATATTTTCCAAGTGCTGCACTTATACAGAAGCATGGATTCAACATTGGAGCGTAACAGTCTCAGCTTGGTCTTTAAGCTTATAGCGTCGCTTCTCCATATTTTGGACAGCATTCCGAAAGCAGCCTTTGCTTTTTTGATACGGCTGTCGACATCTTGTTCAGTTCCGCCTTTGGAAGAGACAAAACTCCCAAGATATTGAAAATCTTCTACTTTCTCTACCGGTTGTCCAGAAATATTGACTTGCACTAATGAGTTACTTTTCCGAGGCTGATCATTTTTATTTTTTGCCGTTTTAAATTTCAGTGCCACGATTTCTGCTTCTCCCTCCACCCTTGTTGTCATTTGATGGAGATCCATGATCCTATGAGAGAGTAAGCATACGTCGTCCGCGTAGTCCAGATGTTTTAGTTGGGATGTCAGACTCCATTGAATTCCACCATTTCCGTTTAACAGGGCTGTACGCAGCTCATCATTTATCACTAACAGGAAAAGTATTGGCGACAGTATACAACCCTGTCTGACTCCACATTGGACTTCGAATTCATCCGACAACCTTCCTCTATGTAAAACGTGACATTTGCATCCATCGTAGGTTGGAATGCCTCTCCTGCGTAAGGCAATCCAAATAAATTCTCTGTTAACACTATCAAACGCTTTTTCAAAATCAATGAACAGCAAGTGAAGTGGTGATCGATATTGGACGTACTGTTCAATAATGATCCGCAAGTTGTTAATGTGGTCAACACAGGATGAACCAGTGCGGAAACCTGCTTGTTCGGCGTCGAGTGTGTCTTCTAGATGTTTTTTATTCGCTCTAATATAATTTTTGCTGCTATCTTGGCAACCGCAGACAGAACGCAAATCCCTCTCCAGTTTTCACACTGCATCAAATCTCCTTTCTTCGGGAGCTTGACGATCATTCCCCTTTTCCACTCCTCCGGGAAGCACTCAGAGTTCCAGGTTCTCGTTATGAGTGGATGCAGTAGCTCATTCGATGTCGTTGGTGCTGCTTGAAAGAGCTCTGCAGGAATACCGTCAAGTCCTACCGCCTTGTTGTTCTTCAGTGATAATTTTTTGAAAAACTAATTATGCGCTGAAAGATAATAAGAAAAAAATTAGGCGTCTGATACCGATTATATTTAAAATGCTCCATAACGGTTTTTTGAGCCTTAAAAAACAAATACGTTTTTGAAAGTTTATGTGTAAACTTCTACAGCAAAACCAATTCTGGGTCACAGTTAATTTAGTTTTCACTTCCTGAAAGTGTCAAAATGCCAATTTTGCACGTTTGTCATCTGCCTTCTAAATACAAGAATAACATACCCTTACCCATAAGCAGCTATTTCTACACAAAATTTCTTTTATTACGAACACGTGCATTCAGCAAAATTTTCTAGTTGAGTGCGCGTTCAACCATTTATACTTGAAAACTGTTGTCAAGTTCAATGATTTACTGTCATAAAACTTAGTGTTGATCAGAATTTATGTCCATAGCATAATTTCCCACCACATCAGAAGTATAAAAGACATAAAGATCTCATTTCTTCCACTTTTTCCATTTCCACATAAAAAAAAAAAAAAAATACATATATGAACCACAAGAACTAATGAGTTAACCATTTGTCCGAAATGTGTCTCTAAAAGAAGAAAAATGCGATATAAATTACTTAAATTGATGGACATGGTAGCACTTCATATGGTCAACGTTATGCTTGCTATTGCCTAGTCCTAATCCTTGTCCTAAACTATGTAGTCTCTGTATAGGCGCTCTCTTTTAACTCCATGTAAGAGCTCTGATAATATTAATTTTCTTTTGCGTCACTCAACCGAATCAAATAATGGCATTTTCAGTGCCAAAAACAGAGTAAAATGGGTGCAATAAATATGTACACTTGTACACTACACAGGAACAGGACACATTATATAACACTTTGTTTGTGTATCTGTGTGTTAGGTGTGCTTAAGGAGTGTAAGAAGTTTAGTAATGGAGAAAGCATACCTAATATGCGGAAAAGTCACTTAGCTTGTGAAAAACAGCAACAGGGAAGGCAGAACACACAGATTTGTTGTTTTCTTTTATATAGAATTTTGAAAGCAAATTTTGAATGCATCTGCCAAGAAGGCAAGTTTCAAGGGGATAACTCATGTAGAAAATGGTACCTTTATTTGAAAAATTTCTTCTATTCATTCTCAAAATAACTTGAAGTGTAGGAGCTTTTGGACAAAATACATACAATGTCTAAATTGTTTAAGAATCGACATGTAAAACTTATATGTTGCTTAAATTTCTAAATTAACGCGGGCTTGACTTTTTTGGTTTTGGTAAAGAAAGAAGATAAGACATTTTATGTGAGCGTAACGCAAAAAAAAAACGACTGCCTGAATGCTGAATCTAATGGAACCAAAACCATGACATACTGACTATCCTGGATGAAGTTTTATTCGTTTGTTAACATGGAGAAACAAAAATAAATTATGGTCATAGCCAGTCCTGGTGGGTGATGGTTCTTATAGAAACTAACTTTATATTTTTTGGTATCTACAATTAACCTTCTTTCGAACCACATGAATGTCTCATTTTAATCGACTCTGGGTTTTTCTCCGATAAATTTTTAAGGTGGCGTGATATAAGGCCAAATCTGAGTATTTAGACTTATTACGCTTTAAATAAAATGCACGACTAGGTCGCACTTACTTGCTCTTGAAGATAAAGTTACTATTTATGCTAAAGCCTTTTTAATTAAAAAATTGTAAATGCAGTTTTAGAAAAAAAAAAACAATTAAAAAAGCATAAAATTCGATTTTCAAATGACTAAAACAGCTTCTTAAATGAATTTAACCTCAAAACAAAGTATGCAATTTGATTTCTTCTATAATGATACATTTTAAGAAAAAAAAAATTGAAAATCGTTCGAGCCGTTTCTTAGAAAAACTGTTTTTTCCATATAAAATTTTTCAAGTACTTTAAAAAAAAAATTGGTACGCCATTTTTAACATATTATTTATCAACATCTAAAAACTAAAATTTCAAATAAAAATATTGAATAGTTTTCGAAAAAATGATTTTTCAAAAAAAAAACTCATTTTTTTTAAATCCAAAAAAATTATTTTCGAATTTTTTTTTACTAAATATTATTACGGCAACTTAAAAGCATTAAAAAAAACGATCTATGGCAGGTACCGTTAATAACGGTTTTTAAAAAAAATATTTTCCATTAAAAGACCTTATCTAAAAAACTGAACGTGATTTTTTTTTAATCAAAATCGTAGGCACCGTTTTTGAGAAAAATGAGTTTTTTTAAAACCGGTATATGACAGGTACCGTTATTTGGGGTCCAAAAAAAAAATTCAAAAAAACGTCTAAGGATATTCTCCAAAAAACACCACATACCAAGTTTGAAGTAAATCGACCCATCCGTTTAGGCTGTGGTCTCTGATACATACAGACAGAATGACAGACAGACAGACAGAATTGTCGGACCCACTTTTTTTTCATTCTCTATCATCGTAATGTGATGTCTAATTGTTATCTCGAGTTCGATTTTTTTCACGAATCCTAAACTTGCCCTATAGTACCTACCTATATCGCAAGTAAAAAGGTGTGTGCACTCATTTACGTGCCCCAGAAGTTATACTTCAATTTTTTGGATATGTAAAATTATTAACAAATGTAGTGAAAGTTTCTAGAAGGGATTTATTTTACAAAGAAGCATAATGTACATTTTTGTGAAATTAATTCAAATATTTCATATAATTGATATTTTATCGACCAAACCCCTGTAATTTACTTTATTTTTAGTTGGGTCAATTTCAAATGTTCTTTTAAAAACTTGTATTTTTCCCATTAGATACTTTAAAATTACCGCATATCACTCTGTTATTCTAAAAACAATATAAAAAAAAAAATAATAAATTAAAAAAATGTAAAAAATTACCTTAATTTTACTGTAATAAAGTTTCGTTTTTGAAGTTTCAAACGGTAGGTAGGTATTTTTCTTAATATTTTTCAAAACAGCATTTACAAAATATTCATAGTTTTTTATTGATTCTTAATGTAAGTTACTTGAATTTATTTATCTAATCAACATATTTAATTTGTTTGTTTAAATTATTTCATTTAGCGGTAGCGTTTTTCTATGTTCAACAAGCCGTATACAAAACATATGAGGTCCCCAGAAAAGTATCCCTTTTTGTTGTCATACAGTCTCTAAGTCTTAATGCAACATAATGGGTGGACCTATTCATGAAAATATTCCCCACTTAAATTGATGTCCTCATTCAAAACAATCTTCTATTCAATCAAGATAACATGAACAACGCTGACTCTGAAAGAACCTCATAATCTATATAATTAAATATCTGTTTCAAACTAATATCCCACTCTCTCCCATTCCGCTTCCGGCTCAAAACTTAAAAGTTGGCTACAAACCAACAACAACAAAATTATTTATTTTCCTCGGCGCGGCGGCGGCGTAATGATATCCTATTTTCTATTTAGAAGCGCGCCCACTTATCGCACTCGAAGAAGTTATGTTTTTTATTCTAAATTCTATCTTTTGTCATTGGCATTAAATTCAAACACTCTCCGTGACAAGTCAATTACATTTGAGCAGCATTGTAATGCTCGTTAGTTTTTACGATAACACCCATTCGATATTATTGCTAGAGCTGGTGATTGTGATTGCGATTGTGATGGCAAATCGGGGAAGGGTGTCCCTTTTTTTTCAGCTACGACACAAAACACAATATATTCGAAGAAGGACTAAAAAATTAAAGTTCTTCCTGATGGTAAAGCAGAGTGTATTTATAGTGAACATCGTCATTCATCTTAATCCAAACTGATTGCTTCCTTCCCGAAGGCTATGTGGTAGTGTGATGGTGATGGTGGTTTCCAGCAGCACCATCATCGTCATCGCCTCCCTGGCCTCACCATATTGCCGCTCAACCTATATTCCCAAAAAAAAAAAAAAAAATGGATGTCTTTCTCGACGACACAAGTCGTTCTATTTAAGCACAGATAAAAGGAAGAAAAATAAATGAGTACCGGGATTCATTGAAAGGAGCATTTGCCGTGGCAGGATATCCAAGGATCAATCAATAACATCGTTTTTTTAGTTTTTTTATTTTATTTCTATTTCAATTCCATGGCTTTTATGTACGACGAGTATAGTTGTTCATAGCTAGGAAATTAAATGGAATGACTAGCGATTACTTAAAGCTTGTTCTTCTATTTCCGAAGCAAGATTACTTTATTTGATTGACTTCAACAAACATGGCGTAGCATAAGCAGTAGGTGGTATATAGATAGGCGGCTGGATCTATTGCCTCCTTTCGAGAATAAGTATCGCAAACATCACTTATTCTTATGGCAGAAACTGCCAACGATAGATAATCTAAAAGGAATAAGAAAAATTCCCTGCGATATGCCATGGAACAAGGAATGTTATGAAGCGAAAAAAATATTCCAAATGTCTCTTTTTTGTCAATCTGTTTGGTTTTTTTTTTTGTTGAAAAAAACAACATTGAAGGGTGTAGTATATTCATGGAGATGTCAATTGAAGAGAAGCTCCAAATCAATTTGAAAAGCTAAGAATATACTGTTGAGTCATTTTCATTAATTGAAGTGGGAAGTGTAACAGAAATCCTTTTAATCAATATTGAATCTTATTTAGGGGGCGGATTTGTGTTCGATTTGAGTAAATTTGATTTGTTTACATTTTGAATGGAAAATCCTTATCCATTTGCTATTAACACTCCGTGTTTGAAAGCATTTTATTATTTTAAATCAAATTAAAGGCCTCATATTAATCTTAACGATTTGCCAGTTAGGGTTGTCTATTTGAAAGATTTAGAGTTAACTTAATATAAAATCAGACAAATTTGTTCTCCTTTCTTTATTATAAAAAAAAAAAAAAAAAAAATACCTTCTGATGATGAATTTTGTCTCATTACTTTCTTGAATCGCGTCGTAAGTTGTGACACGAAAAAAATTTATAAAAGCTTCCAACCCCTTTGGTAAAGCTTTGATAATGCAATGCCCTTATAAGTTTTTACTTGCGATATGACATTACGATGATAGAGAATGAAAAAAAAAATGGGTCCCACAATTCTGTCTGTCTGTCTGTCTGCCTGTGTATACCTAAAGCTACAGCCTAAACCGCTGAAACGATTTTCTTGAAAATTGGTGGTTAAGGGTCTTTGTTGATATTAAAATTTTTGTATCTATTTTCGTTAGTAGGGTCATACTTTTGATATGAATAAAATGTTTGGAAAAATTTTACTAACGGTACCTCCCATAGAACCGTTTCATTCATTTTGACTTTCTCTTAAACGACTCAACCAATTTTGATGAATTTTATTTAGATTAATTAACAATTTGAAAATTATTTCATATAAAATTTTCAAAAACGTAATTTTTTGATTTTTTAAAAATCTTTAAATTTTTTTTTTTGAAAAATCAATTTTTTCGAAAAAAATATTATCTTAAAAATGGCATACCAATTTTATTTTTAAACAAGGTATGAGAATTTGAATATATAAAAAATTAATCTTTTTTTAAAAACGGCTGTAACGATTTGTTCAAAATTTTTGTGTATTTTTTATTTCTTACAGATTATTTATTTTTAAAAACTTTATATAAGAAGCTTTAACGTCAACCGCAACTTTGACCATAAGAGCAAGTCCGTGGGACCCAGTCGTGCATTTTATTTTTCAAAAACCGGTATTAACGGTACCTTCCATAGAACTTTTTTTTTATCCTTACTTTCTCGTTCATGACCCAATCAATTTGAACCATTTTTGTACATAAAAGCTTTTAAGTTGCCGTAATAATATTTAGAAAAAAAATTCGAAAGTTTTTTTTTTGGATTTTCTAAAAAAAATTGATTTTTTTTTTGAAAAATCATTTTTTCGAAAACAACTTACTCAAATTTTTTTTATAAAAATGGCGTAAAAGTCCTTGAAAATTTTTATATAGAAAAAAAATTTTTTTTAAAAAACGGCTCTAACGATTTTCAAATTTTTTTTTTTTAAATGTATCATTATAGAAGAAATCAAATTGCATACTTTGTTTTGAGATAAAATTCATTAAAGAAACTGTTTTAGTCATTTGAAAATCGAATCTTATGCTTTTCTGTTTTTTTTTTCTTTTTCTAAAACTGCGTTTACAATTTTTTAATTAAAAAGACTTAGAGACCACAACCTAAACGGATGGGTCGATTTACTTCAAACTTGTTATGTGACATCCCCAGATGTTTTTTTGAATTTTTTTTGGACCCCAAATAACGGTACCTGTCATATACCGGTTTTTGAAAAACTCATTTTTCTCAAAAACGCTGCCTACGATTTTGATTAAAAAAATCACGGTCAGTTTTTTAGATAAGGTCTATTTTTAAATGGAAACCATTTAAAAAAAAACCCGTTATTAATGGTACCTGCCATAGAACCGTTTTCTTAAATTCTGATTTTCTCCTTCATGAATCAATCAATTTCAACCATATTTTTACATGAATACCGTAATAATATTTTGTGAAAAAAAATTTCGAAAATTATTTTTTCGAAATTTTTTTTTTGAGAACTTATTTTGTCGTAAACTACTCAATATTTTTCTCAAAATTTAGTTTTTAGATGTTGATAAATAATATATTAAAAATGGCGCATCAATTTTTTTTTATAAACGTCCTTGCAAAATTTTATATAGAAAAAATAGCTTTTTTAAAAAACGGCTTTAACGATTCTCAATTTTTTTTTCTAAAAATGTATCATTGTAGAAGAAATCAGATTGCATACTTCGTTTTGAGATAAAATTCATTAAAGAAACTGTTTTAATCATTTGAAAATCGAATTTTATGTTTTTTTCATTTTTTTCTAAAACTGCATTTACAATTTTTTTAATTAAAAAGGCTTAGCATAAATAGTAACTTTGTCTTTAAGAGCAAGTACGTGCGACCCAGTCGTGCATTTTATTTCTTTTTGTTTTCAGTTTTTTCTAAATCTGCATTTGAAAACTTCTATCCAGGTAATTTAACTTCTTATCAATCTATTGCCTTACTATACCGACCCAGTCATGCATTGTATTTTAATTTTGGATATTTTTTTTAATCTGATACTAAGACTTTATATTTGATTGGTTTTTCAACGAGTGCAATAAATTATTTAACTTTTATTTATCAATTGAAGTGTAAATAACGACTAGATTTAAAAAAAATAAATTTCACTCTATTTTCGTAGCTCTCACTGCTTTTTTGATCTACACAATAAAATAGGAGGTAGATATACAAACCAAAAGCAAAGCAGCTGTAAAGTTAACTCTCAATTCGAGTGTAAATAAAATACAAATTCAATTGAACGACTCTTTCCAAGCCAAGTTACAAACAACAACAACAAATAGTACAATGATATAAAAGCACAAATCATCTAAAAGGAGTTGCAATAGATGTTACCTCTTAAAATTGCATATAGCTATAGAAACTGCACTATTACAAACTCTCCTTTCAAAATCACCCCGAAATTGTATAACTCGTCGCGTTTTAGTGCTGGTACTCTAGGAGACTGGGAGACAACAACTTTCTGTAGAATAGTATTGAAAGGACAAAAGACGAGGCAAAAACAAACACAACTGCGAACTAACTGAGTGCAATAAATACAGAAAAGCTGTCATTTGCTTTATTAAATAGAAGAAGCATCTTACACTACCAAGGATCTATGGGCTGAGTTGAGTGTACACAGTTGTACCCTTTTCTCCGATATAGTTCTATAAATTTACAAGCTTTGTACGATATTTAACCGTGAAATGGTCATAACGCGAAACTTAAAAGCGTAAACTGCAAGGGGTCTTATGAGGAGACGAACTTCAAGTACCTGCTTACAAGTACTTTTCAAAGTTTAAGAACTTTAGCAAATATACTTCTTCAAGTAGATACAAGTAAATACTTTTTTCAGGTACAAGTTTTTTTTTTTATTTACAAGCACTTATTCATCAAGTACTATTTCAAGCACAAGTAGATACTTTTTCATGTAAAAGCAAATATTCGCGTAGGCACAAGTACTTACTTTTCAAGGAATTCTGTAAGTACCTATTAGAACTTTTCCAACTATAAAAGTACAGATTCTTTATTAAGTGAAAGTCCTTTTTCAAGTACAAGTATTTTTTTAAATAAAAGTACTTTTTCAAATACCTACATAATCTTTTGCAAGTACAAGTACCTTTTTAAGAATATTTTGTTTTAAGTTAATATTGGTTTTAATGACGCGGAATATAAAAGCTTAAACTGAAAGGGGTCTTATGAGGAGACGAACTCCAAGTATCTGTTTACAAGCACTTTTTAAAGCTTAAGAACTTTTTTCAGCAAACATGCTTTTTCAAGTACCTACAAATACTTATGCAAGTACTTTTCAAATACAAGTACTTTCTAAGTTCAAGTACTTTTTTCAAGTACAAGTATTTTTACATTTAAAAACACATATTCGTGTAGGCGCAAGTACGTTTATATTTTAAAGTACAAAAACTTTTTCAAAAACAAGTACTTTTTCAAGTACTAAAGTACTTTTACAAGTTTTTTTTATCAAGTAAAGTTACTTTTTCAAGAACAAGTAATTTTCTAAATAGAAGTAGGTACCTTTTCAAATACCTACATAAACTTTTCCAAGTACAAGTAGTTTTTTAAGAATAGTTTGTTATCTATAATTATTTTAATGATTTTCAAGGACATTCCACACCTTAACATTTTGAATTTCCCCTTAAAAGTAAATATTTCATCCGTGCCTGGAACTCAAATGGAACAATGTGTGTCTTTTGAATTCCTCTGCTCGTCCTCAACCATTATCGGGCCAGAGAGAAAGCACAAGCAATTGCTTTGTGTATTGTTATGTGGATGTCCTTTAACGGCAGGACCTTACAAGTTCGTTTGTCTTTGGGTTTTAGTATTGTTTTGTCTAAGCATAATGCACTATATACAACATACAATCTGCTCGTTGTGCAATCATTTGAATTTTCAGACAAACACAGTGCGCCACATCGCACTTGAATTAATTTTGTATGCGAATTGTTTCCAACAGCAGTCTGATGTAGTTTTGTGTCTTTGCGTGTGCATGTGCATTTATTGAGTATTATGGGTGTTTTGGGTGGGGGGATTTTTCTTTAAATTCCACCATCATAGTTAAGAGTGTAAGAACAAACCGGTGTTTCTATTCCATTAGTTTTCTAAGATATAATTTACAGCAACAGTATTTTTGTCTCTCCCTCCAGACTACTACTACTATAGGAAAACCATACTGTTGTTGATGAAAATTAATTCAAACGTTTATTGGTTATCATAAAGGGAATTGAAAGTGGACTGAGTTTGTTATTTTGAATGAGTTCCGAAAATTTCATACGCAGCTAAACATTTTTACTTCCACTGCTACTGGAGAGAATATTAAAAAAAACTTTTCGTAGACTTCAGTGACTACAGTGACTTCTGATCCTATTTTGAAGGAAATTTAATATGTTTAGAGGAGAACCATTTGTTCTATAAAATGCTTCGAATTAAATTTTGGAGTACATCGGGCTTTCCCGAGATCAGTAACTTATAAGCTCGCCATGAAGGATATTTATGAGAAACAATTTTAAGCATTACTAAAAAGTTTAATACTCTTGGGCGTCTTTAATGGAAAGTACAGAAATGGGACCACGGCGATCCACTTTGCCTCTTTATTGCAAGCACTTCAATAATGAACCCCAATACACTTTTTCTTTACAATTTTTGATTTTACAACTTTCCGAGGAACCAATATTTATTTGCTACTAAAGGTATCTGGTATAAGCTTTGGTCCGAAAGAATGGCTACGTATTCATGGTACTTCAACAAAGAGCTGACCAGCTGACTGACTGGCTCCTGTACTTAACTCATTGGGAGCGAACTATTATCACATGAATGATTATTATCTTTTAAGTGGAATTGACAGAAAATTAGGTTAACCTACCGTTTCCTTGGTTATTTGAACCCCCTAAGAGGGTTCAAGACTCTACGGGTGTTGAAGACTCTATCTTAAAGCTTTAGTGTTAACCCACTCTACATGAACTAGGCACCTTTACCCTTTTTAAAGTAGGTATTTGTTTGACTATACTCAGGTCGCTCAAAATGCGTAGTAAACTTTTTTTGTATCAGCCCTTTGGTGATTTCTGTTAAAACCCTTCAAATTTTGATTAAGAAGCGAGTTGTCAGGGGTTTCTTGATTAGTCTTATCAATGTGGCAAATCTATTAAGACTGGATATGGCACGATATTATAGTTTTTCTCTATTAACACTGTCTTTTTCATAAGCGGTCTTAAAGTCGATGAAGAGGTGTCGGGTATCGATATTGAATTATTGCATCTCCTTCAAAATAAAAAACTGGGGCAATTTGAATATTTTATTGGTGTAGATTTTCGAAATCTGAAGCTTAAATAATAATGACTTATCAAATCAACGAAGAAAGGCTTGAGATATTCACAAAAAACGTTATACAGAAAATGTGAAGCAGGCTCATTCTTCTGTAGTTGGAGCTCTGCCATTTTTTGCTGATAGTACAGCTAATATTAGGGTTTCAATATTTGGACATGCCTACTTTCCTCCGATCATATTGCAGCAATGAGGTCGTGTATGCTTCTGACCAGGTCACCACAAGAGTATTTGAAAACTTCCGTGCATTTTATTTCATTTTTAGTCGGGTGTTTGGAACTTTTGGTTATCATCCAGATTTACTAGGGCCAGTTGCTTGTTGGCAGGCTTCTAATCTTCATCACAATTCAGCAACTAAAGTCATTTTGCTAGATATTAAGCATCGAATGCGTTAGTATTCTTCCTCCTGAATCTTGTTGTAGTTTGCTTCATTCTTCATAATAAATGTATAAGTTTCGCTGTAGCATCTCTGCCGTAGCATCTCTAAGTTTTTAATAGTTTTATTCTTCCTCCTGAGAATGCGTTTTTCATCATTCCTTCGGGTGACATTGAAATCGGAAGAAGATTTAGTTTTCTTTTTCTTCAGCTTTTTTGTTTTATTTTCTTTCAGTTTTCTGTGTTAGCCGCGAGGTAGCCGCGAGGTAGCCGTGCAGGCGCCACAAGGTAGCCGCAATGTAGCTGCGTGGGTGGTCGCATCTACAGTAGGATCATATGCTTAGATAATGATATTTGGCCATGTTATTCATCGTCGTCACTCGCTTGGAAACTTCGCCGCGGAAACAATACTTTTTGATTAAGGCTTCCTCTAACGCCTTTCCATTGAAGTGACAGTTTTAAAAAATAAATCGCAATTTGTAGTTTTCCTCATATTCCTGGTCCATCGCATCTAATTTCTTTGAGGGCTATAATGTCCAGCTTTTAAACTGGCAAGGGTCTGGGCTCTTGTTCTTCCTCATCTTTCTACTGATTTTTCCCTTGTTTCTAATTTCCTGAGGCACAGAGAGAGGTAACTCATGTCTCACAGCTTATGCATCCGGTAAATCCAAATCTCGTTTTCAGTTCATCCTTACGTTAGCAACACTGGGAGATAACGTTGCAATTTTACATCTAAAAGGAAATCATGACGGAAATATACATGCCATCTTGGATTCTTCTAACTCTAACCTTCTTCTATCCAGAATTGAAACATAATATTTTCTTATGAACATTCAATTCCAATTGAATATCATTCTCATAAAATGTTTATTACTTAGCTGACCTAACTTTGCCAACAAATCGAATATCCACTGTCAACTATACTCCAACCACAATAAGGTAGCCAATTTAATAATCTCCACGATATTGCTAAACTAAATCCGTAACTTCATTTTAATTTTCTCATAAAACCACTGCAATCCTCGTATTGAAACACTTTTCCCGTAATTGAATTGCCATATCCAGCAGGACACACACACACACACACACACACACATCCAAACAATTCGAAACATATTATAACAAAGCACTCATTCAACATAAGATTATCTTTCTTTCTTCGACACTCAGAAGATCCATACAATCCACGTTTTCCCTGAAGAAACCAATGTCCTGGCCAGGCTCATCAGCTGCTTCCCATCACATCCAATAGTCCTATATAGCTGCTGCTAAGCTATTGTATTGCGCGTTCTCCAAAGAAAAGTGAATTCCTTTAAGGAAATCCCTGCAGCTTTCTGCACAATATTCTGCTTATACTCGTCAGAGAAGAGAGGATATAACTATATGAAAGGATGGCTTCGCTTTTGTTACAAGTTACAACACTATCCGTTCCGTGTGTTCACTATTCAACAATGTTTCAGAGGCAGCAGGACTCCAAGCGAATGTCCTTGTCTATACACACACACACAGACACACATATCGCCTGAAATTGGCCAAGAAAAATTGTATTTTGTGACAAAAAAAAAAAAAACTTTGTATGATCGTTGAGTTGTTGGAGGCGATGAGAAAGAATGGAAGGAGGTATAGAATTGCATTAAAGCCCCACTTTTCTTTGAGACTATTACCGCCACCTGCTGGCAACAACACTGGCTGGCTCTGGATTCTGGACACATGGAATGAGAAATTGGAATTGAATCTTCTGGATTAGGTTAGAAAAGACTTGATATAACTACTTAGCACGTTGTTGGCTTGAATAAATGAGTGAATGGTAGTTGAGACACACAGAGACTGAGGAAATGCTCTTTTGTTATAAAAAAAAAAAAATGATGACGACGCAACGACAATGGCACGGCTAGTAAAATCATGTCAACAAAAGGCACGTACCTATCGCACGTTGTTGGAGCTCTTTGTTATTGGAATACTTTTGTTTCGTACCATAAAGTAAGTTGGAAGTTTTGAACTCGAGCACGCCACAATACTTAAGAAGTATACACGTCTTTCGGTTTTGATGTTTTCCCCATCATCTCAAAAAGGGCATTTTACAATCTTTTTACTTGAATTCCATCAGCGAAACGAAAATGGCGGGTCGAGACATAAAAATTTGATGACCATAAAACTTTGGTTGTTAAATGAAAAAAATACAAAAAAAGAAACGCAAGTTTAACTTTGATGGTACTTATTGCTAATATGTAAGTTCATTTTGAAATTGTTTTTTTTTTTTTGCCACAAAGATGAAATTAAATAAAATGTGTTTAGTATTTTGTCAAAAAAATGTTATTTTGTCTTAGTTTACTTGGTGGAGACTAGGGAATCAAGTTGCCTAAAGGTTGTAATTAGGTGTAAGATGAGTAGCAAGTTGTTGACAAAAATCCTGGGGGTCCAGCACATAACTATTCATACAATCAAGTGTAGTCGACAGAATTGAGTACCAACTGTTAGAATCTAATTTGGTTCAATCGAACTTTTGTTTTAGGTTCTGTTGTTCCTTTTGGTAGCATGGCAGAAGTGGCAGAAGGGTATATACTCATTTCTTTGAAAGGGTTTCTATAGAAATAATTTCGTACTAAATCAATGGTCAAAATGATCATTTTCTAATCAGTTTCTTTAAGAAAACAGCGTAAGGGTTCCACTTTATAGCACCCAAACATTCAATCCAATAACAAAGTGGCACCAATTCTTTATGCATTTACTTAAAGAATATTTCAAGTAACTTATAAGCCTCAAATACTAAACTTAAATCAATAAAACTGAAGAAATAACTCATAAAAATATTAGTTTTTAGTATAACGCTTCTGTTTTATTATCTTACCCACTCTGATGATAATACTGAACGGATTTTTTAAATATGGTCTAGATTCCTTTATCAGGAGCTGGAGCTATCAATCTCTCATTATTCCTTCTAAAAACCCTAGAAAAGTTGATTGGTATCCATAGGGCGTAGTGCGATAGAGCCAAACTTTATCTCTAAAAGTACAACAAGCTTACTGTAAGAGAAAATCGGTTGATACAGCTCTTCATATCCTGGCACGTACCATCGAATATTCCCTATATCACAGAGAGAACACTGTACTTCCATTTGTAGATATAGAGGGCGCTTTCAACAATTCCGGAGGCAATGCGTAGATACCTAGTAGTTCACAAGGTGAGAAGCAAAACAATTAATGCGAAAATTTCAGTCGGCAGAGGTACACAACAAGTTGATGTCCTATTCCCGCTTCTATAGAATATGTTGGTAAGTGAACAACGAACTTCTGGTAAGCCTGGAAGCAAAGGCATAATAAGACTCTTGCAAACCGCCACGAGCACCAGCTGTACGTCTCAAAGCGATCTCTCAATAGACCAATATCTCTATTGGCCACACCATAATTCTGAACTTGTTCGTAATATTCCCAAGTCATACCAAGGCGTTCTCAAGAATTGGGCATCGCTCAGAACACATTATGGCTTATTTTGCCATTATGAGAATCTTGGTTTACCCACATACAAGATCATGCTGACTCAAGAATTGAAGCAAATGGACCATTTGAAGCGACGTACGTTCTCCGATTGGGCTCTGGACAAGATGCGCCAGGACGATGAATTTAATCGCAAAAATAATTTTCAGTGACGAGGCTCATTTTTGGCTCAATGGGTTCGTCAATAAGCAAAATATGCGTTATTGGTCAAGTGAAAATGCCCATTTGCCTTATGAAATACCATCACTTTCTCCACAAACAATAACTGTTTGGTGAGGTTTGCGTTATTGGGCCATATTTTTTCGTCGACGATAACGATTGTTAAGTTATAGTCAGCGTTATCGCTCCATGATTACCGATTATTTTAGGCCCGAATTGGAAGATATGGAATTGGGCGACACGTGGTTTCAACAGGCACACAGCACACCATACAATCGATTTATTAAAGTGTAAGTCCCTCCAGAAATGGGCCAGTCGATTGTGCCGTTTCGTTCTTTCGATTTAACGACTCTGGACTCTTTTCTTTGGTGCTACGTTAGATAATTCATCATCATCGTCATCGGCTCGACAACCGGGGTCCGGTCCTGGCCTCTTTCAACAAGTCTCTCCACCTATCCCGGTCTCGAGCCGACGCCATCCAGTTGCGCACCCCAAGGCTTCGGGCGTCCTGGTCTACGCCATCTCTCCAGCGCAAGCATGGTCTACCACGCTGCCGTCTACCATAGAATGTACCGCAAAAGACTTTCCGAGCAGGTTCCTCTTCGCTCATACGAGCTAGGTGCCCTCCCCACCGGAGTCTACCGAGCTTAATTTTTGTCACTAAGTCTGCTTCAAGGTAGATTGCGTACAACTCATGATTGTACCGTCTCCGGAATCGTCCTTGCTCACATATGGGGCCAACAATTCTCCGTAAGACGCGGCTAAGAGGTCACAGTGCCTTTTGCTAAGCACCCAAGTCTCGGATCCAAACATGAGTACTGACAGGACCCATGGTCCTGTACAGCAGCAGTTTTCAAGTTATGGTTAGATTTCTGGATTTGAATAGCTTTGACAGCCTGTAGTAGGCTCTGTTGGATTTGAGAAGCCGCCCGCGTATTTCTTCTTCTATGTTGTTATCGTCTGCTACTGTTGACCCAAGGTATTTAAAGGATTGCACCACTTCAAATTAGTGCTCCGCTACCTTGATTGTTTGACCAACTGTTCTTCTCGCATTCGACGCCACCATGTACTTTTTTTTACCTTCACAGCCCCAGATTTTGTGCCGCCTGCTCGATCTGGATGAAGGAATCGTGTACAGCTTGTTCGGCTCTTCCGATGATGTCGATGTCGTCTGCGTAAGCCAGTATCTGGCTGGACCTGATAGATAATTGGTTCATGCCAATAAGCCACGTTGGAAGAACTCAGAGCCAACATTAAACGCGAAATAGCGCCCGTTTCAGTTGAAATGTGTGGCCGAGCCATCAAAAATCGGGTCCAACGAATTGACCGCTGCCTGCGCTGCGGTGGCCATTTGAACGACTTCTATTCATAAATATTTTGATTGCCCTCCAAGCCGATACTGAAATGTTTGAAATATCTCGAATGATTTGTGTTATATTTCGAAAAAAAAAGTTGTTTAAAAATGTTCTTTGTAATATAAATTTAATTCTAGCAACAATTTGCGTCTACGAAAAGATAACATTGTTCTTTTTTCCCCGAAATAAATATTTATGAATTTATGCAAGAGATGATGCCTCCTGAGCTGTTATAAAAACAAATTCAATCTCATTTTAAGAATCTCTTACCTTAAGCTATATAATTTCTTACAACTGGTGTTGAATTTATTTCGCTTTTATATCCCAAAACTAACCACAAGTGCAACAAAATTACCTATACTTGCATCAAAACCCTCTCCAAGGACACTGCACTCCAACAATTCTGGACCCCATAACACACACATTCACCCTCAATATTCCTGTGCAACACACGCACATCAAACCAAGGCATTTAAATTTAATTTTAAATAATAAAATTATTATTATAGTTTCTGTGTGAGTGAGTGTATGTGTTCAGTTTTCTTGTAGCACATTGCAAAATTTGTGGTTAACCAACACTTCCTTTTCCTTCTTTCAGTCGGTGGGGACTGAGAGGAGTTCTGGTTTTTCTGGAAGGTCCCTGGCATCCGGGTTCAAGTTCGGAACGTTTACATTGTGAAATTTGATATATTATAATTCTTGGGCGGTTGTTGGCCTCTTTTGTGCAAAGCGGTGTGGTGGTGGCGCATCGTGTGGGTAGTTATGGTTGCGCCCCATAACAATATGCTTGAGCTTATATTTGGATGATACTGGAAATAAAATTCCAGATGGTTATTTTTATGTTTTTAAATTAGCGTTAAACATGGAGGAGGAAATTTATTTGCATCTTTGTTCCAAAGGAGTATTTTGTATTCTTCATTATTTTTGTGTCTTAAGGTTTTTTTTTTTTTTATTAAAAGAGAAATTTATATCGGTCAGATAATTGTTTTGCTGTAAGAACGTAGAACCTGTGATTACTGTGGACACATTTTTCCAGGGAACGAAAGGAAATCACACACCGGCATTTATTATTTTTTCAACTTGCGATATATGTACATAGGTACCTACTTTGTATATATCAAGTTATGCATTCGTACAAAAAAATAAAATGCACGACTGGGTCGCGAGTACTTGCTCGTAGGGTCAAAGTTGCTGTGGATGTTAAAGCTTCTTATATAAAGTTTTTAAAAATAAATAAAATTAATTACTAAAGTGACATTAGCAACTTCTTAAAGTGTTTTGAGCTCCTAACTAAGTATGACAGTTGATTTGATTGAAAAAGATATATTTTTAGCAAAAAATTTAAAAATCGTTTGAGCCGTTTTTAGTAAAATGATTTTTTTATACATAAAAATTCTCAAATCATGTTTAAAAATAAAGTTAGTTTGCCATTTTCAAGAAAATATTAATGCACATCTAAAACCAACATTTCAAAAAAAACACACTGACCCGTTTTCGAAAAATTGATTTAAAAAAAAAAAAAAAATTTAAAGATTTTTTAAAAATCCAAAAATTATTTTTTTGAAAATTTGTATACCAAAGAATTTTAAAGTTATTAATTAAAAATTTGTAAATTCAGTTTAAGAAAAATAATTTAAAAAAAACATAAAATTCGATTTTCAAATGACTAAAACAGCTTCTAAAATGAATTTAATCTCAAAACGAAGTATGCAATTTGATTTCTTCTATAATGATACATTTTTAGAAAAAAAAATTTGAAAATCGTTCGAAGTGTTTTTTAAAAAACTAGTTTTTCAATATAAAATTTTGCAAGGACTTTTATAAAAAAAAAATTGGTACGCCATTTTTAAGATATTATTTATCAACATCTAAAAACTAAATTTTGAAAAAAAATATTGAGCGGTTTTCGAAAAAAGAATTTTGCAAAAAAAAATTCAATTTTTGTTTTTAAATCCAAAAAATAATTTTCGAATTTTTGTTAACTAAACATTATTACGGCAACTTAAAAGCTTTCATATAAAATAATTGGTTGAAATATATTATTAAGTCATGAAGGAGAAAATCAGAATTAAAATAAAACTGTTCTAGGGCAGGTTCCGTTAGTAACGGATTTTTTGAAAAAAAAAAAAAGAATTTAATTTACTGATAGACCTTATTCCAAAAAATTACCATCATTTTTTTGATCAAAATCGTGGGTACCATTTTTGGGAAAAATGAGTTTTTCTAAAACTGGTATATGACAGGTACCGTTATTTTTGGTAAAACAAATAAATCAAAAAACGTCTGCTGATAGTCTCCAAAAAACGTCTGTCTGTCTGTCTGTATGTATCAGAGACCACAGCCTGAACGGATGGGTCGATTTACTTCAAACTTAATATGTGGCGTTTTTTCGAGACTATCCCCAGACGTTTTTTGAATTTTTTTTACCAAAAATAACGGTACCTGTCATATACCGGTATTAGAAAAACTCATTTTTCTCAAAAATGGTTCCTACGATATAGATTCAAAAAATCATGGTCATTTTTTCGATAATGTCTATCTTTTAATGAAAACCATTTTTTTCAAGAACCGTTATTAACGGTAACGCTACCTGCCATAGAACAGTTTTTTTAATTCGGATTTTCTCCTTCATGATTCAATATTATTTCAACTAATTTCTTACATGAATGGTTTTAAGTTGCTTTTATAATATTTTGTAAAAAACATTTCGAATATTATTTTTTTGGATTTAAAAAAAAATTGAAAATTTTTTTTGAAAGTCAATTTTTTTAAAACTATTCAATATTTTTTTCAAAATTTAGTTTTTAAATGTTGATAAATAATATTTTAAAAATAGGGTACCAATTTTTTTTTATAAAAGTCCTTTATATGGAAAAATAGCTTTTTTTAAAAACGGCTCTAATGATTTTCAATTTTTTTTTTTCTAAAAATTTATGATTATAGAAGAAATAAAATTGCATACTTCGTTTTCAGGTTAAATTCATTTAAGAAGCTGTTTTAGTCATTTGAAAATCGAATTTTATGCTTTTCTAATTGTTTTTTTCTAAAACTGCATTTACAAATTTTTAATTAAAAAGGCTTTAGCATAAATAGTAACTTTTTCTACAAGAGCAAGTACGTGAGACCCAGTCGTGCATTTTATTTTGTTTGCACGAATGCATAACTTGATATGTAGTACCTATATCGCAAGTAAAAACTATACAAATAATGATATAATGTGATAGGGAAGTATAACTTCTAGGGCACCTACATAAGCACACACTCCTTTTTTTCAAAGTGGGACCTTGCCTAGTACAGTACACATACAAATTTTAATTAAAATCGTTACAGTAGTTTATAAAAATAATAAGTTTTTCCATCTTCTTTATATGGCAGGTACTGTTAAATTTGTTCCTAACAAAAATATTTCAAGTTCTTCTCTATAGGGACCCACTCAAAACCCTTGCGTTAACTACCAAGTCTTAAGAAAATCGCTCCAGGGCTTAGACTGTTCTCATTGTTGTCTAGACCTCATTCGATTATTTTTGGGCTTTTACTCAACCTACACGCTCTAGCGGCAAAAAAACAACAATTTATCAAACTTGTATCAGCATCAGAGGGTAATGCACATAATTATTTGATCAAATAAATTATTCCAAACGCTTATTTACAATATTTATCTACTTAACATTTGATCGAAGCTTTGCAGTTTAAAAAAAAAAAATTCTATACTCGTATTTCATGTTTCTCCAACCGCCACCAGCTAAACCTATTGATCACCTAATTATTTCCATCTACAGAATTTGCATAGTGATTGATCATTGATAAACTTAGCACATCATAATGGTGTTCTTACGTAATAATCAAAATTAAATTATTCAAAGATAAGTCAGACAATATCTGTTTGTGAGTACACACTCGTAATTCAGTTAAGATGGAACGTTGGCAGAATCGAGTTGCTGTGGTCACAGGTGCAAGTGCTGGCATTGGTGCTGCTATTTTAAAGGATCTAGCCAAAGCTGGCCTAATTGTGATTGGTTTAGCTCGTCGAGTCGAACTTGTGGAAGAGTTGAAACAAAACCTTCCCATCGAACTTCAGCCTCGTGTTCATGCTTATAAATGTGACGTTTCAAGTGAGGAATCAGTGAATTTGGCATTCGAATGGATTATTCAAAAATTTGGTGGAGTAGATATTTTGATCAACAATGCTGGCTTACTTTTGGATGGAAAACTTTCGACTATGCCAATCGCAGATGTTAGAAGAGTCCTTGATACTAATGTGATGGGAGTGGTACATTGCACACAACATGCATTCAAAAGTATGAAAGATCGAAAATTCGATGGTCATATAATAATTGTGAACAGCATTTTGGGCCACTCGATACCGATTTTTCCCGCACATGTTGGCTTTAACATCTATCCACCTAGCAAATATGCTTTGACTGCAATTACTGAAATCTATCGGCAGGAGTTTAAAGGACTTGGGACAAAAATTAAAATTACTGTAAGTTGATTGATACATTTTGTTTTTTCTTTATTATCATAAATTTAATTTTTATAGAGCATAAGTCCAGGACTAGTGGAAACGGATATGGTTAAAGATATCAAAAAGGACGTTGGACCCGTTGTTCTAAGGGCTCAGGATATTTCTGATGGAGTCTTATATGCAATTTCTACTCCACCACATGTTCAAGTGCACGAGCTCACAATTAAACCAATTGGAGAGAATATGTAAAAAATGTATTAAAACTGCTGTTCAAACATGTCTTGTGTCGGTTGTTTGTATTTATGGTTTGTGTCTGTACTAAATAATCACTAATCAAACATAAAATGCATGGTGATGGTGGGGTCGTATCCTATCCATATATCTAATTGTTTTTGAATGAAATTATTGAGACTTGTACCACAAATTGTGCCTTATAATTTAAATCATGTACCGGTTTTAGAAGAACTTTTATTTTTTGAAAAATTGCTTCTAGGATTTCGATTAAAGAAAATCATGGTAATTTTCTTTGGATAAGGTCTTTCTTTCTTTTTTTAACTTAAGCTTTTTGGTTTTAAAAAATATTTGAAAATTTTTGATTGAAAAGTAATTTTTTTTTAAATTATTCAAGTTGAATCATGGTTTTATGAGGCTTATGTAAATAGTAATTAAGCACCGAGTAAACATAATTTTTTTTACCGTTATGTCGGTTCACAGACTACAGAAAATTGTCAAAGTTTGTACAAAAATGCATTTACCTAATATCTAATGGGTGTGTAAATTTCAAGTTTTAAAATATAAAAATAAAAAAGATAAAAATAAAATACAGTTGGAAACGGTCAAAAAACTTGGACTGAAAAATCTTGTTTTAAATGTTATTCATTGAAAAAAATGTTTAAAAATCTAATTTTTCACACGTTTATAGACAACACATAAGCCTAAAAGCCGTTTTTACAAAATTATTTTTCCCGTTATTCCCTGATTTTTAAAATCAATTAAGCCACCCACATAAACTTTCAAAAAGGTATTTGTTTTTTAAAGCTAAAAAACTGTTATGGAGCATTTTATATGAATTCCGTATTAAATGCTTAGTTTTTCAAAAAATTATCAACTGTATCCATAATTACATCATTTTCAAACGTCTAAGAAAATATTTGATATTGGAAAATAATTTTTAACTTGAAAAGTTGAATTTTTAGAATTTTGTTTTTGATGAAAACTCATCATTATTTCAATTTATCTATTCAATTTAATTTATTTCATAATCCTAACCCTTATACTTTTCGAGACGTACAAAAAATTGTTTTGTCTTTTGCCCCATTTTACCCTAACTTGCCGGTGGAATTTCAAAAAATCCCGTCGTATCAGAACCTTTTTTTTTTGTGTATTTAGTTTTTTTCTATCACTTATAGTTACAAATTTTATAAGCCAACCATCTCAAATCGAATTGTAAGCCAACGGTACCGTTCTCCACTGGTGACTGGCTGAGGCCAACGATCAAAGCAAACTATTTTGTTGAATTTTGGTGAAACTCGTGAATGATCTTATAGCATGTACAGTTATGAGTGATATATCAAATTAAAGGTAATTTAATCGTCATTCTCATTAAAGTTGAATCATAATCTTATGAGGCTCGGGTAAATAGTGACTGAGCGCCGCCGCCGCGAAACCAATATCTGATGGCTGTGTAATGTTTGAAAATGTAAAAATAAAAAAGATAAAAATAAAATACGATTTGAAACGGTAAGAAAAACTTGGACGAAATAAAATGTACGACTGGGTCGCACGTACTTGCTTTTAGGGTCAAAGTTGCTGTGGACGTTAAAGCTTCTTTTGTAAAGTTTTTAAAAATAAATAATTTTTAAAGAAATACAAAAAAAAAAATAAATAAATTCATTACTAAAATGACATAAACAACTTCTTACATTATTATTGTTATTATTTTACTATTCGTACTAGAATGTCAGCTTATTAGACTTGACCATTTTTTATTCCGTCAATTTCATTGAATGTTTGAACAACAACAACAACTTAAAGGCACTACCATTCTTGTTTGGCTGGAGATATAGCTATTTCGTGCTTTGCCACTTATGCACTCATCAGTCTCCTTTTTGTGGTGCTGAGCTTTAATCCAATTTTATTATGGGAAACGAACCCACGCATATCAGATTTTGCTCAGTCTTAGAAGTCGTGTGCACTACGCACTCCACCACTTTAGACCACTGACATCACAGGTCGAGATGTGTTTCTTGTTTATCCAATGCATTTGGAGTCACAGCATTTTTATTAGCGCCTTTAAGTATGCTGTCTTGTTCCGCCTCCATTTTTCTCCATACCTTATTTCAATAGACTACAATTCGTAGTACGTATCAAAGGGCGAGAGGTTGGAAGATCGGTAACAATTGTTTTGATCTTCAAACTAAGTATATCATTTGATTTAATTAAAAAAGATACATTTTTCAAAAAAAAAAAAAATAATAAATCGTTAGATCCGAAATGCTCAAAGCTTGCTTAAAAATAAAAATGGTTGCATGCCCAGCCCAGGCCCACATCGTTTTCTTAATTATTTTGTAACAATAAGCGCACATCAGCTTGTTCTAAGTTCACATCTACATCAAAGTTTAGAAGTGTGAAAGAAAATTGAAAAATTCAAATTAGTATCTCAGTTGGAATTATCATGCAATTATAGTTCTCAATTATAGGTAATTCCCATCGTGGATTGTAATTGCTGAAAACTGCGTAGCATCTCTGCCTACTACACTTAACAAACTATATTTGAGAATTGACATGGAATTTTGCCAGTGCGAGAGAACTATATTATTAGAATTAATAAGTCACGTACAAATACAAATATGTTGCATAAGTTACAATTTAAGTGTTATATGATTAAAAGCTCACATCACTTGAAACGACTTGGATTCTATCTTTGGCTTGGTTATCTGTAAGTTTATAAAACCAAGTCGCAAAACTAGAAGAAATTCAGTCGATAATTATTATTGCAATGGAACGTTGGCAAAATCGAGTTGCTGTAGTCACTGGTGCAAGTTCGGGAATAGGTGCAGCTGTTGTCAAGGATCTGGCAAAAGCTGGTCTAATTGTTGTTGGTTTAGCACGAAGGGTTGAAAGAGTGGAAGAGTTAAAAAAAGGATTAACCAAGGATCAACAGAATCGGATACATGCTGTCAAGTGTGACGTCTCAAATGAGAGTTCTGTGAATTCTGCATTCCAATGGATAATCAAGACATTGGGTGGAGTTGATATTTTGGTTAATAATGCTGGTATCACAAATTCAGGCAAACTCTCCACAATGGATATTTCAAAAGTTCGTCAAGTGATCGATACAAATGTTTTGGGAGTGGTACAATGTACACAGCATGCCTTTAAGAGTATGAAAGAGCGCAACTTTGATGGACATATTTTGATTGTAAATAGCATTTTGGGACATACAATACCGGTGATGCCAGGTCATGTTGAAATGAATATTTATCCGGCGACAAAGTATGCTGTAAGTGCTATTACCGAGATCTATCGGCAGGAATTTAAAGGACTTGGAACAAAAATTAAAATTACCGTAAGTTTCTTCTTTGATTAGGCACTCTTTTTTGGTTCAATTGTTTTATTTTAATCAAATTTTGTTTGTTTTTCTTAGAGCATCAGTCCAGGGCTTGTTGATACCGAAATCGTGAACGACGAAATTAAAAGTCATTTTGGTAATTGCATTCTCAAATCAGAAGACATTTCAAGTGGAATTATGTACGCAATATCCACCCCACCACATGTTCAAGTGCATGAATTGACAATCAAGCCAGTTGGAGAAGCTATGTGATGAGTTTAAGAATTATATTTGAGAAATTTTATTTAATAATATAGGCATACAAATGTCGAATTATTTTTTTTTTTTTTTTTCTAAAGAAATTTGAAAGACACCATTTAGTTTATTATTATAATGTGCTGGTGATGATTAAAGTGGCCAAAGTCACTTCAAACTTCTTATAAATTGGTGTGAAGGCAAAATTGATATGAGCTTGTATTGATTGATGGCATGAAGTTTATCAGTTTAAAAAAAACTAAATATGAGATTAGTATAGTACCTAATATCAATTTTATAATTTGCAGCTGATTTATAATACAAACAAATATATGGTCCTCTGAGGGTGGTAAATAACACAGGTCAGCAACGAAAATCGCCCTCAAAACCAAACTATACTTTTCTTAAGGAACGCTAAAACCGAATCTGCAGTCAAAACTATCCTAGAACGTCATGTTTTCGAGATATGCTATTATAAAAATATAAAAATCCGTTTTTTTGGTACATTTAACGTCGATTTTTTTTTACTGGTAAATACTTTATTACAAAACTATTAATGGGATGGGAATAAAGTGCATTTCATCTATCTTAATCATTTAAAATCATTTAAAAATTTGTTTTCGGCGCAAAGATATTGCAAAGTGAAATTTATGATTTGTCCAAAATACTCTCTTTAGTCCAAGTAAAACGTGTTTTTCGAAGTGAAAAGCTCTGAAGTAATAATTTTCAATTGCTAACTTTCTGTTTTTTTTGGAATGCTGGAGCACGAATCTGAAGTTATGTAAAAAAAATTATCACGTCAAGGCAGCATGAGAAATTATTGAAAAACTTACAAACAATTGTACGAAATTCTGAAATTCAAGGTGATTTTTTTTAAATAACGTTTTAAAATGTGACAAATCTGATTTCAGGTCTTAGTTTATGCAATGTGGAATAAGTCCCCTAAATTTCAGTCGAATCGGCTCAATAGTTTTGAAGATATACTAGGTCAACCCAATCTATGAGAGCAATTTTGTTTAAAACAATCACATTTTTTAAAAAAATCAACTAAACAATTTTTTTTTGAAATTAGAAAAAGTCCAATCTTACATAATTTCAAAAAAATATATGAAGGACAGAAAAAAAATTGTTATTTTTGCAGACCAGTATAATTGATATGTTTTGTTTTTGAAATTTCCACATATTTCATACTTTTTTTTTTTAGAATCACTTGTTAGTTTTAACTTTTGATTATGTTTATAAGACGGATATTACACGTTCGCATGTGTAAAGTGGGAAAGAGAAAGGAAATAATATACCGTTACAAGAATTTTTTTTACTTTGTAAGAATTTTGTTTACAAAAAGTGTAAAATATTGATTTTTACTGAAATTTTTGAGCATTAAACATTCCGGTTTTAAGAAACTTCAATTCTTTTGAAAATCAATAATTGGAACATTTAAAAAAAATTTACTATTTTTTGAAAAATAAAATGCACAACTGGGTCGCACGTACTTGCTCTTATAGATAAAATTACTATGCTAAGCCTTTTTAATTAAAAATTTGTAAATGCAGTTTTAGAAAAAAAATTAAAAAAAGCATGAAATTCGATTAAAAACGAAGTATGCAATTTGATTTCTTTTATATTATTACATTCTTAGAAAAAAAAAATTGAAAATCGTTAGAGCGGTTTTCTAAAAAAACTATTTTTCTATATAAAATTTTGCAAGTACTTTTATATCAACATCTTAAAAAAAAAATATTGAATAGTAATCGAAAAAATGATTTTTCAAAAAAAAAATTTCAAACTTTTTTTAAAAATCCAAAAAAATAATTTTAGAAATTTTTTTATTAAATATTATTATACGGCAACTTAAAAGCATTCACACAAAAATGGCTTAAATTGATTGAGTAATGAAGGAGAAAATCAGAATTTAAAAAAACGGTTCTATGGCAGGTACCGTTAATAACGGTTTTTGAAAAAAATATTTCTCATTTAAAGATAGACCTTACCTAAAGAAATGACCATGATTTTTTTATCAAATTTTAGCAACCGTTTTTGAGGAAAATGAGTGTTTGTAAAACCGGTATATGACAGGTACCGTTATTTTTGGTCGAAAAAAAATAAATTCAAAAAACATCTGGGGATAGTCTCCAAAAAACGCTACATACCAAGTTTGAAGTAAATCAAGCCATCAGTTTAGGCTGTGGACAGACAGGCAGACATAAGTACATTTATGTTGTTTTAGGCTCACCATACCTTGTTAATTTGGTCCTATGTTTGGCCTGACCTGATTGAAATCTGTACAGCAAGGGGGTACAGTTGTACCTAGCAATAGTTGTTTCGCCCACTTCTTTCAGGAAATCTAGGGAACTGATAGTATTGTGCATCGTCGGCCAAGCTGAAGAATTGTGTTTATTGTTTTTTGATAACAGTTTTTTAAACGGGGGAGTAGAGGGGTAGCAGGGAGTTATTAAACTGATATTTTTAGATTGATATTTACGCATAACACCGAACCGGCGCACATAGGTCAATTTTTCACATTTATGCGGCCAAAAACATTTATTCACTTATATTGTTTCTATTGAGTTTTATATAACGAATAAAAATGTAATTTTAATAAAAAACTATTTAGAAGTAAATTTAGAAATATTTTGATGTTTTTTTTATTTATTATAATAACTTTTGTTTATTATTATTTATTTAAAAAAAAAAAAAATTAACTTAATTTTTTTTACTTTTTTAACAATTTTTCAGCTCATAAAAAATAATAAAAATAATAATTATTTAAACTTAATTCATAATAATTCATTAACAGATTCGCCTTGTGGTTCAATGTCTGAATCGGGTTCGGTGGTAGAATCTGCTGGCAAAAGCATATTTCTTGCTTCAGGGCAAAATGAACTTAAAAAGGTTCGCTTTTTTGGCCTAAGGCTGCTGATGAGAGGATCGGAACTGAGTAATAATCTGTTATATACATCCAAATTACACCGTTCTCTTGAAAACTTCCTTGCAAAATTTTCGCGATATAAGCAAAATGTTTAGTGCGGGCCTCTGCAGCTTCTTCTAATAATTGGCCTATTGGCAACAATGAGTTTTCGATTATAATTGTGTATATGTGTATCAATATCTTGTGCATTGTCATAGTCATCGGGTGCCAATTATAAAAGTAAAGCTGACCTGTATCTTTGGCATATTGGTCACATTTTTGTGAATCAATTTTGTGTCCACTTGAAATGGTTTCTTATATGACTTTTAATCTATATATCAATTCAAAATTTATACCGGTTATGTCTGCAGCCAACTGGGGATTTTGAAAAAACCTTCTACTAGTGTTGCCATCATTGGTATTCCCAAAGTTTGATTTCGGCATGTCTACCAATAGCCCAGTTTCAGTCCGAAACCTTTGTTGAATGTGGCGCTTACTTTGTTCTTCCAGTTCTATATCTTCTTTAGTCCTAGTTTTTCTATATTTTTTAACAGGTAGTTTGTATTTTTCCTTCAAAGTGGATTTAAATAAGGAAAATCTATGTTTCAAACTTTTTTTATCATCCACAGTACTGCCATAGTTTCACAAAAAGCGATTTTCTAAATAATTTATTTTAGCTTCAAAATCCGGTAAATTTTGTTCTTTCATAAGCTCATAGAGGTACCTCCGACTAACAATTTTCACTCCTGATGTGCTTGGAGCTCTTATAGCAAGAAACCGCAATGATTGCTTCACTATTGAGAATTTTATTTTTTTTTACCAAAAAATCTGTGCTGTTAAAAATGTCAATATTTTTGTCATCTGCAGTCTACTGCAGCCAAATTTTATCACATTTGTAGATGAAAAAGTTTTACTTCACAATTCAAAAAAAATTATCATCCGGACGAACGCGGAAATATAACAAATTCAATTTTGAAAAGTAAAATATGGTAAAAATATAGAAAAAAAATACCCAAAGTTTAACAGTTCTAAATTTTTAGAGTCATGCATTTCTGCGGAGCAAATTCTAATAAAAATAAGAAATCATACCTGAGTTATCGAAATCCATCACGATATTATTAATAACACACACAGAAATATAAATATTGACCCTACACCTTTATTTTTCCTGTAAACTATATGGTAAGAAAAACTTGTACTGCGGTTAGAGATCAAGTTACAATTACACGTGTTTGCAAACGGTGTGCTTTTGGGGGGTAAAAAGAGTAAAATTAAAAACTGGGAGTATTCTCCTAACGATCGCCAAGCTGTTTTTTTTGTTTACCGTTAGTTTAAAAAATCGACTTTTGGCCGCATAAAAGCTATATATTGACCTATGTGCGGCGTTATTTCACCCTGTAAGGCTGGAGTGCGTAGTAATTTCTTAATGTTAAAAAGTTTAACATTTGTAAGGTCAAAAGTTCCCCCAAGGCCTTATTGAAAAAAAAAAAAAGAAATGACATCTATCTTAAGAAGACAGACTGGAAGCGAATAATATCTACTGCTTCCATCGCCTCTGCTGATTGACTCCAATCCAAAAAGGATAATCGATTTTCGATTTTACGCTTACTTAGGCCTGCTGATTGCAATCAAAAAAGTTTTGATGAAGATTTTTGAGTGCCATCACCGCCGCGCCGCCCGCCCGCTGTCGTCATCGCCGCTTCCGTCATACCACCATCTCCGATATAAGTTTGCGTTATAGTCCTTTATAATAATAAATCCTTGATGGTGGGTGTGTGATGATCAGCTGTGCTGTGCTGTCTGCGGTTAAGAATGGCAGTAGAATTATTATTATCAAGACGAAAAATCTCTTCTAAGTAAGTTTTTTTTGGAGTGAAGATTAATTTATTTCTTTTTTTTCTTTTGCTTTAAAAAAAAGATGATGATGGAATGTTGGAATCTGGCATTTGATGTAGAGAGAGAGAGAGAGAGAGAGAGAGGGGGGAGAAGATATATTTTTATTTTTTGTGTTTTCCTCCTCACAACCTATTGAGGGGGAAAATCCAAGATTAAATTTCATTAAAGATTATGGGATTATTTTGAAAGTGCAATGAAATGTAATCTCGAAGTTTTGAGAAAAAGTTCAACCAAAAGGTTATTCCATTTTGTGTGTGAGTGAAAGACAGAATGGAAATAAATATGAAGTAAAACATAAATACAAAAATTTTTGAACTTTGCTGATATTTTTTTTTATCTTTTCGGGCAAAAGGTATAACTTAAGAGAAAATCATCTGAAGATTCAGATTTGGTCCGAGTGGAACATTGTTGGATGTAGCAAATGACAAGGGGAGAAGAGGAGTTAATCCAATAATGTACTCCTCCTTGGATACAGGTCTCAGCCAAAGTGATGAAATCAACGGTTCTAGTCAGAGTTAACTATATTTAGTCAAGACCTTTATGGACTTCTGTGCTTTATTAACATTGTATGCCAATAAGAAGCCATTTGATCGGTCTCTTGTCCTTGGAGTGAAATAGATTTAGCCCTCCAGGTACAACCTAAGTTACCCTGGGCGTAATGATAACCACGATGGACTTTTATGCTGAAAAGCTATGGGCTCGATTTCCACTACAACTTGCGAGGAATTGACAAAATCTCAAAGAATACCGATTGTCATGAAAAGTGCATCCTAGATAGCCGTTCGAAACTGGAATTAAGTTTTGTAGGTCCCCTGCATTCCTGCAACATTTTGGTAACATCGAATATGTGTTCGTTCTACAAAAGGTGGTTTGTAACGCACATACCGAGAATGGAAAGCTGTTCGGTTTAATCGATGCAGGTGCCACTCATGGATAGTGGCATGGGGGATAGGTTCCGCTTTAACAATATTAAGTAGCATTAAATTCTATGCGGTTTCTTACTCCCCACTTGACAATATTGTCGAGGTAAACATTTAAGGAGTCTACCATATTTCGCCGTTTAATTTCCACATCCGAAGTACATGAATGTGAATCAATAAATGAATATGAAAAACTGATAGAACTGTTATCAGCGAAACAAGTTAGTGGATTAGATGTTTCAGAAAGGAGATCATTAGTAAAAAAAAATGAGGAAGAGGTTCGAAGACAAGACGGAGCCCTGGGGCACACCAGCATTTATTTTTAAGGTTTAAGACTTGAATCCATCCAATACGACTTGTATTGAACGATCCGAAAGATTATTTCTAATCCAGCGAAGAAGAGATTAATCTACACCAAATGCACAAATTTTCGATAAAAGAGCTTGGTATTACTACAATGCAACTTTTAGTGAGCAAAATAAGGAAACACTACTCTTTCTCAGATTTAAAGAAGTTTTACTAGATTTTTTAAAGTTAACAACATTTTTTTGGATCATTTTGTTAAAGTCACTAAAATAATACTTTTTCTTTGTCACATAAGAATAGCCTCACCGCATTTAAAATAGTTGAAATGACAATTAAATCAAGTAATTTAAGAGATTTTAGCACCCCTTCTTATTTTGAAACTACCTCAAAAACAAGGAAAGGTCAAAAGGTCTAAAAAACCGTTATTCCAGGCCGCTATAATATGGATTCAGTCGATCATTTGCCACTTGCATACTGCTTTTTACATTTGCTAGCTCAGAATAACAGTCAAACCCGTTCTATTTCATCAACATTTAAGACTGGAAGAAGTTGCTTACCAAGGTAGTCGTCTGCAAATTTTTTTCAAGTCATTAAGAACGGAATGTCAAACTAATTATGTTCAAAATAAGCGTTTGAAACCGACATCAGAGTTGGGAAGAAGCGTTAAGAATATGGAGCAGAAAATTATTTTTGGCTAAATTTATTCAGATTTTTTAAACTGTAATGCAGAATCTTATGAAACTATAAAGGAAACGACTTGTGTCAATACCAGGGTTATTCAAAAACGTCGAAAATCATTTTCCAGCTAGAAAACGCGCCGAATCAGAGAGCTTTTGCATAAAAACGAGGTAGGAAAGTCAAAGTTCGAATAGCATTATGATGTTGAATATTTATTATTATTTTTAAATATTGATTTCCTTTAAATTTATTTATAAGTATTAAAATCTGAAAAAAAGTTTATTTTTTTTTTTTAGAATGGTTGTTGAAAAAATTAAGTGTTTCAATGAATTTGTCATAAATTTGCATTTCACAAGATAACTAATAAATTTTGTATTTTATATTAATTTTATATGTTTTTATTTTTCATAAGAATTATTTAACAATTCACTTGATTGGTTGAGCTAACGTCCAATCTGTTGCAGTAACTGTCGTCTATTAGTAAGTTGCCTGTAATTTAAAACAAATTAATACTAAATTTGAAATTAAATGAAAATAAAAAAAAAACTTACTTGCGTTTTGGGCATGCAATCGCTCGTAATCGTTGAGTGTAACTTTGGAGCACTTTCGGTTGGATCTTCTGATACAGTAAAGTTTATCCTCATTTGGACGTGGAGGAGGAGGAGAATCCTGTGATTGCTTAACAAAAACAAAAGTACCCTGAGCTACCTGAATACAGATGGCGGCAACTGGAATGAAAATAAAAATGTTAAATTCAAATTTTGAAATCATATTTAAAAAAAATAAAAAAATAATCTTACCAATTGCCAAAAAGAGACCAACTAAAACTTTCATTTCAAATATTACTTGACGTCGGTAAGTAGATAATGTGTGTGGATCTGGAGTACTGTGACATTTTTTTTCAGAAACCACACTTTTTATACCCTCAAAATTCGCATGAAATTATTTACTCAAGATAATAGATGCAAACAGATTGTTTAGAAAATAATTAAAAAAAAAAAAAAAATTATATTAATTATGTATTTTGCAAAAATTCCATCTGCGTTTACTTTTTTGATCTCATGTGACAGATATTTATCGCATGTTGACAATTTTTTTTATCTAACATGTGTGGCTGTATTTTTTTTTTTTTTTTTATATGGGTATAGTAGGTAGACTTGTGTGAAATTGTTTTATTATTATTTTTTGATTAAACAAAAATATTAAAATCAACTTTAGCCTACTTCTAATTATCGTATCGCAATAAATAATGCATATGTTTGTGGTTCGGATGGCAACACAATATTTTGATGCCGCGGACATAAGGGAGGGGAGTTGGGGGGCCAAAACACCCTAAATATAGACTACTTTTAATAATCGTATCGAAATTAAATCTTGTAGTAACATGACACCACCATATTTTGGCGGAGCGGACAGAGGGGAGGGGTTTTGTGGGTTTCAAACACCCGAAAACAATACAAGAATACTTTTTCATCATCCGACAAGAACCAAAAAAGTAAAAAGTTTTATAAGCGAAACATCTCGAATCCATTTGTGAGCCAACGGTACCGTTCCCTTCTGGTTGCTGGTCGAGTCCGACGACAAAACAGACAATTTTGTTGAATTAAGTTGAATTTCGAATAAAACTCTTATCAAGTTTGTAAAGCTTCTATAGCATGTACAGTTAAGTGTGATATATCAAAATAAAGGTAATTTGATCGTGATGCTCAGTAAAGTTGAATCATATATTTATGAGGTTTACGTAAATAGAAATTAAGCACCGCGTAAATAAAACATTTTGTACCGTTATGTCGGCTCACAGACTACAGAAAATTATCAAAGTTTGTACAAAAATGCATTTACCTAACATCTAATGGTTGTGTAAATTTCAAATTCAAAAATGTAAAAATAAAAAAGAGAAAAATAAAATACAGTTGGAAACGGTTAAAAAACTTGGACTGAAAAATTCTGTTTTTACTGTTATTCATTGGAAAAAATGTTTAAAAATCTAATTTTTCACAAGTTTATAGACAACATATAAGCCTAAAAGTAATTTTTACAAAATATTTTTCCCGTTCTTCCCTGATTTTTAAAATCAATTAAGCCACCCACATAAACTTTCAAAAATGTATTTGTTTTTTTAAAGCTCAAAAAAACCGTTATGGTGCATTTTCAATATAATTTGCCTAATTTTTGTTTATTATCTTTCAATGGGCATAATCAGTTTTTCAAAAAATTACCAACTTTATCCATAATAAGTTCATTTTCAAATGTCTAAAAAGATATTTGATATTGGAAAATAATTTTTAACTTGAAAAGTTGAATTTTTAGAATTTTTTTCTTGATGAGAACTCATCATTATTTCAATTTATCTATTCAATTAAATTTATTTCATAATCCTATCCCTTATACTTTTCGAGATGTACAAAAAGTCTGTTTTGTCTTTTGCCCCATTTTACCCTAACCTGCCGATGGAATTTCGAAAAATCCCGCCGTATCAGAACCTGACATTTTACCATCTATCTTTTGGTCTATTTAGGTTTTTCCTATCACTTATAGTGTAGAAAATAAATCAGTCAGACTATCAATAACAATGGCTGACTTCTGTTATTTAATAAATTTATTGTGTTTCACACAAAATGATAAATAAAAATAAAATAAAAACAAACCCAGTATAAAATGTAAATGTGTTGTTACTTTTTACCCACTTATAATGTCTGTGTGACAAAAAAAACCACTAATAATGGGCTGAAAAAAAAACTTCAATAATTATTTTCAACATCATTGATCTTTCAGGTAGGTTGAGGTCTATTCGCTTTCGTAGAGCTACAATCTGATTCTGTGAAGAAATTGGCTGAAAGTTTGATCATTTCAAAAATAAATTTCGGTAGAAGGAGGGGGGTGTTATACCCCATAACCCCCCCCCTTAAATTATAACTTGGTAAGTTGTATATTTTTTCTTGATATTCTCTAAGAATTCCTTTAAGTGTCCCAAAGAAGAGAGTAACCCCAACCAGTAATCCACACACTAGGAAATTGCATTGCAGTTGCGTTGACGACTTAACCAATGAGTTTAATCAAAAAGATCTCTTGTTCACATAGAAGTTCAAATTTATGTACCTTTATTAATATATTAGTTAAATTAGTAGCAGAATAATTCATTTTTAATAAACAGTTGCTATCAATTTTATTTAAATTTCCTTTTGTTTGTTCAATTTGCAGTGTTTCTTAAAATTTTATTTCATTTTTTAAAATGTTTGTTTAAATTTGTGCGAAATTTGTTAAGATAATTAACTATTCAAATATTTATATAAAAAATTAAATAGCAAAAAAAAAAAAAATAAAACAAAAAAAAATATTAGCAGTCTTGGAAAACAATTTTTTTTTTATGCAAACATGTTTGCTTAGAATAAAACAAAAAATATGGTTACGGAGGTAAATCATTTTGTTAAGAAAGTTTATTGAGCTGCTCAAAATAGAAACGTCACATCATTTAGTATTCTATTTAGTACAAAGTAAATGAATGTAGAACTCAAGGTTGCACGAGCAGATTAAGTTGTGTACATTTTCTACGCACAAAATTATACACGAACAAAAACAATTATTGAAAATGCGTGGCAGGGCTGTATGGTCTGGGTTATAATTGAGGAAGAAGATACCCTCTTTTCAATATGATGTTTTTGGTGTATTATTTCCTTTTCTGAACCCTGACCCTGGTTGTATTGGAGTGCCAGTCGTATAAATTGTTGATAATGTAGGAGCGAACATACCCTGACGAAATGACACATGTAGGTCACATGTAAGTCTTTGGTTATGATTAATGAGTAAAGCTGTGAAGGCTTTCATCCGAACTTCGAACTTTCGAACTTCGAACGGAACGGAATCTATCTATATCTGTATTTATCTGCCTTTGTGTATTTGTCTTTTTTGCTTAACGAAACTGAAGATCTCTGGAACCTTCGAGAAGATATGAGAGGTGTATATATACGAGGTCGGAGAAGTATATCGGGACAGTTTAATTTTGACAGTGATAGGAATAAGTGGTTGTGAAATTGTAATATGGAAGTGTTATTTTTTGAAAATTGTAAAGAGTTATAGTGAAACGATTTGTATCAGATAAAAGTGTTTGTTAATTTGAAAGTAAATAAAATGAATTAGCAAAAGTAAAAATAAGATTTATTTGATTTCAGAAAAACATTACAATATGCTGTATTGGCTGGATGTATTATGTGTATTGCAGTTTCAGTTCTGTTCCAGTCAGTTTCTGTTAAATCTGTTGTGCTACATTTTGTCCAAAACTTTGTTTTTTTTTTAACGTGAAGGTTTCCTCGGATCTTTTGATGCTTCTTAGTTGATCAAGCAAGTTCTGTGATATTGTCCTGAGTCTGAGAGAAAGGTGGTCTTCTAGTTGTTGGTGCACAAGGGGATTCTTTAGTCTTTTGGTATTAATCCTGGGCATTTGGGTGTTTGCTTGAGATCTCTATTATTATAGAGAAACTATATCAATAGATATCGGGACATCATCTTATTACCTTAATGCTGTACGAGACACCCAACCGATCAAAAAAAAAAACCTTCTTTTTATCACCAGTAAAGGTATTTGTTAGGGCGTAACATTTTATAATGCTGTGACATAATAAACTCTACTCTAGTCCGAAACCATTCCTTCCAGGAGTAAATAGCGGCCCAATACCTGATTCTGTTCTCCAGTTCAGTTATATGGGTAAACGGGTTGGCTGTTTTTATATTTCCCCGAACCCGACCATCGAACTTGGCTTAATCCTAAGATCTCATGAAATCATGTTTTAGACGAATTTTTCGGTTTGGGAGAAGAGAAGGATTTTCGAGAATGACCATCACATTCTCGAAATTGATATATTTGTTCGGCTTACTGACCCCTATTAGTGTTCCATCAGTGCCTACCCGATTTTTGAACACCCAATCAGTTTCACTGTCTATAATTTCGGTGATCGCGGTCAAATCCAACTTAAGACGTTCATATATTCTTTCTCATTCATTATCACCCCTAAAAAAGTTTCAGATAGACTCACAAGAATTCCTTTGAGTATTAATATTATGTTGGTGGAAATCAGCATTCTTACAAATATCGTTAAAAAAATCAAAAAACTCAAATACCAATTAAAGTTAGTTGAGTTGCTTTTGTGTGCTTCGGAAAAACTTCAGCAGTATTAGAGATGAAAATCTTTTTAAATAGAAACTTCTTGTTTCAAAAGTTCCGCAAACCTATATAATCCAATCAAGAAGAACATCAAACTTGCTCCAGATTAAAATATATATAGAATTCGTTTAAAGTATTACAAAAGATAAACACCTCTCCTATCCAATTGCTGATACTCTCAATTTAATAGTAGTTCTTCTTCGAAGAAAGTTTACCAGTGAGAACCCTTCCTCCTTGAAATGTTCTTACATATTTTTTTTTTCAAAAAGCTTTAATTTTCCAATAATCGTTTATAAACATAAAACTTGAATAGAAAAAAAAAAGGAATCTTCACCAAGAAAAAACTGAGATAGAAAACTTCTCTCTTCATCTTCTGCTCGAGTAGGCTTTCAACGTCTGTAAATAATATCAAAGAAAAAGAAAGGAAACAAAAAAATAAAAAAAAAAAAACATCACAGCTCAAACACAAAAATGGGAACAAAAAGAAAAACATATTTCCTTCGTCTGCATACCAAACAGAAGCATCAGCAAACAACACTCCCACACACATGTTTGTTTGGCAACTTTATCTGCCGCCATAAAGAGACATATCCATCATCCGTACATACATAATACTCAGGATTGGATAATCTCGTCCTTTGATTTTTCTCTCCACTTGACTCGGCGCACTCAAATGTGAGCAAAATGTTACGTGTCTGGAATCCGGGGATATCCTGATTGAGTATTTGCCCATGGATTAAGCATCAGTTTCCCTTCTCGTCTCGGCTCACCTCGCCAACTCCAACTCTGCCGACAGAAATTCCTTTTCATGCCAATCAATACTTCGACAATATGGAATGATGAACTGTGGAGGACCGAATGTGGAAAATTCATAGTCTGCAAAATGGAATATGTATATACAACACTCAGCTGCACCAATATCCTCGTTCCTTCTAGCAGTTCATTCAGCGTCAGCAGTGCCAATACCGGGGTCCTGATGCGAATCCCTATAGGACCACGAAGGGGAAGAAAATGCGCTATTCCGTTCCTCTAATTTTCTGCTCACCTGTCACTTTTGCCGAGGTGTTTTAATGTGAATAGGGAAAGAATGTGTTGTACAAGGGGCTTTCAGGGTTGATGTCTGTACTAATTGGTTTTGCATTGTTACAGATGTTTTAGGATTTCTATATGCTGTACCATGCCATGGGGCAATTTCAACTGTTCGATTGATAAATAAACTGTACGCGCCAAAGGGTCTTATATTGTATCCAGACCAGATGTTAAGAATTTAATGTAGGTACAAAATTTTAAAGGATGTTTTGGTATTTATTGTTAGAATGCATTAATTTATCGGACATTTTCCTAGTAAGTATAACAACAGTTTGGATAAATATCTTTTGATGTTTACAAATACCAATACCTTACAACAACCGTCGCGTCGCAGTTTAAATCGAACCAAATATTTAAAACCTTTCCAACTCTTTATCATCTAAAACTCTTTATCATGTGAACTTTTCATTTAAAGGGTGATTTTTTAAGAGGTTTAGAACTTTAAAAAAAAAAAAACACAAAAAAATCGAAAAATCAATGAAATATTTATTTGAATCGATAGTTTGAACCTTGCAATTTAATGTTTAAAGATAATTTCATGCAAATGTTGACCGCGGCTGCGTCTCAGGTAGCCCATCCGCTGAGTCCAATTTTGGCATACTCTTTCACACATATCGGCCGGTATCTCACGAATGAATGCATGGATGTTGGCTTCCAGTGCGTCATTCGAAGCGGGCTTGTCCCTATAGACATTAGCCTTGACATACCCCCACAAAAAATAATCTAATGGTGTCAAATCGCACGATCTAGGCGGCCAATTGACCGGCCCGAAACGTGAAATTAACTGTTCACCAAACTCGCCTCGCAATTGCGCCATTGTTTCGCGTGCTGTGTGGCATGTGGCACCATCTTGTTGAAACCACATATCATGCAAGTTAAGAACTTCCATTTCGGGCAAAAAAAAGTTTGTTATCATCGCTCGGTAGCGTTCACCATTGACAGTAACGCTGCGATTCGCATCATCTTTGAAGAAATATGGCCCAATAATGCCGCCGGCCCATAAACCGCACCAAACAGTGGCTTTTTCGGGATGCATTGGTAGCTGTTGCAATGCTTCTGGCTGATCTTCACTCCAAATGCGGCAATTTTGCTTATTTACGTACCCATTCAACCAAAAATGAGCCTCATCGCTAAACACAATTTTTCGATAAAAAAGCGGATCCTCGGCCAGCTTTCCAAGAGCCCATTCACCAAAAATTCGGCGTTGTGGTAGGTCGGCTGGCTTTAGTTCTTGCACCAGCTGTATCTTAAAAGGCTTTACGCCCAAATCCTTCCGCAAAATTTTCCACGTAGTGCTGTAACAAAGGCCTAACTGCTGGGAACGGCGCCGAATCGAAATTTCGCGGTCTTCTGTCACACTAGCTGATACGGCCGCAATATTTTCTTCACTACGCACAGTACGTAAACGTGTTGGTGGTTTAATGTCCAACAAAGTAAATTTGGTGCGAAATGTGGTCACAATCTTCCGAATAGACTGCTCAGAAGGTCGAGAATGCCGACCATAAAATGGAAGCAGTGCGCGATGAACATTTCGAAACGAGCACGAATTTTGATAGTAAAATTCAATAATTTGCAAGCGCTGTTCATTTGTAAGACGATCCATGGTTAAATTGCAAATCAAACTGAAGCTGTTTGACAGTGACACAAACACACGTCAGCTGTCAAAACCAGTGTTGCCAAATCCAAACCAGCTAAAAAATCACCCGTTATTACCGAAATTTTGGAGAAATTTCGTATGCTTTATTACTCTTAGGTATAAGCTCGTAAAACTCTTTACAGCTGACAAAAAGTAAATATTTAAACAAAACTTAAAGAAATAGGTTAAATTAATAGTTTTGTGATTAGAAATTAAAATAATGGCCTATGGATTAACTACCTACACAAATTCTTGTTTACAAAAGCTGTTTTGAACGTTTCAGAAAACATTAAATAAAGAATTAGGCCTGATAAAAGAAATAAAAAAGAAATCTATCTTCCTGTTTGCATAGTTTAATAAAAAAAAATTTAAAAAACATGATAATGAGTCAAGGTTGCATGAGCTCAAATAAATAAAACCTAAATAAATAAAATGACTTGCGTGTGGTGTTGTTTCAACTTTCTTCAGACTTAAGATAAATAGTTTCTGTTTCAGCTCCTACATGAAGAATCTATCAAGAATCAATGAAGATCAGGCGAAGAATAACACTTACCAACCGCTGTTTCTTTGGGCTTAGAAGATACTAAGGTAGTAATATCCTCTCTTAATAAATCCATTGAGACCCTAATCATCTCAGTTCTGCAGTGTGGGGCAGAGGCATGGACACTGTCAGTTTCAAATGAAAACCAGCTAGGTTTGAAAGATTCTTAATATTCTTATCAGTGTTCATCGATGGAGAATGCAGACGAAGGTACATCAACGAACTCTACTGGCCTTACAGCGACACTGACCTTGTTATAAAGCTGAGAATAAAGCGATTGCGATAAAGCTGGGTCAAGTGGAGCGTATCGCATCCAACAACGATGGGCAACGTGACAGATAAAGACCTCATCCTAGGTTGCGCCATAAAGTAGTGGATGACCTTAACCAACTTGGTGTGCGGAACTGGTGGCAACTAGCTAGGGACTGAGCTAGTTCGAGAGGTTTGTAGGTTGAGGTCGAGATCCATTTATTTTTGGTTAAAAAAAAATAATTCAAAAAACGTCTGAGAATAGTCTTTAAAAAACGCCACTACCAAGTTTGAAGTAAATCGACCAATCAGTTCTAAGAGCCGACAGCAGATTTTGGGAGTAAAGGTGTAACCAAAATGTGAGTATGCAGTTTTATAGGTATACGCGTCCTGATTTCAAAATCGAAAGTCTCGCAGGTTTATTTTTCAGCCTTTTATGGTTTTCGGAGGGTTGAGAAACGCGATAATTCCAAGTCATCTCAGAAAAACAAATCTACTTGAATTGAAATTTTTAATATTGAAACTAATGTTCTGTCATTTTTCCTAATTTTAGAGACATCAATTGTGAAGATCTAATTATTAGAACTCAAGAAATAATCTTTTAAAGCCACACATATCAGTTTTTTTTTTTTGGAGAGTTTACAGATTAGAAAAACAAACAAAAAATAAAACAGAAATGTCTCCAAAAATGGTACGCTTAAATAGCATATGTATGTCTTGAGTTCTACTAATCGGATCGTCAAGATTGAGGTTCCTAGTAATAATGTGTTATTACTGGTTGAATATTTCTATAAACGCCAAATATTAAAGAAACTTGAGCTAATGCAAGTCCATGCAACCCACTCGCACCTTAGTGTTATTTTTTCTTCCCAGTAAAAAAACTTGCACTTAAGAAACTATGATTGAAGCACTAAGTTCAAATAAAAGCTTCATCTTAACTCTATATATGGTCATTTTGATTAATTTCAAAAAGCTTATCGATTCAAAACTTCCATTGACATAAGTACATCCACTTGATGTTTATTTTTCATTTTTTTTTTTTGCTACTTGATTGCAAACTTAATGTTCTATGTTACTTATAATGACAACTTAGTGGTATAGTCATTAAGCAAGTCATTCATTATCATTAGCAAAGATAAAGCTGTGATGCCTATATAAAAGCCATGCAAACTACTTGCAGTATTTACACACACATTTTAGTATTCATTCACAATGGAACGTTGGCAAAATCGAGTTGCAGTAGTTACGGGAGCAAGTTCCGGTATTGGAGCAGCAATTGTCAAAGATTTAGTCAAGGCCGGTCTGAAAGTAGTTGGTCTAGCTAGACGTGTGGAACGAGTTGAAGGCTTAAAAGCCAACTTATCGTCCGAAGAACAGAAACGACTCTTTGCAGTTCAATGTGATGTTACAAATGAGACTTCAGTTAATCAGGCATTTGATTGGATAATCAAGAAATTGGGTGGTGTTGATATCTTGGTGAATAATGCTGGAATCGTTAGACCTGGCAAACTAGCAACCATGGATATTGCTTTAGTTCGAGAAGTCCTCGATACGAATATTATGGGCGTTGTGCTGGCAACAAAGAGAGCTTTTCAAAATATGAAAGATAGAAAGTTTGATGGTCATGTTGTAATCATCAATAGTATTGTTGGACATAGTATTCCTTGTTTTCCGACTTTAGTCGATTTGAATATTTATCCAGCTTCGAAGTATGCAGTTACAGCCATTACTGAAGTTTATCGTCAGGAATTTAAGGGTCTTGGAACAAAAGTTAAAATTACGGTAATAATTTTTTTTTTTTAATCTTTAATTATCAACTTGATCTGAGTAACATATTGATGCTTATTTTTAGAGTGTCAGTCCAGGTTTGGTTAAGACCGAAATCACTGAAGGATTTGATGCAGCACCGATATTAAGGCCTGAAGATATCTCAAGTGGTGTGATGTTTGCTATCTCAACACCACCCCATGTGCAAATTCATGAAATGACAATTAAACCTGTGGGGGAAAATATGTGAAGTATTGTAGCTGATAAAGTACCTACCTATAGTATATTGTTTCCGTAAGTTTAAGATACACGCGATAAAAATAAAATGTACTTCTAGTAATAACACTGTTTAGCTCTTTTTATAGGAAGCATATGAAATGGAGAAAAAAAAACTTTGTATTTCTGTAAATTTTATTAGCCAAACAATCTTGAAATCTTGGTGATTCCTTAGAGGGACCAAAACTAACAGTTCCTGCCATATAACAATCAAGGAAAAGTTAACTTTTTTAAAAAACGGTTCTAACGATTTTGATTAAAATAATATCGAAATGAAAGAAATGTAAAAATTCTACTAACGGTATCTCCCGTTTATTTTTCTATTTTCGACTTTCTCTTAAATGAATGAAACAATTTTGTTAAATTTTTTATACGGAAGCTTCTTAACAGCGTTAAATTATTTTTGATATCATAATTTTCAAAAAAAAGTAATTTTTGGATTTTTAAAAAATCTTTCAATTTTTTTTTAGAAAATTGTGTGTTTTTGGAAATTTGTTTTTTTTTTTAAACTAGGTTTGAGAATTTGTATACATATGTAAAAAAATATTTTTTTAAAAAACGGCTCTAACGATTTTCTTTCTTTCTCAACCAAATTAAATGGCATGCTTAGTTTGGAGTTGAAAACAAGTTCAGAAGTTGCTTATGTCATTTAAGTAATACATTTTATTTTTTTTTACATTTCTTATAATACTATTTATTTTTAAGAAACTTTATATAAGAATTACGTGCGACCCAGTCGTGCATTTTATTTTGATAGCCATTTGAAATCAAGTTAATCCAATAAATATTAAAAAAATAAAAGGTGAACATCTGAATTTTGGGAAAAAAAAATTTATCAAAATTTTTAACTCATTTTTTTCAAAATTGTAGGTATGTATGTTATAAAGTGTAATCTTTTCTTCCAAAATTCAATGGTTCGTTTTTTCTACTTTTTGAATATAATCATCTAGAACTAGCACCTCCCATACAACATTTTTGAGTTCTTCGAGTTTTTTTCGAAAACGGCTCAAACGATTTTCATTAAATTTTTTGACATGATTTCTTCTGACGATAAATTTTTAGAATTTCTTTTTGAAATATCTATCGGGGCGTTTTTTTTTAATATATTTTTATCTAACATTTTTCAAACAAATAAAAAAAAATTGGTATAACATTTTTAAGATATTATTTATCTACATCCAAGAACTAAATTTTGAAAAAAATTCACTGACCAAATATCGAAAAAAAAATATGTTTAAAAACAAAAAATTCAAAAGTGTTCCCGATTAAAAATAAGATTTTAAACGGTAACGTTTTCAGTATTTTAGAATACCTTATCTACAATGGGCAAATTTTCGGTTTTTCTGATTTTCTCGCAACGGACTCAACGGATTTCGATGACAATTTTTAAATTTCTTAATTATTTTTTTAAGTTTAATTTTATAATTCACATCTTCTTTTGCATCGACACAAATTAAGTTGAGCAGGAGATAAGTATGGAAGGGGCAAGAACTTACCCCATCCATCGGGAGTAGCCTTGCGACGACGTGTGACCACAGGTGTATTCAATATTCCTCTTTTATATGGCCACAGTCTGTTAAAGCTATTCGAATCCAGAAATCTAACCATAACTTCAAAACTGCTGCTGTACAGGACCATGGTCCTGCCAGTACTCATGTATGGATCCGAGACTTGGGTGCTTAGCAAAAGGCACTGTGATCTCTTAGACGCGTTCGAGAGAAAAGTCTTACGGAGAATTGTTGGCCCCATATGTGAGGAAGGACGATTCCGGAGACGGTACAATCATGAGTTGTACGCAATCTACCTTGAAGCAGACATAGTGACAAAAATTAAGCTCGGTAGACTCCGGTGGGGAGGGCACCTAGCTCGTATGAGCGAAAAGGAACCTGCTCGGAAAGTCTTTTGTGGTACATTCTATGGTAGACGGCAGCGTGGTAGACCATGCTTGCGCTGGAGAGATGGCGTAGACCAGGACGCCCGAAGCCTTGGGCTGCGCAACTGGATGGCGTCGGCTCGAGACCGGGATAGGTGGAGAGACTTGTTAAAAGAGGCCAGGACCGGACCCCGGTTGTCGAGCCGATGATGATGATGATGATGATGATGATATGGCCACTTATAAAATTTATATGCAAAATTCTGAAATTATTGATCTCGATGCTGTTGATTCAATTCAAAAAGTTGTAATGCACTTCATGACCCACTAAACAAAATTACATGAAACACCACTTCAGTTTATAAAATGTCATCAATTTTCCGATATCATAATGCCACCAATAAATTTTAAGACATTCCTGAAAAAAAAAAAAAAAAAAATTAAAATAAAGAGCTCCAAGAGTTTCGAGACAAATTGCATAAAAAGAAAAGAAAATATTAACAACAATTAGGGCAAGGTTATTAAAATTAAATTTACCAAGAAGCACCCTTACGTAATGCCACTTAATAAGAACACTTTTAAAACATTTGAAGGTTCAGAGAGTAGTTGCGGTAGTGTTCGTCGTAGAATCACGTCATATCGTCGCGTATAGAGTCACATCACCATCATCGTCATAGTAAAGTTCCAACATTAGAGACATCTAATAAGGGTAACCAGGAGAAAAAAAACTGTAGGTATCTCTTTTTTCGAAAGTTCTATCCAGTGAAGGTGGGTTGCAAGGAAAAAGTTTCACCGTGAATGTAAAACCAAAAGCAAGGTTTTCACTCAACTGTATAGTGTATAGTGAGGAGCACTAAACATATACTTTTTTTTTACAAAACATCTATATCTTCATTTATAGCTGCAAGCTTCCTATGCTTGCACATAAATCTCTCGAGTAAAACGAGGTTTTTCTATCTAAAGAAAATTTTATGGCCCTCACACTTCCTTCATCATCACATGCTCCGCAGGAGTCATGCCACTACACTCTTGGTATTTTACCTACTTACTCTTGAGTTCGAAGGAAGCACCATGAAATACAGATCTTTCGTTCATTTGAGTTAAGCATTTTTAGTTCGTTGCATATACCCTTCACCAGTTTGGCATTCAATTCAACGATGACAACGACGAGTGTTGTAGGACGAGCACGAGATGAACTTTTTCCATTCGACGAACGAAGGTAGAGTACCTACCTAACCCACCTGTATTCTGTACCTAGCTCGGTTTGAGGTTTTTTTTTGTCAGCTCAAAATTAGTTCCAAATAGCAACATAATCTTCTCAGTAATGAAAGAAGATACAAACGCTATCTTGAAGCTTCGCTTGTTGTGTTGGTTTTATTACCAATTTGTTTCTTTTTTTTTGAAGAATCTATAGTAGTTGAATATTATGAAACCTTGGCTACGGCAACATTCGCTCCACAGGTATTCCATAATATACCAGTCTTGAGCGTTTTTCGTCGTGCTTCTGCACTGTGCTGAAGTAATAATAATTAGTTCTTGAGAATGAGTACCTACTCTTCTTTTTCGGTGGGAAGTAATTTTTGAGACGTCAAAAGAGTTGTGGGTGCCGTGATGCCATTCCGTGTCGTTGTCGTCGCTGACTTTTCTAAAATAGAACCTCGCCACCCATCACTCTACTCAGCGGATGTTAAATTCTATAGAAGTCAACTTAGTGAAGTGGCACAGGGTAAATTCATCAAGGCAAATGCCAACATGCACTGCAAGTTGCATGATGTCAAAATGTGGCAACTCCTTCCTCGTATATATATTCTCTTTTCTTGCGAGAGTATAGCTTAAGCCTTTCTCGGGTACATTTTCAATAGTAAAAAAAGACATCGTAGCACATTATTATTATTCCCGTAGGGGGGGGAGGAGAACTTAAAATTATATGTACTGGAAAAAGACTGCGGGTATATAACTTAATAACCTACCTTGCCTTGCAATTTGTTTCAAAGTAGCGTTAAAATTAAAATATTGTTCCCTATGCGTGTGTCATTTTTGTGTGTTTGCAAAGTGCTGCAGCTTAAAGTGTTGCCATATAGTTGTTGCAGAAAGTGCTAACCTTTTATAAGAGAAATAAGCTGCAGATGAAGTTTTTATAAATATACATTTTTATACACATTAAAGGTACAAATTTGCGGTATGAAAAAGACTTAAGTTAGTTTCGCTTTGGAATATTTAAAAAAAAGGAAATAGTAGCCCCTGAGCTCTTTGTGCAAAAAAAAGAAGAAATGATGCCTTCACGGAGAAAAAGAGAAGCCTTGATAGAGGCTTACAGCGATTACTACTTAAACTAAGAAACTTAGATGTTTTCAATCATAGAACTTGTTTTTGCAGAAGGGCCATCCGTCTACAGGTCGAAATAGAATGTTTCCACCCAAGGAACTTCCGGCAGATAGTATGTACGCTTCCAGTTATAGTCAAATTAAACTAGTTGGCGAACCACCTATAAAGAGGCGTTTGAACCAACAACAAGTTCTCTGGAGGATGTATGTTGTGTATTGGGGCATTTGTATAACTTCGAACGAGTCATCAGGTATTGGTTGTTGTCGCAACCATTTTAAGCCTCTTTTGCTTCTTCACTCAGAGAAATAATATATTGTTTTACGTTTGCGGCAATACAATCCCCGCAAAAGTTTTTCATTCAAAGCAACTGTGTGCATTTCAAACAAATTGTAATTTTATTACAGCAAACATAATGACAAACAAACCATTCGTTTGAAGGTCATTTTCATGAGTTGATTGCAGCAAACGAAAATGCTTCACTCCATCTAAACACCTTTCAGTTTACTAGGAAATTCTATTGTTTGCAGCAAACAAATAAATAATTTGTGAAGAATTTCTTAAGAAAGTAGTTTGTTGCAAAGAACTTCACTTTTTGTGTAAAAATACTATTCATTTACAACAAATGACTGCAGGAAATAATTTTTCTTAATAATTTACTCTTTGTTTTTGGTATTTAGGTTTATGAATTCTATGCTAATCGAAGGTTCATGGCGAATTTGCGCTGTACTTTTTTGTACATAATTTATTGCATAAATAGTTGAAATCGAAACAAACGAAAAGTCGTTTGACGCAAACCAATTGTCCTCTAATTTTATTTATATGCATTTTAAGCCAATCCATAGTAGAATGACAAGATACTCGCTTTGTAAGCGAGAGGTTGCCGGGTTAATCACAATCGATCTCAAGAGTATTGAACCCAGACGAATTCACGAATTTACTGCAAACGAAGCCGACAAATTGTCCAGCAAAAGAAAAATTCGATTGGGCAATTTTTCGTTTGCAGCAATCGATTTGTTCTCTCAGTGTTCAGCTAATGCGTTGATGTTATTACGCTTATCACGTCGGTCGCGTCGTGCTACGCTGCAGTAAGCCTCTCTCATCTTCATGCTACACGTAGACTCTTACTCGTTTTGTTTTCAATCGTTGATCTTTGTCCAAGTTTTTTTCGGACAGTCATGACCTGTTTATTTCTCGTTTGTAACTGACTGTTCTTTCAGTCATAGCGCACATACAAACCATTTGATGGAGGTAAGAAGTTGAAATAGGTAAGAAGTTGAAATAGTGTTCTCAGTTCTTGAAAAATGTTGTCCTATTAAGAGATCTTTTAGTCTGTTGGTATCAAACCTCCCTACTGCAGCTGTGTGTAATCTGACGGTAGCGACTTTATTAGTTCCTTCCCTTCAATTTTGTTTCTGATGCTTAGCAGAATACTTCTAGAATGTTGGTTGATCGGAAAGTGAACATCCAACTGTTTTTGTGGCATGTCTAATTTTCAAACATAGTACCACCAAATAAAGAGATGGTTAGCATATTGGTGATGGGACGCCTTTAAGATCCCTTCTCCTAGAGGCTCTCACGAAATCAAGCTATTGCACTTTTGGCAAAGTAGCAGACCAATAATATTGACCCGAGCTCGCTAAATCATAAGATGTGTACTTTATATCGCATAAGACCACCTTCAAGTTGAAAAAATCTGGATGCTCGGAGCACTTCTCTACAATTATCGAGAAGATTATTCAGTATTCGGAAACATTAGCGAAAATTGCCAGTATCGATCAGTAATTATTTCAGATCCACTGTGCTAAGAAAACTGGCAATACATTCCTTTGCATGTTCCCCAAAATTATGTGCGTTACCTTATTGCTACACAAAATACAACATTGTTAGTGAAAACATTCAAGTTATCACCCCAATATTCAAGTTTCATTATTCAAGATAATATAATGACATCATACTGAAATAATTTCCATCTCATTTTGTACCTGGAAAATCCACTTAAATAAAAATCCATCGATTCCAATTACTTGGCATTATTTCCGGTTGTTTTTTTTCCCCATTCTTTGATTTTTATTTTTAGGTTCATACTACATACACTAAAAGCTCCGTCAGTAAATAAAAAAATAATTGCTGTCCCAAATCACGGAACCTAATTTGATATAATAAACAAGGCCAATGCCGGAAATAACAACATTAAACGTTGCCAACAATGAATGGCACGTTTCACCTTGTTTACATCCTTAAAATCGACGACATTCCAAGCAACTAAATTGAAAGCCTATATACCTGCCTGCGTACCTAATAATACTTGTATCATTGTGACGCGCCGCGTTTCAGGCGTCTGTTATAATATAAATAATGTAAGTAAAGTGAAATTGATCCTTAAAAATAAAATAAAAGTAAGTATAAAAAAAAAAAGGAACGACAAACATTCGATGCTATTTATTTTAATGACACATCGATGAATGTGTTCTTACTTTTACGGCAAAATTAAATTATCTCGATGTCTTAGTTGGCTTTGTACGGGTATATTGTAAAGGGGGGCACCTCATGGTGGGACAAATAAGATATCCTCGACGACAAGACAAGGAATGGGACTATGATGTTGCTATTTTTTCTGCTGGGTACATTGAAAAAAAAAAACAGATCAACATGGAGAAATAGCTTAGTTTTGCTTTACCTTTTTAGCTCCTCCTTTATTCGATTCACAAGATTCTAGATACCTCAGGTGAGCTCAATACAATGAATTCCTGATAAAGTTACCAGATTAGTTGTTTTTCTGACAAATACAAGTAGGTATTGGTATCCTTCAGCTGGTTTGGAACTTGTCTCGTATGGACAAAAAGGAGTTGTTTTTGTACTAACGTGGTTAAATGTTAATGCTCGGAATACGTCGGAGAAGCACTTAAATTTGTTGGTGCAAGCACGTCTTAGTAAGAAGGGGTTGGTAACAGTAATAAAAACTACTCCATTTCAAACACGGTCCGCCATCATAGTAAGCCCTTCGATACGTCAATGCTAAACTTCACAATAATTTTTGATTGATATGGGCCACTATGGCGTATGTGGAACCTTTATTATTTCTGTTAAAGTAACATTTCTATTACGTAACGTCCAAAGTTTCCATTAGTGTAACGTCTGAAATTGAACCAACGACGACGTCTCACTAACGAAGCAGGTATCTTATCATTCTTGACTGGCGTAGAATGTATATAAACAAAATGAGAAAACGAATCGATGGCGTCAAACAACTTTTCATTTGTTGAATAGTGATTTTTTGACCTCAGTTTCGTTTGCAGCAAAGTCTTAAATTCATTTCAATGAAACAATTTATGCGAATGCAGTAATTTGCTAAAAACGACTTGTATATTTACAACGAAAGTGAAGTTGCTTGCAACACACTACTTTCTGGAGAGGTTCTTTGCAAACTATTCATTCGTTTGCTGCAAACAATAGAATATTCTAGCAAACGAAAAGGTGTGTTTAGGTGTGGGAAGCATTGTCTTTTGCCGCAATCAACTCATAAAAATGAGCTCCAAACGAATGGTTATTTTTGCATTATGTTTGCTGTAATAGATTAATAATTTGGATCAAATGTAATACAGTTGCTACGAATGAAAAACTTTTGAGGGTAAAGTAGTAACTTTCCAGCAAATGATTTTCATTTAATTCAAAGGATATTCATAAACTGCAAACGAAAACAAAAGTATTATTTCTCTGAATCAGAAATCCTACATACATTTGATACCAAATCAGTGAATATGGGCGGATGCCACGCCCCCTAAATGGAAATTCTCAGAGTTTCGATTTGTTCCCTTATTTTCAACTCATAGTCAATTATTGTGCAAAACTTCAAGTTTCTAGATTTGACCAAAAGTGGTTGATAATTTTGATGATCTGTCAGTGAGTCAGTTAGTTACGGTATTTGCAATTTTTGAAGCCCTGTATCTCATAAACTACTCATGCAAAGCTTATGAAATTTTCTGAGTCAGATGTTCTTAACTAGCTCAACAAATATTTGAATCTAGCCTAATTTGTATAGAAGTTAGAGGGGGATCGAAAATGGCCTGAATATGTTCCTGTCTTTAATTATGTAGTGCCACAGTAGCTACAACTTGAAGAAATAAGTTATTTGACTAAAAGTTAATTAACTGTAGTATACTTTTTGACTGGTTTTAGTACTAGAAAATTTCTTATAAAACACTAAAACTAATCTTTTTGTCTGGTTTTAGTGTTTTATTAGAAAGTTTATTTAGAAAATTTTAGTCAGACTTTAGTTTAGACTTTACAGTCAGTTTTAACTTGCTCTATAGGGCAAGTATTGGTTTCGTGTCAAAAAAAAAATTTGAGGTTTTAATCAAAACCAACATTACGATGATGGAGAAGTCCGAAAAAGTGGTTTTCGTCATGCCGTCCGTCAGTCTGTGCGTCTGTGCGTCTGTGCGTCCATCTGTACACTTCTCCACTGCCCAAACGCGTGGACGGATTTTCTTTAAATTTGGTACAGATGATTTTTACTTAATTTCGAAAGTCGGTTTTTTTTTGTTTTTGAATATCTCATCTAGAACGAGTGCCTCCCATGCAACATTTTTGAGTTATTCGAATTTTATCGAATACGGCTCAAACGATTTTGATTAAACTTTTTGATATGTTTTCTTCGAAAACGATAAACTTTTAGAATTTTTTTCATAAAAACCCTATCGAGTCGTTTTTAAAAAAAAATAAAATTTTGAAAAAACACAAATCATTGACCCAATATGTGCATATCTCAATACCTACACACATCAGATGACCAAAAGCTAAAATTTTCAAGCTAAGTTAATACATAAAATAGCTTTGCACTACATGAGCAAGTTCGTGCGATCCAGTCGTGCATTTTATTTAGTACTGACTGCTAATTTGGAGTTAAAATTAAAGCGACTGAATTGACTGCATTACATATTGACTGTTGTTTATCTTATTTCCCCCCCCCCTAAACAACTGGGTAAGCTCTTCCCCTTGAACAAGCGTGAAGCTCAGCACTAACCGTGCTGTGTTAATGTTAGTTGATTTGAATGCGCTCACATTCAGTTTCCTGGAGGAGTATCTTTTTAGCGATTCAAATATGTTAAATTTGGATGTAGGTACCTTATGCAGTTGCCGAGACTAGAAAATCGAGTAGGTACTGCTACGTTTTAAAACTAATATGCTAATAGTTTGGTCACCCTAATTATTTAAAACATCAACTTAGAAACATCTGAAGCTAACTCAAGCATTGCCGGTAACTTGAAAATGTACAATAAAAGTAACAAAACAAAAAAAAAACTTAGCTTTTTGTTCTTACGTATTTAGCTGCAGTTTCCTATATCCCCGCAGGAACATAAAAATTTTATTAGTCACGTTTTTGTTTCCTCCCCCATCGTCACCGTCTTTATTTACTTGTTCTGATGGCTGTTTATTGATTGTCTAGCTGTAAAGATGTTTTTTTTTTCTTTTTAATACATTTTGACTTGAAATTATTTTCGCCATTTAGCTCTCTCAACCTGGAATATCTGCCGCAGGCTGTGAAATCCTGACAAGGTCACGTAAGCATTCCTACTTTCGTTCACAATATCCTGTAAAACTGCTAAAATAAAAGCACAAGGGTAGTTTAGTTTGTATGTCCATTAGAAGCAAAAATACACACAAAAGAAAAGAAAGTCTAAAGTAGCTGTCGGTGGTGGTCTTTTGGCATTTGGCACTATCTTATAAGGAAGATTCTGTGAAATATTTTGCACAATTCCTGGGTCATTTCAACCTTTTAACGGTCACTTACATTTGTAATTAACTCTAAAACAGGGATTCATGCTTTATATACGGGACGTACGTTGGAGCTCTATACTGGAGGACATTATACGAAAAGGAGGCGAATAGTCTTTTAGTCTCAATGAAATCAAGATGGCAGCCATTTAATAGACAAAACATTACAAACAGACATAGCGCGAACAGAGAGAGAGAGAGAGAGAGAGGGAGGGAGAAGGAGGTGGAGTGATGGTAAAATTGTTATGGCGGCCCATATATCAGATCAGTGGAAAGTTGTTATCTGAAATTTAATAAATCTTCACTGCGCGTCTACGCATTTTATCTCTTTGCCAGGATTAAGAATGGTCTGAAGGCAAACAACATTGGATAGGATATAGTGGTACATACCTATCTAATCTATATAAAAATGTCTAAAGCATTAAACGGAACTTTTGTTTTGTTTGCAAAGGTTAAAGGTTGATGTTCGGGCTTTTATTTGTTTTTAAATTTTATGAGAGACGACAACAGATGGTTATGGAGGACTAAAATAAACGTTTTATAACTTAATATAGCAGAGGAAATCAGGCTTAATTGATGAGATCATTATCTGAAGCAATTTATCTATTCCTAAAGTTACACTGAGTGTCACTTGATTGGGGTCTACTTTTAATGGCTTCTTTGGTTGAAATTTCTTCATTTTTATCGTTGGAGGCCTTGAGGCAAGTAAATATGTAATACCATCATTTAGGAGATGAGCTGAAGCAAGATCTATTAACACATACTTTGAAACTCGTATATTTTCAACTCGTATTTGACATGTTTACAGTAGAAGACGAAGAAAAGCATGAGTATAATTCATGACTTCTGGGGTCTATAAACACAAAACTACAATTACTTGTACATAATTTAAGTGAAATTGCTTAATTTTGTGTGAAAAATTGTAAGATTTCACTTGAAATACAAGAATAATTGTAGTTTGGAGTACTGTTGTATTGAGATTTTTCTTGTAAAAAAATAAGTTTGCATAAAATGACACTTGACATGACTTTTTTCCAGTTACAAGATATTACAATCTGTGAAATTTCGAAAAAAAGAGGCTAGGAGCGATCCACACTAGTAACACTTGGTGCCCTTAGAAACTAGGTGCCTTAAGTAACTAGAGATTTTAAAATCAAGATCTTCAAAAACTTAAGTAAACGTTTTTTTGTTGTTTTGTTTATTTCTAATTGAAAGTAAAAGTTACTGTTCATTGGCACTGCGTTTCATTTCCTGAATAGCAAATTTTAATTTCATTTGGCTAAAATTCACTGTTAATAAGCGCATCATTCATACTAGGTTTGTTTACCGAAGCCCAAATCTGGATCAGTAATTCAACTTCTAACGAGTTATGTAGATGCTCTATCCGACTATATTCAAAGAACTATTTCATTGTAAACAATTCTTTCCGGCTTCGCTTTTCAGACCGGAAAACACCCGAAAGAAGATATGCTGAGATCTTCGCTGAGTTACACAACCTAACTCAACTTGTTGACGAGCCGACTCGAATTTCGGACGTTGATGGTCAAGCCAACAATACTCTAGAGTTGTTTTTTTATCTTTGGCCCTGATAAGTACACCATCAGTGTACTATCGTTAAATCAGACAATTGTATCATATCTGATGTGGACTCCCGAATAGGGCTAAGACTCTCAAAACGGAAGAAAATGCATAGTTTGATTCGTGCTGTAAAGAGGCTGTCAGGGTTAGAGAAGTAAGCTTCTCCTGTACTCGATGGCGTAAATGATTTCATGGGACAGTTCTTCCTTCACACGCGTTTAGTATCAAGGATTCTGAAAGATCTCAACATACAAAAATCTGCTGGTCCAGCCATTGTTCTGAAGAGGTGTTCTTTCATGCTGGCAAAACCACTGCATAAGCTTTTTCATCTGTCCTGCTCTACTGTTCTCTTCCCGAGTGGATTAAAAACTGTATTTGTTCAGCCAGCCCCTATAAAAGGTGAATCTTCTTCACCGTCCAACTATCGTCTGATTGCACTTATGTCCCTTCTTTCCAGGGTCCTGGATACGTTGATCAATTATTAGCTAAAGAAATATCTCGAGAAACGAAAGCTTCTTAATGACCTGCCGTTAAAATCATATAGCCACTGGTAATCTGATGGTGCCTATATCTCACTGAACAATTTAATAAATCTTTACATCGTTTTGGGGAAAGTAAAATTATTGTACTTGATATTTCCAAAACGTTTGATGGAGTTTGGCATTAAGCTCTCTAATCGAAAATGCGTGCATTTGGTTTCGATAATCTTTTTTTTCACTATATTAGAAGCTATCAATTGAATCGTTCAATACAAGTCTGAAACTTTTAAACTAAATGCTGGTGTACCCCAGGGCTCCGTTCAGTCTTCCACTCTTTAAAACTAAAAATAAGTAAAAATAAGTAATTATCTGTCTGAAGCTTCTAATACACTCAATTGCTGATGATAGTACCCTCAGCTTTTTATATTCGTTTGTGGATTCACACCCATGTTCTACGGATCTGAAATTTCAACAAATTTTACAAATTCTGAAAAAAAAGCATTTTGAAAAACCAACGCCATCTTGAAAAGACTGCACACCCAAAAAGGATCACTCGGGAATGACAAACCAAGTGTGTCATTCTTTAAAATTAAGGGCTGGTACCGACTTGACATGACAAACAACAAATAGCCATAGACACCTTTGTAAATTTAAATTTGCCTTAGCAAACCCATTGAACTCTAACAGGTTGCCTTTCTTATTTAACCAGCCTCAATTCTCTGCTGCAACCTACATAGAAAATAGGTATGTGCTAAAATTAAGTATGCATGACTTGAGCAAGCGGCCTTCAGCCCTTCGATAAACCCTATTTCTATCCGCGACCCAATTCCATCAAAGGAAAATAGATGACACTGCTGAACTGCATTCCCATGATGATGATGGTATAGGTCGGAACATCACATCAGCAAGGGCTCGTGTCATGCGGGAAGACTATGACAACAGCCAAGTAAATTGGAGTTCATTTAAGTATATCCAAAGCTGCAGTATACCTTTGCAACAGCCGCCACAGTGCATGTTCCCTTACAAAAAAAAAAGGATTTCTACTTCATCAGCAGTCCTATACGAACATGGTTTCTCACCTCCTCTACTCCAATTCAAGGCTGTGAAGGGCATATCAACAGGTGGCTCTCCATGATGATAAAATAATAATGCTCTCGTCATCGTCTACGTGTCTTTTGTACGCACATTCATATTGCCACACCCTTTAACACCCCCCTTCCTCATCCCTTATGCACCTCAAATTTCATTTAACAAATAACAATGGAAAATGTGCTGACAAAAAAAGACCTGATGCTGTCATATAGAAATTGACAAGAGAGGTAGAAGATTTCATAATAAAATTGAGAAGTAAATTAGACACGAAGTTGGCTGCAACTCATCGATGAATCCCTTATTACAAGGGACGTGATGCAAAAAGCATATTTTTTCAACATGTCATTGCAATGAAAAAAAGGTTCAAGAGACACCCATGAAGGCTATAATAAAGTCTATATCTGGAGAACTGACGTCATGGGCTTCGAATTCCTGTCATGGTGGCAGGAAAAATGAACTGCACCTTTGATTTATCCAACATCGCATACTAAACCTACATTATATTTTTTCTACTTTAAAGTGTAAAATAGCGTGATGCCACCACTTGGTCTTTTTGACATTACACAGCACAGTGCACACGACGAGCGACGACGACGATGTTGGATATGACCCATTATACCTATGAGGGGTTCACACACACACATGAATTTTTAATTCCAACCTATAAATTTCCTAAGAGCTTCAAGGCCAATGGCTTGGCCCTCTAATCATAATTCTATAAAACCATCTGAGAAGGCTATACGGTGCATTCATATATCGAATGTTGCAGGCAGGAAAAAAATGATCTCATCATGAACATAATTTTAAAGTAGAAATGTGGTAAGCCCAAGGATAAGCCTTGTTAAATCCTTCTACAAATTAATTTAAGTCCTCTGCGAATGAATGGTGTAGCGAGAATTAAATAGAAATATTAAAAAAAAAAAAAAACATGAAGGAAAAGTACCCATGAAGTTTGTGTTATGTTAAAATCACTGAGGTACTTAATTCAAGAAAATTTTAAGAGGGGTTAACTTGTTAACCTTGTCCTTTTTGGACGAATAATAATTGTGAAGCCATTGGATAAATTCAAATAAAAAGTTACAAGTGACAGAAATGGGTAAGAAAATAAGATTGTTCTTATAACTGCAGGTAAGGTCTTGAGGTTTTTCTAAGGTATAAGGTCTAACTACACTACCTACCCACCATACAACCAAATAATTAATATCTATTTAGATTTAATTGATTGAGATTTTTTCTGTAAATTATAATTCACATATGCTTTTAGCAGAACTATTCATTTGTTAGCGCTTTGAAAAAAATGAATGAATCGTATTTAACAAGTTTTAGGAAACACAACCAATCTTGAGTAGATATATGTATGCGCTTAGGTCTTTAGGCCTTATAGTCGGAGAGTCAGGAGTCAAAATATCCTTCTTCCTACAGGTTGCTACAAAGGTTCCCGTACATTTATTTTATTAAATTTAAAATAAGTATAAAAGCAGAAATTAACGTTCTGGCAAAAGTCTGTATGGCAACCCTAGACCTGCAATAACCCTAATTCATATATCATAAGACTTTTGTGTAAACTATTCATGTACAAAATACACCCGAAGTTTAAGCGCTTCAAGATCATGATGAAGTTTCTTATAAAAGAAAAATTTAGTCTCATCTGGCAAAGCACTTTAGCCCACGGCAACCCTAGCAGACTGTAGAAAAAGAAACTATTCACAAAGCACAAGAAAGTGTATGAATATTAAAGCCTGGTGAAAGTACGTTCGGTATTTATACCTGTTTTAAATTTATTTAAAAAAAAGTGTGGCAACTGTAGGACTGCGGCAACCCTAATAAGTATTTACATATTTTAAAATACTGATAAAACTTGTCATGTAAAAAAAAAATACCAAGTTTAAACAATAACTCTTGTAAATTTATTAAATTATGTGATAATTTTTTTTATATTAAAAACTTTAGGCTCCACTGCCAATCATTTGGCTCATGGCAACCCTGCCGTTTCTTAGACGTAACTTGTACCTAAGCAGCTATATACAAAATTTTAGCCTTGCGAAAGAAGATTAGTTAGTTTTGACAAGATAATTATTTTGCATTTTAAGAAATCGATTGCCAATCCTAGATATACGGCAACCCTGGCAGACGTAGGTTTTTTGCTCATAACTAGAAAGTGGCTACTTGCTATTAGTTAATGACCACCCTGTTATACACTGCTTTGGTGGCGTCTACTATTTCAGGATGTAGGTTATAAGACGCGTCTGCTATTTCCAAGTATGATTTATAGTGACGTCTGGCATATTAGACTGTTGATAAAAGTGCATTCATTATTTTGGATGCCCAAAAGTTGCGAAAAGCTTATTAAGACTCAGATTACGACACACAGAAAAGCTTAGTAAAATAGACGTCAGCAAACTTTTATCGTTAGAGACTGCGGAAAGTCCACCAATAACAGTACCAAGTTGGCGAGCGCTGGAATTATTTCCAACAGAAATGCCGCTTCTGATGTGCTAGACCCAGCCTAGTAAAATCGTTTTAACAGCACAGCCTGGTTTATAGGAGAGTGCTGGTTGGGACAGACCTATGATTAAATAATGTAGGCTAGATACGACCAGAACTTGTGACAGAGAAGCTTGGAAGAGGAAGACAAACAAAAATAAGAGGGTTCCTGTGCATAAAGAAAGGTGAAGGTGTTAGAAAACGTTTTCAAAGAGTGATTGAACTACCCAAAGCAACAAACTCAGAAAAGAAGAATGCCGTGATAACGCAGTTGGTTAGGAAGATTTGGAAACTGTGAATATTGAAACGTCTTATCAGATTGATTTTTAAGAATTTTCATTTTCCTTTAAAATTGGAATCGGTAATTTTTTACATAAAGTTAACACCACCTAAGTCGAGTTGTCATGAGTCAGGTTTTGAAATGAAAAGTGGAGGAAATGTTGATTTGCAAACAGGAGTACCTAGTAAATGAATTTCTTTGCTTCCGCTAATCTTATTCACTTTATCACACCGAAACCGGTAATCTTTAATTTTCACCTTGAAATTAGTTTGAATTTTCGTTTGCTAAGTAAGGTTTACTTGGTTTTCAGACTGAAGATTCAAAACAAACACATTTTCATATTTTCGTTGCTCGAAACAAGACAGCATGGTGTTGAGCAGTGAGCGAATCTTCTTGCAAAGCCCTAGGCCGTCCAACCGTTACTAGATTTTTTATTTGTTCATCTCGACAATCATCAGGGAATTTTCAGATCACTATTTTGACATCAAATACCTTTTAGTTACACCGGGGAAAGTGGTTATTGCAAGCCCCTGAACGGTTACGAAGAAGCGTATTACTCATTTCTTCATCTGAGAGAGCTTCTGCTCAAGTTTCATTGGTAACCCATGGGCCTTCCTCGCATCAGTCCAAACATGAAAATGGGTTACAAACTCATACTGAGTTTAATAATCTGCCAAAAATACTGATCCATCGCAAGGTTAAGCCAGTCTTCTTGGCGATATTATCGCCCTACAGTTGGTAGGGAACCTACGTTTAGAGTGTACCTGTGTGGGTGTTGTTTACTCTGGCAGCAAGGAACGTACGGTCATGTCATCACTATCAAAATCTGTCGTCATGGATAACTAATTGATATTACTTCAAGTTACAAAAAAAACAAAAAAACAGCTAGGTGCACATTCGTCAGGGTTAAAATTATCTTTCAGTAGAAAACAGAAATTAGAAGACAAAGATGGGTGTTGGGAAGTGTGGGAAGGACTAGAAGAACCTCCTGTTGCAAAATATGTATAATTAGAAAAAAAAAAGAAAAAATACCTTCCCTAAACTTTTATGAAGTAGAAATTTTTGATCAAAAATTCATTGAACCATATCCCGATTGATTCACCAAAATCGATGCCAAACCTGGAAAACTTCTAAAAGAATTCCAATAAAAATAATTTTACCCAAGAAGAAAAACTATTTAACTGCAGTAAATCAAACCTCACTTTCAGCACATCCCTTACCACCGCTGCGCTGCGCTGCTGCCTCCACACTAACAATTCGTTATACTGAAATCCTAAATGAACTAAACTTCATCATCATATCGTTCTTCAGCTACCCCTCCGAACTATATTGTCCTTTCGAACTCATGAATGATGATGATGTGTTTTGTTAAATTCAAGGACCCTCTCCTTCTTTCACAAAAAAAAAAAAAACAAAATCTATATGACAAATTTTCAAACGCTCTCCCCAGACCCGAATAAAGTTATTTTTTTGAGCTCTTCCAAAAAAAAAAAAAATAAAAAAAATAACCGTAGAAGGCCATGAGATGGTAAATAAAAAGCTAAAACTTTTCGGAACTTCCGACTCTTCAAATTTAGGGACTTAGTCAATTGGAAATCAATGCCGTGCTGTATACAGGTTCCTCCCAATCATCATAAGAACCCGGATGGTTTAGTGACGGTGACGGAGGGTTGGCATAGAGTTCATTCAACTCGCTTAGATCGGTTTTTTCCAGATGAATTTGTGTCCCAGATTGGGTTAAATGGGGTCGGATGAGAGTATGTCCTCAAAAACTAAACCCCATTTGGCCCAAGTTATGGTGCTCCTGGAAAAAAACAAAGAAAAAAATGCCATTTTCTAATTAAATTTTTAGACTTTTGTGAGTTTTCTTTTTCATTTTTGTTTCCACCTAACAGAAATAAGTGAGAAACTTCGTTACCAGGGTGACTGTATTTTAGGCAAAGTTAGCTCGAAGCAATCAAAATGTCAAAAAAGTTTATCACCACCTTAGAAGCTCGAGTTCTTTTTTTAGATATACTTTACATATATGCTCTCGTTTAATGTATGTGTGTAAGGCTTCACACAAATTCACATAGATGATGTCTGGTGCTTTTATATCAAGAGAGGAAATGAAAGGGTATATGGATAGAGTGTGAGTGGAAAAACCACATGTCAAAATATTGTCGTTTCACTTTGCGGGTAAGGGGAGAATCCTTTGAAGCAGAATGGATAACATGTTGAAAAGTTTCTGTAAATATATAAGAACGATAAGGTGGTTTTGAGTGAGCGAGGATGTGTGTTTTTATATGTATTTATGTCATGTATGGCAGAATTTGATCCAGAGTGAGATGTTGTTCTTAATTTTGTTTTATTATTATTTTTTTTTTTTGTTTTTTTTGGCTTCCATGTTGATTGATTTGATTTTTGATCTTTTTGAGAACCTTAATTGGAATACTTTTGAAAGAGTGTTTTCGTGTTGTTTTATTTTCTGTTTCGTATTTATTTTTGTATATATGCATGACGTAAATGTATATTGTGTTTCTGATTTGCGGAAGCTGAGGGTAATTTAATCAAAATTTGAAATAATAACGATGTTGATTTGAAATCAATTCGGGTTTTCGTTTATACCAGATTGATTAGAGGGTGAGAAGATTTTAGATCATTGAGAAATAAGCCAAGGCTTTGTGGGTAAGTCCTTTTGTATAATAAAAAGGTGTGTGTACTCATGTACGAGCGACAGAAGTTAAACTTCCTATCATTATTTATTTTTGTATATTTACACAATTTAAAAAAAATATAATGCACTACTGGATCGCACGAACTTGCTCATGTAGTGCAAAGCTATTTTATGTATTAACTTAGCTTGAAAATTTTAGCTTTTGGTGATCTGATGTGTGTAGGTGTTGAGAGATATGCACCAATAAGCAAAAATAAATATTTTTTTACAACGGGGACACTTTTTGGATTTTTTTTTTTTTAAATAATTTTTTATTCCATTTTGGGTCAATAATTTGTGTTTTTTCAAAATGTTGTATGGGAGGTACTCGGTCTAGATGAGATATTGAAAAACAAAAAAAAGAACTTTCGAAATTACGTAAAAATCATCTGTACCAAACCTGAAGAAAATCCGTCCACGCGTTTGGACAGTGGAAAAGTGTACAGATGGACGCACAGACGTACAGACCGACGGACGGCATGACGAAAACCACTTTTTAGGACTTCTCCATCATCGTAATGTTGGTTTTGATTAAAAAACCTCAATTTTTTTTTTTTTTGACACGAAACCAATACTTGCTTTATAGAGCAAGTAAAAATGTATTTGATTTTATTTTTACTGAGATTTTAATCTTTCTATTGATACCTCAACTTAAAAAATCGGTTAAGTTTTACTAATTATAAAAGCTATTTTGTTTAAGTGATTATTCCCTGATTTTTAAAATCAATTAAACCATCCACATAAACTTTCAAAAACGTATTTGTTTTTTAAAGCTCAAAATAACAGTTATGGAGCATTTTATATGACATCCGTATGAAACGCCTACTTTAGTTTTATTGTCTTTCAATGTACATAATTAGTTTTTCAAAAAACTATCAACTTTATATATAATGACATCATTTTCAAATGTCTAAAAAAATATTTGATATTGGAAAATAATTTTTAACTTGAAAAGTGGAATTTTTAGAATTTTTTTCTTGATAAAACTCATCATTATTTCAATTTATCTATTCAATTATATTTATTTCGTAATTCTAACCCTTATACTTTTCGAGATGTACACAAAGTTTGTTTTGTCTTTTGCCCTAACTTGTCGGTGGAATTTTGAAAAATTATACCACCTAACTTTTAGTGTATTTAGTTTTTTCCTATCAATTATAGTGTACAAAATGAAGCAGTCAGAATATCAAAAACAATGACTGACTTTATTAATAAATTTCACACAAAATGAAAAATAAAAAAAACAAACCCATAATAAAATGAAAATGTGTTGTTACTCTTTCTCTACTTATAGTGTCTGTGTGGAAAAAAACAGTAATAATGGGCTGAAAAAATCTATGTGTTATTACTGGTTTAATATTTTTATAATCGCCGGTAAAGAACATGTAACTTAAAAAAAAAAAAAAAAATTAAAATTGTGGTCCACCCTAATGGGTATATCCATGATGATATTTTTAATTAATCGATAAACTGACGGCATTCACGTGATGGGAATAAGAGATTTGTTACTGGTCCTTTTCAAGTTATGGAGTAAGAAGGAAACAGTAGATTTTTTCGTCCTAGCGAAGTTTACCAAATTCACTGAGTTTATAACAGTGTGTCTTGATCGTTGTGGTTATCAACACATTCTTAAAATGTTAAATTAATTTAATATTAATAGTTTATTCGGTTCCCCTTAATAAGGAGTCCACTAATCCTACGAGTTATCATTTTCGATTAATTCTTAGTTGTGTGTCGAGTAAACTGCTGGAAAATTTCATCCATTTTATAAGATTGCGAAGAAGTTAAAGCTTTTAGTAGAGCAATGGAGACTGTAAATATGTCTATTTTCATATATAGGCTAATTGAGATCATAGAAAAAAATAATCTTCCAATTGTAATTAACGTCCTTGGGAAAGAACAGTGTATTTCAATAGTAGAATCGGTGTGATTTTCTAGTCCTCCTCGTACATGCAACTTCTGCAAAAATTATTTGCAAAATTCAACGTTTCGAATTTATTTAAGGCCAGATCTATTTTGTTGCTATGAAAGTATTCCAATATTTAATTTGTGAGGTACGAGTAAGATTGAGTTAACAGAGTTCTTGTCCTGATAGTAAGTTAATGCGGTTTAGAACTTTCCGAAATCTCTCTGTTGTGTCGGCACCTATAAAAAAGGTGAATAATGAACTACTATTGTGCCATATAATTGGCGGTTTTGGCCGGATAAGAAATTGTTGGTACCCTAACCGAATGAATTAAAGGCCAAGAAAATGCAAATAAAATAAATGTCGATATCACATTTACCTTCAGCCCTTGAAAACTAAAAAAAAAAACAAAGAAATTCCTGCTTCCTCGGCGCTGATTTTATGCTTTTTAATTTGCTCCTATTTTGCTTTTATCTTGGCAACAAAGGCACAATTACATATATGCGTTCATCTTCGATTTTTGCACTCCTCCGAGTAGCTCTTTTTTGAAGCTTGATGTACATTTAGGCCCAATATCATCAAATCCTGGTCATGGTTCAAAAGTTTACTTCATCCTTTGCCGTTATTCAGAAGAATACTGCTAAAACGTGGCGTGGCGTATTTTTTTCTCAAAAATGGCTTACTAATTTTTTTTTTAAATGTCCTTGAAAAATTTTATATGAAAAAAATAGTTTTTTAAGAAAACGGCTCTAACGATTTTAAAAATTTTTATTCTAAAAATGTCTCATTATAGAAGAAATCAAATTGCATACTTCGTTTTCAGGTTAAATTCATTTAAGAAACTGTTTAAGTCATTTGAAAATCGAATTTAATACTTTTTTATTTTCTTTTCTAAGACTGCATTAAAAAATTTTTAATTAAATAGGCTAAGCATAAATAGTAACTTTATCTAAAAGAGCAAGTACGTGCGACCCAGTCGTGCATTTTATTTTTAAGTGAGTTCGATGCAAAAAAAAAAAAATTATGAGATTCTTTTATTAAATACCCTATCTCATCTTCCATGATATAAAAGACACTCAGCTAAAATAATGACAAATTAAAAATGTCCATGAAAACAGAAAAATGCAACTAAAAGAATTAAAAAAAAAAAAAACTACTTCCATCAGCAGGACTAGTATTATATGGTTACACAAAAGTAAGAGGTGACATTTTTTTTCTCTTTTTTTTTTGTCATCCTTAATTATGGAACCACTTAATTCGCCCGACAGGATTTGTTCTGCTGCTGGGTATTCCCAGATCCATATAACAGGAACAGAACAGAGCAAAGCAGAATAGAAAGATCCAAAAGCAGAGCAGCAGCAGCACGCTTTCCACTCTCCTCTGTGGAAATAAATGTGCACGCGAAAGGAAGAAAATCCCAACCTAACAAGTGCTTACATGGCGAGTATGTGCTCCCTGGGGGAAATAAAAATGGGATTTACCGTAAATGCACACTTGAGTGGTTTGCTGGGATTACTGTCATGGAAATTAAATGAGATGGTATTACGACAACGACTTTGTATGTAAGTACAACACGCCGCCACCGCCGCTACTGCTGATGTGATGCTGATGATGTTGCAAGAGTGAAATAAAATTGGGAATTCGAAATGAGGAGTTCCTTCATTTTAATGAACACAAAACCATAGATAATCGTGATTAAGAACTTATCCAGGTGCCGATATTCTGTAGGTAGGTACACCCTGAACACTCTATTTCACAGTGAGTGCGGAGGAAATAGTATATCTATGAATGTGAGAATCTATCAGTTAATTAACATACAAGATAGAAGTGTTTTGAAATAATTATCGAGTAACATCATCATTCGCATCGGAAGACTCAGACTCGCATAGATGCTTCAATGAACGAGTGTATACCGACTTGTATCTCTCTTCTTTACGCTTGCTGATGATTAAAACAACCGCACTTATCCTTGGAAATTCATCTACTTCCATGCAGTTTCGGTAAAAAAAAAAAAAACCTACCTTAGAGATGCCAAGAGCGCATTTAACTAGCAACAACTGTTTCAATATTCATTTGCCCTAAAGCGTATACACAAGGTGTTGTTTGCCTGGCAGAGGTTTGTATTTTAATTACGTTTTGAATTCAGCAACAAGGTTTACCTATGAAGACGACGAAGAAAAAGAAAATCCCAATATCCTGCCACAAAGTTTAGTTGATTAAGATTCCTTTTTGCAATCTACTGATATACCACTGAATATGTGGAATGTGAGTATTTTTATCAAAAGGATTCGATGAGGTTTTCCACAGGAAAAACAAAAAAAAAAAAAACCTTATGTTGGTTAATGAATCAGTTTCTTTTTCGGTGAAGTTTTAAATGATTCTGATGTTCTCTGATGAAATCTGTTCTTAGAAAGGTTTCTTATTTACTCGTTATTAAAGTTTAAATTGAACTTTTTTTGAGTGTTACTAAGCTTGATAATAATATTAATTGAAGTATTATGTAGGTATCCTTTTATGTACGTAGTATCTAATACATTCAGGGCAGTGGTGTTAGTTGATCATCTTTAAATTGTCAAAATATAGCCATTATATAGCAATTTTTTGCAAAAACAGCCTTTAGTTTTAATATTTTATTATTTGATATTTAAATGGTTTTAGTTGGACATTAATTATAGCACAAATAGTCGTAATGATAGCTAGTAGCAAAAAAAGTAAAGACTTGAGTTCACTGTGGCGTATACGTATTTTTTCCCGTAGAAAAAGAATATACGTTATTGGATTTTCTTGTATTTCAAGCTCATTTGAACTATTTACGTTCAAATACTTATTTTTATATTTCAAGATAAATTCTAAAAGCATTGCATTCATTTGCAAAAGTTTCGTTAAGGGCTAAGTAGTTCATAAATACAGTATAGGTACTTTGTATCGAAAGACAGACTTGTTGGTGCATTTTGGGCTGATGCTTTAGATGATACCAGTAAGTGGTAAAACGGTTTCATATTTTAAGTTTTTTGTGGTATCAGTAGATAATGTTTTTGGGATGCCGAATTCGAATCTGAGGTTTACCAACAAAATTTCGTGACAGAAAATCGTGAAATGTTGAACGATTTTGTAGTTTATAGGAAATTTCCACCACATTTGTTCTTCTCCCTCCACCCTTGTTGTCATTTTATGGAGATCCATGATCCTATGAGAGAGTAAGTATACGTCGTCCGCGTAGTGCAGATGTTTTAGTTGGGATGTCAGACTCCATTGAATTCCACCATTTTCCGTTTAACAGGGCTGCACGCAGCACATCACTTATCACTAACAGGAAAAGTATTGGCGACAGTATACAACCCTGCCTGACTCCACATTGGTCTTCGATTTCATCCGACAATCTTCCTCTATGTAAAATGTGACATTTGCATCCATCGTAGGTTGCTTTAATAGTAGCGATTTACTTATCTGGAATGCCTCTGCTGCGTAAGGCAATCCAAATAAATTCTCTGTTAACACTATCAAACGCTTTTTCAAAATCAATGAACAACAGGTGAAGTGGTGATCGATATTGGACGCACTGTTCAATAATGGTCCGCAAGGTGTTAATGTGGTCTACACAGGATGAACCAGTGCAGAAACCTGCTTGTTCGGCGTCGAGTGTGTATTCTAGATGTTCCTTTATTCACTCTTATACAATTTTTGATGTTATCTTGGCAACCGCAGGCAGAACGCAAATCCCTTTCCAGTTTTTAAACTGCATCAAATCTCCTTTCTTCGGGAGCTTGACGATCATTCCCCTTTTCCACTCCTCAGGGAAGCACTCAGAGTTCCAGGCTCTCATTATGAGTGGATGCAGTAGCTCACTCGATGTCGTTGGTGCTGCTTGTAAGAGCTCTGCAGGAATACCGTCAAGTCCTACCGCCGTGTTGTTCTTCAGTGTTTTAATTGCGGCAATTATCTCTTCTACTATCAAGACTACGTAGACAATTTGGAGTTCAAATTTTGGAAAATTCAGTACTTTTTTTTAAAAGTAGTTAGAAAGTTTAACCAAAAACTAATGGGTCAAGGTAAAATATTGCAAAAAACTTACAAAACTTGACCCATGACCATGTTGCGTCACAAAATTTATTTGGCAAACCTCAGGTTCGGATTCGGTAAAAACATCTTAAATATAAAAAATAAAGTGGGGTTAGTTACACCATTTATAACTCAAGAACTGCTGGACCTATTTTATTGGTTTTCTGATTAGTTGGATTCTTCTTTTTTAGGAATACATAATAGAATAACTCTTAAAACTTCGGAAAATCATGGTCTCGAAAGGTTTTCCCATCCATTGAAAAAAAAAGAAAATCACAGAAAATTAAATCCTTATGCAAATACTGGCTTTGAAAATGCCAGTAAATGGTGTTGTGAGCATCATACTTTGAGAGTTAATTCAGTTGCAAGTTTCTTTCATTGTCTACCATTAACAACTTATCAGCATTTTTTTTCGAGTTTTCGATAGTTAATTTATTTCCCGATATACTGCATGGAAGGTCATGAAAAAAGAGATTACTCTCTAGAGAAAGGCGTAAAATACTGCGGAAAACACAATAAAAGTCATAGAAAAAAGGCAGGAAAAGTCGTGGAAAAAAGAGTAAAAAGTCGCGGTGAAATATGTGAAATACCACAGCTTACATCGTTAAAAAGCGTGGAATGGCATTGAAAAAATCGCGGGATACTGGTGGAAGATCGTTGAAAACTTCGGAGAATAGCAAGATAGTCTTGGAGAAGGTGTTTCATATCACGAAAAAAAGCATAATATCGTGAATAAAAGCGCGGAATACTTGGTAAGTGGTGAAAAAAATTTTAAACTCCACGTGAATGTCGTGAAAAAAGCACTTTCTACCACGGGAAACGCGTTAAATACCAAAAACAAAGTCACAGAGAAAAGCATGGAGTTGCAGAAGGGAGTGTGAAAATTCGCGGAAAAATATAAGAAATACCGTGGTAAAAATCACGGGATACACCGTGGTATAATGGCAAAATACTGCGTGAAACATCATGGAAAAATATCCAAAATATCAAATACTAACAGGGTAAAAATCGATGAATACCGTGGATAAAAGCGGGGATTGAACTTTAAAACCTGAATCTTTTTTTCACTTTCTCACATGTTTCTTTCTCAGGTATTCTACACTTTTTTCGCGATTTTGCTTGATTTTCAACACTGTTTTCACGTTTTTTTCCTCGGTATTTTGTATTGTTCCATATTTCTCACATTGGCATGGATAACAGTATTATTTAGCCTGCTAGTACTTACTTACTTACTTAGGTTCTCAGACCTTAAAAAGTCCGTTTCTCTTTAAATTTTGTTTGTTCATCATGTTATTTTTGTTATAAAAATTCGTTCTTAAATGAGTTTGCCACCCCTCCCCCCCTTGATCAAAATCCTGCGTACACACTTCACATTAGTTGGTACAAAAGTCTCAGCTTTAAGACATAACTTTCGTAAATTGCACCTTCTATTATTTCTTCTTCCTTCTAAACCTTAAATTTGAAAGAATATATCCACATCAATATAGACCCATCCATTATCAGAAATGTCCTCTTTTTTGTCATAATTTTGAATAATAAAACCTCCATAAGTTGCTTGAATGAGTTTTCTCAGAAAATTCAATTTGGAAATCATATAACTTTCATAACTAAAGTCCCAAAAACACACGAAACAAAACAAAACCTAACAAATATATTATTTTATTTGATAAGAACAAGAAGTAGATATATTTACCTAACACTCTTTGCCAAAATCTAATTATTGTTTTATTATAATACTTCCAGTGGGTCGTGCCAGTTGTTGTTAGCAAATCAATTCTTATGCAACTCAGTAAACTCCATAACCAAAGGTATTAGATATTGATAGAAAATAATATGATTTTCTGTGCCAGAAGTCTGACATGAATCTTCTCTTTCTTTCTCCTAGCAAGCAGCAAGGACTGTGTATAACCAAATTTTTGGAAATAAGACCTCTTGGAACAAAGAAGACCAACTCGCCTCGAGAAATATAAACAAATAATTTCAGCAAAATAATATTGATGAGCCTAACCAAGTATGTTATCTATGTGAATTCCAACACAATTATCTGAGCCAAAAATATACATGTGTTAGCCAATAATAGGAAATATAAATTATTCCAATTCCATCATCGGGGATTGCTCATAATTTTGTATTTATTTTTTGTTTTCTTTGCTTTTTTTTCTTTTTTTTTTGTATCGAAATGGTCCCAGGACGAACTCAAGAGTCCATCTGTTGGTGAGAGCTCTACGATATTGTTTTTGATTCTTTGTGAATTCTCATGTGGTTGACGATGTGGGATTTAGAATATAATATGCGGAGGTAGGGCAATGGCACTACCGGCACTGGGAGCTGCTCCTGGAACTGACAACAACACTTCTCTGGGGTAGGAGCGCAAAGGAATATTTAGCATCGCAGAGAAAAAGAAAAACATATCACACACGTTCGTATGGATATCTTCTTTGAGTCTATCTGCACAAGGACGAGTATAGTGTATTCAAAGCAAGAGTGAATGTGTGTTCGGTTCGGCCTACGTGTGTGCCTTGCAAATCAAATTTCCATTTGGCACACATGGAACCGGGGCCAGGACTTCATCTTTGGATGGAGAGTAGTCTGTCATTTTTGCAAATAGGTATGGAGTTGCACTCACATACTCAAATCGGAAAACGCTGTCAGCTTGAAACGTGACTAAAATATTTTATTAAATAAAATCCACCCACAAGTTAAGTTTTGTATGTGTAGCATAGCCACATATTTTTCTAGTATCAGTATACGTTTGTGTATTTATGTGTTTGTTTAAATTAAAACAAAAGTTGTCTATTTAAAAAAGAATATAAATAAAAGTGGGAGATAGAAGCTCAACTCAAGGAAAGGTATGAAGTGAAGGTGGTATGGAGGCAGAAATTTATGTATAAGAAGTTAGAAGGAAACGGTTGCTTTTCTCATAATTTCATAATCATTATCATGTTTCAAGAGCAGTGACGAGTCAAAAATATTGAACTCGAAAACTTTTATTTTTTTTTTGTAATGTACGTTGCACTGTTGGCGACTTTTTAGAGTAGTTTTTTTTAACAAAATATACGGTACCTGCCAGGCCCGTAGCCAGGATCGCATTTCGGGGGGGGCTTTCCTCAAATTTTTTCGAGTAATTCATTTAACAAAAAATACAAAACCATACCTGGAAAAACTAATGTTTATACCCATTATCGATTCTATAGATGAAGACCATGCAAAATTCTAGTCAAATGAAGCTTTTTTTGGCAGTTTTAAAGTTTTGAACGCGACATTTTCAGAAATCTTCAGGCTTTTAGTAATTTTGAACTAAAACCCTATAGTTTAAAAAATAGGATGTTTAAGTCAAATAATTTTTTACATATTGAGCCAGGAAATGTCTTCGTGAAGCGAGTAGTTTAAAAAAAAATATTACTTTTCAAAATTGCTAATTCCATTGGATTCAAATATTTTTTTCAAGTTCGCATTTGCCCTTTAATTTTCCAGTCCACGAAATAATTCGATACAAAAATTTATTTTAAAGCTAAAATGAATTTGTTTCACTATTTTTCTTAAAGAAAATTCAACACTTCGTTTCTGGTTCTAAGATAGCACTGGTCTGCAAAAATTAAGTTTTTTTGTCCTTCATATAATTTTTTAAATTATGTAAGATTGGAATTTTCTGGATCTAAATCTGGTTTCAGAAAAAATCTATCTCGTAAATTTTTTTTGATTGATTTTAATTTTTGATTCTTCAATATATAGTCACATTTTAAACCGTAATGTAAAAAAAATCACCCTAAAATCCAAAACTCCGTACTTTTTGGGATGTACACTGCATCCTATTTCTAAACTCTTGATACTGGCCAAGTTAATTATGGCATAAAGAAGGCAGTAATCAGAGAAAATCGAATAAAAAAGGATATTTTGTGCTTTTCAGAAGGACTGATTTCTATGGATTTTTCAATTTTTTTTTTTTTTGAGGAATCCAGAAGTCATACAAAAAATTGGCCAAGACATAAATTTGGTAATTTTGTCTTAATTTGTTCTACATTATCGGTCTTAGCGTTTATATGTTGGCATATGCACCAAAAACAATTAAAAAAATCATACTCAACATCCCAAAACAACATAAAGTTAGCTATAAAAAGTATTACTTCAGAACTTTCCACCTTTAAAAACGCTTGAATTGGACTACAGAGAGTATTTTGGACAAATCCTAAATTTCAATTTGCAATATCTGCATCGAAAGCGAATTTTTGAATGATTTCATTTCCATCCCATCAATAGTTTTGTAATAAAGTATTTACCAGCAAAGAAATTCGACTGTAAATGTACGAGTTTTTAACATCTTCATATTATTTTCAGATTCGTGTTCAGCGGTACAAAATCCTTTAGAAAAGTATACTTTAGTTTGAAGGCAAATTTTGGTTGCAGACCAGTGTAATCCATAGTATACATTTCTATGTGTTACCGTTGTCTTTGAATTATTATTTATTGTGTGAAATCATTTTTTTAATTCTCCCCCTGCCTGAATGTTTATGACAGGTTTATTCATTTTTTTGGCACAATAACACGTTCTACTAGTTTGAATCATCTAATGAGAAGCATTCAAAATTTCTTAATTTAATGTTTATTTCTACTACTTGCTGTTATATACATTTTTCTTATTGCAAAATTTTGAAATGCTGTATCTTGGAAACTGTTGGCTCTTCAAAAATGAAACTGAAGTCAAATTAACAAAGTGCGAAACCATACAATAATACAAAGTGAAAAACTAGTCCTTCATTGCTTAAAATGTTAATTACTAAAAAAGCGCACAAATTTCTTTTTTTGGATTTTTAAAAATTTTGCGTTTGGCGCTAGAGCTAAAGAATAATTAGGTATACTCGAAAACACATTAAAATAGGCTTAAGCAGATGATGTTTCTAGATTTTAGGTGTGTTTTTTTGTACGCCCGGGCTAAGTTGGACAAAAAAAACGCCTCGGGACTTAACGAAAACATTTGGCAGCATTGCCAATGAAATGAAAAAAATGTTTCCAATATACAAAATTAAATAAACAAAAAATTAATAACAAAAATCTTTTTCAATAACATATTTATAAAGAAATTTCAGAGCAGTAAATGCACACACTTTAAAATTTAAATGAAATAATTTGTAAGAGTTAAGAAAAATAAAAAATTCAATTTTTTTTTCTACACCAAACGCCATCTTTGTGTTTTTATGTTCATACAATTAATCGATAGTTCTGGTGTTTTTATACAATTTATAGATGATTTAACACAAAGTGAGTTGGTAGCACAGATTTTAACCCTTTCGAAGAGTATAGCCCCGAGAATTCTCCGGGCTTAGTTCCTTAGCTCAAGGGGCTAAGTATGTTGTTGTATTTAACATCTTAAGGGCTTAGCCCCGAGAGCGTTTTTTTTTTTGTTCAATTTAGCCCGGGTGTACAAAAAAACACACCTTTTATTTCAGTTTGAAATATGTTCTCGCCAAGGCGACACAAGATTCAAAAGCATCTCTGAAAAAAAATAAAGCATTTTCTATAATATTCTTAAAGGACCCTATCAGTTCCTTATTAAATTTTATATATGAAAACCATTTCGGGGGGGGGGGGGGGGGCTTCAGCCCCTCAAGCCCCCCCCTGGCTACGTGCCTGGTACCTGCCTTATTGATTTTAGTCAAACTGATTGTTATCAAAAACGGCTCCTACGATTTTAATAAAAAAAAAGATGATGTTTGCGTATATTCTTACTTGTTCTACTTTAAGGGCCAGGTTTTGTTTCAAATATATTGGGATTTTAATGAAAACTAACATTACCAATAGTGGAAAAACTTAAAAAGTAGTTTTCAGTTCGTCTGATCAGTGTTTCCATCTGTACTTAAATACTGATTTTTACCAAAACTTTTGAAATGAAGTATGTACGTATATTTCGGTATTCGGATGATAGTTCCATATTTTTGCAAATAATAGCCATTTTTATTGTACCTAGTATTTTAAAAAAATGGAAACTTGTGCTACTCCCAGTTCCAAGATAATTCCACTTAGAAAAAAATCATTATTATCTCAAGAACTATCCATTGTTGTAAAATTGTAAATTAAAAATTGTTGACTCAACAAAAAGTTCTTGGAGCAAAAACTAATTCTTAATTTTTAAGAAAAAGTGTCAGTTTAATAATCAAGTTCTTGATAGAACAATTTTTACATTGTTAATCATTTTCAAGAACGGAAAATTGTTTGCCTCACATTACATTGAAATTGTTGCGTCAACTATTTTTGATGTCAAAAAAATCTTTCAAGAATGACATTGTTGACCCAACAACTAGTTTTAGAAGTAAGTATCAAGAATAACAATTATTGACATAAGAGTAAGTTCTTGTGCCAAGACATAGAAATACATTTTCTTGGAGAGATGAAGAGCCAGATTGAAATATGAGCGAAATGTCAAATTTATGCTCTGACAGTTACCATAACCTAAGAAAATTTGAAAGTTGTTGAAGTTAAGCCTATAACAAATAACTCGAATCTGCATTAATTTTAAGGGACTTCCTATTTTTTCGAGGTAAAATGTGTTATTTAGTAGATACAATTTTAATAGCAGTAAGATTTTGCTTTACATAATGTGTGAAAAATAAAAATAGATAATAGTAATACAGCCAATATTATAAGTATGAATAAAGCTTCAATCACACGACTTGTGTATTCTCAGAAATTTGTGTATTTTTGCAATTAAAATACACAATATCATCTAAGCCATAATTCGGATGACAGCAAATGATATACAAATTGTGTTTATAATGTCATTTTCTGTCATCCAATTTGTGGTTTTATGTGAATTTGTGCATATTTAATATTTATGTCAAAAATACACAATTTTGTACACAAATTTTTTAATAATTATATACAAATGAATTTGTTAACATTTATAATTATACCTGCTTGCTTTCTTGTTATTATTCTGGTACAAATCTATTCTCTTTTTTTTTGTAACAGAAATCATTTCGACAGCATTCGAAAATTTTAACAATTTAAGTTGTTGAGTTAAGAACTTTCAGTTCTTGGGTTCATTTTAACTACGAAAGTTGCTGACCCAAAATATGAAATTCTTAACTTTGCAATTTTTTTTCTGAATGGCTTTATTTTCTCCACAAGGAAGATCTACCGTACTACCAACAATTTTTATTGGTATCATCATTTTTAAACAAAATGCATTGTTATTGCACTTTAACTTTTAAGCACCCACACTGGGGTCTGCAGGGACTCCACATCTCATATTTACATACAATCAAAAGACTTATCCAAAAATACCAATCACTCGATGCTAACGCTTAAAATCTGCTACAGGCTCTTAGCCGTGATACAAGAAAAATGGTATTTGTCTTATTTTAAAAGTTCATTTTGTGGTAAATGTCTTTGAATCAATCAAGATTTGCTGTTTCATTTCTCCTTTTCCATTCTTAATTGGATAAGACCGAAATATTGAAGAAATCTACGTAAAATGTTGAAAAACAAAAATGCGTTTTATTCGATTTTAACGTTTATCATTGTGGTAAAAATTCTGCACAATATTTGGAATGCTAAACCACATAAAAAAAATAGCAAAATTATTCTTGGCCGAACATTTACACCCTATACAAATTTGCCAATTCTCTTTTCACAAAAATAAATTCGTTAATGATTTTTAAATATATTTATTATTTTCATTACATTTTCTGATATTTTAATAATCATACTGTCGAAGTTTTCAACTTAAAATACCTCTCCAACTGCTTTAACAGTCAAATCCTTAATCAACACACTAGGTGGTGTTGAAATTACATACAAAACTGTATCAGCAACTTCATCTGGTAACAAAATGGCTTCTCCTATTTCCTTAAATTTTTCTGGAGGAAAAATCTCAGTACGTACTAATCCTGGATGAATACTCTAACAAAAAAAAAATCAATTAAAACATTTAATGTTAAAAATAAAGAAAAATAAAAAAAAACTTACGGTAGTCTTGATCTTAGTTCCAAAATTGTTCAACTCCTGACGAATAATTTCATTTAGAGCAGAAACAGCAAACTTAGTCGGTGGATAAATATTAAAACTAGGTGTTCCCAGTCCCGAACAGATAACCTGTGAACCACAAACGCTGTTAATGTGCACCAAATGCCCATCGAAATTCCTCTTCTTCATGCTTCGAAATGCCGCTTGAGAGCAATAAATTAATCCCTTAACATTTGTATGCAAGACTTCATCGATAAGACTTGAATCCATTTCAAGAATGTTTCCTTCTCGAAGACATCCAGCATTATTGATTAAAATATCAGTTCCACCTAAGGTTTCTTCGATCCAATTGAAAGTTTCCTTGACTTCATTTTCATTTGTTATATCGCACTTCCGTGGGAAATATCTTTCCTGGCAATCTTCTGGTAGTTTTGAACGATTTTCCTCAATACGATCAATTCGACGAGCTAGTGCAACAACCCTTAGTCCAGCTTTAACTAATTTATTTGCACAAGATTCGCCAATACCACAACTAGCTCCAGTTACAACAGCCACACAATTATTCCAACGCTCCATGATTTTTCTTCAAGAACTAAATTTTATGCGATGTAATTATAGAAGACAAATGGATGTTCAGCATTAGACTTCAATCTGCAAACTAACTTTCGAGATTCGGGTTTGCATCTTGTCGAGGGCTTTTTCTTATTTTCAATTATTGTTGATATTAAAACAACGTCAGGGTCGGTTGTTGACATTTATTTTTTCCAGGTGGCAAAGTTATAAAAACTGCAGTCTTTTCGGTACTGCAGTTTATTGACTACAAAGACTAAATTTCTGAAGTCTTTTAACTTACAAAAGTACTTTAACTATAAAACTGCAGTCAGTACCTACTTTAATACTGACTGTAAATTTAACGAAAACAGTTAATTGACTGCAGTACTTTTTGATTGATTTTTGCCACACAACAGTACAAGAAACTTTCTAATAAAACACTAAAACCAGTCAAAAAATATTCCAGTCAATTAATTTTTCGTCAATTAACTGCTTTCATTAACTGTACAGTTATTATTGTAGTACTGACTGCTTACTGCTTATTTTGCAGTTAAAGTACTTTAATAGCAGTACTAACTTGCAATTAAAATTAAAGTCAATTAACTGCGACTGAAAACTGACTGCATTACCAATTGACTGCAGTCTTCTACAGTTTTGTCAGGCATACGTCATGATAAATAAAAACTTTTAGAAATGTAGTCTTTCATGTCGTGAAAGATAGAATTAAAGCTAAGAAATTCTGGACAAAATTAAAATTCCTTGATCAATAGTTTTACATCAAGCCACCTTGTTTTCATCAGTGGTACTAATTGTTGCTATAATTGAAAAAAAACTCCAGGTAACCTACTCTTACCAATTACTTTAACAGAAGCTCTGGAAACAGGCCTTATAATGCAAAAGAATCATGTGAAATAGAATGATTGTTTTAGAGTTGCATGCAAATGCTGAGCTTAGTTAAATTTTCTCCCCTCATTTCGTTTAAAAGACCTCTAGCCGGCCCTGAAATTGAGACTACCTATAATGCCCAACTGGTTTCTTTAATTGACTTTATCTCAGTCTGCGACTATTAAATAATGAAAAAGAATATGTGAGTGTTGGTTTATGTAATTGCCGCAGTTGCAAACTTATGATAGAAGATCAACGAAATGTAATTCAATACTTAATTTGACTGGCAGAAGATGAATGTCTTACGTAATAGTATCAAATATCTGTGGTATTTGACTCAATTTACTGCATACAATGACTCAATTTAATAATAAATGGTTTATGTTTATTTTTAGTTTTGATTGACTGAACGAGAACATAAATTATTTTAAAATTTGTTATTCCTAAGATCGTCAAAATTAGCGCCAAAAGGCTTTTTGAGCAATTATTTAAACATACTTTTTAGTGGTCAGACAATGTTAATTCCAAATAAACTTAATAGCCTGGGAGCCAGGCGTCATTAATTTAATTTTTGAAAGATTTTTGTAGGGATGAATTAATTTTTTTCATGTAGTATTTACGTTAGAAAAAATCCATGCCTTCAGGCAATATCTTATAGTTAATTTTCAAAGTTGAAAATTTCAGTTTTCTAAATATTTATGAAAAATAAAACTCTGAAACCTACAAAAAAAAACGTGTGTGTACGCACGCCAGAAGTTATACTTAGCTAAGTTTCATTAAAATCCGACAATAAACAAACAAGTAACACATTTTATAAGCGAACCATCTCGAATCCATTTGTGAGACAATGTATCGTTCTCCACTGGTGGCAGGTCGAGTCCGACGAACAAAGCAGACAATTTTGTTGAATTTTGATGAAACTTTTTTCAAGTTTGTGAAGCTTTTATAGCATGTACAGTTGTGTGATATATAAAATTAAAGGTAATTTGATCGTGATGCTCAACAAAAATGAAAGTTTACCCTTATGTCGGCTCACAGACTACAGAAAATTGTGAAAGTTAGTCCAAAAATGCATTTAGCCAATATCTGATGGCTGTGGAAATTTCAAGTCTAAAAATGTAAAAATAAAAAAGACAAAAATAAAATATAAAAAGTAAAACTTGGACTGAAAAATCTTGTTTCTACTATTATTCATTGAAAAAAATGTTTAAAAATCTAATTTCTTCGCACGTTTATACACAACACATAAGTTTAGAAGTTTTTTTGACAAAATATTTTTGACGTTATTCCCTGATTTTTAAAATCAATTAAGCCACCCACATAAACGTTCAAAAACGTATCTCTTTTTTTACTTGCTCTATAGGGCAAGTATTGGTTTCTTGTCAAAAAAAAAATTTCAGGTTTTAATCAAAACCAACATTACGATGATGGAGAAGTCCGAAAAACTGGGTTTTGTCATGCCGTCCGTCCGTCGGTCTGTGCGTCTGTGCGTCCACCTGTACACTTCTATACAGCCCAAACGCGTGGACGGATTTTCTTCAAATTTGGTACAGATAATTTTTTGATTCGCCCTCTAGTGTAACTACTTCACTTCCGAAAAAGACCGAGATACACCAAATTTAGGATAGGTGGTTAGTTAAATTACCTCTTTTAATTCTCCAATGATGAAAAAATAATTGATAACATTGCACCATTATGTATAAGAAAAATGTGACCTACACTACTTGCATTTTATAATCAAAGCCATCTGCGTAAGTTTCAATTTCTTCCTTTCCAAATAACTTTCCTTTTTACATGCACCTATCAAAAAATGTTGAATTGCTGTTCAATGGAATCCTTTAGCCTTTCGAATCCTTTCATAGAATTTCTTTAGAAAACCCGAATAATCAAAAGCAATACTTAAAGAATGTTTCTCGAAATAATGAAATATTGTTCAGAGAGGGAAAAAATTTAACAAAGAATACCAAAAAGCGACCTACTTGTGCTTCTATTTTTATCATATCATACCTATACTCCAAATTTGATTAAGAAAATTCTTTGTGAAAAGTGAAAACCACTTGGGGGTGAGATACCCTTACTAATAAATGTATTGGCAGCACATAGGCACATAGTTTTACTGCACCATAAAATCTCAAGTAATCATAAAAAACACACACAACATCTTCCATCTCGTATCGCATCGCAAGGCTTCAAAATTCAAATTGCGCCCATATTCGCAAACAAACAGGAGGCGGACTGGTGGATGATGGGTGAGAGCGTGCGGTTGCCTCGGTTGCAAGAGGTATTCTTCAAAACAGCTTTCAATTGTTAACCACAAAATTCAACTTGACAAAAGACTTCATCATCATTGTCCTGGTGGTCGACGACGATTCATTGAACAAACCCCAGGAATTTCCTAAAGTCATAATAAAAGTGATTTCCGTGCTGGTAGCAGTATAGGCACTGACATCATAAAGGCACCAAAACCACCATTCAGGGCGGGAGGGTCTAAAAGCCAATGTCTTTCTGTACCTAATCTAAATCCTGGGAGAGGTTAACTTTTTTTTTTATTATGCGGATGCTTTCAATAACCGAAAACGCCGAACAATGCCGAGATTAAATTCCTGAGGCATTATGTCAGGACGCCACGTTGGTTTTTCTATGGAACTTCTTGCAGATGGAGTACCTATACCTACGTTAGTTTAGTGAAATGATTTACTCTTTTGTTTGGAACAAGTATAGAGTAGTTTTGCCCTTTTGTTAGCGTTTAGGTCATCGCTGACAGAGAAAAATTGAAAGCCCGTCACTACTATTGATGAAAAGGACCGCTTTAATGGCTAAGACGATGACGGGCGGGCGGGCGTCAGGTGGGATAGACTATAATCAATGCGGAAGTATTAGGGTAATGTTCGCCAACATGTAACTTTCTGTCTTAAAAAAAAAGAACATACACTCAAAATAAGGAAGTTTTCACAGTTCTAAAACATACCAACCCAGCTCAGGAGCTATTGAAAGGTATTTTTTGAAAGTTTTCCAAACTTTAAAATGTGTTCCAAAAGAATGCTTCTTCAGTGTGTAGTGGAGAGGAAAACTTTTGTTCGTTTTTTCTTTTTTTATGTGGAAGAAAGAGAAAGATAGTTGAGGAAAAGAAGTATTTTTAAGGACTCTTTGCATTAAAATAGTGTTCGTGTGTACCTACTGTGTGTGTGTATTGCTAAACGAGGAACTTTTTCAAATGTGTAGAGATGAGGTAAGCTAAAAAATAGGGAAATAATAAGAGCAACAAACATTTTAAGGATGTTAACAAAACTTTCAGTGGTGCGTAATTCAGTTTATTTAACACTAGCCACATTTTATAAAAGTTGATGGAAAGTGTTTTTTTTTTTTAATGGATATATGTATTTGAAAAATAATAATAATAAGTTTTAACATTGTTTTAGAAAATAAAAAGGAAATTACTATCGTTTTAATTCCTGGAGACCTTAATGTTAACCACGAAAAAACAGTTCTATCAGCCAACGTACCATGATCTTTAGTAAATTTTATCGTTTGGCAAACGACTCAATGTCCATGTTTTACTAACGATACTTGTACTATAGTGCAAGTTTAGGATTCGTAAAAAAAAATTTAACTCGAAGACCAAAACTGACGGTACCTGCCATATGACGAAAATGAAAAAAACTTTTTTTTTCAAAAACCATTCTAACGATTTTGATTAAAAGCTTGATGTGTAAATGTCGTTGTTTTGAATTAAAAAAATATTTTTTCATAGACCAATAACGGTACCTACCTAAAACTACTAAATGGATTCCGATGACAATTTTTTCCCCAAGAAAGGTTCTAAGCAATTTTCAAATTATATCATCAAAATTTTCAGTACAATTTTTTTGGTTAATCTTTAAAAAAAGAGGCTGTAGCCTCCTGAGCCCCCGCCCCCCTCCCACTCATTACGCCACTGTCTCCCAATACCCCGCTGAACTTTTTTTTTTAATGTCAACTCAACTTAGAATAAAGTGTTTCCTGGCCGTATATCGATTGAGATCCACCTCGCTAGAGAATGCACTACTCGGTTGATTTCGTCGAATGCAAACATCCGTTCTGCTTACAAGTTCCGCGCATGCTATTTGTAGGACTTTTGTATTCTTATCAGCAACTCCACTTTTGTGTTGCTGCGAGCCCAAATAATGATAAAGAATGGTCTTGTCTTTCCAAGTACGTTCAGAGGATAAGCAGCAGTCACACTTCGCAAGTTTCACTGATACGCGCGCAATTCTATTCAGCTCTTCTATTCAGCAGTTCTATTTAGCAATTTCTATTTAGTTTCTGAAAAGAAAAATCTAAACTTAAATTGCATAAGCTTCCTTCTGTCAGCGGGCACCACGAGAAAGTAGTGCTGTGCAGGTGCACGCCACAAAATGTTCGTGAATAGACAAAATCGAAATAATGGTAAAATTTCATTAGATTTTCACTTGAATTTCATGCGTTTCGAGTGAAGATTGAAGAAAAGACGAAAAGGTAGGTCATTTCGGATGAGTATTTCCGCATTTCTTAGACGTCAGTAAATTTACTTGCTCATTCTCTACTATCAAAGACCACTGGGAGTTTTCGAACCATTTACGATTTGTACAAATATAACTGTCTAAAGGTCGACTACTCATAAAAGGATCAAGAAAAAACTCAAAACTTAATTCCTTGAATCAATTATTAAATGTTATAAGCTGATATCAGTTCTTCAGTTCAATTTTTTACTTCGTCTTAAATTATCATCAAAACAGAACCTAAAAACTCAATTTGATCTAATTGATTGACTAAGCGAAAACTATTTTTATTAATTAGTATTCATTTTTTTCTGCTGATATCAATTTTAATATTCATTGTTCGTCCAATCCATTTGTGTTTTAAGGTTCTAACATACATTTTCACCTCGATAACATAAATCATTTCACAATAAATTCTTCAATCAAACCCTGCTCCCAACCGACACGACGCGACGCGACGCACGATTGCAAAACTAATTAAAATTCATCAAATGAAACGAAAACACACTCACAACCCAAGTCCATTTCCAAAGTAAAGTCTGCGGTTCGGTTAGTTTGATGGTTTTTTCGAGGGGATGCAGCAGCATTTTCTGCTTTTACATCATGTCACCTGTGGTAGCGCCAAACTATCTAAAATGTAAGTATCAAAAACCTATATGGGGTCGTATTCAGCAGCACAAGTAATCAAGGATGAATGCAAAGGCACATCCCAAGAATCGTGCCTTGAATTTAAACTGAAATGCACTTAGTTTACGTTGTGTGATGCCATCATCCCACACGCATCGCAGAAAAACATTTACTTCCATTGAAGAGATTGAAGCTGTGAAGTACACTCTAAGTCATTACAAATGACCTTGCAAAACAAAAATCATAAGACTTTTCTAGGATCTGGCAGATAAAACTTTTAAAGGGCCTTAAAAAGGGAATTTTTGAAAAATTTAAGGTTAGCAGATGCCCGAGCTGTAAAAGGCTGCAGTCAATTCCTAATGCAGTCAATTCAATCGCAGTGAATTGACTTTAATGTTAACTGCAAGTAAGTACTGCTACTGAGTATTTTTACTGCAAAATTAAAATACTGCAACCAACATAGCAGTCAGTATTAAAATAGTAGAAAGTTTTTTTGTACTGCTCTTTTTTTGTATTCTTTGGACTTAGAGTTACTTTCAGAGGCTAAATTCCGACAAGAAAGTGTCATGGAAGTGTGGCAGTACGCCTGAATAAAATTTTAAACACAACAGTACAATAACTTTCTACTGACAACAGTCAAAAATACTGCAGTTAATTAACTTTTATTCAATTAACTGCTTTCATTAACTGTCAGTATTTTAGTACTAACTGCTGACTTTAGTTTTACAGTCAAAGTACTTTTGTAAGAAATTTACTCTGCAGTACCAAAAAGACTGCAGTTTTTACAAACACTGGTACTTACCTAAATCTTAGCGAAAAATTCCTTTTAAAGTCCAGCCTCAATCATGTGATGCAAAGTGTATGAAACAGTTAAGTAACCTGCAGTCATGCAGAAACAGCATCAGTAGATTTCTAGGAAAATAATAATTAATTGATCTAAATCCAAATCCTTGCAACTCATACACATTGGTTCCAATTAGGATTCCGGATTTCATATATGCTAGCGCACAGGTATCCCAATTCGCGTGGAATTGAACAAACAAACAGCTTACCTGTCATAAATAAACCAAAATAAAGTCCTTATCCTTGCTGTTATAGCTTCAATTGAATTCCACAATATTCCAGGTTATGATGTACTATGCAATGGCATAGGTACACATACCACTGCACCTGCACACACACACACACAAACACACATATATATTATACACGACATTTGCTATTGTCGGTGGAAGTTGGATTAGATTGCAGTAAAAGCTGTTGGCATAGTTTTCCTGAGGGTTAGTCGCGTTCAGGATGAGAGGACGTAGGTACTCACTCATATAATATGACTTAGAGGAATGTGAACTATGAAGGTATTGGTAGAGTAAGTTGAGGTAAAGAAGGTATTTGCATTCGCTGGAAGGCACAAAGTTTAACAGATTTAAAGGGAAGCAGAGCAGTTAAACTTTAGTTCTCATGCTTAACCAGGAGCCGGAGACAAGTCAAGTAAATTAAATTGGGTGGTTACTCATTTGTTAAAGTTAACGTTAAATTAATATTAATGTTTAAGGCAATTTTCTGGGAAAGAACGTCAGTGTTTATGTTCCCACCGCAATCGATTTAATAACTACGAGTATGTTTCATTTTTTTTTGGATATTATGCAGAAATGTGAATTCTGAAAAAACATTTTTGAGCATTCGAAGTGATAGGTGTCATCTTAAGGATTTTTTGGCCCAACCGTATTTCCAATGAAGAACTTTATAGAAGAACGGGTCAAGAATCCATTGACAGTACTATTCGCAGACGTAAGCGGCAGTGGATTGGCCATACGCTTCGAAAAGGCAACGATTGCATTGCTGGCCAAGCGATGCAATGGAACCCACTCACACAGGCAGGTAGAGGGTCGGGTCGGCCGAGAAGCACATGGCGCAGGACAGTCGAAAGTGAATCTGCACAGCTGGGGAAGAGTTGGAGTGAACTACGTTATATTTCCAGTAACCGTACACGATGGCGCGTAGGAGTAGTGGAGTCCCTATGCCCCTTAAGGGGATCACAACGGACTTTTTAAGGTCTGAGGACCTAAGTAAGTAAGTAAGAAGTGATAAGCTTGATGGGATGATAAATAGAAGATATTTTTGGTAAAAAGAAGATAATAAGTTTGTTGCAACGCGGAATGTCACCCTCTAAAACAAAGTACCCCGAAATTTTATATTGGCCTTGTTTTTAGCTGCATTTAAGGACGGGAGTACAGGGGGGGGAGGGGCTAAAATGTGAAGGTTTATTTACTAGCATTGAACGAAATACCTTGGATTATCCGACTCCTGTTCGCCCCTCCCCCCCCCCTTCCATTTTCACCGAGTACGATGGCGATATTGATTGGTCATCGATATTTTGAATGACCTCCCTGAATTATTGTATCAGAACCGGATGTGATAACATTTTCACAGAAATACAAAGGAGACCACTCTCCTCAACTGATATTCTGCACAAACGCCTGCTGATATAAATACCATTCTTTTGCAAAGAAAATTAAACCAAATCTTGTATAATCTCTGTGGTATATGTCATCCTCATCATACATACACAAATCTACATAAATATAAGTATAAGAGTAAATAAATAAATCATTCTATTCAAAATGACGCACATAAATTGGTCACAAAACCACAAAACGTAATAGACAAACAGATATTCTCTCCATCTGTCAAATTCAATTAATTATAATCCATCACGTTCACTCAGGCGAATGGATTCAATGTATCTATTTGGAGATATTCCCATGGAAGACCAACAGCAAAAATGTCCAACAAACTGGTCTTCGTCGTCGTCGTCGTCCTTCCAAAAACTATACATGGTTAACCCTTAAAAACAGACACAAGCCAAAAAAAAAAAAAAAAGAATAGAGAAGAAAATTCATAAACCATTTCAGCCAGAGGACCCAGGCAGCCAACTCTCAGCCCCCCCCCCCAGACTTTAGTTTCAAACATCCTTGAAACCAAAATGCTTCGTCAGCATCTGCATATGTGTCCTTAAGCAAATACCACCAGCTTATAGAAGTAACTCTATCGCAGAGTGACTTCCTAAATTGCCCCACTCACAACAGGCTCTCCCGACGACGATGCCGACGAGTCACACAAGAAGAGTGATACCGTAGAAAATCCTTAACATAAGCCATTTTGGATATTCCATCGAGGGTACAAGGGAAAGGAATGCCGAAGAAAGTGTACACGAGTTGTCCTGAAGATCTAAGAAAATGAATTGTAAAAGTTTGGCTTTAAGACCCAAACTCAAGTTGTTTGGGTTTTGGTGTCGTTTCGGGTACCTACTATGGTAGGTAAAAGAGTTTTTTTTGGAAAATGAATATGCATGAGCAGCGGGCACAAGGACAACCAAAACCATCAGGAAAAGACCATTAAGAGGACTAAGTGAATTGCTCATCATGGATTGCAATCGAGAGAATAGAGAAATGTTGTTATTCAAAATGCCAAAGATGTACAAACACATAGTTTTTGCAAAAAGAAGATAATATCAATCGTTTTAATATAAATGACGACGGAAGACAGAAATTTAAATGTCGAAAAGTATAATAAACTATAGAAATGTCTTGAGTTTGAATAAGTTGATAAATATGACAATTTAAATGCAGAAGTTATTGTGTATCTTTTTCGAAAGAATACCTTCTTCTGAGGAACTTTGGAAGAACACACAGAATTCTTTGATGCAACTCACTTGAAAACAGTTATTCATTGTTTCGCTTGCCTCATGTTTTTTGACAATATTTGTTGAATTCGAGTTTTCCTGAAACTACTGTGAACAAAGTAAGAAATGTTTCTGTAGAAATGTTGTATTAAAAACCAAGTAGTTCAAGGCACTTGGACAAGCATCGCCACTGACCCAAACAAAATATTAAAATATTTAAAATTAGTTTACTGCTGAAAATTATTGACAACATCGATAGAGTCTATTGAAAATAGTCGAATATTTTTGAGAGAATGGTCAAACTGGTAATTTTCCAATGTTTTCGGTATAACTCGAAAACTAAGCCGAATTTGATAATTTAAACCAATAAAAATTTGGCAGGAAATTAGAGTTTCTATCAAAATGATTAATTGAAATCAAAATGACAAAAACTAACCTAAAAAAGTATTGAAAACTCACGATTTTTAATTTTTTTTTACCAAATTGCGGAGAATTCAATTCTAGAAAATAATAAAGGTTAGATTTGCATTAATGAAAAGCAGAGATTTTAACTTTTAATATGGCGTACAAATAAAAATTTCTGATATACTAATTGGCAGAAGAAAATTCAGTCAAACTTAACCATTTTTTTAAATTTTTTTGTAATTTTTACTCGTAAGTCTATGTTTTACTTGCAATGTAGTTATTAGTACAATGCGGTAGTATTTTCATTCTTAAAATAAATTGAAGTCGAAATATTGACCAAATCTAACATTAAAATAACAGAAGGTACATCAGTTTTGTCCGGCCCTTTGCATCCAGGCCTACAAATTGAGCGACTAGGTTGATTGACATTAAACTTCATCTTAAGGAGTTTTTGGATACACTTTACAAGTATTATAGGACAAAAAATTACGGTAGGTGCAGTACAATATCACTTTGTGATAACTTTTGTGGTAAAAAATGAAAACCTAGTTTTTTGAAGTGTTCTCTAAAAATATTTGTTTGTGTGAGAAAAGGGGATCTATCTACCTCCATTTCGGTGCTCACGTATGTGGGTCGGAGTCCCCAAGTTACTAAATATAGGATATACTGAACATATACAGATATTACTGAAATTTTTGCAAATAGTGCAATCACCATATTTCTGCCGTTTGATTTCTAACCTGTTACGTTGTTTTCCTCGGCTGCGTACACCATCCAAGTTTTATGTGTCGGACTGGTGTGCATTGATTTTCATACACTCCATGTGTCCCAACTATCTCAGGTATTGTATTTCAAACTACTTCTCCACCAGGTCAATGACGTCACTGTAGGTACATTCCAAATTGTTCATCGTTGAATTTTCTTCTTCATACTCCCTCGATGCACAGAGGAGGAAAAATCACTCGAAAAATCTTTCTCCCAAAGCAACCAAGCAAATTTTTATTCGAATCTTTTGAAGCCCATGCTTCCGGACGACAGGACTGGGATGATAAAGATCTTGTATAGAGTTACCTTGGTACTATGAGAGAGGGATTTACCACTTACATAGCTTCTCAGCCCGAAGAAACAGCGGTTGGCAAGAGTAATTCTTCATTTGATTTCTGAATTGATGTCGTTGTTTGAGTTTATAGTGGATACCAGTTAGACAAAGTTCTTGACTACTTCGAAGTTATAACTATCCGTCATGACGTTTTGATGGAAAACAATTTACAAATTCCTTTGGTAGAATTTTCTCACATTCCCTGTGCCAGCCGGTACTACCCTCAATGGACTCAGGCACCCCTCTCTTGCTTCATCTTATTCTTCCTGAGAAGTCAGCGTTCCTATCTTCTATTTTGACGAAGAACTTTTGGACTGCTATCTCAAACCAGGTTTTTATCATTTTGATCCCTCCAATACTGGAGTTGAGAACTTCTTTTACCAATATTCGGTGCTTTTATTCAAGACATTCCGCACTAGTCCGTCGTATTTCGCATTTTTTGCATACTTTTTCCGCAAATTTTCACGCATTTTTCGTGACTTTCTTTGCTTTTTTCCGCGTAACCGGTTTTCCCTAATAGTTACACTCTTTTCATGACATCCCTTGTTTTTCTCCGATGTATTCCGCGATCTTTATCCAGTATTCCGCGCTTTTTCCCACTATATTCAGCGCTTTTTACTACGGTATTCGGGGGTATTTCACATATTTTTCCGCGACTTTTCTCATTTTTTCTACCACTTTGCACGCTTTTTCCCCTGAAACATTCATTGTTTTGAGAAGTATTTTAAGCTTTTCCCCGCGGTAGCCAGCGGTTATTTTTATGACCTCCCGTGCGGTATTTTGCCATCTCGCATCGGTATTCAACTGAATCGAATTCAAATGAAATATTATCGAAAACCGGGAAAAAAATGCTGATACATCATAGTACACTCAACTGGATCAGTTCTCACAGGATAATACACACAACGCCATCTGCTGGCATTACCCGAGCCAGCATTCCATGTTCTGTTTCTGTCATGTATCAGAGATGGCATTGTATAGGGCTTTAATTTTTTTTGTAATTTTCTTCTTCTTTTTTTTTCAATGCATGAAAACTTCTCGAGGCTATGATTATCGAAGTTTTAATAGTTATTTTACTATTCGGAAGAGGGACAAATCCAGCAAAGCAGATATCATTCAAATCGGCCCAGCAGTTCTTGAGTCATAAATGATATAACTAACCCGACTTTGTTTTATATATTTAAGAAGAAGAGATACGAAATATTTTGATTTCTCTTTTCAAAAATTCATTTAATATGCATAGTTTGTGTATAAATTTAAAAATTATAAAGATACTCTTGTTCTTGTTATTATCAAATAACTTCGTGTAGTGAAAAGCACACATACATAACTTCCACATCACCATTTGCATTGATCAACAAAAGAACATAGCAAAACAATGCAGTAGAATTTTAGTATAAGCGCATGTAGGTGTGCATGTGTTTGTGTATGTTTTCCTGCTCACATTATATATGCGAATGAAAGACAGCACCATCTGTATTGAAAACAGAGAAGCTACAAAACATTTGACTCAAACATAGACGAATATATGTGCTGTGCAGTGCATATTGTTGTTATCTTCTATTTTATAAGTTTTTTGCATATCCTTACAAGGAAACACCTTCAAGTTAACTCTATTCTCTATACTAGGTATTTTCCTTCATCAGTTTTCATGCATGAAGAAGTAGATTTTCCATTTTCTTTGTACTTCCGTACACCCATCAGGCATCTGAGAATCTACACAAACATCACACAGTAACGCGATGGCAAACAAAAGAAATGAAGACTCTGAGAGTAGGTTACCTCCTTTCAACTCAATACCTACTCCTTACTCCCACATATTTACGTTCCTTTCACAGGTTAAAATGAAAACTAAGTTAAAATAATCGATGCCTGACTGACAGATTCGACACTTACAAGACAGAATGATAGTATAGTTGTTGTCAGCCCTCTGCATCTGATGGGATATTTGATTTTTGCTTTAAATTGCAATCTACTGTATAGTTTAACAAAATGAATACAAGAACACGCACAACGGTAAAACTGCACAACGGAACCGGAACCGGAACAACAAGGTTGAAATCAAACCGAAAAAGTGCATGCTCTACATCAGAATAACATTATATTGTGTATGAAGAAGAATTGAGATGTTTTGAATGCCAGCAGATTCTGAGATTTTCTATAGAATAAGGGAGCATTTTCTTTCAGATTGATTGTCATGTTATAAACTTAAAAATTAATATCATTTATGCATTTAATTGTTTATTTTCTCAAAGGAATAAGAAGATAAAGACATGGATGTTAATTCCATTAAGATAAGAAATAGTTTGTCGTTTCGATGTTCCCTTTAATACTTTTGCAATAAATACCTAGAAGATAAAATTCTGGAATAATTTAGAATAGTCATAGAACAGCAAGATGGATGGAAGAGTTTTTAGATTTTTACCTTTTTGCACTTACTCGGAAGTAATTTGAGGCTTTCTTCATATATTTCCACTTTTTTCTTCTATTGTCGTTTCTTTAAAGAGAGTTAGTCATTGGTTTCAGAAATGTAAACAAACATACTCCTAATATATCGATATCATAACATGCAATGAACAGACGTATCAATACGACCGAATTCATACTCAAAAAACGCGCTTGGTTCCGGAACACTCAAGTCGCTCCTTTTGGGGTACGGAGTAGACCAATGTATTAGTCCACCTTACACTCTTCAGCAGAATGGTGTCACAGAAAGAGAAGTATGAGAGTTCCCAGTAAGTTGCCAAAGTGTCTGATAGCTGAAGCATGAAATACCTATGGTAGCATATGCTTTGAACCACATTAGACCGACAATAAATGAAGACAAGGTTCCATATGAATTATGGCATGCGAAACAATTGGGAATTCTCAACCATGTACACGCATTTTTGGTACAGGATGTAATGTTAACATACCCAAAGAACTTCGCAAGAAGTTTGATGAAAAAGCTGTGTATGGAAGAAGGGTTGGATATTTAAATGAGAAAGATGGTTATCGAGTATGGATTCCGATACTGAAGAAAATTGTGTGCAGTCATAACGTGGTTTTCAAGCCAGGAGTATTTGACAATGCAAATCTTGAAGACGAATTAGTCGAAGAAAAGAATATTGGAAATAAAGAATTGCTGAAAGAATAAAGAAAGAGTAGAGTTTTCGTTGATTAATGAAGAAGAAACCGATGAAAGAAGATCAAAGGTTGATTCTGACTGTCAGATCGAAGAAAATGAAGCTGGTGCTGAAGAGGTTTTTGATGTTGAGCTGATTCTAAAGAAACCATTGAACATGAAGATTCCATCAACACAAGGCAAAGAAAAAAGCCAAGCTGGATGACAGGAGGCGAGTTTCTGATGTTTGAGAAGAAGATGAGCCGAACCAAAAACCAAATTCTTACTCTGAAGCTTTAAAGTCAGCAAATAAGGTAGAATAACTTTCAGCAATGAAAGTAGAATTATCATCTCTGGAAGATAATCGAAATTTAGAACTTGTAAGAAGACAAGAAAACGTGAAGGTTGTCCTAAATCGATGGGTCATCCGAGTTACAAATTCACAAAGTGAGAAGCCACGATACAAAGCTTGCCTTGTTGCGAAAGGGTATATTAAAAAATGTGTTGACTATAATGAAAAGTTTAGTCGTTCAAAGTACGGATGCTCTTAGCCATAGCTGCAAGAAATAAACTAAAAAGACAACAATTTGATGTTAAAACAGCATTTTTATACGGTACTCTTGAGGAGGAAGTATATTTAGAGCAATCCGAAGGTTTTCAAGATATTAACGTTTCCAAAGCTTCGTGGAAAAGACGAAATTATCACAAAGAAAGGAAGAACATTTCTTTATGTAGCAATTTAGCAATTTACGTAGACAATGGACTGATTCTGGGCAATAACGAAGAACAAATTCAAAATTGTATGCATGAACTCAAAAATGAATTAAAAATAACAATTGGATTCTTGACAATTTTCTTGGCATGAAGATTCAAATTGTAAATAATGATTCAATCCACTTCAGTAAAGAAAACTATGCAAAACAGCAACAAGTCCTGATATTGTCATTGCAGTTTGTTCTACAGCAAGAAAAATGGAAAATCTTACAAAAGATGACTGGAATAGTGTTAATGGCATTTTTCGTTATCTCCGTGGGACTAGTAAGTCAGTCGTTAGACACCAAGTGCAAAATAAACAAGAATTGGAAACATATAGTAATGCTAACGATGGGGGTGATCTAAAACAGACGGTTAACTACTGGAGTTATTTCAATGTTTGCTGGTGAGGCTGTGTCATGAACAAGTCAAGTTCAACGGTCCGTAGCCTTATCAACAACTGAAGCTAAGATTATAGCAGCCAGTGAAGGTGCTAAGTATGCAATGTGGCTCAAAAATCTTGTGCAACAGCATCTGAGACAAAAAGAAGAGATATCGATAGCCCAAGCGCCCTCCGTTAAACTTCGGAAGAATCCGGAATTTCATTTCTATGTACGAGAACGTTTTCTTCAAGGTGACATAGAGACAAATGACATGATGAGCTGCGTTCAGTGTTGTGAGTTAGCGACTTGGAAATGTGTTTAGTAGCGCTTAAAAATATCCTGGTAACACGATAACATTTCTCTAATCAAGCTTTGATCTGTTAACACTTAAAGTTTAGAATTAAGATTTTAATTAGAAATCTTAAAAAAACAAAATTCTACTCAAAATCATATGTATACATTCTTACAAGTTGTTACTCCATCCATTAAACAAAGCCAATAGAATTTAAATTGGAAAAGACTTAAACACTGTATGCACTGTGCATTTCAACTAATTCTCACCATCTCCTACTAAAGCTCTGTATACGAGTAAGTCTAATGATTGAAATCGTTATGTTTAAACAGTTAAAGCGGGCCAGCAAGTGCAAGGATGTTTGCGGATTGTGAATACATATATGCATATGCAAGGATATGGATTTGCTGAAACTGAATCAATCATTACGAAGGCAAAAGGTATTGATTCATGGTAAACATTTAAACAATTACCGGAAGAGTGTACATGAAGAAGAGAATCCCATGGAGGATATACATATAAATTGAAGGAAACACATCCAGCGATCTATTATCGTCATCGACATCATCATCATCATCATCATCATCATCATAATCAACATCATCGTTAAAAGGGGATCAAAATCAAATGCAATTGAGAGTGCTCCTTGCATACAAAAGAGGAATAATTTTATTAGTTTTTGGATTGAACGTTTTCAAGACTTAATTTAATCTTTAAAATAGTTCCTCATGCCTTTTAAGGTTTTAAGTGTTTTTTTTTTCTCTCTAAAGAAATAAATACTACTTGTTCGTTGTTGGAAGAAAATCACTGCAAGGAATCAAATTTGATAGAAAGATGTTTACTCGGTTTTCTTTAAATTTATTTTATTGAAATAAAAGGAATGGGTAACAAGCACTCTGGATAAAAATTTCAGTCTTCCAGACAAGCAAGTTAATTGGAAATGCAAAGTGAAGAACTTGAAGTAGAAGTTTAATTGGATAGCATAGAATTGTAATTTATTGCTAATAATTCTGAAACTTAAGAAGACAATATTCTGCTATGATTTTCAAAAACATTCTTTATAATAAATGTACAAGTTTATACAAGAAAAAAGAATATTTTCAGTAAAAAAAATTCACTTTGTTCTAAGAAAATATAAATTGAATGTTTTATAATGAAATTTTTGGAGCGCTTGTCATTTTTTCTTTAGGCAAACAGGTTTGTTTACGGTCGATATAAAAAAATATGATTTAGACATAGTTTTATGCCAACATCACCTTCCTTACACAAAAATCGTTTTCAAAAATTGGTTTTAGATAAAATGCAAGATTGGATGGCACGAACGTGTTCTTGTGGTTAAAGTTTCTGTGGACGTTAAGATCTCTTACATACATTTTTTTTTTAAATAAATAAATCAACAAAAAAAAATTGTAAGAAAAATACAAAAAAAAATAAAATTCATTACTAAAATAACTCAAATAAAGTCGTGAGAGCCATAGTCGCCTAACTGATTTTGTCACTTTTTTACTTGCTCTTTAGGGCAAGTATTGGTTTCGTGTCAAAAAAAAAAAAATCTGAGGTTTTAATCAAAACCAACATTACGATGATGGAGAAGTCCGAAAAAGTGGTTTTCGTCATGCCGTCAGTCGGTCTGTGCTTCTGTGCGTCTGTGCGTTTGTACGTCTCGTACACTTCTCCACTGCCCAAACGCGTGGACAAATTTTCTTCAAATTTGGTACAGATGAAAGTTAGTTTTTTTTGTTTTTCAATATCTCATCTAGAACGAGTACCTTCCATACAACATATTTGAGTTATTCGAATTTTATCGAAAACGGCTGTATCTATTTTGATTAAACTTTTTGACATGATTTCTTCAATAACAATAAATTTTTAGAATTTTTTTCAAAAAAATCTATCGAGCAGTTTTCTTAAAAAAATATTTTTGTATTAAAAAATTTTCAAACGATTTAAAAAAAAATTTAGTATGCCATTTTGCAGATGGCTAATATTTATCAACATCCAAAAATAAAATTTTGAAAAAACACAAATCATTGTCCCAATATGAAAAAAATTATTTAAAAAAAAAAAAATCCAAAAAGTGTTCACGTTTTCAAAATAAAATGCACGACTGGGTCGCACGTACTTGCTCGTGAAGATAAAGTTACTATTTATGCTATAAGCCCTTTTAATTAAAAAATTGTAAATGCAGTTTTAGAAAAAAACAATTAAAAAAGCATAAAATTCGGGTTTCAAATGATTAAAACAGCTTCTTAAATGAACTTTACCTCAAAACAAAGTACGCAATTTGATTTCTTCTATAATGATACATTTTTTTTTAGAAAAAAAAAATTGAAAATCGTTAGAGCCGCTTTGTAAAAAAAACTATTTTTTCTATATAAAATTTTGCAAGGACTTTTATAAAAAAAAAATTGGTACGCCATTTTTAAGATATTATTTATCAACATCTAAAAACTAAATTTTGAAAAAAAAAATTGAATAGTTTTCGAAAAATTGATTTTTGAAAAAAAAATTGAAAGATTTTTTAAAAACCAAAAATTAAGTTTTTTGAAAATTTTGATATCAAATAGTTTTTAAATTGTTAAGGAGCTTCCGCATTAGAAAAATTCATCAACATTGGTTAATTCGTTTAAGAGGAAGTTAAAAATGAAAGAAACAGTTCTATGGCAGTTACCGTTAGTAGAATTCTTACCAACATTACATTCATTTCAAAAGTATGACTCTACTCGTACATACTAACAAAAGTAGGCACAAAAATTTAATCAAAATCGTTAGAGCCGTTTTTGAAAAAAGTTAACTTTTCCTTAATGGTTATATGACAGGTATCGTTAGTTTTGGTCCTAAGAACAAAATTTCAATTTTCCCTCTAGGGAATCACCAAAGACCCTTAACAACTAAGTTTCAAGGTTTATGTAGGTTGTAGCTCGAGGCATATACAGACAAACAGACAGAACTGCGAGACCCACTTTTTTCGCATTCTCTATCATCGTAATGACATGTTTGATTGTTATCTCGAGTTCGATTTTTTTTTACGAATCCTAAACTTGCCCTATAGTACCTTAATCGCAAGTAAAAACTGCATATACCTGTCAAACTTCAATCCATCCATTTAATCAGTAGTCAGTAGAAAAAAAAAAAATAGAAAAAAATTTGTATCTTACAAAGAAAAGTGTCACTCCACGAAATATTTTTTGATAAAAGAATTGTTTCTGCACCCACATGAACATTGAATATTCCTACAAAAAATAATAATATGGACTTGGAATACCAAAGAGTATTAACAAAAAAAAAAAAATACAAAAACACCATGAACCTTGGCAATGTCTGAGTTCATCGTATAAATCTAAATTTACATTCCAGTAATCATGAAGTGTGATAATTTTTTGGTAAATCGTTGCCCCACAGACCTTATGTCTTTTTTTTAAGGAATCTCCTGAATAACCTTTAAAAAGAATGCTCCCTAAATTTGGTGGCCTTTTTTGTGGGTAGACATCTGAATATATATTCTGGCACAACAGAGTGACCGTTAATTAATCATTAACTTCTGTTGTTGTTTCTGATTAATTCTCTTGATTTGACCCGAGTAAAGGTCAATCTTTCATGTGTTTATTCATTTTGGTATCTTACCGGTTATTCTTTTTATAGTTCTCTTTTATGTGAAATTAATTAATTAGCTTTGATTTAAGTTAGACAAAAAATTATGAAATGTATTTTTTTTTATACTAACACAGACTTTCGATTATTTTTAATCAATGAACGATGCTTTTTTTAATTGCTGAATAGTTGAAACATTCTTGAGGGGAAGAACACACATGGGGGCATATGCATAAGACTGAAGTAAATACTATCATTAAAATCTACTAGTAAAAGTTGAAGCTTATAGTATTTAGTATGCATAAAAATAAGTTTGTTTAGTTAGTAAAAACTGGTACTAAAGACTGAATTCATCCAAGTAAATACTCCATTTTAATTCTTCTTAATGTTTTGCAGCATAGTGTACAGTTCTGCAAAAAGTACTCTAATGGTTGCCCGTCAGGGTTACCTCTGAAATTTTCAAAAAGTTTCCAAAAAAGTGTCCGAGAGGAATGAAAGTGCCCCATACTAATTTTAATTAAGACCCAACCATATTTAATTGAACTTTTGTAAAGGGTTTTCCAATAAGGACTTGACAACTTTCTTTTTTTTTTTTTTTTGTTTTCTCTCTTCAATAGTAAGGTGTACTGTGTGGCTTGTGGCACCATCCAGTTTAAACCACATGTCGTCCAAGACCATATCTTCCAATTCGGGACAAAAATAGCCTGAGCGATACCCAATTCCTGAGAACGCCGTGGAATTGACTGATTTGAACCTTAGCTTCGGACACCTAAACAGCAGCGATATTTTCGACCAACCCGTTGTCTCACTGACACGGCAACATCACACAACGGATATGTAGACTCAAATTTGTGCACTTAACTTGTAATTTGCCTGTCTACTAGGGCAAGAATTACGACCGAAAATTGGCTCTTAAAGTTGAGGTCACTGACTCCGGATTTCGGTAGAAATTTTTTATAACTTGCAGACGTTGCTCAACCGTGTACTTTGTCATGATGAAAATGTCGAGTTTACGGAATAAATTGACAATGACAGTTAGATAATTTTTGAAAGGGTTCATTTACAAATTAAGTCCAAAGTTGTCAAGTTCCCATTTGAAAACCCTAAAAAAAGTTTCAACTTTTAACTTGTTAGTCAGCTTTATTTTTATTTGAGTACCTAAGTTTGAAAAAAAAATAGCCTTTTAGCTTACGCACTGATGCGACAAAAATGAAGGTTTAACTTCCAAATTATTTTCCCAGGACGTTCTTCGCTTTTTATAAACTTTTTCAGATCGATTATTGCAAATAGCTGCCATATTTACTATCGTAAAAAATGCTGCAAACCGACTGCTTAGAGAGTAAATTTGGGACTGTTGAAGTTGATGTTGGCATTTAACATAAGAAATTTTGTACTAGTGTTTAAGTTGATATTAAGAAACTTGATGAATTTGGAGTAAATACTAAATACGAGTAATGCATCAGTTGGAATGCATTAAATCCAATAAAAACACTATTTTTTCAGTCAAAAATGACTAAACTTTACAAAATTAAGATCTAAAATACATATACAATTGTTTCTAAAGTTTTTTTTTTTATCTTGAAAAAGGCGGGCTCCATTTCTAAAAAAGAAAAACAAGTGTCTCCCCTTCTCTAAAACATTTTTGACATCGCTAAGATCTTGACCTCCCGTGCATCGTCATCCTGTAGAAACCGAAGAACTTGTATGATTTACTCTTAATAACATAAGAAATATTTTTTTTAACATAAGATAAAAATCTAAGGCCTCGATGAAAAAGCCTTTCCAGTTAAAATGGTCCCACCTGTCAATTATTACGCTGAGTGAGCTGGAGGTCAATCTCTAGTTGATCGTTCTACTTTAGAAGAAGTCTTTCTTGACACAATGTTTCATTCGTGGTCCTATCGAGCTCAGCCGTTGAAATTTTGACTTCTAGAGGTCTTCACTGTTGCAACAGTGCGTTGACGGAGGTGATTCTATGGAGGAAGAGTTTGAAAATGCATCTAAGACTAGATCTTGATTTAAGCTTGGCTCAAACATGGCTGGTTGTAAGTCATGAATTGATATAGCTACTTATCAACTTGGTGTGACCACAAAATTTTGTCTGCGATAACATCATCCTGTGACCACTTTATTAGAGGGTTCGAAATGCGTTTATCTTTTGTGAACAGGCTACCAGTGGGCCTACATTACAAGTGAAATTGCTCAATTTGTTGTGGAAAATTGTGAATTTTCACTTTTAATGCAAGAATTTGTAGTCTCGTGCTGAAGGCCCCAGGTGGCGAAGTAATCATGCTTAGCATTATTGGTTGTGACCAGGACTTTACAAAAACTCGTCATTATAGTACCTTTCATACGGCCAATTTAATTTTCATAGGTATTTCAGATTGTTGACAGAAGGTTTCAGGTGGTAAGAAAACCAGCAAATAATGATGAGGTTACTTTCTGTAGACATGCTCTTCGTTGAACATATTTTTCATATGAGAAACTTCCGTTTTTTTTTTTTCAAATAGTTGAGAATTTCCTAAGATGTTACTCAAAACTTTATTAAAAAATGACCTGCTAATGATCTCTTGATAATTTAGATGTCTTCTTCCATGTTTTGGAAATGGCCTCGATATCCACATCTATTTTAACAACGCCTTGGTAACAAAAATACGGTGATTCGAGTTAATGTTGACTCCTCGGAGGGTTCGAATATCCATAATAATTTGTTCACCAATATACTGTCTTGACTTTAAAGGCAATGATGTAAGTTCTCCAAAAACAACTTTTATCCTCCGATTGACATTTACGAGTAAATATCAATAAATAACGAAAAAAAACAACAATCATCAGAAGACCACCTTTATGTTCTCACTCAGATAGGCTCAAAATATTTATTGACAAAAACCACGATATGGTATTTCTCATTTCCATGTTCCTGAATTAACTTACCTTTTTATCTTCTCTTCATATGCTCTCTACCGATATCGTATTTACTTTTTTTTTTACATGACTGATGCTAGGATTTTCAAAAGCCTTTGATATGCAAAGCAACGTTATCATCAAACCGTTTTTTTTTTTTTTATTATTAAACGACGACGATTGCAGCAATACTAGCGGAAAAAATTACAATATCTCTTGGTTTCATTCGTTCTCATTTTGTTTTTTTTTTCATTTCATTCCCATATTTGTTCCCATTACACTCAAATGAAAAAGGTCCTCTGAAATCAGGAAGTCAGAGATATTATATTTGCTGGACTGCGCTGCGCTGGTTGGCACTCCTTTGGCTATACATTCATTGAGATCGAGAGATCGACTATACTTAATCAATGCCCGTTCAAGTTCACCTGCTGCAGCATCCAGGAGCATACAGAGAGTTGCCTTTTTAACAACTTTCCTCTGCCACAGGTGAACGATGACGATGGCGTTTAATAATGAAATATGAATTTAAATTGGCGCCACTTGACTCCTCTTTCCCCATGAATTTTCTTCTTTGCTTTCCAACTGAATATACACATTCATTCACTCTTGCCTTAGTCCTTATTTCTACCAATGATGACGACGCAACGGAAGCCTTCTCATACTTTATCAAAGGATATCGTATTGATTTTCATATTTTCATATTTTTTTTTTTTTTTTTTTTTTTCTTTTGGATCGGAATATATAATTTCATTATTGCATTTCATGCAAACTCATTCGTATCGACACACATTGATATCGGTCCGTTTGTGAAAATGGAAAATTAAAAAAAAAAGAGAAAAATTAATAAATATATGAATTGTTGCTTTTATTTAATATTTATTGATGGTGCAGAAAAAATAAAATCATAGTGGAAGCATTTTAAACAATGATGGTTTCAATTTAAAAGCAATTTGTTTATTGAAATGAGTCGTCTAGGTGCATACACTTTGTCCTGCGGGAACTATAATTGAATAGGCACTAGATAGTCCAGTTCAAAATATGAATATTTTTGTTACCAATTATTACCGAAGTGTATAGGATTCCTCGTTTCGGAATTGTGCTTATTTTTTTGGGGAAACCAAGAAGTTCTGGCTATAAATTTGTTGAAAAGCACCAATATTTTGTTGATTATTCTGCAACCACTACGTGTGCTCTTTAAATATGTAAATGCTTAGCAAATTATATTTGTCTAAGATATGACAGCTCATCTGCAAGAGTATGTTTATAAATTCATATAAGTTGAATAAGGATTTGTGGCCAGAATTAGATGGAAAGAACTTACAAGGCAATCAAATTGAAGAACTAACATTGTGCAAATAAAAATGCTTTTTGATTGTTACAAACCATCTAGTTCTGCAAAAAAAAAAAATACAGGATTACTGCTATCGAATGCATCCTGAAATATAACACATCAAAGCTGCAGTCAATTGGTAATGCAGTCAATTCAGGTGCAGTTAATTTGCATTAATTTAAGTTAGTACTGCTGAGTACTTTAACTGCAAAATAAAACAGTTAGCAGTCAGTACTAAAATACTAACTGTATACAGTACAGTTAATTAAAGCAGTTAATTGACTTAAAATTAACTACTTGCAGTACTTTTTGACCGGTTTTAGTCTTCTAGTTAGTCAATATTTTTGTTACCAATTATTACCAAACTGTATAGGATTCCTCGTTTCGGAATTGTGCTTATTAATTTGTTGAAAAGCACCAATATTTTTTTTTGATTATTCTGCAACCACTACCTGTGCTCTTTAAATATGTAAATGCTTAGCAAATTATATTTGTCTAAGATATGACAGCTCATCTGCAAGAGTATGTTTATAAATTCATATAAGTTGAATAAGGATTTGTGGCCAGAATTAGATGGAAAGAACTTACAAGGCAATCAAATTGAAGAACTAAAATTGTGCAGATAAATATGCTTTTTGATTGTTACAAACCATTAAGTTCTGCAAAAAAAAACAGGATTACTGCTATTGAATGCAACCTGAAACATAACACATCAAAGCTGCAGTCAATTGGTAATGCAGTCAATTCAGGTGCAGTTAATTTGCATTAATTTAAGTTAGTACTGCTGAGTACTTTAACTGCAAAATAAAACAGTTAGCAGTCAGTACTTAAATACTGACTGTACAGTACAGTTAATTAAAGCAGTTAATTGACTTAAAATTAACTACTTGCAGTACTTTTTGACCGGTTTTTGTCTTCTAGTTAGTCAATATTTTTGTGTACTGTTCTTTTTTTGTATTTTTTTAACTTAAAAATACTTTCAGAGCTCTATGTTCCTACAAGAAAGTTTGATGGAAATGTGGCAGTACGCCTGACTTAAATTTAAAACACAACAGTACAAAATCTTTCTACTGACTTCTAAAAAGTATTGCAGTTAATTATCTTTAAGTTAATTAGATTTTTTCATTAAGCATTGTTCAGTCAGTATTTAAGTAGGTACTGACTGCTGACTGTTAGTTTTGCAGTCAAAGTACTTTTGTAAGTTAAAATACTTAAGAAATTTAGCCAAAAAAAATTACACTTTTTAAACTCTAAAACATATACATAATTTTTGGGAAGACCTTCACCTGTATGACTAATTGCTTGTTTTATTTCAAAGTAGTGAAAGTTAGTTCCCACTAATGAAATACAATTTCATCCAAAATATATTTCAATGGACTCATCTGATCCTGTATTTTAAACAAAACAAAATTTACTCTGAAGATTCGTGGTTAATACAGAAACGGGACTAAATAAAAACAATACGTTTTCTACCGAAATGTTTGGTTGAAACTCTTTTTTTTCGACTGTAAGAATTTGACAAAATATCAATTTCTTTGAACATTTCTTGAGACGCTCTATTCACAAAGCTGGTGAATACGTTTTGACAAAACCATTTTTTTATATTTTGCTTAGCTTGAGTAGTAAGTATATTTAAGTCTCAAAATTCAATGTCTATACTTTATCCAACCAAAATTGTCAGTACACTTCTCATGGGAAAATATATTCTTACAAAAAATTCCTAAAACACCGACTGAAAAAGAGTACGCAACCACTGACTCCAATTGTTGCAATACAGAAACCCTGTTATCTTCTTGAAATTTCAATGCAGTCAAAGTGAAATCAAATCAAATAATCTATGTACAGTACTGACAATTTTAGTTGGACAGAGTATAGCAGCTGCCATCAAGAGTCTTCAAGATGTACTGGCTATTGGTCCTCAAAATTAAAATTTAAGCTCTTTTTTAAATGGTCAGTTGTAGTGCTTAGTGAAATACAATCAAATAATTAAATAGGTACAATTCTTCGATATCTGGCTTTGTTTTTGAGACATAATAAACAGAAGTTGATACATAAAACCCTTTAATTTGCATACAAAATTTAAAAGAACAGAATTTGCTAAAATTAATTTTTCCTGTTTTTTTATTCCTTCATTCATTTACAGTCGAGTATTTTTATTTGGTATGTCCATTTTTACTTGCTCTATAGGGCAAGTATTGGTTTCGTGTCAAAAAAAAATCTGAGGTTTTAATCAAAACCAACATTACGATGATGGAGAAGTCCGAAAAAGTGGTTTTCGTCATGCCGTCAGTCGGTCTGTGCTTCTGTGCGTCTGTGCGTCTGTACGTCTCGTACACTTCTCCACTGCCCAAACGCGTGAACGGATTTTGTTCAAATTTGGTACAGATGATTTTTACGTAATTTCGTAATCTGATCTAGAACGAGTACCTCCCATACAACATTTTTGAGTTATTCGAATTTTATCAAAAACGGCTCTAACGATTTTGATTAAACTTTTTGATATGATTTCTTCAATAACGATAAATTTTTATATTTTTTTTCAAAAAAATCTATCGAGTCGTTTTTTTTTTTTTAAATATTTTTTAAATAAAAAAATTTCAGACGATTAAACGATTGATTAAAATTTTTGTCTCTTACTTTTGAAATGTTTGTAAAAATCCTACTAACGGTACCTCCCATAGAACGGTTTTTTTAATCCATTTTTGACTTTCACTTAAACTAGTGAACCAATTTTGATTAATTTTCTTATACAACTTTAAAATTATTTGAATACAAAATTTAAAAAAAAAATCAATTTAGGATTATTAAAAAAACATTAAAAAAATTTTATTTTGAAAAATCAATATTTTGAAAACGGGTCACTGTATTTTAAGAAATTTTGGTTTTAGATTTGCATTAATTTCATCTTAAAAATGGCATAACAACTTTATTTTTAAACGAGGTTTGAGAATTTTCATATAAAAAAATATAAATTTTCTTAAAAACGGCTCTAACGATTTTCAAATTTTGTTGTTCTAAAAAAAATATCTTTTTTAATCAACATGGTATACTTAGTTTGTAGCTCAAAACAATTTAAGAAGTTGTTTATGTCATTTTAGTAATGAACTTAATTTTTAACGTCCACAGCAACTTTGACCCTAAGGGCAAGTACGTGCGACCCAGTCGTGCATTTTATTTAGCTTCCACCTCAAAATAAATCCAACAGCTTTGAAACTAGGGACACTTATTAAGGGACACCTGGTGATGTTCCAAAAAAAAAGACTCCAAGAATCCGACATGAGCTCTAGCGGCAGCTAGAAGAACATGCAGTTTTTTCAGTTGTTCACGTTTATCTCGAAAACAGTTTTTCGTATCGAAAAATTTTCTACAAAAATAAAGCATTTCGTATCTGTAACAGTTAAGAAATCAACTCTAGCGGTGATGAAGAGAAACATGTATTTTTTTCAGTTTATCGCTTTTATTGTGAAAACCATTGCTTGTATGAAAAAATAATCTTCGACAAAATTAAAGCTTATTAAATTACGTTCACTTCTAAAAGTACATTTATTTTTACAAAATTGCCCTTCCCACTGGAACGGAAAAATCACCCTATGCGATACTTGTTTTTTTGTCTCATCCTCATTTCAACTTGCACTCTCTGTATTATTATTAATGCATCTTATTATACATAACCTCGTTTAAGGGGAATTAAAATTACAGAAAATGAAAAAAAAGTACTCATACGCCGTGTATACCCAAACTTGACTGTTTTCCTTAAACCAAAATCTATTGAATTTATCTTTTTCTTACGAAGTAATAAACATATGAGAAGTTATTATACATAATTTATATATTTATCTTAGAAGCCAGTAAAAGTATTCCTTCAAGCAGTAGTTCCCTTTGCGGCCTATTGAACTTGCCCCAGACAAGTTCAACGCCACACTATTCGATCCATATTTCTTGTCCTTCAATAATAAATAAACCAGTTCTGTTAAGAAAATATAAGGGATTTTATTGCAGCAACAATGTTGCTTAAACAATACAAGCTTTCATCAGCAGATTCAGCTAAAAAATCCCAAAAGCTTTAAGGATTTTTCCTACCATCACCGAACTCCTACACACTGATTTTGTTGCAAATTTAATTTACCCTGTATCCAAAAAAAAACAGCTAGAAGTTTTTTTTTTTTTTTTGTGTATTGGCAGTGCAAGTTTGTTGGATTTTTGAAAAACATATAAGCAAACGTTGCGTTGTTGGTTGAAATTGTTATCAATCGATATGGAAAAGTTTAAAGGAAAACAGAGATGAAGGATCAAGTGAAGGATGAAAGGATGTTCTCATATGTTTTTTTTTTCTTTTTTCTGTATCATACTTTCTGATAGGTTTTTGGGAAAGTTCAAGGCAAAGCACCGACCTACTATACTATACTCCACACGACAATGATCTGCCTTTCTGGGAATATATATTCTCATGCATCATCCCTGTGGATGCCCGTGGCTGTGGTGGTGAGTTATGCTGATGCCTTAGAGTGTTTCATTGTTGTTTGGCTAAAGTAGCAGACGAGTGTAGTTGAGTCCAACCCTCACCACTGCCGCCAATGCCACCCCCTATATCTAGGTTCATCTTCACTATGCATCACGACCATACATCTATGAGCACATAAGAATGACTACATGTATTGTATGTTGGTGAGGTTGATTGTTTCCAGTGCATAATGCGGTTGTGGTGTTGTTGTTTATGAAGCACTCACTCCCCGCACTCAAAAAGGACTCCTCTATGCTGAAAACTGAAATATAATTTTTCGCACAAACGACGAGGAATATTTTAGGAAAATTTTATATTCGTACTCGCATACGTAAATTTTTCTTTTCGTCAAAATAAAAAAGGAAAAACAAAAAAAGTAGAAAACCAAAAAGACAAAATGAGAAGAATCTTTTGCTCCAAAAAGAAAATTGGGGTCAAGTGTGGATAACAGAGTAATAGGTGGCTTGAAGTTTGAGGTCTATAAGAAGTTAGAAAACTTGAAGCATGAGGGCAACACAATAAGCTACAATCTTGTGGTTGGCACTCTCATTGCCTCAAGTGCCTTTTGGGAACGCTCTTTGTTACATTGTTTGTTGATATAGTTGATGGTACATACATATATAGCCATTGGCTATTTGAAACATTTTATTGAGTTATAAGTGTGTACTTGTGTGATATAAGGCACATTTGTATAACAAAAGCAGCCTCTATAAGAGCAAAATTTTCTTTTTCCGATTTATTTATTGATGAGTTGTTGTTTGTATACACAAAAGTGTGTGTGTTTTGGTGTGGTATGTGAGAGTTTTCTTTTTTTTTTTTTTCTCGGAGGGGAATAAACTTTATAGATCCAAAGAATATAGTCAAGAAGCTATAAATATTCACTTCTAGGCTTATATTATAGCTGCCTTGAAGTTTTGCTAACAAGAAAATTAATTTAAAACTCACAAGGAATGTTGTATAGAGGTTGAAAACCTGTTTATTAAGTTTACTTTAAAATTAAATTAAATAGAGGAAAGTAAGAAGTTTTTGGGATTGAAAAATGAGGTTGCTTAATCAAATTCTCTTTATTGAAATCACAACACATTCACGTAGTTAACACACAAGGCCTACAGTATGTCGAACACAACTGAAGGCATTACTGGCACGTTACGTTATACTTACGTTCAATAAATTAAATTTATTTTCATGTCAACAAAAAGAACTAAAAATATAAATTCGCTTGGCTGTGTTCTATGGTAGGAAAGTATTGCCGCTTGGCGTAATGGTTACTGCCATCATTTCGGAGGTCTAGGTTTGATTCCCCAGTCTATGACTACTAGAATACTTTCAGGGGTACTTCCTCCCTGTGAGGCATTCGTCCAGCTGCCTTGGCAGTGTACCTGCTTTCGTGGTGAAAATTCCTCAGGTTGGCAACTTCTGGTAGATTTTACTGATGGCTGTAGTAGCTTTTTCAGACATTATCATTGAAATACGGTCCCTAAGTACTTCGGTACATAGTGAAATTGTTGTGAGATAGTCACCAGATGTTCAGAGAGCATTTCGAATCATGCCTCAACATAATCATGAAAATTTACTGAGCCCAGAAAACATTATCAGTTTGAGTTTAGGGTGTTGGCTGCCACTTTTTGCTGGTTCTGTAAATATGGGTACTGCGTAGGCCCACCGTCTGCCCCTATGGATTACGATAGGTGGGCACGTTAAAACAATATTACATTACTTCGGGCTGATAGACTTCGGTCTATTCGTGTACATTGCAATGTGCAGATCATTAAATTCTCGTTGTGCCCACTGAAGTGGGAAAAGGAAGAGGCGTTTAAGTTTTTGAAAAAATGCTACTAAAAAGATTGAGCAAAGTTATAAAAGAAAGAAATCTTATCCGAAATCATCAGTTCGGATTCAGAAATAAACATTCTACGATAGACAAAGTTCATAGAATAACGGATCTCATTGAAAAAGCACTAGAAGAGAAACAAGAATGTTTACCCATATTCTTAGATGTTGCTCAAGTATTTGATCAGTTATGGCGTGGGGGTCTAAAGCACAAAATGCAAAGGGATTTATCAGGCAGTACTGTGAAATTCTAAAATTGTATATCTCATACCGACTCTTTAGAGTACGGTATGATCAAGAATGTTCAGAGCTAAAGAAAATAGAAGCCGTGTTCCACAAGGAAGTGTCCTAGGACCTACCCTGTATTTGCTATATACAACAGATATTCCAGTGGATAATTACGCCATTATGGCTACGTTTGCAGATGATACTGCCAATACGGCAAAATACCTTCGAATGAATTTGGATTCAAAGCTAAAATGGAAAGAGCACTTAAAAAAGCAAAGAGAAGAACTAAACTTGAAATATAGAAAAATGTACTGGCTAATCGGTAAAAATTCTGATTTAACTATCCAAAACTAAATAATGCTCTATAATTAAGTACTAAAGCCTGTTTGGACCTATGGAATTCAATTATGGGGCTGTACAAAAAAAACAACTAGCGAAATCATTAAAAAATTCCAAAAAAAGTCCTTCGTGGAATGGTGGAATAGTAAATGAGCTATAGTATATAAAAAATAGGGATTACCATCGTGACCTACAAATAAAAATGGTTACAGAAGTGTCTTGGTGTCGATTACAGCAAAGTGTCTTTTAAGATTTAAAAAAAAAAAAATCTTTTTACTGAGTTGGTTAGGTTGCAGATTTACTGGTTGATATAGTATTTCAAGAACTGTTGGTTGAAGAAAAATTCGGTGCATATCGAAAGGATTTTTATTGTCAAACGCTTGGAGCAGACCATTACGTGCGAGTCAAGCAATCCCGATGCAAGCAGTGATTGTTAACGAAATTCACTTAATTAAAATAAAATAATTACATACAAACTTTTATTTTGTACTTCAAAAGACTGACATGTAACCTCAACAAATAAAAAACTTCCCAAAGGATTTTACTAATTTAACAATATCTCACTATTTTTATAAAAAAAAAAAAAAAATCATCAAAGATAAACTTTCTGCTAAAGCCCCCCATCACAGCTATACACAAAATGATATCGCACTTCAAAAACAATCAACGTACAACACGCACTCTATTTTGATATTCTATCCTGGGACAGGAGTGTGTGTGATATCCTTTGAAGGCGTAGCGAGATAAGATACATCATGTAAGAGTCTAATTTTTTTTTCTCATTAGCAAACAAACAACATCACCGTTGCGTTCGTTCGTAGGTTGAATTCCTTAAGGCGACCTAGACAAATACCATTCGACATGACGAGTGTAATACACCATCACACATCATCATAGTGTACACTTATACTTACATAGATGTTCCATTAGATTCTCTGTGAAAAAATACTTTATAATTTAAAAAAAAAAAACTCACGAAGTTTTCCATTCGTACCTATTTTTGTTCACAAAACTGCTCCATAGTTTTCATGTTTTAGTCCACGACTCACATTTAACGTGGACTTTTTTTTTTTGTCTACTAACTATAGGTACTTTCCTTTACATGCGTTTTCTGCATTTTTCTAGACTTTAAATCTCTCCTTTTGTCCTTGTTCTTTGTTTTGTGTTTTTAATGTTTTAAAAAGGACTCTTGCTTCTTTTTTTTTTTTTGTATCGCATGCAAGAACTACAAGAATGTAATTTCTAAGTGCCAAGATCAGCTTAATAAAGTAAAAAGGCAAAAACAAAAAACTACCAAGAACATAAAAAATAAGGGTAATGGGGAAACGCAACATATAGCAATGTCGAGCAGGAGGCACATTCAGTTAAATTAACATGAGAAGCATGTAATCCTTGTTATTGAGAATTACGAGCAATTTAAAATTATTTACTTTGTTGACTTGAATATGAGACACTCTGCCAGAGTTGCCAATCTTTATACATCAAAAAAAATTGTTAGTTTTGTATGCAACACTGACAATTCATTGAAGAGTATTTTTTAACTGACAAAGATAGTTTCCAAAAATTGTTTCCAATCAACCGTTACGATTTTTGAATTCTGTGATAGAGTACCAGAGCAATCAGTGACGTTTTTTTATTTTTTTTTTTTATACTCGCGCTGCAAATAATTTCTGATTTACAGATTTACCTGAGCAGTCCATCAACCCATATGATACCTTCTAAAACAAACAACTTGTGATACTTTGTGATACTTACTTAGCCCAGAATTCTGATGAACTGGGATTTCCATATTACTGGACGATGTGTGATAATTGTGTGATAATTGTTACAGTTTCTCATATTTAATGAAGTTAGCTATGATGCTAACTGAAAATATCCATGATACATAGTTCATGCAGCAATTGGTGATACAAGATACTTGTTCAGAGCAATCCATGATATTTACTGCGAAAGTCCGTTATTCATACTGGATCATGATACTTTAACCGGAACAATTTGACTTTACAGAAAGTTCCAGACTGAGAAGTTATAGATCCTTAACCGAATAGTCCATTTTCTCACCAGAGAAATAGAGATACTTACATGCGATACTTATCGTAGCAATTCATGATACTTTATGGAGCAATTGATGATACTTATTGCAGCACCAATGCTTACTCTAGAAATGCGTGGTGCTAAACGAGAGCAATTTAATACTCAACGGGCAATTTGTGGTACTCAACAAGCATCTGTGATACTTATCCGAGCAATCAGTGATACTGATCTGACCTATTCATGTTAATTTACCGCAGCAAATATTTTTCGGAATTGCATCTACCGGAGAATTCCGTGATACTTACCCAAGTCGGCCATGATGCTAATAAGTGAATTCTATCATACTACCCGAAAATATTTATCATGTATTTATCAATCCATGATTTTTACCCGCGAAATCTAAAATACTAAGCGGAGCAAACCGTGATAGCTATTATTTGAGCAATACATACATAATTCCAAGTCCGTAATAATTCCCGAAGTAATAACACTTTTCTATTGAATACTTAGTACCTACTTACTGGAACAATTTATGATACTTACTAGAGAAATTGGTGGTACTTAGCTCAGAGCTCCAATGTAGTTATTGGAAGAATCCATGATACTTAAATTAGAGTGCCTCAGTTAAAACTGGAGCAATTGGTGCTTATTATAGTTGTAATTGAATATGCTAACCAAAAGGAAATTAAGAATACTTACCGGACCAATTGCGATGCTTATGGGTATAATCCGTGATACATACGTACAGAAGATGAAACCAGAGAAATCGATGAAATTGGTGATACCAGAGAAATCCGTAAACCGGTTAAATCGGTAATTCATGATACTTTTCGAATGAATACATGCAATTTACCAAAACTATTTAAAACACCCTAATAGTGATACTTAGCGTAAAAGAATGAGGCAGGAACTGAGAGAATCCATGATAACCGGAGTTATTACCCGAGCAATGCGTGATAGATATTTGAGTAATCCACGATTCTATCAGAAGAAATCCGTGATACTTTCAAAGACAAGCCGTGATACTTACCAGATCATCAGAAATACTTTTAGGGCTGTTTCAGTTACCGAAACGAAGAACAAGTCAGCCGGAAATACACCTCATTAGTCAAACTATGCTAATATGAAACACTGTGATATTATTATTCCCATCCGTTCTATTACTTTTTATATGACTGGACTATTTAAAAAATGAATATGGCAACCATAGCATATTACTATATGCCCTTTTTTGCATGCGACAAGCGAGACCCATGCTGACTGAGCAAAGAAAAATGTTCCTCTAATGATGTTTCGCTCTATGAAAATGATGTATACCTACCAAATAAAGACAAAGGATATGTTCCCGTCAACCATTTTCTAACCACACAGACTCGAGGTAGGTATTAAAGCTTAGACGTAGACATATAACGTATAGAGGTACATTAAACATTGTTGGAAAACGTAGTTTACTCAAGGTTTCTCATGATGGTGATGCACCTCATCTGGGGATTTACAGAGTTGGAGCAGGAGACGAAGCAACGGCAGCGGTGGTAACACGCTCTCTTGTAAAATTACTTGCGGCAAGGATAAGTTTCCCAAATTGTTGTAGCTGATTGTATTTAATTTATGATTTCGCTTCTAACTCAGGATGTTTAGCCTTACATTACATTTTTTTTTTTTTTTTTTTTTTTTCCTTAACGTTAGTTATATGCACAAGGAGAAGAGTTAAGATGACAAAAGATGAAAGTTATAATATGCGCGGATGCGTGTGTTGTGTGTGTCTGTGTGTGTGTGTGTGTGCAACTGTGTGGTGGTTCATTTACATTTACAAAATTTGAAATGCTGATGTGAATAATTTATTAATATCGTTGAGTTTGAGTAGGATTTAAAATTATTTTGATTTTGTTTGATGTGTGTGTTGTTTGTGTTCGTGAATTTATTTTACTTACTTGCAGATTGCCAGGGTTGTCGCAGGCAAATTCTGGTCACAACAGTGTTTTTGTTAAAGTTAAAGTTAAAGTTAAAGTTAAAGTTAAAGTTAAAGTTAAAGTTAAAGTTAAAGTTAAAGTTAAAGTTAAAGTTAAAGTTAAAGTTAAAGTTAAAGTTAAAGTTAAAGTTAAAGTTAAAGTTAAAGTTAAAGTTAAAGTTAAAGTTAAAGTTAAAGTTAAAGTTAAAGTTAAAGTTAAAGTTAAAGTTAAAGTTAAAGTTAAAGTTAAAGTTAAAGTTAAAGTTAAAGTTAAAGTTAAAGTTAAAGTTAAAGTTAAAGTTAAAGTTAAAGTTAAAGTTAAAGTTAAAGTTAAAGTTAAAGTTAAAGTTAAAGTTAAAGTTAAAGTTAAAGTTAAAGTTAAAGTTAAAGTTAAAGTTAAAGTTAAAGTTAAAGTTAAAGTTAAAGTTAAAGTTAAAGTTAAAGTTAAAGTTAAAGTTAAAGTTAAAGTTAAAGTTAAAGTTAAAGTTAAAGTTAAAGTTAAAGTTAAAGTTAAAGTTTATCGATTAACGTAAGTCCTCCAATGGACGCATGATATACTATTTCTTAAGATTTTTATTAACTCCTATCTTCAGTTTTATGTTATTTTATTCCATTTCACTGCATTCAATATTGTTGATATACATTCCAAAATATAAAGCTAATTTTTGGTATCTGTATTTTATGTGTATTTGCATACAAAGCTTAAAACAAGAATTTATTTCTTCAACAAAGAAATTCAGTAAGAACCACTATAAAGAAAATTTTAATATAAGATCCAAAAATATTCCAAATTCAACTTTATGCTCAAAAGTATGCTAACTCTAAAGGAGGATAAAAGATAGCTACAATAGTCCCGCAATATATAAAACCATTCTTGCAATAAAATTCTTCAAAATATTAATTTCATTATTCTACCAAGAGAGCTAATCAAAAGCATAAAGCTTATTCCATATTATTTTTTGGATGGAACTACTTCTTCCAGTTTATTCATTCTTATATCTTTGCTATTATGATGCAAATGCAGAGATAAAAATGTAGATAGAGTTGAATTTTATCAGAAGAGCAGCTTTTCAACTTTGTAATTGGAATTTCTTAAAAAAGGATAACTGAGATTTCAAAATTGCATTCTATTTATTTCATTTATATATGGAACTAAAAAATATGTCTATTTCAAATTAAATATAAAGCATAACTCTTATTTATATAAATTTAAGATATACTTGAACTGAATAACTTACTTAATAATGGATAACTTGTGCATAAGGAGCATAAAGGTAAATAACTTTATTCATCTTTACTGTTTTGCGTTTGTAGAAATAAATTCTTCTTCGATGTTTCGAGAATGTAGAGATTTCTTGAAGGCCTGACCCCCTACCCTCTTCGCATTTATCTTAGAAAATATCGATACGGAACTTTCTAATAGATATTTATCATTAAGGAAGGCAAACACCAGAGGTATTTAAGAATTTTTCAATTTGAACATTTATACATTTTATTTGAACTGAACACACTGTACAAGTTACAAATTTTGCTTTCTTAACAATGTATTTAAAAAATAACCTAATATTATTCATAAAATTAGATGAGCAAGCAAGTCGTCAAATAAAAAATCTCCTTACCGAAAACATTTGAGAAATACTCATAAGAAAAAGAAAAAAACAAACTTACAAGTTTTCTACTGATGGACAATTACTCATCGGAGACTACTTAGGAGCTTCTGTTAAAGTATTTCGAAACCTCTTAAAAATCACTAAGAAATCATTTGGAAAACCATTTCGGAACCACATGAAAACTGGTAAAAATCTTACAAATTACGGAGGATCAACAGAGAGATAATATAAAAGTAACTTAAAAATGACTATTTACAAAGATATCCGAAATCAACTTACACTTGCAAACTACTCGAATACAACTCAGAAATCACTTGGAACCATTTCGGAACCACATTGAAACTGACAAAAAACCTTTCGGCAAGGTTTTGGAAACCACTACAATACGAATAGTACTTAAACCCCTTGTAAAATCCTTGAAAATAATTTTTAGAGCAATTGGAAGCAAATTAGAAACCTAATTAGAAAAAATCATTTCGAAACATCTCGGAAACTTTTTTGTATCAATTTGGCAAAATTCCAAAACAATTTAGAAACAATAGTTTGTAAGTCACTTGAAAATCACGACAGAAAATGCTTACAAATGCATTTAGAAAGAATCCTTTTAAAAATCATTTAGAAACCGCCTCGAAACTCAACGGAAACCACTGGTAAGCGACAAAATGACGAAACTACACTCGATCCCACTTGAAAATCAGTTGAAAATAATAGAAAGAACTTGGGAGGTAATTTGTTTGAATTTCATTTGAAAACACTTTCAAATTATTAAGAAATCACATGACAACTACTTCGAAACAACTAGGAAACTACTTGAAAATCACGAGAGAATAACTAGGAAATCAATTAAATGTGACTTAGAAAAACTTGAAAAAAAAACTTGAAAACAACTTGAAAATCACTTGGGAATACTAGCAAACAACTTCGAAATTATTTGAGATGAACTTGAAACCACTTAAAAAAAATTGAAAATTACTCGGAAAACAACTCGGAAACCACATAGAAGTAATTCGGAAACCACCAGCAACCTATTTATAAATCATATAGAAATCATTTGGAAGCCACTCGTAAGCCATTTCGATGAAATCTTTTAAAAACACCATACAAAGCAGTTGCAAATAAACTTTACAAAACTAGAAAACAGCTTGGAAATAGTTTGAAAACCACTGTGAAATTACTTGTTTCTATTTGCAAACCTCTTATAAATCTGTCAGAAGTAACAAGGAAACTACTCGGAAATCACTTGGAAGCCCCATTGAAAATCGATAAGGAATCATTAGGGGTAAACTAGGAGCACATTAAAAATAAACTTTGAAATTGCCTCGGAGTCCATTTGAAAAAAAGCTTTGAAACAGTTTAAAATTTACTCCATTCTACTTTACTCATGATAGTAAAATGGTGCAAGAAATGAAACGACTTTCGAACCCTTTACTAACAAAAAGGCTAGCCATTTATTGATTCTTTTAACAAGAATTCTGATTCGATTTTGTTTTTCATCGCAATACAGCTCAATGGTGCTGGAAGCATATTATAAACTCGCAACAGGATAAACTATACATCCGTTCTGTTCATCGATGCGTCATACCGGCCATAGACAGTTTTGTGTTGAATGTTTGAATAGCTGGAGTAGGTATTTATAGGAATTATGACACTGAGAATCCAGCTTTGTAATCCATTTCATGTTGATAGGTGATAAAAGCTCGGGGTTTTTCTTAAAACAAAATATTGTTTGTTTGAATATGAAACCATCATCCCATATAGGATTTCCAAGGATCATTCCTTATGTTTATATCCCTTAACTTGAGAAATAAAAAAAAAAAACTTTTCCCTCTTTTTTTTCTGTTGCCATATCAAATTTGCTCAACTAAACCCTAATTTTGTATTGCAGCTATAACTTCAAGACATATTTTAACCCTTTTCAAATCAAATCTAAGTGAATTAGGACTTTTTTTCCACAACCTCACTCACTCCATTAAATCCTATACTGTAATACTCTACTATAGCTAGAGCTACTACATTTCTTAAACAAAACTTTAAGCATAAATTCATCCCTTTCCACTAATTAGTTGTCTTGCACGTTCTTATAATATCAAAAACCCTCCCTAAAATGGTGCGGCTAAACTTCTATAATTCATTTTGGTATTGTGACAGCACCGTGAGACCAGAAAACCCCTAATATCCCAATTTCCCAAACTACTTCTTCGTATAGCCACCCCTCCCTAGAAGCAAACCATCAACAGGGATGAGTAACTTTTCATTTCGAAGGCGATGAACCAAAGAAACTTCATAAATCATCAAAGGGAATTTATGTTTATTGATAGAATCCTTATGCGAGGCTGGTATAGGGTCCTGGCGGATTTTATCGTCTTAGGATTTCTTATACTTTTCTTGGTTTCCTTTTTCACTTGATATTTATTTATTTCCTTTTTTTTTGCAATTTTTTATATTATTTTTTATATATTTTTTCCTGTTTTGTAGCCTTTTCTTTTATCCTGATGGTGAATTCGTGGTAGATAAGTCTCTAAGGTTTCTTGTTTTTTTTTCCACCCATTTCATTTACTTTGTCGTCTCAAAGCGATTGTAAATCAGATCCTTTCAGTGCCGTTGCTGTCCTAAGGGATTTGCCCTTTTTTTCTTTCCTGGCGCATCCAAAAACCTCCTTTCTCTTCTTCCGCGTGTGCTTTGTTTTTCTTCTGTAAGAACCAAATGAAAATGAGTCTCTTCTGGTATGGTGTTCATATACACATAGTTAAGTTAAAACGCTATTGCTGCTCTCTGCGGATCATAAAACTCCCACAAATCCTTATGAGGAGACAAAATCCTTTGTATTACGAGATGGGATTAGCTGATGGCTGTGAAATGTGAAGCTAGCACTTTTTTTGTTGTCCCTTGAAAAAAAAAAAACAAAAAAAAAAAACTCACTTAAATCTTAAAGCCTTCCGTAATTTAACTCTTGATCTCCATTAAATTGTGAATTTTGTTAAAAATACCAGCATACACAAAAAATGTAAAAAAAAAAAAATATCCCGAAACTGCCAATCACAATTAATTACCTTTGCAGCGCGTTTGAGAGTACCATGCATTATAAATTACCTCTCATTCTTCAATATACACCTGCACCTCCACTGCAGGGCTTCATCAATATAACAACGAAAAAAAATGTTTTATTTAACCTGCCTATGACATACATTTTGTACAGGGCTGGCACCCATTAATTGACAATGTGATGCGCCTGATTGGTATAAAAACAAAACTATCTTACTTGTGACAGTTGTTAAGATTTTCCAAGTGCTGCACATATTAGATACAGTAGCACGGATTCAACATTGAAACGGAACAGTCTCAGCTTGGTCTTTAAGTAAGCTTAAAGCGTTATTTCTCCATATTTTGGTTCCGTTCCGCTTTTGGTAGAGAAAAATCTCCGAAGATATTGAAAGTATTTTACTTGCTCTACCGGTTGTTCAGAAATATTGACTTGAACGGATGAGTTACTTCCCAGGCTGATCATTTTTGTTTCTGTCGTGTTAATTTTCAGCCCCACGATTTCTGCTTCTCCGATGTTTTAGTTGGGATGTCAGACTCCATTGAATTCCACCATTTCCGTTTAACAGGGCTGCACGCAGCACATCACTTACCACTAACAGGAAAAGTACTGGCGACAGTATGCAACCCTGTCTGACTCCACATTGGACTTCGAATTCATCCGACAACCTTTCCGTGTTAACATTATCAAACGCTTTTTCAAAATCAATGAACAGCAAGTGAAGTGGTGATCGATATTCGACGCACTGTTCAATAATGATCCGCAAGGTGTTAATGTGGTCAACACAGGATGAACCAGAACGGAAACCTGCTTGTTCGGCATCGAGTGTGTCTTCTAGATGTTCTTTTATTCGCTCTTATACAATTTTTGCTGCTATCTTGGCAATCGCAGGCAGAACGCAAATCCCTCTTCAGTTTTCACACTGCATCAAATCTCCTTTCTTCGGGAGCTTGACGATCATTCTCTTGTTCTCAGGGAAGCACTCAGAGTTCCAGGCTCTCGATATGTGTGAATGCAGTAACTCACTTGATGTCGTTGATGCTGCTAGTAAGAGCTCTACAGGAATACCGTCTAGTCCTACCGCCTTGTTGTTCTTCAGTGTTTAAATAGAGGCAATGATCTCTTCTCTACTGGGATGATTCGGGCATTTGTTGCTTCGGACGGGGACGGATTGGATACGCATCGCTGGTGAACATACGGTTTAGCACCGAAGCGAAGTGTTCCTTCCACCTTCCGAGCTGGTCCTTATCCGAATGGAGCAGGGAACCATCTACATCTTTCACCAAGTGTATTTTTGAGCTCCTTAGTTATTCTATAAGCAGTTCAGCTGTCACACCGATTTGCGGCCTCTTCTGCTTCTTTAGCTAATGCGTTGATGTAGTTGCGCTTGTCACGTAGATTGTCTCCCCGGGCAATCCTATGTCTGCCCCTCTTCTGTTTCTGATTTCCAGGAGACTACTTCTAAAACGTCGGTTGATCGCTAAGTGGTCAATTTGGTTAGAGGTTGCTTGCTTATCGTTGGTCACCCAGCTTATTTTATGGCTCGTCTTGTGTTCAAAAATGGTGCCACCAATTACAAGACGGTTGACATTGCAGAAATCCGCAAAAGGTTCGGCGTTGTCGTTGCAATCGGCAATGCCATGTTTTCCCAGAACATACCTCAGTCTTTCGTTGTTATTGCCAACTCTGACATTCAGATCTCCCATAACCATTATGATGTCTCCACGAGGTGTTTTTTTGTAAGCAGCACTCAGCTGGTTATAAAAAGCGTCCTTAACTTCAGGAAGTGAGGTATTTGTTGGGCGTAACACTGTATGATAGGGACGCGATGTACTCTAGTCCGGAACCTTGCCATTAGTATCCTGTCTCCTAGAGGTTCCCATGAAATCAGGCTATTGTGTGCAGTTTTGGTAAGTAGCAGCCCAACGCCTGATTCCCAGACATTTCCGGGCTCTTTTCCGGAGTAGAGTAGTACAGTGTTACAGTTTGGGGATTTATATTTGCCCGAGCCCAACCATCGAACTTCGCTTAGTCCTAAGATGTCCACTTCGTATCGCATGAGGAATTCGCAATTCGTTCAAATTGGAGGAATCTGTCATTTTGGGGCCCTTCGTTACCATTTTCGAAAAGGGTACATACATTCCAGAAACCAATATTTGTCCGGGTAAAAAAGCCAAAAGTGGTCATCGTTAGATCAGTCCTTATCCGAGGCGTAGAGTCGGTTTCGTTAGCGGAATTTGAGTCAGTTACGAAGAATGCTAGCCTCCGTAACCTATCCTCGAAAGCTAGGAACTTTTGCATTATAGTGATCTTAGTTTCTTTCGTTCAATACCCGCGCGTATAAGTTTAGCAGGTCAAGACCGGTTGCACGAGACTATAGTACCCGGTGGTAACCACGAGGAGGTAAAATAAGCAAAATAAGCAAAATGTGTAGAAAAAGTTTCGGATTACTGGAAGCTACCAAGTTGGCCCGGTCAGTGCGTACTCGATCTCTACACACCCAACCACCATAATAATGCCATCAATCAAACGTCACTTTTTCTTTTTGTATAAACTAACTATTAAACTGGTCTTAACGTTTGTCTTCTACTTACAGAGTTTCAATTCATTTTAAATTGATTTCTCTGAAATTTTTCTCTTGTTTAGGGCGCCAAAATAAACTCAAGCTCATACTGGTCATAATATTCACGTTGCCCCACATATTGTCAGAATATGCATTTTTGAGCACATTTCACATTTGTATGGGTTTCGATTTCAATATTTTTGAATTATTGCATTGTTTCTGGGCGAATTTGTTGCAAACAAATCAACAATCGTTGACGGCATTCTATGTTCACAGATTTTTATGAATAAATCACGAATGAATTTCATATCGCAAAATCGATTTGCACACACTCGTGTTTTTGAATTTTTTTTTTTTTTATATTTTTTAAACCTATATTTCTACACTACCCGTTGCTGTTATTATTGTATAGGTACAATCTACATGTATAACTCTAAGCGCCTCGCGTATGAATGATTGGGGGTAGTTTTGCAATTTTTTTTTCTGGTTCAATTTTTGTTTTTTTATTTGATTTATTAAATCATATAAAATTTGTTGATATGCAAACGTATAAAATATGGATTTTATTTCCGTATATTTTGTGAGTAAACATAAATAAAAAATAACGTGATTGAGATTAGAATTCGAAGGGAAATGTGACATATATGTAATGTATGCTATATTTTTTGGTATACAGTTCTTGTGTTTGTTTTTGTTTTTGGTTTTGAAAAATAAATAAACATTTAATTTGAACCCGGAGCAAAAAATTAATAAAATAAAACTTTTTTTTTCCTATTTTTCATATTATACATTTTATTTTTTCTATAAATACCTATAACATTAATTAAGTTGCGGGTGAAATAGTACAAGAAGTGAGACACACCACCATTAAGGGATGAGATAAATAAATTATTGTTAAAATAGTTCCCATTTGGATCAGGGTCTGGAAACTGTGCAATGCAACTAAAAATAAAATGCACGACTGGGTCGCACGCACTAGCTCTTAGGGTCAAAGTTGCTGTGGACTTTAAAGCTTCTTATTCAAGTTTTTAAAATTAAATAATCTTATAAGAAATAAATAAAAATTAAATTCATTACTAAAATGACATAAACAACTCCTTAAATTGTTTTGAGCTCCAAACAAAGTATGCCATGTAATTTGATTAAGAAAGATACATTTTTAGAACAAAAAAAAATTGAAAATTAATTTTTTTTTATATAAAAATTCTCAGACGTAGTTTAAAAATAAAGTTGCTTTGCCATTTTTATGATGACTTTAACCAAAACATCTAAAACCAAAATTTCTAAAAATATAGTGACTCGTTTTCAAAATATTGATTTTTCAAAAAAAAAAAAAAAAAAAATTAAAAGATTTTTTAAAAATCCAAAAACTATTTTTGTTATTTATTTTGTATATCAAATAATTTTTAAGTTATTACACCCATTTTTTAGCTATTTTCGCGTTGATTTAACATGTTTTCGTTTTGAAAGGAGGCTAATGTCGTTTTAGAATGAAAAAAATGATGAACTAAAACAACAGAATAATCTTAAAACAACATTTTTTTAGGTTAATCTTACATTAGTCTTTTTTTTTTGTTGTTAGAGCCGTTTTTAAAAAAAAATATTTTTTTATTTATAAAAATTCTCGAACCTTGTTGGTATGCCATTTTTAAGAAAATATCAAAGTTCATCTTAAACCAAAATTTCAAAATCATACAGTGACTCATTTTCGAAAAAATTGATTTTTCAAAAAAAAAAATTTGAAATATATTTTTAAAAATCCAAAAATTATTTTTTTGAAAATTTGTATAAACAAATAATTTAAAAATTATTAGGGAGCTTTCGTATAAAAAAAAATCATCAAAATTGGTGCAGTCATTTAAGTGGTAGTCAAAAATGAAAAAAACGGTTCTATGGGAGGTACCGTTAGTAGAATTTTTACAAACATTTTATTCATATCAAAAGTATGCCCCTACTAACAAAAGCAGACACAAAATTTTAATCAAAATATTTAGAGCCATTTTTGAAAAAAAAAATTTACTTTTCCTGAATTGTTGTACGGCAAGTACGGTTAGTTTTGGTCAAAAAAAAACAATTCCAATTTCTCCTCTAGGAAATCACCAAGGACCCTTAACCACCACGTTTCAAGAAAATTGCTTCAGCGGTTTAGGCTGTAAACACAGACAGACAGATAGACTTTTTTTGCATTCTCTATCATCGTAATAACATGTCTGATTGTTGTATGGAGTTTGATTCTTTTTACGAATCCTAAACTTGCCCTTTAGTACCTATATCGCAAGTATTAAAATGCACGACTGGGTAGCACGTACTTGCTCTTGTAGAAAAAGTTACTATTTATGCTAAGCCTTTTTAATTAAAAATTTGTAAATGAAGTTTTAGAAAAAAAAAATTCAAATAGCATAAAATTCGATTTTCAAATGACCAAAACAGCTTCTTAAATGAATTTAACCTGAAAACCAAGTATGCAATTTGATTTCTTCTATAATGATACATTTTTAGAAAAAAAAAATTGAAAATCGTTAGAGCCGTTTTTTTAACTGTTTTTTTTTTTATATAAAATTTTGCAAGAACTTTTATACAAAAAAATTGATACGCCAGTTTTAAGATATTATTTATCAACATCTTAAAACAAAATTTTGAAAAAAAAAATTTTTAACAGTTTTCGAAAAAATGATTTTTCGTAAATAAAATTTCAAATTAAAAAAAAATAATTTTCGAAATTTTTTTTTTACTAAATATTATTACGGCAACTTAAAAGCATTCATGTAAAAAAAATGGTTGAAATTAATTGAGTCATGAAGGAGAAAATCAGATCTAAAAAACCCGTTAAACCGTTAATAACGATTTTTGAAAAAAATGGTTTTCATTTAAAGATAGACCTTATCTAAAAAACTGACCATGATTTAGTAAATTGAAGTAAATTGACCGATCTGTTTAGGCTGTGGTCTCGGATGCATACAGACAGACAGAATTGTCGGACCCACTTTTTTCTGATTCTCTATCATCGTAATGTCATGTTTGATTGTTAACTCAACGTTTATTTTTTGTACGAATGCATCACTTTTCATTTTAGCATAATACCACTTGTATTTCGCGTGTCCTAGTGTCTAGACGGTGTTCCAAACTGCAATCGATTTAACGCATTTCTATCATATTTGTTTTTTTTTTTCAAAGAAGTACAAATTTCAACAGCATTTTAATAAAAGTTTGTGTTACATTAAATTAATAAAAGATCTCATGCTTCTATTTTAAGCATGCAATGATTAAGGCCTCAGGTAATCAAAAAATATTTCATAAATTGTGACGAAGCGTCACACTTTCTCATTATTTCCTATAAAAAATAAAAATTTAATATAATTATCCGCAGCCGCATACGACTAGATGGTAGCATAGCGAGCCGAACGAACAACATCAAAACAGAAAGGGAAAAAGAAAAACAAACAACACACACAACAGCTTACGTCATGCCAGATACACATGATCTCTTGTCTGGGGTATTTGTTTACGTTCAAGCGAGATACTTATATTTGCCGATGATATGAAAATTTTTAAGGTAATAACATCCCACCAAGATCATATGCTTCTACAGGCTGATATTGATAGATTTAGTGTTTGGTGCGAAAAAAACGGTCTTTCGCTAAACCCAGTAAAATGTCAGACAATTACCTTTTCCAGAAAAAGGGTTGTGAATGCTTTTGATTATAGCATCTCACAGCAAAAATTATGTAGGGTCTCCATTTTTAAGGATTTGGGTGTCCACTTTAGCTCAAAATTAGAATTCACTGAACATATTAATTACATTGTAAATAAAGCGAGCTCAATGCTTGGATTTATAAAACGTTGGGCAAAGGAATTTAACGATCCGTATGTTACTCTTTCTTTGTATAATTGCTTCGTACGACCCCATCTTGAGTATGCTTCACAAATATGGTCTCCGTTTTATGATATTCATAAAAGTCGGATTGAAGCAATTCAACATAATTTCATTCGCTTTGCTCTGAAGGGTCTTCCTTGGACTGATCCATATAATCTCCCACCGTATGAACATCGGATCCAACTTCTTCAGTTGCAAACTTTATATCAAAGGCGTGTGATAAACGATTTAATTTTTTTCCATCAACTAATTAATGGCCATATTGATGCTCCAGTGTTATTGGCTTGTATCGGGATAAACTCTCGCGGAGGATCTCACCACCTGCGAAGGTTTGAACTTTTACACATTGAATTTCATAGAACAAACTATGGCGTACACGAGCCCTTAAGCCGTATGTGTAAACTTTTTAATTTAAACGATTTGACTGTTGACTTTAACTTAACTAAATCTGTATTAAAAACATTATTCCGGATCAGTGCTCCACTCTCTTGATTGTCATATGTGTGGTGAAAGATTTTATATTAATTATTAATTATAATTTGTTTTTATGTATATTTTATATTTATTGTTTATTTTGTGCATGTGTTAGCTATTTATTAGTTTATTTTATTTTATTTTACTAACCACTAACACATGCACTTATGATGAGCCTCTGATTGTAGGTTGAAGTTTGCTCTAAACTGACTACATCACAGAATCTGAAGTGTAACTTTAACATTTGTTCGACTCAGTTCACATGCAGTGTTGTCTCACAAATGCATAAGAGGAGGCAAAAAGTGTGATGAAATTGTCTTTTGATTCCGTCATAGTGAACGTACCAATCTCGAGTACCGACAAATCATTGGCCCAGAACAAAGCAAGCTTTAAGAGTCCGCTCTAGAAAAGTAGCTATTCTGAACCTTTTTTGAAATGATAGTAGTAGTTTATATTTAAAGTAGAAAATATATAGTAGACCGTATTATTAGGTATTGTAAGCCTTATATTTAATATAACTAACATTCAGGGTTTCTTTCAGATTCCCAAAGAACTTTCCTCAGACTGCCTTCCGAGGTGATCTTTGGACACAAGTGTGAGTTCCGCAAGGTTCTTCTTTGGTTCGCCAGAGACATTCAGGGTTTCTTTCAGATTCCCAAAGAACTTTCCTTAGACTGCCTTCCGAGGTGATCTTTGGACACAAGTGTGAGTTCCGCAAGGTTCTTCTTTGGTTCTCCAGAGACATTCAGGGTTTCTTTCAGATTCCCAAAGAACTTTCCTTAGACTGCCTTCCGAGGTGATCTTTGGACACAAGTGTGAGTTCCGCAAGGTTCTTCTTTGGTTCTCCAGAGACATTCAGGGTTTCTCATTCAGATTCCCAAAGAACTTTCCTTAGACTGCCTTTCGAGGTGATCTTTGGACACAAGTGTGAGTTCCGCAAGGTTCTTCTTTGGTTTTCCAGAGACATTCAGGGTTTCTTTCAGATTCCCAAAGAACTTTCCTCAGACTGCCTTCCGAGGTGCTCTTTGGACATATAAGGTGAGTTCCGAAAGGTTCTTCTCTGGGACTTGTCCAGAGACATTCAGGGTTTCGCCAAGATTCCCAAAGAACTTTCCTTTGAGTTCCTCTTCGAGGTCTCATTGGACATCTGTGAGTTCCGCAAGGTTCTTCCTCTGGTTTGTGTGCCGAGGACACTTAAGGTGAGTTCCGAAAGGTTCTTCTCTGGATTTTGTCAGAGACATTCAGGGTTTCACCAAGATTCCCATAGGACTTTCCTTTGAGTTCCTCTTCGAGGTCTCATTGGACATCTGTGAGTTCCGCAAGGTTCTTCCTCTGGTTTGTGTGCCAGGGACACTTTAGGTGAGTTCCGAAAGGTTCTTCTCTGGGTATTGTCCAGAGACATTAAGGGTTTCCGTAACGATCCCCAAAGGCCGTTCCTCAGGGTTCCTCTTCAAGGGGCTCTTTGGACAAGTATATGAAATACTTTATTATTCTTTTTAAACCGAAACATTGTCAAAAAGTGTAAAAATTATAGAAACTAAGAAAAGTGAATAAAAGCTGAAATTGAAAATCAAAACTTTGAAACCAACAAGTGTTTACATTTATCGGAGACTTTGTCCTTCAAGCCCAAGTTTGTTGCTTCTTTGGGAAGGATCCTGGAAACCGGCGAGCTTACCTCAGCCTTTGATAAAAAGCTTCACAAAATGACTTGAGGCAAATCAAACAAATCATCCTAACTCCAATTCTTTGAATAAAATATTTTTCTTGTATTTAGACTATAAGAATGTCATCACTATCAAAAACATCTTTCTAAATAAAAAAAAAAAAAAAATGTGCTAGCAATAACACATTTTCAACATTTTCTACAATATGGGAACTTCGGCACATGGATTTATTTTTACAAATAATCAGCATATAATAATAATACAGGCAAATTACCAAGTTTTTAGACATATTGATCATCTATTTTCTCTATACAGCTTTGTGAATATTAACAGAATTGTATATTGTGTGTATTGTAGCTTGTTTCAATAGGTTTTCGAATTCTCGGTCATGTGAGGAATTATTATTAAACCCTTTATGGTTGGTATTAAAAGGTTAAGAGACATTTCATCGATTAATATATTCATCCGATTCGTCAGAGCAAGAATATTATATTCTCAATGAACATAACTATTTAGTTACGCCCTCATTTTGTAATCAAAGATACTCTTTGCTATATGAATTCCCTTTGAACAAATACCTTTTACAACAGCATTAACACAAACAACACAGTGGATAGGATGTTTATAGGAGGTTTATATAGAAACATTATTTAAATAGTATCTACATTTACAACAGAAACAGAGTAAGTGAGGGTACATAAAGTGCGGATGATGGATATTAATGTTTGACTTCAATATAATATTTCCTTAGTGAGCAACCAGTTGTCGATTTGACCATAAACTGTCTGCAAGCCAGGAAATTAGATACAAGAATTCCATTTAAATTGATTACAAAGTAAATGTACCTACCTAAATTACATTTCTATTAGGGTGCTTTTTTTTGGGGGACTATTTGTTTTACATTTTTGTAGATCGTTTAATTTTAAGTATTTTTCTTTTTAGCATGTTAAAAACACATACAATGGTGCTGAGTTATAGAAATTTAAAAAAAAGGTACTCAAATTTACGTGTATTTTGTATGGAAAATCTTCTTCCGCTGAGGGCGAGTATACTAAATATTAATTTTGAAGACTTATATTTTTAAGGAATCTTTTTTTTTGGGTATTTCTAACATAGTTTTGATTGGGAAGTGGAAAAAAAAACAATAGCCCCAAATAAAAATCACCCTAATATGTATTTGTATACACTATGCATCTGTTTCGATATGAATGACGTCTGTTTTATTAATTCCTTTAATATTTGAAATGATTTTGCTTACAAATATTGAAGCAAATTGTCATCCTGGTTACGGGGAGTTGATGAGTCTGATGCTTGATGGCATTAATATAAGCCATCAGATGTGTCTGCAAATAGCAAGAATTGGATTGATTCTTGTGTAATGAATTTAATAGTGCTTTGAAATGATGTTTGTATGTGTATCCTTTTAAAGTTAATAAGACATTTTGTATCTGTTGTTTGATAAATAAATCAATTAAATATTATTATCGACCTGTATAATTGATTTTGTCCGGAAAATTACCACAGGAAAGTTTAAAAAAACTATTAAATATTTTTTTTTCTTTTTTTCAAAACATAATACATATTTTAGAAGATGTTTATTAAATTTGTAATGTGTTAAAAAATTTAAAAACAAATTACAAAAACTTAAAATCATAGATAGAATAATTAAATTTTTAAAAAATATTAAAAGGATGTGATCAACAAAAAGATATGCCAACCGTCAAAAAACCAGTAAAAACTAAAGACTCATTATTGAATGTCTTGCAAAAAAGATTACGTGCACATTTCTTTTAATTAAAACTTTAATATTTTAAATTTTATATATTTTAACTCTTCTTCATTTAAAAATTGTTCAAAAAAGTATACTTAATAAAAGAAATGATAAGATTTTGTTCTAGATTGAGCTGAATGAAACAAAAATTCAAATCTATATTCCAATCACAAAAATGCTTTGCATCAAATTTGAAATAAATTCATTTCTCGTTAATTTAGGTCATTTCTGAGGAATTGAAAAAAAATATACATGCGTATCGCTCCCTCATTCAAATACATTAGGTTATTTGTTCTTTGATATGTTTTATTTTGGTATTTTCAATTACCTCGGTAATAACACTGTTATGTTATTAACTTTATGTTTTTAGGGACTCGTTAGAAAAAATATACAAAAACTTGATCCTACCGACCCCAACCTTGTATGCTTTTTTTTTTAATATCAAAATATTTTTTTGAGAATATGAATTTTACTTAAAAAAAAAAAATAGTACGCATACGCCACAGTGACCAACATAGTTTCACGAATTAACGGACAAAATGCCTTAAGATTAGCAAAACTGGGATGAAGCCTTTCTTGCTTTTCATTTTATACCAAAAATGGCACTTTTGTATTGGGGTATATCACATTTGCTCGATTTTATTTGAGAAACTACAAAAAGTCTACTTCTTTAAGTTCTATAATTCAGGTAACTTGTGTAGGAGAAAGGTGAGCACCGTGCGACACATTACTTATAAAGTTGCTCTTTGGGGCAAGTATTAATCTCGTGTCAACAAAAAATAAAATACAAGACTGGGTCGCACTTACTTGCTCTTAGGGTCAAAATTGCTGTGGACGTTAAAGCTTCTGATTTAAAGTTTTAAAAAATAAATAATTTCATAAGAAATGTGACTCGTTTTAGAAAAATTGATTTTAAAAAAAAAAATTTTGAAAATTTGTATATCAAATAATTTTAAACTTGTTAAGCAGCTTCCGTATAAAAAAAAAATCATATAAATTGGCTGAGTCGTTTGAGAAAAAGTCAAAAATGAAGAAAACGGTTCTATGAGATGTACCGTTAGTAGAATTTTTACAAACTTTTCATTCATTTCGAAAGTATGACCCCACTTGCAAAAGCAGACACATTTTTTTTTTTTTTATCAGAATCGTTAGAGCCGTTTTTGAAAAAGTTAACTTTTCCTTAATGGTTATACGACAGGTACCGTTAGTTTTGGTCCTAAATAGAAATTTCAATTTCACTTCTTGGGAATCACCAAAGATAGTTAACCACCAAGTTTCAAGAAAATCGGTTGAGCCGTTTAGGCTGTAGCTCAAAATCAAAGAAAAAAGTGTACCTATAAAGGTTCTTTCACCAGTATTTTGCGATTTTTCCACCCTAGTCCGTCGACTTTCAACGCTTTTTTCTGTGACTGTTTACACTTTTCTCCGGGGAATTTTTCGCTTATCCCGTGGTACTAAGCTCTTTTTTTGACCTCCGCGCTTTTTATCACGATATTCTGCGCTTTTAATGGCGGTAGTCCGTTGTATTTCGCATATTTTTCCGTGACTTCCCTCGCTTTTTTCTTTGCCTTTTTTTCGCTTTTCTTACCGTTATTTTATGCTTTTGCCCGTGGTTCTAAGCGCTTTTTTCATGACCTCCATTTGTATTCTGTCACTTTTTACCGCGGTAGTTAAGCGACCTTGCTGTATTTTATGTGTTTTTCACATGCAGTATTTCACGATCTTTCACTGGTATTAAGTAGGTAAATTAAATCATCGTTGAAAATTGAATGAACATTATTTGTTGAAAACTCAAACAACAAAAACTGCTGGTAAATCGTCGTGCTAATTTGTATGCAATTAAATTATTTCGCAATGATTCAGCTGTCAAAGGATAACACACACAACGCCATTTACTGTGATTTTCTTCATTTTTTCAATGCAGTTCTAATAGTTATTATGCTTTTCGGAAAGGAATGGAATCCAACAAATCAGAAATCATTAAAATCGGTCCAGCTGTTGATGAATATACTCATTTAATAAGGTTTCTTAGTTAAACAATTCAATAGGGCAAGCTTCATGTTTTTAAGTGGTACCTACTATTTTTCTTCGTATACTTGTAACACCTTTAGAGAAAACAAAATGTCCCTTACCGTAGATCTCTTGAACAAGTAATATCTCGGAAAAGAAATTTACTTCTTTCCAAAAAATGTTGCAAGAGTGGAAAAAAAAATTGTTCTGTGCGGATATAATTCAGTTTTAGTTTGTTGTTTTGAGTATCTTATTCAAACTCATCCAGTTCTGGCATTTTATGAGTGTCTATCCAAAAATTATATGAAATTTGTATTACTCTCTTACCACCATTTAATTTTACTTCCTCCCAGAAGCATATTTTGGTACTCTCGAACATTTTACAACTATTACATGGCATATCCTTCTTCAACCAATAAACAATAATTATTACAAAGCAACACCAGAACTACATTTCGTATTCATTCAGTTTACTGTTTGGGAGAGCTTTAGTCTTTATTTTTTATTTTGCAACTAGTCAGAGTCTAAACTACAATTTCAACTTCCTGGGATACCAAATTGCAGTTTTCTCTTGTTAAACTACAGTTACCAGCTGCTGCTATTATACTACTAGAGTGCGCACCAACTACTTGTTTTATTCCGTATGATGTAATGATGGTGGCTAAAGGTGGGGGGGTGGGGGTTTATGGGGGTAAGTAGGTATATAGGATAGGAAACGGGCAAACAACAACGGTATTTCGCAATGGCGAAACTTTTCAAATAATATTATATACCCCGCCTCCTCGGCTGAAATATTCATCACAAAACCATGTTAAGGAGGTTTTGTCTTATTCTTATTCTCTGTTCTATTCGTATATTGTAACGGCAAAGTCGGAACTTCGTGAAGACTTGCCACGTTAAGTGAAGGAAAGTAAAGGATATGGCTTTTGTACACAGAAAGGACAATAGAAATATTGTTGCTGCAGAAGAAGAAACTTCCATCAATTCCTGTATTTTCTCTCTTTTTACTTTGTTGTTACTCTTGTCCAGGCTTACACAAAACTTCTGGGTGTTGATTACTTAGAAGTTTACTTCTCCTTATTGGTATAGGTACTCGTACTATAGGCTTTAATATCCAAAAAGGCTACAAACTTAACTCTATTATAAGAGTTAGATGTAGCTAGCAATAGGAGGTATAGATGCAAACAAAAAAAAAAAAAACAACAACAATACTGGAAGTAGCTAATGGATTTATTGCTTTATTTTGTGAAGAAGAACTTCTTGGCTTTTCACTACACACCGCCGCCGCGCCGTTAACTGTTTTGATTTATAAACCAAGCAAGGGTCATGCCTCATGCCTGAGGGGTTTTTCATGGAGTAAAAAATTTTAATGTTCAAGTGCTTATATATTTCCTACCTCCAATTGATTTGTGGGCGCAGAGATTTAAGTTTTGAAAATGGATTTTCTATGGGGGGCAATAAAACGCAGAAGAATTTTATTTTTTTTCCTTTTTAAAAGAGACTTGCCATAGGAAGCCATTTAGTGAGGAATTCTTATGGAGCAGAGATTTTAGAATGTCCGTAAGCAATAAAGATTTTCCGTTAACAGAAACCTTTCAAAATACTATATCCTATGTATTCCGGAATTTATAGATATGTACGTTGCTGATAATCATTAAGGTTATATTTTTTTTATACATATTTATATCATCTCTTGGAAATTCATTCTGCTAAGTAAGGGTTGAATATTTCAAGAAACTTAAAGGACACAATTTATCAGTAATTTTATCCTTTTATAAATTTTTTTATTTGATTTTTTATTTACCTGATTGCTGGTAAACTTAAATTTACTGGACGAAGTTATTTAATGAAAAACTAGTCAATTTTGAGAAAACTGTGAATCTCTTGCCTATCAATGAGTTCAGCACTTAATACACATAAATATATGGGCTGGATAACGATATTTCAAAAAAATCATTTAATTTTATTTACAATTTGGATCTAGGGTCACTATGTAATAAAGTCCAATGGAATAAAGTCAAAAACAAAATTTTGGACTTTATTGCACTCTTTAAAGTCCAAAACAGTTTATATGTTTATTGCAGTAAGGCCTTAAGACTTTGTTGCATTTTTCTATTTTGTCACACATATGTTGTTCATGCAGCCCCGCAGGGCCTGGGCCCTCCACCTATGACTCTGTAAGTTTTCCTGAGACAGATTAGGAGTTTAAATCCTGAGAACCAGCGAACAATATTGTGGGTGGCCCCCACAATATTGTTTTGCACCAGTATAGATGCAGCACCTCAGAAACATAGGTGATGCACCTACTCCAAATCCTATATTGACCCCAACCAGGGTTTTTATGCAGATGCATATGCCTCTCCTAAATATATCTCACTTTTTGCATAGGTATTCGAGATCTAGGAGCGCAATAGCCTTTCAAACGAAAAAAAAACCTTAAACTCGATTTGGAAAAAAAAGGTGACATCTTCAAACGTTATTTTTGGCTAAGCTGGCATATCTAAGAGAGTTGAAAATTGCAAATACATGATATGTCAACTAGTTTGCAGGATTTTAATAAATTGAACAGATTCTTTTAGATAAAATGTTGATCCTAAACTCTGCATAAAAATATTTGACAATTATTTTATTAAACATTGCCACAAAGATCATTAAATGAAAATATTTTTTTTAATGAATGCTTTAAAATTAGAAAATTTTATGAAAAATTTTATAATTTTGTGTCTATTTTTAGTTCAATTTCAAGATTTATCTGTTCTCTTAAACAATGCCATACAAAGTTTATTAATAAAAAAAAAAAACGAAGACTGTAAATGATATAGAACTGAAAAACATTAAACAAAATGCACTTTTCATGCTTCTTTGACTAATTAAATAATTTTATAATTAAATAATTTTAAACTTCTATAAAACTACACCTTGTCAACAATTATTATTTTAATATCCACTTTTTTTCAAAAGACACTCACATGCTTCGTAATACCATTAAATTATATCAAAATTAGTGTAAATTCGATTAAATTATAAATTCTCACATAAATCTTTTAAAAAAATTTAAATAAACAGTAGCGAGCAAAAAAAATGCTAACAAAATGGTATGGTACTGTCTTGGTCTAGAACTTAGCAATTTTGAGAGGTATTGACTCGAAATTTTGTATACATTTGTGGAATTTATTTTATTTATTTTAACAGAGTCGATTTTTATCGTATCCTGCTCCAAAAAGTTAATAATATTAAAATTAGTGCAAAAGGTAAGTTTGAACCCAAGCAAAAAAAAAAAAAATGCAAACACGTGCAAAAACTTTAAAAACTAACGGATAATTTCATTTCATTGAACAAAATATTGTATTCAAACAGATTAATGTTAGGAACAATTTACTAGCAATAACGGTACTTAACCTATTAACCTTAGAGCCAATTAAAGACACGAATTAATTTGAAGAAATTTGGTGATATTATTTTTCTATTTCTTCCATTAGCTTAGTAATTTGAAAGTTTCAGCTAACTTATCTCCCGGTGTACAAGCTCCCATTTGTTTTCTACACGAAGCAGGTCCAAAGATTGCATTATGGCCACCCCAAAAAATGTGGATTATGCTCTTCTTAGAAGTTTCTTACCAGCCGTCTGGTGTCTTCTGAGTCATGATCGTGTTGTAATAAACTGCTTTCAGGGCTATTGGACCCCGAATGTGGATTCATATGGTTTCTGAAATATCCCTACACAAAATGAGCAATCATCCGGGTGCTTACTTGAATAACTGAAGCAACTCTTGTTCACGGGTGAGTGAAGAATTAAAAAATCCTTAATATCTATTTGATTCCATCAAGATTCTAAAATACGTACCCTACTGCAAATTTATTACCAGGCTTTATTTGATATGTGAAAAAAACTTTGTGGGACAAATGTACAATCCTCAGCAACAGTTAAACATGAAGAGCAAGTAATTCAAAATATTGATGGAATGCAATAGGTATTAAGGATTTTTTTATTCTATACTATTGAATTCCTTTACAAAGGAAAAATATCAATTTTCACATTATCTACCGTAATTTGTAAATTTTTTAATTTATTATTTTGATTTAAATTTATTATAATAACAAAATAATCAATTATCATTTTGAAGTATCAAACAATTATGCGGGTTAGCTTCAAGTTTCAAAAAGACCAATTGAAATTGGCCGAACGCAAAAGTAAAAGTAAAATATTTGAATTATTTCATAAAAAATTTCATTACTCTTCTTTGAAAAATGTTCGCTCCATTTCCTAAATTCTCAAAATTAAGCTTTCAAAATCTAAGGAAGACGAAATTCAAAAACAAAAAAAAAACACCGACTGGATGAAAAATGCATAACCCGATTTTAAAGCTTGACTAATTTGTTATTCTTATCCAAAATTTCCGTAAAATATGACCAAGCCTCAATGTAACGCGCAAATTTTTTTTCAAAATCTGGGATTCATCTTGTTCTTGGTATAAAAACAAAACTTCTTCATGATTTCATGAATACAAATTTCATAAATACACGCTATGTTAAATTATAATATAATGCTGGAAAACAATTTTGCTTAAATTTATCAATAAAAAATGTACATATCTTGTAGAATTGTGACTTTTTTTTTTGTGTGTTCTCAAAAACTACATCAAATTTAGGTCACTATACTTGAAAAATTTTCTTCAATAAAATTTGCCTCAATAACGAAGAATGCTATAATATTTACTTATATCGAAGCAAAAAACTAAAGAAAATCCTACCTCCTTTCAAATTTATTCCTTTCGATTACTCTCTATCTATTAAGGGGTATGATTTTCACAAATCCGCAGCAGACGGATTGTATCTTTAACCTTGTGCTTTTTATCCTACAATATATTTTGTATGCTTACAAATAATATGGTGTTTGTATGTTGTACTCGAACATATGAAAAAATAAGGAAGAAAAAATTGTATATATATATCACCATGCTCGCAATTTCCGGGATATAAACATTATTCAAACCCTCTTAATGGGCAGATAAATTTGGTTTTCTCTACTTGTCTTCCTTGTTTGTCCTTTTTTTTTTTTTAGTATACCTACCTACCTACCTTTAAATCTTTGCTTTTCTCGTCTGCTATATAGCAGTTTAGAGGTATATCCTTGGAGTCTTCTTTCAAAAAGAAGACTGCCATTTCCCTACAGGTGTTGAGCATATTTCAAAATTGTTCCACTTCCTGTTTTTTTTTTTGTTTTGTTTTTTTTTTTTCATATAAATTGCCAATAAAATCGAACATACTATACCCAATCCACTCTAAATGCCTCCCTCTGCTCGCTCAAAGCCTTTTAGACTAGAGTCACTTATATTCAACCAAGCAGCATTGCCTTTTGCCCCGTTTTTTTTGTCGCTATCCATCGTTGTGTTCTACTTAACGAAAAAATGAAGTGTGGAAAAATGAATCAACTTTATAGGGTAATATTCCACCAGGTGAGCATATTTTTTCTGTCATTCTCTCCATCGTGGTCGTGTGGGGTAGCGTGATGGTAGTGGAGGAGTACAAAAATAAAATCCTTTGGGGGAGAGATGTTTTGGTTTGCTCGACAACGTACCTATACCAATTTCAGTTGTAACGCTCGCTTTTCCCATCACAGATTATGTGTGTGTGTGCCTGGGCATGTGAGTATATATGTTGGGACCCACTACGGTTCTGGAATAAAATAGGCTACAAAAGGGAAGATGGGTATTTATGAATAAATTGCTTTGCAACTGTGGCGTGCACTTTGAGTTTGAATGTTTCCATTGGGGATTGGTTGCGACTCGAAAATATTTTCGCGTTCTTGCGGATGAATGTGCTCGATGATGGGAAACTTTGATTATGTCCTGGAACTTTTATCACAATCGAACCATATAATTCGTACTCTTTTTTGAGAGTGAAGGTGTGCATCGTCATTGTCCTTGTGGAGGGTGATAGCTTTACAAACACAAGGGGTTCGATGTGTTTGTATAAAGCTGCCACCCCCTAAACAAGACCATATCTATTTTGTTAGACGATAAATAATTTTGCCAAAGGCGATTTTTTTTCGTTTCTTGTATGCGTTGTTTATGTAAATTTATATTTTGTTTATATTTTGACGAATTTAATGTGAAAAAACAGCCTAATTTTCAATCAAAAAAGTTGATTTTAGATTTTTGAAAATTTTGAGATGTATTCTTTTTAATTAAAACTTTTTTTTTTAAGACTAAGTAAGGAAACAATGCAGTTATTGTAAAAATCATTGTCAAAAATTGAAAAAAAAAATAGATTTTGCAGTAGATTTTGAGTCTCTTAACTCGAATCTACTATAAGAATTGCCTTGCCATGCAAAGTTTTTGAGATATCGAATTTTGGGTAAAGAGAGATTCCATTTTTAGAAACAAGAAAATGTTTTTACCAATGTTTTCTAAGCCCGTATAATTGATTACACTTTAAACAATTTCAGACTAGTTTAAGGCTCATCGAAAATTTTTCCAAAAATTTCGTCTTGTTTCTTAAAATGGAATCTTTCTTTAACCAAACCATCACAAAAACAGTGTTTTTGTGAAGGTCAAAATTCGATATCTCAAAAACTTTGCATGGTAGAGCTACTAGATTCAAGTTTAGAAGCTCAAAATTGTTTTCAAAAATTTAATTTGGTTTTGGTGACTACTCTTCACTGGCTGATATTATTGTCATTTACGGAAAAATCGATCATAAAAATATGCATGAAGCTGAAAATCGCTGCATCGAAAAAAATATTTTTTTTAGGAGAGGAGATCTCGATATTTTGAAATGATTTTTTGAAAACTGTAAGCGGGATTGTCATGGGCGGGAATTTGTCTAGACGTGATGCTTTGTGGCGGGTATGCTCTGACAAAAAAAAAAAAGCATTAAATCACTTTGACAGTTTATTCAACACTGATTAGCTACTCAATGTTTTATTTTATTCACAAAACAAAAAATGCTGAATAGTCTAATCTGTTTTTGTTTAGCGAATAAAATGAAATACTGAGTAGCTAGTCAGTGTTCAATAAAACACGGCCAATATTACAGAGCCCCTTGATCTGTTACGCAATGATATCAATCATTCTGCTAATATCTGTTATTGCCCCTATCAATTTTAACAAAATCTACTATTGACGTGCCTTTTTTCGGCTATAAGTGACACTATGCATCCTCAATCAGTTTAATATCAGCATCCCATACGTCAATCATCATCTCAAATCTTCTTCACTGCAGGACGAATAAAACGAAATTGACACATACCCTGCAATCGAAAAACTGAAAAGCCTTCAAATGTATTCAATTTTTGACAACATTGATCAACCAGCGTGAGTCTGCTTTCAACTGATACATATTTTGCTACTCCCACTAAGATCGTGAATCCTCCGTCAGCTGCTACTATTGTCCACCAGCAAATCTTCTGTGAAATAACTTACTAACTGAACAGACGATTTATGTAAATAGATTTCTTTCGTGTAAGTCTAGATCCGAATCCCATTTAACAGGTGATTTCTGCTAAAATATTTAGAGTATAAGCTCCTCACAAAGAGAAGAGGAACTGTTTCAAAAACATTTAAAACAACTTGTTCCTATTATCTTCGTCAAATTTCGAAGAATTTTGTAGTATTGAATTTACTGCTTCTGCTTCCATCTTCTGTTACTGAACCTCTGATACATTTCAATTGAGTATTTCCAAAAGTATAAAGGAAGCACATCTGCTTTTTTCTACAGCAAGTTGATTTATCCACTATCTGACTTGAGTTGAAGCAAGTTAATTTTACTCCGAAATACCATAATTCTTTTGAAAATAAAGCTAAATCAGTAGCTACATACTCCTCCAAGGGTCTCCAAGAAATAGGAAGAAGAATCAAATAATTCAATTTTTTGCGTTCTAAACAATTCTAAGAACTCTCATTAAACATTTGCCTGTTCAAAAATAATAATATATGCTTACAAAATTATAATATGAAATTCTTAAGCTCTCAGATTATAGGTAACCTAGCTCCTAACCTCAACCAAAATAAAAATAAAAAAAGTATAGGTAGTAAATATGCATACCTAATTATTTTCGTACAGATTACAAGCCATAAAGAGAATAACCATGGCGCGTCTCAAATGCACACAACAGCAATTACCATAAAAGAACATTCCTCAAAAGATACATGCATTATTTATCTTTCAGCTTATTAACTGCGTGTATTTCATGCTCTTCCAGAAACTTTATTCCCCATTCCCATCTCAACACTGCCACTTGCTGCTAAAACTTCCAGCCATGAATCAACCTCAATCCCGTCTCCTTTTAAAGCAATTCGTCATTCCGTTCGTATTATAAAACACACTCCACTCCACTCCACGCAACACACACCACTTGGGGAACTTCAAGTTTTCGCTCCCCTACGTTCTTCTGATAATATCCTTCAGCCAGGATCCATAGGTTTTTGATGGTACCCACCCTACCGCCACCGCTCTGTGCGTCGCTGAGCCGCACCAGCACACGCTACTCGTGCCGAAAAGAAGATTAACGCTGCCTCTCAATTAAGCCCATCAAACTTCTGTGCAACCGCCAAAAAAATAGCAACCCTCCTCTTGTATGCCGCATACACACACCCACACACCAACAACATACATTTCGCTAACAATGTTATTGCGGCAATATACTTAATCCCCAGGATAACATCGTCGTCGTTTGCCATACAGAATGGCTTCTGCCACAAAATAAAACGCTTCAACAAACTCTGAGTTGAGGCGGGCGTATCGCGGGAACCGGAACTGGGAGACTTCTGACACGAAGTGGTCGCCATTTCCACCATCATCGAAGGGCAAAGTTAGAAGTCACCATCAGATCATGTATGTGTGGCACGTGTACCTGTGCTGATATGACTAATTCTGGGGAACTCGCAAAACTTCTATCCAAAGTTCGAATCACACCAAATTGTATAAAAGTGTCTCTTCATACATGCGGGGATCAGATAGTTTGGCCATCACCTTTGTTTGTGGATCCTTACTTGCCCGCAATGGCCAACCAAGTGTTGGCCAACTGAAAAAGTCCACTTAGCCGATGTGTCATTGCACACAATGCACCATGCAGTGTGACTCTGTATTTGGTGGATGGAAGGAAAACAAAGAAGAAAAGGTACCCCCAGAGGTGCACTCTAACTTGCCAATTGAAAATCAACGTCCCTGAGTAGTCTTTAAATTAAGGACACTCAGGATGATTCCCTGATGCTCTTCCATTGAGTCCGCGACCGATGCGACGGCGATGGGGCAGCGAGTTATAGTAATTGAGATAGTTGCCACCACCACCGCAGCACTGCACTGATGCTCTGATAGTTCTTGTTTGTTTTTGTTTTGGCCAATGAGTCCGCACGAAGCTAATTTCGTCTGGGAGTCCTTAGAACCACTAAATTAATGATTGCAAGGACGATAATCAGAGAGTGTAGCGAATGGGACTTCTGCTCTAAGCATCAGTGAAAAAAAATCTACTTTTTTCTTAAGCAGCTTTCTTTGCTGTTTTATTAGAAAAATTGTTGTACAAATTAAAAACATCTTAACTTTGAGTTGGTTTCCATTTCGCTGGAGGAAAGAACTTTGAGTTTATATTTCGCCGTCAGGATGGGGGCAGGTTAGGGTGTGATAACCAGGATGTCGAGGCAGAGGGTGATTTCTTGAGTTAATTTAGTAGAGACAACGATGAAGATGATATTTTTGTTTGATGATGATGATGATGATGCTCATCAACTCAACCAGTTTGTTGAAGAGCTATAGTTTTGACAGTATTATATGGCAATGACTTGCGGAGTTATTGTTATAGGAAATTGCAATTAGACGAGTTGATGGTAATTTAACTGAAATTATGATGAGATATTTGCACTTTTGTGTACTTTTTGAGTTAAAATTTATGAAATGCCTTTGGGATAGAACTTTTTTTCAAAGTAAGATCCTTGAGAGAGAGAGTTAAACGGAAGTATACACACTCGTCATATTGTTCCTACTTTAGGAAATTAAAATTGAAACTTTTATTTTTGTTTGTCTGCTTTTCTGGATTTATGTGCAGAATTGTGTCCTTTTGAAAAGTCAATATAAGAAAGAGAGAGTACCTTATTATTTTTGTTTGATGAAAAGTTTGAAGAATTTAGTTCTTAGAATGTAATAAACTAAATGGTTGTTAAACAGACCTAAGTTGGTAATAATACCTAAACGAAATCTTTGAAATATTTTATATAAATTGGTCTAAAAATCAGACATCCAAAAATTCCCACACAAGTGGGAATAGGTGCGAACGAAGTATACAATATAAATTAAAAAAAAAAAATATTTTATCATTCTATGTTTGTGGGCCAAAATCATGGAGGTGGAAAAATTGATGTCGAGGCTTTTTTTTTAATCAGAATTACATTATATTAAAATTGACTTCTGACGTACCAACCGGTTAAAATATTTGAGATGAATCTTCGAATGTATTAACTTTGTTTGAAAAAGAGTTAATTGTTGTTTTAGTTTATCTAATATAGCCAAAAAAATCATTTCGGGAACGCCTCCATAACTCAAAAACTGAAATTCATGTCACAAAAACTTACACTTAATTAAATTGAGCTGCCTGTATTCTTTACATTTCTTATTAAAAATATTCCTCAAGAATTATTTATTTTTTTTTGCCTTTAATAAAATTCAAATATCGAAGAAAATTATTTTTGGTTTAATTTTTTTTTTTTGTTATTTGATTAACTCAACCGATTTTCTTGAAACTTGGCGGTTAAGGGTCTTTGGTGATGCCCTAGAGGGCAAATTGAATTTTTTTCTTTCAGGACTAAAACTAACGGTAGGTACCTGCCATATAAGAATTAAGGAAAAGTTAACATTTTTTCAAAAACGGCTCTAGTGATTTTAATTAAAATTTTTGAGTCTGCTTTTGTTAGTAGGGTCATACTTTTGGATTGACAGAAATGTTTGTAAAAATTCTATTAACGGTACCTGTCATAGAACCGTTTTCTTCATTTTTGACATTCACTTAAACGACTAAACTAATTTTTATGAATTTTTTTTATACGGAAGCTTCTTAAGAATTTTAAAATTATTTGATATTAAAATTTTCAAAAAAAAAAAATTTTGTATTTATAAAAAAATTTTCAATTTTTTTTTTTTTTTGAAAAATCAATTTTTGAAAACCGGTCAAAGTATGTTTTTGAAATTTTGGTTTTACTAAAATGTCATAAACAACTTCTTAAATTGTTTTGAGCTCCAAGCAATGTACATATGCCATTTAATTTGATTAAGAAAGATAAATTTTTTGAAAAAAAATTTGAAAATCGTTGGAGCCGTTTTTAAAAAAAATATTTTTCTTATGTACAAAACATTTCAAAGCTTTGTTTGAATAAAAAATTTGAATGCCAATTTAAAGAAGATATTAATGGACATCTAAAACCAAAATTTCAAAAAAAAGCATTCACGCGTTTTCGAAAAATTGATTTTTGAAAAAAAAACTTTCATCAAATTTTTGTTTGACACGAAACCAATACTTGGCCTATAGAACAAGTAAGAAATAAAGTTGGCCATTGAAAATTATTACTTCAGAACTTTCCAAAACTAATAATGCTTTAATTTGGACTTAAGAGAGTATTTCGAAGAAATCATAACTTTTACTCTGCAATATCTTTGCGCCGAAAGACAATTTAGGAATGATTTAAAAATGATTTAGACAGATGAAATGCACTTTATTAAATTCAAATTAATAGTATTGCAATAAAGTATTTACCAGTAAAAAGAAATTCTACGTTAAATGTACCAACAAAAAACGGGTTTTTGACATGTTTACATTATTATATTTCGAAAACGTGACGTGCTAGGGTATTTTACACGTCAGATTCGGGTTCAGCGTGCCAAAATCCTCTAGAAAAGTATAGTAGTTTGATGGCGATTTTCGTTGCAGACCAGTGTAACCGACATCCTACTTCACTACGGCCATTGATGACTTCTGTGCAGAAACGATATCCGCAATCGCTTACCTCCAAGTTTTGTCGTAGGTCCCTCCGCCACGTCAAGGTGGATTCATTTTGTAAAACCATACATTACCTAGCGACGAAGCATACTTATTTATACCAGAAATACGATAATCTGTAAAAATCTATAAAAACACTTTCTTGGGTCTCATTAAAATTTCTTCAAAATGAATTAAGTAGATACAAAGCTTGGTATGTAAACTACATAATAGTACAGTAACTTTTCTTATAACTTTCCCTCGACCCATCACTGCATTAACAAAGACACAAACTTTCGCTTAAGGAAATATTTTTTTTTTTTTTTTTTAAGGATTAAGGTATAGGTAGTAGAATATTCTTCTGGCGGAAATGACGCTATAAGTTTTCGGATCTGCGACAAAAGTTCTCTCTTTAGTTTTTTCTTTTTTTCTTTGTGAATTTTCACAAAATAAGAATAAAGGAATTTCCAAGAACAAAACTAAATACAAAAAAAAAAAAACCACCTTACCGCAACCATACCTTCGAACGCAAAATTTTAATTGGAAAACTTTAAACAAAAACCTTCGACCACAACGAAAAAAAAAAAAAATCACAAACGAGAGACGAGTAATAGTTTTTGCAAAAAAATACGAAAATTGAAAAACAATTTTATCGAAAATGCAACAAAACCAAAAGTGAGTTTGCCTTCTTTTCTCTCTTTTCTGTTCAAAAATTTAGTAGAGAACAAAACCAGAAGGTAAAATGGTGAGATCATAGAGTATATGTGAGAGTGACTGCGGAAATGCAGCCATTTTGGTGCCACCCACACCAAAATGAAGTGGTACTTAATGAAGTGTACACAATGCGGTGCGGTAGGATGTCGGAATGCTTTTCGAGTTCATTGGCGACACTACATACACCGAGACCGACAGCATAGAAGCATCACATCGCACTGACACTGCCGCATAATTCAGAATCATGCCCCAAACTTTCCGCCAACTTCATACCAACTCGGTCGATGGTGGGTCGGTCGTCGCGTCGCTCGAGGTGGACAAAGCTTTAGCTGCAAATTATGTTAATTTCATTTTGTACCCATATTAGAATAATGGTACCGCATAATGTTTGGGGCGTGAGAACTGAGCGGTTCTTGTGGGAATTTCGTCTGAAAGGACCCGTTAACAAAACAGATGTTTTAGAAAAACACAACAAAAATTAAAAAAATACTACAAAACAAAAAACAAAAAAACTAAAAACTGTTCTTCATTTAGAATGAAAATGTATGGAAATTCTTTGTGGGTTTGGTTTGTTTTATATTTTTAGCTATCATTTTTTTTTTCTCTTTGGGATATTCAGTGCTGCGGGTAATGAATAGAACTTTATTCGGCGAATTCATCCTTGACCGGGAATATTTTTCACAGCAAAGACTGATGGGAGTTGAAAATGATTTTTCTTTTTTTTTTCGTTTTTTTTGATTTTGTCGAAGAGAGTGTGGAAGAGTTTTCGCATGAAAATAACAAAAAAAAAAAGGATATTTTCTCTCACAAAAGATATCCCTTTTTGGAGGCAATCAATTGGAATTTTATAGAATCGAATCTGATTTTATGATGAAGTTATTGGTCGGTTAGACTGAAATTCAGTTCAGATGGATATTATTTTTTTGGTTGGAAGCATTGGTTGGTGTTATGAGTAAATCTTTGAATTAGTTTTACAGTTGAATAAAGAAAATGATTTATGAACCTTTATAACTGAAATGTAAAACTTAAATGTAGATTGGAGGGTATATTTTTGGGAGAAAGCTTTATTATTCTTTATTTTTTTAGAAACTCAAACTACTAGGCAAGGCAGAGTTGTAAAATAAAGTGTTGTATACTGGCGATAGAAGTTATTATTATTTTTGCAGGTAGGGATGACAAAAATGTACTAAAAAAAACTTGTTATTCCAAGGTTCTTGTAAGATTATGGTAAATTAAAAATTGTTAGCTGAATGAAAAGTTCATGCAGCAACAATTAATTTTTATAGAAGATTTTCGAGATAATTTTTCAAGTGTTGCCATAACTTGAAAAAATATGATATTGGGTTAAGAAAATCTAAAAAAAAAATATAACTGATAAGCCTTTTCCTGAATAAAAATGGATATTACCTAAATAATTTTAATTTTCCTTATTTTTAAGGCGCTTTTAATTTTCCTTATTTTTAAGGCGCTTTACATTTTTTCGAGGTAAAACCGGTCAATTGCGTTAAATGTGGCTTAATTTAATACCCTGGCTGTAGTTTAACAATACTGAGGTGAATACTGACGTCAAAATTAAGCCGGCTCTGGAGTTCAATAATATTGAGGTGCTGCAAATTTGGTTTTAAGTTTTTCAAATGAACCTTTATCGAATCATGAAAAAAAAAAACTGACAGTGCCTCTGCGCGCAAGCTTAAGCAGTTTTTCACAACGCTTTGACTGAATTATATCGGTTTTAGAAAAACTCATTTTTCCCAAAAATGGTGCCTACGATTTTTGTTAAAAAAATCATGGTAATTTTCTGGATCAGGTCTATCTTTGAATGAATACCTACAATTTTTTTCAAAAACCGGTATTAACGGTACCTGCCATAGAACCGTTTTTTTTTAAATTCTGATTTTCCAATCAAATTCAACCATTTCAACTTATAAGTTCCCGTAATAATTTTAAGTAAAAAAAAATTCGAAAATTAGCTTTTTAGATTAAAAAAAAAAATGAAATTTTGTTTGAAAAATCGTGTTTTCGAAGACTACACAATATTTTTTTTGAAATCTAGTTCTTAGATGTTGATAAATAATATCTTAAAAATGGGGTACCTACCAATTTTTTTTTATAAAAGCCCTTGCAAAATTTTATATAAAAAAAATTGTTTTTTTTTTCTAAAAATGTATCATTATAGAATTAATCAAATTGCATACTTCGTTTTGAGGTTAAATTCATTTAAGAAACAGTTTTAGTCATTTGAAAATCGCAATTTATGCTTTTTTTAATTTTTTTTTTAAATGTCTTCACAAATTTTTAATTAAAAAGGCTTGGCAAATAAAGTAACTTTATCTATAAGAGCAAGTACGTGCGATCCAGATGTGCAATTTATTTTAGAATATAAGTATGTTGTTCAGTATGAACAGTTAATTTCTGAAAACCTATAAAAATAAAGGAAGCTAACAACTGTTGGCGCAAAAATCTTTCTCTTCTTATAACGTCTGATTGATTTCTTCAACTAAGCCAAATAAATATAAGATGTTGATAATTTGAATCAAATAACAAATTACCTTCATCGGGCAGTAATTTTTGTTGGGTTTCATGAACAAATTCAGTCGAAATCTAAATATGTGCAGGAAATACTCTTGTGTTAGTTCACATCCCCGTTTGAAAACCCGTAAACTCAAAACTGAACCTTTTAACCATTAAAAGCTAAGAATCCTTTTGACGACATTCTACTTGGCATCCTATTTTCCTAACATACTCCATCAATGCACAAACAGGTAATTAATTAGTTCTACGAAATTAAAAATAATCAATATCCCAATAACTATGTATAGATAGAGAGAGATAGAGATAGGTAAGCATTTGCATACACATAGTTTTCTCCCAGCTTGCAGGAAAATTGGATAGATATTTGAAACTGCATCAGCATTATAGCATATCAAATTTCTTTCGGTCGATGTCACCATCTATCTGAACACGCAACCGAAAACATCATCTGCGGTTAACAATTGAATTGATAATTGCACTGCAACCGATACATTATTTGTCAGAAGCTTCCGTCACCGGCTTCGACTTATATCCCGCACTACCTGATGCCTTTTACCATGTTCAATGTCCGAATTGATTGGGGTTCAATACGATGTATGAGTATGTTTTTGGTAGACTTCTAAAAAGTTAATTGTACGCCATATGTATACCTCAAAATACGTACTTTGAAAACGAATTTAATGAAGCATTGCCAGAATGTTTTTTTTTTTGTACTAATTCACTTTAACTATTGTCTTCATTCATAAACGTTATAAAATTGAAAAACAAACTAATTCAAATGCTTTGGCTATGTTTCAATGTGGACTAATATGGCCATTTTACTTGGCACAATTTTCACACGAAAGTACTGCACACAAATTGTCACCTCAGAATTGGAAGTCTTGAATGTCAATGTCATTTAGACATTTTCATACATTTGGTGTTAAAAATGTGGTCCTAAAGACAAAAACGAGATCTTTCTATTCGTGTTATCAAATCTGTCCTATCTATATTATTGCAATGAATCAGCTTTATAAGAAGTAAAAAATCCATTTATTTCACTTTTTTACGCACCAAGAAAATTAAAAAATTCCAAATTTACATGGGTTGACTGGAAATGCCTCATACCATACGAATTCACACTTTTTGAAAAAAAAATGCCACATGTGCAAACAAAATTATTTTCCAATTACGGATTAAAAACGTAGAGTAGAATTCAATAGCCACTATTTAATGAAATTTTTTTGAAAGTTGTTCGAGCGAAAATTTCTGAAATATTCTTTGTCGTTTAGATCCACCTGTAACGTGGTCTTCCTCTGCTGCGTGCACCATCAGGTGACTAGGTCAACGTCACTGTATGCTGTACAGCCCGTAAATCTCGTTTTAATCTTCTTCTTTTTACTCCTTCGATAAACACAAAATCCAAAATCACTTGAAAAATCTATTTTTTCAAAGCAACTTAGCCAATTTGCACCCCTCTCAACCAAACAGCTGCTATCTTAGGATACTTCTCATTTTAAGTACCGCAGAATCAAAAACGAGTTCATCCATCAGAATACTTATCATTGTTGACTTTAATTTTCCAGGCCAGGCGCTTTAAGCCTTGTCCTTGAAGCAAAGGTTTGGTTTCCCTCTTGCCCTTTTTAAAGTCATTTCCGAAAACTTTTCAAATGGTTCTATTTGAAGTACCTAAAATGAAAATTTCATCTATAATTTTTTTCAATTTTTAATACTGACGGTAAAGGCCTACAACTAACCAGTGAAAAGTCGTGTAGAAAACGAAAAACTGACAACGGAAAGATTACTCTTTTAGATTATTATTACTTCAAAATATATGGTATAGGGGTACTACAGTCAAATATTACTCGAAATTACTGTGGCGAACATGCTTTAATCCTTTCATAAAGATGCCCACACACTAATTTTCAAAACTATTTTTCTGGCCAGTAAAATTAGAAACATGATTGGATTTAGTTGAATTTTTGTGAGAACCTTTATTTAAAGGTCCAGTACATTTTTACTTGCGATTAAAAGTGTATCAAGTTATGCATTCGTAAAAAAAAATAAAATGCACGACTGGGTCGCACGTACTTGCTCTTGAAGATAAAGTTACTATTTATGCTAAGCCCTTTTAAAATTTGTAAATGCAGTTTTAGAAAAAAACAATTTAAAAAGCATAAAAATAATAATTTGATTTCTTCGTTAGAGCCGTTTTCTAAAAAAAACTATTTTTTCTATATAAAATTTTGCAAGGACTTTTATAAAAAAAAATTGGTACACCATTTTTAAGATATTATTTATCAACATCTAAATATCTAAGTTTTGAAAAAAAAAATTGAATAGTTTTCGAAAAAATGATTTTTCAAAAAAAAAAAAAAATCAATTTTTTTTAAATATCAAAAAAAAATAATTTTCGAATTTTGTTTTTACTGAATATTATTACGGCAACTTGAAAGCATCCATGTAAAAAAAATGGTTGAAATTGGTTTAGTCGTGAAGGAGAAAATCAGAATTTAAAAAAAACGGTTCTATGGCAGGTACCTTTAATAACGGTTTTTGAAAAAAATGGTTCTCATTTAAAGATAGACCTTACCTAAACAAATGACCATGATTTTTTTAATCAAAGTCGTAGGAACTGTTTTTGAGAAAAAATGAGTTTTTCTAAAACTGGTATATGACAGGTACCGTAATTTGGGGTCCAACAAAAAAATTAAAAATAAAGTCTGGGGATATGCTGTGTGTATTAGGCTGTGGTCTCTGATACATACAGACAGACAGACAGGCAGACAGACAGAATTATCGGACCCACTTTTTTCTCATTCTCTATCATCGTAATGTCATGTTTCATTGTTATCTCAGCTTTTTTTTTTGTACAAATGCATAACTTGATATATGGTACCCATATCGCAAGTAAAAAAAGAATTGGCTGTAATTTAAAAAGAATGTCCATATTTAACCATAAGGCCTTTTAAAAATTTTCAATTGACTTGTGAAAACTTTCAAACTTTTTGGACCGTTCTCTATTATTCGGGATCCAAATGTCACCCACTCTGCCTATGTATATCTAAAAATAAGAAAAAAAAACTGTTAATAAGGAAAATTGTTTTCACATGGCAATGCTATCCACAGGATATTGACGGTCATTAGTATCAGAGCTCCAAACAAAATGTGCTTATGACAAAAATGTATGCGTTGAAATAGCTCATTATTGGACAAATGCACCAGCCAAAAGTGGGTATAATTATTTTTGCAACATGAAATTTGAAGCTAGTTTGCCTTTCAACCTCAACCTCGTTGTCCAGTCTATTCGTAGCTAGCGATAGTATTAACATCAGAAGGCCCACACAAACCTTCTAAAAGCATCATTCATGTAAGTTTGTGTTGTCGGTACGTTTTATTTGGTCAATTCTAACCAAAAACGTGTTACGCATGTTTATGGTATTTAGAGAAAGCTCAATGATACTACTTCTAACAAATGCATATTCTCCATCTGGTTTGGTGATGGAAATTATACAGACAGAGTCCGATTCCGAATAGTATATATCCAATCCAAACCCAAAACCATATGGCAAAGATTCATCTAATTTGGTAAATTTTGTTACTCTGGCTAAGGTATTTTCTATTTTGATGCCTTACTCCCAATTATAAAAATTCGTGGAAAGTAGTGTTTTCATTGTATGAAATGTTGCGTGTTCTGGAAGTGGTAATCATCTTCAATTGAAAATGAATCAACCAGTATAATTATACTCCATCATTCACTTGTTCCAATTATTTCTGTAAGAATTTCCCTTATGATTTCTAAAACAGTGCCAATTCTAGCTGGTTACTGGTTTCAAATTAAGAGAGTCACTACTGTCAGCTTGAATGCTTGATGTGATGGTGTCAGTCGGTAAACATTTGCTCTGCCTTACCTGTTTGAAAAGGCAAACTCGTCAAACTTTTAGTAGCACACAGCGGTTACCAGCTGGGGAAGTTGAACGAACATGTTTAACTTTTGGTAGCCTGGCAAGTACCAGCTATTAGGTGTGACCCGTTCTAAAATGAAATCAAATCTCAATACAAAATCAAACTTCAACGGCAACTTTTTGTTCCCTTCAGGACCTTCTAAGAAAAACTACAACAAAAAACCAAAATTGAAAATGCCATTCTAAAGGACATGAACCCTTCCACTTAAAAACTTTCAACTGAACTGACCCAGGCAAACGACACAAAAATTAATCATTAATCATTTTCAACGTCTAAGCAGAATATAAAGGCGAAATATATTGCCGATCAACACAACCGCTCTGCCGTCCATTGGCGCAGCATTGGGTTTAAATATTTTTGTTTTCACAAAATCAGTTTATTTCTTTTTTGTTTTTGTTAAATAAATTTAATTACCTGAATTTTTTCATTCCATTAACACTGTCGCACTTTATTTGGTATTCTATCGTTTAGCTTGGGTTTCTCTGGTGGCCATTTAATTTGCCGTCAATAAATTGACATGAATCTATACAGGCCAGCCCATATAGCCACTGATGTTGGGATTTAACCCATTTTTTTTTTTTTGTTTTTTTAGTTCGATGTGATGTTTTCGATAAAGTGAGTAAAGTTATTTTATTAAACAAATTAACTTTGGACCTCTCTTAGGAATTTTCCAATTAAATAAACTTTTTGTATAGAATATTGACAAGTGGATTGAAAAAGTTCATGAAATTTTTATGTTAAATTTAATTTAAAACAAATTAATTAAAGATTTCTTAAATGTTTTTTCTTGGATGATGGTGGTTAGGTTGTTTTTTTTGGTAACGAAGTGAGTTCTTGATTACGTAGAATTAGGGCAAGATTGAAAATTATTCTTCAACTAATTATTTTTTTCTTGTTTTTGGTGGATCTCTTCAGATCTTCAAGATAATCTATTTCGTCCAAAGGTTCAAACAAACCAAACTTTTTCACTTATGCATGTTAGCTTCAAGCAACTTTACAAAAAGTACCTACAATAAGTGTTTTCGGGGAATTTTATATATACTGTTGAGACTTTTGATAATTTCTAATCAATGCCAGTGTCAAAAATGGCCCTAATTTAAATGAAACTTAATGGAGACCACCATCTTTCAAGAACAAACAAAAAATCATCAAAATCGATCCACCCAGTCAAAAGTTTGCAGCTAACAAACTAAAAAAAAATAAATTGCACGAATGGATCGCAAGTACTTGCTCTTATAGATACTTAGCCTTTTTAATTAAAAAATTGTAAATTCAGTTTTAGAAAAAAAAAAAAAATAGAAAAGCATAAAATTCGATTTTGAAATGACTAAAACAGCTTCTTAAATGAATTTTACCTCAAAACGAAGTATGCAATTTAATTTTTTCTATAATGTTACATTTTTTAAAAAAAACTGTTGAAAATTGTTAGAACCGTGTTTTAACGCCAAGGACTTCTTAAAAAAAAAAAATTGGTACGCCATTTGTAAGATATTATTTATCAACATCTAAAAACTAAATTTAAAAAAAAAAATTGTTGAGTAGTTTTCGAAAAAAAGTATTTTTCAAAAAAAAATTTCTTAAATTTTTAATTTGTTTTTTTAAATCCAAAAAAATAATTTCCGAATTTTTTTTTACTAAACATTATTTCGGCAACTTAAAAGCTTTCATGTAAAAAAATGGTTGAAATTGATTGAGTCATGGAGGAGAAAATCAGAATTAAAAAAAAAAAAAACGGTCCAAGGCCAGGTACCGTTAATACCGGTATTTGAAAAAAAAAAAAATTTGAGAAAACTGAGTTTTTCTAAAACCGATATATGACAGGTACCGTTATTTTTATTCCAAAAAATGTCTTCTTCATGCCGTCCTTCGGTCAGTGCGCCTGAGCGTTTGTGCGTCCGTGCGTTCATCTGTACACATTTCCACTGCCCAAACGCGTGATCGGATTGTCTTCAAATTTGATAGAGGTGATTTTTATGTAATTTTGAAAGTGCGTTTTTTTTTTTTTTGTTTTTGAATATCTCATCAAGAACGAGTAGGTAGGTACCTACCATACAACATTTCTACATTTTCTCGAAAACGGCTTTAATGATTTTGATTAAACTTTTTGATATGATTTCTTCAATAACGATAAATTTTTAGATTTTAAAATCTATGGAGCTGTTTTTTTTTTTTAAATATTTTTTTCATAAAAATTTTTCAAACGATTTCTCAAAAAAAAGGGTGTGTCATTTTAAAGATACCTATTACTTATCAACATCTAAAAACTAAATTTTGAAAAAAAATATTGAGTAGTTTTCAAAAAAGTGATTATTCAAAAAACAAATTTCGAAATTTTTTTTACTAAATATTATTACTGCAACTTAAAAGCATTCATGCAAAATGGTTGAAATTGGTTGATTCATGAAGGAGAAAATCAAAATTTAAAAAAACGGTTCTATGGCAGGTACCGTTAATAACGGTTTTTGAAAAAAATGGTTCTCACTTAAAGATAGACCTTACCCAAAGAAATGGTCATGATTTTTTTAATCAAAATGGTAGGCACCGTTTTTGAGAAAAATGAGTTGTTCTAAAACCGGTATATGACAGGTACCGTTATTTGGGGTCAAAAAAAAAAAAATGTCAGTGGATAGTCTCAAAAAAGCGCCACATACCAAGTTGGAAGTAAATCGACCCATCCGTTTAGGTTGGGACTTCTGATACATACAGACAGACAGACAGACAGACAAACAGACAGACAGACAGACAGACAGACAAGCAGACAGACAGACAAGCAGACAGACAGACAGAATTGTCGGACCCACTTTTTTCTCATTCTTTATCATCGGAATGTCATGTTTGAAGTGGTTTTCCATCTATACACATTTCCACTGCAGAAACGCCTGAACGGATTGTCTTTAAATTTTGGTAGAGATGATTTTTATGTAATTTTGAAAGTTTGTTGTTTTTTTTTTTTGTTTTTGAATATCTCATCAAGAACGAGTAGGTAGGTACCTACCATACAACATTTTTGAGTTATTCGAATTTTCTCGAAAACGGCTCTCACGATTTTGATTAAACTTTTTTATATGATTTCTTCAATAACGATAAATTTTTAAATTTTTTTTCCAAAAAAATTTATAGAGCTGTTTTTTTTTTAATATTTTTTTATTAAAAAATTTCAACGATTTCTCAAAAAAAAAAAATGGTGTGTCATTTTTAAGAAACCTATTACTTATCAACATCTAAAAATTTTTAATCTCATATTTCTTTCGTGTGTTCAGTTTTTCTATAACAGCAGTTGTTGACAGAGTGTTCAATCGTATTTCTATGATAATTTTTTTTTTATGATTAACTATACAATTTCTAACAGTTTAAATGTAAAACAAATTGAGGCAAAGAAATTATAGAATAAGCAAAAAATAAATGTTTCCTGAACAATTTAAAATTGATTCATTGAACACTTTGGAACTCAGTCGACGTTCTAATCCTTTTAAGCACCCTTTCCGCAATGATAGGCTTACTAACTTTATATAATATGTTTATTTTAAGACTATAATGACATAGACTGTGTAAACATAACAAACGTTTTTCAAAATATTTATATTGTGAAACCATCAACGTCAGCAAACATTGTTATGGTGTATTATTTAAGTTGCACTCTAAACAAATCCATTGAAACGTACATCCGATTCCATTATATTTTTTTTCAAAGCTCTATTATTTACATTCTCAAATATTACATTATAATAAATCAACAAGAAAAGCCCATTTAGTAATCAAGCTTAAAACTGCATATATAGTCTCTAGAATTCCCATAGGAGTTGGTATAGGTACCGCATGCCCTCAGCAATAGAATCAAACACATCCTGTATACTACGGCCAACGCCAACTTACCCACCCACCAATCAGTTTATTTTGCGTTCAATTGTTAATAAACATTAGAAAATGTATTTATTTGTTTAGAATGAATATTTCGTCGATGTTCATGATCCATATCTGCTTATCTTTTTTTTTATTTCTGCGTTTGACTCCTGAAAGCATTGTATTTGTTGTATTTAATTTTCGATAATGCTGCGTTTTTCGTTCTCATGATGCTGCTGTCTGCAGCTAGTGGTTGCTGATGATGGAACCGGAAACTAACTATACACCATGACAACCATTAATTTAGTTTATGCTATGGGAGCAACCCTTTTGGGGGCATTTTGATTGGCAAAAATATGAAATTACATATTAAATTATCAATGTAGCCTTTTTAGGCTTTTTGTGTATTTTTATGGTATTGGTATCTAACCGGCAAACATTTATTGGTACGTTCGAATTCACTTGCGTGTAATTATTTATTTATAACAGGATTTCTACCTTATTTGAAAAACGCCCACAATAACCGATTAACAATTACGATTACAATTACTGGATGACTGCTTCCATTTTTGTGGTTATTTTTAGAAAATACCAATTATTGTTTTTTTTTTTTTGTTTTGTGTTGTACGTGTGAAAGTACGTTACATAATTATAATGTACATTAATTCAATTTAAATTTCGTTGTTTATTATCGTACTCTTGTCATTATTCTGCATCAGCTACCATTGGTTTTGGTATTTTAAAAGAAAGATTTCAACAATTCTTGTAAAATACACCAATTCAACCAAACACCACTTTGTATGACATTTTGAATTACCTAATCGATGCTGACATTGGACAAATGGACACACAAAACTGAGGGACCTACTTTTTGATTAAAATCTCGACATTGAATTATTTCAAGAATTGAAAACATGCCATTTAGTGGCAATATATTCCAAATAGAAAAGAAGCTTACGAGAAAAGACTATGGAAGACAATAAGAAACAAAATACACGACTGGGTCGCAGGTACTTGCTCTTATGATCAAATTTGTTGTGAATGTTTAAGCCTTCTTAATAGCGTTGGATTCTTCAAAAATGAATTTCAGAAATGTAAGAACATAGCATAAAATCAGTTTTTTTAATTAACTAAACTAAGTTCTTAAATGGTTTTGAGCACCAAACCAAGTATGCCATTTGTTTTCTTCTAGAAAGTTCTATAAGGGACATTTTTTCAAAGAAGCATAATGTGCTTTCAAAGGAACATAAAAAGTGCATTTTGTTCGATGTTTTTTCAGTAATACTTATATCATTTACAGTCTTTGTTTTTTTAATTTCATCAATAAACTTTGAATGGCATTTTTTAAGAGAACAAACACATCTTGAAATTGAGCGAAATATGTATTCGAAATTATCAAATCTTTGATTAAATTTTGTAATTTTTACGCATTCATTAAAAACATATTTTCACTTAACGATCGCTTTGGCAATATTTAATAAAATAAGTGTCAAATGTTTTTACGCTGAATTAAAGTTCAACATTTTATCTAATAGAATCTGTTCAATTTGTTAAAATTCAGCGACTAAAACTAAAGTTACAGATTTTTTTATCCGTTTCATTGGTGTAACACATTGTGACCAATACCGTTGGAAAGGTCACAATTAGTCCGTATCTCGTGGGAGAAAAAAAATTATTGCACCTTCTCTGCCAAAATAAAAATGCAATTTAATAATTTGTTGATGGTCAAAAAATAAAAAATGATAATAAATTCAAGTGGAGCATAATAGGTTATCATTAAGATGAATTGCAATCGATGTCCCATCACCCCCTCTTCCCCTAATCCCCAAGGAAAAAAACATGTTTTCACTATACCTTCGGGATTTCATCCCTGGTGTTGTAACACATTATGACCTATATCGTTAAAAAGTTCTCAACTAGTACTTAATTGTTTTCTATGTGCACCAGTTTCTATATGGTAGGGGAAAAGTGCTATTATGATTTCTTTAGTCAACGAAATACGCAATACAAAGTATCTCTTGGTTTTGGGAGGTAAGCAATATTTTATAGCATTTTTATTGGTGGAAATTGCTTGGAAGTAATGCCCATACTCATATTCCAAAAGTTCCAAAAACCCCATTTGAGATAAGGCCACCATTTTGAAAGAAATGCATAAATATTGCAATTTTACGATTGACTATATCTGTTAAACTAATTGTTTTTGAAATTTGATTTAAATATCAAAACAAGCTATTTGTTAAATCTGTTGAAATTAAAACGAAGGTAGTTCGACTACTCTTTTTATGTAGTTTCTATTTTCACTTTTCCTCAAGATTTTAGCTTTAAAAGTACCTTTTCACTACTTTTCATATATTGAGTGAAGGTCTTCATTAGGTGCTTTTAAAGCTTAAAACATGAGTTAAACTGATTTTATCCCAAATGTTTTTCGTGTTTTTGAGTAGCTTGGGTTATACATAAAATTAAAATAATTAACAGATCAAAGGATAGTTGTGGAAAGTCCTTCACTAGGTATGTGAAAAGTAGTGAAAAGGTACTTTTAAGGCTGAAAACTTAAGGAAAACTGATTTTGACCCAATAATATTAGGTGTCAACAAGTAGTTTGGAGTTTATGTAAAATTATGACAAATATATGATGCAAAGGTAGTGGTGGGATAGTTAGCTGTGCCAGTTTAAAAAAATCGACTCAATATGTGAAAATTGGTAAAAAAGTACTTTTGACCCTCAAGACTGATTTTTCACCCAAAATTTTTGATGCGTTTGAGTTTGGGAGCTTATATAATATACAAATAATCATAACATTAAAAGATAGTAGTGCAATGATCGTCAACTACTATGAAAATTTCAACAACGCCAACCCTGAGTTTATGCAAAAACGAACTTTTGAGTACCAAAACTTATTAACAACTGATATTAATTCACATATTTTTGGTGTCTACTAGTAACTTGAAGTATCATCCCGTGCTATTACGATGTTGGAGAATTAAAAAAAAGTGGATTAGGTCATGGCTTTCGTCCGTCTTTGCCAGAGCCGTATTTAGGGGGGATAGGGGGGAGGTTATGGAATTGAACACAGATGATGTTCTACACAAAAGTGCAATTAGAAAATAAATTGCACGACAAAATCGCTTCAACCGCTTACGAGATATTCACAAAAAAAAACAAAATACAAATAAATTTGCAAAAAAAACGGCAACACTGTTTCTCAGATGCTCGAGTTTTTTTAGAAAAACTAAAAATGCAGTTTTGTTGTAATTTCAAACATAAAACAGACACAATTTTTCAACAAAATCGTTAGAGTCGTTTTTGAGGAAAACCCAATAACTCAAAACCGTTCTTATAGTATTGAAAATTGTCGGTACAAAATTCAAACTACAAAAAACATAAATTCTGTCAAAGTAACCCATTTCTACAAACAAAATGTCTGATGCTTTATAATCAGCTTTTATTTTCCTCAAAGTGCCGGGTGTCCTTTCTAGGAGACAAACTGAAAATTCCGTCGTCTGTCTACCAAGTTTTGTATGTATTAAAACGAAATGAGATGTTAAACAGAATGCTCTATTGCAAAACATTAATATCTACACAAGTTTTACCCCGAAAGGACACCAAATATTTGCAATTCAAATTATAACATACAAAAATATGACCAAGAGTATACTGGGGGTTAGGGAATAAATTTCCACCATGTTATCCTTTTTTCGTTGAAGCTCAATATGTTTGTATAGAGGTATACCAACACACATAATATAGAACATAGTGTGGAGAAAAGATTGGTTACCGGATGACAATGGATCGTTTTAATGTACCGCAGCACACATTAGTGCGAGAAGGATATTGCGGTTTTTCTATTATACAATCTATATTATAGGTTAGGTAGTGGTTGATCCTTTTTTGTTATTGCGGATCTCGGACAGTAGGTACATATATACGTTTTATTTATGTAAATGATGAAATGCCCATTTAAACGGTGGTGGTGGAGTATGGGAGTTGAAAAGGATGAAATTGGTTCTCCCAAAAAGCATTAGGATATTTTCACAAATTTATACCATTAACTGTTAAATAATGCGAAGAGGGAAAGGCATGTAAGCTTGTTTTGTTATCATCGACCCAAACAATACAAAATGTGGGTTTTGATGCCAATTTGTGGTCGATGACACTGATGGTATTTTTGAAAATGTATGTCCTTCCTTCTTACTATTTTGGGATTTATAATTTAAATATCAGGATATATTGAGGTCGAGAGAAATTAGATTATTAAATTTAGAGTATATGATACCTAGAAGGCCATAATTGATTTAAAATTTCCTTTTTTAAAGAATATGCAGAGACATAATTTGTTCAGCGGTTTTAGCTAATTCTGTGCTTATTCAGAATTTCCATTGGGTCCCCTTTATGAGAAAACACGACCACCACACATTTTCCAATAATTTTTTAGCGTATTTAATAGAAGAAACTTAGCTCTTCCAAAGCCTTTCTCAGTTCTACAGAATTTCTTCGATGGTTCTGTATTATTACATATTTCTCATCGAATTTTCGTATGTAATCGTAAGCTTGGCTGGTAATGTTATCGCTTTTATCGAATGGAAGACCATTTTTACAACAGTATTTCTAAAACTTCCTGCGAATAATTTCTTCCAGTATTTTCTTGATGTTCATATTGATAAGAAAAATATCGGCTTATGCTTGTTGTTGGAAATAAGATTGTAGCGATCTTTATCGTTTTCCACATTTCTGGAAAGAAGTAACACTTGTTGATGCAGCTTGAATTTAAAGAAATGGCATCACTGTTTTCGGAATCCCTTCGAGTGCGAAGTTGGAGACTTACTTTGTTCTCTTGAATTTGACGATGGCTTTCAGTATTTTTTCAAAAAATTACAATTAAGTATTGTTCTTTGGATCATGGATCACTTGACGTATTTATTAGTTTAATCAAATCCCACTCTTTCCATGTTTTGCCAAATAAAAACTGCTAATAAAGATGAATCGACATTTTCCAGAAGCATAGAGTCCAGAGATAGGGTGGGTGTGAAGTTTCCTTCAAAGTAGATGAAAAAAATTTCTATTTTGTCGATGGTTGATGTGAATTGTGACCTCAAAATTGTTGCTCTGTTATCACGTTTGTTATCAGAGTAAGACTATTTATTTCCGTAAAGGCGTCCCGTTTTGAAATAGAAGATTGTTATGCTTACTGATGGAGTTCCGGAACATAGTATTGACTGTTTTCTGTTTGCTGAAAGTATGGCAGTGCATGATATTGTTGCTTTCGACCTCACTTATAAGCTTTTGAAAATCAAGTCTTCTATCATAGTCTTTCTATTCTTTAAAACTAGTACCGTGCAAGTCGCATTTAAAACACCTTAGGTCTTATAATTAAATAGGTTGCATTTGTAAATGAAATACTTTGTGGCCCAAGCAACTTGGAAGCCAAGACTCTAAGATTAGAAGCTACTATGAAGAGATCTAACATGATACAGTTGATTTGAGGCACTTTCAGTCGGGACCGTTTCTAGAGCTAAATTTAAGGTAGGGCAGCTGTTGTTACAGGTAAGACAGTAGTGAAATTTTATTAATTTAAAAAAAATCAAGAATTTGTATATTTTTTTAATCCAAACAAAACAGATGAAAGAAAAATCTAGTTCTTAAAATAATTATTGCATTTTTCCATTTTTCATGTTTTTAAAAATCTTAAGGACTACTTCGATATCGAGAGATTTTTTTTATTCGAATGCAATGCAATGAGGGCTATTCAATAAATTTTATATAGAAAATGTTTATATCTGTACAAAATATGGTTGAAATTGATTGAGTCATGAAGGAGAAAATCAGAATTATAAAAAACGGTTCTATATCAGGTACCGTTAATAACGGTTTTTGAAAAAAAAAATAGTTTTCATTTAAAAATAGACCCTATGCTAAAAAATGACAATGATTTTTTTTAATCAAAATCGTAGGAACCATTTTTGAGAAAAATGAGTTTTTCTAAAACCGGTATATTATAGGTACCGTTATTTGCGGTCCAAGAAAAATAATTCAAAAATAGTCTGGGGATATGCTTCAAAAAAACGCCACATACCAAGTTTGAAATAAATCGACCCATCCGTTTAGGCTGTGGTCGCTGATACATAAAGACAAACAGACAGAAAGACAGAATTGTCGGACCCACTTTTTTCTCATTCACTTTTTTCTCATTCTCTATCATCGTAATGCCATGTTCTCAACCCGATCAAAATCATGTTATTTTTAAGGTTATTTCATCATAATACACATGATTAAGTGAAACTTTTTCCTAAATCTTAGAGATTTAAAGGGAGCTCAGACACTCGAGGCCCCCCTTCCCCCCCAATTTTTTTTCTGGATACGCTGCTCGACTCAGTTTTTGACTATAACTATTGACACATGAAAATAATTCTCCGATTTTGCTTCAAATCTAGTTAATCACCAAAACTACCAAAACTACCACGACAAAACCAAAAAACAAGAAGTACTCAGCTCTTAAGCTTCAAACGATTTCTTTGAATTTCAACTCGGTTCAAATAAAGTTGGAAAATCGTTGGGCTGTCGCAACGCTAGTTCTCGTGAAATGCCTTTTCTAAAAGTATTTTCGCCGATCTCACAAAGTTCTTTTTAAAAATCTAACACGCTTTTTTTTAATGACGTTTGTTCCATACAAAACACGTCATTTAAAAATCAAAAAAGTCTTTTAAATGTTGGTGAAATTGGCCGGTAGAGAAATAAGTAATTCGAGACCTTAATTCGACGCCCAATACATTTTTTTATCACTGGTCTGTAAATTTTATTTTTAGCTGTATTGCAAATTTCTTAAGTTTTTCAGAGTTTTTTATGGTTTTAGGGTGGGACAATTTTTAATGTAGGGTATTGCCCTTCAACTACCTCCCCCCCACCCAGATACGGCCCTGCTTTTGAGTCCATCCTTTAGTGTATTAATAGCGTATTCGTGTAGAATTAATTGATACTTTATGATTTTAGCAGTCCTACAGTAAACGATTATAGGGCTTTCTTTGTGAATTTTTGGCTTTAACTGTATAACCTCTAATTCTTGAATCTGGTAGTTATTCGCTGGGCAATCTATCTTAAGCTTCTGTCACCTAATAAGGTATTATTGAACGTTTCGGTTTAACACCCGTGCTTATCAGTTTAGCAAGTCAAGTCGGTTTTTGGACCAGTTTTCCACAATCTCCAATAATTCCACAAATTCTGCCTTCCTATAGAAAATTCTTGTCACTAATAATAATCAATTCAAAAGCACAACAACACTAAATTTCCAGTGCCAACTATTGATAACCAAATTAGTTCAAGCCTCAACAACTTAATCGATTGTTATTCAAAGCAAAACCTCTTCAAGAAAGTTAGTAGGCAGTTAATATGAAGTGAAGTAATTAAGTCAGTGATTATTTACAACATTACAAATTATATCAGCCCTCCATATAGTAGATTGTATCAAATTAATGCCTAAGTGTCGCTAACTATACGATTATGATGACACATAACTTCATCCTTCCAGAGTTCGACCTAAATAACACTTGCATAGCCTTGAGGTGTAGGTATAGGTAGGGAAGTGAGTTTCGCATCAATTGCAATCGACTGGATTAACATTTATTATCATCCGCGACAAATTGCTTGGCATTGCCTGCCTTCTCTGTACCCCATAATGGCCTTATTAACGCCTCCCGCAGCACCACTGCCGTTGTCAACCACGGTCGATAGTGACGTTAATTATAATAATTTTCCTTATAATCGATTTCATTCGCTGTCGTCGTCGTCGCTCGTCGCAAAACCACACTACCTCGCCTCCTTTTCTCATCTTCGACCAAACTTTAAGGCTACAACACCAATTTCACAACATCATCGCTCGCGAGATGGGAGGCCGTATAATTCTGAGAAAGGATTTTTGGAAATTGGATCAGAATTGTAGATTCCTTCACGCGAATGATTGGAAATTGCAAATCCCCGTGTGATTGAGATATCCTTTATCAAAGTCCCAGGTGTGTGTGTGTGTGTGTGTGTGTGTGTTTATATGCATCGGTGTGTGCACAAGAATGAAATCGTTTTACGGAAATTAATACATGCACCCCCAAAACTTTCATATCGGTGGCGGCGGCGGCGGCGTAATTTAATGTGCAGGAGTCACCGGAAGTGAAAATGGAAATGGAGGGAAATTGAGGATAAAGCCAACCTCAAGGATAGTTTCTATATTATCTTCCGCCGCCGCACTAACATGCTGCACCAACCCATTACGGCATAGTACCAGTCAAGCATCAGGCAGCCTGCCAACCAGTCCTCCTGTCAAACTTTTGGAGAAGACAACTTAATGTGCTGTGAAATGTCAGATGGTACGTAAAAGGAATGTTCACAGCCCACAGACACGCAACAATTTTAGGTGACAGCGACATCCTTGATTTCTATGCGGTGTGCCTTTAGGTATTTTAATGTTATGAATGTACGAGTAGGATGTATGTAGATTCTGATGATGAGGATCATGTGATAATTTTTGTTAAGGCGAGGCGTTAAGAAGACAAAATTAATCTTCAATCTTTTGAATGTGGGAGGGGATAGTGATAGATGATGAAAAAGAGTATGTATATTACATGTTAGCGGCGCAAGGATTAAGGAAGAGGAGTGGAACGTAATCAAACATTAAAAAACAAACTGGATAACGATATCAGAATATTGAGTAATTGAACTGAAATTTCTGTCATCAAAGATATTCGTTCTAAAGGAGCCAAGGAAGAATTAATTATTCAGTCGCGTGTAATCTTGTTAGGATTCAAAGGATTTCTTTTTTAAAATACAAATAAATCAAAGACAGAAGGAAGAATTATATCAAATTAATATTTTGTAAATGTTAATATGAGACAGTAAAGCATTAAGTTTTCGGTACTTACTCGTATGTATGCCTTATTGGCTATAAACAAAAAAATCACTGCAAACATATGGGATACTATTTTTTTTAGCAGTCGGTAAGGATGATTAAAATTGTAATTCTTAGAAACATAAGTTTAAAAAAAAATGCACTTTAGTAGCGATTTATCTATAAAAAGTTTGGTGGTGGTAATGGGATCAATGATAAATTGAGGGAGACGTGGTCAACAAAAGTTCTGCTGGAATATTTGGATAAAATCTTTTACTTTTACAAAAGCTTTTTGTCGACCTTAAATTTTCGAACAACATGCGATCTTCATCTTTATTGTGATGTCATTGCTATTCGCATTGAGCTTCTTGAGCTGCTACCAGGGCTCTTCAAAACGTTGGGGCACTGGACTAGATCGAACGTATTTGCACTTAAGGTCAAAATTGTTGTGAACTGTTACAGCTTCTTATATAAAGTTTTAAGTTTAAGTTTTTAAGTTTATAGGAAATGTTGAAAAAAAAAACATAAAATTCATTGCTAAAATGATAGAGGCAGCATCTTAATTTTTTTTGAGCTTCAAACTACGAAAGATACATTTTTAGAAACAAAAATTAAAATCGATCCGTTTTAAAAAAAAATTATTTTGTATCTATTTATAAAAATTCTCACACCTTGTTAAAAAAAAAAAATGGTATGCAGTTTTCAAGAAAAAACTAAGGTACTAATGCACATCAAAACACGCGATTTCAAAAAAATATTGTTACTCGCTTTTATAAAAAATGATTTTGAAAAAAAATTATTTTTTTTTTAATTTTTATAGCAAATAATTTTAAAGTTATTAAGAAGCATCTGTATAACATTTTTTATCAAAATTTACTAGGCCGTTCGCGATAAAGTCAAAAATGAAAAAAACGGTTCTATGGTTCATTTCAATAGTACGATCTTAATTACAAAAGAAGACATATTTTTTTTTATAAAAAACGTTAAAGCTGTTTAAAAACCAATACTTTTCCTCAATTTTTATATGGCAGGACCGTTAGTTTTGGTGTAAAAGAAAGATCAATTTTCCTTCTAGGGAATTACACACAAACTTTAACCACCAAATTTAATGAAAATCGATACCAGCGGCTTAAGCTCACTCAAAGAAATAATATTTATGTTATCGTTTGCGGTTAATGAATATCCTTTGAATTGAATGAAAATCATTTGCTGCAAAGTTATTACAATCCCCAAAAAAAGTTTTTCATTCGTAGCAACTATTTTACATTTGATCGAAATTGCGATTCTATTACAGCAAACATAATACAAAAAAAATTGAGTTTTTTGAAAAATCGTTTTTTCGAAAACAACTCAATATTTTTTTTCCAAAATTTAGTTTTTAGATGTTTACCTACAAATAAGTTCTTGAAAATGGCGTACCAATTTTTTTTATAAAAGTCCTTGCTAAATTTTATATAGAAAAAATGGTTAAAAAAACGATTTTCAATTTTTTTTTTTTTTTTCTTAAAATGTATTATTATAGAAGAAATCAAATTGCATACCTCGTTTTGAGGTTAAATTCACTTAAGAAGCTGTTTTAGTCATTTAAAAATCGAATTTTATATTAAAAATTTTTTTTTTTAAGACTGCATTTGCAATTTTTTAATTAAAAAGGCTTAGCACAATTTTTTTTTTATAATTGTTTCTGACTAAAATATGAAACCAAGTGAGTTTTGTTAATCATTTTCTGAACCTAAGCTTTGGAATGATAATATCTCCAATTTCAAGCCATGACCTAGACCAGAATTATTGAAAATTCAGATCTATACCACTGACTGAGGCTATTGATAATCAGAAAGTTAATAGTAGTTTTCTTTCAGTTGATTGAATCTTCTTCTTCCTCATACAACAACGAATAATGAATTCTTGAAGGCTTATACATAATTTTTAATTTTTTTGTAAATAAAGGATGTGTCATGTGTCGTATAATTATTGTCTTTATAAAAAAAAATTTCTTGTTAAAAAACTGAAAAAAAGAAAATTAAATTACATACAAAAATAAGAAATAAAGAAATTATATACAATCACAAATAAAACACAGCCATCAACTGTTGGAAGCAATTTTCAACTATACGAGCAGGAGACTGTGCACTAACATGCAAGGATAACACGACCCGGGGGTGCAATTAAAATTGAACATCACGCGAATGCCTGGTTGGTAGCGGTGGGTATGTGTTTTTGTTATGTCGCAGGACATATGGGTCATTAATTTTAACCCACCACCACCACAACCACCATATCCAATAAGAATATATATTTATATGGGACCACAACACAGTAACATTGAGAGCCAAAAGCATAACGGCATGCGACAGCGAGCGACACGATCCCCTTTACAGCATCCAAAACAACAATGTTACGAATTAATGAAGGCCACATGGTTTTGTTTACTGTTCTATGGAGGGAGACAGAAAGAGAGAAGAGAGGTTGCATAAAAAAATTAACTTAAGTAAAAGGTATGGCCACCACATGAACACGGAAAAAGGATGTGCATTATTTAAGAACTAAAAAAAAAAAATGGCAGGTAAAAAATAAAACAAAAGCAACCAAATAAAATTTTGTTTTGTTAAGCAGCTTAAATGAGAAAATATTAACATTTTTTATAGACATTATTTAAAAGAGAACTGTACCGTTATAAGAAGTTTAATCGAACTTAATATCAGAACATTTAATTTATTCCCATTTTGAACTGTTTGAGGGTCAATAAAACTGAAATTTTTCAATAATGTAAATTTTCCGCAATGATAGCACGAGTGGCTTTCATTAACTGTTTCTTTAACTTTAGCCGAGCTCTCCCCAAGCCTGATGTTGAGGGGCTGGTTACCGAAGAACTTTGTAACACGGTTGGTGTCCCCGTATTTTTTCTGATATCATTTTACTCTCAGGAAAAGTGCTTAATCCTCTAGTAGATGGAGAACATTATTTTTTAAGTCAGTTCCTTAAAAAGTCGATTCTTCAAAACTATTCTTTTTTTTTACTTCTTACCAAATCCATCACCGAACAAAAGAATACATTTTTATTTATAACCTTTACAAATTGCGAAAGCGTTTGATAGAATTTGGAATCAAGCTATCTTATCAAATATGAGTGCTTTCGGTTTTTTCTTCGAAAACTGAAAAAAATATTTTAATAATATGTAATGTAGTGTCGTTTGAATCTGACAGTGTGATAAAGTTTACGAGTCGAAAATTTTAAAATTTACTACCGAAATTCGGAGTCATTGGCCTCAACGTTTATGGTCATCATAATTGTCATAGCAGATCAACAACTGAGCGTTGATCTGCTAGGATTTCTTTTGTATGGCCACCACGGGCACGCTTGTAGAAGTCCAGACGCTGAACCCAATTTTCCATGGTTTTCAAGCATAAATTGGCCGATACTTCTGCAATTTCACGTACGATATTCGTACGAAGCTCATCAATCGTCGCTGGCTTGTTGGCATAGACCATAGACTTGACGTAGCCCCGCAGGAAATAGTCTAACGGAGTCAAATCGCACGAGAGAGGCGGCCAAGTGAATGAACCATTTCGTGAGATAACACGTTCTCTAAACTTGGTTTCCAATAAATTGATTGTGACATTCGCTGTGTGGCTTGTGGCGCCGTTCTATTGGAACCACATGTCCTCCAAGTCCATATCATCCAATTGGGGCCAAAAATATTATATTGAACGGTAGCGATCCCCATTCACCGTAACGTGCCGGTCTTGATCATCACGGAAGAAGTACGGCCCAATGACGCCGCCGGCCCATAAACCACACCAAACCGTAGTTTTTTCGGGATGCAATGATGACTCATGGAGTACGTGTGGATTGCTGCCTGCCCAATACCGCATATTTTGTTTATTGACGAAGTCATTCAGCCAGAAATGAGCCTCATCGTTGAAGATTGGACGTAGCTCTCTTAACGTTGATGGCTTTTATTCCATCAGAAGAATGGCAAGAAATATGGCGTCGTTTGCTGTCCCTGTCACTTTTGTAGCGTCCCTGTTGAGAAACCCTTTAGTAACTTTGGAACAGTTGAGCGTGGGGTCGTAACATTAAATATGACTGCAACTGGGTATAAAGGAAGTTTAAAAACAAATTTTCCTTAATTTTTTAACATCTTTGTAGTTTTGGACCCACAATCAGAACCCACTAACATGATAACGCGACTATTAGCTCGACGCGCATAACAAAAACTTCGATAGAGGAGTTTATGAGTGTTGTCGTCAGTGTGAAGACGAATAATTCTTAATTTCTGCAATTAAGTTAACGTGGAGCGAAAAAAGGGTTCCATGCCAGATCAAATTTACGAAGTTATTAAAAATAAAGGTTGAAGTACCCACTAATAAACTTTAAAAAAAAACTTGTTTACCAATTCCAATACCAATTTTTTTTTTTGTACCTATTCAGCTGACTCAAAAAAAAAATTGAATTTTTCCTAAGAGAAAGCTTTGCAAGTGGTCGTTGTTGGAAAAATATTTTGGAATTATTTTCTTAACAGCTTAAGGGACTTGTTAGCATCAACAGATGACACATTAACAATCAGTGTTTGGAAAAAAATGGATAAAGTACATTGAAAAATGTTTGTGCATCTTCTGTGGGAAGTTGCCACAATTTCCGAAATTTCCGAACTGTAAACTCACGACAAGAAAACGAAGAAAACTATTTTTTTTTGAAATTTCGTGTGATCCTAGGTAAGCTTAAAAATATAAAAAATATTGTTTATAAATTATTTCTTGTATTAAGTTCGAGAATTTGAATTTATACTTCGACTTAATTGGACTCTTCAGTGAAATGAAAACCATCATCTAATGTAAATTGCCTTATTCTCGATTACTGTTTGTATTATTTATAAAGCAATCATTCTCATTCTGAACTCTGTTAAGGCTTCATCTCTTTTAACTGCTCCTTCTGTTCACTCCTCAACACATTTTGAATAGAAATGCCATTTTTCAGTTGGCATTTCACTTAATTCCTTTCAGTACATCTCCCAGTATCCTTTATACTTTCTCTCTCTTTAACTTGACATACAATTTTCCATGCCCATCAAAAATGAATATAAAATATATTATTACGAGTATTATGCCAAACAAAAAATAAAAAACAAACAAAATAAAATAAAATAAAACTGATAGACATCTTTTCTTCAAATCCATTCACTAGCAAATTGTTAAGACGATTCATCATGAAGCTAAAGGAAAGATAGGATGTCCAAGTCTGACTTATGGAGCTCCTAGCAAAAAAACGCAGGATCTCTCCTTCTTGTTCTTCATGAAAATGATGACTATGATGGCCGGCTACTTTGAATATAATTCAAATAAATAAATCCCTTTCAACAGGAGACGAAACGAAAGACGAAACGCAAGGCATCCAGGACCAGCACCAGGATTAAGTTATTATTGTGTTTAAAACGGTGGCAATCATAGCAGCAGTAGGATCAAGGATGAAATATATCCTCTTGTAATATGTATGTATATTCACCAGCAGCAACGCCATCTGTACCATACTCTACGTCTATATGCTACTCACTCACTCTCTCCACTCTTTTATCAAAAGTTGTTTGCAATTCAAATAGTATTCACCTTAAACTGGCTCGTAAGTTATAACAACATGCATACAGTTAGAGATGCTTTTCCGGATTTGTTTTTTTTTTTGTGGGGTGTGTGTATGAGTGGGCAAATTGCAGACACTTGATACTTGCCATTACGTTCAAGGATATCCTATCCATTCATCCATCCTTCTAGACTAGATCCAATTCGCAAGCGATGTTGAGTGAAAAATGCAAGAAAAATAAATAAAATGAAAATGAAATTTTCCACAGACAGACAGACGAATTTAAATTTCACAAATTTCTAAGAAGCAATTTTGTACGCTGCTCTTTCTGAATGTGCTTTACCTACTTTCTACTTTGGTCTTGCTGATGTGCTGTTGCTAGAAGTCGAGTCTTTTTCTTGACGCAAAGCTAAAATGTTACTTCATTCAATTTATAAACTTTTTTTTTTTCTATTTTTTTTTTTTTTTTTTTTTTAAATACAAAATATATGAAATAAAAATGTGGTGAGAGAACAGAATTTATTCAATTTTAATTTAAAATTCAAAATCATAAAATTTTGTTGAATTTATCTATCTAACCTCTCCACCATCTATGATGTGCGCGCTAGTTGTAGGTATTTTTATGATGAAATGAAGATTATTATTATTTTTCTTCCTTCGGTAGGTATTTCTGTTTTTTTTTTTTTTATTTTTTTTTAAATATTACATCAAGTTGGCTTGTTAGAATAACATTACGACCTCGACCATGAATCGTTCTTTTTTAATTTTTTTTAGAAAATGTTCCTATAAAATTTCCCTTGATTAAATTCAAGCTTTTAATGGCGATGACAGAGTTTTAGAAAATGGTATGAGAAAACCTTCGCCTTTAAGTATAAATATTTTAGCAATCAAGGTGGATCGGAGTATCAAATTGCTTTTTCAACAATTCGTTACAATTTATTAATTTATGAGTGGCGATTTTATTTTGCTTTACCACCAAATTGGGATTTTTTTTTTTAATTTAAATTCGGATTTTTTAGGACTTTCTCAATAACAGCATCTACGATTTTGATGAAGTGCTTGTATTGTAAAATTACTAGTTTTTAAAAAGATGTTAAAAAAAAGGTGTGTGTAATCATGTGCGCGAGCTAAAATTTGTAGTTTTTCTTGGATATGTAAAATTAATTAAGAAAAGTAGTGAAAAGTTTTAAAAGGGAAATTTTTTCAATGAAGCATTATGTGCTTTTTTGTTAAGCTAATTCAATAATAATTAACATTTTTATTTGTAATTTGGTTTATTGTTGCGTTCGGACAATTTTAAATGGTCATTTTGAAGCTTGTCTGATACTTTAACCGCTGATCACTCTCTGTTATTATAATAAATACTAAATGAAAATAATAAATGAAAAACTGTAAGAATTACGGTAGATAATGTGAAAATTGATAATTTTTAACATGTGGAGTCTACATTTACAAAATTTAATAAGCAATTGCATTTGATTATATATTTTTTATTTTTTTATTTTTACTGAGGCTTCAATCGTTTCATTGATACTTCAACTTTAAAAATCGGTCAAGTCTTACTAAAATTAAAAGAAATTTGCTTACGAGAAAAGTATATTTTGATTTTCTTAACAGATTTATGTGAAAAATAGGATTCATTCTATTTTTGATATTATTTAATGATATTCCGAAGCTTGTGAGTGTCTTATTGAAACAAATTGTATTGTTGACAAACAAATTAATTTGTTGACATTTTAGGAGGAGTTTTATAGAAATTTAAAATTATTTGAGTAGACATAGTCAAATGTTACGAATGGTACAGTTGGTCGAAGGAGCATAAAAAGTCTTATTTCAGCGTTAAAAGGAACAGTCACATCTTGAATAATTTTGAATACAATTTTTATTCAAAATTATAAAATTTTTCATTAAATTTTGTAATTTTAACGCATTCATTAAAAATGCATATTTTCACTTAACGACATCTCTGGTAATTGTATCTACAGTATTTTATACAGTTCAAAATTTTATCTAATAAAATCTATTAATTTTTTTAAAATCCGGCAACTAAAACTAAAGTTAAAGATTTTAATATGCAATGATATCAACTATTGATGTGTTTTTTTTTTTAATTTTTTCTCTATAAAATCTTTAAATATGCATTTATATGTTAAAAAATAATTATTGCCTATCAAGGACACTTATACCTACCAAAAATATTGTAGTACATTGTTTTATGAAATTTTAAAATATTTCACACCATTTTGTAAAAGGAAAAAGCAAACGAAATTGATTATTTTACATTTTTCTCATTTTATTATATTTAACTGTCTAAAAAAAAATTGCATAATATTGTAGCCTGATATTTCAGTTAAATAAGACATCAATCTTTAAAATCCGACATTGAACAATAAAAGTTACAAATTTAATAAGCGAACCATCTCGAATCCGTTCTTTACTGGTCGAGTACGACGACCAAACCAGACAATTTTGTTGAATTTTGATGAAACTCTTTACAAAATTGGGAAGATTTAATAGCATGTACAATTGTACAGTAATGTTTGATACATAAAATTGAAGGTAATTTGATCGTGATGCTCACTAAGCTTGAATCATAATTTTATGATGCTTGGGTAAATAGTTGTTAGCCGCCGCGTAAAAAAAGCTCTTTTTACCGTTATTTTGGCTCACAGACTACAGTAAATTGTAAAATTTTGTAAAAAAAATGTATTTTCCCAATATCTTATGGCTGTGTAAATTGAAAGTTTGAAAATGTAAAAATAAAAAGCTTAAAAATAAAAAATACCTTTGGAAACAGTCACAAAACTTGAACTGAAAAATCTTGTTTTTCTGTTTTTCATTGAATTTGTTTTTTTTTAAATCTAATTTCTTCAGACTAAACCAAACAAAAATCTAAAAGTCATTATGACAAAATATTATTCCCGTTATTCCCTGATTTTTAAAGTCAATTAAACCACCCATATAAATTTTCAAAAACGTATGTGTTTTTTAAAGCTTAAAAAAAATTAATTATGGAGCATTTTGAATATAATTCGTATTTTTTTTTTCGTTATCCATCAATGTGCATAATTAGTTTTTCAATAATGCATCAACTTTTTCTAGACCAACATCATTTTCAAATGTCTAAAAATATATTTGATTTCGGAAAATAAATTAAACCTTGAGAAGTTGATTTCTCATAATTTTTTTCTTAACCAAAACTCATCATTGTTTCAATTTATCTATTCATTAAAATTTATTTTATAATTCTATCTTTTATACTTTTCAATATGTACACAAATTTTGTTTGTCTTTTACCCCCATTTTACCCTAACTTCCCAGTGGAATTTCAAAAAATTGGAATCTAACATTATACCACCTATTTTTTGGTGCATTTAGTTATTTTTTATCACCTATAGTGTAGAAAATGAATCAGTCAGATTATCAATAACAAAGACTGACTTTTTAATAAATTTTTTGTTTGTGCAAAAAAAAAATAGGGTTCAAAAAATCTTTGTGTTATTACTGGTTTAATATTTTTATTTGAGCTGGCCGGTAAAGAAGTATAACTTCAAAAAAAGCCAATAATTGAATTTTAGGGGACTTTAACAGTTATTGTAAAACTTCATAAACAAAGTTTTTAGACTTTTTCGAAATCTATTATTTAAATATCGGTACTTTAAGTTTAAAAAAATGTTGTTATTGAATTTGCTTTTTCATTTTTTTCCTACAAAAGCATTATGAACCAATATTTCCCAAAGCATTCTTATGAAACCTTTGATTTAAACTTATTAATTAAGTTCTCTCATCTCCTTGTATCATCCTAAAATAATCTGAATCAATATTTTTGTGTACTGGCTAGGTTCGTAGAATTAAAAATGTTTCCTGTTTTCGAAAAAAAAGTAAAAAACAAAAAAAAAAACATGTTACACTATCTTGCTTAAGGGAATGAATGGAATTTTCTTTTTTATTCTTGATTTTTCTGTTTTTGTTAATCCATTCTAGGAATCCATTCTAGGAATCTACGAGTATGTTCCTGGTAGAGATATATCCTGTCAAATCTCTGCGGTTCCAATGTAGTATACTCGAACATCCTGATGATGGTCTGGTCATGGCTGAGTACATCCATGCCTTGGAGTATCCTGTTTGTCGATCTTATGTTATATTTTTTTTTTTTTTGTAGGTAGGTATGTTGGCTCCGTGAGGTTGGATTTTTTTCTTCACACATTTTTGTAGTTGCTATACTGGGCAACCTCTACCTTATCTGAATCTATACCCATGTTGTAGTTTTTATCCGGTTCTCTTCAACGGAAAAGTAAGGATTCTCATTCTTATTTCATTGTGTTTTTGTCGTTGTTTTCAATGGAAACATGATTTTTCTTAAAGGCATTGGTATAGGAGAATTTCACCAGATTTTTTAGCTATTAGATTCATTGGATGTGTGGTAAAAATGGAGAGAACGTAAAAAACTAAGAAGGCAACTTTATCGCATGCAGTTGCTTTTATAATAAAATGTACCCTTAACTGGGGTGGCTTTAGGATATCGAGAGTAGGTTTTATTCTATTAAATTCTAAGCATCAACCAGTAATTTCACATAACAGCAATGTTTGTCGGCATTCCAATAGGGTTGCCGTGTATTTACCCCTGTTTTAGAAATGGTACTCGGTATTTTTTAAATAGATGAAAGTTTAGGCTAAAATCTTTGCCTTTACCTCTACCAAAACTGATACTTTTTTGTTTAAAAAAGAATTATTTCAGTGTGTTTTTATTGAAACAGGGTTACCACATTCCCGTAGAACTAATTTTTTTTTTAATTTTGAACATTTCCTGACATTTTTCCGGTAAAATATATATTTCCTTGTTTCATTGAAATTAAAAAAAAATTTCATTCAAACAGGGTTGCCACATTTATCATTTTCAGCATTAATTTATCTTTCAATTGACACCAATTTATATCTTTAGCTGTGAGCTAAGTAATTTGACGGTTTCCACTTCAAGCTATCATAATTTCTTTTATTTTAAATTATAATTTCTTAACTTATTCTGGTAAAATTCTACTAACATTCTTTGTTCTTTTGCGTTTCTTCATTGTTCTTTCAAAAAACACAAAAATGCACCACCCACTCTTACATGCATTATTCCCGGTTCTGATGCTCCAAATCGGCTTTAACTGTTGATTGGACACGTTATATACAGGTCAGCTTAAAGTAGCTTACCGGTTGAAATTGAGTTTTCCCGTCCATGTCGTTCCAACTGAATTGAATTCATCAAACCAAATCAAATCGTGTGGAATATGTGACTATGATGGTACTGCTTCATATGTATGGGAAATTCCTAAAACAGTGTGAGCTATAGCTTAACTTATTGCATCACTTCTCTTTCATTTCTGCAGTATCAGCCCTTAAGTTTCGTAACCGATTGCACTTAAGGACCATTCGGGATTTGGTTTCTGTTCGAAAGTCGCTTTAAGTCCTTTGCTGCAGCAGTGATCCATTTTTCCTCTCTCATATCGTCACTATCGGTACCTACTTGTATGTGTCATTGGGAAAGCACAAAAGAATATAGTGATGATGACATTTTGTCGCAAACGGTAAGAAATACTTGCTGATGTGGTCAAAAATAAACTCCCCACAAAGGATACTTACTCGACTCGATGTTGAAAATTACAACTTCCGCATCCTGCTGTTACCATTTTAACAATTTCTTGGGTGTCAATCCAGAAGAAAAATTCCTTAACAACATTCTTGAACTCTGATTGATGTACAATGGTTTTTCGTTTTCGGTCCGGCGCATTGGCATATACAGTAGAGGTACCTCCTCTACATAGTTGAGTGCCATTAGTATATGTGTCTGAGGGACTTTTTGAATTTAACGTTTATAGTTCGCCTTGAGCGAAAAATCCTTTTATAAGAAGAACGATTGGTTGGTTTAAATGACAATGATAGTCTGGAAAGTAGCTTTTCAACTGGGTACATTATTTTACCACCAATAAATTCACAAGTTTGGAAATTTAATAAGAAAACATTTTTAAAATACAATTTCTTTTGAGTAAATTGACTTTGGTATAATGCAACTTGAAGTCGTGGATTATACTACAAACAGAAAATCTCTTACTCGACGAAAAGGTGATGACTTCAAATGCAACCACCATATTAGAGGAATCCAATTTGAGGAGAACATCAATATCGAGTGAGTGACTCAACACTTATGAAGTCACATTGGAGAAGCTTTAAGGTATTTTCTTTTTATGTCAGAAATAATGAAGGCATGAGATGGAGAGAAAAAATCCTGGAAAAAGCAGAAAATGTGTTAGTTCGGATGTGACTTGGTTATTATATTAATAAAAGGTGTCAAAAATACCTACATCGATGCATTTACTGACCAGCTGCAACATTTTCATGGTCAAAATTCGAGTATCTGAGATCCTTAACTTACGTTTGGGTGAACTGCCCATGAGAAAGATGACTATGACCTTGTTTTCTGTTTATCATGGATGATTTTATCGCTAAAATGAAAGATATTTTTGGTATCACATGGCTTGACAATATATGTATACCTTCTAGAATTGATAAAACTGTTCGATGAGCTGCGATGCGGAATGTGATCGTATCAATCATTATAGAATTCTGCACATCAGAGGTGTAAAAGGTTGCAGTCAATTGGTAATGCAGTCAATTCAGTAGTTGTTAATTGACTTTAATTTCAACTGCAAGTTGGTACCTACTGTCAACTTCAAAGTTAGCAGTTAGAAGTCGATACTCTTAAATACTGACTGCAAAGTTAATGAAAGCAGTTAATTGACTAAAAGTTAAATAGCTGCAGTAATTGTTGACTATTTTTGAAGTTTTTTGTACTGTTGTGTGACTTAAAACAGTCAAAAAGTACTGCAGTTAATTAACTTTTGGTCAAATAACTGCTTTCGTTAACTGTTAACAGCTTTTTGACTAATGACCAGGTTAACATCGCTGTTAAGCTCGTCAAGCTTGTCGCTGAATACCCTTTTCCATACTCCTTCGATACACAGGACCAGAAACCATTCGAAGAATCTTTCTCTCAAAGCAACCGAGCAAATTTTCATCTGAATAGCAGCGAGATTTTTCCATTGTCATCCTGCACAAGCGGACGAGTTTGACAGGGATGTCGAGGTATGTGTAACTCGTTTCTATTTACGCTATCATACACGACTGTTAAATTAATAAACCTGAAAATTAAAACCTTAATTCAAGAATGCAGGTAGATGGTAAGGCAAATAGCCAAAGGCAATGCTGAAAACAAGAAACACTAACTCCTACAGATGGAAAAAGTGGAATCAGTAAACCCAATTAGTATCCAAACTACAATAGGATAAAAGCTGCTCCTGCTGACCGAACTTTTGAAGCCAAAACTGAAGCTGAATTGGTCGGAAGAAAATGCAACCAATGAATGGAATAACTTCTTTATCCATACAAAATAAGAAAAGCCCTTAATTGCACCAATTATCTTAAATTTTGTGCCGACAATCGTACTTCACTGCTAAAATCTTGCACTTGCGCAGAGTGACCTTGGATGAAACTTTCTGCTCTTGAAAAGTTTGTCAGATATCACTAAAGCTTTGATGTCGAGATGGGTGATGGGCCATCGTGCTTTCTCTTTAGCATCGCAGAATTTAAAAATCTTTCTCGGAACACAAATCAACTTTCAATTAATGTTTTACTTAGACTTGCTCAATGAGAGAACAAATCGTTTGCAGCAAACGAAAAAGTCGCCCAGTTCTCTGTAAAATATTCATTCGTTTGCTGCAAACAATACAATTTGCTAGTAACCCAAAAGATGTTTAAATGTGGGAAGCATTTTTGTTTGCCACAATTGACTGATAAAACTTATCTTCAATCAAATGGCTTGTTTTGCATTATTTGTTATGCATAAAAACATTATAATTTGTGTCAAATGTAATACGGAATTATATTTACTTTCCAGCAAATAATTATCATTTAAATAAAAGGATAGATAAAGGGAAAAAATATTATTTCTCTGAGTGCTTGATTAAAAGGATCAGTCTGCAAATTATTCCGCTTTCTGCTTTTCATGATAAAAGTCATCTTCCACTTCTAATCTTAAAACCCCATAAATATAGCTCAGCAAATCTATTAATAAAAAGAACAAAGCTAAAGTGACAAAAAAATGATTTAAAGGTCAATAATTCTTAGCATCTGATATTACTCTTATCAAATCGAATTGAATCACATAAAATAAAAATAAATCTCAATTTTCAAACACAAATCAAAAAGCTCTATCGCTTGTAATCCTCTTTTGGCTCAAAAGAAACAAAATAAAAAAAAAAATAACAAAAATTCCCTTCGACAAATTTAATGCTTTCATATCTTTCAACAATAAACGAAAATTGATTCCACTTCTGATGCGATTCAAAATACCTACGAGTACCCGATTCCACACCAATAGCTTCTTTATAACCAAAAATCACAAAGTTACCAGGTAATGTTCTTTGATTTCATCTTCATTTTTTTGTTTTTTTTTTTTGTCTACTTCCACAGAAATTGAAATCAAAACTTCATGCTTGCCTGAATCAGTGTTGGATTTCATGCGAATGCGATTATGTTGCTTTACAGGTCTTCTTCCAAGTATTTACCAAAAAATGTTCAAATTTTATCACAATTTTACTGTTTATGGCAACAAGAGTTTACCTACCTTTGTTTTTTTTTTTGTATATTCCTACGATAACCCATAATAAATCCAAAGCAATAGTTAAAAATAGAGTATGGAAGCAGAGAACTCTTCTTAGATTGTATATGCAATATAGTGTCTGTTTTCGTTTGTGTTATTTTACCAGAAGCTTTCTTTCTGTGCCGATACCATATTTTGATGTGCCACTGCTGTTGCTACACTTCCTTTGTGTAGTTTCTACACTCTTCTACCAGAGTTCTTGTTGTCTGGTGGTGTTTGACATCAGAAACAGGAAATGCTCAACCTCCTTCGACAACCCAATATGGCCGCTCCAAAAAGATGATATTCAAATTTACTTAAGTTCTCTTGGTTGAGTTGTCTTCGTGTTGAAATTATATTCCTGTACGCCTTCCTGTTCCTGTTGCCCTACATCTCCCCCTACTCCCCTACTCACCTACTCGTACTATTGGTACTTTTTGCCATGATATTTAACTTTGTACTAAAATTCTATTGTTTGCTTTTCATATTTTAATGTTCGAAGGAACTCTCTGTTTCCATCTGTTCGGTCGTCTTCTTGGTTAACTCTTTGGGGGTTTTTCTATATATCGATGGATAGGGGGGACTTGGGGTTCATCTTTTAGTGGTTGGGATGGTTTTTGTGGAAATTTCGAACAGAGATAGTAACCACCTAGAGATATAAATACGAATTAACTGAGAGGGATTTGGAAATCTTTTCACATCGAAGGTTATATGAATTCGATTCGATTAATATTTTGCCAGGATATTGGTATAGGTACCTACTCGTAGTCTTTCCTTCTTGTTGTCGGTTATGTGTTTGCTCAACGAACAACCTAATAGTAATTGGCGGCAATGGATATCGATTTGAATTCAAATATTTTCATTGCCGCCTCTCGCACTTCTTCAAGCAAACATCATTCCTCTTGTTCCTTCCTAACGGCATCGACGACTGAGTAGAAGTTTTAGATCCTTCAACGTTTGTCGATTTGTTTTTAGCATTTCATATAGAGACTTCGGAGGGAACAGGAGAAAATGCCTCCTCCATGATAATGGAAGCAAGCAAGTAGCTCTCCGATAGGAAATAATAGCATCCGCCAAACGGCGAATATACCTACGATGAAGATGTCGATAGAAACGAACATCAGTTTGTATACATATTTCGAATCATTAGGCAATCGACTCGGTGATGAAATTTAAATTTATTGAATGAGAATTGATGTTCAAATTCATTAAACTGCGACTTACCTACAGCTTACCTTTTTTATGCCGAAGTGTGTGCCAATTTCTATATGGCAGTGATATTTTATTGCTTTATTTTTGTTGTTGGTTTTGGAGTCATTAGAGAATGCTCACTTAATTTTGGTAGCTGTCGTCAGTTCACTGTATAGAAATAATTCTGTTCAATTGAAGTATTTAGGTTTTATTGCAACTGACAATTGAACAACTACCATCGACACGATTGGTAGAAATTTAATGAAAATTAATGCAGACGTCATGACACTTTTCGATACAATAAGTCGTTCTTTGTAGAATGCCAGTACTAATGTTGATGTTGAGTGAATTATAGGAAGAGGCAAATAATGTTTTGGGATGTTTGAGAATAATTGCCTTCAGCCGTGTGACTCCAATTACAGAATAAATATTTAATATTTGACTTCAAAACATACATTTATTAATCTTATTTGTGAGCCTTGAGAAGTTCAATTCTTTTCTTCCAGAAACACAATCTAATAGCAAACTTGTGTATATTTTGATGTAAATTCTTAAATTTTAGTGAAAAATTGAGAAAACGCATTTGCAAGTTTGAATTATGATTATTTAAGCTAGAAAGACTCAAATGTTTTACATTACTGGAATCTATCGCAACAGAACCTCAAAAAATTAGTGTTGTGCTGTGCAGTTTTGTGTGCCTTGTGTGACCTGAATCCATCTCCTGCGTAAACCATCAGGATTGGATTCGAAGACTCGTCGGGCTCGTGCGTTGATGTTCATACGCTCCACGTGTCTTGACCAGGTCAACGTCGCTGTACAGCCCGTAAGGCTCGTCGTTGAATCTTCTTCTCCATACATCTTCGATACACACAGGACCAAAAATCAGTCGAAGAATCTTTCTCTCAAAGCAAGCAAGCAATATTTTTGCCGCCTCCGATTTAATACTGGCAAATGCACCAAACACAGCTCGCTTGCTTTCATCCAACCAGATTTTACAGATGATTTGGTGCATACTCCCTACCAATTCATCTCCTGCTGCTTGGAAAAATTCGGCTGGTAAGCCATCCGCACCAGCAGTCTTATACGACTTAAGCTTGGCAATCGCTAAACGCACTTCATCTAGGCCAGGTGGACGAAATTGTTGGACATCATCGTCCAAATTCAATGGAATAACAGGGAAATGTTGGTTATCTTCACCCTTCAGGAGTCTGGAAAAATGAGCCTTTCAGATCCGAAGCAGTCAGTGCTTACTACCATATTCCCCCTCTCATCAAGACAGGCTTCTGTTCTGGCCTTGTAGGCTTGGGTAGATCAATAGACTCGACCGCCCGCTTTTCGTGCTTTCTCTTTTTATTCCTGAGAAGTCAGCGTTCCTCTCTTCTTTTTTGGCCGTAGAGCTCTCTTGTTTGCAGCATTGCATGATAGGCCTCATTCTTAGCTGCATGCGCCAGTCGGCATTCTTCGTCAAACCAGGAGTTTCGTTGTGGTCGCCTTGTGAAACCCAGCACATCAGTGGCGGCACTACTGATGGCTTGTTGACAATGTCTCCACTGGTCGTCTATGCTTGTTGCTAGTGGCTGGCTGGCCAAGAGATTAAGAAGAAACGCGGTCAGCAAAAGTTTCGGACATCTAAGATACTGGAAGCATGTCAATCGTTTGCTGGGTTCGTCAACATTAAGATCATCCATATTCAAGGCATGTTTTTGTTTCGGAACAAAGTCTTTTTTCCATGGTAGGGAAGTTACCCCGACGCACAACCCCGGGGAGCCGGATAAAAACCCGCTCCTTATCTGCCTGCACTCCGTAGTAGCTTGTATAAGGTGTTCACCAAGTAGTTCATAATGACTGGAACTAGCGACCGACGCTACCGTTGATTCCATCGAGAAAATTTCTCCTCTACCGTCTAATCTGTTGGGAGTGCCTTGGTGGGAGCACTCCTTCGTGTGCATAAGCTTTATTATTAAAAAATGAATTTCTAAAGTTGTTTCGTAGAAAATAGTAACTCCCGCTGAAACAAAGGGATGTAGACCCCTCCCATACTTAAATATGTTTGTATTTAGTCCCTCTTAAGTAATCTGTTATTGTTTTGCGATGCCCAAGTTATCGGAACTACTCTCCCAAATTTCTAAACAGATTTCTGGTTACTGCTGCTGCTATTCAAATGCCATATTTTTACATCTACAATATGGCCCGTAGCCGAAAACCGGACCGGTCGTTCCAGTGTACCAGTTTTGTCAGTAAAAGCATCCATAAGAAAGTGTTCCCAGCTACCGGATAACCGGGCCATTTATCCGGTTTCCGACTACGTGTGAAATGAGCCTATGAGTAGCTGAAGAGTAACAGCGTCTGACAACTAACAGTGTGTCTGTAAATGCTCAGCTATAAATATTGTGTCGTGCGAGGCCTACACTAGAAATTATTAAAAATAAAATGAGGGAGGGTAGAATTTTTTGTCTATTCAATAATCTAATTTCTAAGAATCGAATTCTATTCTCAACATCCGCAAAATCTTCTCTTATTCTTTTAATTAGACTTGAAATAGCGATACTTCCGACTTTCTGGCATTTTATTGACATGCCTAACAATAATAATAATATTGTTGCTCTCCAAGAAAGAGATTATTTTATTTGACTTTTAGTTTAAAGTGGAAGTAATAAAATAATTTTCTTTTTTTCTTTCCTCTTTTGTAAACTCAGCATCTCTCCATTGTCCGTTACCATAAGAAGACTTGAGATGCTCTCACTTCTTTTTCATAATGTTTATTTTTTCAAAAAAAAAAGAAGAAAAAAAATGAGAAACGGATTTCAGAAATAAACAATCTGTTGTAGGAACTCTAAAGGTTTAAGGACTATGACTTTTAAAGAGAGCAAAGTCATTTCTTTTTGACTTTTATGTGTGTTGGTATGTCTGTACCTTCCCACTGAATTGTATTGTACATTTTGTGTGTGCAACTGCATGAAGGAAGTAAAATTTCAAGGAAGTTAAAGAAAAAAAAAATAATATCCTTTTTGTATAATACCTACGTAATGGTGTTTTTTTTAGTTTTTGTAAAGGTAGGATATGGAGGTTAAACTAAAAGACCAGCAATTTCGTGGTCAGACACATTAAACTGCACGTGAAGTGCTGAAATTATTATCAGTTTTATTGCACCAATGACTTTTTATTTTATTTTATTTCACTTTTTTTTCTTAGTTGGGCTTCCTGTCTTTCTTTTATGGTACTGAGTGGTTATTGGATAAGAAAATTAAATGGTATCATTTAGAGGAAAAAGAAAAAAAATAAATTGTAAAATCAGTTAATTATGAGAGTTTGAAATCTACACTGGTGCTAATTTGAAAGAGACTAACTTCTTCTGGTTAAAATAAGGTGTTTTTACTTTTCCACACACGTAGTGTAAAGGCTAACATATTTTTTTTTTTCAGAATTAGTTTATTTCATCATGAAACACCATGAAACGTAATGAAAACACGTTTTCGAGACATTTTTATGTGCGTGTGCCGTTCTTGGCGTCCACGTCGTAGTCGTCGTTGTTGGCGTTGAAAATAATTAGAATCTGAAAATTCCAAAAGCTTAGGATTAGTTAAACTTAGGTTAAGTACGAAACTCAGACATTTGAAATAAAACCATTTTGTTCTTTTCATACAAATCTCCATTTCAATTGTTCCAATGAGCAATTGTATACTGTTTTTTTTTTTTAATAATGGAGGTGTCCAAAAACTGGAATACTAAATTCTCAAAAATTTTGGTAAAAACCAATGTTTTACACTTTTTTGAAAAAAAAAAAAATCTAATCCGGTACGGAAAAGTTTAGGATTATTAAAGAAAATTCGAATTCTTTTTTTTTTTGATTTTTGATCGAATAATCGTAAGTAGTAGTTTTTATTTCAAATTAAAGTCACATTCAAAGTACAAGTTCTCTTTGATATACATACTAAGAATGTGCATTTTTCTATTTGGGCTCGAAATCTGAAAAGCCTTCCACCTGAGATATTTGTATGGTTTCTTTCGATTCTTTAAAAATTTTCAAAAATCTCTAGAAAGTGTTAAAAAAAGTAGGTTCCAAAGTTTGAAGGAAATCGATAGATCTGTGCAAGCTGCAATGAATTCAATTTTATTTTCTAAACGTATTGTAGTGTTTCAGATGAAACTCGATGCGTTTTATAAGCACAAAATCTATAACACTATTCATTTATTTTCAACTCTCCTCCTCATACTATGATGAACAATATAAGGACATCGACCTAACATCGATAAAAGTTTATAGAAACAAAGAAAACACTCGTCGTTAAAATTATGCAAAGTCACAAAAGGAAAATCTTGAACAATAAAATAACGATGAGATGAGCGGATCAGCATGTAGGAGGTATATGTATAGGTTCGGGTATCTAATAATATTAATGACATGTAAACTCTGTCCTTTCCTAGAAAATAGAAAAGTCCTTATAATAGCTTGAGTAGAGGTTTGCACCGCAGCACTTCAAGTTTTATTGAGTGAATTGTCTTGTATTTTTGTGTGTGCGTTCAAGAGACAGAGCGATTTTAAATGGTATTAGTCACGTTCCTGTTTTTAAGGATATTGTGAAATTTCGATCTTTGAATGTAGAGACACACACATACACCCAATAACGACTTTACGTATTATGGAACATGATATAGTACACTGAACGAAGATACAATTTAAAGCGGATATAAAATGCTTCCTTCGATTTTAAAATGCTTCCGGTTTCAACACCTGAGGTCCTAAAAATCATATGAGGTATTGCCAGCTAGGGTAGGTGACACCTGATACAATGAGGATAGACCCGCTTCCTAGCCCCCCCCCCCCTATCATCCTCAACAAGGGGCCCGAAAAAGTGCCCTAAACATAGTACCTTTTCAAATGCTTCCGGTTTCTAAACCTGAGGTCCTAAAAATCATATGAGGTATTGCCAGATAGGTCAAATAACCACCAAAATTCTGACTTCAGTCCCAATTTTGAGGACCCCCCTTGACCCTCAAAAAGGTGTCCGACAAAAGTGCTTAGTTACAGTCACCTTTCAAATGCTTCCAGTTTCTAGGCCTGTGGTCCTAAAAAATCATATGAGGTGGCAATACCTGACTAGGTTGCATCCCCCCGACATTTTGAGACCAGGCATGTATTTTTAGGGTGCCCCCTTGTATCATCGCCTCCTCGACTAGAAGTATACATATCTTTAAAAATGATTTGATAACGCTCCTTACAAAAATTGGACCTTTTTAAAATCATTAAAGCAGTTTTCGAGCAAAATACATACAATTTGGAATTTTATCGATTTATAGGAATAGGTTTTTCCTGAGAGCCGGGTACCTCTTTATGGGACCCAGACTATTTTAAAGTTTTTTTAATTCTAAATTTCATTTCTCCCAGTGCATTATTCCATAATAAATCCATTGCCCCAAATAACAATTATTAAAATGGCATCCCATCTCGGATACATTCTCAAATAATGTGTACTTGAAATTTTACTGGGCCATTCCCTATTGTTGTAGTCCTTAACAATATCCAATGATGTCAGAATAAACATAATGAGGATACGTTTATACCTTTTTTTCTATCGAACAAGCTCGAAGAAGAAAATGAAGAGAAAGACAAAAATAGAAGCACAATCAAGAAGTGCATCTTCTAACTCCGGTTCAAAGGTTTAAATTGCAACCTAATGCTCAGGGTGTAGAAGAACATAGTTACTTTTGGTTAAACTCCTCATCAGCTCCGTCGTCATTGTCTCCCCTCACAAAGATGGCATCTAGCTAAGAATTTTGCTGAAAATTTCCGGTTCATAACAATTTTTCCAGGACGTAAGTATCGATTTAAAAAAAAGACACGAGAATGTGTAGAATTGCAAAGTACTAGTTGTTATTCTTTTTTTGTGTGATTTTTGGTTATCATGTTGTGGTTAGTAAGTGAGGTTCCATTTTCCAGATTCATAACTGCGAGGAAAGAGTTTGGTATTGTCGTAGAAAATGGTTTTGGAAACTTTGCAGAAATGTTTATGAGAACCAAAGAGAATAATTTGGCAAATTACCAGTAACAGTTAAGTTGAACATGAAAATATGTGTTTTCTCAAATGCGGGCTTGGCAAATGCACCAAATGAGAATCTAATTTCTTTGGCTTAAGTGCGAAAGATATTTTCCCAACAAAGATAAACAGACATTAAAATGCGGGACATTAAAAATTCTTCTAAGCTTTTTTCAACTATAAATTGATCTAAGAATTTAATGTTCTTTATGCCATAAACAAGTATCAACATGCAAATCATCAATGGCAGCATTCTCCACCCACTCTATGTGAAATCCATCAATCTTTAATACCTCTGCTTCCATTTTTGAGGATTTGGAATGGCTCAATAAAACACTTTGGGTGTAAAGATTTTGCCAACGCCATTATAGACTGTAAAATTGTTTTTTTTTTTTTTTTTTTTTTGAAAGGGTGGATAAATTGTGTGAGCAAACAAATCAAAATCCACAGATACTTTTGTCTGATGTATGAAGTACCTACTCGCACATACTTCTATACTGCAAACAAGGGAATTGAAACTAGGAACTGGAATTGGGGAAGAAATCAAAAACATTCCGTGCACAAAATGTGAGTTTTCTTTTTACCATCATTTATTTGAAGAATATTCGTGCCCCTTTTCCCCAGCACTCCTTATTCTACAGAGAATAAAACCATAGATTTATCTATCGAGATATCAAAGCCATAAAAAATCCTTTTCCAAGCAAATAATCCTTTTATTTAAGTGACATTCGAAGAAACTGGCAAACTGAAATTCTCACAATAAGCGTAATAACAAAATTGTTATTGTTAGAAGAGTATATTAGAAAACCAGCGATAAAATGCTGGTTTTAAATGCTTGTGCAGCAGAGATAAAATATAAAAAAAAAAATAAAAAATTGAGTATGATGTCCTTATGAATGGATACTTTTATGTTTATGAAAATAAACAAAATCAAATTTGAAGATCTATAGCAGCTATAAAAAGAGTAAAAGAAGAATTGAGTAAGAAAATGAAAGATGAATGGTTTTATGTTGTGTTTTATCAGTGGGTATTTTACTTTTAGTCATAGATCAGTTTTTTTTTGTTTATTTTTTAATGAAACTTTTATGAAATGATTTTGGTTGAAAACTAATTCAATTAAAAGAAAAATGCAATGCACCTTATATAGTTGAAAGCTAAAAGGGCGAAAATAGCTTACAGCACTTTTTATTGGTGAAAATTGCTTGGGGGTAATCCTAAAATATCATCGAATCTCATTTGATGTTTGGCCACCTTCTTGAAAAAAAATGTATTAATATTTGAACATTTAGAACTGACAAATCGTTTGAACATTAAGAACTTTTTAAGATTTCTAGCAATAGTCGTGAATTCCAGTGAAACTTATTTGATTGCTGGTGAAAGCCGTTTGACTGCCCGTGAACACTTTTGATTGCCAGTAAAAACGGTTACTTGCTGGCCTAATCTGTTAATTGCCAGTGAAAACCGTTGATAACAGCAAACGCGGGTTGTTAAGGCCAACGAGTGCTGTTTACTGTTGATTGTCAGTTACTTACTTACTGACTTAAGGTGGCGCTTACAATCCAGGATGGATTAGGGCCCCAACCAACATGCCTCTCCAGCCAGCTCTTTCCTTAGCTAGCCGCCTCCAGTTACGGGCGCCAAGTTGGTTGAGGTCGTTCTTCACTTGTGTGCGCCACCTGTTACGCTGCTTCCCTCTGCTGCGTACACTATCAGGGTTGGATTCGAAGACTCGACGGGCTGGTGCGTTGATATCCATACTGTCCAGGTGTCCCAGCCATCTCAGCCGCTGAATTTTCAGCTTCTTGACTAGGTCGCTGTACAGCCCGTAAAGCTCGTCTGTGAATCTTCTTCTCCATACCCTTTCGATACACACGGGACCAAAAATCACTCGAATAATCTTTCTCTCAAAGCTACCAGTGTCTCCACTGGTCGTCTATGATTGCTGCTGCTGTTTGGCTGGCCAAGTGATTAGAGAAACGTGGTTAGCAAAAGTCTTGTCGGTTTCTTGCGATTTGAGTTTCGCAACATCAAATTTCTTCACAGCATCTACTCGGCGTTGTAGTGAGAGACTACCAAGTAGTGGTCTGAGTCAATCTTTGCTCCCCGGAACGTTCGGACATCTAAAATACTGGAAAATTGTCTGGCGTCAATCGCGATGTGTAAGATTTGGTTGACAGTTTTTTGATCACATGACCACCAAGTCCCATTGTGTGTGGGAATTAGGTGCTTGCAATGGTGACATTTCACCCTTCCGCAAAGTCAATCATCCTGAGTCCGTTATTGAACGTTTTGGAATGTAGTGTGCTTTCCAATTATCGACCAATATACCTCCTCCTTACCAAATCTGGCATTGTAGTCGCCAAGAATAATCTTGACGTCGTACTTGGGGCTCTTATCGTACGTGCACTCGAGGGGATCGTAAAACTCGTCAATAATTGGGTCATCCTTCTGTCACGTTCTGGAATTTCACCCTGATGCAGATTTGACTAGGCGCTTGCTTACAGCGTTATAGCCCAAGACTTCTTGCCTTGTCTTGTCTTTCCCTTGCTACAAAAACGCACCCAAACAGCTGCTGACCCTGCTCCTTGAAGCACTTCCCATGGTAGATGTCACACGATTTCATCCGTCGCATGCCCTCTCCATCCCATCGTACCTCCTGGATAGCTGTTACGTCAGCCTTTAGTCTATCCAGGTTCTCCACTAATTGTTCGGCTGCACGTGGCCTGTATAAGGACAGTAGGTACATTCTACGTACAGATCCCTTGATTTATCAGTGAAAACTCTTATTTTTTGGCGAAATCCGTCGATGCTAGTGAAATCTGTTTAATTCCTGGTGAAAACCGATGATTCTCAACGTAAGCCGTTGATGCCAGCAAAAACTGTTGAATACGAGTGAAAATGGTTGATTGTTGGACAAAGTTTATAATTGCCGGTGAAAACCGTTGATACCAGCGAACGCAGGTTGGTGAGGCGAGCAAGTGCTAGAAACCAGCAAAAGCTATTAATTTCCAGTGAAAAACCGAGACCCAATAGCTGACTTCCAGAGAACAAGAACCCGAACCCTAACACTTTGAGCTTCTTCAATTGATGATCTTTCATAAACTGTGCCTGATTCAAAAACTACTACTTGGTATCGAGTAGGCGTAGGTGACTTACCAAAAGTGGTAAAGTCAGTAAAAATCCAATTTATTACCGTTATTTATTGAATTTTATGGAAGAATTCAATTGTATGTACCTAAGACCATTAAACCATCGAGCAGTTTCATCTATCAGCCATTTCAGAATCCTCTTCTCTAGGAGCTAGTTTTAGTTTAGAGCGTCGTTGCTCAAGATTTGCACAACATGTCCTGAGAATACTTAAAACTCCTTCTTTGGACATAAATTTATTTATCAACCAACTGTAAAATTCCGACAAAAGACCTCTTGCGTGTTGTTTTTTGATAGAAGTCCTTGCTTAAAGCCACTAATCAAATCAGTCCTCTTTATTTTCATTTCCGAACCGAAATAAAACAAGTGTCAGCTAGACAATAACAACTACTGGCTTGTCCTTTTTTTTCAAAACCTAAGTGCTCATTACTGCCAGTCCATTAAATTCAATTTCATTAAATCGTCCTTAATCATTCTGATGATGAGGATTGCTGCACTCTCTAGACAGAGATGAGTTTTCTCGTATTGCTTGTTGTTTTTTTTTTTTTTTTGTTTTAATAAAAACTTCCTTGCCAAAAGGACGACAGACACTGGGTATTACATGGAAACATTGCAAAGCAAACAAAATAAAAACAAACTCAATTCCCTACAATAAAGGATGTCCAAATACAAATACAAAAAAAAAAAAAAAATTCTCATCATCATATCCTCAGCAAGCAACATAATTCCTGGGAGTGGTGTCCTGCTTTTTTTTTTGAAAGCAACAGCCACCATCACTATTGTACATAACCTTCTGCCCCCATAGGGCCTGACAAGGCATCAGGCAGCCCCATAAACACCAGATCTCAGGACAGAGAACATATAGCAGCAGTTTTGTAGCCTTATAGCCATCAGAGAGTTGGTATAGTGGGTTTTGAACTTCAACCAGCATAATCCTGAAAATTATTCATTCCCGGTTTGTTTCGTTTATTATCCTTGCAACGAAATATGCAATTATATTCCATTTGCCGGATGGTTTACCTTTTTCCTACTAACGTAGCCGCTAGCATCATTGTATGAGGGTCCAGCAAGGAGCTGGGGAACGTGTATCATCTATATTATAGAGAATAAAATTGCTATTCCTTTTAGCCAGAGTATATGGGATAGTTTTGTTGCAGGATGCAAATCTACATCGTCCTTCATGCGAACAAAATTATTGTGCACAACCGAGTGTATAAAACTCTCCACATCGTCCTTAGCCGTTGATTCGTCGTCGTCGTCGTCATCGTCGTCCTTGTCTGTATCCGACCGCCACCAACGACAACAACTTCGTCGGACGTCAGTTTGCCAAAATGTTCGACCATCGTCACATACATCTGCATGAGCTTCTATGTTTCTGTCCAGCACGAAGGACCAAAAAAAAAAAAGAGGAAAGAAATATAGACGACACTATAAAAATGGGGTAAATCGTTCTTAACAAGAGGAAAAACTGTTATAGTTGGTCAACCGTTAAAATAGGGATAAGCGCAGGCACATAGAGGAAAATAAATAATTAAACTAAAAACACATAAAAAAGAAACTTAATAAAACAAAACACAAAAAACGAAAAATGCACTTCTCTTGCATGAGAAGAATTTATATTTAGCGAAGGTATACCTACGTTATCCGTACCCCAGCAGGCGGGATCCTTTAAACAAGGATAAAGCTGGTTTAAGCTTGCAATTGTGTGTTTTTTTTTCTAGTTTTTGATAATCCCTGGAGAAAGTTCAAACTTTGTTGCAAAAATTTTAAAACATCTATATGCGAGTATATGGTAGAAGTGCGGTAACAACTTTGAAAAGCTAACAACATTATTATCCTTTTGCGGATGGATGGTAAATGAAACTCAACTTGATTTGACTAGAAACAGAATGTTCTGTGCCAGACAAATTTTAGACTACCTACCCTATATAGCTACTCGTTTATTTGGAATTTAACGCTTTAGAAAGTTGATGCATGGTACACCAATGTTCCCGAAAGTGTTTTTTTTTTTACCATGGACCAAAAAAATTATTAAATTAGAGACATCAACACATCAAAATGGAGGCCGCCTATGTATGAAGCAAATCACAGAAACAACTCAGCACAGAAACTACTCTACAAGATAATAATGTGCTTTTCTATTTTTAGCACCTTTATTTCAAAATGTTCATACTAAGAAGACAGAAAAATTATTTGAAAAAGAAAAGCTATGTTGTCTTGGTAGGCAAATTGGGTCATAAGTATTGAGAAGATCATCAATCAAAGACAAGGGTGCTTTGATAAATTTTAAGAATATCAGCCAGCTAAAGAATTCTAAGTCAGAACTTAAAAAAAAAAAAAAACCAACAACTTAAAATAGAAAACGAACAAAATTAGAAGAGAGAACAATTAATTGCTCACCATTGAATTGGGGAAAACGAGGTTGCAGATAGTAAAGCGATTTACAACTTTTGCTAGGATCTTAACAACAAAATTTTTAAGAAAAGTGCCATAAACTACTTCAACAGTTAGATTTCGATAAAACTTGGTCAAAGTGTACATTTTTGTGTTTCTGGCTTATTAAATTTTTGAATTTAGGAGAAAATGATCTAATTTTTAACCGAATTTTGTAAAAGGAGGACTGTTTTTTTTTAAAGTTAAACTTCTTTACCGGCGGAGTTCATAAAAATATTTAACCAGTAATAAAACATAGACTTCTTCAGCCCATTATTATGCAGGATTTCGTTTCAACAGGATTTTTTAAAATTTCACGGGAAAGTTAGGGTAAAATGGGGTAAAAGACAAAAAAACTTTTTGTACATCTCGAAAAGTATAAAGTTTAGAATTATGAAATAAATTTTATTCAATTGAAAGTTTTAGTTGAAAATTAGTTTCAAGTTGAAAATTATTTTCTAAAGTCAAATATTTTTTAGACCTTTGAAAACGATGTTGGTGTGATGTAATGCACATTGATAGATAATTAAAACAAACAAAAAATAGGGTTTCTAATACGGATTATATTCAAAATGCTCCATAGCGGTTTTTTTTAACTTTAAGAAACAAATAAGTTTTTGAATGTTTATGTGGGTGATTTAATTGATTTTAAAAATCATGGAATAACGGGAAAAATATTTTGTCAAAACATTTTTTAGATATATTCGGTGTATATGCATGTGTGAGCAAACTAGAATTTTAAACATTTTCTTCAATGAATAACAGTAAAAATAAAATTTTTCAGTCCAAGTTTTTTGACCGTTTCCAACGGTAATTTATTTTTAAATTTTTAAACTTGAAATTTATACAGCTATTAGAAATTAAATTAAATACATTTTTGTACAAAATTTCACAAATTTCTTTAGTTTGTAAGCCGAGATAACAGTAAACAGGTTACTTTTTACTTAATGCACATAAAATTATGATTCAACTTTATTTAGCATCACCACCAAATTACCTTTAATTTGATGTATCATACAAAACTGTAGTAACATGCTACAAAAGCTTCACAAACTTGAAAAGAGTTTCATCAAAATTCAACAAAATTGTCTGCTTTAGTCGTCGGACTCGACCAGGCACCAGTTGAAAACTGTACCGTTGGAGCACAAATGAATTCAAGATGGTTCGCTTATAAAATGTGTCACTTGTTAGTTTACTGTCGGATTTTAAAAAATGATAAATTTTGCTGAAATATCAGGCTACAACATGACCTTAACAAAAATTTAACGAATTTATTTTTTCAAATTCTTTTGACCATCAACGTAATGTAAGTATTGATGGAAATTTGTTGGTTTGTGCATTTAATTTGCTGCTGACTCGTTTATTTTATTTTGCAATTAAACAATTTCTTGACTCATTTGAAATATGTATATTATAAAATTTTTGTATAAACTGAATTACTTGTTATCCTTGTCTGTTTTTCCTGATGAAAAAAATCCCTATTTAATGCGGTAAACAAAAATTATTCCAACGAAAATAATTAAAACTTATTTAAAATAATTAAATTTCATTGGAACCGATTATTATTAAGTTGAACAATAATAACCATATATTATGTTGCTGACAGAACCTATATGATTTGATGTAGCAGAGTATAATGTAGAGATGCTTCTTTTATATCTGCCACCAAAATTAAAATATTAACAATTTATTTTATATCTGTCTGTTAGTTTTTTGCATTGGACCCATGGAACAAACATACTTTGGTTTTGGGTGGTTTTCTCAGAATCATAATAATAAAAGTATCAAATTTTTGACAGAACATATACTACATATAATTATTTCTTTTTTACTGAAACTTTACCATAAATAATTGTGGTGTGCAGACCTGGACACAAAATGGGATTCCGGGAACATTTTGTTTAAATGCATTCGCTGAAAGGGGCATTTCCCTGTAATTATAGAAGATTTGAGATTTTTATCCAAAAAGATGATCAAAACTCCAAAAATATAAAAAAAATCAAGTACAAATGGTTCAAAATGGTAACACTCTTTACTGTATGTAAAGTTAATAGGTTATAATTAGTGCAAATATGCAAAAAAAAAAGCGAGTTTAGTAAAATAATTTACTACTTATATGCATTTATTTGATTTGATTTTGAATATTACGACTAAAAATTAAAAATTTTGATATTTTTTTTTTTTGGAAAAATGCTCTTTTGAAAGTTTAAATAAATAAAAAAAAAAAACAATTACCTAATGTAGTTGTCTTTGTTTTTAATTTATGGTCACTTAAAAAAATGTTTTTTTACAACTTGTGCCTTGGTTGAATTTATGAATTGCTCTTATAGATAACAAAAATTTGTAAATGCAGTTTTAGAAAAAAAAAATAAAAAAAAAAACAAACAGAATTCGATTTTCAAATGACTGAAACAGCTTCTTAAATGAATTTAACCTGAAAATAATTTTTTTTATATAAAATTTTGCCAGGACCTTTATAAAAAAAAATTTTTGTGATATTTTTTTCAACATCTAAAAACTAAATTTTGAAGAAAAATATTGATCAGTTTCCGAAAAAATGATTTTTCAAAAAATCCAAAAACATAATTTTCGTATTTTTTTTATTAAAAATTATTACAACAACTTTCATATTAAAATAAAATGCACGACTGGGTCACACGGACTTACTCTAAGTATACCATTTAATTTGATTAAGAAAGATAAAGTTTTGGAAAAAAAAATTGAAAATTTAGAGCTGTTTTTAAAAAATTTAATTTTGTATATATAAAAATCCTCAAACCTTGTTAAAAAATAGAGCTGGTATGTCTTTTTTAAGATAATATTATTACACATCTAAAACCAAAATTTCAAAAAATAGAGTGACCCGTTTTCGTAAAATTGATTTAAAAAAAAAATATTGAAAATTTTTTAAGAATCCAAAAATTACGTTTTTGAGAATTTTGATATCGAATAATTTTGAAATTAATAAGGAACTTCTGTATAAAAAAATTGGTTGAGTTGTTTAAGAGAAAGTCAAAAATGAAAAAAAACGGTTTGATGGGAGGTACCGTTGGTAGAATTTTTACAAACATTACATTCATTTAAAAGTATGATTCAACTAATAAAAGCAGATACAAAAATTTTAATCAAAATCGGTAAAGCCGTTTTCGAGAAAAGTTTACTTTTCTATGACACCAACGAATGGACGAATAAATGAATTAACGAGATCTTTTACATTTTTATAAAGCTAAACTAAAATTATGCTAAATGGTAAGCCACTAACTTAGATAAACATTAAATCACTAAAACAGTCATTTTAATTGTTAAAATAAGAAATAATCGAGAAAACTATCTGATCGTAGCGAATAGATTTCGTTAATCACGACCAATTTGTATATTCAAATATTTCTTATTTTGATAATAAAAATTAAAACTTTAGTATCTTAACGTTAATATAAGGCAGTATCTTACTATTTAGCATAATTTTAGCTAAAAAATAGCTTTAGAAAAAAATATATCAAATCTTATTTGTTGATACTCAGGGAAAATGGGTCAGGTCAATTGGTAATGCAGTCAATTCAGTCGCAGTTAATCGACTTTAATTTTAACTGCAAGTTAGTAGTGCTACAAAGTACTTTAACTGCAAAATAAGCAGTTAACAGTCAGTACTAAAATACTGACTGTACAGAAAATGAATAGTTAATTAAGTGCAGTACTTTGTGACTGGCTTAAGGCTTCTAGTTAGTAGAAAGTTTTTTGTACTGTTCTTTTGTTTGTATTCCTAAAACTTAAAGTTATTTTCAGGCTCTATATTCCTTCAAGAAAGTGTCAAGGAAATGTGTCAGTACACCTGACTAAAGTTTTAAATAAAACAGTACAAAAACTTTCTACAGACTAGAGGACTAAAACCAGTCAAAAAGTACTGCAGTTAATAAACTCTTAATCAATTAACTGTTTCAATTAACTTTTGAGTCAGTATGTAAGTACTGACTGCTGACTGTAGTTTACCAGTCAAATTACTTTTGTAAGTTAAAAGACTTAAGAAAGTTAGTCTTTTTAGTCAATTAAATGCAGTACCGAAAATACTGCAGTTTTTAAAACTCTGTGAACTATCATGCTGGAAATCTGGTTTCAATTCCCACCTTGAATTTTACAGAAGTACTGCCTCTTGCGGGGAACTGATACAACCTTCAACAGTACTGGTTGACATGGAAAATGCATCTCAGCTAGCAGTGACTATTAACTTGAGTTAAAAATGATTTCTTTGTACAAAATACTCAACGATTGCACAAAACGAAAATTAACAGCAAACTTTATCATTGGTATCACTTTTTTGACAACACAAAAACGAACGCTAGAACCACTAGAAGGTAAGGATAACCGAATAACTATATGCTGTATCACTTATGTATACACTCGCCAAAAAACCTTATCATTCAACATTGTTAACATTCCAAATTACGTTTTAATAATTTGTCTTTGCATTTAAATTTTGCCTTTGTCGCGTCCTTATGAATATGTTTGTAGTAGGAAATTTTAAAATTTATTACTGCTATTACCAGAATCAAATCCTCATCAAAATTACATTTTCGTTGAAGAAGAAAAGGAATAAAAGAAATAAAAGAAACAAAAAAAAGAAAAAAAAAACATCGCACACACACATTTTATTTTATGCAAAGCAAAAACATGCTCACATATGACGCTATACATGAATCTTATTTAATATCCAATTCCGAAGGACTAAAAAAAGTTGAATGGTATATCGTATAGGTACAGCTAGAGTCACCGTTCACCGTTCACCGGCCCACAACCAAATCTATCCGCAATTTTCCGATTTGCATAAATTTTAACTTTTTTTTTTTTGGTTCTCACAAAGGACGCAACATAACAAAAAAAAGGAGTGAACCAGAGTTGCCAATGTGCTAAAATTGCAGTAGATGACAAAATTTTGAGGATAAAATAAGAAATTAGATCGATAGTTTTCCTCAATTACTGCATTTGTATTACTCTTAGCATTATCTGATAGCTGTATGAAAAGTATTTCGATTAATTGATGATTAAAGGCAAATAAAGGAGCGACATGTAGTTTTTTTTACAACAAATTTGTGGGACTCTAGTAAGAAGCTTGCAGATTTTGAATACTTATTTCACTATGTTGGCAACACTGTTTAGAACTGATTCGAATACGAAGAAGTAGTGGATATGGCATTGACACCGGAGCACAAAAGAGAGACACCCAACAAAGTTGTTTGTAGAGAAGTGATCTGTGAAACGTGTTCCAATCCTGCATAAAGGACATTTCGTGTATGTTTGTTTGTTTGTTTGTTTGTTTGTACCATAAATAAAAATGCCCTTTTTGCGCTTTGGCTTTTATGTAAAATAATATCCTTGAAGCCTCAGACGGAAATAGAGCCTTCAGTGTATATTAGAAAGGAAGCATCTAACACAACTAGGTAGTTCTACCTTCTTTCCTTTCTGTTTTTTTTTTTTTTGAAAACAAGGACGATGACATTGGCAGCAGGCGGATATGATGGCAAGAAATAAGGTTAAATCTGTCCCCGTATCACAATAAAAAAAAAAAAAAAAAAAACAGAAAAGAAAAAAGGCAACAAAACGAAATGGCATCAATCGGAAAAGAAAAGATTTCTGTTGGCACAGATGTCTTTGAAGAAAGAGTGAAAAATTATCCTAGAATTGGATTGTTCTTTTTATTTCTATTTCATTTATGATGAAACCTTTTAAAAGTGGGTTACAATAAAAGGAGGTGATCTTTTGCGCAGTGCTTTGAAGAAGGCTTTAATGATGTTTTCTGTTTTTTTGTTTTTTTCTTTTTTTTTCTATTGGATGGTGGGGTGTAGTTTTGTTGTTTATATGAAGATTAATGGCGGTAGACTTATATCCGATGTCATTCGGGCAGTTTTTTTTTTTTTATTTATAGCCCCCCATTGCCAGTGGCTGTGGATGGAATTGTCTGTAGTTTACGTATTATTCAAACAAAAAGTTTGGCCATGAATTTTTGTTAAAGGTAGTCAAATGACTTATAAATTTGGTTTAAAGATTAACAATTATTATCGTTTCTTTGCCACAAGAATAAGTATCTGATTTTACGATATTTTAATTTTTGTCGGACTGGTGCGTTGATGTCTATACGCTCCACGTGACCAAGCCATCCCAACCGCTGGTATTTTCAGCTTTTTGATAAGGTCGATGTCATTGTAAGAACCGTAGAGTTCGTGGTTTTATCATCTTCTCCATTCTATACATCGATGCAGACTGGACCAAATATCACTCGAAGAATCTTTCTCTCAAGGAGATCCAATTGGTTTTCATCCGAAAGTCATAGTGTCCATGCCCCTGCACTTATACAGCAGGACAAGGATGATTAAGGTCTAAGGGTCTCTTTGGTTCTTTGTGTAAGGGCTTTTCTACTAAAATGCTTTCTAGGCCCATAGAAACAGCGGTTCACAATAATTGTGATTCTTCGTTTGATCTCTACACTGAATAGTGGATCCCAGGTAATCAAAGGTCTTTGACTACTTTGAAGCTATAACTAAACTGCCCATGGTGACATTTTGACTACTTTTCCGTAGGTTAGTATTGCGATTTCCGTAGGATAAGTATTCCGATTGGCACTTTTTTTCAGAATTAGTCTATTTCATCAAGAAACACCATGAAACGTAAAGAAAACATGTTTTCGATACATTTTTATGGGGATACCGAAATAATATTCAAGTTCAAAATCCGCACACTTTTAAAAATTCAGAAATTTACTATCCACAACCATGAAATCTTTAAACAAAACACCCCAGGAACAAAATTACCACGCAAAATATCCACGAAGAAAATCCCTATATCTAAAATTTTCTAACTCATCAATGCGTCTGTCTGGCGCCAGACATAATTTCTTAGGTATACTCGAAATAATGGTGAATCTGTGCATAAGGATTTGGATTTTGGGGATTTTTTTTTTGCAGATTTTGTTCTTGGGGTATTTTTTTGCGATTTTTGTTTTGGGGATTTTGTTTTTGGGGCTAGGGTACCCAACCCATTTTTATATGCGTGTGCCGTTGTTAGCGTTCGAAATTTGTAAACATGATAACTATTGATAGAATTGAGATAATTCGAATGTAAACGCAAAAAGCTGATTATTACCTAAACTTAGGTTAAGTACGAAATTCAACCATTTTAAATAAGATCTTTTTGTAATTTTTATACAAAAACCTTCCAAAAATGTCACTTTTGCATGGGCAATAGGTACTACATTTTTATCAAAAATGGTTCCTACGATTTTGATTAAAAAAATCATGGTCATTTTTTTAGGCAAGGTCTATCTTTAAACAATTTAAACAATTCTTTTCAAAAACCGGTACTAATTCTTATTTGTTCCTTCATGACTCAATCAATTTCATTTTTTTTTTTTTTCAAGTGAAAGCTTTTAAAATGCCGTAATAATATTTAGTAAACAAAATTTCGAAAATTATTTTTTTGGATTTTTTAAGAAATAAAATACACGACTGGATAGCTTTTGGTCATCTGATGTGTGTAGGTATTGAGAGATATGCACAAATAAGCAAAAATAAATATTTTTTAAAACGGGAACACTTTTTGGATTTTTTTTTGAAAAATGATTTTTTTTCCATATTGGGTCAATGATTTTTTTTTTTTTCAAAATTTAATTTTTTATGTTAATAAATATTAGCCATCTTCAAAATTGCATACCAATTTTTTTTAAATCGTTTGAAAATTTTTAATAAAAAAATATTTAAAAAAAGAAAGATTTTGTTGAAAAAAATTCTAAAAATTTATCGTTATTGAAGAAATCATATCAAAAAGTTTAATCAAAATCGTTAGAACCGTTTTCGATTAAATTCGAATAACTCAAAAATGTTGTATGGGAGGTACTCGTTCTAGATGAGATGTTCAAAAACAAAAAAAACCTACTTTTGAAATTTCATAAAAATCATCTGTACCAAATTTGAAGAAAATCCGTCCACGCGTTTGGGCAGTGGAGAAGTGTACAGAAGGACGCACAGACGCACAGACGCACAGACCGATGGACGGCATGACGAAAACCACTCTTTCGGACTTCTCCATCATAGTAATGTTGGTTTTGATTAAAACCTCAAATTTTTTTTTGACACGAAACCAATACTTGCCCTATAGAGCAAGTAAAAATTGAAATTTTATTTTTGAAAAATCATTTTTTCGAAAACTATTCAATATTTTTTTTTCCAAATTTAGTTTTTAATTGTTGATAAATAATATCTTAAAAGTGGCGTACCAATTTTTTTTATAAAAATTCTTACAAAATTTTATATAGAAAAAATATTTTTTTTAAAAAAAGGCTCTAACGATTATCAATTTTTTTTTCTAAAAATATATTATTATAGAAGAAATCAAATTGCATACTTCGTTTTGAGGTTAAATTTATTTAAGAAGCTGTTTTAGTCATTTGAAAATCGAATTTTATGTTTTTTTAATTTTTTTCTAAACTGCATTTACAAATTTTTAAATAAAAATGCTTAGCATAAATAGTAACTTAATCTATAAGAGCAAGTACGTGCGACCCAGTCGTGTATTTTATTTTTTAAGGTGATGGCTACGCCACGTACAAATAATCCTTTTGTATTCCATTCGGATGTAAGTTAAAGAGCAGGACCAGTTTTGTTTCAATGAGAACAAGTCAAGAAATGTTCAGACTAATTTCATTGACAATTTTGAGACTCTTTTTTTTTTTTTGTAGAAGACTTTCCTGACCAATGCTATTATAGGCCTTAAACTTAAAATTCTTTCCATAAATATCTTCACTAAATGTTTATTTATTATCTATATTCTAAAATGCAATAAAAATTTTCTCCATTTATCTTGTCCATTTCCGCAAAACGTCCCTGTCATAATAGTAATCCGTTAAAATCCCTTAACAAAAACTTATCCACTAATCTTTCATAAAAACTCAATTGCATCATAGAAAAATGATATAGGTTAGGTAACTATCTTAAAAGGGGGGGGGGAGGAACAAAAAATAAATGTATTGCCAACCAGTAATCCACTTTTGCTTTATAAAACTTATGGTTGAAATAATATAGCTTGTTGCTGCTGCTCATCATTGAACACAGAAAACGAAGAAAAATAAAATAATGCGCCAAAGGATTAAAAAAGTATCCCTTTTTGCAAACTTTTCTTCCACAAAAATAAATAGAAATAAAAAAACATGCATCCTGGTAAGGACAAAAATATTTTTATTAAAAAAAATTCTCTTCTATAAAAGTCAAATACTAGTAGATCATCCTCTTAGCAAGCTGTATGTTTGTGTTTTTTTTTTTTTTTGCATATGTATACAAACTTATACTCTTGCATTTGAATTTTGTATCTCTTGTGTGTGCAGTTGAAAGTTATCTTTATATTTCAACAACTTGTGCTGTTAGTTTTCAACACTCTAAGGTAAATCAATGTAAGGAATGAGGATTGAGTTCTTCGTATATAGAAAGACTACTTTACTCATTCCTGCATTATAATCTTTTGAGAGTGTCAGTCCTACATATCTCTTGAAACAAGAGTAGGTAGGTACTTTTCCTTACTAAATACCAAAAACTATACTTTTTAGGTACAACTACTTACATATAGTAGATGAGGTTTCCACATATAAAATACAAAAATATACAGGGATATAACATGTTGCATGTTTTGGAAGAATACTTTGTATAGCCTCAACTAAAAAGGCAGGAAGGCAAAGAAATTTATGATGAATTTATAAAATTTCCTTTGAGAGCTTGACTGATTTTAACACTCTGACATTTTAAGATGATGATGTTGATGATGATGATTATGATGATGATGATGGTTTTTAGAGAGAAACATGATGTGTCTGTTCTCGAATATTGCAGTTTACCATTAAAGGAATATGGTTTCTCTACAGTTTTTAATAAAGATTCAGCATCAACAATTTCATGGGAGTTGGAGTATACCTGATGAAAACGTACTTATTACAACTTGAAAATTAATAAGTGAGTTTCAACTTCAACAGACGAAACATTATGATTTGTTCTTAATTTTTTTTTTTAAGTTTTATTTCTTTACTGGCATTTATAAAAATATTCAACCAGTAATGGCACATAATTTTTTAGGTAGACAATTTTTACTGTTTTTTTTTTTTTTTTATTTTTAATTTTGTGTGAAACACAATAAATTTACTAAATTACAGAAGTCAACCATTGTTATTGATAGTCTGACTGATTTATTTTCTCACTATAAGCGATAGGAAAAAACTAAAAACTTTAGTTAGGGTAAAAGGGGGCAAAAGACAAACATTTTTTTTGTACACCTCGAAAAGTATAAGGGTAAGAATTATCAAATAAATTTCATTAAATAGATAAATTAAAATAATGATGACTTCTCATTTAGAAAAATTCTAAAAATTCAACTTTTCAAGTTAAAAATTATTTTCCAATATTAAATATTTTTTTAGACGTTTGAAAATGATGTAATTATGGATACAGTTGATAATTTCTTGAAAAACTAATTATGTATATAGAAAGATAAAAAAAAAATTTAGCCGTTTCATACGAATTTTATATAAAATACTCCACAACGGTTTTTTTTAGCTTTAAAAAAACAAATACGTTTTTGAAAGTTTATGTGGGTGGTTTAATTGATTTTAAAAATCAGGGAATAACGGGAAAAATATTTTGTCAAAATAACTTGTAGGCTAATGTGTTGTCTATAAACGTGTGAAAAAAATTAGATTTTTAAACATTTTTTTCAATGAATAATAGTAAAAACAAGATTTTTTGACCGTTTCCAACGGTATTTTATTTTTATCTTTTTTATTTTTTATATTTTTAAACTTAAAATTTACACAGCCATTAGATATTGGGTAAATGCATTTTTGTATGAACTTTGACAATTTTCTGTAGTCTGTGAACCGACATAACGGTGAAAAGAGTTTTATTTACGCGGTGCTTAATTACTATTTACATAAGCCTCATAAAACTATGATTCAACTTTCTTGAGCATCAGGATCAAATTACCTTCAATCACACATAACTGTACATGCTATAGAAGCTTCACAAACTTGAAAAGAGTTTTACTGAAATTCAACAAAATTCAACAAAATTCAACAAAATTCAACAAAATTCAACAAAATTGTCTGTTTCGGCCGTCGGACTCGACCAGCCACCAGTGAAGAACGGTTGGCTCACAAATGAATTCAAGATGGTTCACTGATAAAATGTGTTGCTTCTTTGTTTTTTGTCGGATTTTAAAGAATGAGGTGTTTACGGTAGTGAGCTGACCCAAGGTCAGCGTAGAATCTTCATCGAGTAGATCCTTAGCTTCAAGTTTATGAGGGCTGGGGTGTCTTGTTCTTCTCATGGTGCTTCCTATAATTGGGTTTGGATGATTTTCCAGATTTTGTAGACATCTTCTTCCGGATTGGAAAAGGTATCAGTCGATTTGGAGGAGCTTCGCTTCATCGCAGAGTCTCTTGTTGCTGGGATATTTTCTTCGTAACCTGTCGAAATTTATTCCTGTGCAGATTCGTAGGATCTTCCTTTCCAAAAATGCCAGTTTGCCCATGTACGTTTTCGACGCTGTGAACCAGATTGGATAGCTGTACGTGATGACAGGCTTTATAAGCTGCTTGTTGGTTTGGGTTGGGTCACTGGACACTGTTGCCATCAAGCCAGTCGACGATTGTGTTTCCGTAAATGTTGTCTTCAGTGTACATCCGCGGTTGATGCTTGGCTTTGAAGTCACCTCCGATGATTCCAAACGTGCTCCAGCCGATGGTTTGGCTGAGGACTCGGAGATCGTGTTTTATCTCATCTAGTTTTGAAGAGTGGTTTCTGTAGGCACTAAGGCCGGGGATGGACACTTTGCTGGCACAGTGGATGAGTTTGTTGTGAAGATAGAGTGCGGTTCCACGTTTACCCTCGCTCTTGTCACTTCTAAAAATCTTATAGTTGTGAGAGTCGATGTTGTTGTTCCTAGTGACGTTCGTTTCACTGATCAGGGCGTTGTCCGGTTTATTTTTGAACTGATCTTCCAGCTGTGATGCAGAAATCCCGCATCGCTGTGCCACCGAATTGCGATGAAATGAGCGAAGGCGATAAGTCTGCGGCCCTGACCACCTTATCAAAATTGTCTTTCTTTGTCAAAAAAAGGTGCCGATATTCTAATTAATCAGCTCAGGATGAATACATTAATACTTCCTTTAATTTATAAAAAATTGCCAGGATATTGAACTCGAAGCAAAGCTATTCTTTGCCATTTTCCTAATCTATTTACTCCTCCTCTTCATAGTCCTGAACATTTTTGTAGTTGTAATCCCTTATTGCATGACAAGACCGTGATAGCTTTGTGCCCTTGTTGTTTTCATGTATAATATTTCCTGTCAATTTTCGTATACACGTCAAGCAGTCAAAAGTCAAGCACAGAGTAGGTCCTCGTATAATACAACAGGACATGACAGGATGAATGAATGGATAGAGGTTGCTCCAGCTCTAAGTTCCTAACTTCAACTCCAGCTGATGCTGATGAGTTTTTAGATTATTATTATCTTCTCTGGTTTTGCACTCATTATCGGCCGGTGTTTAGATGCGATGTAGTATTTTGTGTTAAGGAGACAATAAAAAGACGAAAGATTCACGGTTTTACAACTTTGGCTCGTATTCTTTGTTTTTATTTTGTTGTTGTTGTTCTCATTATTGTGCTTTGGCAGGGCAGGAAGAGTCATAATGCCATGATGCAGTAGCAGGTTTACAAAGAAAATGAACAGGAATCTCTTTATATCCTTTGCGCCGTCGTTGACGTCGTTGTGATGGGACACCGAAATCCATTCAACCTAGATATAAGTTCGACAAAGAAAATGAGAATGAGGAGGATACGCCTTGGTAGGTATACCTATTGTTGAAGCTGCCATTATTTTTGATGTGCTTTGGCGCGCTTTTGCTGCACTGCTCTACTCTTCTAGCTTCATATCCCAGCTTCAACTTTGCCCGAGTTTATGATGATGATGATGATGATGATGATGATGATGATTATATGCGGATGACAGTGGATTGTTTTGAGTTGTGTGATGGAACGTGAAGTGATTTACTCTCGTTCTCTGCTCCTGTGAAGTAGGTTTACGTGCGAAATAATGATTGCTGTGGTGGGTTGCTCCGTTCTTCGGTGTTGTTGGTAAAAACATAATAATGCTCATGGGGGCGTGAGGTCATTGTTTAAATTTAATTTGGAGCATAAAATCCGCTGCATCACTTTCCATCACAGCTTTTGATGATGATTTCCCTGTTTGTGGGTTTTATGATGGAAAAGAAGACTTTTGAAAACATCACAAAAACGAGGTCAATGGGTGTTGTTGTTTTTTTTTTTTATTTTCTGATTGAGAGCTTACTTCTTGATGAAAGTATATTAACAACCAAATTACTGAAATGAAGAGTGTATCTATTTTATCAGATATTTTAACAAGAAAGAAAATATTGATCTAAAATTTTGGGAATGTCCTCAGAATTTGTAACTTTTCAACAGTGCACGTCATTAAAGTAAAACGTCATAAAAGTATGAAAATGAATACCAATTAAGAACCAATTTCAATTAGGTACGTTAAGACACTTTTTAAGGTTTAATTCTCACAAGTTCTTCAGATATCAGCCGGACAAAATTAATTAATCACAATCAAGTCTGTTCATTTCAGAAGTCTTCGTCTAAAAAAAAAATTATGCAGCTTTCAAGTTCTGCCTTGAGAAATAAATAAGGGGGTGTATTGAAATCAAATCAAAAGTTGGGCAAGTAGATACATTTGCCAGCAACTTTGAGCAGAATTCTACACCCAGTCCATCTGAAATAACTACTTCAATTACTGATGATCTTTCTAGCAATCATCCTAAACAACTGTATCAACAACTGCTACTTTCCCCAGAAGTGGAAGACCGCAAAGATTATAGCAATCCCGAAGAAAAGTCCCAGGAACATCTGGTTAGTAACTACAGGCCAATATCTCTACAACATCAGTAAAATCCTGGAGGAAGTGTTACTCAGGAGGCTTAAAAAGTTCTGCAGCAAAAACACAATCATCTCAAAGCCGGAATCGCTCGAGGATCGAAGCTTGGGCCATAACTGATGACATGTGACTAACCAGTGCCAAATAAATGCGAGAATATGTCCCTTTTCGATGATTTCCCAAACTACTCCTCATCAATATCACAAGTAATTGCAGTTCTGAAAGTCTAGATACACATTCACAGACTCTTCTCTTCGAGCACTATAGAATATGGGGCAACCGAATCAACAATCAACGCATCCAAGTTGGAATTTGTGTGCTTCAGAAGACCTGTGCGTAATAGCGGCAGTCGATCAGCAGCAAATTGCAAAAAACTGGTCCTGAAGCTTCCAGATGGATAATCCATTGCAGCCAAGAAGAGTGTTAAGTACCTTCTAGTCCACTTCAACGAACTACTGAGATTCAGCCCACACTTGAGGGACGTGATAAGATAGCCAACGAAACTCCTTATTTACAAGCGGCTTCTTAGACCAGTTATAGGCTATAGCTTTCCAGTGTGGTACACCATCTCCAAGACAGCCATGAAGAAACTTCAACTATTCGAAAGGAAAATCCTAAGGATCTGCACCGAACTATTCATTGACCAACAGTGATAGAAATACTACAGCAACCAGAAACTTTATGATGAAGTGAAGTTACTGCCATTGGACCAAAGTTTTCTACTATCGACTAGGAAAATTGTACGAAACATTGCCAACACGCACGAAAAGCAAGCGTACGAATTTATTGAGGGATGCTCAAAAGTCGGGTTAATGCTCAAAAGTTCTAGCCGATATACTCAGAATAGAGGCCTGCGGTAAAGAAAATTTGAATACCGTAGGGTGTTGTTGCAATTGGTTTTGAGGATCTTTGAAGAACACTTTTCCAAAATGCTTCAAGCGGAAGATAACCACACGATGTTATGCAGAACAACTTATTCAACGTGGAAGATAATGACCGAAATATCTCTCCACCTGAAATAGAAGAAATAAAAACATAAGAGTATAAGGCTGCTGGTTCGGATGGCCTGCCAACTGAATGGTTTTCCGAACTATTTAAGCTTGCAGGAGAAAACTTGGTCAGGATCATAGAGCGTACACCAACTCAGTTCTATAATTAGGACAGAGTTAAGTAGGTATGCCCAATGAATGGAAATTTGGAATAGTGTTCTAAATGTAAAAGAAAGAATAGGTTCCAATGGAGGAATCTCGTTTCTCCGTAAAAGTTGGTAAAAGAACACCAATGTGTGCAACTCAGAAAATCACATCAGTGTCACAATTGTTCACATGGCCAGCTCAACTAATTGCTTGTGCTGATGAAATTGGCATCGTAGGGAGAACGAATTCAGCTGTCAGCAGAGCATTTGTAAGTATTGAAACGAAGTTGACCTGAATGAGTTTGGCTATTAATGAGGCGTAAACAAAATATGTACGAGCTGTTATAGAGAAGAGAAATACCCAATACCATCGATTAAGTCAAAACATCACGATGGGCAGTTATAACTTCAAAATGGCTTAAAAAATCCTAACTTCTTCCTGACTAGGCGGTAACCCCGCCAGAAATTATATTCGTTTACTTTTTAAGTTAATTAGAATTGTCTTCAAATGTGTCAAAAATGGAAAACGTCACAAAATCTATTACTTTCGCAAAAAAAAAACAATAGTTTTTAACTTATTTCATCCATTCATCTCATCTCCATTCCATTCAGATGTCCATTTGATGGAGAATTATAAGAGGATATTGTTTAATTTAACGGTAAAATGCCAAAGGATATTTTCTTTCAAACTTAAGACAAAAAGACACCTCTGCTCCGGTATAAGTATAGGCTTTTCCACTCATCTATAACAATTACCTTGGAAAAAGTCAAGCAGGTATTAAGTGTAGGCATTGTTTTGAGACTATGGAATTTCCCTTGTGGGCTTTTTCTCAAGAACAGCAATTTATTACGATACAGTAAGGTAGTATGTTGAGAAGGATAGTTCTTATAAGTTAGTTGTTGTCCTTCATATAAATTAATGTTTCAATAGTAGGTAAATACTTTCTTATTTGCCATCTCTTTCACTCGCTCTTAGTGGTAAATTGTGTGATCCTTGGAATATTTTGTTATTGAAAGTGTTGGTGTTAATCCTTCCCATGGGAGTTAAAGAGAGCATTAATTTTTTCTTATTTTTAAAGCCTCTACTCGTGTAGGTATATTTTTGTTATTTACTGAAAATGTGGCAAAAAGTTAAAGTTAGTTTTGCTGTGCATTTGACTTTGGGGTTAGTTGTTGTGTAATCTAAATCTTTTGATTCGAATTCAGAAACACTGGAATAACAATAATTTCTTGCTTTAGAAATAGATTGTTGCCTAAGGAAATTACAATAGAAACAATCTAATGTAACTTCAAAAGCAATTTATTTATGTTCCTACTTCCTAAATATATATTTTTGATGAAGATGATTTCAGTACATACATTAGATGATCCATAAACCTATGTTTAGATTTAAATCTTCCATGTTTCAATAAATAAGAATTTATGTTCCTGTTGTTGATTTTCTTCTTAAAACTTAAGAACGATTGATTGATATCCACTTGCGTTACACCATAGAACCCAGTCTTCTATCTACGGCACAACACGCTTATTGTAAAGGGAAATCGGTAGACACTGCCCTGCATACCTTGGTAAGCAACATATCGAATATTCCCTTCACCATAAAAAATACACTCTGGTCGCATTCCTTGATATCGAAGGCGTTTTTAACAACGAACGTCAACAATCAGACAGAACAATCTGACAGAAGATATTATGTCAGCAGAGGCACACCACAGGGTGGAGTCTTATCCCCCACTTTTATGGAACATCGTGGTTAACGAACTGTTGGTTAACGTCGAAGAGGAAGGGTTCAAATGAAGATATAAGCGACTTCATGAAGACTGACATTCAAAGTCTCCATCGGTTTATTAAAAGTTCCAACTGGTTTAATTAAAAGAATTTCCTTACTGTTTTTGTGGTATCACGCTATTATTGGCCTAAGTGTGTCAGCAGTTTTTCCTAACAGCCACCTTAACTTAACCTAACCTGTTGATTTTCTCTTAAGATTGAAGTAATTTGATTTCATTGCATATTTGAAGATACACTACTACTTATAAAAACAATCTATGTATCTATGTATCAATCTATGTAAAAGCTGCAGTCATTTTGGTACTGCAGTTAATTGACTAAAAAGTCTTTTAACTTAAAAAAAGACTGTAAAACTTGAGTAAACAGTAATTACTAAAATACTGATAGTACAGTTAACGAAAACAATAAATTGACTAAAAGTTAATTACCTGCAGTACCTTTTGACTGGTTTTAGTTCGGTAGAAAGTTCTTATACTGTTGCGTTTAAAAACTTATTCAGGAATATAGAGCTCTGGAAGTAACGGTAAGTTAAAAGAATACAAAATAATGAACAGTAGGTACACAAAATTTTTCAACTGACTAGAAGACCAGTCAAAATGTACAGCAGTTAATTAACTTTTAATCAATTAACTGCTATTATTAACTGTACAGCCAGTATTTTAGTTCTTACTTATTTTGCAGCTAAATAACATAATAGCAGTACCTACTAACTTGCAGTTAAAATTAAAGTCAATTAACTGGATTGAATTGACTGCATTGCCCATTGACTGCAGTCATTTACAGCTCTGCTATATATTAGGAGTTTGAAGATATGCTACATACCAATTAGATATGACATAACACATCAAGACGAAAGAGTCAGTGATGCCAAAATTAACTTAACCAATTTTTGCTTTATTATTATCAAATATTTATCTTAGGTACGAATAAAGTATGTGGGTTTGTAAACATTAAAACACATGCTAGAAGTTTCTCGTGCAACCTTGAATTTTTTGTTATCTCATCTCACCTTGATCTGAAAAATTAGCTCAATTTTTTTGCAAACAAACATTCTTATACAATAGTAAACACACATTTTTAAAATTCCCATTTATATTTAACTTTCTGTGTAAATATTTAAATAACTAATGATCTGGAAACATGTCCCAAATATTGCAAACAAATACAAATTTTGAGATCGTTTATCTAAATACACTGTAACCGAAAAGCTGTCAGTACTGGGTATGTGTGTAAACGATGATCTTCGTTACCACATACTTCAAGTTGACAAAAATGCTGCAAAATGCTTGGATGCCGGAAACTCTGTACCCCCTTAGATCTGACTACAATCTTTAAGTCTTAAATCCACCCAAAGTTAGAGTGAAATTCCCATGATTGGTCAGGCGCATTTCAAACATCCTTGCGTCTTCTGGACAGGCTACATTACAGAGCTTTAAAACCGAAAGGTGACACATCAATTTTGCGATCAACATTGAACATTGCCTCAACATTACCTCTTTTTATCTGTTGGACCCTTACCTACGATTTTTTTCAAATCTTCATCAGAAAAATTTGACCAATCACTTGGGTCCTCAAACAAATTTTTGAATTAACCGAAGGTCTTAGTTCCACTGCACCCAATTCAAATAACGCGCCTTTTCGCGCATTTTACTCGCGTATTACGCGTGTTTAACGCGTGGAGATGCAAATTTCATTGAGCTGTTGGAAAGGTCTGGCCAGATGGACTTGGACATCGCCTGCGTATAAGTGGACTGAGGCATGTGAACAACAGAAGGGCAGATCATTGATGTACATGCAGAAAAGAATTGGTCCAAGAATTGATCCGGGTGGGACTCCTTGCACAACACGTCTAGTCGCTGAGCTCTTTGAATTCGATTGGACAGATATAATCAGTTATAAGCTTGCATGACCGGTCACTGAATCCAAAAATATTTTGCAGTTTCCACTTGAGAATAGTGGGATTCACTTTATCAAAAGCTTTGGAAAATTCAAGCAGACAAAGAAGATTTACATGACCCTTATCATAATCAACTCTTATGTCTTCGAAGAGATTCACCATAGCCGTGGAACAGCTGTGATTGGCTTCTCAACTATTTTCTCCAGAACTTTTGAATGGCATGGTAAAATACTTATCTATGGGTCTAAAATCAGATAGAGAAGTGGGATCTCGTTTCTTTGCATTTGGAAATGCACGATACCTGCTATCTGACGTATCTACAAATGCTACCCGTTACTATCCCAGCTGAAGTCAAAATTTGTTTAACGCCATGGTTTTATAATTATTTACGAAGTCAACATACATTTTAGAACAAACCTTATTAATTAAACAAAATAGAATTTTACGATTAGACAAAGATGTTTGATAACAAATAAATTATCCAAATGCATCATAAATGTCTGTCATCTAATATCTTTTTTATGTTTGTTAAAGATATTTTTTTGTATACCTTTAAAGACTAAACAAACAATTGCATCTGAATTTAGAGGGTATAAATACTCTGAGGTGTGAACCAAAATGTCAGAGTACTGCAATAAGTTGTCTACGCTTCGCATTTTGATTAGTACAAAGTCAAAAAAAAAATATTCAAAATGAGAGCCTTTACTGCCTTTTTCATCCTAGCAATTGGTAAGAATTTTAGTTTTTTCTTCCTTTTTTTTTTTAAATTTAATACGAATAAAAATTTAATTTGTTGTAGCTGTATTCTCCGTTAATATGGTACAAGCCCTTTACAAGATTTCTTACTACGAGTATTATCCTAAGCCAACATATTATAAAGTAGAACGCCCGTATAAGGACAACAACCAACAAAATAATTATTGCAGTCGGCCTGCCTGCGCACAAAACTCTCCAAGGGTGTGTGGTAAAATTCAGAATGATTGCATTCCATTCAATTGTCCATATGACCTGGATGAATATAAATGCGAGTACGGTATATGTAAGTTTTATTGTTTTTCCTTACTTTAGTCACAATCGATTTATTGGTAATTATTCTTTGTTTTCTAAGATGTCGAAGAAGTAAGTATGGACTCGTGCAGGGGAATACCACAATACGGAAAAGGGCCTTGCAATAGCAATACTAATCCCACTGGTTGCGATCCTAATTATGTTTACTGTCCAGTTAACAACGCAACAAAAACCTGTGCTGCAAGTGGTGAAAATTGTATTCTATTCAACTGCAACGCAGATGTTTCACAGTATAACTGTTATTGGAAACAATGTAGGTTTTTTTTTAAATATTTTCTATCATTGCAAACTGGAGAGTAAAAATAATTGTGTTTATTTTATTTTTAAGCTTTCCAACCCGTTGCTCCCATGTACTGTGATGGAATTCCACAAGGAGGCATGGCACGTTGCAAGAAATAATTCTAACGTGTAACTTATTGTATTGAGTTTTCTCTACTGAAAATACAGAAAAAGTAAAATAAAATTAAAGATGTATTTATTTTGTATATAAAATCGCAGCTCCAAGAGCCCGTTAAGTATTTAAAAGCGCTTAATGAAATAAGCATTGAATGGCAAAATATATGAATACTTACTATCAGCAGTAAACGAATTACCATATAGCTTACCCACGACGAAAACAAAAGTTATTTAAGATGGCGCTCATAACTCATGGTGGATATCGGTAACGAAGCGTTACAAATACCTTTAACCGTACCCCCTTACCATCCCGAATAAAAAATATTCGCACCGTCTGAACCCCGTGCAATCTGAACCCTGGGCAATTCTGCACCAACCCAACAATCGGCAACACCAAATATTTGCTCTTATATGTATATTCGCTCCTTTTTAACATTCGCATATCATTATCACCGTCCGAACCCTGTACAATCCGGACCCCTTACAATTCCGAACCAACCAATCGAAAACAACACATATTTGTGTATGCGAATGCGTTACATTTGAATATCAAAATATTTTTTTTGTATTCTCTCACTTCACAGTTGGTCTTTACCGGAATTGCTATAAGTCGAAGTGTGATTTCGATGCCAAATCAGTCCTTTGCTTCTCCCTTGTCTAGAGTAGTCTAGAGTACTGGAAGTAAAAGCGAACTAAGATAAAAAAATATTACTTTTATAATTCTTCCGGGAGGCAGACTACTGAGGAAACAGTGTACTAGCAAGGAGATTCATTAACCGGCAAACGTTTGGTTCTAAGCTTTTTCCGTCTGAGATCCACTTCTTAGAAGTGTTTCTCCGACCAGGCAAGGCTTTTCCTTGATCTTTACTTTTGTTGGACCAATTCTGACCGATAATTCCGTGGTTGCCCCTCTTTACAGAAAGGAGCCGTCAAACGGAGACCGTTCAGCGTTTATTTTCTAGTCTTTGCTAGAAACAGGACCGATTCCGACCGATAATTCTATGGTTGTCCCTCTTTCAGGATTGCTACAGACAGGAGCCGTTAATTGGAGACCTCTCACCGTTTGTTCTCTAGTTTAAGCTAGAGACAGGAACGATTATTCCGTGCCGCAGACAGTAGCAGCTGTAGCTGGATACCGCTCACCGAATATTTCTTTGGGTAGTTGCCAGAGACAGAAAAGTAAACCACTTTGGACATCTCCTTCTAGGGGTGTCTTAGAGCCGCTCTCTCCTGAAATTCGCTACCGCTCATTCTCTAGTCTTTCACTGCAGACAGAATAAATTGTATTAGTTTGTAAGAAAAAATATATGAATTACCGTTTCATTTATTGTAAGAAATATTGATATTGCTTACAAAGTATATGAAACACCATCTAAGTTTAGTTTATAAGGGTTGGTTATTCTTCGGAGCTCGATTCATTTAATCCAAGTTTTAATTGCTTTCTTTGGGATCGATCATTGAATATGGGTGGATGACACGCCCACCAAATGGAATTTTGTACCTTATATGCATCGCAAAGTCTGTAATAGTGCAAAATTCCAAGATCAGTATAGGTACTTCGGCTTGATTCAAATATTGTATGGTCTTCTCTTCCGATAGAAAATTACTTCCAAAAACATGTTTTCTTGTTTCTAGCAGCACATCCTCTCTTTCTCCCATATATTACAAAATCTAAATATCATTGAAATTTTGGTTCGTCGTGTAATCAGCGCGGAAGTAATTTTTTTCGTTTCTAAATCTAAAACAATCATCTATAGCAGAAATCAGCTGATACAAGGAAGGTTTCCACGTACTGCAATCATCCAACGCCAATTCAATATTAGCTTCTTCAGCTAGCTCAGTCCACTCTTCAAACCAACCTTATCTATTATTTATAGCCTGAAGTGCTGCTTTTTTTTGTGAGACGCTGATCCGACATTTCAAGGACATTACAAATGTAGTCAATTACCGGTTTCTAGCATAAGCATGTAGTTCGGGTCATTCGATGGTAGTCGAAATATCCTTTTGATAGAAAATTTCTTACTTAGCCAAACTTGAGCTGCATACGGAAATGTTGACTCAGCTACTGATTCAAATATTTTTATTTGCTACTGTGGGCTATTTATGTCTATTATTAAAGATTTTTTTGCCAAGTTTTCTGTATTTGTTTGTTTTTAAAATTAAGAAATTGGACTTGTACTCATCGCTTCTTTTATAAAAACCGTTTATATTAGAAATTCATTCAATAATTCATTCAAAAATTGAAAAGAAACACTTATTACAGATCCGTATTTTGCTTTACTATTAATACAGGTAATAAGTACCTACCCTTGGAATGAGAGAAAAAATATTTTTAGTATATTTAAGATTCAAAACAAAAAAACATGAGCCTGTCTCAAAATACAAAAATATGTATACTCTTTGAAATAAACACGGAAGAATCTATCAAATGCGTCAATCCATTTTTATGTTTATTTCATTTTATTCAATCCAAGGTCATATTTAAAGCCTGTTTTCGAAATAGATCTTATTGCGTAAATTGTTTCAATTGTTTTCAATAAAATAGTCAAATAATAGAGAAATTTCTAAAAACACAAACATTTGCAATATTTCACTTTTATTATGGAATAAATTTTGCGTATGTTGGCAAATAAGGAAACACTTGTGTAGCAAATCGACACGAGGGACGAGTAACTAAAAAAAAATAATAACAAACAAAATACAATTTCGTTAAAAGCTTGTGGCAAACTTTATTTACTTACTTATTCATGGATGGCGCTGGGTGCGTTAAGGCGTCATTCGTTAGAATCATGCTTGATCTCCAGTTAACCGTGTTTCTCGTAACCCTTGCGACACTTTTGTTTGGGCAAACCTTAATTGTCTGGGCACAAATTGGGCAGGACAGTTATTATATAGGTACACTATGTAGTCCGATTGATTGAATTTATAATTACTGACAGAGAAATAATCGTTAACATGGGCCAAGGTAAAGCAAAATAATTCAAAACTAAGCTAAAAATTGAAAAAAAATTCTAGCAACCTCTAAAACTCATTATTTTCGGCTCCTCTTTTGAAGGATAATTATTTTACATGTTTGGGAACAGAGTCAAGTGCCTCGTTTAAAAAGAAGAGATTTTTTCATACTACAGCAAACATAATGCCCATTCGTTTGGAGCTATTTTTTATGAGTTGATTATTTTTGTTTGCTAGAAAACTGTATTGTTTCCAGCAAACGAAAGAATAGTTTTCGAAGAAACTCTCCAGAAAGTAGTTTGTTGCAAAGCACTTCACTTTTGGTGGAAATATACTATTCATTTACAGCAAATGACTGCATTAAACAATTTTTTTTAATAATTGACTCTGTATGTTTGTGGTGTTCATAAGTATTCTATGCTACTCGTAAGTTATCTATTTTGAGGCGCAATGACAACAGCCTTGCTTTAAAAACGATGGGTCGCAGCTTTAATCACCTTTGTTACGCGTTTAGCCAAAATAAATTTCGGAGTTTGCTGCAAACAAAGTTCAAATCGAAAAATTGTTGTCCATCAAACGAAAATTCTTTTAATGCAAATGGTTTGTTCTCTCATACAAGATACTCGCTTCGTAAGAGAGACGTGTGCCGCTCGTTCAATCCACCAGTGTTTAACCAAAGCAAATTCACTTACTTGCTGCAAACAAAGGCGAAAATTTGTCCAGCAATAGAACAATTCATTTGGGCAATTTATTCGTTTACCGCAAACAACTTGTTCTCCCAGAGATTGATTCCTTTATTCAAATCGCATTAAAATCACGGAAAACTTTGATCTCTTCTCAGAAGATTCTTATGCTATTCTCACTATGAGTGAAAGCCTATTGTTAAAATTAGAATACCAAACTTTTCTTTGCCGCTGAAAGAATTTTTTTTACAAAAAAAAGTGTAAAGGTTTGTGTACTAGAGCCAGAAGTTATACTTCCTTATCCCGTTTCCACATATCATTATTTATTTTGTAGGTAAAGTGTTTTTGTGGATATTTAAAATTGTTTAAAAAATTTAGTGAACATTTCTAGAAAGGAAATTTTTTCATAAACAAGCATAATGTGCTTTTTTGTGAAATTAATTCAAATATTTCATATAATTGATATTTTATCGACCGATCCTCTGAAATTTGGTTTATTTTTGCTTTCGGCAAATTTCAAGTGGTCTTTTTGAAGCTCGTAGCTGACCGACATTAATGTTTGATACTTCAAAATGACCGCTGATCACTCTGTTATTATAATAATTTTAAATCAAAATAAGAAATGAAAAAATGTAAAAATTACGATAGATAATGTAAAAATTCACTCATTTTTTCCTTGTTAAGCCTATACTTACAGAATTTAATAAACAATTGTATAAGATTGTATTTTGTATTATTACAAAGGCTCCAATCTTTTCATTAATACCTAAACTTTAAAATTATTTAAGTAGCCATAGTCAGATGTTATGAATGGTACACTTGGTCAAAGGACCAAACAATGTTCGATGTTTTTTCTATAACATAACATTTACAGTATTTGTTTTTAAATTTATTCAATAATTTTTGTTACTGCATTGCTTAAGAGAACAGATACATCTTGAAATTGAGTTAAAAATGTATTCGGAATTATCAAATCTTTTATTAACTTTTGTAAAAGAAAACAAAAATTGATTTTGCCTTCCATTACGTTTTTCTCATTATTTCTATGCATAACTGTATATAAAAGGTACACAATTGTACCCTGGTGTTTCAGCTAAATTTAGAAACCTCAATCTTTAAAATGCGAAAATAAACAAAAAACTTACAAGTTTTATAAGCAAATCCATTTGTTAGCCAACGGTACCGTTCTCCACTGGTGGCTGGTCGAATGCCGACTACCAAAGCAGACAATTTTGTTGAATTTTGTTAAATTTTGATGAAACTCTTTTCAAGTTTGTGAAGCTTAATAGTATGTACAGTTATGTGTGATATATCAGTTTAAAGGTGATCGTCATGCTCACTCAATAAAACATAATTTTTACCAAAACCAATATCATTTTCAAAGTTCTTAAACAAATACCTGATTTAAGAAAATAATTTTTAACTTTAAAAATTATGTTTTTTAATTTTTTTTTTTTAACCACTACTCATAATCATTTCAGTTTATCGATTTAATAAAATTTATTTTATAATTTTTACGCTTATACTTTTCGAGATGTACAAAAAGTTTTCTGTCTTTTACCCCATTTTACCCTAACTACCCGGTGGTATTGTAAAAATCCTGTCTTTCACTTATAGTGTAGAAAGTGAATCATTCAGATTATCAATAACAATGGCCGACACCAAATGCAAAATAACAAATAAACTCAAAAAAATAAACTCAGTATAAAATGTAAGTGTGTTGTTACTCTTTCTCTTTTGTAATGAAAAGTACAAGAAGGTTTTATTCAAAATGGCTGAATTTCGACCATGAAAAGTACAAGAAGGTTTTATTCGAAATGGCTGAATTTCGACCATAACCTAAGTTAAGATAATCCTGAACTGTTGACATTTACAAATTTCAATTATCTTGATTCTAACAAACGTTATTGTGTTTACAAATTTCCAACGCCAACGACGATGACGGACGCCGACATCCACGATGTCAACGGCACACTCACAAAAAAATTTCTCAAATTTTTATTTCAATCGCTATACTTATCCTTATTACACTACGAGTACGGAAAAATATTATACAGACAAAATAAACAAACAAAAATTTTGCAAATTTAATCAGGTGTTTTTATATCAAATATTTTTTGCAAAACTTTCTCGATGGGGTATAAATAGTGGATGCTGTGAGAAGACCATCACAGTTCGGTTCTTTATTTTGATCAATAAAAGTTTAAAATTTTCAATTTTAAGCTATACACGTTAGTAAAGAAAAATTTCTAAAATGAAATCTATAATTGCTGTTTTTATAATTGGTAAGCATTTTAAAGGATTCATAATTCAAAGATGAAACCTAAACATTTTGTTTTATTAATTTTCAGCTGCTGCGTACATATTTTTAGTAGAAGCATGTTTTATACCAAAGCAAAGCGACAGTGGAATAAAATATATAACGATTCAAGCTCAAAGACCCAACAATAATAATAATAATAACAATGGTAATAATGGTAATAATAATAATAAATGTGTCAATAGTGGTCCAGTGTGTGGGGAAAACCCATCTAATACTACCATGTGCAGGTATTTTATGAATCGATGCCGTTTAAACAATATGAGTAAGCATATTTTTCTTTAAACTTCATTATGTTCATATTAATTTTGAATAAAACATTTTTAGTGTTTACAAGAACGTCCATAAGCAGATGCTCAGGTTTTAGTATCGGAGAAGTTAATACTTGCACATAAATCATAGTGCTAAACAAAACACCTTCATATACAAACACGCACCAGACATACCTTAAATAGTTTGCTTGGCGACCAATAAAATAACAATAATTGATTCCACATGCAGCTATTTTTAATAATTGCAAAGTGTAGTTTTACAGAAATTAACAGAGATCTTAAATAAATTATTTGTTTTATATGAAAAAATACAAAAAAAAAAATGTTGTTTTAATTCAAATTGAACCCAATTTTCTGCAATTTTTTTAATGAAAATATAGCCCATATATGTGTGGTGCAAAAGGTGCAAAATTTGAGTTTCAGGATATTTTTTGAGGTTATACTTCTTTACCGGCGATTATAAAAATATTAAACCAGTAAGAACAGATAGATTTTTTAAACCCATTATTACTGTTTTTTTTTCACACAGACACTATAAGTAGGTAAAGAGTAACAACACATTTATACTGGGTTTGTTTTTTTCTTTTTTTTTTTCATTTTGTGTGAAACACAATAAATTTATTAAATTACAGAAGTCAGCCATTGTTTTTGATAGTCTGACTGATTCATTTTCTACACTATAAGTAATAGAAACAAACTAAATAGACCAAAAAAATAGGTGATATAATGTAAGGTTCTGATACGACGGGATTTTTCGAAATTCAACCGGCAAGTTAGGGTAAAATGGGACAAAAGACAAAAAAAAATGTTTGTACATTTCGAAAAGTATAAGGGTTAGAAATATGCAATAAATTTAATTGAATAGATAAATTGAAATAATGATGAGTTGTCATCAAGAAAAATATTCTAAAAATTCATCTGTTCAAGTTAAAAATTATTTTCCAATATCAAATATTTTTGTAGACATTTGAAAATGATGTTACTATGCATAAGGTTGATAATTTTTTTGAAAAACAAATAATGCACATTGAAAGATTAGAAAAAAAAAATTAGGCGACCAATACGGATTATATTTAAAATGCTTCATAACTGTTTATTTTGAGCTTTAAATAACAAATACGTTTTTGAAAGTTTATGTGGGTCGTTTTATTGATTTTAAAAATCAGGGAATAACGGGAAAAATATTTTGTCAAAATGGCGCTTTTAGGCTTATGTGTTGTATATAAACGTGTGAAGAAATTTTATTTTAAAATTGTTTTTTTCAATGAACAACAGTAAAAACAAGATTTTTCAGTCCAAGTTTTTTGGCCGTTTCCAACTGTATTTTATTTTTATCTTTTTTATTTTTACATTGTTTAAGCTGAAATTTACACAGCCATTAGATATTGGGTAAATGCATTTTTGTACAAACTTCAACAATTTTCTATTGTCTGTGTTTTGTTTTCGCAGTGCTTAAATACTACTTACCCAACCTACATGAAAATATTATTCAATTTTACTTAGCATTTCAATCACCTTTAAACTGATATATCACACCTAACTGTACATGCTATGAAAACTTTAAAAATTTGAAAAGAGTTTCATCAAAGTTCAACAAAATTTAACAAAATTGTCTTCTTTGGTCGCCGGACTCGACGAGCCACCAGTAGAGGACGGTACCGTTAGCTCACAAATGAATTCGAGCTACTGTTTGTTTATTGTCGGATTTTAAAAATTTGTTTTAATTTTATAAAACCATGTTCTACAATATTATTGGTTCAAGTGATCTTTATAGGCAATAAACATTTTTAAACATAAAAATGTATATTAACAGATTTTAACAGAATAATTAAAACAAAAAAAACACATGAAAAGTTGATTTCATTGGATATTAAAATCTGTAACTTAAGTTTTAGTTGCAGGATTTTTACAAATTATGTAGATTCTATTAGATAAAATATCGGTCTATAATTCTGCATAAAAATATTTGGCAATTATTTTATTAAACAGTGCTACAGATGTCGATAAGTGAAAATATGTTTTTAATGAATGCGTTAAAATTACAAAATTTAATGAAAAATTTAATAATTTTGAATATATTTTTAGCTCAATTTCAAGATGTGTCTGTTTTGCAATACACAGTTTATTGATTAAATTAAAAACAAACACTGTAAATGATATATTTAAGAAAAAACATCGAACAAAATGAACTTTTTATGCTCCTTTGAACAATTCTACCATTCATAACATCTGACAATGTCTGCTAAAATAATTTTAGTTTTCTTATAAAATGTCAACAATTATTTTGATATACAATTTGTTTCAATAAGACACTCACAAACATTGCAAATCATTAAATAATATCAAAAATTGTATAAATTCGATCTCTCACATAAATTTGTTAAAAAATTCAAAATATCCCTTTCACGTAAAGAAAATAGCTTTTAACTTTAATAAAATTCAACCGATTTTTAATGATAGAAGTATAAATTCTAGCGCGCGTAAATGAGTACACGCACATTTTTTTGCTGTTGTGGAATTGGTCTACTATTTGGGCTCCTTTTTCGGATCCCATTTTGGGCTACAAGAATTTTTAAATTGGGCTGTAAAACTAGTTCTGGATATATGGCAACCCTGGTACTGAAAACATAATTATAATTAAGTAATTTTCTAAAAGTCATATTGATCTTAAATATTTTTTCGCTACTCATCGATTTTTAGAGTAATGAAATAAATTTTCAAAAGCGTATGCTGTTTTCAAAACTCAAAAACACCGTTATTGAGCAGTTTAAAAACAAACCGTATTAGACCCCTAATATTTTTTTTCACTATCTATCGATCGATATAATTAGTTTTTCAATGAAAAAAATTACTATAACCACAATTACATCGTGGTTATCTCAAAAATGTGATTTTTTACCACAAAAAAAAAATTCGACACTACCCCACTTTACCCTTTTTACTCGGTGGAATTTCAAAAAATTTCATTGCATTAGAATCTTAAGTATTTTTTTTCTATCACTTATATTGTAGAAAATGAATCAGTCAGATTATCCAATAATATTGGGTAGACCAAAATCTCTCGAAATATTAGGAACCGTGTTTGATAACCGTGATGACCGTGTTTGAAATAATTCGATCAGCATTTATATTTTTTAAAAACTAAAAAGTCTTTGACAACTAAAACGTGCTGAGTTGGTAACTTGTTTATAGCCAATTAAAATTCACAAAAAGATTAGAAGATGAAGCTGTTAAACGACATTATCAAACACTTGACTAATTAAGCTTTAAAGTTTTTCTTCTTCATACAAAGTGTTTAAAACCTCTTACCTATCGTGATCTTCAAAAGATATTAAAAGTGACAGAAAAATTATTCTGATGAAACAGAAATTTAAGTTAACAAAAGGACCTTCATCTCTGAGAAAAAAGTCAAATTTCACAAAAATGTCACATAACACCTTCATCTTCTAAACGCTTCAAATAATTGTTTTGTTTTTCTTATCCCATGCTGTCAATACTTCGAATGGATTCTATATTATCCTTCCAAATGAATAATGGTAAAGCAAATATAAAAATAAAATCTCAAATGAACACACACATACATAATCCAAGTGAGAATTCTTTATTTTTATTTTAATACACGAACCAAAAACTGTTGGCTTTCTTGTTCCGGATTGAAGGAACAAAAGAGTATTGTATACCTAACCATTCTATTTAGAACGTATAGGAGATACACTCTTTGCATTCCGTTTTTGTTCCACTTGCAACATCTGGATTGTGCTGTTTTGCAACGAGTGGCATTTAAGATACGAGTACACTCTTACACAGAAAGACAACAAATTTCCGTTGCATTTCGGGAGGATAAACACCTTTTGGGAACTGAACAGGAACACAGTGGAAATCGTATCTACTATGATATCAGTTCTGTTGAATATCCTGGTGTGGTTGTGTATTATAAATTCTCGCTAAAAAAAAAGAGTTAAATCTCCCGCTGAGGGCTGCCGATTTTTCCTTTGACTTCCGCAAGTCTACTGTCTACAATGAGTATCTTTGCATACCTTATAGTTGCACTGCGTTACTTGTTCCCGATTGAAAATATATATCGTAAGGAAATTTCACATGTCAAAACATTTTATCCAGCTCTGCTTGCAAACTGCTAGGGATAGTGCACAGCATCGGCTTCCTTAGTGAGAAGTGGAAACACTTTTCATTTCCTGTCTAAGATTACAACATGGTTGTTCCTTTTTTATCCCAACAATGCCAGTGTGCCAGTGTATGTCTGTGTGACTGTAGTTAGGGCTTCGAGGATCAATTCATCTTTATCGTTTCCAGTCAACTTATATACAGCAGACGATTCGAACATTAGATTCGAGATTCGCAAGGACTCGTTTTGGCTGTAAGACTGGGGAAAAGAATTTAGAAATGTTAAAATATACAGTTTTCTTTCCAAAATCGCTGATGTATTGGCATTTTTAGTTTTTTTTTTCTCGCTAGGATGTATAGCGATGTTTTGTAATACAAAAGCGATGGCATGATGATTTAACTTGAGGATACAAAAAAAGAGTAGGTATAGCAAAAAAATGGTACTCTTGACTGCAGTTTTTCGATTAGCAATATGCAAATGAAAACAACGTCGAGTGTAACGAAAAATATTTGAAAGCGATTTATCGCTCTTAAAAAAAAAACTTTTAATTTATTGAATCTTTTTTGTTTCATTAAAGAAATAAAATGCACGACTGGGTTGCACGTTTGTTTTTAGGGTCAAAGTTGCTATGGATGCTCAAGTTTCTTACATAAAGTTTTAAAAAATAAATAATTTTATAAGAAACTAGCCGAAAAAAACCCGGCGTTGTTGGGTCTAACTAAACTCACTAACTTACTCTCCGGACGACTAATTGACAGCTTTCTCCCTTGGCCAATACAAATTAATTTGAAAACCATCTGATCGATGTCAATCCGGCCATTTTGAAAGCTCGTCGCACAGTGGGGCAAAAGTAGTGGTTCTGTGCGATAAATTATTTTGAAGAGTCTAAAGTGACATTTTGTGTTTAAAAGTTTTGTAAAGTAGTAAAAATGAACTCAAATTTAATTTTTACTAAGAAAAGACAAAGTTGCTTAAACATAAACTTGCGTGTTTACACAGCAAAAAAATCTTTTTTTCATATTGGTGTTTATTATCAAGGATTATGTCATTTTTCCAAAGACAAATGTGTTGTTAATAATAAATATGAATAGAATTAAATAAATATGAAAACTTTTAGTACAATTTTTAATTTTAGAAACAACAATATATGCAATATTAACAATGTTTTGTAAGGAATCTCATAATTTACATTCAATAATACATTTACTATCTAATTAAATTTTGTTCATTCATTTTCAAAAGAAATATTCTCCACATCAAACATATTGATAGCATCTGAATGAAAATCTTTTTTATTAACAAAAACGTTTTGGCTTCTGAGACTTGATAATACAGGATCTGAGGAAATCATCATTCTATTAAAAATATCGGTTAAACTATCTTTTCTCGACGTTTTTCGGCTGAATTGCTCTCTGAAGATTTTAAAATCTTTGTTTCGCTATTCTAAAGCTTCTTCACTTAACTGACCAATCGGTAAGAGGCAGGTAGAAGCAATTAAATGGCCATGAATTAATATTTTGTGCACTGTTGTACTCATATAGTACCAGGGATACAGTGTAATGAAATATCGGGCGGTATCTTCACAATAGCTTTTGAATTTTTCGTTGTTGAGCTTGAAACCACTTGAAAGGCATTGCAAAATTATATAAAATTTTTGAATTAAAAGTACATCAATTCCTGTGATGGTGGCGGATAAATTGCTTTTTTCAAAAAATCTCCTCGCAACATTACCTGTGTTGGTATTTCCGTATCCCGGCTTAGGATGATCAACAATTAAGCCAAATTTGTCTTTAAATTCACTTTGAATTCGCTTTTTATTTTCACTGACGACAACTTCTGTTGTTCGACTTGTTCTCCACTCCTGAACTGGAAGCTTATATGCAACACGCAGAAGACATTCAAAAAGTCGAATCCATGCATGTAAAACAGAAAGACCAAATGATAAATATTGTTCGGATACAGGCAATTGAATCATTTTGTCTACGTTGTTGAACTCTTTACTTGTACTATTGCATAAATAACATCTCATGGAAGATTTTGTGTCGGATAAACTGTTGCAAAGTTTGCCATCAATCATTGATAATATTGTTTCATGTTTCACAACAAACTTTTTAGAATCAATTGATATGTTAGATCCATGAAGATTCTGGATTTGCGTATCTGTTATATCCTTCTCAATTTTTACAAGTTCGTCACTCTCTTTTTGAAAGTCAATTTTTAATGGACGGCAATAGCGCGGAGATGAAGGACAGGGATTTTTCCACAGAACTTTTTGGTTGTATGAAAGTTGTAGTGGGACCAGACACTTCATAAAAATAAATTTATCATCGCTCTCATAGCTCTCTAAATATTTTTGATGATATTGGCTATGACCCGAACTACCATCAAAACCCCACTTCGATATTAGCTTTAATTCGTTTTCTGTATCTGATTGAAAAGATTCCAAAACATTTCTTTGATTGATCAGTATTTTTTCGCTAGTGTGATCGAGTAGATTTTGCATGGATACCTCAGCACAAGTTTCTGTTATTTTAATTTCAGGAGGGTAACAGTTTTTCTTTTCTTTTTGAACCTCTTTGTAAGAGGGGAACACATTTTTGGCATAGGTTCTTATGATATTGTACTGGTGCCTTGATAATTTTGCTTCAATCATCATAGACAAAGCTTCTAATGATGACACCTTTCTTGGTTCATCAAAACTTTTTTGTCTTTGTAAGAAACTCTGAGACGTTGTTGCTTCTTTCACAAAATCTGCTGCTTGCTTTTGACCCGAAGCCCGTAAACTCATTTGGGCAGCATAAACAAGCTCATTTGTAGGAACTGCATTTCGCAATTCCGCAGTTCGTTTGCGTTTTGTTGATTCACTGCATGTTTGAAAAAAAAGCGATGGACGTCCAGCAGGTGAAGAAAATTTTTTAAAAGAAATGAATCCGTTGAGCCATTTTAACTCTGAGGCAAGAAACCGTTTTTTTGTTCGATTTGATCGTTCCCATTTGATTTTTAGTTGATGTTTGAAATTTTTCAAGTCCTGTCGCAGCTCACATAAATGAGGTTCGCTGCATAACGTCTTACGTTGAAGGAAAGTCTCAACTTCAAAAAATTTGGCATCAAAAGTATTCTTTTCACTGGCCATAAATACTTCAACCAGTTGTTTTCTTAAACACTCATATTTTTGTGGTTCAGAACCTTAAAAAAACTTGAGTTAGATTACTATACAAAGATGAAATTTATTCCTAAAAATGAAAAAATAATCCTTTGTAAAACTATAATCAAGTTTTTTTAACTGAAGAAGGTATAAGTATTTTTACTCTTTACTTTGTTTCTTTTTTGCTTTGCTTTGCTGCGTAGGTTTTTTTTTTATGGCGGTAATGCTTTTCATATTATTATATTACTATGCAGAAAAAAAAACAATCGTATTAAAAAAATATTAGAAAAATAACAAGAAGTTATAGATCCTGTTGATCAAAATTGTATCAAAAAAAAATCTGTCATAGATACCTGCCAGTGCATGAGGTTGAATGAAATAATGCAATGAAATAAGATGACCCTACCTTTCATATAAAGACTGCAAACATAAAAAATCGAATAGTTATTGCCTCTGAGGTTCATACAACAAAAAAACAACAGTCGGCACTATTGAAAAATCGCGAACACTATTTTTCTAAAATTAAAAAAATATATATGCGGCAGAAGTTTAGCACTTCTGCTTTCACATTTATATTAAGGAAGTATGTATTAATTATGGCCAATTATTAGGTTTGCTAAACTTTTGCCGCCACGGAAGATATTATACATAAACTAAAACAAAGTCTTAAAAAAAACACTCGCACTTCATATCCCTTAATTAATTACAAGAATATTTTTTTTTTTCATTTTTAAATAAAAAAAATAAATCTTCACATCTTTACCTTCCAGAGACATATTTTATATTTTTAATCGCACAATAAATAACAAAGTTATTAAAAAAAACAGTAGGAACTTTTTTTTGTACTCTTTCCGAATTGCAAATTTCACAATGAACTTGTCAACTTTGATCGCGTGACTAACTTTGTGCAAAGCATAAAAATAAAAAAAAATGCATTTTTCTTATCATAAATACCGTATACTTTGTGAAAAGAAACAGTTTTTTCTTCTTTCGACAACATTTCAAAGTGACCTTTTGCGCACTGATCTCTATGGAGCTGCCCCAGTGTGCGTCGGCCGGTAAGTTACAGGCCGCCTCCACTGGGCATGAACGATTGCCGGTTCAAGAACAATTTGAACTGAATAACATGTCTAGAAATGTTGAAATGGAACAACAATTCTTTACGAATGTCTCGTTTTCTGTTTTGGTTCACCCAAGTTAGGGGATCAGGCGACACTTTACACTTTTCTATTTTTTACGTGTGTACATTTCGGCCGACAATTTAAAAAATCGTCGTGAAAAAATCGTTGAATGTAAATGCTGACCAATGGAAACTCATTTTACGGACTAAATTTCTGCTGACAGATGGAAAAATCGTCGTGAAAAAATCGTTGAATGTAAATGCTGACCAAAGGAAACTCATTTTACGGACTAAATTTCTGCTGACAGATGGAAAAATCGTTGTGAAAAAATCGTTGAATGTAAATGCTGACCAAAGGAAACACATTTTACGAACTAAAAAAATTCAGAAAAACTTACAAAAATGTGTTTTTTCCGCAAAAAAAAAACGGGCCAGAAGGAGAAAAGGATTTTCACTTTTGCACTTTTTGCATCAGTTGGCCTATGTAATTAGGCATTAAGGCTAGGTATTCACCAAATTAATAACTTTGAGGCCGGTTATCATCGAGCGCTCATAAGGTAGAGGCTTAAGAGTGACTTAAAGTTATTAGTGGTTGCTGAATACCAGCCTTAATTTTTTTCAGTATTTACATTCGACGATTTTTCGAATGACAATCTTCTGTTTGTGCCTGCGAAAGTAAAATATGTTTAAATTTGACAGTCGCAGGTAAAATGGTCATCAATTGACTATGACAGCGCTGTCGCTTGAAATTTAAGTTACACAGCGTCTTAAATTCATACACTAGCGCCACCAAACAAACTACCGACGACAACGACAAAATTGCAGCGTCGCGCTGGTGTATGAACTCTCAAAGACTGTGTGTAACTTAAATTTCAATTCTGAATGCGACGAATAAAATAAATCGTGCGTAAATGCTAAGGAACTAGCGTGTAGCTATCAGAGAAAAAACTGTTTGTTTTGTTCACACCCAGCTGATTGAATTTTGGTGAGTGAAGAGTAAAGAGTGGGCGTGGCTACCGCACTTGATTTCGCGCAACAGACTTTGGTTAACAAGAAAAAGAGTGGTTATCGGAATATTGACTTGAATGAAATCATGTTTTGATGATTATTGTGTTTTTGAATATCGCATTTTGAACCTAACTATTTACGATATAATATTATTGAGTCATTAAAAATTTCGCGAAAAATATGTCTAACAATTTTGGTAACTGTATATCATTGTCATTACCACTAACTCAGTATCATTAATCAAACTAGTGATTCACTGAACCTTTCAAAAACCAATCTAAAACATGACAGTTTTAAAAGTATTACAAGTTCAAAGTCCTTTCCGATAAACAATTTCTTCTAAAAAAAAGAAAACTATTGTTTCATCACAAAAATTTATTACAAACAAAAACTACAACAACTACAAAAAAAATTATGACTATTATCAAAATATTTTGCTTTCATTCAAAAGCCCTCAAACTTTTTCGAATATTTTCCCTTTATTTTTTTGTTTGTTTGTTTGTTGCCTCGATGGTATAACATTCCGATTTACAATTGCTCACACCGGACTTCAGCAACTAATTTCCGTTTCGGAAACTTTTCATTTTTTTCCTGTCGCCATAGTGAACTGTGAGCCAGCGTAAAATGAAATAACATAGGTTCGTAAGTTCGTATATAGAAATGTATGTTTGTCCATGTCCATAGTTCCTAACCCCGACCCCGCGCTGCTGGGGCCACAACCAAATTGAAATGTCACTATGTGTCACAATTGTGTGAACCGAAATAAAATGAGAATACAAAAAAAAATATGAAAAGAAATGGAAAACACAAACAAAAAATTACCAACTCTATGTTAAAGGATAACTTTTCAATGAAATTCACAACATAATTTTACCCCTGTGGGGTAGAAAGAAGGGGTTTCGAAAAAATTGAAATGGAATTCATCGAAAAGGTTTTTTTTTTATTTTGGGGGGAATTTTTTATGTTTCAGTTGTTTTTTTATGTTATTCTGCCAACATTTACAGCCCCCCAAACATTTTATTATTATTACCGTTCTTCCTCCGCAAAACGGAAAACAGAAGTTATCCTCGCGAGTAATGTCCAAGGACTATACCAAACGTATGGAAATGTTTTTATCCTCTTAAAATTTGCTCGACCTCCTTGTTTTTTTTTTATTATTATTTTGAATTGTAGCGGTGAGGTAGTGGTTAGCTGGGATGGAGACATTTTCAAACTACACAAAACTTTTCGTGGATAACTCATTTCTCAGTTGGTTTCAGTAGAATTGGTTCGGACAAATGGGAAGAGTGTTTTTTTTTTCAAAAAAAAGGGATACTCTTCTAGCCATATCCTACCATTCATTCCAATGTCAAAGGAGTTTTATATTTATTATTCGTTTGTCGTCTTTTGTTTTTTTTTTCTGTAGGGTAAGTTTTGAATTGTTTTTCTGTAGATTAACGGTTATCCATCGTATTTTCCTAATTAAAAAATATTGTTTAGTTGGTTTTAAATTTAAAAACATTGAATGTCGGAACTTATTAACTTCTGATGTCTACAATAATTGTGCGGATCTTACATTGCCATCGTTATTAATTTAAAGTTAATATTTTACTACCACATCTAACCAATAAGACACTGAGTTTGAAAAAATATGAATGAACACCTGGAATGCCAGAGTTGGCAATGACAACGAAGGACTGAGGCATGTTATGGAAAAGAATGGCGTTGGCGATTGCAACGACAATGGTGAACGTTTCGGCGATTTTTGCAATGTCAAGCGTCTTGTAATTGGTGGCACCATGTTTCAACACAAGACGTGCCACAATAGAAGTTGGGTGTCCATCGATAGGCAAGCAACCTCGAACCAAATTGACCACTTTCAGGGGCAGGGGACCATTATCCGGAAAAAGGGAATGATCGTCAAGCTCCCGAAGAAAGGAGATTTAATGCAATGTGAAAACTGGAGAGGGATTTGCGTTCTGCCTTCGGTTGCCAAGATAGCAGCAAAAATTGTATTAAAACGCATAAAGGAACATCCAGAACAAACACTCTACGCCGAACAAGCAGCTTTCTGCACTGGTTTATCCTGTGTTGACCACATAAACACCTTGCGGATCATTATTGAACAGTGCGTCGAATATAGATCACCACTTCACCTGCAGGAGAGGCATTCCAGATAAGTTAATTGCTATTATTAAAGCAACCTACGATGGATGCAAATGTCACGTTATCGTATAAATTCGAAGTCCAATGTGGAGTCAGGCAGGGTTGCATACTATGGCCAATACTATTTCTGTTAGTGATAAGTGATTGTGCTGCGTGCAGCCCTGTTAAACGGAAATGGTGGAATTCAATGGAGTCTGACATACCAACTAAAACATCTGGAGCGTAGTCCAGACGTAGGACGTAGGACGACGTATGCTTACTCTCTCATATAGGATCATGAATTTCCATCAAATAACAACAAGGTTAGATGGAGAAGCAGAAGGGGCTGAAAATTAATATGGCAAAAACAAAAATGATCAGCCTCGGAAGTAACTCATCCGTTCATGTCAATATTTCTAGACAACCGGTTGAGAGTAGAAGACTTTCAATTTCTTGGGAGTGTTGTCTCTACCAAAGGTGGAACCGAACAAGACGTCAACAGCCGTATTAAAAAGGCAAAGGCTGCTTTCGGAATGCTGTCCAAAATATGGAGAAATAACGCTATAAGCTTAAAGACCAAGCTGAGACTGTTTCGCTCCAATGTTGAATCCGTGCTTCTGTATGGGTGCAGCACTTGGAAAATCTTAACAACTGTCACAAGCAAGCTGCAATCGTTCGTGAATAGGTGTCTACGAAACATCTTAAGGATTTCTAATGAAGAACTTCATACGGGTCAAGAATCCATTGACAGCACTATTAGCATACGTAAGTGGCAGTGGATTGGTCATACGCTTCGAAAAGGCAACGATTGCATTGCATGCCAAGCGATGCAATAGGTAGGCAGGTAGAGGGTCGGGTCGGCCGAAGCACATGGCGCAGGACAGTCAAAAAGGAATCTGCACAGCTGGGGAAGAGTTGGAGAGAACTACGTTATATTTCCAGAAACCGTACACGTTGGCGCGTTGGAGTAGTGGATACCCTGTGCCCCTTAAGGGGATCACAACGAACTCAATAAGGTCTGAGGACCTAAATCTCTTCCCCCCCTCCCCCTCTCCCCTTCCACATATCTTAAATTTTTGAGCTCTAATAATAAGACTGTTGGGTGCATTTACATTTTGTTTCACCACCATTTAAACAAATAACATACTTTGTGTTAGTTTATTTCATTCTGTGCCATTCATTTTTGTTTTTCAATTCCACCAAGTTTTTCTTGCATGTTTTTTTTATTTCCTTAAATGCTAAAATAGTCAAAACAATTTTATGGTTAACAACAACAACAACAACAACAAACAAATTAACTGAGGCAATTTAATGCTCAAGTTCTAGAAAAGTACCTTCTAACTAATTATCTTTCCTGTAAAAATTAATACAAAAAAAAAATTGTGTTCCAATTCCAATGGACATGGACAAAAACATCTTTTCGATTAAAAAAGTACCTACCTTCCACAATTTGTTTTACAACGTCCCAGCAGATTTACCCTGTTTGGAATTCCGGTGGTAAAATTAAATTGCCAAATGGGTTTTTGTTGACATAATTAATTTTTTTTTTCAATCGAAAGCAAAAACCAATGGGGGGAAGATAATAGTTTTGTGGCTTTGTTACCTGAAAAGGTTAGTTTTTGGCAAGCATTTTTTTTTTTTACAGAATTGTAGGGCTATTAGGTTAAACAAATAAAAAAAACTGTTTGAAGAATAACTCTTTTTAATTAGATTTTGACTGGCTATGAAGAAAATTTTCAACTATTTCAAGCTACCTTTTTTGGTAATATAAATGAGGGTGCAATCCTTTAAATACCTTGGGTCAACAATAGCAGCCGATAACAACATAGAAGAAGAAATACGCGGGCGGCTTCTCAAATCCAACAGAGCCTACTACAGTCTGTCAAAGCTATTCAAATCAAGAAATCTAACCATAACTTCAAAACTGCTGCTGTACAGGACCATGGTCCTGCCAGTACTCATGTATGGATCCCAGACTTGGGTGCTTAGCAAAAGGCACTGTGACCTCTTAGCCGCGTTCGAGAGAAAAGTCTTACGGAGAATTGTTGGCCCCATATGTGCGGAAGGACGATTCCGGAGACGGTACAATCATGAGTTGTACGCAATCTACCTTGAAGCAGACATAGTGACAAAAATTAAGCTCGGTGGGCAGGGCACCTAGCTCGTATGAGCGAAGAGGAACCTGCTCGGAAAGTCTTTTGCGGTACATTCTATGGTAGATGGCTGCGTGGTAGACCATGCTTGCGCTGGAGAGATGGCGTAGACCAGGACGCCCGAAGCCTTGGGGTGCACAACTGGATGGCGTCGGCTCGAGACCGGGATAGATGGAGAGACTTGTTGAAAGAGGCCAGGACCGGACCCCGGTTGTCGAGACGATGATGATGAAACTTACTGAAACTTTATTTATGATTAAGCTTACCTAATTCAACCTTTCGATCTTTAAGTTTTTGCTTTATGCTTTGTGTTTGATTCGTCAAAAGCCTTTGATACGGCAAAGTACATTTGCTGCACCGTTCTCGAATCCTTTTGATTTTCAGCTAAATGTCTGTAGAGAATTGACAGAAGATGTAGGTATTATGTGTTCCAAATTATACTTACTTCCCAAATTTGGTGTTGGTCTATCTGATAAAACCGTTCTTTGCAAAAAATCATGATAAAAATTGGTGAATTACCATTACCTACCTTAAACCAAAAGCATTTTTGAAATTCCATCAACGACTTTGGAGAAGTACTTCTATGACGCAAGGCTGTGTCTGAAGCAACTTTGAGATTATGACTAATTCTGAAGATAGTAAGTTCTCTTCCATTTTTTGAAACACATCGTATTGTCCCCTTTTCCTTTTATTTGAAGCAGAGAAGAGAGTTGTTTAATCTGATGAATACTTATCCTGAAGAAGTAGATTGCACCGAAAATGTTATTGTTTTTTAGTGCGGGATGCTTGCTTAGCTACAATTACTGAGATTAAAATTTTGCCACAAAGTGTCCTCCAAAATAAGGGACTTTATCCATGTCATTACTAGATTGTCAGTGAAACTTTGTATCATCATTTGGCTAAGAAATCGAATGAACTCAAGTCTAAAGAGCTCAAAAACTGAATAATTCATGCTGTCGCAGAGGGCATAACCATCAGGATTTCAATGAGTTATTGTTGAATTTTTCTGACATCGTCTTTAATCAAACTCTTTCTATTTATAATCTTCGGAACCAGTAGTCAAATTTAAGTCAAGTTCACTGATTTCGACTGTAAAAATCAAAGAAGTAGTACCTACAAATTAAGTAAAACTCAATAGTTTTGAGATTCGCGATTGAACATTCTAAGAGGACAAATCACAAAAAAAAAGGATAAAATGTACCATAGGTATGCAGTTTCTACAACATGTCAAGCTTAACTCTGAGAGTTGCTGGAATATTTTGAATAAAAGTGTAGGTCAAGTCTCTTACTATTATTTGATATTGCAAACTAGAGTTAGCTTTAAAACACCTCGTATATTAATGCATTCGTTAAAAAACCTTGATTAATATGCTAGTTCTTCAAAAGTTATCCTAATTTTATTACATTTCAGCTTAAGTTAACTTTTCTTGCTAACCAAAAGTTTTATACTATTTTTTTCTTAATTATTTTAAGTAACCAGCAACTTCACATCTTGTTTGCAGTCTGCCGCTTGGTTAAACAATTTAAATCTTTAACCAAAGTTTTCAGTTTTTCTTGTTTTGCAAAAAAATACACACACACACAGACACACACATTGATGGTAAAACTTCAGCTCAAGAATATATTTTCGCAGGTGGTTAACAAATCCTTTAATTATACAAAATGAAAAATTCCTCATATACCTACCCTTTTCGTCTAATCTAATACGAATACCTTGTTAGATTGTGAGTTTATTTGATTTTCACATCACTCAGGCAACGGCGTACTTATTTACACTACTGTGTGAAAATATTTTTAGGATTATCAATACCAAAATAGAACCTTTTTCAAAACCACTTCAACTGTTCGATTAAGTATTGGTCTTTCCAGTTGATTCCAGAACATAACAAAATAAATGTTTTGAAATGTCACTTTTGTTTTTTATTTCATTCAACAATAATTTTTAAAACAATTACATTTATTTATGACAAGGTCCCATACTTCCCATGGATAAACCATTGCAGGATCCCCAATGCGTCTTTTGGTATTCTAAAAGCAAAAAAAAAAACACGAGAACAAAATGAATTACTGATATCCAATAAAGTAGTTAGAAGAACTTACTATTATTATTGTTCATGGAATTAGCTTTCCTTAGAGCTGCCATACAGTCAAATTTACAGCATCTGTTACGATTTTGCATTCTGCCACAAACAGGATTGCCATTATTATTATTATTATTTCCATTTGTACCGCCCAAATAAATAATTGTTGGTGGAGTAGGATTCTTATAAAAGAAGCCTTCTACTGTGCTTACAGTAATTAAAGCTGCAAGAAATTTATTAGAAAAATTATTATCATTATTTTAATCGAAAATACTTCTTACCAATAACAAAAGTAATGCAAATAATACAAGAATTCATTTTAGATGCTTTTTCTTGAAATTCAAATTGTGTACTGATTCAGCGACGCTTTTCAGTAGTCTATGACAAAGTTGCATAAGAAACAGTCCCTTTTATACGATCGAAAATTCGGTGCATTTATTTACTCAGAAATAAAAATAAAAAAAAATTTAAATTTAATTACTTCTCGACTCTTTGTGAAATGTCATCTAACAAAGGTATTAATTTTTTTGTTGCACAAATAACATTTAAATGTTTTGTTTATTGAGCTTGTGCCAAAATGTTTGCTTATTTGTTAATATAATTATGAATTTTTTTAAAAAATGTTATTTGAATAAAATTCAACAGACATTTTTGCATGGTAACATAAGTACCTAAAAAAAAAAGTGCATACTTAGCTTAATTGGATGTTAAAATTTAATTCTTTGTTATAAGATGTTTGCATACAAGCCAAAAAAGGTTAAATAGAAATTGAGCTTGGTAACTGTAAGGGAAACAAAAATTAAATTAAAACCCTTATGGCTGTTTTCACGAACATTTAAAAGCCTTTTAAATTTTTAAATGACGTTTTCTGTATGGATCAAACGTCATTTTATGGTTTAAAAGCCTTTTAAATTTTCAAAAAGGCTTGTTGAAATCGGTGTTTAGGAATTTATTTTTTTGGTTTGCATTGTTAGAGTTGCCAGGTTAAAATTACATCTACGAATCCGTTTAGGCTGCATAGCTCTTTCTCCGAACGAAGGAGTGTTCCCACCAAGGCACTCGGAACTGATTAGACATCAGTAGCGGAGAAATTCCTTCGATGGAATCAATGGTAGCGTCGCTAGTTCCAGCCAGGATGAACTACTTGGTGAACACTTTACACGGGCTTCTATGACATATTCGTAGGGCAGGCCGATAAAGAGCGGGTTTTATCCGGCTCCCCGCTCTTGGAGTTAACTAAGAGTCTGGTCCTCCAGGATGGGGGTTGTGCGTCGAGGTAACTTCCCTTCCACGGAAAAAAGACTTTGTTCCGAATCAAAAACATGCCTTGAATACGGATGATCTTAATGTTGACGAATCTAGCAAACGAACACGAACAACGAATTTCAGATCTGTACTAAGAATTTAATGTCCTTATACAGGCCACGTGCAGCCGAACAATTAGTGGAGAACCTGGATAGGCTAAAGGCTGACATAACAGCTATCCAGGAGGTGCGATGGTATGGAGAGGGCATGCGACGGATGAAATCGTGTGACATCTACCATGGGAAGTGCTTCAAGGAGCAGGGTCAGCGGCTGTTTGGGTGCAGTCTTGTGATAAATGCGGTTAGCGAGCGCCTGGTCACAATCCGCATCAACGCAAAAGGATGAACAGAAGGATGATCCAATTATTGACGAGTTTAACGACCTTCTCGAGCGCACGTACGATAAGTGCCCCAAGTACGACGTCAAGATTATTCTTGGCGACTACAACGCCAGATTTGGCAAGGAGGAGGTATATGGGTCGATAATTGGAAAGCACAGTCTAGAATGATTGACTTTGCGAAAAGGCGAAATGTCACCATTGCGAGCACCCAATTCTCACACCTCAATATACACAAGGGGATTTGGCGTTCATGTGATCAAAAAACTGTCAACCAAATTGATCACATCGCAAATAACGCCAGACAAGCTTCCAGTATCTTGGGTGTCCGAACGTTCCGAGGAGCAAAAGTTGACTCAGACCACTTCTTGGTAGATTCTCGAGTACGTATGCGGATATCTATGACGCCACAACGCCGAGCAGATACTGTGAAAAAGTTTGATGTCGCGAAACTCAAATCGCAAGAAAACCCCAAAGTTTTAAATTCAATTTTTTTGGGTCTTAGCTGTATCTTCAAAATCTTAGAAATTTTATATCTACAAGAAAACTGCAAGCGTCCCTTAATAGGTGTCTACAAAACATCTTAAAGGTTTTCTGGCCCAATCGGATATCAAATGAAAAACTTCATAGGAGAATGCGTTCACGATGGAGGGTAGTAGTGGAAACTCTTTGGCCCTTATGACCTTAAGGGGATCAAAACGGACTCGACAAGGTCTGATAAGGATACTCCATTGTATGTGTTGGTGTAAGTGAAGTATTAAGCATTGTATTCGCTGCGAACTTGCCCACATCCCCGTCTCATATTATGTGGTTCCTCAATTAAAAGTCCATGAAGAATATTTTTGCACAGCTCTGTATGTGCGTGTAAGATCTCAGTAATCCACATCCACCAACACGCAACAACTAGAAATCTCAATTAAACCAACGAAACCGCAACTTTTCAGTTCCTCTCGTATGCATATACAATTTATATATATACGTAAGTTGGCTCCTTCCACATCCTTATTAAACGAATATGTATTTCAAATTTTACCGTGTCCCTGTAACTTTCCAAACATAGGTACTAGAAGCTTAGCAAAACATAACAAAAACCAAATTACGAAATCTCAATGCGAAAATCAAGAAATAATTCAGAAGGGGGCAAAGCCCAAAGCGGGAACAAGGAGTGCTCCTTGTGTAAAGATATAATTTTGCTCAAAGTAAATCCCTATTAATTTGACTTTTATCGCATTGTAACAGATACGAGTTGTGCGATATGTGTATGCGCGTTAGCAAATATATATATACTCTGTCAGAGGCGTACAAAAAGATCCCTTTTGATAGTTCCACAGAAAGAAATGAATACAATACCATACCAAACCATAACACCTCGTACTCCTATATACGCAAAGGATAACACAAAGTAGAAGAAAATCCATTACAAAATGTTAACAAGGATTCAATTTGAGATTTGAGATAAAATAAAACACATTAATCTGTTGGCAACATATAATGCGACGAAGGCGGAATAAGGACATTTTTTTGTGGTTTTCCTATGCGGCAGTTATCATAATACAAATTTTATTTTTCAATTTAGTTTTTTTTTTTTTCTTCTTCTTTCATTTTAAGTCGTCGTTACTGTCATTTGTCCTTAAAAAAAAAATTCTTTTTACTTGGAAAAGGTGTTTAACCAAACCAACACACCCACACACACACAAACATACCTACACAGAAAATTCAAATCTCAGGTGGTTTGTGGTGAATTTTTAGATATCTACGTGTGCGGTTTAACCAAAAAAGGACCTTCATATACATTATTATTGTGTATAATGTGTACCTATTTGTATTGAGAAGAGGTCCTTTTTGGTGGATCGGTATGCAAAACAGGAAAATTCCATTTAACTCACAAAAATAGAGTCTCTTCCCATGCAAATGGGAATTCTCAATTTAATTTCGGGTTGTGTCACTCTCTAGGATTGCCTCATATAGTCCTTTCAACAATATTTGTACCTACCTTTGCTATCAATGTTGCTATAGACCATACCAACCCCCAACTCACAACACAACCCGACTCCACCATACCACTAAATGGAATTTTGCGTTAGATTTGTAGCCAAGTGGGAGGAAATGGAAGCACCACCAATATAACCAACTTCTCCGCCGCACATGTGGCACGATTGCTGATTATTTGCTCGATGCGCTGCGGCGGCGGCGAGCCTTTGATAATAGCTACAAAATGTTCTCGATGTCCTTGTTTCGCGAACTCTTCTGGTGTGGATGAAAATGAAAACCAAAATTTGTGCTCACCCCGAGGGATGATTAACTGGTCCAGAGGACAATTTTGTTATCATTTTATTCACCATCACTATATCGAGTCGAGTCGAGTCGAGACTCAAAAAAAAAAGATGATGACTATAACCAACCACCAACACCGTTACTGGTTGGAGCCGATAATTGTTTTTCAAGAACCCGTTAAATTGGATTATTCCCGTGGCAAAGATTATTATGTAAATATTTAGTTTTCGAGTTGAAAAGAAAGTCCTAAATGGAGAAAATTGACGACTATAGAATGGGGTTGAATGGTTGACGATTGAAAAATTATGGCAAAATAGACTCGGAGGAGATGTTTAAGATTGCATTTATGTATTTTATGTTGAATATTTTCAAAATGACACTTAGAGCTCGGGGTTGGGTTGTACTTTGTTTTCTTAGACTTAAATTTGACTCATTGGATGAAAAGAAAAAAATAAGTTGTTGGGTGGCATAATCAAGTCAATTGCACTTAACATTATACAGTAGCCCCTTGATAATGTGAACTAATTAAAACAAGGCGTTTTCGGATTTAAGAGAGATTCACATTACTGGAACGTTTTAATTTTATCATTTAACTGGCTATAACGACTTTCATACATTAATTACAATATAAAGTAATTATTAAAAGCATAGTTTCAACATTTATTAAGTTTAGAAAACCTATTAGTTCATTTCCCTTAAAAAGTAAAAAGAAATAACAAGAATCGGTGTAGTTTCGATTTTCATGAAGATATAATTTCCACAAGCAGTAACTCGCTCTCTCCAGATTGCAGCTGCATTCAAAGCTTCAGAAATTATGTCTATACAAATAACAGTTAGTACCTTTAATATCTCCATCAAAACTGAACAAAATTAATTCTATTTACTAAAAAAAATTACTTTATAGAGTCTGAAAATTTCCTAAATTTACTTTATAGGGATGACAATGTTAGGTTTTGGTGATTCGCATTATCGGTAGTTCACATTATCGAGGGACTACTGTATCAAGGTTACTAGGTTCTCTGTGATCGCTCAATATCTTCTCTTGTAGGTGGACTAATTTTCTTTTAATTTTTCATATTTGTACTGCTTTTTACTTGCGATAAGGGTTGGTACTATAAATCAAGTTATGCATTAGTACAAAAAAAAAAAGAGTTGCGATAACAGAGAGAGTGAGATAGATAGAGAATGAGAAATTCTGTCTGTCTGTCTGTCTGTATGTATCAGAGACCACAGTCTAAACATATGGGTCGATTTACTTCAAACTTGGTATGTGGCGTTTTTTGGAGAATATCTCAGACGTTTTTTTGAATTTTTTTTTGGACCCCAAACAACGGTATCTGTCATATACCGGTTTTAGAAAAACTCATTTTTCTCAAAAACGGTGCCTACGATTTTGAGTAAAAAATCATGGTCAGTTTTTTAGATAAGTTCTATCTTTAAATTGAAACCATTTTTTTCAAAAACCATTATTAACGGTACCTGCCATAGAACCGTTTATTTTAAGTTCTGATTTTCTCCTTGACGACTCAATCAATTTCAACCATTTTTTTTCATGTATGCTTTTACTATACTATTCAATATTTTTTTTTCAAAATTTAGTTTTTAGATGTTGATAAATAATATCTTAAAAATGGCGTAGCAATTTTTTTTTAATAAAAGTCCTTGCAAAATTTTATATGGAAAAAATAGTTTTTTTTAAAAAAGGCTCTAACGATTTTCAAATTTTTTTTTCCTTAGGTCGTACACAGGGAAGAAATAGTGTTTGATAGTCCAAAACAACTTGGGCAAAGATTGACGGAAGAAATACTTTAAGCTCGAATTGCAGCTTGTGGTCCAATGAAGAAGATCGCACGATTTGTGTAAACACCAACATTTTGTGTAAGAAATTGTGTATTTTAGTCATAAAAATTCACACAAAAATCTAAAATACAAATTAGATGACAGCTAAAATGACATACAAACAGGATTTGTGTATCATTTGTTGTCTTCCTAATTGTGTATTTTTGTAACAAAAATACCTACACAAATTTTTGTGCCTGCACAAGTCATGTCATCGAATCGAAGCTTAAGTTTATGCGTAACATTTAATGTTCACCTACATTTTTTTTAAATTTTAATCTCACATTAAACTATTTAGGTTGAAAACTGTTTTAAAATTTTGTTCATTTTTGTCTGTGACACCATCAGATTTTCACGCTTACTTCAATGCAGGTATTTAAAACGCAAAATCAGTGTAAATATACCGTACACATATTAATTAATATTAACTCAACCAAAAACACAGCATTATACACCTAAAGGAGCAGGATGCAGGACATTGCGCATAAAGATTTTTTTTTTGTTTTTTAATTTTTTTAATACATATTATTTTTTCTCTTTAACAAAATCTCTACGAAATTATTTTTCGTCCTCTGAGCTATGGAAGCTGTTGGCACATAAGAGTGGTAATTGTAAATACGTGTATGCAACATTAAATATGTATGAAAAGAATACCCTTTTGACATCTCTTATCTCTCTCATTCCACTTTGATTTTTTTGTTTCCTCAAAAGGACACGCACACGAGACACACACACACACACACACATGAGGAGAATAAATCCAATTTTACCAGTTTTACCGTTATAATTTCAATGAATATTAATTAAAGCGTAGATCACATCAAGAAGAATTCATTTTCGTTCTATTCAATTATTCTGGGTTCTCTCTCTCATGACGTGGTTTGTATGGGCTTGTGTTTTCTTACCTCTCTTATTTTTTTCGTAGGCTCTCGGTGCTATAATGAATGGTTTTTATGCACTATTGATTTTTAAAGGAACCAAAGAATTGCGGCAAGGACATGTATTTATATTTTGATGCAAATTTTAAGGACTCGAAACTGTTTAACAGGAGGAAACAAGTAGGTGCAAGTAAATAAGAATTAACTTTGATTATATTTTAAATCTTAATTAAAAATACAATTTACACTGTGCTACATTGAAAAATTACCTATCAGAGGTTGTAGGTATGACTGAGGAGATCACATTATGATACTTGAAATCTTCCATACACCCTCAAAATCTCAACTTATGGCCAAAAAAACAGTTTTCGAAGTTTTCCGTGTTTCCGTGTTTTTTACTAGGTAATTTTTGTCCATATTAGATTTTTTTTACAGTTTTGAAAAGAAATAAAATGCACGACTGGGTCGCACGTACTTGGTCTTATAGATAAAGTTACTATTTATGCTAAGCTTTTTTAATTAAAAAAATTTAAATGCAGTTTTGGAAAAAAATTCGATTTTCAAATGACTAAAACAGCTTTTTAAATGAATTTAACCTGAAAACGAAGTATGCAATTTGATTTCCCCTTTAATGATGCATTTAAAAAAAAAAAAATTTGAAAATCGTTAGAGCCGTTTTCTAAAAAAAACTATTTTTTCCATATAAAATTTTGCAAGGACTTTTATTAGAAAAAATTAGTACACCATTTTTAAGATATTATTAATCAACATCTAAAAATTAAATTTTGAAAATAAATATTGAGTAGATTTTGAAAAAATGATTTTCAAAAAAAAAATTTCAACTATTTTTTAATAATCCAAAAAAAATAATTTTCGAATTTTTTTTACTAAAAACTATTATGGCAACTTAACAGCTTTCATGTAAGAAAAATTATTGAAATTGATTGAGTCATAAAGGAGATAATCAGAATTTAAAAAAACGGTTCTATGGCAGGTACCGTTAATAACTGTTTTTGAAAAAAAATATCTCATGTTAAGATAGACTTTATCCAAAAACATGACCATGATTTTTTTAATAAAAATCGTAGGCACCGTTTTTGAGAAAAATGAGTTTTTCTAAAACCGGTATATGACAGGTACCGTAATTTGGGGTCAAAAAAAAAAAAAAATCAAAAAAACGTCTGGGGATACTCTCCAAAAAACGCCACATACCAAGTTTGAAGTAAATCGACCCATCCGTTTAGTCTGCGGTCTCTGACAGACAGACAGACAGACAGACAGACAGACAAACAGACAGACAGACAGACAGAATTGTCGGACCCACTTTTTTCTCATTCTCCATCATCGTAATGTCATGTTTGATTGTTATCTCAACTTTTTTTTTTTTTGTACGAATGCATAACTTGATATATGGTACCCATATCGCAAGTAAAAATCTATCATGAGGAATAGTGAATATTTTTATTTATCCACCAGAACATCAAAACGTTTTTTTATTTCCTAAAATGTTAGCATATTCTGAATCTGAGAACATTTGGTTGTTAACAGTTTTCAATTCACAAAGCATTTTTCTGTTTTTAATAATTATTTCTTCACTATTTCTATTTATTTAAGTTTTCTTTAAAACCATTCATAAAAGATTTCTTTATTCATGGGGAAAAAATAGTAAGCTCTTGCTTTCAATCAAGTTAAATAATAAACTTCTCTTAAGTTGAAGCTATTATCCGCTCATCTTGATACCTCAAATTATCTTAGTATAGCCAAGAACTTAAAAAAAGAATATAAATGATGATAAAAAGATACTCAAATCCCCCTAAAAAAATAAAAAAGAAGGATTGCAAAAGGATTCAATCATCAATTCCGTTACCGTCGAACTGTTCGTACCAGCAGCAATAGAATATTATATTTCAGTCTGGAGTCTCCACCAAATATACCGCCTTCCTAAAAACCATAAGCTATTGCCGATTACTATGTTGTTGCAGACGCACATCACTTTAATTACATTGCAGAGTGCATAGCATTCAACATTTTTATCCCTTTTTAATTAACTACCCATCTTATAGCCTCAGTGTTGAATTAAAGTTTAATTGGAAAATTTCCGATTTATAATTACTTTCTTACTGAGTTGCAGCAATGGCAGGAAAAGAGATATGAGTCCTTTCTATAATTTCACACAACAATAACAACCAACGTCAAATCAGTCGTTTATGCTGCCAAGATCTTTAAAACATTTTTTTTTTTTTTGGAAAAAATCTTCAAATGAAATTTTTAGTTGTTATAAAAATGACTACATTGCTTTTTAAAAAATCAATGTTAACAAAAGTTGCACTAGAATACTCTTCCTTCTTACTAGAATTCGTAGAAAAACAAATTAATATTTTGCAAAACATGGCCGTAAAATAATTAACTGCAAAATATTAAAACTCTCTTGAAACAAGAACACACTAACTGATGTTGTTGTGTCCTTTTTAATGCCGTTTTCTTAGTTTGACTAATCCTGTGAATTAAGTAGAATTCCAGTTGTGACGGTAAAAAGCAATTATGAACTATATACTCCTCGCAACGATGCCAGGCATAGTGAATATAATGAATAAAGAAGAAGAAGGAAATGCAATAATAAAAAAAAAAAATAAGTGAAAGAATGAAAAAAGAAAAAAACTTAATGGAATAATTGCACTGAATTAATTACACAAGAAATTGCAGTACGCAAATAGAGTTTCCTCTGTATAGTACTTAAGGATGTTTGCTTCGCGTTGCTGCCATTTTTCTCACTCACATAAGCTCTCCAGCTTCAGAATGAAAATATTATATCGTAAAACACTGGAATAGGAACAATTTATTTTTCTTATTACTTTCGCTTATATATTTTTTTTTTCTTTTCTTTTTTTGAGAATTTGTCTTTGCAATTTATCAAAAATGCAAATTTAAGCTACAGAAATATTTTTGCATGTCATTCATCTTAATTAGTTCAGTTTTTCTCTTGGTTTCTCAAATAAAAATGCAAAAATTAAAAAAATGTCACAGCGACGACGGACGCAATGAAATATTTTAAGCTTGATTTGCTATGTCTGATTCATTTGTAAACAAATAGTTATGTTAGATTTTGGGTAGCTAGGAGGAATACAAAATTGATGTTTGTATACATTTTCATTTAAATTTGAGGACACAAAAAGAAAGTGAATTGATTTAAGTTTGGGTCACTGTTTCGTATTCGCAACTAAAAATAAAATGAACGACTGGGTCGCACGTACTTGGTCTTATAGATAAAGTTACTATGTATGCTAAGCCTTTTTAATTGAAAATTTGTAAATGCAGTTTTAGAAAAAAAATTAAAAAAACATAAAATTCGATTTTCAAATGACTAAAACAGTAAAGACTTTTATAAAAAAAAACGGTATGCCATTTATTAGCAATTATTTATCAACATCTAAAAACTAAATTTCAAAAAAAAATATTGGGTAGTTTTCGAAAAAATGATCTTTCAAAAAAAAATTTAAAAAAATTTTTTTAAATCCAAAACAATAATTTTCGATTTTTTTTACGAAATATTATTACGGCAACTTAAGAGCATTCATGTAAAAAAAATGGTTGAAATTGATTGAGTCATGAAGGAGAAAATCAGAATTTAAAAAAACGGTTTTATGGCAGGTACCGTTAATAACGGTTTAAAAAACAATGGTTTTCATAAAACGATAGACGTTATCCAAAAAAATGACCATGATTTTTTTAATCCAAATAGTAGGAACCATTTTTAAGAAAAATTAGTTTTTCTATAGCCGGTATATGACGGGTACCGTTATTTTTGCTCAAAGAAAAATAATTCAAAAAACGTCTGAGGATAGTCTCCAAATACCAAGTTTGAAGTAAATCGACCCATCTGTTTAGGCTGTGGCCTCTGATACATACAAACAGATTTCTAATTGCTTGGAAGAAAGCAAACTTTTCTTTTTCTTGAAAAAAAGATGGCTTGCATTTTTTCCAAGTTGAGCTTTATTTTCCACATGTTGTCATAGACTTCCAATACTACTATTGCATTTTTGAGATTCGTCTCGACATTGTAACTGAACTTATACGAAGACGGCATTGCTGTATCGTCAGCAAATATTGCTTATTCACATTCCGTTTGATGTGGAAAATTTGATGTATAAATGTTGTAAAAGATGGGCCCAAGTACAGAACCCTGAGGAACACCAAAGTCAAAATATCGATCCTTAAGAAAACTCTGGAAAATTTTACACAAATGGGGTGGAAATTTATAACGTAATGATGTGAAAATTAATCCACAGAGTCAAATGCTTTTTCTATGTCTAATCGACTCGATCTATCTTGCAGGTGATTTTTTTTTTTTTTTTGACAATTTGGCAGATTATCTTAACTTGGTGAGTGGAATCGTCTGAATTCAAATTGCTAGGCAGGTAGAATTTCATCATCGTAGATAATTTGTTTCATTTTTTCTTTTAGAACTATTTCTAATATTTTGCTTACACTGCTTCTAAGGCTGATAGGTCTGTAACTTTCAGGTCTTTCTAAAAGTTTGCCTGCCTTAATAATAAAAGTATAGTTTTTTTTTCCAAGAATCTGGAAAGTATTGCAGGTTGAGACAAGAGTTATATTATGAATGTAACCAAGTTGAGGTAGATTTTGAAGATATATATTTTTGATCCTATCAATCCCAAATACTTTTCTGACTTTTAATGCCTTAACAATCTTTTTGATGTCATTGTCTTTGACAAAGTAACTATTAGGAGTAAAAACTACAGAAGTGTTAAACGCTTCAACTACTCCTCTTAATAGTGAGTTTGTTCTGCTTTCTCCTAAATTTTGTTAGACCCTATGGTTTGCTAAGAAAACATTACCATTGCGCTTCAACTTTTTCAACGTCGGTCAATATATTACAATGTTTCTGTGGGAATTTTTAAGAATGGCATATTATTGTTTTTTTTTTTTTTATCATCTTCACAATGTTCCAACAAAATTTTGAACTTGGTTCTATAAGTTCTTCAATTATTAGCTTTGCAATTGAAGAAGATATAATTTTGTTAAAATAAGATATCATTTTTTGAGTGAAGGGTTTGGTTATACCTCTGCCAGTTTTTTCTCAAATATTTGATTTTAGAAAATAGTTTTTAACTTAAAAAGTTGATATTTTAGAATTGTTTCCTTAACAAAACTCATCGTCATTTCAATTTATCTATTCAATTAAATTTATTTCATAATTCTTACCCTTATAATTTTCGAGATTTACAAAAAGTTTTTTTTTTTTCTTCTACCCCATTTTACCCTAACATCCCGTTGGAATTTACAAAAATCCAAAAAATGCCAAATAAAAAAAAAACAGTATAAAATGTAAGAGTGAATGTTACTCTTTCTCTTCTTATAGTGTCTGTGTGAAAAAAAAACTTTCTAGAAGTATAACTTCAAAAAGATCAAACCCCTAATGAAGAAGATTGTTTGCTTATAAAATGTCATTTTGCAGTTTGGCAGGTTTTATTTTTGGCTGTTTTCGAGCTTTGATCCTAAAATAAACACAAATAGAATCGAAGTGCATGAAGCTGGAGTTGTTTTAATGAAAACCATTAATCGGTTCAGCCGGAATCAAATCAAAAACTAAACTGAAAATGGAAAAAAATAATTCACAATACTTTTTTAAAACATAAAACGCACCCTTTGACAAGTCTTGAATGAAACGAGGTATGCAAAAATTACAGAATTATATGGTAGTTTTCAAAAAAAGACTTGTTAAGCATGGTTCTGTTGTCGGATTTTTTTTTTTTTTTTTGAGAAAAACCAAAAAATCAAATTTGTTACATTTATTTTCAAAGAAATTGTTAAAGAAGTTTTCGAAAATAACTAGCTAATAAAAATCTATTTCTATTGAGACTCGATTGATCAAAATTTACTGTGCACCCTTAAAAAGTAAATCTTGAATTGACAGTGTAACAGTCCATGGAATTGAAATTCTCACTATGGCAATATTTTTCGACGTTAATTCGCTGATTTTAAGGCAAATAAATTATCATTTACGTCTAAATACGGTAAATGCATTTGACCATAATCGCCAACAAAATGTCGTTCCTATTTAATGAATAAACTTAAACTCTTAAAAAACAAAGTTAAATATTCTTGACAAACCTTAAATTAGTTCAGCCTTAAATTGGTTTTCCAACCTGTTCGTCCAAAGTACGTCCATACACCACACTGACCGAAATAATATCCTTAGTGGGCTTCTAAAACATTTAAAAGATGCAATATTTTGCAAATTCTATACAAATCTCCATCTCGGTTAAGTGCCTTTCTATACAGAAATAAAAACCAACGAGCAAAACAATAAAAATCAACTGCAATAAAACGTTCTGATTTGCATTAAAACAACACTATAAAGCCCAAAAGTCGATTAAGCCACCTGAGCAGCACTAAGGGCTGAAAATACCCAATTTCCTTTTTTTTTTGAATCTTCTATTTTGCAAAAGATAACAGATCTACAAAATATTCCCATTCCACAATGGCTGCTTAAAATGAAATCACTATGTCGTTTACTTCTCCAGCCGAAGGTACCTATAACCTCTCATGGCTTGCATAGAAATAAGACGAACATCCCATTATTCTGTCTGCCTGTTCGTTTCTATTTAGATCCAAGTCTCCTTTTTCAACGAAATAGGATATAATTAAGAAATAAACTTACACAGGTCCGTGCTCCAATGCTCTGTGCTCAGCCATAGTAAAACTTCTTATCTCCGGCACCTTTTAGCCAAACCCATCCGGATAGGGGGCATCAGAAGAGAGAGAGAGTGTATGTAAGCGAGAGAGGGTTAAAATCATTTTCAGATGGAGGCACACACAAAAGGCCTGGCCAAACTTTTCTTCCCTGTGCCTGTGGTTACTGGATAATCACTTTTGGTCGAAAGCACTTTCAAAGAGGAACGAGTTTAAGCCAACAACCCGTCGAATAATCATTCCTGGCGGTGATGGTGATGATGGGGCTTAACTTACCGACAAACCAGCAGTTTTCATAACTTTACACAGTCCATACCTATTGCTGTGTGGGTGTGTGTGTGTCTGTGTCTGTGGATACAACAGTTTATAACTACTGTAACCTCTATTTACGTTGTGGCAGTTATGGTGGTAGTTTAACAACCACTTAGTTAAGTTTTTAACTTTCTCCCGCTACTATGGGGTAAAATTTAAGTTCAAAGATGTCTGGATAAGATATGATGCTGTTATTATTTTTTTTTGATTTTGTTTTTTGTTGAGGTTTCTGTTTAAATGTTGTTGATTGTCTCACTGGGATAAGGGTCAAAATCAAAGAGGTAAGCATTTTTTAATTACGATTTGATGAAAAAAAAAAAACTGTAGGGTATTGTTGCTTCAGAAATGAGCTTTTTAGTGATACTTGGAGATTTATTTTCCAACAATACAATGCTTCTTGCTATAAAGCCAAAATTGTAAGTATAAACTTGCTTTTGTTATGTTTTCTAAAAATATTATTTGCATTTTTTTTATTTCTTAATTTCTCAGTTTAAAAAGTATTTTCTTCGAAGAAAATAAGGGATTTGTATTAACTTCAAAATATTGATGGAATCAAATTGGTATTAAGGATTTTGTTATTCTTCACTCACACGTCAAAAATTTTGCTTTACTTATTCAAGCAGGTACTTGGATTATTGGTCATTTTGTGTGGGGATATTTCAGAAACCATATAAATCCACATTTGGGGTCCAATAGCCCTGAAAGCAGTTTATTACAACACGATCATGACTCCGAAAACACCAGACGGCTGGTAGGAAACTTCTTAGAAGAGGATAATCTTCATTTTTTTTGGTTGCTTATCCAACCTGCTTCGTGTAGAAAATAAATGGGAGCTTGTACACCGGGAGATTAGTAAGTTGAAACTTTCAAATTACTAAGCTAATGGAAGAAATAGGAAAAGAAAATTACCAAATTTCTCCAAATTAATTCGTGTCTATAATTGGCTCGAAGGTAAATAGGTTAAGTGCCGTTCTTGCTAGTAAATTGTTCCTAACTAAACATTAGTCTGTTTAAATACAATATTTTGTTAAAAAAAATTAAATTATCTGTTAATTTTTAAAGTTTTATACGTGCTTGCATTTTATTTGCTCGGCTTCAAATTTACCTTTTGCACTAATTTTAATATTATTATTATTTTTTTTTGAGCAAGGTACTGCAAAAATCGACTACGTTTAAATAAAAACGATAAATTCCAAAAATGTATGCAAAATTTTAAGTTATTACCACTTGAAATAGCAAAGTTCTGTACTAAGACAAGACCATACCATTTTGTTTGCATTTTTTTTTTTGCTCGCTCTACTGTACATGAACAAGTTCGTGCGATCCAGTCGTGCATTTTATTTTTTTTTAATTTTCAATATTTTTATTTGACATTATTTGAAACATCTCTGCACAAGTTTTAATCAAAATCGCTTAAACCGTGTACGAGATATTCACAAACAACCAAAAAAAGATATTTTTTTAAAAAACAGATACACTGTTTCTCCGTTATTCGAGATTTCTCTTAACACAATACATACACAAAATCGTTAAAGCCATTTTCGAGAAAATTTCCATAACTCAAAACCGTTATATGGGAGGTATTTGTTTAAGACGAGATATTCAAAAACAAAAAAATAACCAATTTTCAAAATTACGTTGAAATCATCTGTGACAAATTTGAAGAAAATCCGCCTATGCGCTTGGGCAGAAGAAATGTGTACCGACTGAGGGTATGACATCAACCACTTTTTCAGACTTCTCCATCAATCAAAACCAACATTACGATGATGGAGAAGTCCAAAGAAGTGGTTTTCGTCATCTGTACAAAGAGCCACAGCCTTAACTGGTTGACGAATTTGCATTAAATTTGGTACACATTACTTCTTTGTAATTTCCAAGGTTGTTTTTTTTTTTGTTTTTGAATATCTCTTTTAGAACGAATACCTCCCATATAACGGTTTCGAGTTATTGGATTTTTATCGAAAACGGCTCCAACGATTTGGATTAAATTAGGTGTATGTTATGTTATAAGTGATTGGAACAATACTGCGTTTTTAGTTTTTCTCAAAAAAATACGAATAACGGAAATATGTTGAACACGATTTTGGGGAACTTTAAGCCCCCCCCCCCCCAAGCTTCCAAAATCATAATATTATTTAGGTGATTTCATCATAATGTACATGATTTACTTAATTTTTGTTCGTAAATCTTAGAGATTTAGAGCCCCCCCCCCCCCATTTTGTCTGGATACGCCACTGAAAGGTAGTATGATGGGTAAGGCATCCGACTGATTATACTCAAACATCGCTGGTTTAAATAATGGTTAGTTTCCTATTTATTTATTTTTTAGTATTTTTTTAAAGATGAATAACTGTGGTTCAACTATATTTAATGTTTGAGGAATAAACTTTAAACTAACTTCGTTTGGCTTTTATTTTGAAATTTTCTTCTTCGAAGCTTCAGCATAGGTACCAAAAAATAATTAAATCAAAGTGGTTTGCTTTGATTTTACGTTGTTCTTTCTCTGGATGCACTGGTTGCTTAGCAGGAAAATTTGTGAGTAGGTATGTGTTTTCTCGTGTTTTTGTTCTTGCATTTAATAACAGGTAACGTCTATCGGGGATTCGTTTGTAGCTAGGTTTCGTGTAATTCAATAAACTTCTAAACATTTTACAAAACTCGATTACCTGCTTCTGATCTTCAATCTTCAATCAATTTACTGCTCTTCATCCTTAATTCTTCCAATTTTAATTCGGTTGAAATAATTTCAAAAAGAAAGAAGAAGATTTTCTTACCATATAGTTTTTGAAAAAATAAAAAAAATTGAACTTTTGAATTATTTTTTTTTTCATGGCGATTTTATTTTATACATTTTTAATTCTTACTCATCTTTGGATCATAATTTCATTTTATTATTTAAGTTTTTTTTTTTTTTTTAATTTCATTTTTATTGTTTACTTTAAGTTTAGTATCTAATAGTATTAAATTCTCATTTACCTAAGCCAATAATAATAATATTTTGTTTTTTTTTTTTTTATATCTTCTAGCCTTATATTTGTTGGTATAAATTTTTTTTCTTTTTTTCACTAACAATATTATCATACATTTCCAAGTTTCTCCTTTATAATAAACAAAATATTTTCCATTTACACTCTTAAGTTATTTATTCTTTAAAGTGTGTGTGTGTTTTTTTTTTCTTTTTTCATTTTTAAATCTACGTTGCGTTATACATGTTTGATTTATAAATTTAAAATCTAAGTTTTTTGTTGATGATTTTATTTTTACTTTTTGTTGATGATTTTATTTTTACTGTTTTAGTTTTTATAATATATAGTTCGCTGTTTTGTTGTCAAACAATATTTTTTTAGCTCTTTTTGTTTGCTCATACTAAAGTAAAACTATTTTCAAACTTTTTTTATAATATTATTAAATAATATTTTTACAACTTATCAAAAATAATATAACTAGCAATATTTTTGTATGTATTTTTATTATAAGCCTAGCATTGTGAAACACATTTTATTTGAATTCTATTCTAATGGCTTATATTTTTATTACAGTTGAGGCAAAAGATAATAGAATTTGTATTTTTATTTATAAACGTGTTTTTGTGTTTAACAACTAAATTTTGATTAAATTTATTATTTTCTTTTAAACTATCTACAAAATTATATATGATTTAACATTTTTTTGTTTAAATTAATAATTTTAATATTTACAATTTTGTATTAGTTGTGTAATTTTTTGTTTGAATTATGAATTAAAATTAGTACATACTATTTGTTTTTTTTTATAGAAAGGGTTTTGGTATAATAATAATAATTGTTAATCACTACCAAATGTTGATAAATAATTTCCAAATTCACTAACCTCTTTTGAAAACTACTTAAGAAGATTTTGTTATTTTTTTTTTTTTTTTGTATTTTTAATTCTTAGTTTTTCATTTTTCTTGTAATATTTTTGATTTTCGATTGCAAGTACATATTTTGTCAGTAATTGAGTTTTCATTTAGGATTTTATTTATAAGTTTTTTGTTTAGGTATTGTTCGAAATAAATGATTGGTGACAAGGAAATTTACAAAATTTGCTTGTTTTGTTTTTGAAAATAAAAAAATGTATTCATGTTTTTTGTTGGAAAATTTTTGATTTACGTTTTGTGTAGTTTTTTTTTTTAATCAGTTTTGTGTTCTTCGATTGAAATTTGCGTGGATTTTTTTCTCTGTTTATATTTTAAAATAAAAAAAAATATGAGTCAAATGAGTTTTTTATTATTATTACTTTTTTTTTTGAGATTAAAATGGAGTAATTTCCGTTCATAAAACAAATTGAGTAACGTTTGCTGGAAATACCTTTCTTTTCGAAAACTATTTTGACCGATGAGCGATAAATAATAATTTACCGGAATTGAATATAGTCTTCTACAAATCGGTCGAATATTTCTGCAATCGAATAGCTAAGCCAAAAATTATCCAAAAAATTAGCTTGGAAATTTCGGAAGTGCTAGATTCATCAATGTGGACGAAAAACTTTGCAGCGAAACCAGGTTTCATCAGCCTTCGAATGGATTTGAATTAAGAGTCACCTTGAAATGATTCACAAGCCCGTTCAAAAGTTCGAAGCCATTTTCGGAAATCGAGTGAATCATCAACCGAAAACAACTAGAATGCTTAAATTTTGGTTGAATGCATAATGCTTTCATGCTTTCTTTGAGTTGTGCTATCTCATGGGGAAATTGTTAAAATTTCAACTCTTTTTTCAAAGATTCGGATCTGTTTCGGAATTTTGTAACGAATAGAATTCACGTAATTGAGCTACTTTAGCATCTGCCAAAAACTCAAAGTTGTGTGCAGTAAGCCAAGCAACTAATGCTTCGTTCTACATTATTTATTAATGTAAGGTCTAACCCACTTCTGAAGTTTAAATAAATATGTATTTATTTCTTGAGAATAACTATATTCATTTGAGTTTTTATTTCAAACTTAAAATTGTTCACCTCCCCATATCCCAGGAGGTGTCATGGTTATTAAGGTCCTTAGACCTTCAAGAGGCCGTTGTGATCCCCTTAAGGGGCATAGGGTTTCCACTACTCCTACGCGCCATCGTGTAAGGTTACTTTAAATATAACGTAGTTCTCTCCAACTCTTCCCCAGCTGTGCAGATTCCCTTTCGACTGTCCTGGTCATGTAATTCTCGGCCGAACCGACCCTTTACCTGCCTGCCCATTGCATCGCTTGGCCTGCAATGCAATCGTTGCCTTTTGGAAGCGTATGACCAATCCATTGCCAATTACGTATGTGAATAGTGCTGTCTATGGATTCTTGACCCGTATGAAGTTCATTAGAAATCCTTAAGATGTTTCGTAGACACCTATTCACGAACGATTGCAGCTTGCTTGTGACAGTTGTTAAGATTTTCCAAGTGCTGCATCCATACAGAAGCACGGATTCAACATTGGAGCGGAACAGTCTCAGCGTTATTTCTCCACATTTTGAACAGCATTCCGAAAGCAGCCTTTGCCTTTTTAATACGGCTGTCGATGTCTTGTTCGGTTCCCCATTTGGTAGTGACAAAACTCCCAAGATATTGAAAGTCTTCTACTTTCTCTACCGGTTGTCCAGAAATATTGACTTGAACGGATGAGTTACTTGCGAAGCTGATATTTTTTAGTGGAGGTGGAGTGGTGATCAATATTCAACGCACTGTTCAATAATGATCCGCAAGGTGTTAATGTGGTCAACACAGAATGAACCAGTGCGGAAACCTGCTTATTCGGCGTCGAGTAGGTCTTCTAAATGTTACTTTATTCGGTCTAGTACAATTTTGTAAGAGCTCTGCAGGAATACTATCCAGTCCTACCACCTTGTTGTTCTTTTGTGTTTTAATTGCGGCAATGATCTCTTTTCTACTGGGAGGTGTGGTTCGAATTCGGGCATTTGTTGCTTCAGACGGGTCATCAGGTATTGGATGCGCATCGCATTTTTTTAATACCGAAGCGAAGTGTTTTTTCCACCTTCTGAGCTGGTCCTCATCCGAATGGAGCAGGGAACCATCTACATCTTTCACCAGGCTTATCAGCTTTGTACTCCAGTAAGCTTCTTGGTGATTCTATAAACAGTTCTGCTGTCACACCGATTTGCGGCATAAACTTCTCTCATCTTCATATGATACGGAGACTCTAACTTGCTTCTCTCTGCTTCTTGAGTAGCTGCGATGCGAGCTCGAAGTTGTTTTCTTTCGTTGATCTTTTTCCAGGTTTCTGCGGATAGTCAAGCACTATTTCTTCCTTGTTCCCGACCGACTATTCTTTCACCACCTGTTATGAACACATTTTTTACAGCATACCAGATTGGTCTTCAATGCTGCTGATTGCTCTCAGTCCTCTGGTTGTCGGTGAACTACGTGTCATGGTTGACTAGGTGACATGGTTGCCATGTCTTAAAAAGTCAGTTTTTTGTAACTATTCTTAACGATTTATCTTACAAAAGTTATACACACAAATGCAGGTAATATTATTTCAGGAATAGAAGAAGGTTTATTTTAGGACATAGGGTTGCCACTATTTTAACAATGTTAATTCCACTACTTGTTTAAGTTAAAAATACAACAAAAGCTAAACCGTGTAGGTAAGGTGAAGTGTAAAGAGTTGACTTTGAGGCAAAACAAAAACTGTAGAAGGTAGCCTAGAAGAAAAGTAAATTTGTTGTTTTTTTTTGTATGAAATGATGGTTAAATTTTGAATCGATTGCATCAATAATGTCAGAAACTATCTCAGTACCATCAAAATTCCAAAAATACCTATACCTATGCACATATGTAGGCAACTTAAGCTTTTCTAAGACCTTATTTTCAGATTTAAAAAAATTAGCTTTCCTGTATTTCGTCATAAAAAGGGTGTTTTTTTTACAATCTCTTCTGTACTCATTATTTCCCCATCTAATCTCAAGAAAATTCACTAAATTGATGTAACAAAACAAAAAAAAAGGCACAATCAAATATTAGAAACTATAATTTTCTTAACAAACGATAAAAAACCCATTAAGGTACTTTTTAAAAGCCTTTGGTTAACAAATAATAAAAGGATTTTTTGGTATATAACAATTGGTTAAATATACTCGTATATCCACACTCAATACTTTTATTACATTTTTTTTTTGTTTAATTTTCTCCTTATTTGGTATTATTATTTTTTTTAGTACAACTTTTCCTATCTATTCTACTTTAAGAAAAAAAAAATATTTCCACTTTTTCATCATTCTCTCAAAAAAATGATGGTTAAAATATAGTTTTCAAAAAAAAAAAAATACTCAAACTTCTTATACAAAAATTTAAAATTAAAAAAAAAAAAACTCTCGCGCTTCACTAACAAGCGCTCAGGTTATTTGCCCCCAGCACAACCCCAGCCACATAACCTGAATGATTGTGATTGTGATTATGATGAAGATGACTCAAATCATTCCCATTCAAGATTGGTGGCTGTACCATCAATCCTGTTGAGGTAATCGGAGTGGTGGCAGTTGTTGTGCTCAGACTTGTGCCACTTATGTGCGCACTTATGCCGCCCGGCACACTCGATATCACATTTCGATTCAATTCCTCATTGGGAATTGAGAAATGCCTATACGAAATGTACTCGGGCGGTAATGCTTGCTGGCGTTTCGAACCTTCTAAACGTTGCTTTTTCAGTTTAATATAACTTAAAACCGAAATCATGACAATAAAAACAATGATACCAAGGCAGCAGCCAACAATTAGACCAAGACGTCTTGTGAGTATAGAATGGATGATTCCATTGCTAGATAGTCCATTTTCATCGGTGATCAGGCTGGGTGTTGAGTCTAGGGTCTGGACATCGGTGCAAGTGGAGATGTGTGAGTTTTTGAGAACTTCTTGGAGGCCCTCAGTTAGGATGGTGTTGCTATCTTCACGCATTGGATCGTCCCGATAGATGAGCATTGATTCGTTGAAATGCAGACGGCTTATAGCGAGAACAATGTTTTCTGTCAACCAATTGCCAGTACCAATGACACAGATGTGGTAACGAGTACTCGAGGCTAGTTTTATCAGTTTGGCAGAGTTTGCTGTACCATTGAGACGTTTGGCTCGAACCTGAAATGAAAGAAGAATTACAAACGTTTCAAAGACGACAGAAAACTATTAAAATAAATTAAATTTCTGATATGTAATGCATCTACCTTCAGGGCCCCATCAAGCTCACTATTTCTTACTGAGCTTCGGAAATAATATCATTTTTTCAAATACTTCTTCTATTACTATTACTATTATTTAGCAAACCTAACGGTACCTGTCATAAGGAAAAGTTACCTTTTTACTTGCGATATGGGTACCATATATCAAGTTATGCATTCGTACAAAAAAAAAGTTGAGATAACAATGAAACGTGACATTACGATGATAGAATGAGAAAAAAATGGGTCCGAAAATTCTGTCTGTCTGTCTGTCTGTATCAGAGACCACAGCCTAAACGGATGGGTCGATTTACTTTAAACTTGGTATGTGGCGTTTTTTTGAGACGATTTTTGAATTTTTTTTTTGACCCCAAATAACGGTATACTTGTCATATACCGGTTTTAGAAAAACTCATTTTTCTCGAAAACTGTGCTAACGATTTTGATTAAAAAAATTATGGTCAGTTTTTTAAATAAGGTCTATCTTTAAATGGAAACCTTTTTTTAAAAAAACCGTTATTAACGGTACCTGAAATTGAACCGTTCTTTTTAAATTCTGATTTTCTCCTTCATGACTCAATCAATTTCAACCATTTTTTTTACATGGATGCTTTTAAGTTACCGTAATAATATTTAGTAAAAAAAATCGAAAATTATTTTTTTGGATTTTTAAAAAAAGTTTGAAATTTTTTTTTTTGAAAAATCATTTTTTCAAAAACTACTCAATATTTTTTTTCAAAATTTAGTTTTTAGATGTTGATAAATAATATCTTAAAAATGGCCTACCAATTTTTTTTTATAAAAGTCCTTGCTAAATTTTAAATAGAAAAAATAGTTTTTTTTTTTTAAAACAGCTTTAACGATTTTCAATTTTTTTTTCTAAGAATGTGTCATTGTAGAAGAAATTAGATTGCATATGCATACTTCGTTTTGAGTTAGCATTCATTAAAGAAGCTGTTTTAGTCATTTCAAAATCGAATTTTATGGTTTTTTTCATTTTTTTTAAACTGCATTTACAAATTTTTAATTAAAAAAGCTTAGCATAGTAACTTAATCTATAAGAGCAAGTACGTGCGACCCAGTCGTGCATTTTATTTTTGTACGAATGCATAACCTGATATTATGGTACCTACCCATATCGCAGGTAAAAATGGAATTTTTCCGTGTGGCAGCCCTATTCAAATTTTTTTTGAGTTCTGCAGGCTAAACTCTAGAATCGAAAAATATTAAGGAACTTGAAGTGGACTTTTGCTTAAAATTGCACATAAGTTTTTATAGGAAAAAAACAAAAAAAACAGGGTGAGCACATAGTTTCCTGGATGTCACAAAATCACCCCAGTGGTCGTTTTCATAATTTTTTTATTTCTTAATTGGATGAAGCTGTTTTGGACTCTTTTACTGAATACAGATTTCTGTAAAATGGGTTTATCCTTGGAAATTAGGAACATTTTTTTATCATTTTCCAGTCATTTTATATCAATTTAAATAAAAATGCATGTGGGTACTCGACAATTGTTCATTTCCAACTACTCCCTCAAAGCCACCACTGTTCTTTAAAAGATCCACTAGCTTTCTATTCCAAAATTTAGACAAATTGTTTACGAAATACTTCAAAAATGCTGTTTTTATTATTAAGCTCTTTGTTCCAAACCAATTAATACCAGGAATTTCCCAAAAAAACAACAAAAAATACTTAAAAAATGTGTTTTTTTTTTAATAAAACCAAGCTCCCATCATAATGCCCTTTTAGCTAAAATTCATTTTTCAAAAAAGCAAACAAGGAATTCCCAAGAAATCATTAACTCAAGTGCCATCATCACACAGGAAAACCTTTTTGCATTCATAAGTAGTAAGACTTGACGAGAATTTTGAAACAAAATGTAATCAACAGTAATTGCAACGAATTTCACTCTTCCATAGCAGCACATCCAAGAGTAGCAGGAACCTATGGCAGAAGGACTTAGCTGCATTTGGTGCACACACTTTCAAAAAAAAAAAAAAAAACAAAATTTAATAAGAGAAAGAAGCACAAATTAAGCCCCACCAATCCAACGAATGGGGTCATACGCCCACTTGCACTTCTCCAAACAGTTAAATTTTGTAATTTCCTTTTTCTACACAAACACACACACTCACACACACACACATATATGAAAATAAAAGGACTCAAACTACATATAAGTAAACTTGAAAACTCATTTCATTCACGACAACTCACCAGGCTCTGCATTGCGGGCATAGAGTCAAAAATAAAGTGCACAACAATTTCACGGTGTGACGAGTTTCGTCCTTGTTTTTTTGAAGTTTTTCTATATAATTAAACCCCACCACCAACTCCACTTTACACTGCCACCTGTGTGTACTTTTCATAAGTCTCTTTAACAACAACAACAACATACACAGATAAAAACAAAAAAAATGACTCGAAAAAATTTCTACTGAAACAACTCGACACTCTGGACGACACGATGAGCGCAAAGGAGTCAAGGCTTACCTCATCAGCGCCATCCATGGCATGGTAGACAATCTCATAGCCATTCAAACCAAATTGTTCGCGACTCTGCCAGGACACCACCACCGAATAAGGCTGTATATCCTGGATGGCAATTTTTGGTATTAATGGGGCGTCACAGAATTGCTGCGGTTCCATTTTCGTAAATATCCTTCCGCGCAATTCGCCCGGATGTTCGCACCTTAGATAATTGACACTATCGTCGGCGCTCCAGCGGCGATGGTCCCGCAACCATTCCCACAATTGTTGTGCGTCACAGCTGCAATGCAGTGGATTATCTGTTGTTTTTTTTTTTTGTTGGGTTGTGCGTAAGAGAAAGATAGAGAAGAGTAAAAGGTAAAAAGCATTATTTCAATTATTATTCGTCCTGGACGAGATTTTGTGAACTCACCTTCAAGCCGTAATGTCCGCACATTTGTTTCGAGTGGTTTGAGAGCATCCAAGGGAACGACTTCGAAGTAATTTCGACGTAAATCGAGGATTTGCAGCTTCCGCAAATATCGAAATGCATCAGTTGAGAGAACGGTCATACGGTTGCCCATAAGGTAGAGTTCTGTGAGTCCTTTTAGGTGGCGGAAGGTCTTCTTAGAAATTCGATCCAGCTGGTTAAATGTTAAGTCACAGATTTGAAGTTGTGACAAATCTGCACTGAATTCTTCCAGATCCCGCAGACTGTTGTGGGAGAGATTTAAGTGTCTCAGGAGTTTAAGGCCTTGAAGACGTTCCTTTGGCAGAAGTTCCAGTTCATTGATGCTCAGATCCAATGTGAGAAGATTGGCAAGGGACTTGAAAGCCCCTGGAGAAATTCTCATTATTCGATTGCCAATCAGATGAAGATGCTGTAGTGCCTGGAAAGCTTCAAAGTCCTTGCTGGTGAGTATGCTTAGATTGGTCCGACAGATATATAGCTCCTTTAGATAAGGATATCGTTCTTCTTTTACCGTGTAGATCTTGTTAATTGGATTTCCAGTGAGGTTGAGCCAGGAGAGTCTCGGAAGTGAAGCATCGGAGAGAGCTGAACTGGGAATTTGCAAGAATCTATTGCTTGACAGATCCACTCGCTGAAGATTCACCGAATGCTGCAGAAAGTTCGCTGGAAGTGATAGAAGATAGTTTCCACTCAGATCAACTTGATCCAGTTGTGTTAAGTTGACGGCATTGAATCCTGTCAAAGTTGTGATTTTATTATCTTTCAAGTCGAGGTGCCTCAAATTTAACGTTCCACTAAGCTTAAAAAAATCAATAGAATTCAATTGATTCCCTGAAAGCTGCAAAGTTTCCAGAGTTGACAAATTGAAAAGGGCTATGTGAGGAAACTCTGAGATATTGTTTCGACAAAGTTTAAGCTCCTTGAAAACATTCAGGCCCTGGAAGATATTTCGATTCATGGTTTGTAAATGATTGTCCGACAGATCGAGCTTGACAAGATTTGTGTTTTTAGCAAACAACTGTTCGGGAACATCTTCAAGACTACAATTGGCCAAGGTAAGATGCTGCAGTGACCTAAGCTTATCGAACATTCCAGCTGCGACTCTTCCAGCTCCAATGTGACTGAAGTTATTTCGTGATAGCTTTAAGCTTCTCAAACTTGGCACATCAAGCTTCTGGATATCTGCTGAGCTCAAAAAATTGTCCTCAATATTGATTTCGTTGATATTGGCCAAAGAGCGGAAGGTGTTTACTTCGATCTTTCTTAAAGTTGTGTTTCTCAAGTTCAAATGAGTGAGATGCATATCATCAAGGAACATGTCCCGAGAAATTTGAATGAGTGGGTTACTTGAAAGATCAAGTAATTTCAGCTTCTTCATTGCTCCAAACGAATTGCTCTCAATGCTTTCGATGAAATTTACGGACAAATTTAATTCTTCCAATTCAGCTAGGGCCGAGAAGTACTCTTTTCTTATGGTTTTCAATCGATTTTCACTCAAATCAAGAAATTTCAAATGTTTAACGGTTGTGAATGAGTCCCGTTCGATGTCCCGAATCAGATTATTCGACAAATAGGCCCTTTCAAGTTTCTTCAAGTCCCCGAAGAGAGTTTTGTCAATTCTTACCAAATGATTTTCACTCAACCACATAATCTGGATGTGGTCTTGCCTCCGGAAGGTCTTGGGATGAATTTTATTCAAGAAATTCGTATTTAACTGAATAGAGAGCAGGGCTGATCCGGAGGTTTCATTTGGGAATATATCTTCCAGAACTGCAAGTTGATTGTCCTGAAGATTGACATGCTGCAATTGAGTCAATGTGGCCAGAGCTCCAGGTTCTATGTCTTCGATTGAGTTCTTCTGCACATGAAGTTCCAGCAGACTGGGCAAAGGATGGAAGACTCCTTTTCTAATGCGCCTTATTCTATTGTTGTGAAGCCGGATCTCTCGTAAATGTTCTAGTTTACGAAACATTCCAATTTCAAGGTCCTGAATCTCGTTGTCATCGAGTGAAAGTGAGGCAAGATTGAGAGTCTTGTCGAGCATTGTAACGGGTACTCTTGGAATAAAGTTCGATCGCAAGTACAACTGCTCCAGATTGATAAGAGTGCTAAAAACATTTGGGTCGATGTGTGCAATAGCATTGGACTCCAAATAAATGACATCGATGTTTGTTGAATTTGTAAATGCATCACAAGGCAGCTCCAGCACATTATTCTCGGAGAGAAAAACCTCTCTTAGTTGGGGAAGATCAGCAAACACTCCACTAATTGAGTGAATATGATTATGACTCAAATCGACTGTCTGTAATTTTTTGTTCCTTTCGAAAATCTTTGAATCCAACGCAATAATTCGATTGTGAGACATGTCCAGGGAAGTCAACTCTCTCAACGATTGAAAAGCATCTCGATGAAGCAACTCAATTTGATTGGAATAAAGCGACAACGTTTTCAACTGAGCAAAGCCTCGAAAACAATCTTGAGTGATTTCCGTAAATTGATTCGAACTCAGATCTAGAAAAACTAATGAATGCAATCGCATTTGTGGTGTAGTTGCTGTGCCATTGGGCAACACAATGGCCGTTGGTAGATCTCCAAGGAATGACGCAATTTGATTGTAGGATAGGCGGAGTGTTCGTAGGTAGTCGAGACGTCTCAACGCTAGCATAGGAAATGTTCGCAAACGATTTTCAGATAAATCGATTTCTTGCATTGATTCCTCAAGGCTGGAAAAGGCATTCTCGGGTATTGTTTCTAGCCGATTGCCTTTCATATTTAATTTGGACAAACGCAGGCCGTAGAAGCTGTAATCTTCAATTCGAGTGATTTCATTTGAATCGAAATCAACTGCCGTAAGTTTGAGCATTGAGTTGAGGGCTCTCGTTGGAATCTGTGAAATAGAAGAGAAAACAAAAATGTTTACTAGGAATGGATTGGAGCAACTTTTTAATTTAAGAAAAAGATATTTCAGCATTTATGCTGTATTGCGAAAAAAAATGATTTTACACTTCATCTTTTAGTTCACAGTGTCTTGGACCAATAAATATATTATATCAGAAGGTACAAAACAGTTTGATGTCATCATACTCCTGCTGCATGGGGCAGAGGCATGGACACCATCAGTGTCGCTGTAAATTTTAGATGGGTAGGTCATGCAGAGTGTATGGACTTGGACACCAACGCACAAGGCCGACAACGAGCCTCTTCGCATCCAATCTCGATGGACGATGTGACAGAGAAAGGCGTGACCATAGGTTTGGAAATACCTACCAGGAACATACTCAAGTGCTAAAAAGTAATCTAAGGGATTTTCGAGTTCTGATGGGGAACATCCTTTTTTTAAGGAATGAAAACTTTACTGTACAGCAATTTCTTCCATCCAATTTTGTTTGGTGTTTGGTGAAAAATGTTTTCATGTCCGATGCAAAAGAATAAGTCGATTGCTGGTGGGAAAAGATTTCCAAAAAAAGTTAAGCAAGACACTGAAACCACATAAACACTCATATTGCAGTTACATGAGTAGCAGCCACGAACAGGCTAAAGAGTCTAGATATCAACGCATTAGCTGACAAAGAGTGCGTCACTTGTCTAAGGAGCTCAATACTACACCCGGTGCAAGCTTCATCAGATGTCACGCCTATATTACGTGAAATAAGAAAAGACTTTGAAGGAGGAGAACCATTTCCTTCCGGTGCTTACGATTATTAGGGTCTTATAAAGAGTGTCCTTGGTTCTTTGCGGGAGGGCTTTACTACTTAAATGCCTTCATAGTGGAAAGAAACAGCAGTTGGCAGGTATGATTCTTCGTATAATCTCAGATATTGTAGCTAATTAAATGTTAATTGGTTATGCAAACCAAAAATTTGTAGCTCGCATCGTTTTTTAGTTATTGAATTTTCCGCTAAAATGAGTCTGAAATTGGTTTTGGTGGGCATCCAAATTAGTAGTTTTTTAAATGCTCTTGAATAGAATAAACTTTGTTTTAGTAGTACAAATAGTTTTTTAGTTATTTTAAATTCTGCTAAAATAAAACTAAAGTTAGCCGAGGTAAGTAAGAAAAATATTATATTTTTGATGCCCAAAGTTCATGGTGACTTCAAATTTCTGCATGCAATTTTTTTTTTTTAAGTTTTCAGTTTTTTAGATTTTAGAAGGTCAGAATTGAACTACCTTTTTTCAGCAGAAACTTAAATATTTCAAAAAGTGCGAAAACTACGACATTGAGGTTTTCGGAATAAATTTTGGTTTGAAAAGCTTCAATTACTGGCAAAAAAAAATTAAAATAAGTATTTTTTTTTTTTTAATTTTCTCCATTGGCTTTAGCAGGCCCGAAATACACTGTTAAAACTTATAATTGAAAGAGAAAATGACCCATGGGAGCTTCAAAATTTAGTTTTACGCAACAAATTTGGATGCCAACCAAAATAATTTTTCTTGTATTATTTAAAAAGATTTTGTCCGCTAACTTCAGACTTATTTTACCGAAAAATTCAATAACACAAAAACGATGCGAGCTAAAAATTTTTGGTTAGCCCAACAAATAAGCATTGATTCCGGCCAAAAGTACACTAGTTTAAAAATTTTCGGTCTATAGTGAGTACCTGCACAAAAAATTACTTTTTAAATTAATTTTGGATCTCTGAACAAGAAAATGACATTCATTTATTTTTCCAAAGAAGCGTTCTCGAAATATCAGCAAAAAACATGTTTTTTTGCTATAATTTCATATTTTTGCATAAATATCAATAATGGTAGTTTTAATTTTTGAATACTTAATTTTTTTAAAAAGATATTGTTTTCTTCTTTCCAACGATATATTGTTTGTGTAAATCAGACCACAAACCATCGAGTAACAGCCGCTTAAATGGTACAAAAATATGAGTTTTCGACCTTTTTGGAAAATTATTTTATTTCAATCGTTCCGTTAAGAGAGAAACAAAAATATAAAAAATACTTTTAGGGTTTCAAGATAAAGATAATAATTTTATAAAACTATAAAGGTTTACTGCATAAAAATCGCACGAAAAATGTGAAAGTTGTAAGAAATTAAGTGCAGGCATATCATATCATATTAATATTTTCTTATACCAAAACAGCTGCATTAAATCGGAGAAAAGTACAATATGTATGTTCGTCGAAACCATATTTTTTTGAAGAATCTGATGTGGTCTGCCTTCACTTAATATCTAATTTCTTTTACATTTTTCGTGCGATTTTTATGCAGTAAGATTTTATAATTTTGTAAAATCATTATCTTCACCGCGAAACCGTAAAAATATTTTTATTATTTTTATTTCTCTCTTAACGGAACAATTGAAATCAAATAATTTTTCAAAAAGGTTGAAAAATCATGTTTTTGTAAACTTTGAGCGGCTGTTACTCGATGGTTTGTGGTCCGATTTACACAAACAATATACCGTTGAAAAAAGGAAAACAATATCTTTTCAAAAAAATTAAGTATTCAAAAATTAGAACTACCATTATTGATATTTTATGCTAAAATATGAAAATAGAGCAAAAAAACATGTTTTTTACTGATATCTCGAGAACGCTTCTTTGGAAATGAATGTAATTTTCTTGTTCAGCGACCCAAAATTAATTTAAAAAATACTATTTTTTACAGGTACCTACTACGTCTCTTCACTGATGTATTATTGCGATGTAATAGTGGATCCCAGGTCATCAAAAGTCTTTGACCTCGTCGAAGTTATAACTGCCCTTGGTGACGTTTTGGCCCAGTCTACGGTGTTGGGTCTCTCTTCTCAACGACAGCATTCGTTCGTATCATTAAAACCCAAACCAATCTTCGCCGCCTCCGTTCAAATACATGCAAATGCTCTACTAACAGCTCGATTTATTCTCCCAATGATGTCAATGTCATCACAATTTAGTTCTTCCAAATAAATCCTCTCAGTATTCTATCAATCACACTTAACTTTAAGTCTTCAAAGTTTAATCTTAAAAGTTTTTGTATTAAAAAGTGCTGTGAAGCTTTCACTTTCTTCTTAAATAACAAAAAAAAAAACCTTCCTTTCAAAGTTTTCTGAACTGAAGATTCAACCACAATGTGAAAGTACGCATCCAAAGGTAGGTATAAGTATATGCTATTATAGTTAAGCCCTGAGAAGAAGATATGAGAGGAATGGCAAACTTTAAAACCACATTTTTAATTCCTCATAGGTACACATTATTACACAAGATCCTGATGGAGAAGCATGTGTCGAATTTGTCATCCCATTGTTGTTGATGGAGTGGGTCGTAGCTCGTAGTCATGGTCGTCGTCGTCGTCAACGGTACCGTTCTTATAAATCCGTTTTGAAGGGATTTTGAAACTACATGTGTTCCAAAGTCAGCTGTCATCTGTGCCGTGCGTCGGTCGTCGTCAGTCGTTGTCGTATGTGTCGTCGTTGTCCTTGTCGTCATTGTGGCATGCTATTCAAATGTAATTAAGCCCGAATGCGAATCGGAGATGAGCAAATAAAGTGAATTTTCACAAATTAATGTGTGTTCAAGACGGTGCGCGGTGGTGGTGCTGCGGCAGCCTGGCATTGCTCAGGGAGAGACGAGCGAGCTGCGGTGGAATGACAGAATCGGCCTCCATATAGCGTTGTCGTCGTTTCATAAGGACATCGAATAAAATGAAAGAAAAGCTAAGGGATTCCAAAAGTGTACACATTCCGACTCCTCCGTACATATTGTAGAATGTGGATGGCTGAGGCAGGGCCTGAAGGCCTGAAGCTGAAGCTGGCTGCTTCGTTGGCGTTGGTTGGTTTTTGTCATCAGCGTCAGCAGCCCACTTGGCGCTTATGTTCCGGGAGCTTGCTTCTTCTGCTTCAGCAGCGATGGTAAATGAGCAAATGTAAATAATGGGAAAGTATGACTTTTATTATCCTTGTTTGTGGTGCTTTCATTTCATATATAAATACGATTGAAAATATGTATGACTATACTGTGTGTGTGTTTGTTGGTTTGTCTGTCAGTGCACACAAATCGTCCTTTTCATGACGGCTGAATGCTGCTCCTTTTTATGCTTCTCATCCTCTGCATAAGCTCATTGCTCAGAAACAGGAGGACACAACCGGCTGCCCCTGGATGGTGCTGCCGCTTGCCTTCTTCGAAAATACAAATTTAATTTTTATGAAGAGTAACGTTGGGCGGCGGCGGCGGCGGCGACGGCAATTTTTATGCAATTTATGCGAATGTTGAGATTCTGTTCAAATGTGCTTTGCCTCTGAATCAGAAGAGACATCAGCGAGAGGGAGAAATGATGGGGCTGGTTAAGTACCCTACCCTCACAGTTCTCCCCGTTAGCCCTAGATTGTTCCCCACAAATTTTAAGAGGATGTTAGTCCTTTCTATTTGTATTTGGCTTTATGGTCACAGAAGAATAAATGTTTGCTCAAAAACGTTTTGAGATGAATAGCAGGGTTGCGGAGGCAAGAAGAGAGATGAGGTCGGTGGCGCCAAGAGGGAATTGTGTCCTTTCTCCTCTGGGTGTGGGGACAAATAAAATTATGTTGAATGTGTATTCTTTAATTTGAAGCATATTTCCATAAGTGGTTATTAAGTTGGGTAATGTATGGGACTTTTATTTTGAATTTCTGTATTTCTTTTTTTATATTTTTTATTTGTGCAGCAGAAGATGAGATTTTATGTAACACAAAAGAAATGTCATTTTAGTTGTGTGGTATTTAAATTATTTTATTATTCGTTAAAATAAGATTACCGAAATTGGCATACTGGAATGAGTTTGATTAAATTTCTGTGCCAACCATTCAGTTTTACGTAATTTGAAAAGTGAATTTGATTAATCGTTCAGGCCCGTTTTTTTCGAAGAAATTACAAACATTGAGTTAGTAGGTTTAAGTATACCTACTGAATTCAATATTATAGATTTAATTTTGTTTAATTTTGAAGAAGGTATTGCTTTGTAATTCACTTTAGCGAAGCATATTGGTTCCAGAACGTGGCCAAGTGCAGGCGAACAATTAGCGGAGAACCTGGATAGGCTAAAGGCTGACGTAATAGCTATCCACGAGTGCGATGGGATGGAGGGCATGCGACGGATGAAATCGTGTGACATCTACCATGGGAAGTGCTTCAAGGAGCAGGGTCAGCTGCTGTTTGGGTGCAGTTTTGTGATAAGAGAAAGACTAAGGCAAGAAGTCTTGGGCTTTAATGCGGTTAGCGAGCGCCTGGTCACAATCCGTATCAAGGCAAAATTTCACAACGTGACGCTGATCTGTGTTCACGCCCCCTACGAACAGAAGGATGACCCAATTATTGACGAGTTTTACTACCTCATCGAGCGAACGTACGATAAGTGCCCCAAGTACGACGTCAAGATTATTCTTGGCGACTATACAACGCCAGATTTGCTAAGGAGGAGGTCTTCAAGTCGATAATTAGAAAGCACAGTCTCCATGCCGAAACGTTCAATAACGGACTCAGGATGATTGACTTTGCGGAAGGTCGAAATATCACCATTGCAAGCACCCAATTACCACACCTCAATATACACCAGGGGCACTTGGCGGTCATGTGATCAAAAAACTGCCAACCAAATTGATCACATCGCGATTGACGCGTCATCCTTACAGTTTCTTAGATGTTCGAACGTTCCGAGGAGCAAACATTGACTTAGACCAATACTTGGTTGTGTCTCGAGTACGGATGCGGATATCTATGACTCCACAACGACGAGCTGATGCTGTGAAAAAGTTTGATGTCGCGAAACTTAAATCGCAAGAAACCGCCAAAATTTATGCTAACCACCTTTCTCTTAATCTCTAGCCGACCAGTGGAGATATTGTGAACAAGCTATCAGTAGTGCCGCCACTGATGTGCTGGGTTTCACAAGGCGACCACAATGAAACTCCTGGTTTGACGAAGAATGCCGGCTAGCGGCTAGCTGCAAACAAGAACCAGATCCGCTGAGAGAACAGCCCTAGAGCTCTAAGGGCAAAAAATAAAAGAGGAACGCTTACTTCTCGGGAAGAAAAAGAGAGAGCATGAGGAGCTGCCGGTCGAGTCTATTGAGGATTGTACCGGCAGACGGGAGGTTCGAAAATTTTACCAAAGGGAAAGATGATCTACCCAAGGTAAGGCCAGAACAGAAGCCTGCCGAGATGAAAGTGGGAATATGGTTGTAAACACACAGTCAGTGCTGAGGATCTGAAAGATCTCTAGACTCCTGAACGGCAAAGATAGTCAACATTCCGCTGTTATTGCATTTAATTTGGACGACGATGGTCAACAATTCCGTCCAAATGAAGTGCGCTTAGCGATTGCCAAGCTTAAGTCATATAAGGCTGCTGCTGCGGATGGCTTACCAGCCGAATTGTTCAAAGAAGCAGAAGATGAGTAAGTAGAGAGTATGCACCAACTCATCTGTAAAATCTGGTTGAATGAAAGCATGCCCGATGAATGGAACTTTGGCATAGTGTGCCCCATCCACAAAAAAGAGACGCTCTGACATGTACCAACTACAGAGGAATTAGCCTCCTAAACGTCACATACAAAATCCTGCCGTCAATACTGTGTGATCGCCTTAACCCTCTTGTCAACGATCTGTTTTAGGCCAGGCAAGTCAACAGTCGATCAAATGTCCACACTCCGGCAGATTTAGGAAAAAAACCATGAATTCCAGATCGATACACACCACCTCTTCCGGGATTTTAAAGTCGAGTATGATATAGTGTGAACAGAGATGAGTTGTACAGAGCCATGTCATATCTGGGCATCCCTGCCAAACTCGTCCGCTTGTGCAGGACGACAATTGAGAAATTTTGCTGCTCCGTTAAAGTCGGTAAGAACACCTCTTAACCGTTTGATATTGAGAAAGGTCTAAGACAAGGCGACGCGACGCGTTATCAAGCAACCTATTTAACATCGTTCTTGAAGCAGTTGTACGCAGATCACAAGTCAACACCACTGGTACATTTTATCAAAAGTCCGTTCAACTGCTTCCATATGCAGATGACATAGACATAATAGGCAGAACAAAGTGAGCTGTAGTTGGTGCATTTGCCAGGTGGCAAAAATGGGATTGGCTGTTAATGAAGACAAAACGAAGTATATGCTATCAACGAGAAGGGAAACTCAACATCGTAGACTCGGCCAAAACATCACGATGGATAGTTATAACTTCGAAGCAGTCAAGCACTTTGTCTACCTGCGATCCACTATAAACTCAAACAACGACATCAGTGAAGAGATCAAATGGAGAATTACTCTTGCCAATCGCTGTTTCTTCGGGCTGAGGAGGCATTTAATTAGTCAAGCCCTCTCTCATAGAACCAAGGAAATGCTATACAAGACCTTTATCATCCCGGTCCTGCTTGTTGGGGCAGAAACATGGGCGTTAAAAGATTCGGATGAAAATTTTCTTGGTTGCTTTGAGAAAAAGATTCTTTGATTTTTGGTCCGGTGCGTACCGAAGAAGTATGGAGAAGAAGATTCAACGACGAGCTTTACGGGCTGTACAGCGACGTTTACCGTTTACGTTTTTTTTACCAAAAACCACAAACAAATACACAAAAAAAAAAACAGACAATTATCTATCAAAAGTTTCATTCAACAATATCGCCTTTTTATTTGTAAAACAAAAATGAAACCATCAAATAAATGATCACAAATGTTATCATACCAGATTATGATAAGAAGATTATTGTTACATCAAATTTGAATGTATTTCTTTTTTTAGGATTATCGTGCTTTACAATATACAAAATTGTTTAAACAATTGGTTGTTTTGTTTAACCGAGTTTTAATTTTCTAACAAACAAAAAACGGCTGTGTTGGCATAATTTTTAAATCAAAAAGTAAACATAATAGTAAACAGCTCATTGTAAATGTCAAATGAAAAAGTTTATGAATGAAAAGTTTTACAATAGCTTCTTTACTTAACTGTTACCTGCTTAAAATTTATGTTTACAATTTGTTGAATATACTCGTATATGGAGGTTAGATGAATGTGTATGCTTTTTTTTTTTTTTGTTATTAGCAATAGGGCCATGCTTCCAGCGTCACGTCGTCGTTAGTAGATAGAAAGTAAAAGAATTTCTACTTTTTGTTAATACAATTACCTATAAATTCTGTACTATTGTTTTTCTAGAATTTGTTTGTAGCAATTGCTGAAAACTTAAGCCATTGGAAAACGTAGACTGATAAGTCGAAAGTAGCATTTTGTAAATTTTTTTTGGTAATTCTATTGATCTGGAAATAGTCTGGTAAGTAAATCAAAACTACTACTGGAAAATTAGGTCACACATAATATTGTACCCCCTTTTTCCTTTTTTTTTTAACTCAGAAACAGGCTCTAAAGCTAAAATACGACCCAAAAATAATACCACCAGTATCTCAAATAATTCATGAAAAAACTACAGTAAATATGCTATTTTCAATAAATTACCACAAACCACTTTACAAATCCTGTCTCAATTAATTTGCTACGTGAATTAAGCAAATAAGCAAACAACAAATTGAAAAGCACAAAATATTTACCAAAAATACCTATACGCCCTCTCTTAAAAAACATTAACATTTCAATTCACACAACAGAGCCTAATTTATTTCAATCAATTTAATTTTAACATCAGCGATAAGCTATACAAATTAATTTTCCACATTTTCAACAAGGAATGATCAAATATAAAATTAACTTAAACAATACACACTCGCTCAGCAGCAGCTATTATAGGAGAATATTCTATTACGTATATAAGGTAGATAAATTTATGTCGGGTACGACGAGCAGATTTGTATCGAAAAAGTTGGGTCATCATCAACATTCAACGCAAAAACGTACCTGTGTTAATTTGCCATTCACAATGCTAAGCGATTCCAACGAGGCACGTATATTCCTCAAGCTATTATCCTTTAATGTCTCCAAATGTGAATGGGAAAATTGCAAATGCCTTATATTGACACCGGGCTGAAAGACATCCTGTGATAGGGACGTGACCGATCGATCGAAATCATAAATTGATAACGATTGTATGGGTGACGTTATTCGCTCTAGGGTTGTTCGGAGCGACATTGATGTAGTGCCAGGACATTCGAGGAATAAACCTGAATAAAAAAAGAAAATAAGTAGAAAATGGAAATTTAAAAAGGATATTGATGCAAGTTTAATAATTGAAAATGTACATAAATTCAATGTTAACTTTGAAAACAAAAAAAAACAAGTTGAAGTTCAGAGTCATACGATTTTGAAAGACTCTGTTTTGTTTCTGTTGATGGAGTCATAAAGCCTTTTCCTCGGAAGTCTTCAGGAACAGATCTGATATTTTTTATATTATTAAAAATCAGAAACATTTTTGAAGAGGAAAATAACTATTCAACTGTTCCAATGATGCCTAAATATTATTTTATGTAAAATTTTATACGATTATGACAGTTTTTGGGGGTTGCTACCGACCTATGAATTTTTTTTAGGTGGACCTTAGAATTATAGTTTTAAAAAATTGCCTCGGCACATCTGAATTGGGTTCTTAGTTTTACAATAAGAAAATGTGTAAAATTTCGGTTGATTTCGAAAATTTTTATGACATGCGGCCCGGGAGCTTCTAATTGTTGGGCCGCGGCATAGTTCGATAAATTCTTTGAGAACTATGTACCTTAAATATTTCGCGCTTCCAGAAACAATATTAACCCTTTTTCAAAATTAAATTCATTACTAATGATTAAATTTTAAAAATTTTATTTCTTCATTTAAATTCCCAATTTTTGTTCGAGCAACTCCCACCATTTTAATTTTCTGCGAACAAGAAATACTTTTTTGGAAGCGGGCTAAAATTCTGGTTTCAAAACTCTGCTTTTTAAAATTCTTCTTTTGAGACGAAAATGTCGCTTATTTCTATTTTGTATTATAAAATTCTGCTTTTAATATTCAATTTTTCAAAATTTTGCCAGTATTCACGTAATTTATGGATTAAAATTCTGCTAATTCTATTTATTTCTAAACAACATAATTTACGAACAAAGAAATAATAATAAAACATTTTATTGAAATTAAAAAAAGTCAGAACTTTAATTTTTTTTTACGACATTACGATGATAGGGAATCAGAAAAAAGTGGGTCCGACAATTCTGTCTGTCTGTATGTATCAGAGACCACAGCCTAAACGGATGGGTCGATTTACTTCAAACTTGGTATGTGGCGTTTTTTAGAGAATATCCCCTGACGTTTTGTTTAATTTTTTTTTGAACCCAAATAACGGTACCTGTCATATACCGGTTTTAGAAAAACTCATTTTACTCAAAAACGGTGCCTACGATTTTGATTAAAAAAATCATGGTCAGTTTTTTAGATAAGGTCTATCTCTAAATGAGAACCATTTTTTTCAAAAACCGTTATTAACGGCACCTGCCGTAGAACGTTTTTTTAATTCTGATTTTCTCCTTCATGATTCAATCAATTTCAGCAATTTACATGGATGCTTTCAAGTTGCCGTAATAATATTTAGTAAAAAAAAATTCGAAAATTATTTTTTTGGATTTTTAAAAAAAGTTTGAAATTTTTTTTTTTTGAAAAATTTGGAAACTATCCAATATTTTTTTTTCAAATTGTAGTTTTTAGATTTTGATAAGTAATATCTTAAAAATTGCGTAACAATTTTTTTATAAAAGTCCTTGCAAAATTTTATACGGAAAAAATAGGTTTTTTAAAAAACGGCTTTAACGATTTTCAGTTTTTTTTTTAAATGTATCATCGTAGAAGAAATCAGATTGCATACTTCGTTTTGAGGTTAAATTCATTTAAGAAGCTGTGTAAGGCATTTGAAAATCGAATTTTATGCTTTTAATTGTTTTTTTTTTCTAAAACTACATTTACATATTTTTAATTAAAAGGGCTTAGCATAAATAGTAACTTTATCTTCAAGAGCAAGTACGTCTGACCCAGTCGTGCATTTTATTTTTTCTGGCTTAAGACACTTTTTGAGAACATTTTGCCTCCCATCTAAGCGGAGGAACATAGAAATGGCATGATTTCGAGAAATACCTCAAAAATTTATACTTGCCTCCACATTTTGACCCAGGGTTTGTATTTTCAGGGGGGCCCCTTCAGTTTTAAAATGCTTCCCGTTTCTACACCTGAGGTTCTAAGAAATCATAAGAGTTATTTTCAGATAGGGTAGGTGACACTTAATACACTGAGGCAAGGCCCGCTTCATAGGCCCCTCTTCACCATCAAAAAGGGGCCCGAAAAAGTGCCCTAAAAACAATACCCTTTCAAATGCTTCCGGTTTCTATACCTGAGGTTCTAAAAAATCATATAAGGTATTGCCAGATTTTTCATTTAATTGATTTTTTTCGGGATTCCAATTTCGGGATTTTGGGTTTTCGGGGGTATGAGTTTTCTGTATGATGGGTTTTTCAGGAATCTGGGTTTTTCGCGGATAGTGGGTTTTCGGGATTCTGGGTTTCTTTATTTCGGGTTTTCCGGATTCTTGAACCCAAAACCCTTCAAAATACTAATAATAAGTAGAAACACAGTTTTATGGCTACGTAGTGAGTACTGTAGTCTTTTCTGAAGAAATAAGTTACCAGAGTCTAGAGACTATAATAATTTCGCAATAAGTTTTTTTCTTTGCACGATATTATAACGATAAATGGAATTTTATCTAAATTTTATCATTGTTTTTAAAAAAACGATAAATAATTTCAAAATCTAAGTTTAACAAAACAAAAACACTAAATTAAATAAGTTTAAAACATTTCTCAAGCCTACATGTACACTTTTGCATAAAGTATGATTGGATCACAATCAACTTTGTGGAAATTAATGTTAATTTTAATATATTTTTTACCGGTGGTGTGTTGATAATACTTAATACTAACACTTTTGCCAGTATTAGATGTGAATGTCCTTTGTAATTTTTTTCCAAATGAATTGAAAAAAGTCAAAAAATGGAGTTATCATGATTTCTACCAAACACCACAGATATGTTATGTACAGTTTTTTTTTTCAGTAAAAATTTTCGAGTCCAAAATATATGTTTTTGAAAAATATCATTCAATACCGATCTGTTGAATAAAACTTATCTATTCGTTAAAAAATTTGTTTTGCCGTAACATGTTTTTCCTTAAACGGCTTTAAGTTAATTAATATTCTAATCCTAACCCTAAGACCGATTGACACGTTGTGTTTTTCTAAACTCTGAGGAATTACCATTTTATCTCCAAGTTGTCTATCAGTTTTTTTTTTTTTTTTGGTTCCTTTTACTTTTCAATTAAAATCTCTTATCCTTACACTAAAAGCCAACTTACATATAAGCCAAATCCAATTTATTTCCACTAACGTCACATGAATTAAAACCAAGTACGTGCTATGTGTGAAAATAATAGGGAGACGAGAAGAGAGCAGAGAGAAATCAACCTCTCCATACATAAATTGCCGCACAAATCTTCTTAGAGATTCTTTTTTTTTTTTGTTTGACTCATTTACTATACTCTTCTTTCTAGAATTATTCTGCGATGCTCCTCAAAAAGGAATATCCTTGCACCTTTTATGAACAATCAACTGAGCCGATTGCTATGCTCAGCACTTCATTTATCCTTAGCAAGGTTGACATTCAGAAATTCACCTTGGGTCATCTTAAATGTTCATTAAGGGTTGATATCTTACCCAGTTTGTGGGTGGAAAGCTGGTAGGTACTTTCTTTCAATGAAGACCAAAATTCTTTTTACCCTACATTGCGTTCCTCGGACGAACACTTTTCTTCCTGTCATCAGGTCTTTGCTCACTCACACTCTTGTCCTTGTGCCAGTCCATGAACTATGAGAGTATAAGTATATACCTTGTCATGTCGGCTAACAGAGTCACTCCCTCTCGACAAATCCAGAATTAAATTGTGACATCAACTTAAGCAGGAAGCAGTGCTAGATTTACCATCGAGCAGTAATAATTTTGGAGAGGCTCTGGTACTAGGATTGGCCGTAAGCTTAGGTAAAGTTTTTAAATTTAAAGGGTGATATTTAAAGAGGCTTAGAACTTTAAAAAAAAAAACACAAAAAAATCGAAAAAATTAATGAAATATTTATTTGAATCGATAGTTTGAACCTTGCAATTTAATGTTTAAAGATAATTTCATGCAAATGTTGACCGTGGCTGCGTCTCAGGTAGCCCATCCGCTGAGTCCAATTTTGGCATTCTCTTTCACACATATCGGCCGGTATCTCACGAATGAATGCATGGATGTTGGCTTCCAGTGCGTCAATCGAAGTGGGCTTGTCCCTATAGACATTAGCCTTGACATACCCCAACAAAAAATTATCTAATGGTGTCAAATCGCACGATCTAGGCGGCCAATTGACCGGCCCGAAACGTGAAATTAACTGTTCACCAAACTCGCCTCGCAATTGCGCCATTGTTTCGCGTGCTGTGTGGCATGTGGCACCGTCTTGTTGAAACCACATATCATGCAAGCCAAGAACTTCCATTTCGGGCAAAAAAAAGTTTGTTATCATCGCTCGGTAGCGTTCACCATTGACAGTAACGCTGCGATTCGCATCATCTTTGAAGAAATATGGCCCAATAATGCCGCCGGCCCATAAACCGCACCAAACAGTGGCTTTTTCGGGATGCATTGGTAGCTGTTGCAATGTTTCTGGCTGATCTTCACTCCAAATGCGGCAATTTTGCTTATTTACGTACCCATTCAACCAAAAATGAGCCTCATCGCTGAACTCAATTTTTCGATAAAAAAGCGGATCCTCGGCCAGCTTTCCAAGAGCCCATTCACCAAAAATTCGGCGTTGTGGTAGGTCTGCTGGCTTTAGTTCTTGCACCAGCTGTATCTTCAAAGGCTTTACGCCCAAATCCTTCCGCAAAATTTTCCACGTAGTGCTGTAACAAAGGCCTAACTGCTGGGAACGGCGCCGAATCGACATTTCGCAGTCTTCTGTCACACTAGCTGATACGGCCGCAATATTTTCTTCACTACGCACAGTACGTAAACGTGTTGGTGGTTTAATGTCCAACAAAGTAAATTTGGTGCGAAATTTGGTCACAATCTTCCGAATAGACTGCTCAGAAGGTCGAGAATGCCGACCATAAAATGGAAGCAGCGCGCGATGAACATTTCGAACCGAGCACGAATTTTGATAGTAAAATTCAATAATTTGCAAGCGCTGTTCATTTGTAAGACGATCCATGGTTAAATTGCAAACCAAACTGAAGCTATTTGACAGTGACACAAGGTACTAAACACACGTCAGCTGTCAAAACCAGTGTTGCCAAAACCAAACCAGCTAAAAAATCACCCGTTACAAAAAAATCAAGTAACACAAGAGGTTTTGATTACTATAGACTTTGGCGAATCTTAAGATCAAAAGGCAATTTTGAAGCTAGAAAAGTCGTTAAAAAATTTAATTGCCCTTAGGCCTGTTCATGAATAAGTTTGGTCCTGGCTAGAACATAAGTCCATGATATGGAAGGCGAGAATATTGCCCACGACAGACTTAGGATGTTGCTAGTAGTTCTTTTTTTTTTTCTTTTTGCAGACTATCTCAATATTTTTGCTCGTTATGTCATTGCCATGTCCTTAATTGCTTTTTGCCCGGCTCTAACTTTAACTCAGCTCACATCTAACTACACACACACATAGATGTTATACTTCAAGCTAAGAGTGAGTATATGGAGGTTGGGGTGATGCTTAATCAATTTTATACACCTTCAGCACTTTGGACGTGGAAAAAAAAGGATATTTGCAGTGCTCTTCGTTAACACCTTCAAACTTATTCTCGGTGATATCTTCAATCTACTTGGTGCTATGTATGTTTGGCATTAATTGAATGAGACATTAATCTTTATAAAGTATTTTCCTTTGGCGTTTATATCTTTTTCCTCGTTTTATCCTGAATGTATGTGTGTGTCATGGTGGTGTGTATGTGTTTTGATGTATCTCTCTGCAGATGTGTATAGCCAGTCTCTTTAAATGATGGGCAATTATATACCTTCAAACACATGTGAATATGTATTGTGTACATGTGTCGGGTTTGTATGGGTATTATGTTCATTTGCGAAAAAAAAACACTAAAATTAAGAAAAAAAAGTAATTCCATATGTAAAGATAGCAATTAAATTGATTGAGGTGGAAGATGTTCTTCTAAAAGTTGTTTGATTAGGAAGTAAACATAAAAAGGATAGGAATAATTATTATTTACATACTTTCAAGGTGGACTTTGATAGTTCTGGGGAAAAAAAAAATGCCTACATATGTTTACTTTGATTAGCTTCATGTTTGTTTCTTTTGTAATCAGGGAATTCGAAGAACTCATTTAATATTGAATTCAGCAATTTATTCAATCAGAATACAAAGATAAAATAGATTCTGTTATTGAAAGACATTGTAATTTCAGCTTTTTAACAAGTTTAATGTCACTGTAAGGTCCGTAGAAATTGGCGATAAGTATTGTCCCCCACTTTTCCCCAATACGCAATGGACCAAACATTAGTAAAGGGTTTTTCAACAGGGACGCTACAAAAGTAGAGCGACAGGGACAACAAACGACGCAGTATTTCTTGCCTTTCTTTTGACATTTCTCTTTAGTAAGGTTTTCCATTTCATGATAGAAAAATATACGAGCCAATTACGAGTAAAAAATTTTTAAATTTACTACCGAAATTCGGAGTCAGTGGCCTCAACGTTAAGAGCGCTACGTCCAATTTATGGTCGTCATAATCGTCCTAGCAAATCAACAATTGAGCTTCTACTGGAAAAATTTGAATCCACAGGCACAGTACAAAATGTTCTCGTGCCAGTGAGACAAAGAAGTGTCCGTAGTGTCGAGAATATTGCTGCCGCTGAGGCTTCAGTTGCAGAAAGTCCAAATGTGTCTCTCACACGTCGTTCTCAAGCGTTGGGCATCTCTGTGACGTCGTTGTGGCGAATTTTGCGAAAAGATCTTGGCCTACATCCTTAAAAGATTAAATTGACGCAAGAACTGAAGCCGCTTGACCACCAGTAGCGTCGTATGTTCGTGAGTTGAAAATGATTCGGATTTTCATCGAAAAATCATCTTCAGCGATGAGACTCATTTCTGGCTGAATGGCTTCGTCAATAAACAAAATATGCGGTATTGGTCAGGTAGCAATCCACACGGTCTCCATGAGTTATCATTGCATCCCGAAAAAATTACGGTTTGGTGTGGTTTATGGGCTGGCGGCGTCATTGGGCCATACTTCTTACGTGATGATCAAGACCGGTACATTACTATGAATGGAGATCGCTAACGTTTAATGAAAACCGAATATTTTTGGCCCCAATTGGATGATATGGACTTGGGGGACATGTGGTTCCAACAGAACGGCCGGCGCCACAAGCCACATAGCGAATGTCACAATCAATTTATTGGAAACCAAGTTTGGAGAACGTTTTAACTTGTTAGCGAGTGGTCGCCAGGTCAATCACAGATGTAACTAATTTACTAATTTGCTGGAAAAGAAGCCGAAAAATTGTCCAGCAAACGATAAAGTATTTTGTTTGCCACAATCGGTTTGATGGATCCGTGTACCCATGTAGTATTTAGTTATCTAAGTCAAGGATGGCTCCTCGCAACTTCAGGCATTTAAAAAAATATGATACTGGGTGAATACATCTTTCACAACATGAATAATTCAGCTGTTAGTTCGTTAATCTTCACATTGCAAATTATCTTTGATAATATTTTGCCTCGAACTGTTAAGTCGAACAAACTTGTGTCTATGTTTCTTTGGTTTTGTACTAAAGTCTCTCTCTTCTGACCGTGGAGCTAAAGGTACCCTCCATTCCGATGTTGGTGTTAAAATACCTTAAAACAATGTTGACGTCATACTATTTTATTACGTCTTCTCAAGAAGGTCGTCGCTCAGTTAGATATCTTCATCAACTTGTCGGTTTGATCTTCGGATTAACCATATTGAGGGTAATGTCATCCCCAAGCACAAGTCCTTAATCAAATTTCTAACAGGGCTATGCTCTGAATACGTAGAAGAATCTTATATTGTAGTCGGTTTACCGAGCAATAAGTACGACCTGACTGGAAAAAAACACGTTGCTGTTAATTTCATCCAGAAAATTCGAAAATTCTTCAGCCATGCCCTAATCTTTTTGGTATGTTTTGGTGGGTAGACCCTTATGTTGCAAAATAGCGACACTCAACTTCAACAATTCGGCGTTGATCGACCCAATATGCACAGGACTTTTAGAGTATTATTCGCCGTAAGGCCCTGATCCATGTCAAGAATTATCTCAGGGAAAGGGTTATCATAAGTGATTTAAATCGAAATTTTGTTCATTTTTAAAAAGCTGTACTGTAAGTTAAGCTATTCTACGATTTTGAGCTTATCTTTGACCGAAGACCGAGAATATAATTCCAAACAATAAAATGAAGATTGAAAGCTTTGAGGTAGTTTTGATTTATTTCCTCTTTTATGTTTTTGGGGGTGCTTACTCCGAATCCAAGGTTTTTCGACAAAACTTCGTGAAGTAACATGATAAAATGGAAAAAAACACACTTTGACTGGATTTAAGTGCATCCGGAGTTCGCGGCACACACTTTTTTAGAAACCCCTTTTCTATACTTTAAAAAAAGATTTCTTAGTTCAAACTTCAAGTGTAATAAACATCTGTATTATTGAAATGCGTTTAAAAGCAAATTTTTTTGGTTCTTCCTATAAAACCGTACCTTATTACAATTAGCCAAATTAGAAACGACACTGTTTCTACCAGAAAGCCTATACCACATCACTGTTTCTTAGTTTGTCTTTAATCTAAATAGCAGGATTCTTACTTCTCAATTTAGGAGCACCTATATCCAGGTTCTGATAAAATAATTGTGTATTGTGGAATTTCCCTTTCCAAATACCAAAGTTAGTTTACAAGAAACAGTTTGAGATGTGTTCCTCGTACGTACTTGTACTTTACAAAATTGAAGCAACTCTTTAGGATAATAATAAAGCCTACAGCTATTAAATCTACAGACATTGAAAATGTCTAACCATCATAGAGGTGCATTTAGGTATATAAGTATAAGTCTAGGTACTCACCATCTTCGAATTTGTAACAGGGACATGCTGAGCTCTCATCGAAGCTCGGACATTGTATGCTACTGCTGGCCACAGGATGTTGTTGATTGGTTCCAGCTCCCATAGTATCGCCCCCATTCATAGTTGCTGCAATAATTTGTTGTTGCACCTCTGGAGGCAATGGATATTGCGATGAAGACGACGACAATAACGACGATGATGATGATGATGATGATGATGAGGACGATGAATGTACAAAGGCCTTTTCCATGTTCGTTGTTGATGGCAAAGGCAACAAAAGACACACTATCACCAGAGATGTCCTTATGAGCCAAAATAATTGGGAAATTTGTGGTGACCCCCGTATAGAGGGGCCATTACTGTGGCAGTCTCTAATGTTGTTCCACAACATACTACTACTACCTATACATGTCGACGTTGTCGTTGTTGTTGTTGTTGTTCTCCAACTACTACGACCACAAGGACTTCTTCTGTTCCATGCTATCATCATGTTGTCAGCATTTTATTTTCAAGGAGGATAGTGAAACTGCACCGTAGATTTGTTTTGATGTAAATGATAATGGTGAGAATTCTATGAAGTAAAGTTTTGTTTGTTGTTGTTTTTTTTTTATTTTTTAGGTATTCTAAAGGCAAAGGCTTTCAACTCCTTCCTTCCGTTCTTTTCTTTTGTAATTAATTTTTCAATGTCGTTCTTGTGTTGAGTAAAAATCAACGACACTCTTCTTCTTCTTTACCACTGCAGTGTTGGTTCGTATTTCTGAAACGAAAAAAAATTAGAAAAAATCATGAGTTTCATATACAAACTTCCACAGAAAATGGGAATTTCATTCTTTTAGCAAAGGACTGATTTTTGTTCTTTAAAATTGTAAAAGTTATGGCCTAAATTTAAAACCAAGAAATAATTGTGCTGTTATAAGTAAGTTGTTAGAAACAGTTTTTCCCAGTGGAATAAGTTAGTAAATTGAGCTTCTTATCCCAAAGAATCATAGTTGGATAGTAGTTTTTCTCTATTAAACCATATTATGTCAAGCAAAAGCGGAACCTTAACTCCATTAAAGTTACATAAGAAGTTTTTATAGTCTTGAATGATGTTTTCGATTATAGTGTTTATGATTCTTATTGTTATTAAAGGTTTGAATGAAACAATGGTGGCACTTCCTATCATTAATTATTTTTGTATAGTTTTTTTTTGGATGTGTAAAAGTATTTATTTGGGAAAAATTCTAAAAGGGAAATTTTTTCAAAGAATCATAATGTGGTTTTTTGGGAAATTCCTGGTATTAATTCGTTTGGAACAAAGAGCTTAATAATAAAAACAGCATTTTTGAAGTATTTCGTAAACAATTTGTCTAAATTTTGGAATAAAAAGCTAGTTGATCTTTCAAAGAACAGTGGTGGCTTTGAGGGAGTAGTTGGAAATGAACAATTGTCGAGTACCCACATGCATTTTTATTTAAATTGATATAGGACTGGAAAATGAAAAAAAAAAATTGAAAAATGTTCCTAATTTCCAAGAATAAACCCATTTTACAGAAATCTGTGTTCAGTAAAAGAGTCCAAAACAGCTTCATCCAATTAAGAAATAAAAAAATTATGACAACGACCACTGGGGTGATTTTGTGACATCCAGGAAACATTGTGCTCACCCTGTTTTTTTTTGTTTTTTTCTATAAAAACTTATGTGCAATTTTAAGCAAAAGTCCACTTCAAGTTCCTTAATATTTTTCGATTCTAGAGTTTAGCCTGCAGAACTCAAAAAAAATTTTAATAGGGCTGCCACACGTAAAAATTCCATTTTTACCTGCGATTCGTACAAAATTTGAGTAATTTTCGAAAAAATGATTTCAAAAAAAAAAAATTTCAAACTTTTTCTAAAAATCCAAAAAAATAATTTTCGATTTTTTTGTTTACTAAATATTATTACGGCAACTTAAAAGCATCCATGTAAAAAAAATGGTTGAAATTGATTGAGTCATGAAGGAGAAAATCAGAATTTAAAAAGAACGGTTCATTGGCAGTTACCGTTAATAACGGGTTTTTTTAAAAAAAGGTTTCCATTCAAAGATAGATCTTATTTAAAAAACTGACCATGATTTTTGTAATCAAAATCGTAGGCACCGTTTTTGAGAAAAATGAGTTTTTCAAAAATCGCTATATGACAAGTACCGTTATTTGCGGTAAAAAAAAAATTAAAAAAACAGACAGACAGATAGACAGAATTGCCGGACCCACTTTTTTCTCATTCTCTATCATCGTAATGTCATGTTTGATTTTTATCTCAACTTTTTTTTTTGTACGAATGCATAACTTGATATATGGTACCCATATCGCAAGTAAAAAATTACACTATGTTGTAGCCTAATATTTCAGCTAAATTTAGACACCTCATTCTTAAAAATCCGACAAGAAACAAAAAAGTTTTATAAGCACACCATCTCGAATCCATTTGTAAGCCAACGCTACCGTTCTCCACTGGTGGCTGGTCGAATCCGACGACCAAACCAGACAATTTTGTTGAATTTTGGTAAAACTCTTTTCAAGTTTGTGGAGCTTTTATAACATGTGCAGTGCAGTTATGTGTGATTGAAGGTAATTTGCTTCTGATGCTCAATAAAGTTGAATCATGGTTTTATGAGGCTTATGTAAATAGTAATTAAGCACCGCGTAAAGGAAACTCTTTTTACCGTTATTTCGGCTCACAGACTACAGAAAATTGTCCAAAAATGCATTAACCCAACATCTAATGGCTGTGTAAATTTCAAGTTAAAAAATATAAAAATAAAAAAGATAAAAATAAAATACCGTTGAAAACGGTTAAAAAACTTGGACTGAAAAATCTTGTTTTTACTGTTATTCATTGAAAAAAAATGTTTAAAAATTTAATTTCTTCACACGTGTGTAGACAACACATAAGACTAAAAGTAGTTTTGACAAAATATCTGTCCCATTATTTCAAATTTTTAAAATCAATTAAACCAACCACATAAACATTCAAAAACATATTTTTTTTAAAAAGCTAAATAAAAAACCATTATGGAGCATTTTATATGAAATCCAAATTAGACTCCTAATTTTTTTTTTATTATCTCTCAATGTGCATAGTAAGTTTTTCAAAAAATTATCAACTTTATCCATAATGACATCATTTTCAACTGTCTAAAAAAATATTTGATATTGGAAAATAATTGTTAACTTGAAAAGATGAATATTTAAAATATTTTTCTTAATAAGAACTCATCATTATTTCAATTTATCTATTCAATTAAATTTATTTCGTAATTCTAAACCTTATTACATATTTTGAGATGTAAAAAAAGTTTTTTTTTTCTTTTGCCCCATTTTACCCTAACTTGCCGGTAGAATTTCGAAAAATCCTGCCGTATCAGAACCTTGCATTATACGACCTATCGTTTCGTGTATTTAGTTTTTTTCCCATCACTTATAGTGTAGAAAATGAAGCAGTCCGAAATCAAAAACAATGGCTGACTTCTGTAATTTTATAAATTTATTGTGTTTCACACAAAATGAAAAATAAAAAAAAAACAAACCCAGTTTAAAATGTAAATGTGTTGTTACTTTTAACCTACTTATAGTGTCTGTGTGAAAAAAAATAATGGGTTGAAAAAATCTATGTGTTATTACTGGTTTTATATTTTTATAATCGCCGGTAAAGAAGTATAACTTCAAAAACATTTTAAATGTTCAACTCAACTCAACTAATCTGGGAGAATTGAATTTTTTCCGAAGTAATATTTGTTTTCAATTCCATACTCCTACATTTCATTCGTATACTCTCAGTCTGAAGTTAGATGCACTTCTGCTTGAATTCTCTTAAATTCTTTGCGCCATTTCCAATTTTTCATAAGATTGTCGGCGAGTCTTCCGATTTCGTTGAATCATACGAATGAAAAAGAACAAAAAAACCAAACTAACATCCTTTTTCCGTGCAAAGCACCTTGAAATCGTTTTCCAGGTTTATTGCCAACTTTCAGCATCAATAACGCTGCTATAGCTTTTCTCTAATGTTCAAAGGTGCTTGCGGCAATATCTCGTACCTATGCCAGTGTAGGATGACTGCTCGCGGTATGTTTGTATCTCAGTGTATATATCCGGAGGTTCAATGTGGTGAAAGGATATTTTTTTTTTTGCCCCTATGTATGTCGCCCGACTCGTGCAGAATAAGGATTTATAAAAAGGATTTATTGGTAAGTATAATGAAATAGGTATCCAATCCACATCCACCATAAAAAAAAAAATAAGAATAACAAAAAAGAAAACGCTGCTCTTCCGAGAAAAAGGCGATATAGGGGAAGGAATCACACAGGATTGAATTTCTATTGCTACTAAAAGTGTCAACGGAATTTATATCTGTGATTTTGGTTAATGCTTTCAATGGAAGTTGGGGCTTTTGGAATAAAGGACGCGAACACCAGCAGCAGCAGCCAGTGGGTAGGTACCATATACTCCATCAGAAGCAAGCAGAGGCAGAGCCAGTTAAAGAGCGCTAGCACTGGGAAATAGATGAAATGGATTTTAGTCATTTGCAGGTGGCTTTTTGGCATCCATTTTAGAGTCGAATCAAATCATGATATATGATTTTGTAAATGAGGTCATTTTGTTAACAAATGGCCTGGAAAAGTTGATAGGTTTTCATTTTTTTTTTCGTCGCAATGTCACAGCCTCTTTATGCATTTTGGTTGTGTGTTTTTACGTTGGTATAATACCTTCCTCTCATTTTGAAAATGATGTTTGCCAAGGTGAAAGTATATACACACACAAAAGGTTATTCTATACTTAACAGATGGTAATAAAATTGACAAATTTGTTGGTTTTAGGGGTTAACTTCGGAATTTCATGGACATGCAATATTAAGTTTAAAACGAATCGATTTGAGACAAAATTTATTTTACCAAATGACAGAGATAATACCTGGCTTTAGATTGTGATATGGGCAAAAAACTTACGTTGTGTTTGGGATGTTTTTGGATTACCTACATTATTATAAATAATTTGGTGTAAACGAAAAATTATTATTTAGATTTTAGGACAATCCATTGGAAATCAGAAAAATTGGTCTTCCTGTGGAACTTTGCTTGTCAAAGCACATTAAAATAAGGGGAGTAAAGTAAACATTGTTAGAAACCATTTGTAGAAATTTTCTAATTTCGGAACCAAACATGGAGAAAATAAAAGAAAAGGCAAATGAAGTGGCTTGAAAAGTTGTACTAATTTCACTTAAATTGCAAGTACTCTCTCCTTGAACACATATAGAAGCTCCGTATAGTTGTTTTTATTGGTAGGTTAACTGAAAAGCCTGTACTACCTCTTTTCCAAGTTTAAGTTCTATAGGTAGAAATTTCCTCAAACTCCTAATATCCTGCATATTCTTCACTTGTAATTTGCCTATTTTTAACGGTCACACCCGAACTTAGCAATGACACACATAGTTTCATTATTAAGAAATCAATTACTTCTTGACCTGTTTTTGAAGGCATTTCCATTTTGAGGAACCTACCAATATGCACGAGCACCAGTGGTATTTTGACCTTGAAAGAAGTTTTCCAGCATTTACATATAAAAAATACCAAGACAGGACCATTCATATGGGATGGTGGTACGGTCGCCAGGTAAATTTTGAAAACAACATTATTATCTTTGAGCTTTTTCAAGGTTAATTCGTACAGCATAATATGATAGTTTTGAATTCTTTCGTGGTTGACTACGACCACTGTGCATTGGTCAGCGGTTCAATGACAAATGGGTTGAAGGCTTTATTTTTTTTTTAATTTCTATAGGTAATATGTGGTCTTTCCAGGCTTGTTTTGGCGAGAAACGAATTTCTTTTCACCAAATCGTCCAAAACTGTAATTTTTATGTCAATAAAACAGTTTCAGAAGATATTCTGGATGTTTCCGGACTCTTCTGAACGATTAATTGAAAACGGAATAACACTTTATGCATCGAAGCATCCCATTTAAAGCGCTTAACATGACCATGACATAGTGCAAATGGCAAAACACACAAAAATAACAGAATAGAACCGATCCTTTTAGTTAAAAACGGAACCGTAAAATTTCAAATAAATCCATTTCTTTTTTTTTTTAGTATGCCTAATCGTACTAACTAAGCATTCGGAACAAAGCGGCTTTTCGTATTTAACGACTTCAACTCCGTTTGCAGCAAACTCTTAAATTAGTTTCGGTGAATTAATTTATGCGAACGAATATATTCAAAAAAAAGTTCAGCGTAACACCGGTGATTGAACCTCTGTGACCTATCGATTTGGAACAAAGGCTTCTGCTGTTGCCCCACGCACTAAATAACCTTCGTGTAGCATAGAATGCATACGACCACCACAAGCATTGAGTCAATTACGAGTATTAAGGAAATTTATTTCCTGCAGTCATTTGCTGCAAATAATTTTAATATTTACACCATAATTTAATTTCTTTCCAACAAACTACTTTAATGAGAGGTTCTTCGCTCATTCGTTTTCTGCAAACAATAGAATTTTCTAATAGAATTGCAATTTGGATCAAATGTAATACAGTTGCTACCAATGAAAAACTTTTGCGGGGATTGTATTAACTTTCCAGCAAATGATTTTCACTTTATTCAAAGGATAGTTATTAGTCGTAAATAAAAACAAAAAAATATAATTTCTCTGAGTGTAAGAATTCTACAAAAATAACTCAAATATTGTTTGAGGTCCAAATACATTAATTGACCAGCCCAGCGCCAATCCAATTTTCAGAGGGCAAAAGTTGAAAAAATTTAATTTTAATTTTTCTATATAACCTCAAAAGTATTGCGAGAAATGCAAAAAAAAAAAATATAATTTTTTTGTTTTTCAGCAAAATATTAATTTTAGTGTCTTTGACGAATTTATTTTTAAAAAGTATCATAATTTTCAATCAAAAAATTTGACGAACAAATTTTTGAGAAGTTTGAGATTGACTCTTTTTGGTAAAATCCTCTTTTTTACGACTTAGTAAGAAAACAATACAATTATTGTAAGAAACATTGTCAAAAATTGAAAATAAAACAAAAACGCATTTTAAGGATTGATTTTTCCGTAAATGACAGTACCTAATATCAGCCAGCGAAGAGTGGTCATAGAAACAAAATTATTTTTTCGCAAAAGATCTTGAGTCTCTTAACTCGAATCTAGAGCATCAGAATTGCTCTACCATGCAATGTTTTTGAGATATAAAATTTGGAATTTTCCAAAAACACTGTTTTTGTGATGTTTTTGGGTAAAAAAAGATTTTATTTTAAGAAACAAGACCAAATTTTTGACAAAACTCTCTACGCGTTTTAAATTAGTTTGAATTTTTACAAAGTATAATTCAATTATTAACGTTCAACACTTAAAGTTGTGAAACATCGATTTAATTGAGTAAAAAAAAAAAATAAGTTCAAAGATTTTGAGATCATCAACATTGTTAGGAATCATTGTAAAAACAAACTTCCTATGACCTCATTACTCATTTTCATTTTTTAAATTCTTCTGATTATTACAAAAGCTAAAAAAAAGTCCTACCAGAAATGCAAAAGTAGAACCTAAGAAACTAAATAAAACTATTTTAAACTATTTAAAAAAAAAAAGAACAAAAATAAACTTAAAATCTCCCCAAACTTTGAAAACTTCATAATCGTTTAAGACTGGGATATTCAAAGTATATACACATCCTTTAAAAATTTTCACAAAATCCTTCGTCATGTTGCAGAGTTTATGGTACAAAAGTATATAAAAAAAAAATAGCACAATCATCCCTTTCCTTTTGCCAAATGTGCAGCTCGAGCCAAGTTTCATTAAATTCTCATTAGCATCATGCACGTTTACGTTGCGTTGTTGTCATCATCCAAATGTCGTTGTCATCGTCATAGTATTTGTTAGGTTAGTGTTGGCGGAAACGGAAATCCAGAGGAGACTACCAACATCCGCAAACCGGAAAAGGCTTTACAAACACAAAAAAAAAAAAAACAAATAAAAATAACAAATTCAAAAAGGAAGACAAACTTAAATCCACTAAAAAGCTTTAGACAAGACATAACTTTTTCAATAAAAAGAGAATTCGACAAATAAAATTTGTTCACCTTAAATTTTGTTTTATTTCTGTTTTTGTTGAAAAGTTACTATAGAATGAGTATGAAATATTATTTATGTAAATAAAAACAAGATGAAAAACTTATCTTTGCTTAATTTCATTGCCAAAGGTACAAATCTTTTTCTAAATAAAATACATAACGTTGGGTAAAGTAAGCCACTTCCTTGTTCGTTCGAAATCAGCTCAATATCTAAGAGAATTAGTTTTCTTCTTCGTCAGAAGAAAAATTTACAAAAATGAACACAGTAAAACTTACTATTTGGTATAAATATTTCCGACGAAGACAAAAGATGTCTTTTCATTTTTTCTTTCCATCCCAACGCTTATATCACTTAAATGAGAAATTGCATTAAGCACTGTTGAAGGTTGCATCACTAGCAATGGCATCACTAGTAAAACAGCAAGCAACATTAGTCGTAAAAATGGACACACAAAAAGGATGCGCATCATCAGGAAAAGGTATAATATCTTATTTTTCAAAGGACCAATAGGTAGTTTAATGGTGTATACAAAGGAAGGAAACTGCCCGGGATATCCAAGCAATGAAAAGGATGAAGACTATTTTTATGTTTGTAAGACTAAGGGCAACGACGGACGACGACGACGTAAACAAATTTTTGCTCCTCGCGGAAAATATGTTTCTCTTTTTTTCAGTTTTTCATTCTGATTGTGTGTAGAGTTTTCTTTAATATATTTTATTCAGAGATTTTCAACTTTTCTTTATAGTTAATGGATTACTGTGGAACCTTTTGACAAAGAAAGGCACGCAAAGTTTCAGGGAGAAAAAAAAAATATTTATTTACGCATCATTTAAAGTCATGAAATGCTAAGAAAAAACTTTTTTAAATATATTTTTACTTACTCTATAGGGCAAAGTATTGGTTTCGTGACAAAAAAAAATTGGGGTTTTAAGAGAGTGAAAATAAATTGCACGACTGGATCGCACGTACTTGCTATTATTGATTTGCTAAGCCATTTTAATTAAAAATTTGTAGATGCAGTTTTTAAAATAAAACTAAAAAATAAAAAACCATAAAATTCGATTTTCAATTGACTAAAACAGCTTTTTAAATGAATTTAACCTCAAACCAAAGAACTCAATTTGATTTCTTTTATAATTATACATTTTTAGAAACAAAATTTTGAAAATCGTTAGAGTCGTTTTTTAAAAAAATAATTTTTTCTATATAAAATTTTGTTCTATTAAATAAAATTGGTACGCCATTTTTATGATATTATTTATCAACATCTAAAAACTAAATTTTGAAAAAAAAATATTGAATAGTTTTCGAAAAAAAAAAAAATTTCAAAAAAAGATTTTTTTATAAATCCAAAAATATAATTTTCGAATTTTTTTTACTAAACATTATTACGGCAACTTAAAAGCTTTCGTATAAAATAAAATGGTAGTATCCATTTTCGAGAAAAATGAGTTTTTCTAAAACTGTTAAATGGCAGGTACGGTTATTTTTGGTAAACAAAAAAATAATATTTTTTTTTTCCAAAAAAACACCAAATACCAAGTACATATGTGGCTCCCAAAGTATTTCCTTCATACAAAGCAGTTCAAGGGTGAAAAAAAATTAAGATATGTAAAAAATATCCTGCTATTTTTCCCTTTCCCTTTTGGTGACATTTTTTCCTTATTTTAGGAGTTTTTTAGGAATACTTAGTTTTAGGAGTTATTTAGGAGATCTACAATAATGGTGGTAATGATAATTTTAAAGTACATTGTGTGTATTGTTATGAATTAAGGGCTCAATAAATAAAAAAACAAAATATTTTTATTGATTTTTTTTTTACTATAAAAAAAAAGTTAAGTGTAGTTGATGTAAAATCTGTCTTTAAAAAAATTTTCTCAATTTTCTCAATGTCATTTTAGAAAAGTGGGCATTTTAGTAGGTGTGGCCTGGGGCGGGTTCTTAAATATTTTTGGCTTGATATCAGAAGTCAGCTTTCTAGCTCTAACGGCTGATTTGATACCACGTTTTAGACCATTCTGCCCCAGTGTGCGTCGGTCTATGCGTTTGTGCCTCTGTACGTTTGTGCAACCATCTGTACACATTTCCACTGCCCAAGAGTGTTTTTTTGTTTGGAAATAAACATTATTTTAGAATATATTTTCAGAACAGCATGTTGTCTTAAGAACATATGCTTTAAATTGATGTCGAAGTTGGGTAAATGGGGAACAAAATGAAATTATTCAGTTTATAAAGTCTAGGTGGTTTTACCAAAAAACATGTTTTCTACATTGTTGAAAAGGTCCAAATAGTCTCAGAGCTAGCAGCCGCTTTGATGCAACTACTAGTTGCAAGGCTGAAATTTCGATTATAGTTGATTTGGTACTAGTTTTGCACAAAAACTTATGTCTGGCAGGGTTGCTACTCGTATTTTCAAAATTCGAAAAAAATTGTCAAAACTAACCTTCTTTCGCAAGGCTGAAATTTTGCATACAGCTGCTAGTAAAGTAAACTAGAAAACTTTAAAAAAAAAACGGTCTAGCAGGGTTGCCGTGAGCAATAGGATTCTTATTTAACTTGTCATGTAAAAAATAAAACCACATTTAAGCAAAAACTCGAGACAATTTCTAAAATTATATGATGAATTTTCTCACATTAACAAAAACTTTTGGCTCGTCTGCTGAGCACTTCGACCAATAGCAAGCCTGTCAGGCTTAAAATAAAACCAAATAAAAGAATTATAGTTTAGACAATTTTTTCGAATTTTGAAAATTCGAGTGGCAACCCTGGGCCCACGGCAACTCTGCCAGACTTAAGTTTTTGTGCAAAACTAGTACCAAATCAACTATAAGCAAAATTTCAACCTTGCAACTAGCAAGTTAGTCAAAGTGGTTGCTGGCTCTCCGACTAAAATGTCTTCTTTGAAAGTTGAAAAAACCGTTTTTTGCCCCTGACTCCAGATTTTGGGGGTAGTAGGGATTTTTAACATACCGTTTGGTAACGCGTATTTTTTTTACCTGTTTTTGTCACACAATGTTAGCATTAAAAAAAATAAGAAAAAAAACTTTTTGTGGACATTTTTTGTGAACTTAAGATAAATTGTAAAAAAAATGGACTTAGGTATAAATTCTTTTGAAATCTATAAAAAATAAACTAAAACTCAATTTTACCAAAAATGGATACAAGTTGTTTTGTCTATCTGCCGCTTATAAAAATAAATATTTTTGTAAGAAATTTAAAAAGAAACAAATAATAATTCATTACTAAAATAACTTAAATAACTTCTTAACTGATTGTGATCTCTTAATTTTGGGATTCAATTTCTTTTAAAAAGATGGATTTTTAGAAAAAGAGAATTCAAATTCGTTATAGCTGTTTCTTAAAAAAAAATAATTGCTTTCATACAAAAAGTTCTCAAACCTTGTACAAAGAAAAATTATGGCATTTCCAAAAAATATATGAAAAGGCATTTGAAAATATCACATATTTCAAAAAAAATCACTAAAAACCCATTTTCGAAAAATTGATTTTTCAAAAACAAATTTTGAAAATTAAAAAAAAATAATGTGTGACAATTTTGCTCTGAAATAATATGATGATTACTTAAAATATTTTTTTTTTTTTACAAAATTTTGTCGAAATCCGTCGACTCGCTAACGAGAATCTCAGTCACAAAAAGGTTTAATGGGATTATATCGTTATTAACCGATAAAAAATATTTGTTTTTCATTCAAAAGTAGGTATTTTTTTTTTCTGTAAATACACAAAATTTACTGTATGGTAGGTTCCTACCGTTTATTTTGGTAATTAAAAATATTTTACTGGGAGAGACTCAATTTTTTCGCTTTCTGTATCATGGTAATGTTTTTAATTAACACCTCGATTTTTGCAACAAAATAAATCCAAAAGATCCATAGTAAGTCGTATATTGTGTTTTTTAATCTTTTTTCTTGCAGTGCTTTCAGTGATGTGCGATAATTTCCAGGATATTCGTAGCTTGACTTATTTTTTTTTATCTTTATTGTTTTCTATTTGTCTATTTCAGCGTTTTTCGTTATGATGACCTACGTCTTCATTTTGTTTGTTGTTTTTTTTTATTTTTTTTTTTTTACATTTTATTGTAATTTTTTTTTATTTCTTTTATCCTGTGAATGCTGATGGAAAAGCAAGCATAAATGAAATAAATGCACAGGATAAGGCTTGGACAAATGGCGTAATAAAAATCCCATTTGTCAGCCAAAGTTATTTCAAATATTATAAGTCAGTGAGTCAAGGCGGGGGGGAAAGCGGGACCGCGATGGTAGCGAAAAAGTTAAGGATATGGTGTTTTTGTTTTTTTTTTTCTTTTTTTTTTGTGTTGTTGTTGTTGTGTTTAGCTTAGAGACGCTTGAGAAAAGGCGATTTTTATTATTCGAGGTTCTTTGTGCAAATGGAAGTACCCACTTCTAACCGCGTAAATGTCAAGATTTGTTAAAGAAATATCATCTATAATAAGTTTTTTTTTTGTTTATTTTTTCCGTGGTTCATGATTTTATTTGCTTGGAAATATTTCAATCAATCTAGAGCTACGGCATCAGTTATCGGTAAATGTTAAATTAAATATTTTAAGAGGTATTTTTTTCATGAGTCCTTGGAGCAATATAAAAAACATTGAGCCTTTAGTACGAATAAACTTGGAAAATGTAGATATTCGATGACAGAATTTATCCAAATATTTTTTTCAGATTTCAATAGGCAAGTATTTGAATTGTAAGGGAGATCATATACGAGTGGAGTGCATTTGCCAATCGTTTTTTTTTTTTTGTGTGTTTCGATGTCGAGCTATTTAAATAAATTTTATAGCATTTCTGAAAAACTAAGAGAAATTCAAGTCGAAATTCCAGATGAACTTTTAGCAATTATATTTCTTTGTAGCTTACCAGATAATTTTTATAATTTTGTGGTTGCTAGATGCACCCGGATTCCGTACTTAAGTCAAAATTGCTTCAAAAGGACGCAAGGAAACTTGAAAAAGATTCCGAAAATGTTGAGAATCATGTTCTGGCAGCACAAAATAGACGTTCCTCCAAGTCGACAAAGTGTAAGAAAGTTCTTAAATGTTTTTCATGTGGAAAAGCTGTTCATTTTGCCTTGAAATGCCCCGAAAAACAAAGGGAACGAACAAGGACAGCTTCTTCTTTTGGTTTGTTTAACGTTAAGGAATCAAGAATTGTTAGTTTTGGGGAATAATGGTGCTTGGATAGTAGTGCAACTGCCCATAATGTGTTCGAAGAGGAAATTGTTTGCTGAAATTAAAAATGATTTTCAGCAACAAATTCATTTTGCTGACGATAAATTTATCTTATCCAGTGGTATAGGGGACGTTATACTTGAACTGCACTCTGTAAGTGTAAGATTGCAAAATGTTTTCTTTGTTTCAGAATTGAAAGGATATTTTTTTGTCTAACTCAAAAGAATCACACGGTGGAATTTTCTGGACGAAACGCCTTTATAAAAATTACAGAAGGTAATGTTATCATGAAAGCTGAGCAAGTTGGTGATGTTTTTGTTGTGAAGCCACCATCAAGAAATTTTGCAGCAGAATTGAATGGAGTTCAGAAATGGCACGCACGTTTTGGTCACCTCAACATTCCAAGTCTTAAGCAGATTTCTTCCCAGGAAATGATTTCTGGAACCGAGAAAATAAGTGCCAATATTGATCTGGAGTGTGTTGTTTTTGCTAAGGGGAAGATATCAACAAAGCCGTTTCCTAAACAGAACAGAATAGAACAGACAACAAGAAGCATGGAGATTTCGGATGATATCCATATAATTACATAAATGTGGTTCCATGCAGGTTACTTCTTCTGGTGGTGCTAGATATTTCATTACATTCATTGACAATAGAAGTAGAAGGATATTCGTTTACTTCATGAGGACTCGTTTGATATATTTCAAAAATTTAAACAAATGGTTGAATGTCAAACGTCAATGGAAATTAAAATTTTGCACAGTGACCATGGAAGTGAGTATCTGAGTAATAAATTTTCTTCATTTTTGGAAGCAATCCTGAGACAATCTGACCGTGCAATATTCCCCACAGCGAAATGGAGTTGCTGAGAGAGTAAATAGAAATTGGTATCAAGTTAAAATATATTTAAAAATGAAAATAATAAATCAAAGGCACATAATTAGGTATTAAGAATGCTTTAGCCACTATAAATCTAAGTGTGGAGTAAAATTTCCGAAATCCTAGCAAATGACACCCCTCCTATCCTACATGTGTAGGTACACTCACACCGTAATTTTTTTGTTGCAGAGAATACATATCATAAAGAATATTGCACATTGCACTGAAATATAAATTTATTTTATTCAAGTTTTACTTCTTTTAAATTAGCTTAACTGGGTTAAAATATATTTTACTAAAATGAATAATCACAAAATTCAAAATTCACACTACAGTTTTTTTTTTTTTTTTATTCAATTGTTTATAAGAAATTTAAACATAATCAACACTTTATTTAACCGCTGGGGTTGCTAGCTCTGCAAGGTTTTGCTTGTTTTAAGCTTGATGGCACTACATTGCAATAGTTGAAGAAGGTTGTTCTTGCCAAAGCTAAGAAAATTAAAAAGAAAAAAAAAAAACATTCACAATTATTAAGGACCCGAGTGTTGGGTGAAAGGTTACTTTTAGACTTACATTCACCGTTTTTGATTTTCCTTGTTGCCTCTGCATAAGTTAAAATTATGCAATTAGTTGGGTTATCGGTGAATCTGAAACAAAATAGCGGTGTTGGTGCGGCTTTCTGTTGACCATTATCCCCACTTTTATCTACATAAGTTTGCTTCGAAAAAGTTGCTTCTGCAGACAAAATAAACACAAAAGCTGCAAGAAAATAAAATTTTGTGAAACAATAAACCAAAATTAATTTTAAAATAACAAATTCTTACCTATTACAACAAAAACAGCAGTTAAATATTTCATTTTGTATATTTTTGTTGTTGGTATCAACGTCGGGTTTAAAATATAACTAAACAATGAATATTCTTGAAAGAAAGAATATACTAGACTGTAGCAATCCGCTTGCCAAAATTCGCTATTTATACTCTCTGCCTAATGAAAAGTTTGCAACATAGACATATTTGCTAAACAATAAAACACAAAATTTTATTAAACAAAAAAAAAAAAAAACAAAACACTTGATTAAATTTGCGAAATTTTATTTACTTTTTTTAATTTTTTTTTTTTTTTTTTATTTATTTGTTTCTTGCTCAAACACTTATCTTTCTATTATCTTTATTAGACTCGTGGCTAAGATGTATGTAGTTAAGAAGTTTTAATTTATGAGATTGTGTTATTTAGGATATAATATTAAATAATTTTTTGCTAATGCAAATTTTCAAATATTACCCATGGTTTACCCTTAATTATGATGTACACATTACGAGCGTTAGGAAAATAGGGAAGGATTCCTAAGGATCTGAATATTTAAATGGGAAGGAAAAACAGAGGCAAGTAACATTCCACATTCCACATTCGAATAGTACGACTAATGAAAGAATCTCTGTATTTGACGGTACGTCTCGAAATTTGGCTCGAGGGTGTACTGATGAGCATTCCTCGAAGTGCGAGTATTACGGTAGAATTGTTTGAGAGAAGGAATCCAACTAGCTATTTCTTCAGAATACTGATTGTGAAAATAGCGATACAATAGGGACAGACATGATACATTACGTCGGTGGTCGAGAGCCGTAATTGTATCTGTTATCGATCCGTCAACTATCATTTTCAGAGCTCTATTTTGAATTCTGTCCAAGAAGCTCAAGTGGGTTATAGGTGCACCTTCCCAGATGTGAGAATTGTACTCGAGTCTTGGACGAGTAAACGCTTTATATTATAGTAGTTAGATCAGAAGGGAGGAACAAATTTCTTGCACCTCCGGAGGAAACCTAAACACTTTGCAGTATTATTTGTGGAAAGATCGAATAAGTGTTCGTTCCACAAAAGGTGGTTTGTAACACACATACCGAGAATGAAAAGCTGTTCGTTTTCCTCGATGCATGTGCTACTCATGGATAGTGTCATGGGGGATAGGTTTCGCCTTAACGATAGTAAGCAGCATTGTGTTTTAGAAGCAATAACTTCTACGCGGTTTCTTAATCCCCACTAGGCAATTTTGTCGAGGTGAGAATTACCATATTTCGCCTTTGAAGTTCGACATCCGAAGAACATGGATGTGATTGGATAAACGAATATGAAAAGCTGAATTCACTCTATCATCAGCAAAACAATTTAGTGGATTAAATGTTTCACACAGGAGATCATTTATAAGAACGAGGAAGAGAGTCGGAGACAGGACGGAGCCCTGGGGTACATCAGCATTTATTTTTAAGGTTTCAGAATTGAATCCATCCAATACAACTTGTATTGAATTATCCAAATGATAATTCCAGAGGGCTGATGAAAGGAGTGTCATTGAAAACAAGAATGGGAACCGAAGACGACGTCTTTTGTGAATGGAGTCCTTAAAAATCATTTATAGACTTCAATAAAAAGATTGCATTCATTGACTTTACTTTGACACTTAGACTTCCAATTATGCAATCAACATTCTTTTTTCACCAATCTGATTGTTACCATTTTCCTTGATTCTTTTGGAGTCTTTGCATTCTTTTGAAGTCTTTCATTCTTTGGAGTCTTTGCATTTTTTTAAAGTCTTTGCATTCATTTGCATTCTTTCCATTCTTTTTCTCTTGTTAAACCCGTAGCTCCACTAAACTTAAAGATTTTACAAAATTGGGTACAAAGTCATTAAAAAAAAACTAGGTACTTACAGCCTAGCGCCACGGAAATATGTCAGATTCATTCGGGTGAAAACCGAGGTTTCACCAGCAAGAATAGAAAACATCAAACTGTTATTAGAAAATTCTTTTTGAAATGAAGTTATTGTAACCGCATAATACTTTTCACAAGAAAAATTTTCTAAACTTTTACTATTCTGAACAGCTGCGTATTAGACCAGGAGTGGTAGGAAATTTAGTATGAAGAAGGTTAGAAAAATTAATACATGATGCAGAATTATTGGTGTGAAGACTTTATTAAGAATTACTCTTTGCAATCTAACAGTTCACATCCAATTTTAGTAGAGAGTTTTACTGATTTGGTATTAAAAAAAAAATTCATTTATTACTTTCTCTTTAGCAGTTCTGGCTGTGATTTGCCATCTATATGACTTGACTATGATTTGCTGCGGCTGTAATTTACTAGCTTTTGCTGTGATTAACCTGTTTCTGTTGTCGTTAACCAGCTTTGATTGTGATTTACCAGTTTCAGCTTTATCTTTAATTCAACAGCTTGGACTGTAATTCGCAAACTTCATATCCAGTTTCAGCTGTGATTTACCAGCTTGTGTGTGATTCTATCAGCTTTGTCTGTGATTTACTAGATTCTCTTGTAATTTACGAGCTTTTTTACTGCAATAAAAAAGTTTCTGATACACTTCACCAGTTTCGGTTGTAATTGTAAAGCTTTGGCTGCTATTTATCAGTTTCAGCTTTGATTTACCAGCTTTTGCTTTGATTTACCAGTGTTTTCTTTAGTAGCGTTTGCTATGATTTACCAGTGTTTTCTTGATTTCAACATATTTTATGTTGAAACTAAAAATTTACGTCTGTGATTTACTAGCTTTGGTTGTATCTTACCCATTTTCCTCCGTAATTTACCAGTTTTTGCTTAAACGTAGGTACCATAGTCTCTGCTACTTTACTTAACAGTTTCGATAGACATTTTTATCAGTTTCGGTTGTGATTTTCTAGCTTTATTGATGTTTATAACAACGAGCCAAGCAAAAAAAAAATATTTTTAATATTGTTAAAATTTTATTCACAAATTGAATTCCCCATTAATTTTAATCATATACGTCCCTGTTTGTTAAAATTTATCTAATTGAAGGATGTTGTTATGCAATTTTTTTTTATTTTATTTTCACTTGTTTGAATATGGTGTGCGAAATATTGTGTTAAGATCATTAGCTATTCAAATATTTAGACATAAAATTAAATAAAAATGCTACACATCAGTTTTGAAAGTCTGTGAAATAAAAATCTTACGCAAATAAAACATTGTTATCAATAATAATGAATAAATATTCTTCTTGTTTTACTAAGAAATTTGGTCTTTTTTTAACTGCTTACCTACAATATTTAGCTCAAAAAATTAGGTGAATAGAAGTCAAGGTTGCACAAGCAGATTTAAGATGTGTGTACGAATTTTTTACGCACATTCCAAACAAATAAAAATACTTTCTTGGGGTTTTTATCAGAAAAATAAACGATTTGTGATGACATCATGTGGTTTTATTAAAAGGTTTTGTATATTTTATTATACGCGCTGTTAGGCTGCCTCATTCCGTAAATATACATTTAAGGGTTTGAATGGAACAACAACAACCTTAGTGGTGCTAAGGCGATGTTTTGTCCGATTTATTTGAAAAACTAATGCCCGACTGGGCGATCGCAATGCAAATGTACTACGCATTATGCCGTTCTGGGTTTTGATTTATCATGTGGCAACTTGGCAACATCATTGAAAATGTCTAGGGATGGCTTTTACGCAAAATTTATTAAGGTGGTCGTCAGTTTGAAGACAAAGAATCCTTAATTTCTGCAATTAAGTTTGCGTGGAGCGAATTTTCGTTAAACTACATCGAAAGGCTGTACGATTCCATGCCGGAACTTTACCAAAACCATATTTTATTTTAAATTTGTAATTTAATTATTTATTTTTATAAACTTTATATAAGAGGCTTAAATGTCTACAGCAACTTTGAATCAAAGAGCAAGTCTGTGCGAACCAGACGTGCATTATATTTCTTTTGGTTTTCTTATTTACATATTTTTTTGAAGTCATACTTCCTGACCGGCAATTATAAAAATATTCAATCAGTAATAAAACATAGACTTTTTCAGCCCATTATTACTTTTTGTTTAACACAGACACTATAAGAAGGTAAACATAAACAACACACTTACATTTACTGTTTTTGTTTTGTGTGAAACACAATAAACTTATTAAAATTACAGAAGTCATCCATTGTTATTGACAATCTGACTGATTCGTTTTCTACACTATTAGTGATAGAAATAAAACTTAATACACCAAAAAATAGGTGGTATAATTTAAGATTCCGGTAAAACGCAATTTTTTTTGTTAGATTCCACCGGGAATTTAGGGTAAAATGGGGTAAAATAAAAAAACTTTTTGTACATCTCGAAGAGTATAAAGTTTAGAATTATGAGATAAATTTTATGGAATAGATAAATTGAAATAATGATGAACTTTAATTGAAAAAAAAAAAAATTCTAAAACTTCAACTTTTCAAGTAAAAATTATTTTGAAATATCAAATTTTTTAAGATTTTTGAAAATGAAGTTATTGTGGATAGAGTTGATAATTTCTAGAAAAACTAATCATGTACATTCAAAAATAAAAAAAAAAAAACTAGGTGCCTAATACGGATTACATTCAAAAAAAAAAGTGGGTCCAACAATTCTGTCTGTCTTTCTGTCTGTCTGTCTGTATGTATCAAAGACCACAGCCTAAACGGATGGGTCGATTTACTTCAAATTTGGTATGTGGTGTTGTTTAGAGAACATCCCCAGACGTTTTTTTGAATTTTTTTTTCTGACCCCAAATAACGGTACCTGTCATATACCAGTCTTAGAAAAACTCATTTTTCTGAAAAACGGTGCCTACGATTTTGATTAAAAAAATCATGTGCGTTTCTTTAGGTAAGGTCTATCTTTAAATGAGAACCATTTTTTTCAAAAACCGTTATTAACGGTACCTGCCATAGAACCGTATCTTTTAATTCTGATTTTCTCCTCAATCAATTTCAACCATTTTTTTTACATGGATGCTTTTAAGTTGCCGTAATAATATTCAGTAAAAAAAATTCGAAAATTATTTTTTTGTATTTAAAAAAAAAAATTAGTTTTTTTTTTGAAAAATCATTTTTTCGAAAATTATTCAATATTTTTTTTTTAAAACTTAGTTTTTAGATGTTGATAAATAATACCCTAAAAATGGCGTACCAATTTCTTTTTTATAAAAGTCCTTGCAAAAATTTACATAGAAAAAATATTTTTTTTAGAAAACGGCTCTAACGATTTTCAAATTTTTTTTTCTAAAAATGTATCAATAGAAGAAATCAAATTGCATACTTTGTTTTGAGGTTAAATTCATTTCAGAAGCTGTTTAAGTCATTTGAAAATCGAATTTTATGCTATTTTAATTGTTTTTTCTAAAACTGCATTTACAAACTTTTAATTAAAAGGGCTTAGCATAAATAGTAACTTTATCTTCAAGAGCAAGTACGTGCGACCCAGTCGTGTATTTTATTTTTCTTAGAACGGTACCTGCCATATAACCATTAAGCTATAGTTAACTCTTTTCACAAACGGCTCTAACGGTTTCGATTAAAATTGTTGTGTCTACTTTTTTTAGTAGGGAATTTTAATACAGAAGGTCCTTATCAACTTTAAAATTATTTGATATTAACATTTGCGAAAGAATAACTTTTGGATTTTTGAAAAAATCTTTTAAAATTTTGTATTGTTTTGAATTTTGGTTTTAGATGACATTAATATTTTACTTAAAAATGCCATGCCAACTTTAAACAAGCTTTAGAATTTTTAAATATAAAAAAATATTTTTTTTAAAAACGGCTCTAATGACTTTAAAATTTTTTTTCTAAAAATGTAGCTTTCTTAACCAAATTAAATGGCATGCTTAGTTTGGAGCTCAAAATATGCAATTTAAGAAGTTGTTTGTTTCATATTAGTAATGATTTTTTTTTAATTTCTTATAAAAATATTTGTTTTGAAAACTTTTTATAAGAAGCTTTAACTTTCACAGCAACTTTGAACCTAAGAGCAAATACATGCGACCCATTTAATTTGGGAAACCTTTTGAAATTTTCCGCAATACCGCCTATATGTATGCAATACAAATTTGACCCTAATTGTAACGGCATTATGAGTGATAATCTTTGCTATTATTATTCACCTCGATATCATTTCACAAGCATTGCCTCTCAAACTGTTATTATTATTCTCCTCAATGTATGCTGCAATTCATTACATGCAATACTTTGTAAGTTGAGGAATACCCTATTGGCATTCATAAGACGTTTATTTAAAATTCGATTTGAATGCTTTCGATACAAAATAAAATGTTCCTCACATAATATTGGGTACTGTGTTTGTAGTAATTCCTATACGCATGTTTCATGATAAAAAAATTAATAAATTCTTAAGAGGATTGTCTTTGGTGTTAGAAAGACCTCCCTTATCTCAGCAGGTACCAACCTTCCTAACATCATTTTTACAATAGTTTCTCAGAAGCTTGTGTCAATTCTCAGAAGTTTCTGAAAGATAAAAAACATTATTTTAGTAATTCACTTTCAGATCAAAATTAAATTTTGTCAGAAAATTATTCATCCAAGTTCTTCGGCTTTCAGGTGGTAATTTTATTGTCGTGTTAAGTGATAACATTCTTCCTTATGGAAAAAAAAATAAATAAATACAAAATTACTTTCTATCAGATATTTGTTTTGTCATTTTTGCCTCTTTATCTTGTTACTTAAGGTCACTTATTCAGTTTGTCAAACAAAAGAAATCATTAACAGAAGACAAAAAATAAAATGCTAAAAAAAAAAGAAAAACATTTTCCTTGGTCTACTTTAGGTACCTATAAATGCGTGTAGGTATTATCTGAGAAAATATACATACATAAGTACAGAACCTTTCGTGTAGGTACGATCAGTACCTATAAAATGATAAGCCAACAAATATTACTGAAACTCAGTTATGGATACATTATCCCTGAAAAGAACGCTTAATTTATTATTTATCACTCATATAAATTATGGCTGCAAGTAAGGTGCTGCTTCTGCTTTGTTCATGTCTCATTATTTTGGCTCAAATATCAAAAGTATCTACAAATAGTATTCTGGAATGCATAAGTATCTTGTATTGTAATGGAAATGCGCCCGTTTGTGGTACAAATGGAACGCATTGTTGGCACTCGAAAAATGATTGTGAAAGAGCCAAATTTAATTGCCTACATTTGTACAAAAAAGGTAGGTACATAAATTAAAAATTATTTTCTTTTTTATATTTGTGATTTAAAAAGTATAAAAATGATTTTTATTTTTTTACAATATAGATTTTGATAAAGTAGACTTGGGTAAATGTAACGATCTAACAGTTGGTGGCATTAGAGAATGTTGTGTTAAAAAGACTTGTTCGAATAAAATGGGCCAGCCAATTTGTGCCCAGTCAACCCTAAATTCTCTAAAAAAGTGTAGATGGTTTAAGAATAGCTGCGAATTGCAGAATCATAATTGTGAAAATCAAGCGGGTAAATACAATTACATTAAGATAATGATGCCAAGGTATTATGTTGTATTGAAGAACTAAAAGGATATTTTCTTTTTTTTAGAGACTTTTATAGAAACTGAAAAGGCTTCCTGTAATATTGGATCGGACAGCAGTGAAGACTATTGCAGGAAACCGAATGATATAAAAATTGATGACCCAAATGTCTTGAATTTAAATGAAGCTACAATTGAATACACTACTAAGCTTAGATAACAATCAAGATTTTTTACTTTCTTTTAATATTATTTATATATTGTAATTTTTTGTTCACAAACACTCCCAAAACTACGGATTCTAAATAAAATTTATTTTCACTTTTTACTATACACTTTTATTTACTTTCCAAATTAACAAACACTGCTTCCTTTACATCAAATCTAACTTGGCCAGTATCAAGAGTATAAAAATTATTTACTATTTTCTAAATAAGAGTTTTTTTGTAGTGTACTGTACATCCCAAAAACTATATGGAATTTTTAAATTTATGGTGATTGTTTTTTTTTTTTTTTTAATAACGGTTTAAAACGTGACTATACATTGATGAATAAAACAAAATGTAGTTTCAGGTCTTAGCTTATGCTTTAATAAGTCCTCCAACTTTCAGCCGAATCGGCTAAATAGTTTTGAATATAATGCCAGGTCAACCGAATCTAAGAGAGTTCTTCAACAATCACATATTTTAAAAATCAATAAAATAAAATTTACATGATAGAGTTTTTCTAACTCCAGATTTAGATTCATAAAAGTGGTAATATACCTTCTAAAAATATTCGCTTTGTAAAGAAGGACCTACAAATCATATCAAAGAAATCGTGATTCGTACCTAACCAATTCTGTGCATGTCACGATTAATTTAGAATCATCCTATGATAATGACCCACCCTATGAAGCGTTTTTTTTTTAAATATCTTTAATTCATTCTTAAATCTCAGCCCAATAAAACAATAAAAAACAAATCTTTTACTTAAAATAAATTGAATAAATTCTCCTCCATAACATCCCTGTTCACACAGGACACACAAATACACCTGTCATCTGACTCTCAACAACTGACCAAACATTGAAAAAAGAACCAACAAACTGAAATCAACCCTCAACATACTTGTTCCAGAATATTCCATTTTGTTCCAACCCCCCAGATAGACAGAAACAAAATCGGAAAACGGATCTGTCAACAAAACAAAAAAAAAAAAAACAAAAATAACATCCCTCGTTTAATTGAGTCGTTGCATTCAATTCGCTATGTAAACGTCATAATATTTGTGTTTCTGCCGGCTGCCGACCTTAATCCGTCAATTTAGTTTCAAAATAAAACAAAAAAGAAATAAACAACAGTAAAATAAAATTTCACAAAGTTTGTGCAAGTGCTAGTGCTCAGTTCAGCTCTAAATATTTGCCTCATCTCTTATTTGAAGTTGGAATGAAGAAGTTTTAAATAAAGAAAAATAACAGAGTGAATGCAGTATTGCTAAATAAACAGCATGCTGCTGTCGCTTGCGCTTCTGTCAACCTAATTACATCACAGCGACGACACGGCATAGCGCAGCGACCACATTATACCGTATACCGACGACGACGGACGGGTAGGAAATTCAATATCGCTCTAATAAATTTGCTGCCCTTCAGAGTTATCTGACAGTTGCTGGCCACTAAGTACCGTATCTCGTGGCAAAACAAACAGCTGCTCTGTCCAAACCGTCAAAATTCCGCTTAAATAAATTCTGCTTCATAGTTTTTGTTGCTTAAAATCACGAAATAAAACAAATTGTCGGCAAAATTTGCTACCAAAGCGGAAAAAGTAGACACAAACGAAACGTGATGGGGGAGTGAAAAAATCGATTTCTTTCACCCACCAACTCACAGGTGAGTGAAACTCTGTTGGCGGCAGCGACCAACGACGTTTTGTACCGTTTAAAAAAAAAAAATGTAAACAAACCCCCATGTGAACCGAGAAAATCCATTAGCGTGAGCGTGGGCGTGGGAGTGAATGAGTGAGAGTGAGTAGGTATAAAAAAAAAAGAAATTAAGAAACAAAAAAGTGAAACACGCTCGAGTTCATCGTCTTCTTTGTGAGAGCTTTTGTTTGCATCATCCGAGAAGAACCCAAGTTAATGTTTTTTTTTTTTTTTTTTTTTTTGACACAAGGTGTGGGACTGTTCTCTGTCATTGTCCATAATAATTATCGCCTAAAACGTCAAACCAAGCTTATTGGCATTCTTCTACCGTTGTTCTATGGATTCTTGGGTTTCCATCATCCAACATCACGCTTTCCACTTGGACAAGTTGCACCACTCTGTTAATTAGTTTGTTTAGCAGACTGTGTTGCCAAGGGCAGAGGAATTGCTGGAACGGAGTTCGCGCATTAAATAAAAAGTCAGAAGACAAGAGTGTGGGGGGAGAATATACAATGAAGATGCTGGCGGGGCGCCTGGAAATATGAATTCCCCCTAAAAGATTTATGCAGATTTTTTCGAGATTTCCTGGGAAGCGAGATAATTATAAGAAAAAAGCAAAACAAAGAAAAAGGTAGGTAGTCAATTTCGGATATATTTTTTTCCTTAATGGCAGGTGTAAAGTAATGGTAAGGCGGTGGGTGGGTGATGGTAGAATTTACAGTTTTTCGGGCAATGTTCGTTTGAATTAAAGCGAATATAACTAGACACACTGATTGCAAATGTGACAAACGAAAAAGAATTCCCAAACGACTTTTTCATTTGCAGCACAATATTTAGATTTTGTTTGCAGCAAATTGGTAAATTAGTTTGGGTTAAACACTTTTGTGAACGATTAAAAACAAAAAAGAATGCTGAAGAATGCAAATAAACAAAATGATAGAACGAATCGTTAGCGGCAAACGACTTTAAGTTTGCTGAATAATAAATTTTCTTTGCAGCAAACTACTTTCTTGAGAGGTTTTTCGCAATCTATTCATATGTTTGCTGCAAAAAATAGAATTTTCTAGTAAACGAAAAAGTGTTTAGGTGTGGGAAGTACTTTTGTTTGCTGCAATCAACTCATAAAAATGATCTTCAAACGAATACGTTGTTTGCTGTAATAGAATTATAATTTGCTTCAAATGTAATATACAGTTGTTACGAATGAAAAACTTTTACGGGAATAGTATTAACTTTCCAGCAAATGATTTTTATTGAATTCAAAGGATATTCATTAGCCCCAAACGAAAATAAAAATATTATTTCTCTGAGTGCACCTACTTACGTACTTATTATACAATAATTTACTACAATGGAGGAGTGACTTTTGAAAATTTGAAAATTTTCATTCAGTGGGCGTGGCATTTGCCCATACTCACTGAATTGGTATACAATTTATGGAGCATTTTTAATCATCGTAGAGTCTTGAAATTTTGCACAATATGGTAGACTTGGTGGTGTATGTAAAGGAAAAATCGAAAATTTGAGAGTTTCCATTCAGGAGGCGTAGTATCCGCCCATATTTCGTAAATTAGTCTTAGTCATCATATAGTTTTGAAACTTTGCACAATAATTGGTTTTGCGATGCATATGAACAAAAACATCGAAAATTTTAGATTTTGTATTCAGGGGGGGTGGTATCCGACCATTGTCTGCAATATGATCAAATGCCTACAATGATGGGCTTTGGAGTATCGCAGAAACTTATAATTTGGCAGATAGACCAAAAGTTTAAAATTTCCCAACAAAGGGGAGTGGTATCCTCCACTTTTATCAATTCGGTATTGAAAATTTAAAACTTCACATCAAAAAGTGGAAGTATGGTGGTACACGTTTCCTGAATGTCAAAATAGAGGGTGTGAAATCTGACTGATTTTCCAATAAAGGAAGCGTTAAAAAAAAATTAAAAAAACTCAATTAGCTTAATAATATTTTCCTATTTATAGCTAAACATTGTTCGAAAATTTTCTTATAACCTTAATGTACTTAGTATTTTTTAAAAAAATAACTAATGTTTATTAAATAAATACAAATACAAATACAGATAAAAAAGGATACCAAGTTTGTAGTTTCCTTAAAATTCATTTATTTAGCTTGCCAACTTTTCAAACAACTTTGCAAATGTTGGTGCGAGGTATATGGAAAAATTGACAAATACAAACATTCCAGTTATCTAGATTCGAACAAAAGTTATCGTATTTACAAATTTCCAACACATAGTGCACACGCACACAAAAATGTGTTTCCCTCACGTTTCATGACTTCGTGTACTGAAGTTAAATGCAAAATTACAGTATTTTCACTATATTTGCTCACAAATATTTTAACACTAAAATTTTAAGAAAAAAACCTATATTGCGGGAGACAGTTCTTAGTCATCACTCAAGTCAACAATATTTCTCAAGGGTAGGTATATATGCTTGAGAAGATTTTCGGCCACTTTAATTACTCACAACCGAGAATGTGAAGGAATCCTTAGGCCTTTACTTGAGGATTACCTCACTAGCCTCCATTTTGTTTTTTGAATCGAACAAATTCCTTAGATTTTTCTAAACTAACGGGAGCTGAGAAAAATGTTGATTTGAGTAACGGACAGTGAATTCCATCCTTTTAGATTTTTTTTGTTTTTTTAATTTCTAACGACCAGTTCCCAACGCACAGATATCTTGATGTATTGATCCTCAATGAGGAATTGATTCAGGTCTTCTTGTTAGACTCCCAGTTTACTCAAAGCATTTCCAAACGTTTCGGATTGGTCTTTTCGACTGGTTATGGTAATGACGATTAATACCAAACATAAGCCAAATTGTAAATGAAAGTGACACTTGCCATTTCCAAATAAAACTTGATTGGTTCCAAATCTATTTCGACTAGTTTACATACTATTATAGTCCATGTCTCATGTCGGTAAGGGTACATTAATATCAAAAACTACAACACAAAACAGTTTTATTTGAAGTTAAACACAATTTCTTACTTATCAAAACTCAACAGGAATCAATGTTTATTTTTTTTCCAATACCTACGATAATGTTGCTAATTCAATTTCAAAGTTCAAATACCGCAACAAGTGCACTTAAACATTAATTAAACACATCATGCTTAAACAAACACACACCCTTTCTTTGCAAAAGGGTAAAACTGTAAAAGCAACAACAACTTTCAGTTTATTGATTTTGATACTTTTAATTGAAAAATTCCTGACCCACCCTTTTCACATAGTTCTCACAGCACGAAAAAAACGAACAAAAAATAATTGAATTAGAAACCAGTTAAAGGAAAGAATAAAAAAAAAAATTATCAAATTGAAAACAACAGCAACAACTGAAAAACGAAAGGGAAATTATCGAGTAAAAGAAAAATGATGGTCATCGATAGTGAAACCGTAAGTTGTTAAAAATCTTTATCGTCACGCCCTCCTCTTAGACGTCATGCAGTTTATATTGTACCTCACCTACCTCCATCAACAAAATGTCAGAACAATCAGAAACAACGATAAAGATCGAATTACCAACAGCGAATAAGGGAGAGAAAACAAGTGAAAGTCCTCGCACCATGAAGGTGTTGCAAGGGTATTGTACCTTAAAACACTCTGGTTCTGCTAAATTGTTGAATATGCATGACATCATGTTTCTTTGAAATACAAAGGTCACAAAGACAAAGGTCAAAGACTTCAAGAACGTGAACGTTTCACAACAAAATATGAAAAAAAAAGAACCACCAGAGAAAAATAACACTACCTACTCTTGCTATAGTGGATAATCGTAATTGTCGGAGCGGTCGGTGTATGACAGTTGACGACAAAGAAGTGTAAGATTTTATGTAACTCCCACACTCAAACAAAACACACAACTTATGGGTTTTCACTTTCGCTGCTTAAGGTGTTTTATTTTTTTTTTTTTTACTTATGTTTTGTGTGTTTTCTAGCGCCCTCTGGATGGTTAGCCAAATACAAATTTCTCTTGCTGTCACTTGACGTGAATTGTTTACGGTAATCCACTGATTAGTGTCCAATTACCACTTTCTTCGGTTACTTCTAGAGCATGATTGCCAACTGTTCATTAGACGGTTGAGTAAAAATTGAGTGACTGTGACAATAATAAAGGGGAAGAAGTGGGAGCAGATATTTAATATTTATAAAAAGTAGCAGCAGAACATTAAGCGATAATGGAAGATGATAAAGTAAGTAATCTGATATTTTTAAGTAATTTTCTAATAATACCCTACTACAACCTACAACACACCAGTTTTACTACACTATTGAATTTTCTCAATTGTGATACAAAACAACGAAAAAAAACTAGCGTTTACTAGGTCTGTTAAATTTTATGCTTATATAAATACTTTGGATTTGGTACAAACATATTATCATTGAGATTATGAATGACAACAAAAACACAAGTTGGTCATTCCACGGTAACGGAGAGGACAAAAAACGCTTTCAATGCCGCTTATCTCATTCAAAAAGTAATATTTTTTCTTAAAACTTGGTGGATTTTGAGGGCATTTCATAAAATTATCGTACTAGAAGTTTCATCAAAAACTAATGACTACCAGTAATGTTATTGAGATAGAAACACGGTAACGGAGACGACGCATAGTCCGTCTTTTCCGTTACAGTCTTTCTACCCAATAACTTTACTGGGAGTAATGAAATTTTGATGAAAATTCTAGGACAATAACTTTATAAGGTACGCTTAACGTTGACACTCAACAAGTTTCAAGAAAGGATATTACTTCTTGAATGCGATAAGCGGCATTGATAGCGTTTTTTTGTCCTCTCTATTATTTTGGAATGACCGAAGTGTAAATAGAAAGCCAAGCTTTTTCTGCAAATATAACTGTTTCTTGTAGGTCTTGTAGAAAAAAGTGAAAAAATACCAAAATTACGATGATGAAGAAGTCCAAAAAAGTGGTTTTCGTCATGCCGTCCGTCAGTATGTGCGTCTGTGCGTCCACCTGTACACATCTTCACTGCCCAAACGCGTGGACGGATTTTCTTCAAATTTGGTACAGACGATTTTAACGTAATTTTGAAAGTTGTTTTTTTTTTATATTTTTGAATATCTCATCGAGATCGAGTACCTCCCATACAACATTTTTGAGTTATTCGAGTTTTCTCGAAAACCGCTCTAACGGTTTTGATTAAACATTTTCATATGATTCCTTCTATAAAGATAAATTTTTAAATTTTGTTCGTAAAAATCCATGGTGCCGTTTGTACGATTTTAAACGATTTTCTTATTTAAAAAATTTTCAAACCCATACTAGAATTTTCAATCAAAGTTAATACATAATAGCTTTGGACCAGTAGCGTATTGAGAAGTACATAATTTACTGATTTTTTTTTTTTCGTAAATCTTAGAGATTTAGAGGGAACTACAGTCCACCCTATAAAGGAGTAGGGAGACTCTTAAAAGGGACAGAATAAAAGCACATCGGCAAAAGACAAATGGTCGCTTTTAAAAACTTAGTGTAAGCAATTTTTATGTCGCTGTTGTTAGGAGAGTGTTCCTACTCTTTGTAACATATACTCTGATTCTAATCTTTTGCGTTAGTATATGTAGTAAGAGACATCTCTTACTCTCTTTTCCTTGTCGAAGCGATGTAGGTTTTTTCATGATTTTAGTACTGGTGCCAAGCTGCCAGGCGAGCTCCATATTTTTTAACTATCGTTCTTTGCTGAAAAAAACTTTGTTCTCAATAACCTTGCCAAGTTACAGGTTGAGGTCTTAAATGTTGAGTTTGTCAGGCAATCAGTACAGCAAACTTATTTCACATGCATTTCTGAAGAATCTAGGAATCTAGGCATAATCAATGGAGCTTGTTGCGGTCCGGTTTGTCACATTGATACTAAATTCAAACTGTTGCTGATACTCAAGCTTATTCAGCGACTAAACCAATTTTCGTGTCGGTTAAGTTGTTTATCAGATGCTTGGAGAAAATATCAAACGTCAATTTTTCATTTACCCCTTTAAAGGACACTTAGATATAAAATATTGTACAGTGACACTTACCTTATGATCTAGTTATTGTGTACTCTATCCCAATTAATTCTTAACTTACCTTCCCTTATCAGGCTCAAGTGTAAAAAAAAAACTCTTATCACAAACAAAAAACATTCACAACGATTTTCACCAAAAATTTTGAACTTTTAAACGAAAAAATATGCTCATAATTTTATTTACATTTTATTATGCCAACTGAAATAAAAATTATGCAATTTACGAGTACTTAATAAACCGTTATTCCACTAACATTGCTTCACACACTCTGTAAGGAGGGTAAGAATTTTATGATAAATTGTTGTTGTTCCAACTAAAAAGGTAAGTTTTTATTTAGAATATACATCCTTTCATTTTAACTGCTTTTCTACTGCTGTTTTAAATTAAAATCACAAAGTACAACGACACACGGGAGGAATGGAGGGTAGAAGTAGGGGTAGGCGGCTTGATGGTTGACGAGGGCGGGTGGGTAGCAAACAAAAGTTTATAATAAAAAAGAAACCTCAACATAAATACGAAATACGATCTACAGAGTCGGAAATTAATGAGTAACAAGGATGTGTTGTGTGTGTGTGTGTGTATATTTCTTTAGGGACGAATTTACATGTGTGACAGACAAAGTGACTGGAGTGTGTGTAACCACTTGTGTGTCGTCGTTCGGTGGATGGAGGGGATGGGGATGTTTATAATGTTGTTACCAACTCTTTTTCCGTTTTTTTTTTTTAATACTTGTTGTTTTGTTTTTGTTGCGTTCGTCCTTAGCTGCTAACCCAGCTTATACTACAACACTATTGTACTGAACCTTAAAACCATGTCATCCGGTAGAAGTGAAGTTTGCGGTGGATGTTACTGATGCATATAGGGGTTCCATTCTATATATTATATCCTACCAAGCTTTACTTCGACAGTCACTTTGTGTTTGCTAGCGCACAACGCTTTAGTATATATGTATGTGTGTTTGTAGGTATATAATGTGGAAAATCCGTTTAAAGGATAATGAGAGGATTATTCTAATTAAGTTGTTAATGTTGTTGTAGTGTGTACTTAGTTGTGTTAATTATATTTAATTTTTTTTTTTTTTGTTGTCTCTGTCCATTTTACATACTTGCACCGTTACAAAGCGTTCTCTGGCTTATGAGTTAGATATTATTGTTGTTTTGTGACGTGAATGTGCAAAGGAAGAGATTTATCTTTTGTTATATTTCGTCATTATCTTTTGACAGTATAAGTTGCTATGGCAGCACAAAAATGTAAAAGCAATAATTTTTGATGAATTTTAAATTTTGAAAATGTATTAGGATTATGACAGAAGTGGTACCTACACAATAATTAGGTTTATTAAAAATGCTGTCAGAGTCAATGACTTCTTAATTTTAGATTTGGTAGAGACAGTCCAAAAAAACAGACATACAAATATGCAAACACAGAAATAATTCGCATAGAGGTGAAAATTGGTACAGAGCATTGAAACATTGAAAGAACTAAAATGTCAAAAGTCCACAAAAGTCCCATTTATGCATACAAAATTATTCAATGTTAAATGTCGAAAATGTCGAAAATGTTGGTTTTTCGTACGAATTTAACTTTGAAACGGGAGAAACTTGCAAAAAGGAGTATACATGAATTATTGTAGGTTTTATGATTTCCTCAACACATAAGAATTATGACTCGACAAGCAATTGCTTAGAAGATATCGCGATTTTCAAATGTTTCAAATGTCAAAAACAACGGTATCTTGCATATTACTCCTAAACGGTGAGTCCTATTGAAAAGATGTCTTGAAAAAATTGTTGATTATGTGCTCTTCACTTGAGGAAAGAGTCAACATTCCTCTAGGAATTGTGAAGGGCAATATTTTTTTAGTTTTTCTAACAGAATCAAATCGTAGGTGGAGTAATCTGACTAACTGCGTCATATCAAGTAAACTATGGTCCACTTATAATAAAAACCGGACAAACGACCTAATAAGCAGGGCCAGTCGAGACATTAGCCAGGGTCGTTGCTACCTGCACAGGACATTGGCCGATAGGTGAACTAACATGAAGTTGGGAATCCCCCACAACACCTTCTGTCGTATAGTTGTGAGGACCTTCTGCTCTCGCCAGAACAAAAACTCAACTACTTGGTAAAGCCTTCTATCAAGATGTTGCTGAACTTTCCGATTTAAAGATCAAAGAACTGATCTCTTTTCTTAACGCAACAAAATGGATATAGAGCTTATTTCGGCCGCTTATATAGACTGGTCGTTTTCAACATCCATTGTGCCTACTGCGAGACAGCAGTCTACGGTTGGTGAAGGGAAGTGGTTAAATAAGCGACCAAAGGATCTTTAAACTGGAGGGCTTTCTCGCACCATTATCAGACAACGAGTTACGAGTCCGGAACAGAGTAGATGGTTGTACGGTGTGTATAAGCATTCCAAGGCAGTGAGTGGCCTTATATCAATTTTAAAAAACAACCCATAAAGGCTCGTGACAGCCATTCCTGCCTACCTACCTATTATGTGCTCTTCTATATAAAAACAATTTTAACTCGCTCAAAAGAGAGTGTTTGTCAAAAATATCGTTTTTTTGTCTATTTTCATCAAATGGTCTACCAAAAAAAAACTATTGTAGGTTATGCTTTTCCCTACAGAATTAAATTCAGTTTTTATATCTGAGATGATTTAGTCAGAAGTCAAAAATTACAGATTTCCGTACTTAACACTCTTGAAAAGTGGTTTTTTGAAAAATTTGTTGGTTTAACTTTTAGTCCATGATGTTCTCAAAAAAAAGATTGAGATTGAGGATAATGTGTGGTTTAATGGCTCAACGATATCCCAAAATAGCCCAGCATATTTTTTCGTTAGCTTACTGTAACGTCAAAAGTTAGCCGAAGAAAAACTTTTTCACTTGAGAATCCACTGATATTAATATTTTGTGTGGTTCGTTAAGCCCACGATGTTACAAAGAATAAAAAAACCTTTTTTGGAAGAACAACCATTCAACCATTCATTTTTTTGTTCTAGACTTAAATCCAATAAAACAAACAAAACTGAAGAAATATTCCAACTTCGTTTTTGTTAGCCCACCCTTACTTTAAAAAATAGATATGCTGGACTAATCTTGGGCCAACAAAACACATTTTTGGGAAGTAAATTATAATTCTATTACAGCAAACATAATGCAAAACAACGCATTCGTTTAGTGCTCATTTTTATGAGTTGATTGCGGCAAACGAAAATGCTTCCCTCATCTAAATATCTTTTCGTTTACTAGAAAATTCTATTGTTTGTAGCAAACGAATATAGTATACATAGAATATAGCAGAATAGTTTGCGAAGAAACTCTCCAGAAAGTAATTTGTTGCAAAGAACTTCACTTTTAGTGTAAATATATAATTTATTTACAGCAAATGACTGCAGTAAACTAATTTCCTTAATAATAAGGTTATCTAGTTAGTGGCGCTATGGTAACATCCCTGGTTAAAATTAGAGGTCACAGGTACAATCATAGGTGTTAAGCTGAAGTTTTGTTTTTTATTAATTCGTCCGCATAAATGGTTCCACCGAAACGAATGTAAGAGTTTGCTGCAAACGAAGTTGAAGTCGAACAATTTCTATCCAACGAACGAAAACTTGTTTGACGCAAACATTTCGTTCTCTTATTTTGCTTATATGCATTCTACGCCAACCATAAATTGTACAGTCCGTAGCGGAATGACAAGATACTCGCTTTGTAAGCAAACTAAAAAGTCGTTTGGGCAAATTTTTTCGTTTGCCGTAATCGATTTGTTTTCTCAGTGCAACAACCTTAAAAGAAGAGAATACAATTTTATTGAACTGAGTACATCTAGAATTTTGATGTGTTCTAAAATCTTTTTCGAAATGCATTCAATTCAATTTATATTGAGACTTTGTCAATATACCTACAACCTACACATTTCCATTATTTCTATTAACCTCACAAATACCATTTGTAAGCTCGTATCATAGAAACAATATTGAAATGTACGTCGGTATACCTTCATACTCCTTCTCCTATACGTATAGAGAGAGAGAGAAAATTCCATTAATTCAAAATGTAACAGATATGCAAACATCCTCGAACCTCATGCTAAACAGGATAACCAAACCATGTTCGTTATTTTATTAATGAATTACTGAAATCTGAGAAGATGACAAAATTTGATACGCTTCCTCTCTCGGATCACCATCAGCATCATCATTCCAGCTGTTCGTTGGTTGTTCCATTCACATCATGTCAAATATTATGTTAATGAATTAAAGGAAACATAACAGTAAAAGAGAGCGCAAACAGAATTAAATTAAACAAAAGAGTAAGTTTGCAGACGGCAGCATACAGTGGGGCAGAATAGACAGAGTATTGGATTAATATCAAGAAATTTAAAGGTTTGCTTCGAAAAAAACGTCAACTCTCCCAATAGCTATACTATACATGCATTCAGAGTTCAGACTAACTTATTCGTCATAACTAAGACTAGGACATTAGGTACCTTTCGCACAAGAAATCTGCCCCCGGCTCTTAGACTTTTTACTAATTCTTAAATTTTGGCCACAATGTTTGTAGGAAAGTTATGTGTTTTTGCCACTGTGCTCTGGCAGAAAAATGAAATTTAATGACAAAATTAAACGTAAGTATGCTGATTGTAAAAACATACGTATGTGTGATGTTAGTCCTTGGGAATTATGCCCATACAGTTTGTGTTTTTTTTTTTTGGTTCATTTAATTTACTGCGTGTAAAACTGACCAACCACTAAACCGTGAGCCAGAAATTAAACTTTTCGAATATACCCATACACTAAAAAAAAAAAAATAAAAAAATTAAAAACCAACAGAAATAAATTGACAATGCGGACAAAAAGTTTGATTAAACTGAGTGTATTATATATTAATAAAGTTATTTTTATTTTTTTTTTGGGAAGTATAGTGTCACAGAGAGACGTGTCAGGCATATCAACAAAGTAGGTAAGTCAATGAATTAGTTTCCGTTCCGACAAGCATTCATGACATGATAAAGCCATAATGATTTGTTGTAGATATAGAATAAAAAATGTGAATGTGAATGGCATAGCAAGTAATGAATGCAAAATGAAAATATTATTGACAATGGTCATGAGGTGAATAATGAACTTAAGGAGGAAAGTTTGTACGTTTTTGGTAATGAAATTTATTTTAAGAACCTAGGATATTATGATGAAGGTTAAAAATGCTTATCTATGCATACTTACCCATCAGTAGTAGTTTTTTCTTAAATCAAAAATATGCAACACTGCACTTTCCCTGCATGAAATACAGACTTTTATGTCCACATACAAGAAAATAGTACCTACACTTATTGAGACCTTTCATTTAATGTATGTCTCTAATCCTTTGCCGATTCTCCTTTGTGTAAAATAGGTCCTTACAAGTGATTATTCAGAATTTGGAACAATGTCTACTGATAGATATCCAACTCTCGAAAATAATAGAAGCATTTAAGACAGAAAAAAATGCAAAAAAGACCATCTTCTTTCGAACATCTAATTTCAATTTTTACTTGCGATATAGGTACTATCGGGGAAGTTTAGGATTCGTAATAAATTGAACTCGACATAACAATCAAAAATGAAATTTCGATTATAGAGAATACTTAAAAGTGGGTTCGGTAATTTTGTTTGTCTGTCGTGTCGGTATCTGAAGCTACAGACTAAACCGTTGAACCGTTTTCCCTCAAACATAGTATTCAAGGGTTTTGAATGGGCCACGGCTATTCATCTCTGTGTAAGGGTCATAGTTCTGAAAAAAAAATATTTGTTCATCGGTTAAGAACGATATACCTCTCATAGACCTGTTTTTCATTTTTTTGATTTTCTCGTAAACGACTCAACAGATTTCGATGACGATTTTTTACACAAAGGTTTGATAACAATTTGCAAACTATTTTATTACAAGATTTTCACAAAAATGTTTTTGGATTTTCAAAACAAGTTTCAAATTTTTTCTTTTTTTTTCATAAATCGATGTTTCGAAAACGGGTAAACGATTTTTTCTGATATGTTCTGTTAAGATTTCCATTAATATTTTCTTGCATATGGCATGCCAAGTTTTTTTTACACATGGTTTGAGAATTTTTATACCTTCACAATGAAAATAGATGGCATACTTAGTTTGAAGCTCAAAACAATTTAAGAAGTTGTTTAAGTCATTTAAGTAATGATTTTTAGTTTTTTTGGAAATTAAAAACATTATAAATAATCAGAGACCACAGCCTAAACGGATGTGTCGATTTACTTCAACCTTGGTATGTGGCGTTTTTTGGAGAATATCCCCAGACATTTTTTGAATTTTTTTTTGGACCCCAAATAACGGTACCTGTCATATACGGGTTTTAGAAAAAGTCATTTTTCTCAAAAACGGTGCCTACTATTTTTATTAAAAAAATCATGGTCATTTTTTTGGATAAGGTCTATCTTCAAATGAAAACCATTTTTTTCAAAAAACGTTATTAACGGTACCTGCCATAGAACCGTTTTTTTTTAAATTCTGATTATCTCCTTCATAACTCAATCAATTTCAATCACTTTTAACATGAAAGCTTTTAAGCTGCAGTAATAGTTTTTAATAAAATATTTTCGAAAATTATTTTTTTTTGATTTTAAAAAAATAGTTGAATTTTTTTTTTGAAAAATCATTTTTTCGAAAACTACTCAATATTTTTTATCAAAATTTAGTTTTTAGATGTTATTAATAATAATAATAATAAATAATAATAAATAATATCTTAAAAATGGCATACCAAATTTGTCTTATAAAAGTAATTGTAAAATTTTATATGGAAAAAATAGTTTTTTTTTTTTAAAAAACGGCTCTAACGATTTTCAAATTTTTTTTTCTAAAAATGCATCATTTAAGGAGAAATCCAATTACATACTTCGTTTTCATGTTAAATTCATTTAAAAAGCTGTTTTAGTCATTTGAAAATCGAACTTTTTTCCAAAACTGCATTTAAAAACTTTTAATTAAAAAAGTTAGCATAAATAGTAACCTTATCTATAAGAGCAAGTACGTGCGACCCAGTTGTGCATTTAGTTGTTTGTACGAATGCATAACTTGACAGAAAGTACCTATATCGTAAGTAAAATGCAAAAAATGTACTACTCCTACAAAAGTGAAATTTTTCGAAGATTTTTGAATAAAAAGTACAAGAATGTTTGATTCAAAAAGAATGAATTTCGAACTCAACCTGAGCTTAGTTAATCTTCGACTTTTCGCGCTTACAGATTCCAATTATCTTTATTCTAACGAAAGTTATCGTATTTACAAATTTCCAACGACACCGACGACGCCGACGACAACGGCTCACCGACATTAAAATGTCTCGAAAATGTGTTTTTTATACGTTTCATAGTGTCTCACTATGAAATAGACTAATTCCGAAATCAGGTACACTTTTTCTTTGTTTTTTTTTCTTGGACGAGTAGGGTTTTTTAGTGAAGCACTTTGACAATCATTTACGTAAAAAATTAATTACTGCAACCGAATACTTTTAGGGTTTAGGAAGCTGGTTTTTCGAAACAAGCTACTGATACATTTCCAGAAATTTCAGCAACTACTAGTACAAAAAAAAAATTAGGAAGTCATAAAATTGGCAACACTTGTTCTTGTTCCGACTTAAATGAGTGTATAGGTGTTGGAACCATCAAATTGTTGTTTCATTTGAATCTAAATAACCAAATATTATTTTCAGCAATAGAATGTGTATACATTTGTGTAACATTATTCAAGGAAAATATCCAACGACAAAGACCAAAAATGTATAGTTTACGGCCCTCTAAAATAATTATTATGATGGTTGTTGTTGTCAGATCTTATCTTTCTAGGCGTTGACTCTTAAAGATATATAATAAGGGGTCAAAGAAAGTTGAAATGTGCTCATATTTTACCTCAGCAGGGAATACCACACATAATATAATAATGTATCTCCGCGTTATAATCAAGTGAAAGGCATATTTTTTTTTTTGTTATGTTTTATTTGCTTGCTTTTATCATAAATCGAGAACATATCACAGATATACTCTCCTAGTTTGGTCATAAATGTGTCTGGTAAATCATATTATGCTGCTTTGATTCTATCCTTGTTCTATCAATCAAAATACGCGAGACTAAAAACATTAAAAACAAGAAAATCAAAAACATAAATGCTCAATTAAGTCGCATGTACTTGCACTTGCTTTTGCACTCATATAAAAATAGTATAGAAGCTTTTTATTTTGATTTGATGAATTAGTAAAAGCAAAATTGAAAAACATGTTGAAATTTTATTAAAATCGGGTCAATTCAGCAAACTACCTTAAGTTCGCTGATTCTATTCTTGATACACATTAAGGATCGAGTTCGTTTTAAATTGAACTGATCTTTTAGTTAATTACAAAGTTGTAAGGCAATTATGCCAAAGGACATCAATTTTTCTCATTTTTTTCTTACGGAAGTCATAACTTACCCTTTACGAATAGTATCAGAAATTACAACAAGAATCATTGAAAGGTATAAAGTAGAACTAAAAGTAAAAAGGAACTTCAATCTATCCAACTTGATTCTGTAAAAAGAGAACTCCATCAGAAACATTTTATTTTATCTTTTTTTTTTTTTTTTACTTTAACGTATACATTCAGTATACAACACACTGTGTGTTTTGCTCCACTTTTATCCCCTATGGTCCGAAAGTGCGAGTTCATATCGAATTTTGTATGCGCGTGTGACAGTTGCGCTTCGAGAGAAAATCGATTCCAACAGGAAGTATGATCACATGGCATGCAATTTGGTGATTCCTTGTTTTTCTTTATTTTTTTTATGTTTTTTTTTTTTTGTTATTGATGCTTTTTTTCCTTTGACTATGCATTACTGACTTGATATGCTTCTGGCTAAAATAGGAAACAAGTTCTTTTGCCTTTTGTGAAACTATCAAATAAACTGTCTGTGGAAATGCAAAAAAAAAATAAGAATCGAATGCTGACAGAGTTGTAATTGCAGAAAAAAAAACACATATACCTAACAGTTGATGTTCGCTATAAAGTGCAATATAAGGCGTACCCTATTTTTTTTGTTTTCGATGGCAATTTATAATATTTCCACTCGCAAAAACTCACTTAATTTTTGTCTGCTTTGATGACATTTTAATTTTCAAAACATGATGTTAAAATCTTACCTAAGTTGAACAGTTTTTGTCCACACACTTTTTTTTCCTACTTTTAATAACAATTGAAATACAAAAATTCAAGATATGAAGGGGAAGGGGACGCTCTGGAAGCAAGATTTCGACTTTTTATTTTGTATGATTCGGATGAAACATCGTCATTAAAAGATTGTTAATAAATTTGTACGATGTACTGCAGATACCCCTGATTTTTCACCTACTTACATTGCTCTTTAAACGGTCACTGGGGCGTATGTGTAACATTTTCTCGTTTTTGTATAATTTAGATTCTTCTATCACTGATCAAATAATGAAACTATTTAGCCTTTAAAACCTTATAATTGTCATTCGAAATTAACATGAGAGTTGTGTTATTAGGGTTCTGTCAGTAGATATGTCCCTAAAATGTATCTATATAAGACCGTGAGCTACATTGACTATGTTTATTATAAAATCATTAATTAATAAAAAAAAAAAATTATTTAAACGACATAACCTCAAGAATATTGATCCTCCTTTGCGGGAAATATTTTTGAGATAACCCTTTGTTTTGAAAGCTTTTCCTTTGAAATAAATTCGGTCAGTACCTGAAGCTCACATAAGACAAAACCTCGAACAGTGTATTCCGGATTCTGGTTAAACGAATTCGCTGTGACCTCCACAACTCTTTTAACCATTAATCGGATTGACCATACTTCTGCAGTGTCATAGATGTCTGAACGTTTCTAGGAACGTTCAAATATTAAGTGGGAGCCAGACCCTCACAAACATCTGTATTTCTCAACTTACTTTTCGTGTGGAGCTGCAAGCAGCCGGATACTTTTAGAGCTGGTTGGAGAAGATAGTTGTTTAAAGCCCTTTTCCGAAAAATATATTAAAGTTATTAGTAAAATGACTAAAACAACAACTGAAAAGGTTTTGAGTTCAAAACAAATGGCCATTTAATTTCTTTTAGAAATATGAGTTTAAAAAAAAAATTAAATTCGTTAAATAATAAAATGCACGACTGGGTCGCACGTATTTACTCTTGGGGTCAAAGTTGCTGTGAACGTTAAAGCTTCTTATGTCTAGATTTTTAAAATAAATAATTTTATAAATAAAAATTAAATTCATTACATTTATGTCATAAACAACTTCTGAAATTGTTTTGAGCTATAATCTTAGTATGCCATTTGATTTGATTAAAAAACATGAATTCAAAAAAAAAAAAAAATTGGAAATCGTTAGATCGGTTTTCAAAAAAAAAAAATAATTTTGTATACATAAAAATTCTCAAAGCTTGTTTAAGAATAAAGTTGGTATGCCATTTTTAAGATAATATTATTGCACATCTAAAACCAAAATTTCAAAAAAAATACAGTAACCAGTTTTCGAAAGATCGATTTTCAAAAAAAAAATTTGATTTTTTTTTTTTTTTAATACAAAAATTTTTTTTGTTTGAAAATTTTTATATCAAACAATTTTTTAATCGTTAAGCATCTTTCGTATGAAAAAATTCATCAAAATTGATTTTGTCGTTTAAGTAAAATTTAAAAATGAAATTTCATTTCATTCATTTCAAAATATTTTAATCAAAATCGTTAGAGCCGTTTTTGAAAAAAATTTACTTTTCCTCAATGGTTATATGGCAGGTACCGTTAGTTTTTGTACTAAAAAAAAATTTCAATTTCCAGTCTAGAGAATCATCAAACATCCTTAATCACCAAATTTGTAGAAAATCAGTTTAGGCTGTGGCTCTGTGAACAGACAGACACCAGACGCACACACGAACAGACGAAAAAGACAGAATCCCGAAATTAAAAATGCTGAAAGCCTTAAATTCAGAAAACCAAAAATCGCGAAAACTTTTTTTCGTTCCGAGACAATTTTTTTGATCCGTTTTTCTATGACTGTGTAACGTTTTTTCAAAGAATTTGAAAACCCGGAAATATATTTTTCGCTCTTACATTGATGTTATTGTTAATTCATTCTATGATTCTATGATTTTCAACTATAAGCCAAATCATATTGACACTTTGACTCATTATTTTAGCTTTGATTTTTATTTTTCGTTGTGTTTTTCTTTATTATTATTGTTTTGTTCAATTTGTTGACTTAATAACATCAAATTATTTGTCCGAAATTGGAATCCGAAAAATTCTATTAAATTTTCGGGATTTTGGGATTATTGGATTTTGGTTTTAATGAAACCAAGCAAGAAGAAAAATTTATTTTGCAATTACTCAGTAACCAAAAGTAGGAACTTACTTGCTGTCACACAAAGGAAAATTTTAATCATAATCGGTAGATTTTTAAGAACCACTCTATGTTCAAATCCCCCACAATATGCAATCAAAATATGAGTTCATGAGAAGGGAATTAGAGAAAAGGTAAACTCACTTCAAGTTATTACTTTTGGTATCAGTGAAGGAAGATGTATTGAAGTTCCAACAATTTTGATTTGTTTAAAATATTTCGAAAACTAAGTTATTGTTTTTTGCTTGAAGGCAAAAGTGTTTCTTATTCATTTTATTGCAAGAAGTCTACTCCAAACACCCAAACACGCTTTTGCGAAGTACTAGTAGCCATTTTCAAGTGTAATAGCTAATTCCATTACTACTCCAAAGCAATACATCACATGTTATAGGTACTCACTTTTCAAAGAGTTAATATTCTTGAGCCATCTTGAGTTTTTGTATGAGTTATTGAGTATGGTGAATCTTTCCATTTAAACACTACACGAATGCAATTGGTGGTATTTTTTTAAGTTCGCTTCACATAGATAATAAATTGTTGATCACAAACAATAATTATTTTTTATATAAATGATTTATATTTGGGTTTTAAAACCTTTCAAAAATCATAAATGCTATGCACCCTATAAAATAAATTAAGGAATTTCCCAAAAGAAGAAGAACTCAACCAAAGAGAAGAAAATCAACAAAAATAAACTCAGAAAAAAGAAACAAAAATAAAAGAAAAAAAAAACACCGACGACACCTTAAGTGCGCTGCGTGTAAAAGTGGCATATCCACTTAAAGTTTTACTACTTCGGTTCGGTTATCCGCTATTTTATGAGATTTTATTTTCTTCGCTTTTCTTTAAAATTTTAATAGCACTTTTGTTCGTCATCACACCTGAAATTGAGGTCTTTTGCAGGAGTTGCCGGCAATAGCTTAGCACTACTATGTTGCCGCCGCTGCTGCCGCATTCACTGCGGATCAGCGAAAGACATACTCATACTCTATTCGCGGCAGCTTGGTAAAAAGATGGTTGTATGTGGTATGATGCCTGATTGTGGCTGTTTCCTGAAGAGCTCTCCAACTCCTATGGAGTGTTGAAAAGTAACTTTTGCTTTCAAAAAGACTCTCGTTTCAAAAAAAAAAAACCATACTTCTCGCATATACTTTGCTTTTGCGAAAAGAACCATTAAAAGAGAGAGAGAAATGTGTGCCAATTGAAAGTTTTCAATTTCACACAGAAGCACTCAGATTTGCATGGAAGAAATGACAACAGAAAAGTAAAAGGAACAGCTCAGCTGGGCAACTACATAGTAAGAACTAAGAAGGAAGAGAGAGGTAGGTATATGGGGATCCCAAGTGGGGGTTAGACGTGAAGTGTAGAGCTGCTGGATGGCAAAGTAGTTCTTTCACAACTTTGTTTTAAAGTTTTGCATTAAATTGTGTAACCGATCGAAAGATGTTACCTAAAAACTTTTTCTAAGCCAATTTAATTTCAAAACGTATTTAAAGTGTGACATTGTTTGAGGATTTTCCAAGGCAACTCGAGACAAATTTCAAATACCTAAACCTACATAGTTGTGAAATGGAATTATGTAGTTGGAAAGTTGCTGAACAAATATAAGTATATAAAACAAAGTGTAACAATGGAGGTTAAGGGTGTTTTGAAATAGAACACAAACATAATTAAGGATGAGTTTAGTATCTATCCATTCTTATAGCCAAAGTAAAAACCATATCCCATTTCCCACAGTAAGTTGGAAATTCTTCAACATTTTGAAGGAATCGGTGTGAAAAATGTCAAACTGTTGTCAAATGTTGTCATGGCTTTTAGCATATTCGGTTTAAGAAAAAAAAAAATTACCAGAAGATGTTTTGAAAGACTTTAATGTAATTTAATTTAAAGAAGACAAAACTTTGCTCTGTTAGAATATTATGTGAATGTTTATTTGGGTAGGTACGATTGCTCGGTTGGATTTTTGTATGAATTGAGTTTTTTCTTGTACTTTAAAGAGAGGGCTTTTGCTATTTATAGATAGAACATTTGGAATTGTCTTTGCAATTGAAGTACTGAAAAGAAGAAGAAACGTTCGATTCATCAAGGTTAACATTTTTCTGCCTAAAAATCTCTGACCTAACGTTCTTGATCTTTAAAATATTTTGGAACTGACGAAAAATTACTGATGAGACAGAAATTTAAGTTAGCAAAAAGAAGCTTCATCTCTGAGGAAAAAGTCAAATTGCAAAAATTTCACTTAACGCCTTCTTCCTCTGAACGCTTTAATTTTACAAAAGTTCCGCTCAATATTTCTATACCTCTTTGCTTATTCTGTATCTGTCTCATTGAGGAAACTTAAAATATTGAGTAAAAATTCAGAAAAAATTAAGCTTTTTTATTATCATTCAATATGTTGGGCAAACTGGAAATATTGTGCAATGCAGCCCTAAAACGATCAATATTATTGCACAATACTGAGTATTACGCAAAAATATTGTGTCATGTAATGCTGGCATAAGTTATTTGAGTATTATTCCACATTCGGAAAGCAAAAAATATCGGAGGTAAAATTTAAAACAACCATTTTATTTATTTTAGTGGTTAAGATTGGGCCACTGATGCTCCAAATCCTCCCACACCAACTTTGTTGAACATTTCGTGTCACAAAAAATTTCACGAAAACATAAAATATTGAAACGGGGCACATAAAAAAAACAGTTGTTGCTGAAATAAACACACTGTTTCACATACAGGATAAAAAAGAAACTATTTGAAGGGTTTTTCAACAGCGACGCTACAAAAGTAAAGCAACAGGAACAGCAAACGACGCCATATTTCCTGCCGCTCCTTTAACATTTTTCTTTAGTAAGGTTTGCCATTTCATGATGGAAAGATATACGAACCAACAACGAGTCGAAATTATTAAAATTTTCTACCGAAATTCGGAGTCAGTGGCCTCAAAGTTAATCTCCCTAGCAGATCAATAATTGAGCGTCTAGTGGAAAAATTTAAAACCACAGGCACATTAGAAAATGTTCCCTTGCCAGTGAGACAAAGAAGTGTTCGTAGTGTCGAGAATATTGCTGCCGCTGAGGCTTCAGTTGCAGAAACCCAAATGTGTCTCTTACACGTCATTCTCAAGCGTTGGGCATCTCTGTGACGTCGTTTTGGCGAATTTTGTGAAAAGATCTTGACGTACATCCTTACAAGATTAAATTGACGCAAGAACTGAAGCCGCTTGACCACCAGAAGCGTCGTATGTTCGTGAGTTGGGCTAAGCAACAACTTGAAAATGATTCGGATTTTCAGCGAAAAATCATCTTCAGCGATGAGGCTCATTTCTGATGGCTGAATGGCTTCGTCAATAAACAAAATATGCAGTATTAGTCATTGCATCCCGAAAAAATTACGGTTTGGTGTGGTTTATGGGCCGGCGGCGTCATTGGGCCGTACTTCTCTCGTCCAATCCCTACCGTCCAATGATAACCGAAAATTTTTATTCCCAATTGGCTGATATGGACTTGGGGGACATGTGGTTCCACGAAAAGGCGCCACAAGCCATACAGCGAAAGTCACAATCAATTTATTGGAAACCAAGTTTGGAGAACGTTTTATCTCACGAAATGGTCCAGTCGCTGTACCACCTCGGTCGTGCGATTTGACGCCGTAAGACTATTTCCTGTGGGGCAACGTCAAGTCTATGGTCTATGCCAACAAGTCAGCGACGACGATTGATGAACTTCGTACTAATGTCGAACGTGAAATTGCAGCATTATCGGCTGATTTATGCTTGAAAACCGTCGAAAATTGGGTTCAGCTCCTGGACTTCTGCAAGCGTGACCGACCGTGGTGGCCATGCAAAAGAAATCGAGTTCCATACATAATCGAACGTACTTTCACAGGAATAAAGAATTTCATTGATATCCAAAACCGTTTTTGTAACTACTAACCCCGCCCTACCCTACCTACAATGTCGCCTAGTATCATAAATTGCCTCATCAGTTATTATTTTTTTTTCACCGAAAAACTTTTACGCTAGCAATGCATTCAACAATATAATAGCACATATATTGACCTCAATATAAAAAATACGCAATCATATAACACCTCCCTCCCTAATAAATACAAGAGTGTTCCATCAATGATAAAAAATTCAAAAATTGTATCAAAATGTTCCATAAAAGATTAGAAAATAAAAAAAAAAAAAAAAAACAAAATCAAATGACAAAAAAAAAATTCCAATCAAAAGCGCTTGTCAACTTTCAACATATTTGCATAATCCCGAATGTTTATTTTTTTTTTTTTTAACTTTTCCATCACCCATCTGTTAACCCTTCTCCTGGTTGGCTTGGCAGCGGATATTTTGCCCATCTCTACCATCCGTTTAGCTCTTTTGGAGCACACCCGAACTCTGTTTTTTTTTTTTTTTTTTGTTATTTTGATATTTAAAATTCAAACGCTATTCACCTCCGTCAAAAAAAATCTTCTTCGATCTGAATGTCATGTCAACGCAGTCATTGGGCTTAAAAGGGGTGACATTTTTTTCGTCCTTTACATTATTTGTATCCTCCCATGTTGCAAAAACAAAATCCCCAAAGCAAGCACAGTTGACAAAAAAAAAAAGAAAACATAAAAAGCAACGACACAGGACAATCAGGATCATATTTCAAACACTATTGATGTTTTTTTTTTGTCCCTCCAGGATAAGGGATAGCAAACAAAAAAAACAAAAAAAAAAACAAAGCAAAACAAACACGAAAATAATAAAGAAAAATACCATCCATGGGAATGTTGCTGCTGAATGAACGCATAAATCTGAATTCCTTGGGCAATTTTCAGATGAAAGTATACACCAAAAGGGGAAAAGAAAATTAATTTCCATACAAAAAAAAAGCCGAGTGGAGCACAAAGTCACGGAAATCAGGACCAGAGGATGACCATGGCAGGAACTATACGGAACTATAGGAATCAGAACAGACAACATTTCTAGGTACACACATTTATATCTATGAGAACTGAAAAGGATAAGGGCAGGCGACACAATTGCTATGTTAATTCTCTGATCCCAATTCCCAACGATATGAGGACGAAGGACGATGACACGACCGACGTCAACGCACGGACGCATGTGGTTATAGTTGGAAAATGCACAAACGTGTTAGCAAATCCATTTATTCCACTTTTTTTGTTGCATCATGTTTAAGAAATGCAAAACAAAGAGCTGACCGAAAGAATGTTTAAACGTGACGCACGGATGTTTTTTTTTCCAGCATTTCAACTTGAAAAGCGAAAGGATTTATTCATTGTAAGTCTTTTTGGTTGAAGATTCTGAGGGGACATGTTTTTTAAAAGAATTATATGGAAAAAAAATAAGATTTGAAACATAATCCTTTTTGAATTGTTTTATAATGAGACTCAAATAATGTCAAGTTTTGAAATTATTTGATTTTTACTTACATACTTAACTTCAACTCTCATTTTTGATGCTTTTTCAAATTAATATCAGAGACAAAAAAAAATAAATTGCACGACTGAATACCACGTATTTGCTCTTATAGATAAAGTAACTATGTATTCTAAGCCTTTTTAATAAAAAAATTTGTAAATGCAGTTTTAGAAAAAATAAAATAAAAAAGCATAAAATCCGATTTTCAAATGACTAAAACAGCTTAATGAATTTAATTTCAAACCGAAGTACGCAATTTGATTTTTTCTGCAATGATACATTTTTTGAAACAAAAAAATTAAATATCGTTTCAGCCGTTTTTTAAAAAAACTATTTTTTCAATATAAATTTTTTTCTACATAAAATATAAAAGTAAAATTGGTATGCCATTTATTTATCAACATTTAAAAACTAAATTTTTAAAGAAAATATTTAGTAGTTTTCGAAAAAATGCTTTTTCAAAAAAAAAAAAAATTCAATTTCATTCAAAAATCAAAAAAAAATAATTTTCGAAATGTTTTTTACTAAACATTATTACGGCAACTTAAAGGTTTTATGTAAAAGAAATTGTGCAATTGATTGAGTCCTGAAGGAGAAAATCAGAATTAAAAAAAAAAAAAAAAACGGTTCTATGGCAGGTACCGTTAATAGCGGTTTAAAATATTAATAGCTTTCCTTTAAAGATAGATCTTGTCCAAAAAAAAATTACCATAATTTTTGTATCAAAATCGTAGGAACCATTTTTGAGAAAAATGCGTTTTCTAAAACCGTTATTTTTGGTAAAAAAAAATAATTCAAAAAACGTCTGGGGATAGTCTCCAAAAAACACCACACACCAAATTTGAAGTAAATCGACCCATCCGTTTAGGTCCATTTTTAAATAAAAAATATTTTTTTCAAAAACCGTTATTAAGCTGTCATAGAACGGTTTTTTTAGTTCTAATTTTCTCCTTCATGACACAATGAATTTCAACCATTTTTTGTATGTGAAAGCTTTTAAATTGCCGTAATAATGTTTTGAAAATTATTTTTTTGGATTTTAAAAAAAATATTTGAAATTTTTTTTTTTGAAAAATCATTTTTTCAAAAACTACTCAATATTTTTTTTTCAAAATTTAGTTTTTAAATGTTGATAAATAATATCTTAAAAATGGCGTACCAATTTTTTCTTTATGAAAGTCCTTGCAAAATTTAATATAGAAAAAATATTAAAAACGATTTTCAAATTTTTTTTTTCTAGAAAAGTATCATTACTGAGGAAATCAAAATGCATACTTTGTTTTGAGGTTAAATTTATGTTCTAGTCATTTGAAAATCGAATTTTATGCTTTTTTATTTTTCTAAAACTGCATTTACAATTTTTTAGTTAAAAAGGCTTAGTAAATATAATCGTGCAAATTATTAACATTTGAAAATATTTTTAGGTTTTTTGCAATGATTTTTAATAAAATGATTTTAATTAAAATCGGTTCAATAACGCATAAGTGAGAAAGTCATGAGTAAAGAAATCTATAAATCTTACCACAAAGCTAATTTTACCGTACCTGAAAGAAAAAAAAAAACAGTGTTACAAATATGAAATTTAAGTATTTTCTTTTTTAAGATATTTATACACGTTTTATTTGGTTATAAGGAAATAGATTCATTGTTAATAAAATTTTATTAAAAGAACACAACTAAGCGCAAATGGAAAATTGGTAAAATTAATCGATAATCCATTAAAATCGTAAACCAAAGTTGCTGTTCCAAAAAAAAAAAAAAAAAAACAGTAGTCATTTTTTCACTTGACTTTAATGTTTAGGGGGTCGCTGAATCAGAATTTAAACTTTGCTACTTCCTACGGATATGACTTCACAACGAAAATCACTAAAAACCTCACAAATCTAGACTTTTTTTCAGTTTTTTTTCATAAAATTAGTGACTTTTTGAGCAAAAAAACATCCGAGTCAAATATAAAGACCATAAAATTTCCTATAAAAAAATATATCTATTTTTTCATTGAACTGTTGCGGCCACAAGAGCGCACTGAAAAAAGGCGAACCACCAAATGATTGGACTACGATACAATCATTGAAAATGATACCAAAGAGTTTTGACTAGATAAAGAGTGAAAACAGTTTTTGTATAACGAAGAATCCAAATCTTAACCGAAACTATTTTTACTAGCCTTTTTTTTTAATACTCATCTTTCTAGAAGCAGATTTGAAAACATTTAAAACCCAGTATGTTGTCATTTAACCTTATGTTCCCTTTTTTTTTGACAATCAATCCAATATTGGCATTATACCATCTATTGTGCCTCTTGAGACTTATTGTGGAATTACACTTGATCCTCTTGTAGAAGTAGCTTCTATAAAATTCAACAAGCTGCCATTGACTTTATCTCTTAAGTCGATGTTGTTGATCTTGAATGCCTGCATATTGTTGATGTCCTTCAAATTGGCCAACAGCAGTACCAGTGTCACTATTTTTAAATTGGACACTCAAAATAGAGCTTGCTTTCCAGTCAAAGCATAATACACCAAAGTGACCCAGGAGGGTAATATGCATCGCCGCCACTGAGATTGTAATCAGGGCGCTTGTTTATAGGAACTTTGTAACTCTAACTTCTTTCACTGAAGTTGTACGTTTCAAAGATTACAAAACATTGGTGTTTTTAGTTCAAAAAAACTTTTAAAAATTTTCAAAATGTATGAGGTAAAAAAATTTAACAGCTGACGTCATAAATAATTTTGTAGATAGTAATTTTCTACGACAACTTCGAAATTTTTAATGAAACGGATCTTGATAGTTGAAATTTATAAAATATTAAAAGATGATTGCCGGATTCAGTTTTTGAATTTTGTTTGGTTTGAAGGAAAGTTTTTGTTATATTCAAGCGCCCCTTTGGTCTGCACACTCTTCACTGATAATCTGTTGACCCTGGCTGCAAGTGGTCTTTCAACATTGAAAAGGGTAAAGTAGTGGCAACCAGCAATGTATCGAATCGTTTCATTTTGATTTTAACGATTTTAACACGTCATGGATGCTTTTATTGAAATTCCACGAACTTGAATTCGATTTTATTTTCTTTGACATGTGCAGACGTCAGCTGCGCTGCGCTGTTCGAAGGGTAGGTAGACGGAATTAAAAAAAAAAAAAGTTGCGCATAATTTTTGTCGGTCAGTTGAGTCTACGGTACCCTCACCCATATTAGTACCGCCCGGATAAAATGCACCTCTATAAGCCCCCGAGATGGGGTAATTACCTATACAATGATTCTAATGGCTTTGCGGGCACTTCCTTATTCCTTTTTTAGAGCGGCCAATACGGCGGCGCGCGGGATTAATATGCAGTGTTCTTTTCTAAACAAGACTACGTTGTTGATGTTGTTGTCGTCGTCGGTCGTCGTCGTCGAGTTGTTGGCGTCGTGTCGTGGTCGTCCGTCTGTCGGTAGTCGGCATCGAATGTAGACAAATAATGGCGAGACTTCAAATGTTGTCTTTGGTCATGGTCTGGTTTTGAGTTAAGTTAAGTTGAGTTTTTTTTATTTTTATTTTTCCCATGCCTCGATGGATGCTTTCTATCGCGTCACGTTGCACGAAATGAAAGAGGATCCCCAAGTATTCAATCTGACTCTGACTCTGACTCCGACGAGTCAGTCAGTCAGTCAGTCAATTCGTTTGTCGGTCGTCCCGTAAACCGTATAAATGAACGTTGTTTGCTAGTTAGGGGCCATTAAAGTGAGATCTTGATTGGGTTTTGGTCAGGCAATGATTCTTGGATAGACTTACGTTAGCCTACGAGTATATACCCAAATTCTGGAATAGGAACTGGTGCTTGATGCGCAACACGACAATGATGATGATGATGATGATGATGATGATGGTCAGAATGTATAAACGGTTTTCATTTCTATGAAAACGTGGATTAAATGCGATTTAATTGAAGCAAAGAGGTTGGATGATGTGATGGGTGCTGCACTGTGCAGTGCAGCACTGTTCTGTTTGGTTTCTGGCTTCGTTTCGATTTAATGAGGTGTTGTTGTTTTGTACTGATGGTTTTGGTTGGTCGGTGCTCCGGCATTGAGAATGTTGCGAAGGTATCTGCACCTTACTTATGCTGCTCGTACTCGTTTCTATAGAGTTTTGCATGGAAAGGCTATTGACTTTTCTTAGGAAATTTGAGTGTCTATATTTGAGGCTGTCTATGGCCAGAGTGGTACCCAATATACCATAGGTATAGCTATAAATGCTCTTTCTTCGAAAAAGAGATAAAAATCATTTTACTTAGCAAAGTACATATAAGTACGAGTATAGGCAATTAGGAAAAATGTTGTTTGGTGGAAAGTGCTAGTCGGAGAGATTCCATTACAGGTAATTGGGCTGCAAATTTTTTGGATGAAAATACCATCGGTGTTGAAATTTAAAGCATTTAATTAAAAGAATAAAATATACCAAATAGATGGTGAAACTAAAAATTGGTTGTCTAACGCGGATTTTCTTAAAACATCTAATAATGGTGTTATTGAGTTTTAAAAACCCATACACTTCTGAGGGTTTACCTTAGTGGTTTCTATGATTTGAAAACTCGGGAAGTTATCGGAAAATCTAAAATGTTTAGATTCTTATTTTAACGCATTTGTGGTAAAATCTGATTTTTACAAACGTGGTAGGTGAAAAACGAGTATATAAAGTTTTTAATTTTATAAGAAATTAATAAATAAACATAGAATTTATTACTAAAATGATTTAAACAACTTCTTAAATTGTTTTGATCTCAACACTAAGTATGAAATTCGTTAGAGCCGTTTTTCAAAAAAAAAATGTATATACAAAAATTATAAAGCTTTGTTTAAACAAAAAATTTGAATGTCAATTTTAAGAAAATATTAATGGACATCTAAAACAAAAATTTAAAAAAAAATCATTCACGCGTTTTCGAAAAATTGATTTTTGAAAAAAAAAAATTTGAAACTTTTTTTAAAAATCCAAACATTTTTGTTTCAAAATTTTGATATGAAATAACTTGAAAATTTTCGAAAACCTCTTGTGCAAAAATTGTCATCGAAATCTGTGGAATCGCTTTCGAGAAAATCAGAAAAGAGAAAAACGGCTCTATGGGAGGTACCGTTTTTAACCGTTAAAAAAATATTTTTTTTATTTCAAAAGTACGACCTTGCTCGTTGTATTACACATAAAAAAATCGTTAGAGCCGTTTTTTGAGAAAAACAAGATTTTCTATATTGCTTGTATGGCAGGTACCGTTAATTTTGGTCATAAAAAAAATTTTAAATTTTCCCTCTAGGGAATCACCAAAAAAATTTAACTACCAAATTTGAAGATAATCGCTTAAGTACTTTAGGCTCTAGCTTAAGATAGATACAGACAGGCAGACAGACAGACAGAATTGCCGGACCCACTTTTTTCTCATTCTCAATCATCGTAATGTCATGTTTGATTGTTATCAAGTTATGCATTCGTACAAAAAAAAAGTTGAGATTACAATCAAACATGACATTACGATGATTGAGAATGAGAAAAAAGTGGGTCCTGCAATTCTGTCTGTCTGTCTATATCTATATCTATAAGAGCAAGTACGTGCGACCCAGTCGTGCATTTTATTTTTTAAACGGCTCCAACGATTTTCAAAAATTTTGTTACGAAAATATTTTTTAATAGAAGAAAACAAACCAACCATCGAGGTTGACTTTAAAAAAAACACATAAATATTTGTTTGGATGTTAATATGGTGTGACTGCTGCTATTCTATAATAATTCTGTGGGAGAAAGGTAGCAACATTAGTTAATTTTTCGCAAAAATGAGTTTTTGACAGGTTATGCATCCTCAATGTGTGCTTACTCTATTACATAAGTTACATAATTTTAACCAAATCATCAGAGTTTAGCTGTAATCAAAACATTTGATAACAACATAAATCCACTTTTTCACAATTCATTTTCCGAAAAAAAACTTAAATCTACAAATGTATACAAAAAAGTATTAGTTTACTGGAATTTTTGTAATGCCAATTGAAAGAAGAAGAACACAAAATTAATACAAAATACAGTCAGCTGAAAAGTTAAAACGCCACCTTAATCCTTTTTCAAAGCTTTTGTGCGAAAGTTTTGATATTCAAATTTAATTTACTCAAAACAAAAAAAAATTACTTAAGCTGTTCTGCATTTTTGCCTTTTTTGATGTTGCAAATCTTTTTTTTCTCTTCGAATTTTTTTTTTGTCATCGCGGACAGAAACAAAATTAAGCTTTTAATATGAAATACAATACATACTACACCCAGCTTGTTTTTCCTGTCGACACGAACTTATAAATTCCATATCAACTCATGAATGATAAAATCCGGAAATTAAAATTTGATAAAGCAATTAAAAAAAAAAAATGTTGTATACCTATTAATAAATTTATAATCAATCATTCTGTTTGAATAAATTAAAACAAATTGTTTGGGACACGGATAACAAAACATACCTACAAATGTATGTTTGTACTTAATAACGCTTTAGCCATCAATAATTCAAAAAGATAAAAATACCAAAACTGTTAAACGAACATGAAAACATGGAATGTCTGCATTTAAGTTTCCGGACACACGCTCTCTTTTTTTTTTGTTAACATTTGTTGCTCCAACAATTCTGAAATTCCGATTTCGAGTATGAACATAATGTATGTACTTATAATTGTCAACAATTTATTATTGTTTTTTTTTTTTTTAAATGATTTCATGTCCAAAAGTCATCATCAATCAAACAGCCTGTAGCTACCGGTCACGAATTAACACTTCAAGGGGTTAACCCAAATTTAAATATGCCTTTCAGTTCACAAATCTACAACTTTGGTCAGAAAAAAAATTAAACATGATCAAATTGAAAAAAAAAAAATGAAAAAAAAAATTATAAACGAGAAGTCTGATCGATCAAGATCAATTAGCGTGTTCTGCGCCAATGCTCTGCCTCCAGCTTGATGTTCAAGAAAGTTTTGCGGTATCTCATCTTAGCCAGTGTTTTGTGTGTTGATGTTTAGTCCGAGCGAGACTCAAGCCAATTATTCTTTGTAATTGCTTTCACTTAATGGGCGGCATGGCGGCGCGTCTGGTAGACGATTTCAATTTTCATCTCAACTCAAGCTGAGAACTTCAAACAGGAAATCGGATTTTGGTTCTTTTCTCCCAACACAAGAAATAAAAAAAAAATCACCATGAGAAGTCATTTTTTTTAATGTTGCATTGAGAGAGTAGTGAAAAGAAAGGGAAATTTTTAAAACGGCTTTGGTTAGCAGAGGCTGCATTTGTTTTTATTGAAAAAGGATAAATCAAAAATAATTTTTCTTCTTATTTCTCATTCGGATGCATTATTTATCTTCACAGAAACCAGTCTGTTTGATTGGAATAAATATTTCTGACTGACTGAATTCGATAGTTGGCTATCTAGAACCAGAAAAAAGTTCAACACCAACACCTAGTGAATTGTATAGTTGGCAAGCATCAGTGTAAAAGACTACAGTCAATTGGTAAGGCAGTCAATTCAGTCACAGTAAGTTGACTGTAATTTAAACTGCAAGTTAGTACCTACTGCTACTAAATAGCGTTTTTAAAAGAAAAGCAGTTAGCATTCAGTACTAAAAAAACTGACTGTACAATTAATGACGGCAGTTAGTTGACGAAAATTTAATTGACTGGATTACTTTTTGTAAGATTTTTGTACTGTTGTGTGTCTGAAACTAGTCAAAAAGTACTGCAGTTAATTAAAGTTATTCAAATAACTACTTTCATTAACTGTTGTACTGTTAGTATTTTAGTACTGACTGCTGACTGTAGTTTATCGGTCAGATAATTTTTGTAAGTTCAAAGACTTAAAAGATTTGGTCTTTTTAGTCAAAATTAACTGCAGTACCGAAAAGACTGCAGTTTTTACACCTCTTCTGGCAGATGAAGAGGTGGTTGAAACTTTGTCCGAATTGCTTTATTTTAGTATTTTTCTTCTAAACATTGCTATGAATTCATCAGCATTTGAAAAAGTAAAAACATTCACTAGCTACTAGGAGAAGAACTTCACATCCAGTTCATCTGCGGAAGTGCAGTGTTTTTTAACGAAGTGGAATCATCGGTACAGGAAATACTATCTCAAAATATGTAAGAAACAGCCTTCAAATATGCAACGGGGAAGAAGGAACAGATAAAGTCACCATCACCACATTGAAACCAAAGACCAGTATAGACCTGATGGAGTTTCAACTTCCCCTTGAAGACACTCTCAGAAGAAGTGATGATCTTTCTACCAATTATCCGAAGCAACTGCATCAACAACTAATTCTTTTTTACATAGAAGTGAAAAACATTAAAGACCGTAGTTATTTCCAGGCAAGGTGCCACTAACTCGATTTCCAACTTAAATCCAGGAATCTCAAAAAGTTCTAAATCAAATAATTAAGCATCCCAGCTGGACTTTCAAGAAGGACCTAAATGACCTCTTAACAGTCATCAAACATCAAGTCACTGTTGGATGCTTTCTGGATGTCGAAAAAGCATTCGATAGGCGTATTGTTGATATCAGCACTTGTCCAAACTACAACTACTACAACTACTTGGACTGCCTTTTTTGTCCAGGGCAAAACCAAAACCAACGTAAAAAACCCAGGAGTCAACTTCAACAAATTGCAGAGACTCAACTCGCACTTAAAAACTGTACTGAGGAAATCCAACTTGGAGTTAAATCGCCTGCACCCCTTGATGAGTAGAAAAACTCGATTGAGCCAGCTAATGAAAATCCTAATTTACAAGCAGCTTCTGGGACTAGACATCGGCTACAGTTTATAAGTGAGGTATTCCCATGCTGCCATGAAAGAGCTTAAACTGTTCGAAAGAAATATGATACGGCTCTGGACCGTACTTTTTTTCGACCAACCGCGTCACGGGTTCATTTTGTGTTGACCACATTAACAACTTGCGGATCATTATTGAACATTACGTTGAATATCGATCACCACTCCACCTGCTCTGTTCATTGATTTTGAAAAAGAGTTTGATAGTGTCAACAGAAAATTTATTTGATTGCCTTACGCTATTATTCAACCAACTTACGATGGATGCAAATGTCATGTGAAGGTTGTCGGAAAAAATTCAAAGTCCAATGTGGAGTCAGGCAGGGTTGCATTCTATCTCCAATACTTTTCCTGTTAGTGATACTTGATGTGATGTGCTGCAAGCAGCTTTATTGAACGGAAATGTCTGAATTCAATGGAGTCTTACATCCCAACTAAAACATCTGAACTACGCGGACGACATATACATCATAGGATCATGGATCTCCATCAAATGACAACAAGGGTGGGGAGAAAAACAGAAATCGTGGGGCTGAAAATTAACACGTCAAAAGCAAAAATAAAAAGCCTCGGAAGTAATTCATATGTTCAAGTCAATATTTCTGGACAACTAGTAGAGAAAGAAGAACACTTTCAATATCTTGGGAGTTTTGGCTCTACCAAAGGCGGAACAGAACAACACGTCGACAGTCGTATTAAAAAAGCAAAGGCTGCTTTCGGAATGTTGTCCAAAATATGGAAAAATAATGCTATAAGCTTAAAGACCAAGTTGAGACTGTTACGCTCCAATGTTGAATCCATGCTTCGATATGGGTGTGTCTTCATTTCAAAAAATGTTGCTCAAAATATCCCTGATAAAAAATGACAAGTCTGAGATTGTAAGATAAGTTTTTAATCAGAAAAAAAGTTGATCCCTTGTTCTTGTTGAATGTACCAGATAAAAATCATATCAAAATAAGCCTTGAAACATGTTTTTTTTTATGTTCTTAATCGATTTATCTGTCAGATAACATGATTATGCCCATCACCAGAACCCATTTCCACTGCCTCAATTCCACCATTTTAATCCTTTTTCAATACAATTCCTTCTCATACTCTGATTTTATGTAGAATAATGCAGTGGACTAATGATAATGACTCATTACATGTTTGTAGGGGAACACTCTTGTCCCACTCAACCACACTTGTTCCCTTCTATTATATCGCCTTCACCCGCTCCCCTCGTCAATAACCTAAACTCACAAGTGTGATTGTTTCTTAGTGTTTACGCACTGATTTGACAGGATAATCCGCCTGAAGCAATTGAACGGAGATTTTATCAAATCCTCTGATGCCAAACATCTTATGCGGTAGAAGGATAAACGGGTGGGTCATTAAAGCATGACACTTTAAAAATTGAAGACATGATGCTATAACCAAACCACTGCGCTAAGTTGTGTGTGCCTAAGGTGCAATGCGTGTGATTAGTGGACATGGCGCCGAGCGTCGTCGTCTGTCTGTTGCAATGGACCAAAAAATATAGCAAACCATAAATCATTACACCAAGAGCTGATGGGTGGGCGAGATGAGGGCGCGGGTGGCCGGCAGGGGGAGCTACAATTTAAATAAACACACGTACATTATGTATGTTTATATGCAAATGCGACCTTGACCATTTCTGACAGCAGCTGTCAGGTAAGTCGCGCTCACTACCACCACAGACTATACCTATATTTGCAATGCCAATGTAGAATTCTATTTGTGGATTGTAAGTCGCGACGCGTCTCGTGTTTTGTTGTTTTTTTTTTTTTTTTTGTTTCTGTCTCCTGGCGGTTGTTGGGTGAAACAAGAAATTCCTGTCCCGCTACTGGCCTAACAAGTCGAGGCAACAAAAAAATAAAAAAAAACTGCATTGCCCATAAATTTCTGTGACAAGTTGTTTGTGTTTACAAAGTCAAGAGGTCAGAAAGGTAGGCGACTATAAAATGCCACCAAGCGCCTGCCGCGCGCCACCATCAAACCGCAGAAATTCATGCCTCAAAGGTGTTTGGAATGTGAGTGGTGGAGTTCGGAATAAGTACACTCTTAGCCTACCCGTATGGTTTCGAGTCGAGTGTGGTGTGTCTTTATTATGAGGAAATCCCACTCTGGTATTTGCCAGAGGGCTCTTAAGGAGAGATACACACAAAGTTAATCTCGGAATGGATCTCTGTATCATTATGTTTGGCTGTGTGAGCCTACATTGAGATGAATATGTTTTCGAGTTGAGGAACATCTATCATTAACCTGAAAATAACTTTCACACACACGCACCATGTTCTATAGATTATTCTCTAGATTTAGAGGCTTAATCTTTTTAACCTAGCAGCTTGGGTTGGGAGGCGAATATTGAAATTTTGGAAAATGTTTGCACTCGCGAGATTTAAATGTTGTGGTCTTTGGAGATTAGGGGCTTTGGGGAGACTTTGAAAAAGGTGAATGAAGGTAAGATTAGAAGGGTAGGTCACTTTTAACTTTTTTTTAACAAAAAGAGTTCCTCCACCCTTTCCCCCGAGGTGGAATAGAGACTTTCCGGGCCGGAACATTGTTTTTCTTTGGTTCCTCATGATTCAGCCATCTCTGTGGTAGACCAATTTTTTCGCTTGGCTAGGTTGTACTCTTTGTAGGACTTTCGGGATTACTGGTTTTTGGGATTTTGGGTTTTCTGGCTTTTTGGTTTTCAGGACTTTGAACCCAACCCATAAATCCTTTCTATTCCTTCCATTTAAATTGTCGTCGCTAAGGACTGCACTGGTCGTCTTTGCAGACTTATTTCTGCAATACAATCTCTAGTCTCTTTGATATCGTATTTCTCTAATTGCCTGTTTTTTACTTATGAGAAGCAGATTGTCAGCTGTTCACTTCCGCTTGTGAAGCACAGTACGTCAGCAGAGGCATTTCTGAGTAGGGCTTTTTGGCAATGTAACCTTTGAGGTTTTCAATAGTTTGTGCTGATAGAAAAAGGCATCTTGAGAGGTTACTCAAGACTCGACCAAAAAAGAATCTAGCTCGTTTTTTGTTTTCACTATTTTTTCGTAAACAACTCAACGGATTTCGATGAAATTTTTTACACAAAAGGCTGATAGCGATTTTCAAATTATTTTATTACAAAATTTTCAAAGGATATAGATATAGTATACCGATTGGCACAATTTTTTTTTTTTCAGAAGTCTAGTAGAAGAAGTCTATTTCATCGTGAAACACCATGAAACGTTTAGAAAACACGTTTTCGAGACATTTTTATGTGCATACGCCGCACAGTGGTGCTTTGGTCGGCGACAAAATTTATTTCCTTGGCCATTTTTTTGTCGAAAATTAATGAAATTTGGTACACTCAGAGATTTAATTATGGAAAATACAAAAAGTCTGCAAACTTTTTAATTTACAAAATGGCGGCTCCAATATGGCGGCCGAAACAAGCAATGAAAACGATAAACTGTAAACAAATCATTTTCTAAGTTATAATTTTGGCTGAACTTATACAAAATAGTTCCTTAAATACTGACTGCAACCTAATTATGCAAATTTCAGTTACAACCAGGAAAAAAAAAATATGGAGTTCACAAAAACAAGACCATTTTAGCCTGCAATATAGAAACACTTTAACGAACACATTTAGAGCTATTTCTTGGCCTATTATTAGGATTTTTTGTTTGTCATGAGCAATTTCGAGATCTTTCTAATTATAGAGTTGCCAACTAACTTTAATGGCAACAACTACAAAAAGCGAAATAATATAAAATAACAATATTCAAAAAAACTGAGTATATAATTTTTTCTGTGACCTTAAAATATACTTATCTAAAGGGTATTGAGCTGTTGAATTCGAAACTGAAGTCAGAAAAAAAATCTATGACGTCACGTTTTCGAGATTATTTTACACGAAAATACCTCATTATCTCGAAAATGTGACGTCATAGATTTTTTTCTGACTTCAGATTCGAATTCAGCAGCTCAAATTCCCTTAGATAAATATATTTTAAGGTCAAGAAATGGCCACGGAAATGAATTTTGTCTCTGAAACTCATATAAAAAGCACCACTGTGCGCCGTTGTCGTCTGCATCGGTGTCGGCGTCGTTGGTGTTGGACACGATAAATTTTGTTAGAATCAAGATAATTGGATTCTGTAAACGCCAAAATTTGAGGATTACCTAAACTTAGGTTCAGCCATTTTGAGTAAAACCTACTTGTACTTTTCATACAAAAACCTTTCAAAAAAATATCAGTTTTGTATGGAGAGTACCACAAATTTGTATGTTTTTTTTTAATGTTCCAATGAACACTTGTTCCTTATTTTCAAAATAGACCGGAATACATAATTCCCAAAAGTTTTGAAAAAAATCAATATTTTACACTTTTTTGTACAACTGTACGGAAAAGTTTGGGACTACCAATGTAATTCATATTTTGTTTTTAAAAAGTTTAAAAATGTTTTTCTTCTTTTTTTTTAAATTGATTTTTGAAAAATGGGTATATATTTTTTTTTTTTAATTTTGGTTTTGAAATTTTTCAACAATTCAAAGAGAAAACTCAATTAAAAAAAAAAAAAAAAATCTGTTCCATTTGGTGACTCACTTCGCATTCATTCCTATCACTGATGGATTTCAACCTTACCTCTACTATTTATAAATTTCACTTGAGTCACTTAACACAAAATCTGCTCTCGCTCTTTGAACAACTAGACAAGAAAAAAGGGAACTCAAATGGATGAATAAACAGCATCTTTATAATAATGGGATGGTTGTTTTTTTTCTTATCGCTTCCCATATGATTGGGGGGACAGTTTGATGAATTCGATCCCAGAAAAGGAATGAATGCATCTACACTGTATGAATCATCATCATGTGAAATGAAGATGACTTTAACATGCATAGTTTAGATATTTATTTTGTATTGAGTAGGTAGGCAAGGTATAGTAAGGGCTTGAAGAAATTTTGAATTTTTAAAAGGTGAGTCAGGAAAAAAAAAAACAAAAATAAAAACAAAACAAATTCCATGAATTTAATGAACCTTTAAATTCTAAGGGATTTTGAGATCAAAAAAAAAAAAAAAAAAAGTAAGCATCTTTATATAATCGGATAAAAATAAAAAAAAAAATATCAATAAAGAATTTCAAATTGGGACATTCCTTTGGTGAAAGGTATTTTTGTATTTGAATATTCAAGAAACCTCTTCCTATGTACCTATAAGTAGATTGAGATAAGAACATATTGGTCATAAGGAAAAAATATAAAAGTCAATAGATCAAGGTTAAAGTCTTCTTATAATATAAATATGGGAAATCTGACTTTCTTCGAAACACACGGATATTTTATTTTAATACGAATTTTTGCCTCTTTAAGATGTACTTAACTTTTTTTTACAAACTTGTTGGCATACGAACGGGTTAGGTATACAAAACACAGACTAGGAGGTCAAACAGTATAAAGTAAAAATGTACCTACCGCCATTTTTGGATAGTCCTGTGGGCTAGATGAGTATACAGGGTGGATCTGAAGAACACAGAATTTATACAAGGAATTACAATAAAAGGCATTTTTAGAAGTCTATAATTAAAAAAATTTCTGCGTACCTACTTATAAAGGGTTTTTTCAATAAGACCGCTACAAAATGTTTTAAATAAAACAAAAACCTTTTTGGTTATCAATGAAATTCTTTATTCCTGTGAAAGTACGTTCGATGCCATTATGTATGGAACTCGATTTCTTTTGCATGGCCACCACGGGCACGCTTGCAGAAGTCCAGACCCTGAACGTAATTTTTTGACGGCCGATACTGATACTTCACGATCGATATTCGTACGAAGTTCATCAATCGTCCTTGGCTTGTTGGCATAGATCATAGATTTGACGTAGCCTCACAGGAAATATTCTAACGGCGTCAAATCGCACGACCGAGGCGGTCAAGCGACTGGAGCATTTCGTGAGATAACACGTTTTCCAAACTTGGTTTCCAATAAATTGATAGTGACATTCGCTGTGTGGCTTGTGGCGCCGTCCTGTTGGAACCACATGTCCTCCAAGTCCATATCAACGGTAGCGATCCCCATTCACAGTAACGTGCCGGTCTTGATCATCATGGAAGAAGTACGGCCCAATGACGCCGTCGCCCATAAACCACACCAAACCGTAATTTTGTCGGGATGCAATGATAGCTCATGGATTACGTGTGGATTGCTGCCTGACCAATACCGCATATTTTGCTTATTGACGAAGCCATTCAGCCAGAAATGAGCCTCATCGCTGAAGATGATTTATCGATGAAAATCCGAATCATTTTCAAGTTGTTGCTCAGCCTAATTCATGAAAATACGACGCTTTTGGTGGTCTAGCGGATTCAGTTCTTGCGTCAATTTAATCTTGTAAGGATATAGGCCAAGATCTTTTCACAAAATTCGCCACAACGACGTCACAGAGATGTCCAACGCTTGAGATTAAAAGCCTTTTACTATCCACTTTTCTGTTATTTTAACCTTTTAAACAGTGCAATGCAAACAAAACAAAAATATACTCCAGATTTTATAGGCCTACAAAGTTTAATGACTCAATCGTTAAGCCCAACGCAACGGTCAAGGTCTAGTCGGTAAAATACTGCTGAGTGTAAAGTTTTTTTTTTTTATGGTCAATTATTATTACAAAATTCTATTTACATTTTTGTTTGTTTAAATTTTTTAACAATAATAAAATAAGTTTAATGTTAAGGTCAGACACAGAACGTAACTGAAGCGGAAGTGAGACAAGCCGACACCTAAGTAGCAGGTATATATCAATAAAAGGCTGAAATGTTTCGGTTATTTGGATACGAACAATACCTTTGAGCAGACGAGTAATTGGAGCGAAGAATACAACATTACTTAGGCTAGAGTGGTTGTGACTTTAACCAAAATTTATTACTAGAAACCAAAAAAAATATCAAATAGAATTTCCGACTTTTAGTTATCCAAAGTATTTTCGTTTTAAAAACTAAAGACATTTTCCCAATTGAGGACCTTGCATCAAAAGGGGGGCAGATCCAATGTTAAGAAATTGTGATGAAATCAAAAAATGTAATATAGAAAATGCATTGGTTTGATGTAAAACTCAGTCTGTTCTGTTAAAAAATAAAGGGAGCTATAGCAGGAATTGCATCCACCACCATCCATATACAACAAATGTATTTTTAAATTACTTTTATAATATGTACTCGTATCTTAAAAATGGCGTACCAATTTTTTTTCTAAAGTACTTGCAAAATTCTATATAGAAAATAGTTTTTTTTAAAAAACGGCTCTTACGATTTTCAATTTTTTTTTTTTTCTAAAAATGTATCATTTCGCTATTTTTGCTATTTCGGTCGCTGTCACTTTTGAAGCTGTCATTTTTTGACATTTGACAAGTAGAAACTACGCTATTAATAAAAATGGAACGATACACGCTTCAACAACGCATTGAAATTATTAAAATTCACTATAAAAATGGTATAAAATTTGGCAGAGACGGTTCGTAAAACTAAAACATTTTTGGGTCGTCGTGAAGCACCTTGTCGGACCGCAATACTGAAATTGGTGGACAAATTCGAGCTGTTGGGACAAGTTAGTGATGTGAAGAATAAAACCCGTGCACGTCGCTCAAGAACAACTGAGAATATTGCTGTTGTAGCCCAAAGTGTTGAAGAAAACCCAGGTTTGTCCATTCCTCGTCGTTCTTTGGAATTAGGCATTCCACAAACGTCATTACACCGTATTTTGCATAAAGACTTGGGTCTTAAGGCTTATAAAGTTCAGTTAACACAAGAACTCAAGCCGGCTGATCATCAACAACGTCGTGTCTTTGCTGATTGGGTCCTTGAAATGCATGAAAATGAACCGGAATTTCATCGAAAAATCATCTTGACTGATGAGGCCCATTTCCACCTCGGAGGCTACGTCAACAAGCAAAACTGTCGCATCTGGGGCTCGGAAAACCCAAGAGTTATTGTTGAAAAGCCTCTCCATCCTCAACGCGTGACTGTTTGGTGCGGTTTATGGTCCCGCGGGGTCATTGGACCTTACTTTTTCGAAAATGAGGCTGGAGCAACAGTTACGGTCAATGGATTGCGCTATCGAGAGATGATTAATGATTTTTTATGGCCTGAATTGGATGGTATTGATCTGGACAACGTTTACTTTCAACAAGACGGCGCTATGTGCCACACACTGCATTAACAAATTTTTAATTAAAAAGGCTTAGCATAAATAGTAACTTTATGTATAAGAGCAAGTACGTGCGACTTTCTAGATAATATTAATGAACATCTAAAAAACAAATTTCAAAAAAAAATTACCAACAGGTTTTCGAAAAATCGATTTTTCAAAAAAAACAAGAAAATTGAAAATTTTTTTTAAAAATCCAAAAAAAATCGTTTTGGAAAATTTCGATATAAAATAATTTGAAAATTGCTAAGATCCTTTTGTGTAAAAATTGTCATAGAAATGCATTCAGTTGTTTACGAGAAAATCAGCAAAACGGAAAACGAATCTATGGGGAGTATACCGTTATAAGCCGATGAAAGGTGAAAAATTAACATTAAGTGTGGACTATTTGCAGCCCATCTGATAATCTGAGGTCGTACTTACACACAGATTCCACACGGCTGAAACGTAATTGACTGAATAGTTGAAATGGAACCATTCAGTCAACCAAATATGAGGAAGTAAAGGTAAAATTCAATTAGGTGTAAATCGGTGTGACTCGGAATATGGAAGTATGGCACATCAATCGGCAGCTTATTTCACGAGGATTATAATAAAAATAAGGATAAATCATTAAAAAGCAACCCTAAAAACTTTTATTGTGTAACATATTCGCAGAAAATGGTTGTCAATGGATAGGTGACAGCGGACTTCCAGAGGAATGTGACAGCGGAGACTGGAAAAGATTGGAAATCTCTAACCTCCTATAAAACAGCCGCTGCACAACACTTTACCAGCAGTTCAGTTGTGATTTCTTCACTAAGAATTGCTTAGAAAAATAACAGAAATTTAAGAAATCGAAAATAATAAAAAATAAATCCTCTCGGGAACCAGTATCTTAAAAAAAAATAAATGTTCTTTTAACTAAATTTTGCTAAGATTGATTTTTGCGCTCATCTCTTAATTTTATTCGCCAAAGAAGAACAAAACAAATGTTGAGTAGTCTAATTTATTTTTGTTTTGCAAATAAAATTAAAAAACAAATGAGTACGGTGTTGAAAAAAACACGGCTATGTAAAGTACATATCCTACCTATGTACTATAGTAAAATAAAACAAAAATATCTGCACGTATTTTTATACAAATTTGTTCCTTAAACGATTTAAAAACATAATAATTATTGTGCTACCAACAGCAGAATATTGATTTTAAATTTATGTTTGATTAATTGGTATAATTACACTCCACTCAAGTAAAAAAATCTACATAAAAAGTCCAAATAAAAAAAATTCTTATGGTTAATGTTGTTTAAACAACAACAACAACAAAAAAAGTAGATCTTAAGAGCTTCCACTTGAATAAGAGAGAACTTTTACCCGACAAAAAATTGTATTTCCATTACCAGAATTATTATTATTTTGAAAGATTTTTTTTTTTTTTTTTATATTTCAAGTTAAAACTCATTAAGGAAAAAAACAGAAATTTCAAAAAAAAAAAATAAACTTTTTCCATTGCCAAGCAACAAAGATGAAGAAAAGATTTTCCTTTTCAATCAACAAATTTGCCCGCAATCGTTCAATCATCAGCAGACTAATTAATAAATAAGAAACATTTGTTTTTTTTTTTTTATTTGTTAAATTAATTGGAAAAGAGATTTTTATCTTAGCCAATTTTCATCCATATTCAAAAGCGAACATTAAAAACAAACAAAATGTATACGAAAAAGTATTGTGGCCAAAATAATATTCTCAGAAAAAACGTCATAAATCAGCGGATGGCATTCACAGTTCACACTACCTACCATCACCATTCAGTATTGTCGTATATTTTGAGTTGTAAGTTGATGATTGAGCCAACGCATGAGTGAGCGCCAAAAACTCTATCCAGCTGGCAGGGCACATGTTTTGAACGAAATTTTATGGTTGTTTATAGAAAACGATTATTGTGCGAGAATTATAGCAAAAAAAAGCGAAACCAAAACAATAATTAAAATTTATTGCAAAATTTACATAAAAGTCTTAAGTATGAGTTGTGGATGGTACATAAATGAGGTATGCCTACATTCTAGAACCTACTTATTGATGTGGTTTGTGAAGCAGTAGTGGATTAAGGCCTTAAAGGTTAGGCCCCAGCACTTATTTGGCAGGTAAACTAAGACTTAACAATAGATTAACTTAGGCTTATGTTGGGTAAATCGGACTTAAGAACATCAGTGTAGCAATGTTTCCCACATCTAAACACAATTTCGTTTGTTAGAAAATTCTATTGTTTGCAGCAAACTAATGAAGAGTTTGTGAAGAACCTCTCCAGAAAGTTATAGTTTGTGCCAAAGAACTTCACTTTTGGTGTAGTGTTCGTATGCATTCTATGCTAAACGAAAGTTATCTAGTTCGTGGTGCAATAGCAAAAGCTTTTGTTCGAAAGCGAGAGGTCGAAGGTTCAATTACCGGTGATACGCTGATTTTTTTTTTAATTTATTCGTTCGCATAAATTATTTCACCGAAACGAATTTAAGAGTTTGCTGCAAACAAAGTTAAAGTTGAAAAATTACTATCCAACAAACGAAAAGTCATTTGATGCAAACGATTTGTTTTCTCATATTGTTAAGGTAATAAAGTGGAATGACAAGATACTCACTTCGTAAGCGAGACGTCACTGGTTCATTTACAGGTGTTACGCTGAACTTTTGTTTATTAATCGTTCGCAGAAAATGTTTGACCCAAACGAATTTATCAGTTTGCTGCAAACGAAGCCGAAAATTTTGTCCAGAAAAGAAATAAGTCGTTTGGACAATTTTTTCGTTTGTCTCAATCGATTTGTTCTCTCAGTGAATAAAGCATATCGGGATATTATTAAGACAAAGTAAAATTATGAAAATCGTATCATTTTTACGATATTGGTAGCTTACCGACGGGTTATGTGTAGCTTTTGAACAAAAAAGGTTCAGGCATGGCCTATGGCACGATGGCGCACGCGTGTGGAAGGAGATCTCAAGCAACTGGGTGAATCTGAAGGCAGTTAGCTAGATTAGGACTATCAAGAAAAGCTTGATTGCTTAGGTCTACATTTAGGTAAGCTAAGACAATTCACTATCGAGTCTACTGAACAATCAAATGGATACATCAGATCTAAGTATGCACAACTTTGTAAGGTGACACATTTCGGACCGAAGATGCTAATCCCAGTTTAGGTTTGAAATTATAATTTTTCAGAAAAAGGGCCCCTGTTAAACTTCAGGGAACAAGCATCTTCTGATTTTATATTCTGTCACTACGCCACTGAATGCGTTGAAATCGCTCAAAGTGATGGAAATATCCCGCCCAAACGATAAAATATTTTTTTTTTACTATAATATCCTCTTTTTTGTGAGGTCGAATTGGAATTCAAAAATAAATACTTTTTTTAATATTTTAATTTTACTATGTCGCGTCAAAGTCAAAAAAAAAAAAAAAAAAACATCGACTTTTCGCACTGGTATACAAAAAAGACCCAGGAGGGTTGGCGGTAGGCGCGACACACGGGAAATAAAGAATCTTTTAATCGCATTACACTGCGGCTATGTCAGTTTTTGTTTTTCATGGTGCTTTTTTTTTTAATTTTTTGTATTGTTGTTGTTATTGTAAATGTTGCATCAACAATTTTTTTTTTTTATATTTTTCTTTCCTTTAATTGCATGCAGCATTACTTCCGCAGACAACAACGACACCGCGGCACATTTCAACGTGAGCACGAGAGAAGGCTTTTGGCATGGTTTACTATTTTATAGGTTGGTCTTGGTATTGGTACAAACAAACAACAACAAAAACCAAGAGGCGCAGAGTAAATTAACTTTTTTGCTGGAGCTTGCAAAAAAATTGTTTTTAATTTTGTGTGTGTTTTTTTTTTTTGTAATGTTTTAAATGTCGGAAAGGGTCGTTTTGAGCTTATATTTTGCTTTATATGTGGATTTTTACAGTCGATGAAGTAAGTAAACTATGTATACGTAATGTTATTGTTAAAGCAAACATAGGCGTATTTTTTTGTAATTTTTTTTTTTTGGTCTTTTTTAATCGGCTTAGTTGTTTGCATAAGTAAGTAATCAAGGAATTTGGAAAGAGTTGCGGGAATACACCCGGAAAGCATTAACCTCAAAAGACTGCTGAGTGTTGAGGGACAAGCTTATTTCACACGCGTGTACCTTTTTTTTTTTGTTATTCTATGGCAGCACGCTTATGGTTGAAAGCCTGCCTTTTTTTGAGATGGGATTTTACAGGAGGATTGATATCATATATTCTTAGTACTATAACAGGACACATTTCCTGTACTTATGATGGTACATTGTGTTGATGAAAGTGCAATTTATGAATTTTTTAAAAGAAATTAAGCTCAAGATTTTCACATCGGATTAAAAAAATGTATTTGTAAAACTCGAAAGTCGGTTGGCCACCTGCATGTTAACGTTAAACTTATGCATTATTAAGCTTTTGTAAGAATAGTAGGTACCAATAATGAATAATTTTGGTAGCTGGGATACTCGTGGGTACTGAGAAACAGAATAAAGAGCGATAAGTTTGGTCATGTCCTTCATAAACTAGGTTTTTAGAGTCAAAATTTAAATAAAATATCAAAATTGTGACAGCAAAATGCATCTTGGAAGATGCCTTGAATCACCCGAGAAGAATGCGTCAAAAACACGTCAATATCCAAAGTCCTGCAATTTTACAAAATAAAACAAAAATCTACCTACCTATTAGTTTTGTACAGTTTTGTGCAACCAAAGCCGGGTTTTTGTAAAAGCTTTGGTAGTAATCTACTTTTAAAAGAAATTTTTGTAGAAAATTTCGTTTTCTTTGAAAAATCCATCATCAAAACTTGGTGTATGGCGTTTTTTGGGCGTGTTGGCGTTTTTTGGGGACTAAACGGAAGTGTTTTTGAATTTTTTAAAAATATTTAACCAGTAGGATAAAACGAGTTTTCATTAAGAAAAAAATTCTAAAAATTCAACTTTTCAAGTTGAAAATTATTTTCAAATATGAAATATTTTGTTAGACGTTTGAAAATGATATAATTATGGATACAGTTGATAATTTCTTGAAAAACTAATTATGTACATTGAAAGATAATAAGCAAAAATTAGGCTTTCAATACGGATTATATATAAAATGATGATAAACAACGGTTTTTTTTAGCTTTAAAAATCAAATACGTTTTTGAAAGTTTATGTGGGTGGTTTAATTGATTTTAAAATTCAGGGAATAGCGGGAAAAATATTTTGTCAAAAGAACTTTTAGATTAGATTTAGATTTTAGATTTAGATTTTTTAGCATTTTTTCAGTGAATAACAGTAAAAACAAGATTTTTCAGTCCAAGTTTTTTGACCGTTTCCCACGGTATTTTATTTTTATCTTTTTTACTTTTACATTTTTAAACTTGAAATTTACACAGCCATTTGATGTTAAGAAATTTAATTTTTGTACAAACAACTTTGTACTTTCACAATTTTCTGTAGTCAGTAACGGTAACATGCTATAAAAGCTTCACAGACTTGAAAAGAGTTTCATCAAAATTCAACAAAATTCAACAAAATTGTCTGGTTTAGTCGTCGCGTTGGACTCGACCAGCTTACAGTGGAAAACTGTACTGTTCTCCAACAAAAACAGTATAAATTCGATCTCTCCCAAATTGAAAATATCTTTTGAAAATTTAATATGCATATAAAAAATATTATATTATTATACGGCTCTAACGATTTAAAACAAAAAATGTTATCTAAGAATCAATCTTTAAAGAGAAAATTTCATCGAAACGAACTGATATTTAGTAACGCAAAACTGTTATACTAGAGGGTGGAGGTGCTCGCTCTAAACGAGATATTCAAAAACAACAATATAATACATTTTAAAAGAAAAAACAACCAACTTCAAATTTAAGACTTTTAATATTTTCTCATGGATGCCGATATCAAAACTAAACCAAATTATAATGGGAGACCACTTTCTTTGAAATACAAAAAGAATCATCAAAATCGATCCACCCAGTCAAAAGTTCTAAGGTAACAAACAAAAATACTAACAGATAAATTGATAACCTCCTTCTTCTTTAAAGTCGGTTAAAAAAAAATAAAAGCAACCTTGGAAAATACAAAAAAAACTAGCGTGTACCAAATTTAAAGCAAATCGATTAGAAAAATACTCTCCAAAAATACTGCTTTGGGATTCAACGGAATAGTATAGTTAGTTTTGATAATTTCAAACATATTATTTGTTTGACATGAATACATTTTACTTGCCCTGTCAGCAAATAAAATTAATGAAGAAGAGCACTGGAATACCAAAGAGGTAACGGAACCAAACCATACTAACTGATCGCATTGATATTGATAAAGAAATTATTTTAAAGTTTAATTAGCTGTTTTAGTTATCAAATCGAATTTTATGTTTATTTCTTCAATCTGTTTTCTAAAATTGCATTTAGTTAATTAAAAAGTCTTAGAGACCCCATCGGGTATTTTATTTAATGTAACTTTATAAGAAATGTCAAAAGTCATGGTATGGTCGTTAAATAAATTGAAAACTGTCCATCACCGTATAAAACTGTTGCAACCAAAATTGTACAAAATCAAATTTTTGTATTCAAATTTTAAGCGTAATGTTCAAAATGTGATATAGAATCAAGGAAGATACCAACAATATTTTTATTTTGTCTATTACTCGAATAATATCGGATAACGCATCGAAAAAATTGGCATATTAAAAGTTGAAGTGAATTAGATTTTGAACAACTTTTGAAAGCCAAGTCTTATTGTAAGGTTGAAAATGCGAAAGACAATCAAGAAAAACAAATTTTCATGAATTTCAAAATGGTGGCGACTCAAACCTGGGATTACGAAAATCGAGTTTTACACTCCTTATTAAACCCTCTACCCACTGAACAAATATAAATGCCTTATTTAATTTTTGTTATTTGAAATGTAGATTTCGACTTGTGTACATTTAAGAAAAAATATACTAAAATCATCTGTATATTTAATTTCGAATCAGTAGGAACTGATTAAATCCTCGACATTTTTTGTCACAAAACCATGCTTGCCCTATAATAGCTGAATCAACTTAAAATTTCATTCTTATACAGAAGTTATAAATACCGGGTATGATTGGCCCTAAAATTAGAAAAAAATATTTTTAAAACACTAAATCACATCATAATCTTCATCCCTATCGTGATGTGGCGCCCTAGTTTACACGGTATTTTGCCATTTAATAAAAAATGTTTATTTTAAAATTGACATTCTCCACCCAGCATGAAAACAAAAAATATTGTTTTGTTTGTTTTTAAAGTAATCCAAACGGATCGTTCTACAAATTTCTAAATCCATTAGTAGCTGCTGCTGCTGATGATATCTCCCACTACATTAATAGAAGGCCCAAAGATAGAAAATATATAAAAAAAAAAAATAAATTTTTTTCTCCCCCACTTTGATAATAACAATCCATAAAACAATAAAAAGAAAAAATAATAAAAACAAGGAACTAACGATAAAATAGAATTGACTCTGTTGACTGCGTTGATGGCCCCATCACAACCGAAAGATCAAAATTCTTCTATACCTACTCTTTGCGAGGTTAAAAATGCAAAGGGACCGATTTATTTTGTCCTAAGTAGGCAGTAGGCATAACATAACATATATCTTTATAGGCAGCACTAAGAATTTCATTTTTATTACACATACAATGATTGTAGCGTCAATTAATTGTGTAAACAACATGCAATCAATCAACTTTAAGGTCTCGCATGCATGAGTGTGGTTGTATGAGAGTGTTTTGTCACAAATTGTTTGGTGCGCTGCGCGTTGCGTTGTAAAAGATGCCGCGTGCACTGCACTTGGGTAAGAGATCTGTGATACATTATCTGGAATGTATCCAGGGACGGTATTTCAAACCCCCCATAAGAATTGAATTTTAGGTTTGTAGATTCTTGTTTTTATTTGGAAAATCGATCGGTATCGGTTTTTTTTTTAATATCATCCATTTAATAGCATCTTAAACTTGGATCTTATTTATGCTATGCAATTGTAGCGATTCCATTCTTTCGGTTTCATAATTTCAGAATCAATAAAATATTTTTTTTAACAGAAAAACTTCTAATTCTGTTAACTAATATTTAAGACAGCCAAGAAGTACCTACCAGAAAGAGGTACCACTTCACCCATCGGCTCCTTTACGGTACCCGCGCTCGAATGCATTTAAAGAAATTAATAGTAAATTAATAAAAGGTGATGATGATGATAAAAAAAGCAACAAAGAGGTTAACAACTAAACATTTAAAGAAGTATTTGGACCGTCAATGATAGAAAACTAAATGACAGATTAAAAATAAAGTTAAAATTTATTTATTCTTCATTATTTCTTAGCAAAAGTGAAACAGTGAAAGAGGGAAAACATAAAAGAATGATACCACTAATACACTTAAATAAGTTCTTGCAACATGTTGCTTAAACTTAAGCTGGGATTGTGACAAATGCCAATACATGCATTCACTTAAGAGTAGTTAATTGTTGTTAAAAGAGAAAAACATTTGTAAACTAAGAGAGAAGACAGAAATTCAAAGATTATTTGAAACGTTGTAACTCAACTAAATGATGTTTTTATTTGCACTGAAAAAAAAAAATCAGAACTAAAATTCTTTTCATTTTTTTACGGATTTTATAAAAAAAAAATTAATAGGTTGTAAGCATTTTTGAGACTAGAGCAAATAAATGGCAAAGGATAAACTCAACAATTTATTAAATTATTTCATATCAAAATTTAAAAAAAAAAAAATGTTTTAAGTTTTTAAATTGTTTTTTATTGAAATACTAGTTTTTGAAAATTTTGGTTTACGATGCCCAGCCCATTGATATTTTCTTGTAAATGAAATAGGTAAACCAACTTTTTTTTTTATAATAAAAGAAGTTATTTTTAGATTTAACAAATAGAACGATTTTGAAAATTTATTTCTTTGATATCGGAATCAAATAGCGTATAGCGTTCCCGGAAATGACGTTCCCGAAAATAAAATTTCCATCATTTTTATCGTTTATTTTCTTTCTAGAAAAATCAAAATGAATATTTATGAGATTTTTTTTGTAGTGGTTTCAACACAACATTATAATTTAAATCTTTATTCATCCCAAAACAGGCGTTCCCATAATGACGCTTAATTGATGTACGCTCCTTATATATCAAATTGAATTTCAATGACCACTTTAATTTAATTTATTGATGCAAAATATTATTTATAAGACTATAAACCAATCTTATGCCATTCCGGAAAGACCATTTCTAGCGCCATCTGAACGTTAAATGGATAAAAAATTGATATTTTGTCACTGTAACTACATTGAGACATATTTCTTGGGACAACTTTTATTTAAAAAGAAATAACGAATTTTCTCAGTTTTTTTAAAGCACTAGAGAATTCTTTAAGAACATTTTGTCTTAGTAATGCTAAGAGTACAGGTAGCTTAATTTAATTGATTTTAGTGTTTTTTTTTTGCCACTACAACTTCAGGTTTTAGGTTATGGAAAAGTTCCCGGAATGATTTTTCAGGTATATTAGATCGAATAATACAAAAACTAACTCTGTTTCAAACAAAGTTAATACATTCGGAGATTCATCTCAATTATATTAATTGGCACTTCAGAAGTGAGTTTAAGTTAAGGTAATTACGATTTTGGTACTTAACGTCCAGAAATTGAGCTTTAGAGCAAGTACAACGCAGTCGTCCATTTTAGTTTTTTGAAAAATCGTTTTTATCAAAACGTCTCATTTTTTTTCTAAATTAGTTTTTGATATTGAAGATTGATGATAAAAAATAATACCTTTTTTTTTAATTTGCGCGCAGAGAAGGGGTTAGAATACTCTTAATATGATAGCGTCAGGAAAAAAGGGAAGTTAAAGTAGAAATCGATGCACATTAATTTTGAAATTCTGAATACCTATATTATGTCTTAAAAATAGCATACCAATTTAAAACCTTTTGAAAATTGCGTAAAAAGTTTAATTTTTTTGAATCGGTTCTAACGAACTTAAATTTGGTTCTTGAAAATTCATATTTTTTTTCTTATAGAAACAAATTGTATGTTTGTTTTGAGGTAAAATTTAAATTAATTTTAAAATCAAATTGGAGGGCCCTTTTACTGACTTCAAAAAGAAGGAATTTTTTAACCGACTTCAAATGTTCTTTTTTTTCATGTTTGTTAGCTTTAAACTTTTGACTAGGTGGATCGGCTGTGATCATATTTTGTTCTATTTTTTTAAAGCTGGTAGTCTCTATTGGGTTCCATTTCAATTTGACATATTTCTGACAATGGCATCTACTAAAAAATATCAAAAGTCTTTAATTTTAAGTCGGTTGTTTTTTCTTTTAAAAGGTATTATTGTTTTTTCAAAAACTGCATTTACAAAACTTTGATTAAAAAACTTTATCTATCAGAACAAGTAAGTACGTGCAATCCAGTTGTGCATTTTAATTATGTTCAATTTCTTCACAGCCTTTTGAAACAGATAAAAATATTTTGTATGTTCAATTTAAAGCATTAAAGAAGTTCATATTTAATTCTTAAGCAATAACAATATTTCATTGAGATTCCCATACACTTTCTAATTATTTTTATTTTGTTTAAAATAAAAATGTTCGATTGGCAGCACTGCAATGTAGAAATTCTTCAACAAAGAGTATTTTCAATGACAAGACAACTGCAAAAACATTATCATCGTATTTTAAGAGACTAAATGATCTTCTGAAACATCAAATAAATGTCTAGTTCTTCTACCTGTTCATCAACACAGTTCATTTTGTTGCTATGCGACATGCAAACATGGTGTGCTACAACAGAAACAATGTCGCTTCTTTTATTATCAACAAAAATCTCAAATCTATCAACACACAACACAATAAACACACTCACTGTAAACAAAAAAAAACAACAACATGTTAGGAAAAATTCATTTTACGATCACCCTCTCTTTATTGTATTGGCGATCTTGTCGCTCACCCATATGTGGTCACATCAGCTGTACTGTACAGACAACCGTTGGTTTTCGTCATTTTGGTCAGTGTTCAGATTCTTGTTGCTGGGTTGCTTCACATTCACACCATTAAAATCATCAAGCAGCAAAATAGAAAACTAACGTTATAATGTCTCGACACATTTTTTAGTCAACACCGAGACGTCATACCGCATTGTTCTTGTTTGAAGCACGAATTATTATATTTTATTTATTTTTTTTCTGTCGTTTTTTTTTCAATCCAATAAAAAAAGAATAATTCAGAAATTCAAAAATCCGAATTAGTCGAAACAAAATTTCGATGAATTTTGTTTGTTTTTTTTCTCTTCTTTTTGTTTCAATGTTGATGTGAAGGAAATAATTGTGTAAGCAACAAATTATTTTCGTTTGTGTTGTAAAAATAATCAAAAAATCCGCAAGAAAATCCGAAAATATAAATTCAAAAAAAAAAAAAGAAATAAATCAAATTTTCAATCTAAACGAAAAAAAAGGGCAAACTTTGTAAATGCCCGATGTGGAAATTGTGTTTACATTGTGCTATTATTGTTGTTGCGGTTTCATTGTGTTTGTTCCCTCCTTTTTTTGAATAAACGAGTCCAAGAAAAGTCCAAAAACAACAAAAAGAAATTTGTTTTCGTTTTATTCGATTCAATTTGAAATTCGATTTTGTTGTTAATTTTAAAACGAATTTATTGTGCGATCAGAGTTTAAAGTTGTAATTGCACGATCAATTTTGATTGAAAAACCGCGGTCTTGTTTGGAAGTTCCAGTTTCAGTTCTGTGTATTTGGTGTGATTAAGTTTTATTTCGATTGTACTTAACAGTTATTTGTGAGAGTTTTGATGCTGGAAAGGGCTTTGGCAACATAATACTAATCGGTATCAAGGAAAATAGTGATCAAGGGGGCGGGGGGCTCTCGTTTTTTATTTAATTTTTTTTTTGTTTTGTTGCTAAACTAAAAACGAACGCAAAACAATTTAAGTTGTGGATTACCTTGAAGCACTCAACATCACATCATATTTGGATTAAATAATATTTCATCAATCAAAAAATTATTGCCTCAGAGAGAACAATAATAATTTGTTTTTATTTCAAAGTAAGTGACTACCTGCACCAACTTATTATAGTTTCTGGACCTTTGAACAAAAATGTGAATTTTTGCCTGATATTTTTCTTTTATCTTGATGATTTCCGTAAACTCACATCCGATCTGTTGATTGTTGCATGCATAGTGTATAGTGTATTGCGTCTTCTTAATGATGTGATGAATTGGAACGCAGCAACAAAACAAAAATATACTTGACTACTTGACAGTTGTTGGTTTTATTTATTTATCAGTGAGTTTGTAGAAATGTAGCGCAGAAATTATTCTAGAGAAGATGGCAGAACGCATAGCTTTTGTGTCATTCTTTTGTTATTTTTTTTAAATTTTTATTTCCTTTTTTCTTATTTAATTTTTATATTGTTTATTGTTTCTTTTTTTTTTGTGCTTTTTGCAATCAGTTGTGTTTGTGTTGTTTTCGTGTTGATTTATTAACACAATACAATGACAAGGATTGATTAATGGTGGGTTCAGCAGAGCTGAATTTTTTCAAAGACCTTTGATAGGCTCTAGCTGTCAATGTCAATTTCAAAACTGTGTTATGAGCCCTTTAAAATGGACAAAGAAATTGATCCATCTATAGATTGAAGTCGGTGCTTTTTGTTCAGTTTTCCAGAGGGCTCCAGAACACCACTAATTTACCAAAACTTGATAATTATATGCAATTCATGTAAGGAATGGTAAGCAGGTTTAAGGCGTCCCGAAAATATACTTACAGAGACGAAAATAAGAAGAACTCGTTTGCTTATTTGGTAACTTATTTGATTTTTGTTTCCAGTTAAGCAAGTAATATTTTTAATCAGCGATTTGACTTCATCATTGAAACACCCGATAGTTCATAAATCTGTAAGCTTTTCTTCTAATTACTTTGCGGTCTGCTAAGCTTGTATTTAGCTGAAAGTTTTCTCTTTTTTCGAAGAAATTGAAATAAATTGAAATTGAAGAAATGTTTAGAAATTTTAAGAATTTGTTTGATAACGTTTATAAATAAAAACCGTTATTCGGGCAGGACAAATTCTACATAAAATTTGAAGGGATAAACATTTTTGTTCAAAAATGTATGAATCCACTGAATTTTAGCAAAGGTAGAGCAGTTTAAAGAAACATTCTTAGGTACCTAAATCATAAAAAAATTTAAAACTTTGAAAACGAGAAAGAGAAAATAACATCAAAAATAATTTTTAAGTGGCGAAACTTCTAAATGGTATCTATACTTTATCAGATTTGATACATTATTTATTTCAATGCCTACTGTTTTTGAGATACTTTTGGCCTTTTACGATCAATGTAGCGGTCATCGGAAAGTTCAGGATTTTTTTCAGATCATAAACCACTTCTATAACCAACCTGTAGGTATACCAAAAATTTGCCTGCTGCAATTTTTTTGCTTACCAAAAATCTGTTCCTGGGCTACTGTAGGTTTGTAAAAGTCAAAACGATTGTAGGGAACTAAACGCGGATCATCATAAAATAATATTTGTTTATGATTTAAAAATAAATCAAATTTAAAAATAAATCAAATTTAAAAATAATTTTTCTCATTAGTAATCCTGATTTTCAATTTGTTTAAAAAAATATCCATTGAGACACTATTTTATAGTAATTATTTTAGCAATTTCGTTTTTTTCTTAGATTCAACATCATTTGGTATAATTCTAATTAGTTCTGAGCTCCAAAAGAGGACCGCCTTTAAGACCTTACCTAAACCGAAATTTTCAAAAAATAATTTTCTAAAAATTAACGGTTGTGGGGAGCAAACATATTAAAAATACTTCGCACAGAAATGCATTCAATTTTTTTTTTTTGAAAAAGGAAGACAAAAACAAAATCCAAAAACTTCACAAAAACCCTAAAGCTGAAATATCACACGGTTTGTTTATACACAAACATCTGTCTATCTTATTCCGATGACACCAAAAAATGACATACAAATTGTCTTTGTTTGTCATTTGCTGTCATCCAATTTGTGGTTCCTGATAATTTATACACAAAATTTTGTGTTAGCACAATCGTGTGATACTAGCTTTGGTACAAAGTTTCAAGTATATCACCATGTAATGTTGGGACCCACTTTTTTATCTCACTGGTATCATGCAAATCATTTTAATTAACCCAAAAAATCATTCCTAAATTTTCTTATTAAAACAAAATTTTTAAAATTATTTTCTAATTTATTTGACCAAATAAAAAATCTTCTAATTCAAGGTCTATGAACTTTTATTTCATAAATAAAATTGGTGCTTGCCAAATTATGCGTAACTAAAAAGTAAATAAATAATAAAAACAACTACCTAGACCTACCTCTGTCTATTCGTATCTAATAGATATTTCATGAACTTAACAAATAATAATAATAATAATAAAAACCTGAAATCTCATTAGGTAATGAATGTAAAAGTAACTGGGGAATTCCGACATTGGGAAAAAGTAATTTCAACATGCGACTACTTGCTACAACATAATTATAATAATAAATTACTGTGAAATAACTATTATACACAACAACAACAAAACAACCATCAATGAGCGTTTAGGTTTGTATTTCAGTCTAAAATGTAATTATATATTCATTTTCATTTACACAAATTAATGTATGTTTTATTGAAAATCAAAAAAATTGGCAACACTCCATCCATGCGTTACATTTTGTAGTATATTTTTGATTTTTACACATTTTTCTTGTGTTCAATTTGTGATATTTCTTTGTGATTAAAAAATTGTACTATTATTGAAAATGCGTTCCAACCTAATCAATGTGTTTAATACCATGATTTCACTTTCAGTAACACACTTTGTATGTTCAGCAAATAACTTTTATGTGAATGGTTGGTAACACCTGTATAACAATTAAGTATTGACAATTGTTGTGACTATAAACACATTCTGTTAATCACTTCTTACAATGTACTAGATTATAAAAAAATGGGTTATTAAAAGTCATTGTTCTCAAATTGACATCATTAAGACTTACTTAATTCTTAGACGTGATTTTTACAATATTTACAAAAAATTCCAACAATGTTTTTGCTGTCATTAATAGTTTCATCGTTTAGTTTGTGTGGCGTTATTAAAAATGAATAGGTATCAAACAATTTCTACAAACAACCAGAGTGATCTGTGGTTTACTTAATTATTGGTTTGGAGAACCAACCTCTTGGAAATTAAGACAAAGCAAATAGGTAGTTGTGTGACCCTTTCGAGTGAAAGTTTTACAATTTTTGTTGGTAACTTTGACTTTGGCATTTTGGCGAAAGATTCTGAAACATTATTTGGCAGATGTGGATCGGCCGTATTAATAATAATGAAACACTAATGACGACCATTAGTTAGATGTAAGGTTAAAGTAAAATGCAGAGCGTAAACAAAATCGTACCAATAAACAAAATAACCCTTTCATTAACAAATCTCCACAATTTCTTTCAATTTACTACAATTTCGATCAAACTTGCTGTCAAATTAATAACATGCTTTGTTTTCTCTCTAAGAAAAATAACTATTTGGAAAGATGAAACAAATGTTTCTCTGTTAAATTTTTTAAATCCTTTTACAAGATGAAGGTGTTTAAATAAGAAAAAGAATTGTTTAGTATTAATGATTCATTTCTTCGACACTACAGGTTGGATTTTGTTACTTTATAGTCTCAAATCAATGCAAAGTTTGTACAGATTTCAGCACCTATTTCAGTTTTAGGACACCTCCATTATTCTAAAAATCAGTACCAAACATTGTTCATTGGAACAATTAAAAAAAACTTGAATTTGTAGTATACTCCCCATACAAAAGTGACGACATTTTTGGATAGTTTTTGAATGAAAAGTACAAGAAGGTTTTTTTCAATATGACTGAATTTCAAATTTAATTTAAGTTAAGGTAACCACCAACTATTGGCGTTTACAGTTTCAAATTATAGTGATTCTATCAAAAGTTATCGCGTTTACAAATTTCCAACGCAATCGACGTCGACAACGGCAAACGCACATAATAATGTCTCGAAAACGTGTGTTCTTAACGTTTCATAATGAAATAGATTAATTCTGAAAAAGTTTTGAGGTAACAAACAGTCGAATTGTTGACCTCCTCCTTTTTTAAAATCAGTTAAAAGTGACGTGACAAAAAGTGACAAAAGTGACGACATTTTTGGAAGGTTTTTGAATGAAAAGTACAAGAAGGTTTTTTTCAAAATGACTGAATTTCAAATTTAATCTAAGTTAAGGCAACCATCTACTATTGGCGTTTACAGTTTCAAATTATAGTGATTCTATCAAAAGTTATCGCGTTTACAAATTTCCAATGCTAACGACGCCAACTATGGCACACGCACATAATAATGTCTCGAAAACGTGTGTTTCATAATGAAATAGATTAATTCTGAAAAAGTTCTGAGGTAACAAACAGTCGAATTGTTGACCTCCTCCTTTTTTGAAATCAGTTAAAAAAGACATAAGCTTAGAATTTTAGCTTAAATATTTTAAATTCAAGTTGTTTTAATTTTGTTTCTTGATTCCATAATCAGTTTCAATAACTACAATATAAGTGCTTAAAATTAAACATTTTATTTTCATGTATTTCAGTGTACTAATTTGCTTTGCGTAGACTGTTTTTAAAATTTGAAATTCTGTAATCAATTTCTGATATGAAGCAAGTTTTGGTTGACTGTTAACAAACACAGGATAACATTGTTTACCATCAGTGGGGTAGTTGCACGCCACTGCATATACAACCTAATAATTTTAATCACTTTTGTTTTTCAAAATTTTGTTGACCCAATATTTCTTACAAGTTGTATTAATTTTCTGTGGAGTCTATTTATGAAACCTTTGTTAATATCACAACAAAATTGTAAACAATGAAAAAACAATGAGCACATGGAATTCCATATCAACCTCAATATTATATACGATGCACACAAATGTAATAGCAGATGATGCACTTGTTCAAATGTATACCACCAACATTATTTATTTATCACATCTGTTTTGGTTTTTTTTTTGTCCCTTTTGTCTCTCCCTCCCCTAAAAACCGAACGATCGTTTTTTTTTTATTCTGATGCATTCAATCATAATAATCAGTATTTTTTTTTGAGGCAAACTACACAGTTTATACCACATCTCTTTTGATTTTCATTTTCTTTCACACCAACTCTTGTTTTTTTTTATTATTTATCCATTGTGGATTCAGCTATCAGCATACAATTTCAATAAGATTTTAGTTGGGAGTTTTGTTTTTTTTTTCTTTTTCATTTTCCTAGAGTTTTCAATTTCAACACAACAGACAATACAGAGAAAAAAATAAACACACCTTGATCGATAAAATTATTCCCAACACAGTGACCTTTTAAACTACACGAAAGGTAATCGATTTATTTATTGACCTTTTAGTAATCCATATACTCTTTACTATTATTATCCTGTTGAATTTTGTATAATAAACTGCGATGAAGAAAGATAGACAAAGATAAGAGCTACATTATTTATGTATATTTAATCCAAACCAACTTTATTGATGATTTGTGCAGAGAAAATGTGTTTTGTCTAGAAAATATTACAACGTGATTGTATCAAAGAGGATTATATAATTAAAGTTAAAATATATATTTGATAAAGATTGGAATAAACCCCAAAGATAGTTAAAAAACGCATGATACGATAAATGGCGCCCAACGTGGGGTTCCTAATACCATACGATATAGTTAGAAGAAGTTGTTTCACTAAAAATACCTACAGAACTTATCTTAAGTACATAATATTAGTAACTATTTTGATATATGTCATCATATTAAAAGAAAACTGACATAAGTACAAATTTTGGCATTTTTCGTAAATCGAAAATTTAAATTTCTGTTCTCTTTAACTGCATTGTAATTTTGATTTAAGCCAACTTGCTGCTAAGGCATACCTATTTCTTTTCTTATCTATTGTCTTGAAAGATTTTTTCAATTGTAGCCGATTCTGATAATTGTATACCACACGACTCTCCTACGCCACCTTCACCTCCATAACAAAAAAAATTCAAAAAAATAAACGTATATTATTTGCTGCTTAGCAACCTTTTATTTAAGCATAAACACTAGGTAAGGTATGTTTGATGCAGTTCTTGATGTTTTTTTTTTGTATATTGATGTGGTGAGAGGTAAAACTGGAGATATAACCTTGATGCATAGCACATACGGGTTTTTATTCGAGTATGGTATCTTGTATCTTGTAAAAATGTTGTTACTTTCTGATTTAAGTTTATTTACTTCTTGTGGTTTGTTTTTGTTTTTGTTTCGTTTTTTTTTTGTTTTTTTTTGTAAAATGATCATTCACTTTGTTATTTAAGTTGTTCAAAAACTTGTTTTATTGGTTGGAAAAAAAATAGGGAATTATATTTCGATACAAAGCAATAACAATTTACTATAATTAAAATAGTTTATTTATAAACATTTTATTTAATTAGACCAGCAGGGAAGCGAAAATAACCAACCGCTTTGGGTGACAGAAAAAAAAACAATAAACATGAATTTATATCAATTTATTGGATATCCGGATTGCTCGAACAGGATGATCTATAAAGTCTTTAAATTAAAAAAAAAAAATTAATAAAATAAACAACTTTCTCACGAAATGAAAATTTAATACGTTCCACCAATTTGAGTAATTTAACCACTTTCAAAGGATGGTGACAGCAAGGGAAACATCCTAACATGGTATTTCAAAAACTCACATTTTTTATCAATCTTTAAATTTTAGCTCGAAATAGATGTTGTGGAATGTTAATAGTGCGGGTAAAATATGTATTTAATAAAAAAAAAATTGTTACCCCCATGAAACTTGACAAAAACTTCAAATTTTCTATAAGATTGAAGAATCAAAAGAGTTCATAAAAATATCTTAAGTGGAAGGGTATTTTTTTGTGGTAATGGGATTGGAGAAGGTGAAGACTAAAAAAAATGAATTAAAAAATGGTGCAAACATATGATACATGACTTTAAGGTAGACCAAAAAAATGTTTTTGCTAAAAGGGTGTTTTTTTTGAGGTGAAATGTTGTAGGTGAAAAAGGTTCCGAAGCATCTGACTGAAAAAATGGTGGTGTTATAAGAGGTGTTATTTTGATATTCAAAGAAAAATGGCATTTTTGGAGATAAATGATCGGATGTTTATTTCATTATAAAGAAGAAGGTATGCCGTTAATAATGGAACACAACATCAGCCAAATGGCCGCCAAGACCACGCTTACAGGACCATATCCTTTTCATGAAATTTTCCATAACCAAATCGCAAAGTGGCTGCCCTATGTCCTCGATAGCCTCACGAATTTCATCTTTGAGGTCTTGAATCGACGCTGGGCTGTTGGCGTAGACCTTATCTTTCACGTGGCCCCAAAGGAAGAAGTCGCAAGGTGTTAAATCACAAGATCTCGGTGGCCAATTGTGATCACCTCTTCGAGAGATAACACGGTCCGGAAACTTGTCCCGTAAACGATGGATGGTTTCATTGCTTGTGTGGCACGTAGCGCCGTCTTGTTGAAAGTAAACGTTGTCCAGATCAATACCATCCAATTCAGGCCATAAAAAATCATTAATCATCTCTCGATAGCGCAATCCATTGACCGTAACTGTTGCTCCAGCCTCATTTTCGAAAAAGTAAGGTCCAATGACCCCGCGGGACCATAAACCGCACCAAACAGTCACGCGTTGAGGATGGAGAGGCTTTTCAACAATAACTCTTGGGTTTTCCGAGCCCCAGATGCGACAGTTTTGCTTGTTGACGTAGCCTCCGAGGTGGAAATGGGCCTCATCAGTCAAGATGATTTTTCGATGAAATTCCGGTTCATTTTCATGCATTTCAAGGACCCAATCAGCAAAGACACGACGTTGTTGATGATCAGCCGGCTTGAGTTCTTGTGTTAACTGAACGGTGTAATGACGTTTGTGGAATGCCTAATTCCAAAGAACGACGAGGAATGGACAAACCTGGGTTTTCTTCAACACTTTGGGCTACAACAGCAATATTCTCAGTTGTTCTTGAGCGACGTGCACGGGTTTTATTCTTCACATCACTAACTTGTCCCAACAGCTTGAATTTGTCCACCAATTTCTGTATTGCGGTCCGACAAGGTGCTTCACGACGTCCCAAAAATGTTTTAGTTTTACGAACCGTCTCTGCCGAATTTTCACCATTTTTATAGTGAATTTTAATAATTTCAATGCGTTGTTGAAGCGTGTATCGTTCCATTGTTATTAAATAGCGTAGTTTCTACTTGTCAGATGTCAAAAAATGACAGCTTCAAAAGTGACAGCTACCGAAATAGCGGGCTATTCAAAACAACACCTTAATTGGAAAACCCTTCATTTATGAAACTTAGTTAAAATGTTACATTTAACAGAGAAACCAAGAGTATAAAGAGTCCATAAAAATATGTATTGAGTGAAAGAGTGTTTTTTTTCAAGAGGAACGAAAATATGGGATAATTGGCGATAAAAACTAGAGTACAAATGTTACCTTGATGAAAATTGGTAAAAATATTTTATTTGCCATTGAAAACAAAAATCTAAAGATTATAATAGAAATATTTTAGGTGAAAGGGTGTTTTTTTTTTAAAGAGTAATGCAAATTTGTGTTTAATCCTACGTTCACAAAAATCAGTACAAAGTACAAACATTTCCTTTGTTATAGTAACTTAGAATCTGATGAGTCTATCACATTGTTATAAATGAAAGGGTGTTTTTTTTTCTTTGGGTGCAGGAAATATATGGAATTTATGCTAAACACATCTTACAAAATTGATACAAAATTGAAATCTGGAAAAAATGTTACATTTGGCCTAAAACACAAAATTCATAACTTAAATGACTTAATAAAACTTCTTATGGTTTTGAGTTCCAAATAATTCACATTGTCTTGATATTAGTGTTGACTTGTGGTTCTTAACTAGACTGGAGTATTAAAGTAAATGTTGCACTTACAGAGCTGAAATTGTACATGCATTACTGTAATTAGTTTCTTCATTATATGTCACGTTGCAATATTTCCTACAAGATGCACCTTTTAGAAGTTAAAGGTTAAAAAATTGAAAAAAGGCCGAAAATATCGAGGTTTTTGGTCCACCATACATTTAGTTAGAAAATTTGGTTTTACACCGCTGCGCTGGTAACTATCCTATAACCACATTTCCAAAAGTGCAATTTTCAAGACTCTTGTATGACTTGACTGGATTGCAAATAGATTTTCTCCAATAATTTTCGAACCACCCAGTCTCTTAAAATAAAAAAAAAGTTTTTAAAAAACTGGTTTTCATTTGCTAAACAATTTTTTTTTTATTATTATTTTTAAAAGTTGTCCCCGAAGCCAATCTACCACAGAAGTTTGCAAACAAAAAAAACCATGATACCGGAGTAGGTACCCATGCATATGCATTGGTTAGGTATCTATATCTTTTAGCAAAAACAAAAACAAAATTAAAATGAAAATGTCAATCTCTTTCGGATTGAATTGGAAGATAGAAAGAACGAAGAGTGAGATATTATATATCTAAACTCTGCACCTACCTACCCACAAATCAAAATAAAAAAAAAATCTTTATTAAAAAGACATCTGTGGGAATTATGCAAAGCCGATTTGTTAGACAGGTAGGTAAAGTATGTATTGTATAGTTGTAGGTAACCATAGTTGTGATTTATGTTGTTATTTTTGAAAGTTACCTACATTAGATTAGATATCCACACAAACATATGTATTAGTATAAACATGGTAATAAGAATAACCACGAGAATGTCACGTTGTGAATTCTATTTTTTTTCGGATACAAAAAAAAAAAACAGAAAACTAAGCCACAGGTAAGATGACCAATTCGATGTTAATGTTATATCTAATATCCGGTAGGTGTTATTTTGATTTGTTGTTGCTTTTTTTTTTTTTTTGAGAAATCACGTAACTTCGGGGGACTTGAATGAGATTTGATTTTGAAAGAGTATCAGTTGCATTTGCTTTTGAGATAATATTACATGTTAATGTATCACAGATATTTTTCAAGGCCTGCAGAGCCTTGAGATATTAATTGCATTTGAAAAAAAGTCACGAGAGAAGGAAAACTTAATCAAGAACAATTGCAACAACTTAATTGTTGGGAAACTTTTATAATTTTAGTTTTAGAGGTAGCTTCTAAGACCCAGTTTTGAATTAAGAATGAATGAATACGAAACTGGGTGATTGTGTATCTTATTGTCATCAATAAATGAAGAAAATATTGCAAATCGCTTAAAGGTGTTAGGTTAGGTGTTGAATCATTTTAAACTACAAACTTGTAGGTACAAGAAGTGTTTTTTTAATAATTAAAACAAGTGTGGGTATGGAAAAACTTGATTTACTTGTTAAAAATTTATTTTAGTACAATGCTTGTAGTTTTTGTGAAATAGGCCCCCAATTTCGGTTGCTAGTTTTGGCTTTAAAGTTAAATAAATAGTCACTTTCATGCCTTATAGTTCTCCGAACAGTTCACTTAATTATAATTTTTCACCTGCAATATGTTTTTAACCAGCTAGTATGTACTTGGATGGAAAGAGAACCTGCATTTTTAAGGTTAAGCATGCCGGTCAATCTAGTTGAAGAATTAATCATAAGCTAAGACAATAATCAATTTATTTATTTCTGCAATAAGCTTACTGTTGACCTCTTCTTTAATCTAGTGGATGCTTTAATTAGAATTTCTAGCAACTCTATTACATATGACCCAAATTTGTATTCTATTACAGCAAACATAATGCCAAACGAATGGGTTTGAAACTCATTTTCATCAGTTGATTGCAGCAAACAAAAATGCTTCCCAGAAAATTCTATTGTTTGCAGCAAACTAATGAAGAGTTTGTGAATGAATAACTTCTCCAGAAAGTAGTTTGTGGCAAAGAACTTCACTTTTGGTGTAAATATACAATTCATTTACAACAAATGACTGATGAAACAAATTTTCTTAATAATTGATTCTATGTTTGTGATGTTCATATACACTCTATGCTAGACAATAGTTTATTTCGTTTGTGGCGTAATGGCAACACCCTTGGTTCAAAATCGAGAAGTCTCAGGTTCAATCACCGGTGTAACGTTGAACTTCGTTCTTTTTATTTAGTCGTTCGCATAAATTGCTTTACCAAAATGAATTTCAAAGTTTGCTGCAAACGAAGTTGAAGACAAAAAAATCTGTCTGTCGTTCGCTAATTTTGTTTATATTTATTCTACGCCACTGATAAATTGTAAAGTTCATGGCAGAATGGCAAGATACTCGCTTCGTAAGCAAAATTGTTTAACCCAAACGAATTTACCAATTTGCTGCAAACGAAGCCGAAAAATTGTCCTGTAAACGAAAAAGTCCTTTAGGCAATTTTGTCGTTTGCCAAAATATATTTGTTTTCTCAGTGTAAAGAAGGAAAGGTCAAATCTTCTTACAGTTAGACAGAGATATACTGTTAAACTGCTAGGTACTCAAAATTACATAGTGTTGAGCAAAGAACAAAAATCTGTGGTCCTGGTTGGAATCGATGTACCTATAACGGCAAACTAATGGTCAAATTGAAAAAAATTGTCAGAAGCATTCGTTTCAAACACATATCAACGGGCGATGAGTCCAGCAAATAATGTAACACGCAAATCAACTACTAATCCTGGAAGAACAATAAGCCGACATTGAATATTAACCGAAAAATCAACAAATAGAGTTAAGCTTGCTAAGCAAATCAGAGGTTAAATCCGATAAAAAAATGGTAGAATCTGGGAAAAGAATCACCTAAGCTGTCAAATTAAAGGCCGATCGTGGCAAATCAAGGGACCAATTCATATAATTAAAGGATGACTTCGGACAAAGCACGGAAATAAGATGACATACAAGTAAATATGTGAACTTTTCAAAAGTTGCTAAATCAATATGTAAGTGAGTTTGTTTAATCAATGAGAGGGTCCGGTAAATCTATACCCGCAAACCAATGGGTGAAAGTGAAATCGGGAAATTTATGTATAAATCCAGAAAATCAACAGATTAGTTCGGAAAATTAACAGAATTATTTGAATTACTGTGAGCTTTTATTTTTATTTGCATTCGTGAATTTAAATGTTCTGCGGAAAGACTTTAAGCTACATCGTAATAATAAGCATACTTGAACAGCTATAATAACCAGGTGGTGCTGCTGATTCTTATAAAGTAGGTAACTTATTGCTTGATTGGTTTGACGTGCCTAAAACATAAACAAGAAGCAAGTTGAATGAAACATTCTACCTTGGGCACAGGTGCATTTGAATAAAACTGCTAAATACACAAATTTTTCTTAGATGCAAAATGTTGCATTATGCTAAAAAAATACTTAAGTATGGATGGTAGGCACGCATAGTCGCACTTTTAGGAATTCTCATCAATTTTTCTTGGTTTTCCCTGTCATCGTTATAATATCATGCTTGATTATAATAACCTGACATTTGAAATGTTTCCGTGAATGTATAACAAAGGTGAACACCTTTACACACAAATATTTTATAGGTCGTTAATTAAGACGTATATCGGAGGGAATTTTCGTTCGTCTATAATTCTAATTTATTTGATTTTAGTATCGAAACGAATTCATTAAAATGCACGCGCCACCCTTTGTCGCATTTTAAATTTATTTTGCTTGGATACCTATTCATTTTTGTTTCAATATTTCACATTGACAGATGTTTTTTTTTTTCATTTTATTTCAAATTGTTGGCGCCACAATCTGACAACACTGTGTTTAAGTTGTCTGGAAAAATCAATGCATAACTGTTGCACTTGCTTTGACAAACATTTTTTCATTTCTTTTTATATTTTTTTTTGTCTCTGTAAAATATTCAAGGAGGAAGGTATCTACATACAACGATAACGAGTTATATCATCACTTAATTTATTAAATTTTAATTTCCTCACTCCATCATAAGTTACACAAATTCTACAAAAATGTACTAAATAAAACTTTCTAAAAATATAAATAAGAAAAAAGAAAACAAGAAGGAGAAGGAGAAGAATATAAAATATACGAAAATAATGAATAATGATTGCTCTGACACTTTAGATAAATAAACCTCCCATCAGAATGTCATTTATATCCCGCCTTTTTCAAATCTTGATAAAAAAATATCTAAATTGGATCAATCCACTTAAGTTAACAAAAAAAAAAAGATACAAAAAAAAACACTGAATTAAGAAAATATTTTAAATTTCTTTTCAATTCATTCGTGTTGATTTTTTTTTTTATTTTTTTTTTGAATGAAGGAGGGAAAATATCGCAAATCACTTGTCAGAAATGTCAAAAAATAATTCATCATAATCGCTTGGGTTCAGAGAGAAGGCAAAAAGGGGCGTCCAAGTGAAATTCACCCATCAATCCTAAATCATCCCATCAATTGAAAAAAAAAAACAAGACCTTTCTCAACTTTTGAAACAAAAGCAAACCTTTTGTTTTTTTTTTTTATTTTTTTTTGTTTGTTTCTGATTACCTCCGTTATCCATGTAATTATAATCGTCAACCTATCACAAGCAAATATTTAAAATTAACACAATCAACTACCCAGCGTTCGGTTCTGTGGGCCTCTACAAAATACATATATTTTTCTGCCATATCACATCGATGTGTCGAATAAATTAGCATTATTTTTTTTTTTTTTTAATCAAAGCTTTGTACATAATTTATGATTTTTTTTTTTTTTTTTTGACATTAAAATGGTTTTGAATATATTTTTTGTTCATGTTTTTGTTTTTTTTTTTTGTTTTTTAATTTAATAATCAATGTGTATTGGGTCAAAAGGCAATTTTTGAACGCTAGACAGCAATCGCGTGCGTAGATAGAATTTGTACTTTTTTTTTCATATATTTAATTCAGTGCTGGAGTAGGTAAGGTATTACAATAGCAAGGCTCCTGAAATAGCTGTGATGGAAAAAGACAAAACATGTGAACAAAAGTGAATTTTGTTCATCAAAAAAAAAAAAAAAAACTTGCGCTGGGGCCCAATTTGTAAACTAGGCTTACCTAGCATTTCCATAGTAGGTGCCTATAGACCAGTGCAAATCCAGTTTTCAGAGAGCAAAATTTGAAAAAAAAAAACTATTTGCAGGATAAGGGTGGTGGGAAAATTTAGGACAAAAATAGTATATGGAAGGGGAACACAAATTACCCACCCACAGATTGGGAAAGGGAAATGGGTTGGCTATAAAGTGGAGTGGGTGTCGAAAATCGTGTTTTTTTACGATTTCTACCAAAAGTAAAACTCGAATCTACCGAATTTTAAACTTCCCAAAAACACTTTTTTTTAGGAAGTTTTGGGTAAAGAGAGATTTCATTTTAAGAAGCAAGGCCATTCCCTACTTTTTGCAATTTTTTAATTGTAATTAATTATTCGGACTTAAAAAACATTGCACAAAATATGGTCTGGTTTCTGAAATTAAAATCTCTTTTTACCCGAAGTCTTGCTTGATATCGAATTTATGATATTAAGTTCGATTTCATAGGGTCAAACTCTTGTGCAAAAGTTTAATTTGGTGTCTATGACTACTCCTCGCTGGCTGATATTTATTTCTGTCATTTGCAGAAAGATCGATCTTAAATGATTTTTTTTTTTAAATTTTTGATAATGTTATCCAAAATAACTGTTGGTTTTTTATACTTAATCTTAAATAAAAGGATTTATTCATAAAGAATCCATCTTAAAATTAAAAAAAAAAAATAAAACTCTTATTCAACTTTTTGATTGAAAATTAGGCTATTATTTTCAAAATAAATTCGTCAAAAAACATAAAAAAATTAATATTTCGCCGAATTAAAATTTTTATGAGTAAAACATATAGCGATGTAAGTTTCATCAAAATCTAACTATTTTTGTGCAAGTTGCAAAAAAAGATAACAACAACATTTTTCTGGCATTTTCGCAATATTTTTGGGGGTTGTAAAAAAATTATTTGATTGAAAGTTGTGTATCTTTTTTCCGTCTACATCTTTTGTATTCAATTTTTTTTCGATAGGAGGTTTAGTTTTGATAGAAATTGGAAAAAAACACGATTTTACACTAACCCCAATTTTTCGCCAACCCACCCCCTTTCCTCTAATCTATTGGTGAGCAGTTTATTTTCCCCTTTCATATACATGCGACTCTTTCTGATTTTTTACACCAACCATATTCTGCCGTATTTCTCGGCCCGTTTTCTTTTTTTTTTTTTTTTTTGATTTTCTAATAAACGACTTAACGGATTTTGATGACAATTTTTACAAAAAAGGTTCCCAACAATTTTCAAATTATGTGTTTTGTATCAAAACATAAGAGTTTTTAAAAAAAGTGAAATCAATTTTCACTCGTTTTGTGATATTTTTTTTTGAAATGTTGGTTTCAGATGTCAAAAATGTTTTTTTCTTATTTTTAAACAAGGCTTGAGAATTTTCAAATAAAAATTATTTTTTTTTAAGAACGGCTCTAAAGATTTACATTTTTTTTTTTTTTATAATATACTCTTAAGAATATACATAAAAGATACTAAAATTTTCAAAGATTTTTCTCTCTAAGTGTGCAAGAATTATGTTTAAAAATGCCGCCACTTTTAATTATTAAAATTCCATTTTTTGAGCCCCTGTTAACAAATTGCGTAAGGCACGACGCGTTATCAAAATGCGGTGTCGCACAAAATGAAAACAAACAAATATGTGGAAAAACAGGCTACACAATTTTTTTTTTCGTATTATTATTATTATTTATATTATTTAATTTCACTACATAATAATTAGTTTGTTTGTGTTTTTTTTTTACTATGTGCGCGTTATTTAAAAACTGATAACAGAGCAAGGATAGTTTTTTGTATTTATTTATTTTTTTACGGGTGAATTACCAAACGCACACATGCAAATAAAATTATATCAATCGGAAACTGTGTGTTTTTAGAAAGTTGGTCGAATAAAGTTCATTATCAATAATATAAAACTTTATTGTGAGAAATCGAGATGCATAATATCATAAGAGTATATGTAGGCAATATATATTACACATGAATAGCTTCAATCACACGCTATTGATAAGAATGATTTAAATTTACGGTCGCTGTGGGAGGGAATGTCTGAAAATTATTAAATCGGTCTGTTGCCACTTTTTCTCAAATAAATGATAACCTTAATTTTTATTTATTTCTCAGGGTTAATAATAATATATAATTTTTGTTTAATTGCCTTAGCCAAACACAGTGAAGTGAATGAGATGATGTTTATACATTCTTTTGTGATGAGTGATCCTCTGAAAGCATCATTTCTATTTGAGAAATTCAAAAGCTTATATAAAAGAATTCAAATTTGATCAAATTCGTTTTTTTTAGTTCGCTTCAAGTGTCAAAAGCCTAGAAAATTTTACTATCATGATATTACAAATAGCAAATGTTCGCTAGTTGAAAAGCTAGCATTAAGGCGAATTTTTGATTCGCTATTCGTATTGAGGGCCTTTAAAGCAATTAAAAAGAGTTATTTTTACATCTTTTTTTTACTTGTTGATAATTATTTCCAGTCTCTTTGTCCCTATAGACATTCCCGTATTAGTACTTGTAACAAGTACTTGTTGTTTTTTGTTATAGGCCCTAGATGTATTAATAAGAAATATTCATTCCTTAGTTTGCATCATTTTTGAAGCACATCTTGACGTATATTAGTTATTGCGTTGTACTATCAAAGCTTACAAAGTTTAAATTCAGGTTATTTTATCCAAATTATTGCCTTCTTTTTTCGTGAAAATGACGAAAACCTCCATGAAATAAGAAAGAAATTCACTTTTTTCATTCGAGTTCGGTGAAAAATTATGACTTCTTTTCATTTCTGCTGATCAACTGTACAGTAGAGTGTAAGTCACTAGGCTCTGTCTCCAACTATTTCGAAACATTAGTTTCTTGTATCCTAAATTCATTTAGATAAATCCCGACAGAATTTCAAAGGAAAGAAATGTAATAAATTTAACTACAACCAGTTTGGTTCCTCTACCATTAACCTTCATTTCCAAGATAACAAAAGGTACCTACCATGACTGTTTTGGCAACTTACCTTCTTCATAATTTTATCCCACCTTATTTCGGCGAAATAAAATCTTATTACTCCTCCAGAAGATTTAATAAAGTATTGTTTTTTTTTTCTTTTCTATTTAATAACCTTCCACTAGATCAAAAGCCTCCTCATCAAGTATAGGTAGTATCATTTGACGCAGAGAAACCGAAAACCGCACTTTTTAAATACTAATACTCGTTAAACCGGAAGACTCTTAGATCAACCGCAATCAATCTAATCAATTGTTGTTAAACAAACCCTGAATAGCAATAAAAATCCATTCCAATTAAGAATACAAGCTCCACAAGCTTTTTAAGAAAAAAAAAATAAAAAAAAAACTAAGAAAACGAATACCGATCGCAATCTCTCCCCCTTGTTGTCAGTTTTATGTGCGATGGCAAACAATCGCACGCCATACATGTAGGTACCTACCTCCTACCTACTCTTTCTCACTATCTCTTCTCTATGGCACAAGTGACAGAGGGCAGGGGCTAACAGTCAGCTTCCCCAATGTTGATCACCATAATGCCAAAGCAAATGCCCACCCATGTGGCAATGGAGATCATCTGATTCCATGCAACACCACCACCACAGAGTAGAAAATAAAAGAACAAAAACAACATAACATCCATTTCATATCGTGCTTTATAGTGGCCATTGTTTATGACGGGACTGGTGCCCTGCTGCAGCCACAGCTCTTGTTTTGTTTTGTGTGTTGATGATGATGGGAAATGAATCGAGAACAAACGCAAAAAACTGAAATCGACAAAGACGCACGATCGATGCAAGAACAAAAACAACAACAACACAAAATGGCAATAGTTCGCTAAAGCTGATGGTATTATTAGATACTTTGGTTGTGCCTCTTTTATGCATCCGATAACTCTGAGAACCAAGCCGCTTTGCTTTGACTATAAACTCAAGTCTTCTTGGTCGACGTTCGTTCATTCGTTCGTTGGTTCACAATGCATCTAATGCAGCTTCGGAGTCGCTTTTCCTTCCCTCATTTATTAAAGTTCTATAATAGGTCATATTTATGGCGTAAGATGGTATTGTTTTATGTTGTATCGGTTAGAGGTTATCGTCATGGTTGCCACAATAGCTTTCACTTTTGTATACAAATTGTAAAGTCTTAATGTGAATTCACTTCAAATAAAAAAAAACGTATTAACAAAGCAGAAAACAGATGTGCCTTCAAACAGAATACCAATTCCCTTCCATTTGATTACCTACATTGTTTAACTGTCATACCGTTTATATCAGTTGTTTGCTTTAAATGAGTTTTGACTTAAAGTGGTCTAATAATGATTTAGCACAAGCAGAATATTTGCCCGTAGATAATACCTAAAGCAAAAATATTCAATAAATATGTATTTATCAAATTTTCTTAAAACAAAAAAAAAAAAAAAAACTTAATAAACCAACCTGGCAACCATAAGCTACTTGCATGCTTCTTAAAATCACAGTCAGTCTGCTCGGTGTTAGAAGACACAATCCCATGCACCAAGAACTCACTAAAACAAAAAAAAAAAATAAAAAAAACTGCATGGAGAAAAAATTCGAGGTAATCACCATGATCTGGTCATGGTTCTTAGGTAGAGTTCCCATTCCCATCCTTTCTCCGTCTATACCAGACACGACCAGCAGAAATAGCCCTTTCTTTCAAACTTGCGTCTCGTTTGAAACTGCCTCTCTTAAGTTGTGCTTCTTCTGTTTGGGTTCTTCAACCGGAAGCAGGGGCATTGATCATTTGCATAATATAGAAGACTCAAAAAGAAGCAACATGAAGAGAGTCTTAAAGACACAAGGGGCATGCTACCAGCCCCTCATTCGATCGAACGGATGGACGCAAACTTATGTTATTATGGTTGGTAAGTTCTATTGAAGCAAGTGTGCCGCGCTGCCGCATCAAGTCGCACAGTTGAAGGAACTGATAAAAAAAAGCAACAGACACCAAAACAACAACAAACAATATGTTAGGAATAATGAAAAACATATGCAACATACGAGTACATGCATTCTACTGAAGCAAGTATGAAATAACATGTAGGGGTCGCTGCTGAGGGCACAAGGGGGAATTATGTAATCTTAATATGTGTGACAACTGACAGTTCATTGTTGAGGAGGAGGTGCATCGCATCGCATCGCTTTGTCGTCACAGCAGGTTGCAGGTGGAATTCTACTACTCACTTGGTAAGAGGGAACAGAACGACAAACGATGTAGTTGTTGTTGATGGTTTTTTTTTTTGCTTGGCGGGATATTTAATGTTACCTACGGGAACACGGGACGGATCGACCACTTTTGTAGTAGGTAGTTGCGGTTGAGTAATTTTTGTGCAAAAGGAAGTGTCTTGTTTTGTTTTTCTTGTTTCTTGTCTTTAATGCGGGTGTAACGGAAATTATTTTACTGGCAAACTGGCAAAATATAGAGACATTGTGAATGGATTCTAGGGAATTTGTATTTAAATTAAGAGATAATGGGATAGCAGTAAGGAAATGATGTTATGCTGTTAAAAAGGGATAAATACGTACCTGCACTTTTGCAAATTTTTCGCTGGCAATTGCTAGTTTTTTTTTTTAATTTATGTATAGATTTGACTTTAGAAGTTGGTTGATATGTCAGAGCGATATGAATTCGGAATGGAGGTTAAAAGTTGTAAACTATGTATTAGAGAAGTTACCTATTTTAAGAAGTAATCTCAGTAGATCAGGAAATATAGGGTCTATTGTCAAAAAAATTAATTCTCTACAGAATTGAATACTGTTCACAAAGGCTTTCCGTACCTTCACTAACGCACCTATCTCTTTTCCTATCTGCTTCGCCTAATCGTAAGTGCAATAGAAAATCACACCCAGAGTCTGGGTTCAAATCCAAAGGCATGTAGTTAGCAGAAATGGAAAGGACTGCTGGTTCTGAGCGGCTGCTATCTGAGATGCATCTTTCATGACAACCATCAGTACTCTTGAAGAATTTTATCAATTCCTCGCTAGAGGCAATACATACCCCAGAAAAAATCAAGATGACAGGGTGGAAACTGAACCTGGCCTTATCCCATCAAACTACTCATTATGCTCAGTAAGGAGTAGGTTCCCTCCATTCCTGCTAAAAAACTAATGCAAACATGTTATGCCGGGGGAAATGAAGCCTAGTTAAGCAACCAGCAATTCAGTGGTTTTTGGGGGATGGGTATAGCCCGACTCACGACAACTCGACTTCGGTGCAAAGTTAAGATATGTTTGGGAGAGCATGCTGCCCCTGGAAACCCTCTTGCTTGTGATCGCTAAAAGAGTTTTGGGTGCTTATCGCTCATAATTCTTAATTTACGTTCACCTGAGTCGAGTTGTCGTGAGTTGGGCTATCTTGACCCGGTTTTTGGTCTTAAACGACGTTGTAAACTACTAAAAAGGCAGGATGAGGAACAGCTACACAAACGAAACATTTAAAAAATTCAATATCAATGAAAACTCACACAGATAACTGGACTGGAGCGCTGTCCTTCTTGAGCTCTATGAACCATTCTCGAGTTAGAATTTCGCTAATGACCACCAAAAATTCTACTTTCTGCCTACAAAGCCTACAGTTCATACTATTATTTCTCGGTAAAGGGGTATCGATTGTGTAGTTGGATTTGAAATTTTATTGCGAAAAGGAATTTCGACCTATGAACATTTTCTGGCCCAAGTATTACCTCCTACACCACCTCTTCAAAATATGGAGGGGTGTGATTTCTTTGCGCTTGAATCTTAATCACATTATTCAGCCAATCGCGTTAAAAGTCAAATCTTCTTCATCCACACAGTAAGAATATCGGTCTATTGAAATAATATCCCTTCTTTTCAAAATCATTAGAACGCTAATAGACTTTCAGTTGAAGAAATATCCTAAAAACGATTCCACTTGATGTTTCATAGCTGCTGAAAGTGTTTAAGCGGATATATATTTCTGTACCCCATGAATGAAGAAGCAGCATCGAGAAGCAGCTTTCACGCCTCCTTCTCGTTATGCGTGTTTCTAAAGATCGTCTGTTAATTCCTTAAATTCTGATAAATTTTTAGAATTTCTTCAAAAAAAAAAAAAAACGTTTGAAAGAAATACTTCTTCAGTTTTAATCTACCTTTGAATTAAAAAAAAATTATTTGCCTTAAACGAGATTGAGCAGAGGATTGTTTCTTTTGCTGAAAAACCACGATATGAGCTCTATTTTAGAGTCTCTCCTTTGCTTGAATTTTAGAAACAAAGATTACAACGTCTTTAATTTTTTGCGTATACAAACTAATGACTCCGAAAAGATAAAAAGAAATCTAAATTACAAAGAGTTTTTGACTCATTCATAAATCCTAAAACCGATCCGTTGTGTTAACAAAGGGGAGGTATGACAATTAGAACACGTTTCGTACCAATGTAGGTAGATCCTAAACTTCAATAGCTTGTTTGGCATATAGAATTCGCATATTGATCATGCAGCAATGAAAGGTGACTTGTGTGTGATAGTCAAATCAGCATAAAAATTCTAGAAACATACCTTCGCATTATGACCAGAAAGAACACCGAGTGCGTCATCAATGCCCACATTTTCCAGGAAAAAAAGAAACAAAAACAAAAACAAATGAAAAGTCAAACCTTGTTCCTACGTATTTCTAAAGGTAGGTAGACGCATTGGTACCAATACCTACCTTTTTTGTTTTTCCAACCATAAAGTATTGTTCCTATGAAATTGAACTGAACATTCTCTATGTTATCAAGAGTCACAGTCAATAAAAATATGTTACACGTTTGTTTAATAACTTCCTCCGGAATTCTTCATTTTCATGGACAATATTCCACCTCCCGCCTTAGGTGTACAATTCAGTGTACAGTGTACTTTCGTAGGTACCTTTACCTGTATGTTGTGTTTCTTTATGGAAAAATGTATAAACTTTTCGTCGTCATCGTCCATGGAGTTAAAAAAAAAAAAAAAAGAGCTCATAAAATCTGAATGAAAACCCCCAAAGGGTTGTCACGTCAAATAAAAAACAGTGGGCATGGAATGACAGCAGCACCATAGCTCAGGCTTTGAACATGCATTGCACACGCTGAATGAGTCAGTGAGTCATTTTTTTCTTGTATTTCTTCTCATGTTGAATGCGGCGGTATATACTAGGTATCAACGAGTATTGTAGAAAGAATAATGCAGAGGTAAAAAGAAGGTAAATTGTGTACGCATTTATGACGGGCTTATATGGGTTTAATTACATTTTTATTATTTGTGGACCGCAGCCGGTTTTTATTCAACCACATGATGTAGAGTGGAAATATTCCTTAAAAGTAGCATTTTATTATATTGCTTTACTGGAATACCTTACCTATTACAAGTACCTATACCAATTCATGTACTTATTATTTTATTGCGCTCTTTGAAGGATTTAGATTAGAATTTTTGGACAAGTACATAAAGGTTGGTTAAGGGCACTTATCTACGTTTTGATCTTATTTGAATGTACATTTTTTGTAGACTAAAATTGACACAGTTTTGATGGGTAGAATGTCTATACTTATTCTTAGGAACTTTTGAATGTGTAATAAACTTCAATTAGGGGATATTGAGTTAACCCAAATTTATTTCTTATCTACCAAAAATCTTATTGAAGACTGGAAAAGAATTTCTTTTTTTTTCAAATATGTACAAAAATCCACTGTGTATATAACAAAATTTTTATAGAAAAAGAAATAGTTAATCATGGCTTTTGTTGAAGCTGCAATTGCCACTTTTGTCAGATTTAACTATATTACAGAATTCGGCTGTGTGGAAGTGCAAGATTGTCGATAACACAGTTCACTTTTTCTTCACTTGCGATTGAAGATATTTCTATACAAACTATAAATGTCTTGTTATGTATTCATACAACACTAAAAGATGGTACAGCCGGGATACTCTTGAAGTAGAAAAAATATGTTTTCAAAAAGAAGAGGTGCTATCACCATCAACAAAAATTGCCGATATAAACAAGAACAACATTCAAATGGTAGCCTCGCTGCAAATCTCCACTCCCTACACCACCATTACGACGTATGGCATACTGCTTTCAATGCGATCATTAAATTTGACCAAATCACGATTGAACGAAAAGTCTTTTCGATTTCAAAGAAAAAATGCCGGAGAAACGATCGACTGAACTTTTTTAATACTATTCGAGACTATATTCCACTACTTTTTCAAAAAGTATTAAACAAAAATATTTTAAATTTTTCAAGAACTCAATATTTCACTCCACATGCTACTTCTGGGACGAAAATTCAAAATAATTGAACGAGAAATTATTGTTTGACCTAAAAATTGAAAAATCGGAACTAAGCGTAAAAGAACCCCAAAGTTGACATCTCTGTTGTCTTTTGGAGACTATCCCCAGACGGTTTTTGAATTTTTTTTCGGATACCTGTCATATACTGGTTTTAGTAAGAACTCATTTTTCTCAAAAATGGTTCCTACGATTTTGATTAAAAATATGATTTTCATTTTTTTTAGATAAGAATCTTTAAATGAAAACCATTTTTTTTTTCAAAAACCGGTATAAGCGGTACCTGCCATAGAACCGTTTTTTGAAATTCTGATTATCTCCTTCATAAATCAATCAATTTCAAACAGTTTTTTTACATGAAAGATTTTAAGTTGCCAGTAATAGTGTTTAGTTCAAAAAAAAATCGAAAATTATTTTTAGGGACTTTTAAAAAAAAATTTTTTAGTTTTTAAATTTTGATAAATAATAAATTAAAAATGGCGTACCAATTTTCTCTTATAAAAGTCCTTCAGAATTTTATATAGAAAAAAATTGTTTTTTTTTTAAAAAACGGCTCTAACGATTTTCAAAAATTTTTTTCTAAAAATGTATCATTATAAAAGAAATCAAATTGCATACTTCGTTTTGAGGTTAAATTAATTTAAGAAGTTAATTTTTCTCAAAAATGAAAATGGAATTTTATGCTTTTTTATTTTTTTTTTTTTCTAAAACTGCATTTACAAAATTTTAATTAAAGTTCAAGTTCGTGCGATTCAGTCGTTCAATTTAATTTGCAATTCTTTTGAAAATCTTAATGAAAACAATTATTTTGTATTATTTTTTAAAGGCTCTTAGGATTTTAAAATTTATTTTTACCTAAAAATTTCGCTTTCTTGAAGAAATCAAATCGTTTTGAAGTCATATTTATTTAAGAAGCTTTTTAATTATTTGAACAACATCGTTTCAAACGTATGTTGTAGTATATTTAGGTCATAATACTGGCAAGACAAGTTGTCTGATGGGTCTAGTACTATAGCCCCAATTTCTTATTAAAGTTCTATTTTTTAAAGTTAAAACAAATTATTTGTATATTTATAAAATCTGTTATTATAACTTTTTTTTTAATATCTACATGATATGTATATTATATAAGGTATATCAATCTAATAATTTTTTTCTTTTTCTCTTTTTAGATTTGTCAAGAAGAATGTTTAAGGTAAATATTAATTTTTAATTAACAAATAATAATCAATAATTCTAAACTCTTTTGATTTCAAATCAAATTATAACTAACAAAATAGTTCAATTTTAGCTTTATAAATATTTCCTAAATTTATTCACAAAATACGATGAGTTTTTATATCCGTTTCTTTTTTATATATTTCTATAAAAGATATCATCTCTAAAAATAACATAATAATAAAACCTTAACCGGATAAAATAAAACCTTTAAAAACTTTCTCCCAAAAAAAAAAAAAAAAAAAATAAAATAAAATTTCTGCTTGGTTTGTGGTCAGTCAGAAGATCGTAAATCTTATCAATTTCGTTAAATATAAGAATTTTATTGTGATTACGAGATGGAATGGAAATGCATTAGACTTTTTAAAGAAACAAATTAAGATTTTGCTTGTTTATTTTTTGCGTCTTTATGGTAAATCCAAAACCACAATTAAGATTTCAGCAAAACTTTTGATAAGGTTCAGTGACTGTCCCCATAAAAAAAACATTTTTGCCATAAAATTCACTCATTTATGATGGTGGTTAGCAAATTAAGCTTCCTAATTAATGATAGATGATATTATAAGATGGTTTTTCTTCAAAGTAGAGATATTTTTGGCATAGCTTTTGTTTTATTATTGTCATTAATTTAACCTAGCTAAAACCAATAATTTATTGTTGTTGTTGTTTGTTTTGGGTTACACTTTGGAGTTGTAAAAAATTAAACACAGACAGACACTTTTCTGCTGGTTTTGTCCCGCAGATTTTGTATTGTAAATATTTTTTTTTTGTTTTTATGTTTTTTGTCATTTATGGGGTCATTGTTCCAATGCACGATTACATTAAGTATCTGCTAATCTTACTTTTGTTTTTTTTTTTTGTATTTAACGACACTTCTGACTTATTGTACTCTTAATATTTATGTTGTTTTCGATTTATATGGAAAGCCCAAAATATATGGGTGTGAACCTTGGACCGAAATGATAATACGGAAACATTGCAAATGTTAAAGAAAACAGGGTGTTTCTTTTTGTAGTTGTTGACGAATTGAACCATAAATGTTCCCTTTTTTTCAAATCCGTTAACCATACATCGCCAAAAACGAAGCCAAATTGAAAAAACCCTAAATTTTTCTACCTTGACAAACAAATTAGTTCCATAGATTCTTTCATAGATGGCGCTTATTGATAAAATTTGGAACATCTATAGTTTTAATTATACATATTGTATGCCAAAAACAAGAATATTTTTTGAAAACTTCAAAATTTTCAAAAAAGTATGGTTTGGATATCCAATTAAAAAAAGGAACACCCTGCAACTAGTTCAACAGTTAATAGTTTTGACATTTATTCGTCTTATGGAAATTTGTTCTTCTCTTTTCAAAATTAGTATCAACTTTAGGATCTTATTAAATAAGTAATCATCAACCTTTTGACAAAACAAAACATCAAAAACAAGTTCTTGAAACAAAAGAAAACGAGCGTTATCATAAATTTATTTTCTCTAGGACGGGACTGAAACAAGAAACATTATTTGTTTTTTTTTTGAATATGCCAAGAGGTATGAAACTTTGATTTGCATAAAAGAATAATTTTTGTGTGTGCATAAAATTAATGTCAGAAGAACACAATCACATTAAACTGAATAGAACTAATCAAAGAGAACTAGAAAATGTATTGTCTAAATGTGAATTATGTTTTTTTTTTTAAATGCAGTAGGTATAAAAAAAATAAAGCTTTTAAAAGATTTTAAAATCATATTTTGGTTTATCTAAAGAAATTTATAAATAAGAATTATAATCTATAAAGGTAACGATGTCCAGTATTAACAAGTCAATATCATTTTTATATATTATCTCCCGGTAAGCCGTGGCACCAAGCTCAAAACACTCACAAAAAACAGCACTGTGTGCCTCGCCAATGCCTCTTTTTTACAACTTGCATCCCTGAGGCTGGCATTAAAAAATGCTTGTAAAATATATTGAAATATAATGTTTATGTTTTTAGAGATATGAAGTTTTAAGGAATTTAAATTTTTGAGTTTTTTTTGTTTTTGTTTAATAAAATTTAATATAAAAATGTTTATTTCCTCATAAATTTATGTTAAAAGTAAAATTTTCAATCTACTCCGATTTTTCTCAATCTATTACTTTTTTTTCTTTAAATCTATTTCGATTTTTCTCCGGAAGTGGTAACGCTATAATGGAAGAGCTTGATGTGGTAAAATCATTTCTTTTAATTTTTAAAAATTATTCGAAGAAATTTCTGCTGGTAGTCAAACTAGTAAGGAAGTTATTTAACGTATTGCTGAAAAAGCGTCCAAAGTGTCAAACAATTTGACCATTGAGTTTTATTGAAATTTATGTTAAGCGTTTGCTTCAAGAGGGCAATTATATTGATGTGGCTTTTCGATAAATTAATAATATTTAACTCATATTAGTAAAATGGTTTGAACAAATCAGAAAGAGTCGAAATTTCATTGTAAAATACATAATGTTGACTATCTACCATTGGAATCTCTATTTCAACAACAAAAATCAGAAGTGAAAATTGTGGATATAAGACTCAAGCTTTGACTACAGTTGAAATATAAAAGCAAGAGCCGATAACCCTGATGATAAAATTTTGAGAACTTCTGAAACTGGATTAACTGTTCTATGAGTGTTATAAAGTATGTACTCGTATTTCATGGACGAAAACTGCAATATTGGTTGTTCAAAATTCTTTTAAAATCTTACATTACTTTTTTTAATTATTTCAAGGCAAATAGAATTTCAAATCGATAAACATATAATTCGGTAAATATTAAAATTCTACTTTTTTACTTTGTCGAGTATTCATAGCTTAAACGATAAAATCATCTCCAAAAATGTATCAATATTTTGAAAATCTCCTTCACTTTTTATCATAGAAAGAAATTACTTTAATTTCTTGACGATAAAGAAGAATTCACAAACTTTAACAAAATTTAAAAAAAATTAAAGGTAAATGGTCATAATCTCAAAAATGCGGGCATTAAAAATAATTGTAGGTTCAAATAAAAGACAAATATTTTATCTACAGCTTTGGTTTAGAAACCTCTTTACTAATACTTGTAGTATTGAAGACTTCAATCAATTTTTACTAATCGAATAAAAAAACAATCAAGCTTGCTTAAAAGTTCAACAAACTAAAAGGGCAACTCAAACTTTATTATGTTTATTAAAATATTGCAAACTTTGTATTTTTATTAATACAAAAAAAAACGTGTACAAACGATTATAAACATTACTGTTAGCAATAATTATAGCAAATTATAAAACAGAGAAAAAAACACCTTTCCATCAAACCTGACACGATTATCAGCAATACGAGTAGTAGAGGTAGTTTTATTATTCTACATGATAACATTCACGTGACACCCATTCACAATAGCGAACGTGTAACTAAAATTCTGATCTCATCACAAAATAAAATAAAAATTAAAGAATCACACAAATCTCACCTGTCTCTCGAAAGGAAAGAAAACTATAAAAATAGAAATTAAAATTCAATAAAAATAAAATAAAAATAACAAAAAAAAACCTTAAAAAGTTGAGAAGCTAAAGAAAACAAAATTCACGTAACGCCGCTTAAAAATCAACAAAAAAAGTAAAAAAACCTTTTATAATCTGTATTAATGATGATTTGATTACAATCAACAAAATTTCACCATTCTTCTCGGCCATGTTCATCGGCATGCCATCATGCCATCTACCATCATCATCATAAACTTAACATTTTTTTTTTCATTTACTTCTTTTTATTCAATGAATTTGTACGTTTTTTTTTTTTGTATTTGGGTAAATTTTTGAAAGAAACAATTAGCTAATAATTTTAAGGCGTTTCAAATTTGACCATGTCCGTGATTTATAAACGCTTAATGGAATAATTAGTTTACAGATAAAACGTTTACATATTTTTCTTGTTTTTTTGTTGTTTGTCATATTTTTATTTTTTTTTTTTTTTTGTTGTAGAAATTCTTTAGGTCGATGATAAGAAGGCTTATTATACTGATTGTAAAGAGGCAGTAACTTTATTCAAGGTTTTGATTTAGGAAGGTCATAATTTGGGCAGTTTTATTTTACAATAATGGTTTTTTTGTTTTTCTTTCGGAGGTCAGTATGTTAAATGGAAAATGATAAGAATTCGTTTTATTTTACTATGGGACACGAAAAGTGCTTGGAAGAAGTCATAGTTTTATGTTGAAAAGATAAGAGTTCATACGTAGTGCCCTATTTTCCTGAATAGTCAGGAACGTGTTCTGGTATCAGATGCTTTTTGGGTCTTAAAGGTGGGTGTTAAGTTGAAAATGAAGATGCTGTTTAAAATTACTGGAAGTAGTAAAATGATTTTGGACATATTGAAATGCTCGGTTAGGTTCTTCACAAACAATTTTACTTCAGTAAGCATTCAAAAACTGGCTGATTCTTTTAAGTCACACATATATCTTAGACCGTGAGAGGCCATTTCCTGGCTAAACGAGATTGGAAAACCTTATCCGACCACTATAGTTTTGTAAGCGCCTCATTTGTTGTTAAATTTTTCATACGCCACTATGAGATAAGTTATTCTTCTGTCGCTTCCTTTATTATGATGTTTAGAATTTCAGAGTCGAAAGTTCAAAGATTTAATAACAAGTAGGTGAATATTGTATTCCATTGGAATTTTTGCAATGTCTATCATTCATAACATTCAGATTGTGTAATGATTGAAAAATCAAACGAAAGCTAAAAAATTGATTTGTTTACAAACGATAATCAGTGCTGCCCTCTTACTACAATAGTAGTGTTCGTACCTTCGTACATACTTGGTGCTCGTTCAGAAACAAACAGTAATACTTTTTTATTCGATATAGATTCAATCTTGTGAGATAAATAAATTTATTGAGAAAAAAGGTTGGATAAAACCTAAATTGGTACATACATTCCCATATCTGTTCTTAGTAACAAGATACCAGATGATACCGATGTTTTGTTTAAGGAATTCAAGATTTTGAAAAAAACTTTATCACTTAATGTTCTCAAATGATGACGAAAGTTCAATCGTATGATGCAGGTATTCGGAAAGAAGATATTGTTTTCAATAATTTTTAGTTTTTATTGATTAAAAAAGCATAAACTTTTATAATTTTACTTAATCCTAAATACAATCATACTTTATTAGTAAGTACAAAATATTTATTCATAGTGTTGACGGCTTATAGAATATTTTGGCATCTGTCGTTTCAAAAAAATACCACAAAAAACTGACTTGAGTAAAAAAAAACATGTGACAAGTTTTATTGAGTAACGTTTTATGAATATTCACTACTTTTTTTGATTATTCCTTCAACAGTTTATTTAATGATGATTATTTAAAAATCTGTTAATACAAAAATAAAATATTTTTTTTTTTAAATTAATTATGTATATTGAACATCCATCTTTTTTTTTATTTTTATTCTCACGAAATTTTAAGTAATTATAATGTCAGACGCTTTGCGGTACAAAATTCCGATTTTTTGCGGTTTATTATTTTAATCAGTAAAGAAAATGAAAAAAATCGACTTTATAAAATTTTTAATTCGGAAAGTTTATCAAAAGTAAACAACAAAAATGCGGTAAGTAGCTGTATGAAAGTATTTGCATAAATATATTTTAATAGCCTATAAAATATTAATTGTTATGAGAGATAATAATTTCGAAACTTTAATTGGGATGAAATAATGGATTAGTCATGCTTATGATCTCAATTAATAATGAATCTCCTTTGCAAAAAAAAAAAAAAAAAAATAATAAATAAATAAATTATACTTCCTCAAAAAAATATATTATACTTAATGCAAACATGTCAACAATTTTTTCAAAAATTATTGATTGAAATTAATGATAAATTATTAATATAAATCCATGCTTGTAGTCAGTAAAAAAAATATTCAAACAAGTTACCGAAGTTCTCAGAAACAGATTCAATTTTTTTTATTTAAACTCGAAAACATTTTGGAAAGGAGAAATAACTATTTACATTGCAATTAATGTGCATCATATATGCATAGGTACATGGTTATCTCCATAAGATGTGACAAAAAGCACAATCTCTAGCTTTTTGACAAAGCTTTTGTTGAAATCTGAATAAAAGCGTATAATAGTGGGGTCTTTTTCCTCTCGTTTAAGTAGAAGGGGATTTTTCAAAATATTCCAAAAATAATTCACAAAAAAAAAAACAAAAAAACATTACAAAAACAACGATGATACTGACAATACAAATTATAACTATTTCTTAAGATATCTACATACTTTTCGGTTTTGTTGTGAAATAAAGTTTCTTTCGCCAACCTCAAACCCAAAATTTTGGAAAAAAAAATTGGAAAAGTTTCTTTCATCTATGCACTCTTTTTTGTAAGGCACGCAAGAATTCTTGATGAAAATAATGCTTAAGTGTTGAGATAATAGGTATTTAACATGAATTAATTTTAGTGTAATTATTTGTCACTTTAATTTCAGTTTTTGAGTTATAGAAACGTTCCCGAAAAGATTTTATCGGTATATTAGAACACATTTTGAAATTCATATCGCATATTTTATTATTAATAAATAACAATAAAACTCAAGTTTATTGAATTTTTTATTGAAAAGATATACTGGAAGTCTAATTTTCTAGCTACTTGATCATAGCCCAGAAAGCATTTTCCTAATGTATACCATTTAAGGCTTGGTTCTCCCAATATCAATTTTCTTATTTAATTTATGCGGAGTTTTCTTGCAAGGTGGATTTAAGTGACTGTTAGTGTCGCATTTTTTTCATTTAGGTATGTGGCGGTATTTTCATAAGCCCTAGTTTGTAGGAATTTTGGGAAGCTTGAGAAATGCTGATTTTGGTGGATGCAATAAAACAATTTTTTTCATACAATCGCAGTCGTATTGTGTGCCTTTCTTGATCTACGAGTATTTTAGAGTTTTTATGACACTTACCTTTTGATTCTGCAATTAATATCCAATCTGAAAGAAAAAAAAAGAAATCGAGATTTATAAAAATAATTTTTACAAAAAATACTTTAAAACTACTTTGAAGTCATACATTTACAAAAATTGTTTTGTTGACCTCTACACACAATGAAATATAGTGTGTTGAACACCACGACTCAGAAAATTCTCTTACCGATACATTATATCGGTATTTGCATCAAAATCTGGCTCAAATTAATTTTGTTAAGTTCCTGGTACTATTTCTGTTGGCGATTTACATAAGTAGAGTAAGTACTCATACTATAAAATACAATTTGTTGTTATTTTTTGTTTAACAACATATCAAAAAAGTTCATAAAAAAAAAATGTGTATGGCTTTTTTACAAAAGTGAAAAGTGAAATCATTCACTCGCAGTTTTTTTTTTTTTTTTTGGTAAGTAACAAATAGTTTGCCTCATATTTCTCTGTTGCCTTGCAGAATTTTTAAAGTATCTTATGTGCCCAAAACCATTGCATAAAAACGTGGTATAATATACCAAAACCAGGTAGAAGAAATAAGAAATTCAGACTATAAGCAAATCCTCTTCCAAGCTCGAAGAACTTTATTATAATCCGCGTTTTCAATAATAATTCATTTTCGTTATTTTTTTGGAGCTTTAAAATTAAAGATTTGAGAAATTTGTGGTTCTACGTACAAAATATACCAACTACTATCTATAATTTTTGTTTAGCAATTTTTCTGCTAAGGCTTAGGCCAAAGTTTATTCGAAAAAATTTATTTGACAGGCCTAAATTTGATAATTTTTTTAAAAATTTCTCCAAAAACTAGCCGAAACTCTTATTTTAGCTCAGAACATGCACTTGCATCAATAAAATGTTGTTTGCTGAATAATTAGACCATATACCAAATAATTTTGAACTATAATGTATTTAGTTTAGAAAGTAAAGGAAGTTGGAAATTTTTGTTTTAGGTGGATACCTATACCTTATGAGAATCCGAGGTGTTTCAGAAAATGTAGCCTTGATTGTTGTTTTTGAAAGGTACCATTTAAAATGTAGGTATATGTATTTCTATATGAACAATATATGTCAAAAAATTTCCTAATAAACTTTCATTATTTTTATGAATTTTCACTAGAAATTCTACTAATTCTATGTATTCAAAACAATACTTTCAGAAACTAAAATAAAATTTTAATTTCGTATTTTAATTAATTTCGTATTATAAAATTGTGTATTAAAACAGCTTCACTTTAACTAGAATTCATTAAAAACAACCACCCCCACTTCCATCACCCAGAAAACGTGTTAAAATGTATCATGTCAAATTCAACATTGGCTTGCCAAATGCATTTATATCAATCTAACCGCATAAATTCCAATTGCCGCATAATTTCCCAATAAAATATATTGTTGACACATTTAATTTTCAAAAACAAAAAAAAAAAAAACAAATATCAATGCTGCCAAAACAGGGGTAGTTGCATAGAAAATTTCATGTTGTACAGAAAAAAAAACAAGGTTAAAATAACTCACCATAATAATAATAATTGTTCATTACAAAACCAGCCACAAACAATTTATACCCATAAAATACCCAAAATATCCATAAACAATATTTAATTTATAATTTATTCTAAAATGAAAAATGAAAAAAAAAAACAGAAACAGCGTAATAAATAATAAAATAAAACAAGTGCCTCACGAACTTGCCACATTCACAATTGAATTACCAAATGTGGGTCGCAATAATACCTTAAACAACAACAATAACAGCAGCAGCAACTAAACAAAAATGGGTTTTTGTGTTCCTATTTCTTTTTTTCTCCTCTTTGTTGTTTATTATAATGTAAACCCTACCTAAATAATTGAATGTGTGTTACACAGAAAATTATTCAACTAAAATTAAAATAAAAAAAAAAAAAAAAAAAATTAATGCGGACGACCATCGACCAGCTACTCCAGCAGCACCAACAACGACGACGCCACAACACACAACACCACAGTACAAAAAGAAGCAGATTTTTCAATTAGCATTTCAAATGTCTGCAAATGAAATTCACTTGTTGTGCGGTTTTTTGATGTTCGCCAGTCGAGTTGGTTGGTGCGAACACACCCACCCAACCCAGTGCTGCCCTGCCATTCATGAAAAATTCATCAAAAAGAGTACACAACACTCTCATCACTACAATATACAACGCAACCAACTAATATTATACGCGACGAGCGACCGACGACGCGTCGACGACGACGACGCTAAAGCTAGGCAGCCGCAACAGCTCTTGCAAAACAAAACAGCAATACAAGTACAACTAAAGTGACAAGTACAACAACAACAACAACAACAACAAGCCAAAGCTTGTTGATTAAAAAGTAAAAATTCGCTGTCAACTATTTTATGTCTGCTTGTGTAAGAGCAGCGACAATGGCAACACCAGAAATTAAGAGCGACAGCTGCTGCAATTTCTCCCCCAAAAGTAATGCCCGTTTGGTGGGCATTTTTGTATACGTAGACCGTTCATAGATGCTGCAACAACTACTGTCATTTTTGTTTCGCCATCGAATGCGGGCGAGTAAAATATTCATAGCCTCTTCATCGTTGTCACAATATTGCAATTTGCAAACCGAACAACGGTACATTTATCATTAAAACGACAATGTACCAACGATGACCGATGCGTTTTGTCCCTTTGACCGAAATTTACTAAATAGTATATTGATAGGGTACAGTTTTGTTGTTGTTTAGGAGCAAAAACTAAAGGTTTGATGGCAATATGTTTGTCTTAAGGATACCAAACCGTTTTAAGTTGAAAATAGGTTATACTTTCCATAATTTGTAAGTGAGCCAAGCAGCATTAGATGGAATTTTGAAACCTCTTGTGACGTCTTGAGTTAAAGACCGATAGACCAAATGTATTAAACATTTCCTCCCTTTTTTGAGAATTTGATCTTGAGAATCTTTATGCAAACTACATTTCCGAGAATCACTAACTTGGTCGAAGTTTTCATGAAGAAGTAAGATCTAGTAGTTTGCAACAACTTCGAGCTCGCATCACAGCTACTCAAGTAGTAGAGAAAAACTAGCTAGAGAAGTGAAGTTTACCGAAGCGTGAGACGTGACAAGCGTAACTACATCAACGCATTAGCTGATGGAACAGAAGAGGCTGCAAATCGGTGTGAGCAGAACTGTTTAAAAAAAAGCTCAAAACAAAACCTGGTGAAAGATGTAAATGGTTCCATGCTCCATTCGGATGAGGACCAGATCAGAAGATGGAAGGAACACTTCGCTTCAGTATTAAACCGTGTGTTCGCCAGTGATGCGCATCCAATACCTGATGTCTCGTCCGAAGCAACAAATGCCCGAATCCACACCACACCTCCCAGCAGAGAACAGATCATTGTCGCAATTAAAACACCGAAGAACAACAAGGCGGTAGGACTGGACAGTATTCCTGCAGAGCTCTTACATGCAGCAACAACGATATCAAGTGAAATACTGCATCCACTTATAGAGAGAGCCTGGAACTCTGAGTGCTTCCCAGAGAAGTGGAACAAGGGAATGATCGTCAAGCTCCTGAAGGAAGGAGATTTGATGCAGTGTGAAAACTGGAGAGGAATTTGCGTTCTGCCTGCGGTTGCCAAGATATCAGCAAAAATTGTATTAGAGCGAATAAAGGAACATTTAGAAGAAACACTCGACGCCGAGCAAGCAGGTTTTTGCACTGGTTCATCCTTCGTTGACCACACTAACACCTTGCGGATCATTATTAAACAGTGCGTCGAATATAGATCACCACTTCACTTGCTGTTCATTAATTTTGAAAAAGCATAGTGTTAACAGAGAATTTATTTGGATTGCCTTACGCAGGAGAAGCATTCCAGGTAAGATAATTGCTATTATTAAAGCAATTTTCAATAGATGCAAATGTCTCGTTTTACATATAGGAAGGTTGTCGGATGAATTCGAAGTCCAATGTGGAGTCAGGCAGGGTTGCATACTATCACTAATACTTTTTCTGTTAGTGATAAGTAATGTGCTGCGTTCAGTCCTGTTGAACGGAAATGGTGGAATTCAATGGAGTCTGACATCCCAACTAAAGCATCTGGTCTGAGTGGACGACGTATGCTTAGTCTTTCATAGGATCGCTTCGAAAATAAAACGATTGCATTGCTGGCCAAGCGTTGCACCCACTCACGCAGGTAGAGGGTCGGGTCGGCCGAGAAGCACATAACACAGGACAGTCGAAAGAAAATCTGCAAATCTGGGGAAGAGTTGGAGAGAACTGCGATATTATTTCCAGATACCATACAGCGTAGGAGTAGTGGAGGCCTATGCTCCTTAAGGGGATCACAACGGACTCATCAAGGTCTGGGGGCCTAAGTAAGTAAGTGAGGTCCGTATTGTTTCCGCCCATTATTTAAGAGAGAAGAGTTTCATAAACCAAATAAACCTTAAAAGCCCTACATAATATCCAAAAACACTCCGAAATCCTTAGAGTCGTTTATTAACGATCGAAGAATACCGACCCTTAAACTCATATCTTAACTATCTAATAACATATCTTAGTTTTGGAATAGTTTTGTATGCAAATATGCTACTGTATACGGCGACAAAGATGCAATGACAGTCGCCCTGATGACCGAAATACAACAAAAACAAATCACGTAAAAAAAAAAAAAAAGAAGAAGAAAAAAACGTTTCTCTTGATTAGTATGCATCAACAAGTGACAAATCCGAACGCAAATTACAAACGACAACAACGGCAATGACAATGCATGATACAAAGCGTGAAGAAGTAGTTTTATGTAGATGCGCCGCGCCACGCCGCGCCAGAGTCGCAACTGTAGCAAACCGTATGTGTTGTCGTCGTCGTCGACTAGTCGTTGCTGATTGTCGCTCGCGTCTTTCCGCCGCGCCATTGCTAATGAATGTTTTGCTTTGGCACAAGTACAAAAACGAAAAAAAAAATAAAATTACCAAATGACAGCTCAACTTCCAGTGTGGAGCCGGGAAATCCATTGGAAGAAAAATGCATAATTATGTTCCCAGATGGAGATGGCGACAGTTATCTTGACAAATTACGTCAAATGCGTTAAGTAACATTCAGCGCAATTGCAATACAATCACTTTTTTGTATTGTGTTTTTTCTGCTGTCAGTAGGTATAGTTGTTGCGGTTGGTACAACAAAAAAATGTTGTTATAAGCTTATCTCTGGTGCTATTGGGAGGGAAGTCTCTTGGATAAGGCACACATCAGTCTTTGACTATGAATTTGTCGTATAGCCTTGAAAACTCTTGCTGTGACCTGTGAGATGTGAGTACTGTCTCTATAGTAGATAATTTATATGAGAGGATTATGAAATCTTCCTTAATGAGCTCGAAATGAAGACGCACATATGCGGTTGTATTTTGTATATCTTGTGGTGTCATTTCACCATGACTTATAGTGTCTAGAGTTGGGAGGACGAAGACAAAGACAAATTCCATGATTATTGAAGACGCATCCGAATAATGTAAGTAAAATCATTTTTATTATTTCTCAGGCGAAAGACGGTAGGCTTCTGTGAGTTTTTTGTTTTATCAATGGTAATGGCATTCAAGGACACTCTCAGCTGCGCTAACAGATCATCCTCATTATGGATATATTTGTTTGTTAATATTCGGATTATAATTAATTAGGTATGCGATGAAAGTATTAAGTGGCACGTAACAGATGATAAGATATTTAAGGTTTTTTTATGAATACGTAAACAAAATATAGATGAAGGTTTTGACATTAATTTTTCTTATGATGTTTTTCGAGTGGAGATTATGTCCGAAGTAGGTACTTACTTGATTTAGTTTTTTTTCATTTTTAAAGTTTGAGTGTTTGAACTTTGAAGTATTACAGAGGTCACTGATCTAGCCTTTTTCTATCAACTCGAAATTCGAGTGCCAATTTATTTTTTTTCCAAAAATTACGATAGATGTCTGAACTGAAATTTTTATAGTGAATTATACTCTCTTTTTAATAACAGATTTCTTTTTTTCAAAATATTGTAAGTAACGCTTAATGTTTCAAAACATTATTGTAAGAACTTATACTCGAACTCGATACTAAAAAATAACGCATAATATTTTGAGTTGAATTCATTTAGAGGGGTTCACACTAGCGATATCACTTTCCTACAATTGTAGTAGATTTCGAAATTTTGATAATAGTGCATAGTAAGGCACTATAATCAAAATATCGAAATCTACTACATTTTAAAATTTTCTATTAAGACCTTCTTCAATTATATAAAAAAAAGGCAAAAATCTACTCCTTTTTTCTATCTTTCATTCTGCATACTGTATGTAACCCCAGAACTTCCATACAAATTAATAGAATAAAATAAATTTACTCTCAATACAATCTACTTTTTTGTTAAATTTATTTAAAAATGGTTATTTAACAATATTTTGAAATATTATTCCTTATTTATATACAAAAAGGAAGTCATGTAGAACTTCAGTTTTTGTTTTTTTTTATGTTTTTGTTTCGTAAAATTTTATATAAAAATTTTTATTTTAACATATTTATGTAAAAATAGTTAATTTTGCAATCTACTCCGATTTTCTTGAATCTACTTTATTTTTTTCTTCAAGTCTACTACAATTTTGTTTCCAGAAGTGGTAACGCTGGTTCAAATTCAACAAGATGTTCATAAACTTCTGTCGTGTTGGCGGATTTGTGTAAAGTAAACAAGCCTTAATGCGAATCCACCTTAATGTTTTGGGTTCAGGTCTTGAGTTTATGGATTTGACATTTCCAATTGTTTTTGTTTTTTTTCCGATTTTATGCAATTTTAATTCATTGTTTTAAACAATTTCGATGCCATCTATTTAAATAATTTATTGCCACTGCATAGATGTGCAAAAAATGCTTTCGTTTGATATGTAATTTATGCCCCCTCGGTTTGTGTGGGTTGCGTAAAAGGCACCACAATAATAGAGTTCGCCATTTTATTATAAGATTTGTTTAAGTTTAACAGTACATTTTTGATAAACATGTACCTACCCTTACCTTTTGGGGAGGGGGGGGGGAGGGCTCGAGTATCTGAGGTCCCTTAAAATTTGTAAGATTTACAAAAAAGTTTTAGTTAATCATGTTCATTAAGATAAAATCACCTTAAAAATAAAATGATTTTGGAGGCTTGGAGGAGGGGGAGATGAAGGGGGTTAGAGCTCTGAGTCCCCCTCAATATGCCACTACAACACCCAGAAATAAAAACAACACACATAGAAATAAAAACATCTTCAACGTAAAAAAAAAAGAAAAATTATATCCGATAGGATACGAACTTGTGTCCCTTGAGTTATCGATCCAGTGCCTCACCCATCATGCTATCTCTCTGTTGTAAATAAAATATCTCTGTTGGAACTCGAATCTTAAATTTTTTTAATAATTTTAAAATTTTCGTTTAAAAAACTTTAAAAGCAGTTGAATTAAAATTTGAAACTACATTTTCGCCAATATTTAAAATGTTCTTGTTCAGCATCTTTATATTACGTTGAGTGCACTTTAATTTAAAAAAAATTGATTTCAACTTAATAATTATTACAAAACGCTTTGAAAATAAGTTAAAAACAAACATATTTCAACCAGTGGCCCTTAACCTCGAAGGACTTCATATCAACAAGCGTTGCTTTTCCTTATTTTCCCAAAAAAAATTATAAGCACTTTAGGTGCAAAGAATACCACATGCGATGATTCAAATCAAATTCATTAAAGTTTTCTTACAAAATAATGTGTTTTTTGAGTTTTGAACGAACTTTGTAGTAAATGGGTTAAATTAATCTTCGAAAAAAATGCAATTAGGTATACGTCAGTCTTCTATTGGGTAAACAAAACTATGGTCAGCGAAGAAAAATAATTTTAAAAGATACACCCTAACAAAACTTTTTACTAAAAAATCCATAAAAATGCTTTAAAACTCCCTTACTGTGGTCACACTAAACCAAAAACATAGCATGTGTACAACACAAACACCCGTCCGTGACATCACGACACGATACACAACTGAATATGTCACCAAGGAAGCAGCAAACATTAATTATGTAGCTGCCGCAATCCAACCTCGAACAGATTGTCTCAGGTTTAACTCGGCCGAACGAGATAAGATGAGAATATTACTGTTATGTGTGCGGTTTACTAACAAACAGAACAAAAAAAAACAACAACAAAACCAAAAGACCGTGATCAACATTCATCACTTTTATTTGTTTAAGCTTCCAACTTCAACTTGACAAAATATTCTATCTTCTGACAATAAGTTAAGAAAAGGCAGTTTTTGTATGTTTGTATAAGTATAAGTTATACCCCCCCCCCCCCCATACCCCATAGAAGACTGCTGATATTTCTTGTAGAGGTACACACATACAAACTTCTTTATAGGTATTGTTTGGATGTGTTTTGAATTATTCTTTGCGGACTTGGTACCATTTGTGACACTGAAATTTACCTTGAGCTGCCGTTATCTTTTCAATGGATGCCATATTGTATGCGTCTCCTCTTCCATACATTATAAAGAAAAAAAAAGGGTTTTTATTTTTTCAGGTGGTGGTGGTGGAGTATTTTTTGGGGGACGACAACGATGTGTGCATTTAAATCAACCGCCTTGATCTTGAAAATGTTTATTTTAGATATAGACAAAGTGTATCTCAGTCTCAGTTGGTTTTAGTCTTTGGAGTTGGTAGTTAATGGAAGGAGTAAAATCAAGTGGATGTCTTCTGACTTTAAGAAAAAAAAGGGTGTCAAGAGTATATGGTATGCATGCAGTGCCACTGATGATGGAACCAAAAATATACTACATATTTTGTTTGATTATGAATATTTTAGTTTTGTAAATATGTACATATTTGTATTTTTTGGAAATTGGAATTTAAAATACGAAAAAAAACTGCATAAAGGTTCCTATTTGTTTTGCAGGTATGTACCTACATCACACATAGATACAAAAGTCTCCATTATTGAATTTTGATTATTTCTTATGTCAATACTTAAAATATTTAAATCGATAACAAAACAATGTCAGAAGTAACACGAAAAATTTAAAGAAACTGTTACCGATTTTATATTTCTGTACTAATACTGCAACTTGTAAAACCATTAAGTGAATCTAACCCAAACTAGGTTTGTTTGCTTTCTCTCAGTAGATCAGTTCCTTTACTAACTGAACACTGTCTTAATGGTAATAGAAATGATGAATTTTTCGGCGCATATGTTGTCATGATATGCGCACTGTTCCGTAATTATCGGAACCTTTATTTTGAAGAAAAATGTTGACAATGTTCTTCCAATAATTAATAACTAATTCAAATCCAGGGGTGGTTATATAGTTTGAAAGAAAAATGCTTTCAAAACTGGAGTCTGATAATTATTATCAACTGAGTTCTTCGGAAAAAAAACTGTGCCTACGGTTCTTACTTCAACTCCTGTTTTCAACTACAACAGGGAAAGGCATTTTGCCAATACCTGTTCTGTTTTCGGTTCAGCAATGCTGCTTTGGTTTTGGTGGTGTAGATGTGAATCGTAGGGAACCCCTATTGACTCCGGGAATACTCTCCACCAGAAGAGTGAAGAAGCTGGTGGTTAATAATGGGTATGGTTCGTTTTGTTTTTTTTGTTGTTTCGCCAAAGTTGTTTCGCCATTTTGTTGTTTTGCATTTTTGTTGCTTAATTTTTGTATTGGTTTTGTCTTCCTTTAATTCTATAAATTCATACTTCGCTTTCTTCTGATTTTATGTTTTTGTTTATTTTGGTTTTGTTTACTTTATTTTCTATTTATTTTGCTATGGAATTATTTTGCCTCTAGTTCACTTCGATTTTGATTATTTCCCCATAAAGTAAACCTCATTGCACTTGTAATGGAAAAACAAGAAAATAAATTGCGAAGTGTCAATGGAGCGAAATAATCGAAAAACTAATTTGAAAAACAACTTAAAAAGGGATTACGCACTAAATTAAAATAATTGTGTAAAAAATGAAATAAACTAAACAATAGGTACCCTGTTAAAAACTATATAAAATATCTGTTATCAAATTTTAATCAAAATCGGGTAAACCATTTACAAGACATACACCAATTTAATAACAAAAATTAAAAAAAAAAACATTTCTATTTTTTCGTTATTCGAGTTTTTGGTTAAAAACTAAAAATACATTTTTTTGCAATTACTTTGAATACAACACACACATTCGCATTCTAAAAATATAATGAGTCGATACTAGTGTTTATCTTTTTGGAACTTTCTACATTTCTTCATATTTCAAATATGTGCAAGATTTTCTTAAGTTCAGCTCATAAATATTTCGACTTTCTAGTAAGAAACAATTTGGAAAATAATTTACTCATCTTTCATTTGATAAAAAACCCGTTCGTAAGTCATGTGTCATGTTCCTTTTAAGAAAATAAAATGACTCTCTTCGAATTGAGATTTTAAATATTTCATGATTTTGTCCAGAGTCACTTTAAATTCACTGAGATGAATATTTCGACACTTTCCTATTAATTTTTATTAAAACCAATTTATATTTGCTAAAAGCAGTATGACAAATTAATTGATCAAATGAATCTTTTATTGTTTTCAGTCGAAATCGTTTTAATATCAATTTATGGTTCGTTTAAATTTTTTTTTGGCACACAGTCACTAAAGTCTTTTGAATCATGTTTTCATACTTCTTTAAACATTAACAGTTAGAATTTTTAGTAGCTTTGTTCTAATAATTGAAAGAAATTCAATAGTATAGTTCCATTCTGGGCGACCTAATATCAAATTGCAATTTATTTGAGACCTCGTGGTTCGTTCAAAAATATTCTAAATAAGAAATAAAATTAACTAAACAGATAAAAGACATTCAAAAATTACGAACATTTTGTTTAAGTGGCAATCCCAAATAAATTGAAAGGAAATTGACAGTTGCTCTGTTCTGGGAACACTCATTTCCTATAAACTTTTAATTTATTTAGGACCTTGTCACCAATTGAATACATTTTAGTAGTACGATATGGCCAGAAATTAACAAAAAGAAGTTTTAGATAACAGTTTTATGTGAAGTTTTAAAAATTGTCATTAAAAATTATGTACTTATGTTAACTTCGAAAATGGTCACACTTGTTGCTAAGTAAACTGGAAGTATCATTACCTGCGTTGATTGACCTTATCAAAGCAAATGTTTACCTACTCTGTCTTAAGTTTGTTCATGGATTAAGAATTTGTGATCCTAATATTATGTCAAGTGGATAACGGTGTGTGATATTGCCACCCAGATCTTTTTCAAATATTTGCACCTGCAATTTTTCAGAAACAAAAATTATAAGGTGCAAATAATAAAAAAAAACTGATGGGTATGGGTATTCCCCAAAAATATTTTGGCCTGCCTATCCTTTATTTTGTTTATATTCCCCTCTCTCTCTTACTCCAATGCACTTTTCTCAAAAGTTATCCCTTTTATGACCTAATTTAATCATTTCCTTTTGTGTTTGTGTTTTTTTTTTGTCTGTATTTTTATTATCTCTTCATCTTTCTCCCACTCGATGTAATAAATTTGAATTGAATTTGTGCCTTAATTGTGTGGCCTCTTGGGGTGTGCTTCAGAACTTTCAGATACAAAAGTATCTTAAATATCTCGCACTTCACCCGATACAAACTCAACCAGACAATCCATACAAATTTTATTATTTTATTGCTCTGGATTCAGTCAGACAGAAGAAAAACAGCAACGAATCATCATCATCATCATGATCATGATCAACACGATTAACATTGTCGAAGGAAGAACGTTCCGTCCGATACACCAATGACTCGTCGGTTGTGCGTCCGTCGTCGTCGTCGTCGTCGTCGGTTGGTTGTTGTTGTTGTTGTTGGCGGTAGCGGCGGCGGCGGCAACATGGCGTGCGGTAGCGAGGCCGTTTCGGTTTCAGCAACACTCTAAAATCCGTTCGTGAAAATTATTGTTACGTAAAAAAAGTCAAGTCTTGAGGAACAATTTCAGACATTCAGTCTGTTCTGAGATTTTGTCTTAATTAGAAGTGCGACGCGAGTATAGATCAAAATCATTTTTTCTGTATCTTTTGGAAAACAATTTTTCGAGAAATGCGATCATTGATGTGATTTGTGAATGAAGTTTGTCTTTTTCCCAAATAATTTTCTGATGGCTTTTCAGTGAGTTTTCACACCAAAATAAATAAAAAATATAAAAGAAACAAGTGAAAAATAAAAACATACAATATTCTCAAGTTAAGCAAAGTGGTTTTAAAAATACTCATCAATCAGACAGTGCCACGCAAAATTTTAACGTGTGGATTATTTTTAATTTTTGTTTTTTTTTATAAAGACGGTACGTATCTACAATCTAGTCACTTAAAAACATTTATCTTAAAAAAAAAATAACAGAAGCTTTTTTTTGTTTTTTTTGAAATTTTCGTATATTTTTTGTCGTAAATTTTTTGAACTTCTTGGCACCGCCATTCATTGAGATTCGAAAGGAGAAAAAAAAAACTCTTCTTATATGAGAAACTCGGGTGTCAACTAGTGCGAAATTGTTTGAGATTTTTGGGCGTTCGACATTTAGTTCGGGGAGGTTCTGTTCTGTTGTGTCTTGGATGACATTTTTGTGTGTTTGGTGAACTTCTGACTGGGGGACGTTTGGTATTTGATTGCCTTGAGATCGATTTTGAGATTGCGACGACGTGCAATCCATAAGCACGCTTCTTCTCGACAACAATGCTTTGTTTTTTTTTTCGTTTGTTCGTTTATTTTGGATACGTGCCGTATACCGTTGCCGAAAGAAAATAAATATTTATTTTTACGATTCGAATGGAGGAAAAATAACGAATTTCTTTCTGATTTATATTTAAAGTGAATCATTAGGTTTTCTTATTTTTCTTAATTTTAATTTTTTTTTGTATTATTTTATTATTTAGTGAAAAAAAGGTGTAAAATTGTATCTATAGGTTGGTTTATTGCGTCTTATGGAATCTCGAAAGGATGCCAAATAAAAGACTATCTGATTCATTAAGCTTTGCTGGGTTATATAGTAGACTGAACGGTTGTGGGAAATATAAACGGAAGTTTGATAGATTTCAAATATTTTTTGAAGCTCAAAATTCATAATTTTTGAATGGTTAATAGATTGTTCTTTTATTTTAAAGAAGAAGAAAATTGTGAACCACTTCAAATGTTACAAGATCTGTCAGTCAAATCTGACATTTTCAAAAGTCCAATTGATATCTATTACTGGATGCGCCTGTACTCGAAAGAAAGAGTACCTAGCTACTAGAGTAATGGGTTGAGAGGAATATTTTTACTTGATTGATTTGATTGAAGTTCAGATTTCATTTATAAAAAAAAACTGTTTCCGGTAAGACAGTTGGTTGTTTTCCAGATGTTTGTGAATGAAATCGGATTCTGTATCTGAATTCATTTTCTATTTGTGATGGGAGCATTTAATCTTTTTTTTTTTTTAGTTTTTAATACTAAATTTAGTTGAAAATGAATTAGTGAATTTTTTTCAAAAGTTAATGATAAAAAAAATTAAAACTTTTATTCAGTATATATTTTAGAAGAATAAATAGTAAAATTAATTGTTTCCTTACTGGCCAAGGCAAGAGCAAAGCTGTAAAAGTCTGCAGTTAATTGGAATTGCAGTCAGTTCAGTCGCAGTAAATTGACTTAAATTTTAGCTGCAAGTAAGCACTGCTACTAAGTACTTTAACTGCAAAATAAGCAATTATCAGTAGGAACTAAAATACTGACTGTAGGGATAATGAAAGTAGTTAATTGACTTTGAGTTGATTAACTGCAGTACCTACTTTATGGCTGGTTTTAGTCTTCTAGTCAGTAGAAAGTTTTTTGTACTGTTCCTCTTTTTTTGTATTCTTTTAACTTAAAGTTACTTCCAGAGCTCTATATTCCTACAAAAAGGTGTCATGGAGGTGTGGCAGTACGCTAAAATTTTAAACACAATAGTACAAAAGCTTTCTTCTGACTAGAAGACTAAAACCAGTCAAAAGGGACTACAGTTAATTAACTTTTAGTCAATTAAATGCTTTCATTAACTGTTCAGTCAGTACCTATTTATGTACTGTTTGGCCTTTTTGGAGGTCGATAGTGTTTTCCCTGCCTTTTGAAGAAGAGGTTGTTCCTATAATTTGGTAACTTTTTCCTGTGGAGGGTATGTCACATTTTTAAGATTTTTATTAAAATTGAAGAGACAAAAACTATTTCTTGTTGCAAGTTTTAGGTCTTTAATTTTTTAGTGAGTTTTTCTTCAAAATTTAATTATTTTTTTCAACAAACTGTTAAGGTACCCAGAATTGACAATTATTTACAGTGAGCTCAACATATCAGATTAAAAGTTCAAAATTTGAAAAAAGTATAAATCTTACTTTTATCCTAGTTTTATTAAAAAATCAAAAAAAAAACTTTTTTTCAAATTTTTGAAATATGTAGATATATTATAATTTAGCCTTTGAGAATTTTTAATTCACAAATTGAATACAATATTCTTTGTTTCAAAAAAGAAGAATATAATACAAAAAACTTATCTATTTAAACCACCTGCGTGCATTAATTCATTTGTACTAAAAAATCAAAAAATTTTGTCTGAGCAAATTCTGAGTTATTTCCAGAAATATTAAAATTTTTCGCTACCCTAATCGCATCTGAAACTACATAATTTAAACAAAAATTTACTTGTTCTACAAATTATACTTTTTTTTTTTTTACCAAGCTCAACAGAAAAATATTAGTTAACACAACTAGTTGGGCTGTTTTTTTGGAAGGTTATCTTATCACCATTAAAAAAAAAAAAAAATGTTGAAAATCACGTAAATGAAAATATTGTTTTTATTGAATTTTGTTTTCTTTATTTTTACAAGTTCAATATAAAATACATTTAAAAAAAAAATATTTCAAAGAAAGTCACGCATTATTCAATTTATATTTCTGCAGAAGATAAAATATGATAAGAAATTATGCTTTGAAAAGGTGTCTTTTTTTATTTAGAGGAAGATTAATTTGAAATAGAGTAATCAAAATCACTGCTCCGTTTTGAAACTTTGTGTCTTCTTTGATTCTTTGAAAATATTAAACAAGAATTCACTTGAAAGTCCTTTAAACAACACTAAAAACACCTTTCTTCAGTTCAGTTAAGATAAATATAGTTTATTTCAACACTTTTGGTTGATGTCATGTCAATCAAAATAAACTCTACAGTACGTCACTTGCATTAAAAACAGAGAAAAAAAACCTACGAAACCTCTGCCATTAGGTTTTTGTACGAAATTAGAAAAAAGTATTATTCGACGCGGGAGTAAATCAAAACGAAAATGCCAAAACCAGCTTTTAGAAATATTATTCCGCGTAAAAAAATAGCAGTTGTGAACCAACAAACAATAAAAAAAAAAAAAAAAAACTCAAAGCACGTAGTATCCTTTTAATTCAATTTGTTTTTTTTGTACCTAAAACTCAAACACCTAAACCTAAAATGGTTTGGTTTGTGAACACAAACGAACAAAAAAGTACTCGCACTAGATACTATCAAAAGGCTGACAACAAACTAACAAAAAATAGTCGTGAAATAAAATGTCGACGTGAATTTTATTGAGTTTATTCAACACTTTCACAAAAAAAAAAAAAAAATTAACCTGCAATACTCTTTAACGAAATTCAACAAAAGTTAATAAAAAATAACACTTCTTTGACGATGACACTTTGTTTTTTTTTTCACACCGAAGGGGTTGTCAATGTTGTATACCGACTTTATGCTTCAGTTGATGTTAATTGGAGAAAAATAAAAAAGTTTAAACAACAAAATTTCTATATTTTAGTTTTCGATCTCGAGTATCGAATGCAAAAATTAAAAAAAATTATCAGAAAACAAAAAATCGAACATTTCAATTTTTGATAGTACCTACCTTTTTGACATAAAACTAGTTTTTGATTAGAATTCATTTATTTGTAGTTACATATGACTGAGACCCAAATAGTTTTCAAAAATTGTCGTTTTTTTCTCAAAATCGAGTAGTTTCTATTTGAATACTATACAGTGAGGTACAAAAATATTGTAAATCATACATTTTATTTTAACAACAATTTAATTTTAAGGGTCATTGAAGAATCTCAATTCGACACTTGATTAGTGAAGGAAATGATTTATTATTGCTAATAAAGATTTTCAAAGTCACTCAAGATTGTTTGCATCCGGTATTCAAAATTTCACATGACCTTATAAATTTAAAAGGGATTATATCCGTCAGCAACAGCAAGAAATTTCAATTATTTGATCAGCGGCAGAGAATTCTTCATCAATTAAAAGTTTAAATTGAAGTGGATCCTATGACGAATGAATAACTTTTTTTATTTGTTGAAATTATTAGTTGGTATCAAGGATCAAGTAGTTAAATTATTTCGTCGATTTTTAAATAAACTTAATGTGGTCACTATGGCGTATGCGTAACCTTTTTTTGTTTTTATTTTACAATCAAACTCATTTAATTGTAAGTAAATAAATTAAGCCTGGTTACACTTTTGGGCATAAATCCTGATGATTTTTTAAATAGTGTTAAGAGAGTAGGAGCGCACACACCCATACGGAATGACACATATAGATCTTTGGTAATGATTAATCACTTCGAACTTTCGAACTTCGAACGGAACGAAACAGAACGGAACGGAATCTGTCTATATTTGTCTATGTATATTTGTCTCTTTTACTTAACGAAACTAGAGATCTCTAGAACCTTCGAGCAGAAATGAAAGGAGTATAAATACGAGGTCGGAGAATGAGATCGGGACAGTTTAATTTTGACAGTGATAAGAATAAGTGGTTGTGAAATTGCAATTTGAAAGTGTCATTTCTTGTAAATTGTAAACAGTAAAAGTAATGAGAGAAAATGAAAGTGAATTAGAAAAAGTGGAAATAAGTTTTATATGAACCCTGATAAAATATTACAATAGGATAAATTGGTCGAAATTGTATATAGAGTGTGCTTGTGTGCAAAATTAAAGACACTTAAAAGCTTCTATTTAAACAAATTCAATAAAATGGATGAAATGAAGTCTACATAAGATAGATTTTATGGGAGACATCTTAATAGTCACGTTTTCCTTCCGCTTAATTTTATTTTCTCAAAAAAATTAAAGAAAAGTGTCGAATTCTTCCACAGTTCAATTTAATTTTGTACCTACTTATAATTTATTCTTATAATGTCTTGTCAAAGATTTTCCAAGTAACATTTTCATACTTATAACAGTCTTCAAGAGTGTCATGAGAACGATTTTCAAGGGTGAAAAGTATTCTTGTAGTGTGTTCTCAGATTGCTATAAGGTTCTTAGAAGGGTTAAATGACCTATCTTTAAGAAGCTATTACACTCTTGTTGTAAGATTCATATGCTTAAAGAAGCATAATGCCTCTTTTTAAAAGAGTATATGGGGCATGTTTAATAAATACATGATAAAAAAAAGATAAACGTGTGAGAATAATAATAAATAACAAAGAAATGTTTGTGTTTGTCATATCAAAAAACGTACGAGTATTTTTTTTAGCATGGCGTCCATTTCATCACAGTGAAAAACCATGCAGACTGAAAATACTGCTAGTGAGATTCTTATGAGAGTGTTATTTCTAAAATTTGGTTTTCCTATAAAAATAAAGGTATTTGCAAAGTACAAAAAGATTTATTCTTTTACTTAGAACGATACAAGACGAATTTCAGTTTTTTAAGAAGTGGTTAATTCTTAAGTATTGCAATAAGAAATAAAAGAGTCTAATGAGAATTTCAAGAGTAAAAATCTGAAGAGTATGTTTGTCAAAAAAGCAAACAAAAATATTCATGAAAGTTAATACTATTAGATAATTTTGCAAGTACTCGAAAATATTTTGTAAATATGTTGAGTAACCTCATACATATCGTCAGGGGAAAATAAAATTGTTCTAGTTCCATTGGATTTACAAACGACTTAGAACAATTTTGTTTTCCACCATCAATATAACTAAAAAGCAATAACATGAAATTCCTTGTTAATAATGATGAACTACATAAAATCATCAATCCCAACACCACATTTCTGATTTCGTATGTTTGTTTATCATTTTGCAATAATCATTATGTTGTATCTGTGGAACTTTTAATTTATTATTCCTCCTGGGTGGTGTTTTAACAGCACCACACAACATTCTTAAAACCACATCTCCCTTTTTCTAAACAAAAATATTGCATCAAAGTCTTTGATCAATATAATGCAATCAAATGCATCACCCTATATAGTTCTGCGCAACATGTTCCATATAAAAAGTTATTATGCCTACAAACAAAACATTAATACACCACCAAAACAACACTATGGCAACATTGAAATTTATTTATTGTGTCAAGATGCGTTTTCATAGTTTATTCGTTCTCAATGCGTGTGTAAATTGAATTATTGTTTTAATTTTTTTTTTTTCATCCATTTTTTGTAAAGACCGATGTTGTGTGAAAACATTCATCATCTCTATTTAGATAAAATTTCGAGGAGAATTATTACGAATCTGTGTTGATGTACATTATGCATTGCATTGGGGGTCATTATAATGCTCATGATGAGAATGAGAAATTTAGAACTTAAATTTATTTATGAATGGAAATGGATTATTCAAGCGCATTTTTATAGAGTGTGTGCATCTAGTTGTGTGTGATTTTTAGACAAATAAATTACATTGAAGAATTTTCATTGATGTTTGGAATTTTTGTATGCGATATTTTATGAGGTGGTGGCAGCCCGCCGCGTGTCTTGTTGTTTATTTTTTTGAGTTTCAGTTGTTGTTTGAAAACAAATTTCGTCATCACAATGTAGTCGAAGAAATTAACTACAATCAATTTTTTGTCTTTGAAATTCATTTTTTTTTTTTTATTAGGAGGATTAAAAATCAATTTTGAGATCCATTTTCAGTGGAAATCATATTTTTTTTTTTTATTTTCAAGGTATCATTTCATTGGAAAGGGCGAACGCTATCTCTGAATCTCAAAATAGTCAACATGCGTCTACATTTTCCAACGATTAAGTTAAACGAATCTACGTGAAATTCCGACGCATTCCTGCACATATATTTTATTATTTTTTTTTTTTGTATTCATAGTTGCATTGCTGCCAATGTTCACAAATTGTCAAAATAAACCACTTCTTTAAGGAATGTATCTGTAAGAAAAAGATACCCGTACTGCAATCTTTTTTTTTAGGCAATACATGGACTTTTAACTAGGAGACAACAACAACAACAACAACAGAAAAATAAAACTGAAAACTATCCAAGAAAGTATCCACGCAAGCTTTAAGAACAAAAAAAGAAAAATAGGAGACGAAAACATTTGCTGTCAACACGTTTGAGTGGAATCACTTGCTGATGCATCTTTTTAACTTGCAGTAGCTATGGCATTTTGTTAGGGTAAATTATTGGTTTCGAAGGAGAAACTAAGGCTCTTTGAAAATAAGCTCCAATAATTGTGCTTAAAAAATTAAAGGAACAAGAATTTTTTTCTTAAATTTTTCTTAAATAATTTTCAAATGGATGAATTCTCACAGCAAGATAAATTAAAAAGAATTTGAAACCGTTTTTTTTTTTTCCTAGTTTTTATAAATCTTCTTTTTCAACACAAAACGTACACTAAAAAAAAACTCTAATTTGAAGGACATTGGAATTTTTATAACCTTGATTAGAAGATTGATTATGACATAAAAAGAGGATTTTTCACATTAAAATCAATAAAAAAAAAAACATTTTTTCTGTTTTCCAAAAAAAAATGTTTTTTTTAAGGATTTTCCAACATTTTTTTGTGATGAATCCAAAAGCCGTAAAAAAAATTGGTTAAAATATGAATTAATTGTAATTTTCTCTGCTTTTGAACTGCATAAATTGTTTTAGAGAAAACTGATTATATATTCACCTATATGCCAAAAATCTTAAAAAAAAACAAATATTTTGAAGTTTTTTGATGATTTTTCATGTTTTCCGTGTTAAAATTGTATGGATAACCTCAAATTCGTACTCAGCACCCGAAAAACATAAAGTAAGCCATTATTTCTTCAGAACTCTTCACCGCTAAATACGCTAAGACTGGACTACAGAGAATATTTCGGACAAGTAATAACGAATTGTTATTGAAGTATCGGAGGGACAAAGAGACAAAAGTATGAAATCTGACAGACAAAAAAAAATTCATTTTTATATTTTTTTTATTATATGTTCGAATATTTTACTAATTTTTACATACTGGCACAGTAAAAATAGGATTTCATATTACAAAAACTATTAACAGGGTGTTCCTTGCATTTTATTATTTCTCAAAGACTTAAAACTCCACCTCTGTATTTTAAATAGGTACTTTATTCCGCACAAAAAATAGAGGGCTAAAAACTTCCTTAAAAAATCCATTTCTCCAGTTTTATGATCAAAAATAAAAAATTCAATTCATAGATCCAATGGCAGCAACGTAGGTACAAAAAAATTAATTAATAATACCAAGCTTAGGACTCGTTAAAAAAATCGATTCAAATTTGGCGGTTAAACGTCTTTGGTAATTCCCTAGGGAAAAAATTGAAATATTTTTATAGTACCAAAATTAACGGTGGGTACCTGCCATACCATAAAGGAAAAGTTAACTTTTTTTTTTAAACGGCTGTAACGATTTTGATTATAATGTCTGTGTCTACTTTTGTGAGTAGGTAAAGTCATACCTTTGAAATTAAAGAAATGTTTGCAGATATCAAAATTTTCTAAAACAAATATTTTTGAATTTTTTTAAATAATTTCAATTTTTTTTTATTTTTTGAAAAATCAACTTTTGAAATTTTTTTGATATTTTGGTTCTGGATGTGCATTAATATTTTCTTGAAAATGGCATGCCAACTTTTTCTTAAAAAAGGTTTGAGAATTTTGTTTGAAACCGCTGCAACGATTTTGAATTTTATTTTTTCTAAAAATATGTCCTTCTTAATAATTTTAATAAAATCAAATTGCAAATTAGTTTGGAGCTCGAAACAATTAAAGAAGTTAAGTATGTAATTTTAACTATGAATTTTATTTTTTTAAATTGCTTCAAAAATATTTGTTTTTAAAAACCTTACATAAGAAGCTTTAACGTTTACAGCAACTTTGACCCTAAGAGCAAGTTCGTGTGACCCAGTCGTGCATTTTGCAAAATGAAATGAAACAAAAAACTGTTTATAATTTTTTTTTTTTTTTTGTAAAATGGACCTACCTATCCCTGATTTTTTTTTTTCTATTTTATCTCTACTATACAGTGAAAACTAGACCCGTAAATCTTCATCGCTTAAAAAAAATTGAAAAAACAAAAAAACTGCTTTTTATTTACAACATTGGCTTGGCTATTTCATAAACACATAAAACATTAGTTTTACCTGTAAAGTATTCCCATAGTTTTAAAGATTGGTGATGTTTTCTATCGCCCTGCCATATAAAAATAATAAAGTCGGTTAAAAGGTCGGTATAAGACCCCAAATTTTCTTAACTGCCCAAATACGTCCCAAATAACCTCTTATAAAAAAACCAACAAAATTAAAATCAAACACAAACTTATAGTTTTACGATACCTTTTTTCAGGCTATTTTAAAAACTTCATACGACACACTGGTGCACTTTATTTGATTTGTCTTCAGTTTTGGTTGCAGTTAGAAGGTACCTTCTGCATCTGCATCGTATTTTGATTTTTTTTTTTTTAATTTCATGTAAAAGAAAGGAACTTAAATTGTCATGGTAGGTGGCAGAGGACATTATCTCTGTGGATGGAACTTATCGCACATGAAGGTTGGCCATGCAAACATTTTTTTTTTTTTATAAAAATAGAGTTAAGGTAAAAGAAGACAAAAAATATATAAAACATCAACATTTATAGAAAAACTAGAAAAAGAACTAGGTTATCTAATTTAAACAATTTGACGATGTGTATGGTATTTTTTTCTTGTTTTTTTTTTTGTTCTTCACTCATTTTGTATGCAACACTGAGTTTTTAGTGCATTCGAGTTACGTGCGGATGAATTTGAATACAAAAAAAAAAAAAAAAAAAAGTTGTACATTTGTGGCGGAGTTTTGAATTGCGTTGCATGTTTTTATTTTTTTTTTTTTTTTTGTTTTGTTCTTTTTTGTTCATTCAAATCGTGATTGGTGAATGACGATTACGAGTTATAAATTTACAAGTGGTAACAACAACAACAACAACTAAAAAATAAAAATGAAGATGAGAGGTTGTCTGATGTGGTTAAGAGATCTGTGAAAACATTTTCATCAGTGAGCTTTGGATAAGAAATTAGATCAGTTGAATGTTTTTTGCTTTTTTGTTTTTTTTTTTTTTTTTGCAATGGTTATGATGAGTTTATAGTTTGTTGCAGCAGCTCTTATGGATACTTGTGGTTTGTTGTTACTCCAATTGTTTATGCTCATCTTAGGGTGAGAGGAGGCCTTGAGTTATGTGAGCTCATAAAAATCAAATTAGATAAAAAACACAGCAACAGAGTAGGAAGGTCTTGTTGGATCTTATATGGAAAATGTCAATCCGTAATGCATAGGAACTGAAATCATATTTATTGTGTTACATTGCCCATCATAAAGCATTTCTGCTTAAAAAATGTAATTCAGTACCAGGGTTGTTTACCAGGGTTAAGAAAAATTCAAAATTTTCTGCATTAAAACAACAAAACTTTTGCATTAAAAAAATAATTGTGGTGCAAATCGAACATTTTTTTCACTGAAAATTAAATTGAAATCCAATTTTTTTTAATACAAATGTTTTTATTTGCAATAAAATTTTGGTTTTAATTGCAAAAATAAAAACCTTTTTAATTAAAAATTTGTAATTGAAGTTTTAGAAGAAAAAATTAAAAAAAACATAAAATTCGATTTTCAAATGACTAAAACAGCTTCTTAAATGAACTTAACCTCAAAACTAAGTATGCAATTTGATTTCTTCTATAATGATACCTTTTTAGAAAAAAAAAAATTGAAGAGCCATTTAAAAAAAAAAAAGATTTTTTCTATATAAAATTTTGTGCATTTTTAAGATTTTAGTTATCAATATCTAAAGACTAAATTTTGAAAAACTATATTGAGTAGTTTTTGAAAAAATGAATTTTCTCAAAAAAAAAATTAATTTTTTTTTTTAAATCCAAAAAAATCAGAACTTAAAAAAAACGCTTTTATGGCAGGTATACCGTTAATAACAGCTTTTGAGATAAAAAATGGTTTTTCTTTAAAGATAGACCTTATCTAAAAAAATGATCATGATTTTTATAATCAAAATCGTAGAAACCATTTTTGAGAAAAATGAGTTTTTCTTAAACCGGCATATGACAGGTACCGTTATTTTTGGTAAACAAAAATAATCCAAAAAAACGACTGGGGATAGTCTCCAAAAAATGCCACATACCAAGTTTGAAGTAAAAATCAACTAATTTAGCTAAAAACTTAATACATAACAAATTATTTTCTGTGAAAGTACACTAAGAATACAAAAATCTGCAAACATTTTTCAATCTACTGAATTTAAAAATGTTGTAATCTTAAAATCACTAAAAAATTAAATTTTCATACTTTTCGGACTTTCTTAATTTCGCAACGCAATTACCTTATAAACTACTTATACAGCAATCCCCATATAATTCTAAATTAAACTTTAAAAATTATACAAATTTTGATATTAATCGGTAAACAATATTCTCATAGCATCCAAACAACAACGCAGAAAATCAAAACAGAATTTTCCAAACAAAATTGTATTCAATAAATAAAGAGATTTTTTTTTTTATTTTTCATTTGAAAATTTCAAAGATCAATAAACAATAACCGACTAATTTATATATCATCATATGATCTGATCATCTCTCGCAATTAATTCTAGTGGCGCGTGTACCTACGCTTTTAAAAATGATTGATCGAGCAAAGATTTTTATTTAAAAATAAAATATTTAAAATCAATTTTAAGTTTCAAAAAATTCCAAGTAAACAAATTAAATATAAGTTAAAATTTAAATAAAAATTCAATTAAAACATAAAAAAAAAAAAATACATAAATTGAAGAAATTTAATTGAATGAATGAAGAAGTTTTCTATGTTGTGTGTGTGTGTATGATGCGATTGGCATCAATCAAAAGATATAGCCGCTTCTATCAATTTATTATTATTGGGATGGGAAATTGTAAAAAAGAACCTCGCGAATTTAATTGATCATGAGAAGCATCGCATGTTGGTTTTATTCTTTTTTTTTTTTTTAATTTTTATTGATTTTTTATTTTGTTTTTATATGTTGGTAGTTTGGTTGGTGTGTTGGCGTTATAGGACGCCATTCTTCAAACAATCAATTAAAAATCACTCAAATGATTTTTACCATAGAAATAAATTTGAAAAAATATCTCATTAAAGCGGAATGTTTTTCTTTTTTTTCAATTCCATTAAGAGAGCACCTTCTTACTTATTAGAAATTTATTCTCTATATTTCTTTTAGTAAAAAAATAAACCAAATGAGAAAATGTTCACCGATTAAATAATTAAAAAAAAAAACAGATGTAAAATCGAAATTAGGTTACAGATGTTTTCTTTTGGTCTGGCGTTAGCTACTTCGTCGAGAATATATTTTTTTTTTTTATTTTTGCACGAAGATATTTTTTTTTTTTTCAAAATGAATTGAATCCATTCAAGTCAATGGAAGAGTTGTTGTTTTTATTTTGTCTAAAATAAAGGGTGCTTAAGTCATTTGTGAAAAACTGGGAACCATTGCATGGAAGAATTTGTAACACAAAATTACTTCATAGCATTGACCTATAGACCAGTGCCAATAATTTTTCAAAAAAAAAAACAAATTATTAATAGGATATTGATGGTGGGAAAAATTAGGTAAAATGGTACATGAAAGGGGAACAGATTGGTGAAAAGGGAGTGGGTGGGCGAAAAAGTTGTACGGATGTGGAAAATCGTGTTTTTTTTATGATTTCTATTTAAAGAAGATCTCGTAGCGAAGAAAATCTAATGCAAGAGTTGTAGGCGCAAAAAGACCTACAACTTTTATTCACATTATTTTTCTATAAAAAATCAAAAATATTGTGAAAATGCCAAAAACCAATATTTTTGTTTTTTATTTTTATCTTTTTCAAAAATAGTAAGATTTTGATGAAACTTGGCTTTGTTATTATTAAAATATTGATAATTTTATACTTTTTGTGTTTTTGATATTGAAAATAAAGCCGAATTTTCAATCAAAAAATTTTACAGAAATTTTGTTTGTTTTTAAAAATTTTTAAATGGATTCTTTTTGGTTAAATCCTAATGTTTAAAACTGAGTAAGAAAACAAGAAAACCGTTTTTTTGAAAAAAATGTCAAAAATTGCAAAAAAAACGCATTTCTAAGATCGATTTTTCCGTAAATGACAGTAATATCAGCCAGCGTAGAGTGGTAATAGAAACCAAATTATACTTTTGCAAAAGATTTTGACTCTCTTAACTCGAATCTAGTAGCAGAATTGCTCTGCCATTAAATAATTTTGAGAACTTCCCATAAACACTGTTTTTATGATGTTTTGATAAGTAAGATTCAATTTTAGAAAACGTTTTAGCAGATGTTTTTTGCAATTTTTTTTAAGTCCGAATAATTGATTACACAAATTCAGGCTAGTTTTGCCAAAAATTTGGTCTTTTTCGTGAAAATTTCTCTCTACCAAAACTTTTAATTTGTCTAAATTAACTTGAAGGTACATATTTCGCACATAACCATCTAGCCCACTATTTTTTTTTTTTTTTCACATAGAAAAGCAACTTCATGCAACTTATTTAACATACTTAATGTGTTTCTATTATAGTTTTGTATTTACTTAAGACTTTTTGGAAAGAAAAGTCAAGTGCGTGCTCTTTGGTTAATTAGCTTTAGTGATATGACTCTTGAAGGACTTTCTCTTCTGCTACTTTTTTTTCAATGACTATGCAAAGAATATGCATTTTTTTTTTTTTTTTTTGTTAAGTCAATAATTGAGGAAGAGAGAACCTTTACATATTTATAAACCAAAAACAACAGCAACAACAACTACAAGAAAAATCAAAAGTAATTAGCAAAATGTGTTCGATTTGTTTGTTAAGCGCCATATCCTGTGTTCTTTCAATTAGCTGAAGTGCTTCTGAAGATCCGAATTGACCCTATTTCGGAGAATGTGCTTGGTCAATGTTTGGAAATCGGGTTGCAAATTAGAAAACATGCTTTGGGATGGAAATGTTGGAGGCTTTTAGATTGAATATTTATGGGCGGTTTTTGTATATATTGGGTAGATACAAACATAGAAGATATACTTTTGAAATGTTTGAGTTTTTTTTTTTTTTTTGTTCAAATAGAGGAAAGCTTCTAGTGAAAATGAAGAAAAGCAATACAGTATGTTAAGTATCCATGAAATGTAAACACTTGAAATTAAAGTATCTATATTTCATTTTCTCTCATAATAAACTGAAATTAATGTAAGTATATGTGACTTTTCTGAAAGAAGACAATTTGTGGTTAAAAAAAAACATTTCAATTCAAATACTTTACTCAATGTTTGCAATTATAATTTTTCGGAATATTAATTTTCGAATAGGTAATTATTTTGAACAATTTTCAGTTATTGTGATTTTCTTTTGATATGTAATGTATCTTAAAAGGATAGCAGTTTTCCCAAGAAAAAGTTTTTTTTTATGAGAACAGAAAAGCTGATATACCTACCTACATGGGCACCTCCATCAAAAGAAAAAAAAAACAATTTTAGCTCTTAATATTCTGAAATAAAAAAAATAATTAAATTTTTGATTATTCTTCAAACATTGCAAACGTTTTGAAAGGTCTAAATAACACAAAATCTTACTGATACCTACATTCTTGTTTTTTTATTTTTGTATGAATTAACTTTTCTCAGTCCAAATATAGAATTCCAAGTAAAAATAAATATTTAAAATTTATTATTTTCAAAACTTGTTTTTCCACTTCCAAGAAGAAGAAGAACTCTTGCTGTAAATAATTCATTAACTTCAAGCACAAGAAGATATATCATAATTAACTTGAGATTTTTAAAGGGTAAATTCTTATAAAACACGTGAAAGAATAAATCAAAAAAAAAAAAAAAATTATCATATTTTCATGCAGAAAGATGTTAATGATTATTTTCCTGACAGCTAATTGAAATTTAATGACAATTAAGTAACTTATCATTTTTATTTTGCAATAAAAAATAATCAATAATCTAAAATTTGTAGATGTATGATTATAAAGTAAACAAACCGGATGAAATTTTAGCACATTTTAGTTTCTTTCTTTTTATTTTGTACGTCTTTAGTAGGTATTTACCAATTGAAAATTAAATTTCCACAGATATTCTTTTAATTTGTTTCAATTTAATTTTTTTCTTTGAAACAATGTTGTATGAAACCAAATAATTTTGAAGGTCTTCTTAAAGAAACCAATTTTTATATGGAAAGGAGTTCTTTTTCTCTCATCAAAAGTTGACTCAAAACAGAAGAAACATATGTATTGAGGCACAACAAAATTACATAGAACCTACACGTTATATGTTTTTCTAAAGTCGCAAAATAGTTCTTTGATTTTTTTTAATTAAGTCAATCGTATGAAAAAAAAATAATTGGTAACCCAGATTGAAAAAAAAATATTGAACTTTGAAGTGATTTCCTTCTTAAATTGTAGATAATAATTATACAGTTTTTTCCGAAATACATTCAGTATTTGTGCAAAGCAGAAAAATGGAAGGTTTTGTTTTCTAAACAAATAAAAAAAAAAAAATACTTAAATTCAAGGAAAGTTTTCGGTAAAACACAGTATTTGGTTTTGTACTTTTTTTATGCTTCATTTAATGTCATAATTCAAAAAACCTAATTTGCAAAAATCGTACCTAATATCTGCTCCAAAATTTAGAGATTTGAGTAGGTACTCATTTTTATTCATATCACAAGGATTTTGTACGAACTTTAAGAGTATTTTGTAGAATCGATCAAAAACAAAAACCTTTTAGGAAATTATGAACATAAAATGTAGCTTTGAGTGTTTTTCCTTCAAAACCTTTTTACACTTGCGATAAAGGTTCGTAAGACAATCGAACTCGAGACACCAATCAGACATCCCATTACGATGATACTGAATGCGAAAAAAGTGGGTCCCGCAATTCTTTCTGTCCGTCTGTCTTTCTGTCTGTGTATACCTTGAGCTACAGCCTAAGCCGCTTAACTGATTGAAACTTGGTGGTTAAGGGCGATTCCCCCAAAGGCAAATTGAAACTTTTTTTTTTAGGGCAAAACTAGTGATACCTGGCATATAATCATTAAGGAAAAGGTAACATTTTTCAAAAACAGCTGTAACGATTTTGATTAAAATTTTTATTTTGACTTTCTCTTAAACGACTCAACAAATTTAAATGATTTTTTTTATACGGAAGCTCCTTAACAATTTTTAAATAATTTCATATTAAAATTTTTCAAAAACGTAATTTTTGGATTTTCAAAAAATCTTTCACAATTTTTTTTTGAAAAATCAATTTATTGAAAACGAGTTACTGTATTTTTTTGAAATTTTGGTTTTACATGTGCAATAGTATTATCTTAAAAATTATCATACCAACTTTATTTTTAAACAAGATTTGAGAATTTTTATATATGAAAATCAATTTTTTTATATAAAAAACGGCTCTAGCGATTTTCAAAACTTTATTTCTAAAAATGTATCTTTCTTTATCAAACTAAATGGAGTATTTTGTTTGGAGCTCAAAACAATTTAAGAAGTGGTTTATGTCATTTTAGTAATGAACTTTTTTTTTTGTTTTATTTCTTATGATTTTTTTTTTTAATTTAAAAACTTTATCAAAGTCCAGTCGTGCATTTTATTTCTTACAAGAAACACATTTAACCAAAAAATGCAAGAGGTATGTCTAATTTTCTTGAATCATAATACTTGTTTCTATTACAGAATTATGATTTTTCTAAGAAAAACAGTCAACATGAACCACTGTGTGGGGTGCATAATCCTGTAATAGTTTCTGCATCAATCAAATCTTAACCATTCATTAGATTTTCAGGACATTTTCTGGAATAATTAACAAAATTTTACGGAATGAATCATATTTTTTTTGTACCTGCCACGCCCACTTAAAAAGCAATAATGCAATAAAAACTAAAAACAATAAGCTGGCAAATAAACAAGAATTTATTTCATTTGGTAAATAATAATCCTTTAGCGTTATCCTTTCAACAATTGTATCTCATAATTTAGCACTTGTTGACCTGCGCACCACAGTAATGTCAAAACCTGGGTTTTCCAAACAAAGGTGTGTTTGACTTTGTGGTAATTTAAAAAAAAAAACCTTAAGTCTGTAAACAAGTCATAAAGTTAGAAAATTTCAATATTTAAGAAGGACCATTTCTAAAACATTCAACAGTGTTGAGCTAGTTTCTTGTTCGCAAACATCTAAAATTAGAACAATTATTGATAAAAAAAGTTACAGGTAAACTAAAATCCCAATATTTTTTATCACAGTCTTTTAAAAATAAAAAACAAATATTAATTTTACGTTTACATTTAATTCTACTAACTAATATTTAAGAGTTTTTTTATTAACAATTTTTCTTTTGTTTTATTTTCAGAATTGCAGACAACTCAAAGCAGAAACAAATCATAAGGACTATGCACACTTGCCTTAAATGAAAGGACCCAAATACTTGCCCTACAATAATCAGCGTTAATCGTTGATCTTATAAAACTATACAAACACAAAGGACATCGATAAATCAAATAAAAAAAAAAAAAACAAACAACAACAAAACAAAAAAAAAAAAAACTCAAAATGTTGCTGGACATAAGTAAACTTTTACTCTTAGTTATACAAATCATCACAACAACAACACTCATCAATGTTATTCTACTTAGCAGTTGTTACAACAGCGTAAATTCCCTGCCAATAACATCAAAACCCATTGAGAGTACGGCCGAGAATTTAGCATGGGAAGCCTGGCTTATGGTTCCAGTGGGTCAACAACAAAAATCCAGAAAGGTTACCCCCAAATCGATATTCATTGTCCCACACAAGAGTAATCAGACTTCAAAATGTCCGCCTGGTGAACATTGGTCACAAAATCGTTGCATACCCACAGTGAATATTGATACCGATAAGGCTTTACTTAATCAACTAACTGTTTTGGCTCCATCCTCACCGGACTATGACTATGATTACGAAGAAGAGGGATATCTACCACCTGGAGCTGAGAAACTCGAGGGTAGTGCAGATACGAATCCATTTTCGATTGGTGACTTTGCTGATGAACCGCTAAAATTCAACATTTTCAGTGATACTTTCCCAATTGGATCATCGTCTGGCTCAGGAGATTCTAGTGGTTTGAAGGATTCAGAGGATGATAATTTCTTCATAGTGAGTGAGCGTCGTCGTCGGCCACCAACCCCACCAGAGATATCTCTTCCAGATCTGGATACTGATAGCTCAAATTACGGTACGAGCAATCAAAGTGGCGGCAATGGAGATGATAAAAATCCAGAGGGCTCAAATTTGTTTTTGAGTGGAATTGATGCTATTTTAGTGCCAGCTGTTTCTGAGAATCAAGGAAAAGAACAAAATATGAGCTTCTCTATATATCAGGAAGCTTTTAATTCAACTGCACCATCAAAGGTCAATCCATCTAATGATGAGAGCATCACTCATGAACTTGATGAAATCTTAGAAAATGAATCATTGATTTTGGAGACGAATGGCGCCCGGGTTAATATCACCTCGGCCTCTACCATTCCATCAACAACAACCGACAAAAATGAAGCCAAATCATCCAGCTCGTTCAACTGGGAAACAACAACTACAATGAAGTTGGAGGAAGAATATGAAGATATTGAAAGTAAGACAGAATTCACAAGAAGTGTGACAGATCTTCCACCGATCGATGAAGAAACTTCACAACCAACCAATTTTGATAAAGTTGCAACGAGCACATTTATCCCAAAGGATGATACCACCACAATCACTCAGCCAAAGGAAGAAGACATCACAACAACAACATCACCAAAAGAAGAACTCACTACATTAGAAATCACATCTCCTAAGGAACCAGCAATCATCACGATCAGTACAGTGCCAAATGAGGAAACAACAACGATCATTTTGGACAAAGAAGAGATTGTAGCTGTTTCTAAAAAAGTGCTCACTACAACAGATATACCAAAGGAAGAGGCAACAATGGTGATTTCGAAAAATGAGGATCCCTTGAAGATCAACCATGAGTCCGATCGTCTTCCAAGTTCAAGTGCTTCTAACGATCGATTTGTGTATCACCAGCTGACTGAAGAAGATGCACTGCCAGAAGTGATAAATATTGTTGAAGAGCTTAGGAAAATTAATGAACTTGTTGCCAGAAATAGTCGACCTGCTACAACACCTTCAACACAGACTGTAGCAACAACAACAGCACAAAACCCCAGTGAAGAAGAAATTTCAAGCTCAAGTGATCTTCTATCCAAAATCATCTTTCCCTCGAACACAATGAAAACATCTTCGGAAGATCCAGTACCACTGTCGAGTACCTCAACAGTCTGGAGTAGCAACAGTACCAGTAGGAATATTTTAAGCAAAAATAGTAGTAGTAGTAGTGGTAGTAGTAGTAGTAGCGGTAGCAGCACAATTTCTTCAACGGAAGAAAGCCAAGAATCCACTTCGGATCCATCATCTTCCCCATCACAAAAACCCGAAATCAACGAACCAGATCCAAGTTGGTGGCTACCAAGAGCCTGGTCAACAGAACGAACCGAAGCAGATCGATCTTTACTACTGAGATTTTGGTCAGCCATTTCGGGCATAAGTGGAAGTCAAACCAAAGTTTAATTATATTTGTAATAATAATTAAAAAAAAAAAAAAAAAAATATTTTACAAATAAAATTAAAAAAATAAAAAATTAAATACAAAATTAATAATTTAAATTAACAAAATAAAAAAATAATGCATGCAATGTATGTGTAATCAAAGCCAAAAGTCATGGGAGATATCTCTCATGACAGATATATTTATAGTAACTTAGTAAATAAAATTTTATTTATATAAAAAAAACAAAAATTAGCATTTAATTGTAAAATTTAGAAAAAAAAAACAAACAAACAATCCAAGTAGAAACCGAAAAACACAAAACAATAAAAAAATCTTTTCTAATTAACTCAATAATTAAATTAATGTTTTAATAACATGGGAGAGCATTTCTGTCTGTAGGCATACAAAATATAATCATCGACCAGTATCAATGTGTAGAATTACTCGTTTGTAGTTGACAACAAATTAAATAACCATTAATAGAAACAGATCAATTTTTTAGATCATTATTATAATCATCGACCACCACATTTTAATTCTCGATCCTCTTTTTTTATAATTTTTTTTATTAAAATTAAGCTGCCACAACATCACTCTACAAAGAAATATCAAGAGGAACGTTTGAGTAAATTTTAGTAAAATTTTATTTCTACTTTGGTTTACCATTAATTTTCTGTGTGGAAATTCTGAATTATTTTTTTTCCAATTAAATACTTGTTATGATTTTGAAAAAAAAAACAAATTAAAAATTAAGCAAAATGCAATTAAACTTTGAAAATTATGTGCAAATTTTACTTTTTACAATTTTTTTTAAGCTTAGTTTTAATGTTAAATAAAATAAACAAAGAAAAGGAGAACAAAAAAAAAATAAGAAAAGGAAATTCAACCGAGTGATAAATAATTTTTTACTTATAAGATATCTACTACTACTTCTATTTTTACTGTTGTATATGATTTTTTTTAATTAATTATAATTATAATATTATTATTTCTATTATTTTTTTTTTTTAATTAACTTTAGTTTATATAAAAATAATAATATTTATCTATAAGTGTATAAATATTCAAATTATATGTTTAAATAAATTGTTTAAGTTTTAATTTAATGTTTGATATTTTTAAATAAATTTGATGTGTATATAAGGAAAATTAAAAAAAGAATGAAAAACAAAACTTGAAAACAATCGAAAAAAAAAAAATCATTTTTATGTATTTATTGTTTATATATAATATTGGTAACTTTAAAACGAAAAAAAAAAAAAAAACATTTATAATATTTGTATATTAAAGTATTTTGTTGTGAAAACATGTGGAAGATAAAATTGTTGGTGTTTTATTTGAGTAGAAAACGATTTAGAAGAATTTGGATAGATTAGTTTTAACTGCAATTTAGTAGAAGCAAAAGTGGGGACAAATCCTTGCCAGGATGTCATCAAACTAATATACCTTACAAAACAAAAGATACAAAGAAATTAAGCAATAACAGTTAAGTAATAGCTCTTTTAAAGAGCAAAAAGCCACGGCAGAAGGGTGGGGTGATGTTAAAGGGTTGCCGTATATTAAAGTTGAAAAACTAAGAAAAAACTTTATTAGATACAGTTTGAAATTGCCGCAAGGAGTTACAAAGAGACAATAAACTTTAAAAATTAAAAACACTTGAGAAAATAATACAGACGGAGCTGAACGTCAATGCCATTTAAGCTCTTACCTTTTTTTTCTTTTCGTATCAGCAAAATAAATAAATACAGAATGGCCTTTTTTGAAATATCATGGCCAGGCCAGGAATTTTTGTACTTGATTTTCGAATATAGAACTGTTTTCGATACAAAAAAATAAGTCATGTGCAAAAGGCAACATAGACCAGTGCCAATCCAGTTTTCAGAGGAAAAAAGTTGAAAAAATTATTAGCAGGATAAAGTGAGCAAATTTAGGATAAATGGTATATAAAAGGGGAAACAACCTTTTGTATCTTTTTCAAAAATAGTTAGATTTTGATGAAACTGCACTACTGGATCGCACGAACTTGCTATTATGTATTATCTAAGCTTAAACATTTTAGCTTTTGCTTATCTGATGTGTGTAAGTATTGAGAGATATACACAAATAACCAAAAATATAATATTTTTTTTTTTTTTAAACGGGAACACTTTTTGGTTTTTTTTTTTGAAAAATAATTTTTTTTCGATATTAGGTCAATGATTTTTGTTTCTTCAAAATTTAATTTTTAGATGTTGATAAATAAAAAGTATTTTAAAAATGGCAAACCAATTTTTTTTTTGACATATCGTTTGAAAAATTTATAATAAATAAATATTTTTTTTACAAAACGGCTCTATAGATTTTTTTGAAAAAAAAATTCTAAAAATTTATCGTTATTGAAGAAATCATATCAAAAAGTTTAATCAAAATCGTTAGAGCCGTTCTTGAGAAAATTTGAATAACTCAAAAATGTTGTATGGGAGATAATCGTTCTAGATGAGATATTCAAAAATAAAAAAAAACAAACTTTCAAAATTAGATAAAAATCATCTCTACCAAATTCGAAGACAATCTGTTCACACTTTTGGGCAGTGGAGATGTGTAAAGATGGACGCACGGACGCACAGACGCACAGACCGACGGACGGCATGACGAAAACCACTTTTTTGGTCTTCTCCATCATCGTAATGTTGGTTTTGATTACAGCCTGGAATTTTTTTTTGGCACGAAACCTTATAGAGCAAGTAAAAAAGTTGTTGAAAATCTTGAGTTTTTTTTTTTGTTAAATTCTCTTGTTTAAGACTAAGTAAGAAAACAACGCAGTTATTGTAAAAAAAACATTTTCAAAAATTAAAAAAACGTAAATGACTGCAATATCAGCCCGCGAAGAGTGGTCATAGAAACATAATGAAACACGTTCTCAAAAGATTTCGACTCAATTAACTTGAATCTTTAGATATCAGAATTGATCTAATATACAATGTTTTTGATATATCGAATTTTGAACTTCCCAAAAACACTGTTTTTGTGATGTTTTGGGAAAGAGAGATTTAATTTTAAGAAACAAGAGCATTTTTTTTTTGCAATTATTCTAAATGCCGAATAATTGATTACAGTTAAACAAAAAAAAATAAGACTAGAAAGTTTTGACAAAAATGTTGTCATGAAGTTTAAAATTCGACACATCAAAACTATTATATTTTAACTATTTCTGAAAAAGATAAAGATAAAAATAAAAATATTTTTATTTTTTGGAATTTTTCACAATATTTTTAAGGTTATATAGAAAAATTATGTCAACAAAAATTCTAGTTCTTTTTACCACCTACAACTCTTGCATTGAATTTTTTTCGCTAGGAGGTCTACTTTTGATGGGCAATTTATTTTTCCCCTTTCAAATGCCATTTTTGCTAATTTTTCCCACGATCCATATTATGCTAAAATTTAATTTTTTTTTTTCTAAAAAAATATTGGCATTGGTAACATCGTGGTCTTTAAAATTATCGTTTTAAGAACGCATTTTATTGTGCATGCATCGTGCAACGCCAGAAAGGAGATGATAAGATTTTGAAAACCGGATCAGCTTTTTCCGCAACAAGCCAAATAGAATAGAAACTTCTAGCAGAGAGCTTGAAGAACTTCATATTTCATACAATCTTCTCTTTATCACCGTAGAATATCTCCACTCCCCAACTTCTTGTCTTACGCTGGTCATGCTCATAATACATTCAACCAAGATCAGTGAGAAAGATATAGAATGGACTATCCTGAAGGAATTGCATTTTTTCGATGGCTTGTTATGTTATAGGTAAGAATCCGTTATTTGATAGCTTGGAAAACTTCATGGAGTCGACGAAGAAACACTCAACCAAGATGGTTTATTATCAAGAACAATGCACTGCACTACAAATAAAATTTAGAAAATGGGTTTATCTTACATATCGAATTCACTGACATATTGATTTCGCTAAGCTCAACTAGTACGTTTTTTTTATTAGGAACAAACGTAATATCAAATGGAAGTCCAGAGCTTTTTTGCAGTACCTTTTCCATTAGCCATCCATCTCATCAGCAGCTGTCTACTTCTTCTATCAGCGTCAAGTCATAAAATCATAAAACCATTAGGAGATTTATCTCAAGGAAAAATCATAACCCCAAGTATAGGTACCTTTCGTATATTCCTGTATTACTTTTTTTTTTTTATTCTCTTCGTCTGGCCTGTCTCGCCTCAGACATTAAAGCTTCATGGTTGTTATCCAACAAACAGAACTGTATACAAGTCGCATGACAAGATGAGATGAAATCGCCTGCCACTATACTGATACCGCTTTGCCTTCTGCTACATTACTGCCTTGATGATGATCACAACGATGGCCATGATAATTTACAGTTGAATTATTAGCTAATAAAATCCCAAGTGGGATACATAAACACTCCTTTCGTTGGGCTTAATAACTTTATTAATCAGAGCTGACGTTCGAGGAGCATTCATTTGGCCAGATGTGACAAATGGCCAAGCTGTTTGTGTGTGTGTAGACTGTAGAGGGTTGAAGCGCACAGCACCATCTCTAATGTCCCGCACACATAATCTCACCTCTAGGTAATGCCGAATCCATGGTCTCACCTCTGTGTTGTTGGGTCCTTTAGGCAGGTAACACTTCTAGGCATAGAGACGACAACGACGCACGAACGACACCTTTATCCATGGATGATAGTGCAAATTTTATAGGAGAACCACAGGCTGTGTCTGGGATTCAACATCTGGGCACTACTTTACCTCGCACGTACACTTGGTCACATCGTTAAATGTAATTTGCCCGAGAAGGAGAAAAGGCCCTTTACCTTCGTGTGGATTCTCGTTTCATGAATTGTTGTCCTCTGCAAAAGAAAGGAACACCCTTTTGGCACAGCCAGCAGAAGTGTTATATAGGTACTACGAGTAGAGTACCAACTCGCATTCGTGCCTTTAGTTCGGTGTGTCTAGGCAATTATCATCTGTAAGTAATTAATGCTTTTGTAATTGTTGGGATTATGGAAATGTATATTCCAGAGATGAAGAAGTATTTTCTGTATTGGTTTGTAAGCAATTTTATTGTATAAGGACCTTCACAGAGAGGTTCGTCCGTCGTCGTCGTGTGTTTTAATGGAGAGAATGAGAATGCATTTGAAGGTATCCGTATCTTTGTATGCTGGAGGTAGGTGATTATAGACATGAGTAAGTGGGTGCCGAGGTAAATGGTGCTTAAAACTGATAATTGCCCTTGGGAATGGCCATGATGGAGACCAAAAGATGATATAAATTCCTTTTGTGTTTTTACCCAAAGGTGCGATTAAAGGCGAGCTGTTGGTAAATTCCTTGATATGGAATTCAACCAACAACAACAATTGTTATAAAGCTATTAAGATGTTTTACTCATGTTGTAATGTAGTCATTAAGTACCAAAGTATATATCTAAAATCCTGTTGCATCTGTTTTGTGAATGGATTTCAAAAGTAAAAGGTACAGGCAGCATACAACATGCTTCGAATGGATATAAAGAACCTTCTGTTATGGTTTATAATTACATTACGGTCAAAAGTGAAGTGTTAGAAGTTAAAACAGATATTTTATTTGATACTGTAGATAGTCCTAAAGTCGATCAAGATTGCAATTATTCAATTCAGTCGATGTTAAAGCAGACCCACACTTTAAGGTTTTTTCTTTTAAGGTAAGGACAAATTTTGAAATCACTGTTGTAATAAAGGGTTTTCCAATAAGAATATTTTGATATTCAAAGAAAAATGGCATTTTTGGAGATAAATGATCGGATGTTTATTTCATTATAAAGAGGAAGGTATGCCGTTTATAATGGAACACAACATCAGCCAAATGGCCGCCAAGACCACGCTTACAGGACCATATCCTTTTCATGAAATTTTCCATAACCAAATCGCAAAGTGGCTGCCCTATGTCCTCGATAGCCTCACGAATTTCATCTTTGAGGTCTTGAATCGACGCTGGGCTGTTGGCGTAGACCTTATCTTTCACGTGGCCCCAAAGGAAGAAGTCGCAAGGTGTTAAATCACAAGATCTCGGTGGCCAATTGTGATCACCTCTTCGAGACATAACACGGTCCGGAAACTTTTCCCGTAAAAGATCGATGGTTTCATTGCTTGTGTGGCACGTAGCGCCGTCTTGTTGAAAGTAAACGTTGTCCAGATCAATACCATACAATTCAGGCCATAAAAAATCATTAATTATCTCTCGATAGAGCAATCCATTGACCGTAACTGTTGCTCCAGCCTCATTTTCGAAAAAGTAAGGTCCAATGACCCCGCGGGACCATAAACCGGATGGAGAGACTTTTCAACAATAACTCTTGGGTTTTCCGAGCCCCAGATGCGACAGTTTTGCTTGTTGACGTAGCCTCCGAGGTGGAAATGGGCCTCATCAATCAAGATGATTTTTCGATGAAATTCCGGTTCATTTTCATGCATTTCAAGGACCCAATCAGCAAAGACACGACGTTGTTGATGATCAGCCGGCTTGAGTTCTTGTGTTAACTGAACTTTATAAGCCTTAAGACCCAAGTCTTTATGCAAAATACGGTGTAATGACGTTTGTGGAATGCCTAATTCCAAAGAAGGACGAGGAATGGACAAACCTGGGTTTTCTTCAACACTTTGGGCTACAACAGCAATATTCTCAGTTGTTCTTGAGCGACGTGCACGGGTTTTATTCTTCACATCACTAACTTGTCCCAACAGCTCGAATTTGTCCACCAATTTCTGTATTGCGGTCCTACAAGGTGCTTCACGACGACCCAAAAATGTTTTAGTTTTACGAACCGTCTCTGCCAAATTTTCACCATTTTTATAGTGAATTTTAATAATTTCAATGCGTTGTTGAAGCGTGTATTGTTCCATTTTTATTAAAAGCGTAGTTTCTACTTGTCAAATGTCAAAAAATGACAGCTTCAAAAGTGACAGCTACCGAAATAGCGGGCTATTCAAAATAACACCTCTTATTGGAAAACCCTTCACCTTATATCCACACAATCTTTTCCATGTTTAAGTCCTGTTTTCTTAGAACAGTGACATGTTGTATTTTTTTTTTCTGAATAATTTCATGTTTGCCAAAAATACAAATGTAATAGCTCATTTTGTGCAAAAGTTATTTGACAAAAAATGTGTGCATGTGTAGTGTGTAGGTATAATAGAAGAAAATATACACGAAATAATAAATCTCCTTTTTTCGTTAAATTCCTATTCTACCATCCAACAGAAAGGTCATTCCCTTTTTTTTCAGACTCATAAATCAAAGCAGATAAGATGTATGGTATGGTAAATCTGTTCAGGAAATGAAACAGAATACATTCTCGTTTATTATTAATTTCAATCTCTTTTATCATCTGTTTAACTAAAGATTATGCAAAAGAAAATGAGGAAAAAACATGTATATCTTCATAAATAAATATATAAAAATTTTGCCATCTTTGAAAAGGATATTGGATGGTAAACAGCTAGGCTTTATTTTGAGCTTAGGACTAGATTTTAAGATTTTTATACTTAGATTCCATTTTGAGAAAAAATTGTTTAATAAATGTGTGTAATTTTGGAGATACCTTAAAAAACTATAAAAGTTTTGTTTCAAGTTTAGATTTTCATTGGTCAACAAAACCGACTGTTATCGAAAATTCATTTTTAATTTTGCTATGCAAGTTTTCACTATGTCACGGTATTATTAAGTATATTTCAGTCATAATAAACATATCACTTTGGAAAAATGCCCAACTAGGTTAAAAATTAACAAAAATTGAGAAACAAAAAATTGTTTTGGAAAATAAAGCTTATTCTACCAATTGCACTTGTGAATTTGGTTCCAGATAATAGGTACTCATTTTGCAAGCTTGTCTCTATGCTTACACTCGTTTGTTCAATGATTTGGTCTCCTTGATTTTAGAATACTGATTATGGAGGTAACTATCAACGAAGGAAATCTGTATATTATGGTGGAGTGAAAAACTCTCTTTTCTTGTTTATATGCTGAATAATAGAAAAAAAGTTTTAGAACGATCAGAAATGTTTAAGAGGTCACTTAATAGTCCTAAAGAGTCTTTAATGATAATAATAAAAATGGGAGGTGCAAAATACTGAATAAAAGAAAGGTTTTTACGAACTGTCAAAAAAGATACAGTACACGACCCGGACATTTGCCATTTTCAGTTTGAACCATCATTTTCAATTAAATAAGGAACTCAGTTTTGAGATTAATTTGCGCCATGAACACATACATATTTTGGTTACCTATATAAAAAAAAATATTATGCCATTTTCTAGAAAATATTAATGCACATCTAAAACCAAATTAAAAAAAAGTACAATGACCCGTTTTCGAAAAATTGATTTTTCAATTTTTAAAATTTTAAAGATTTTAAAATCCAAAAATAATTTTTTTGAAAATTTTTATATCATTTAATTTTGAAATTGTTAAGGAGCTTCTGCATAAAAAAAATCATCAAAATTGGTTCAGTTTTTAAGTGAAAATCAAAAAAAAAAAAAAAAAAAAAACGGTTCTGTGCGAGGTACCGTTAGTGGAATTTTTACAAACATTTCTTTTATTTCAAATGTATGAGCCTACTAACAAAAATAGACACAACAAAATTAATCAAAATCGTTAAGGCCGTTTTTGAAAAAAGTTAATTTTTCTTCAATTTTTATATGGCAGGTACCGTTAGTTTTGGTCCTAAAAAAAAAATACAATTTCCGCTCTACCACCAAATATCCTTAGCCACCAAGTTTCAAGAAAATCGGTTAAGCGGCTTAGGCTGTAGCTCGAGGTATACACAGAGAGACAGACAGACAGACAGACAGACAGACGAACAGACAGAATTGCGGGACCCACTTTTTTTTGCATTCTCTATCATCGTAATGGCATGTGTGTGATTGTTTATCTCGGGTTCGATTTGTTTTACGAATCCTAAACTTGCCTTAAGTAGCTATATCGCAAGTAAAATGTTGGTATGCCATTTTCAAGAAAACATACATAAATAAATCTGCATAAAACCAAAATTTAAAAAAAAATTGTTTTCGAAAAATCAATTTTTTGAGAAAAAAATTTTAAAATGATTTTCTTTTTAAATCAGTAAAAACTTTTTATTTGAATCATAAACCACCTAACCAATTTTCTTGAAACTTGGTGGTTAAGGGTCTTTGGTGATTCCCAAGAGGGAAACTACAATTTTTTTCAGGACCAAATCTAACGATATAACCATTAAGGAGAAATTAACTTTTTTCAAAAACGGCTCTAACGATTTTTGATTTAAGTGTTTGTGTCTCCTTTTGTTAGTAGTGTCATACTTTTGAAACAAATGAAATGTTTGTAAAAATTCCACTAAATGTTCCTCCCATAGAGCCGTGTTTTTCATTTTTGACTTTATCTTAAACAACTCAACCAATTTTGATGAATTTTCTTACGTGGAAGCTCTTTTTGCAACCTTAAAATTATTTAATATAAAAAAATTTAAATTGTCAAAAAAGTAATTTTTAAATTTATAAAAAATCTTAAATTTTTTTTTTTTTTGAAAATTCCATTTTTTTAAAATGGGTCACTGTATTTTTTTTGAAATTTTGATTTAAGATGTACAATAATATGTTCTTAAAAATGGCATACCAACATTATTTCTAAACAAGGTTTGAGAATTTTTATATAAAAACAAATTTTTTTTTTAAACGGCTCCAATGATTTTCAATATTTTTTTTCCAAAATTTGTATTTTTCTTAATCAAATTAAATGGCATACTTAGTTTGGAGCTCCAAACAATTTAAGAAGTTGCTTATTTCATTTATTATTTATTTATTATTTATTTGTTTTTAAAAACTTTATACATATAAGAAACTTTAACGTCCAGAGCAACTGTGATCCTAAGAGCAACCCTGGGCGATCCAGTTGTGCATTTTATTTTTATTTCAAAAAACCCGATAACTTTAATTTTGTATTAAAATTTTTAAAATACACTAGTTTACACGAAAATAATACCTGTACGAAAAAGTATTTTTTAAAATTAATTTTGGGTCGCTTAACAAGAAAATGACATTTATTTATTTTTTCTAAAGAAGCGTTCTCGAGATATCAGCAAAAAACATGTATTTTGCTCTATTTTCATATTTTAGCATAAATATTAATAACGGTAATTCAAATTTTTGAATACTTAAATATTTCTTACAACTTTCACATTTTTCGTGCGATTTTAATGCAATAAGACTTTATACTTTTGTAAAATTATTATCTTTATCCTGAAATCTTAAAAGTATTTTTAATATTTTTGTTTCTCTCTTAACGGAACGATTGAAATAAAATAATTTTCCAAAAAGGTGGAAAAATCATGTTTTTGTAAACTTTGAGCGGCTGTTACTCGATGGTTTCTGGTCCGATCAACACAAAGAATATATCGTTGGAAAAAAGATCAAAAAATTCAAGAAATTGAAAATTAGAATTACCGTTATTGATAGTTATTTTGAAATATGAAATTATAACAAAAATCATGTTTTTTGCTGTTCGAGAACGCTTCTTTGGAAAAATAAATGAACGTCATTTTCTTGTTAAGCGACCTAAAATTAATTTAAAAAGTAATTTTTTGTGCAGGTACCTCACTATGAACCGAAAATTTGTAATCTAGTGATGTTTAGGTATGTGTTTTTGAAACGAAAAAAAAATATTTTTTTTTTTTATTTTTATTCACAACCAATTTTGGTTTCAGTGCCAAATGCAAAAAAATATGTGAAAATCTTATTGAAATTTTAATAAGACTTTCTATATTGAAACAAGAAGGCTTCTCTATGGATCGTTCTTCCTTGCGGCCCTTCTAATGTATGTGCTTCCGTTGTAATTTAATTTTGTTTCCTATAAACTAGATGCAAGATATTAGGGTGAATTCAATATCTTTTTTGGTTTTTGAAATAAATTTTAAAGCTACAATATTCTAGTTTTAAAATTCTCTAGCTTATTATTGTAAAGAACAACCTTTATAACGTATAGTCTTCAGGAATAGCGCGACAGCAAAAAATTTTTGTATATTTTTAATTACACACACAATCGAAAAAGGACTATAAAATGTAAATTTACTTTGTGTAATACAAAACCAACGTCAACAACTTCCATACTACTAACAAAAGCAATTATACGCGCCCTTTGAGAAAACAGAAACCTCTCCATTAAGTAATTATCGCTATACAACAGTGCGATAGTAAAATTACATTTATTGTTTAAAAAAAAATTAAATAATTGAAGTATATATACCTACATTTTTTAAGATATTGCTCAAGTCCTGAATAAAGCAACTCAGCTATTCATTATTCAAAAAGATAGGTAGCTGGTAGGAAACGAAAACCTTCTTTAGAGTTTATTGTGGGCAGAATTGAATTCGGTCTCTCTCGTCCTAATTGCTCACGGTCATAAATTCGCAGGTAAGTAAGAATAATTCTTTCATAGGTTGGTACCAATGCAAAAGACATAACTGCCTCTGGAGATTTCAAATAAAAACATAAAAAAAAGTAAAATGCTCAGACGCATAATTCTTTATAAATACACTGCATAAATTTTACTCCTGCCATTCGTGATGACGTGAATATAGCCATGGAAAGAAACAAAAAAAAAAAAAAAACTTTAAAAACAATCCAGTTGAAAAGAAAGAATAACAGTAAAACACGCAAAATTTATTTTTATTGTCCTGTGAATCCTGTGTACATGCAATCACTTCAAAAGACCATTAACGGTGTACAGTGATTAAAATAAAAGCAAAGAAGTGAGTCTCAGGGCCGGGTTAGTTGTCTTTTGGACCAATTAGGCTGGAGAAATTTCGGGCGATATTTCCTCGTTGGAAATTGTAATTTTAGCATTTCCATGACTGTCAAAAACGCCATGACACTTGCATTAGGGTGGAATGAAAAACTGGACTTTTTAAAAATTTTCAAGTGCTATAGAACTTTTTTGATCGGTCTGAAATTTTGTCTCTATTATTCAGGAGCCGATTGGCACCCGTTCTGCCAATGTATATCGAAAAATAAGAAAACGTATGAAAAAAAAACGTATTTCACTCCACCCTAATCTGCATTATACTGTTATTGCCGCGTTTTGTGCATAATATTTACACAATGTCTATGCATCTGTTGTTGTTTTGACAGTACACTTACTTTTATTCCGACAAAAAAACATGTTTAATTCCATTATCCTGGTGGTTTGCATTAACAGCGGAATATGTTGCAAAGGTTTATCCAAACATCAGTTGCACTTGCTATTTTTGTACAAACTGATTTTACACCAATTTCACAATGAACAAACAAAATGGAAGCAAATGGCGAAAATTGTAACAATTTCCCATCAGCCGGGCAATTAGACTAATGACCCCTTTCAAAGATTTCCCTAATCCAGCCGTGTCGAACGTAAAACAGAGAACACCGACCGTATTTCACACCTTGCCAAGGATAACAGACCCTTAAACAGGAACCCAGGAGTAAATACAGTAAAAATTTCCTTTTGTTATTTGTCTGGCTGATGGCGAGAGATCCTGTACTGGCATAGACTAACCCAAGGTCTCAGCTAGACAACTACTGAGTCCCTAACGGAAATATGTACTGCATTATGCAATAGCGTGTCGTTGTTGTGGTTGTTGTTAGTGTAAATCCCGTGAGATGATAACGGTATCCAAAGCTAAACTCGACCTATAGAAGAGTAGCCGTTATTGCAGTGCAGCAGGTATAGGTAGGTGTAGTAGGTATGCGAAACAGATTCGGAAGTTAATGGCTCGGTGTTAGTTTAGTTGTTTTCTTGTTGGTGTTTTGGTGCCGTTAGTTTGTTTATATGCATGCAGTCTGTGTCGTCCCTATTTCACTGACGTTGATGTTTACATTTTTTGTTTTTTTAACTCATTTTGCTTGGATGCAGGAGTTTTTTTTTTTTTGTTCAGTTTTATTTGAAGTTCAAAGAGCCAGACAATGGCTCCCACGTGGCAATAAAACTATTTTAACAAAATGTGTGTAATTTTTGTTTTTGTTGTGTTGAAAAATCTACTATTTCTACTACATCGTAAACATTGGTTTAACGGAATTGGATGTAGACAATAGAATACAAAAAAAAAATAAAGCAGGATATTTAGAAGGAAGAAAGTCGGTAATTGATGTATTTAACAGTATTTGGTTTGTTTTTGATGTTTGATTGTTTTCTGATTAGAAAATAAAGAAAATGATTTTTAGTGTTTATTTTATTACATATCGGTATAAGGATCCTTTGGAACAGATTCAATGTCTGACGGATTAAAAAAAAAATATTGTGTCTCAGATGGAAATTTTTCAAAAAAGTTGGTGATAAAGTGTAAACGATTTCAAATAAAATGTAGAAGTTATGTACACTTAATCTTACAGAAACAAACAAACAATACGGCGGAAGCATGTTAATCTGTTCTAGAAATTAATCTAGAAAGGAAAAAAGTCATTGGCTGAGTCATGTTCCTTTTTTTTTCCTAGCTTAGAATTCATAGCATGCTACTTCCATGCTTGGTCTTGATATTCAAGACTGGTAATTCCAAGATATATTTTTGGCCTTGGTTAGACGAAGTACAAAACTTCATAATCTGCTTTTAGCAGATTTTGACATCTAATTCAGTGCAAGCTAAGCGATGCAGTAGAACGTAGAACGCACTTAAACAGGTAGATAAAGGGGCGGGTTTTGCAACGTCTTGCAGATGAGTTTGATAGTTCACTAGTTGTTTAATGGGTAGTGCATTACTCATACACTATGTCTGCTAAGTTAATGCAGGATTCCTGAAGTTTCTAAAGCGGCTATGACTTTCTTCTAGGGGTTTTCAGCAATCTTACTAAAAGGCGGTCTTATATACTCACTGATGACGTTTTCCCATATGGAATAACATACTCTTTGGTCATAGAACCATTTTCCGTTTTGTGTGTGGTTCTAGTTTTATTTCAAAATCTTTTGATAGTGTTAAAAGGCCAATTTCCAACCTCGTTGTCATCTAGTCAAAAGAGCTAAAAAAAATGTAATAATTATTTCGAAGTGTTGATAAATTTCAATAGACTTTTGCCATCTAGGTCACTGAAGCAATGTCTTCTATTTCTCAGATGACATACACTTCTCGTGAATACGCACAAACATTTTTCAAACAATTCCGTTAAGATGTTAAGAAAATAATTCCAAAATCATTTTCCAAAAACAACCAACAGTTTTTTTTTGACTACTTGTAAGTTTGCAACTAGGAAAGATAAATTTTTTTTGAGTCAGCTAAATTAGTACAAAAAATAAAAATTGGTATTGGAAAGGGTAAAACTAAGTTTTTTTTTTTTAAAGTTTTGTAGTGGGTGCTTCCACCTTTATTTTTAATAACATTGTAAATTCGATCAGGCATGGAATCGTACACCCTTTTAATGAAGTTAAACGAAATTTCGAGCCACTATCGAATAATTCTTAATTTCAGCAATTAATACTAAATAATTGCAGAAATTAACAATTATTTGTCTTCAAACTGACGACTACTCCCAGACATTCTCAATGATGTTTAGATCAGTTGAGTTCGTCGGCCATTGAAGTCATGAAAATTTCAATAGCATAACTTTTTTATTCGTCTTTTTTTGAGAGTTTTTCTCGTTTTTTTTTTGAGAGTTTCATTCGTTTAAGATGGCTAAAATTGTTAATCACTCTTAAAACTGTTGAGTGACTTGCGTGTATGTCGAAATTTGCCACAGAATCAGATGAATACTATAAACACCTTAAAAGTTCTCGTCTCTCAGCTGACATTTTTTGCGGTTTTCTTGCCTCCCATTATGTTTTTTTTCCGTACGAATCTTTATTTTTCAAGTAAGAATAAACTACATTAAAATTTCGGTCAATTTTAGCAGCTATTCCAGGTCCGGTTAGGCCTTGGTATCTGTTCAAAATCAAAGTTTTTTCAACGCTTTATGCCTTAAAGTTGTAGATCTACCCGTTTTTCTTCGTCACCATTTTGTCTGCATAAGTCATCAATATAGGTACTTGTTAGGTTTTTTAAAGGGTAAACCTATTTTAACTTATATTTACTATCACATCCGTGCAGATCTCAAAATTTCTCCATACATTCAGTGTCCGTTAAGAAGAGAGTGCACTCTATTTCATTGGATTCAGTATACATTTGTATGATAAGCTTTGCAACTATTCGCATTTTCCATTAAAAAAAAACAACTGAGGCAAACAAGTGACCTTCTCTTAGCAAGAAAGACATAAAAATATACTCATCGTCTGGATATGTATTAATCTTTTAATGGTCCCTAGCCTAGGTGTCTATCTTACCAATACGAATTTGACTTACAACCATAAAAGCTTTTAACCTACCCTCCAATGAATCTTACAACAAAATAAATGCTTTGCTATTGCTTCAAATTATCAGCTTTCAAGGGTCCTTTTCTCAAAAAGTATTTGTGAGCACATATATTTTTAAGATCTTACACTTTCTGAGTGTGTGGTTAAGTGCTTTTGAATAAACTTTCGAATATAACAGCTTTAAGTAGGCTCTTTGTTCGGCTTAGAAGTCCTTAATGTACCTTCACATGTACATCCTACACACATACAACACACAAAGGTGCTTGGACTTCTATAATGGGTTCCTAAAATATGATATGAATTCAAATAAACATGCTGAATGGAATATCCATTTAAAATCCTCATTGCAATGCAATCAACTATAAAATCTTTATAAGTAGGCACACACTTCAATTTCCAACCGCACTAATGTAGGAACCTCTACCTACGACTTCGACCTACTTGTTTACATTTTCAACCTTTCAACTTAAAACACACTTATGCTGCTTTTCAAAAACGAATTATTGCCGATTCAAAAACCCCCAAAACAATACAAATATTTGTTTTTTGGATTTTATGTTCTTTGGTGTTATTGTTTTATTGTTGAGGCAATAAATAGCAAACCACTATAATATGCGATATATTGGCAATGGACAGGCTACTATGTATGTATAGGTATCAGAAGCGTTCATTGGAATTGAAAACGTCGCCGTTGTCGTATACGTTTTTCCTAGTTTTCGTCGTTGGCGGTTGCCGGTTGTCGTCTATATTCATTCAAATCAAAACTGTACAGCGAGTTCAATTGAATAGCAATTATGTGGCGCCACCAGTTGCACTTGTCTAAATGTCACCTGCCATGATGAACACAGAAACTTATTCAAACATTTCATTCAAGTGCACACTCAGAGTTCTATGCAACTTTTGTATAATATACAAAATGCCACTTGGATTTGCAAGTACCCACAAAGAGTAGTTAAACTACAAAATCGTCTCTCTTTGCAGCCTGACACTGAAACAAACAACACAAAAACAGAAACAGAAACAGAAACAGAAACAGGTGCCAGAATGCGAAGGTTCTATAAACTATGAAGTTGTTTCTTCTGAATGCAAGATTTCGATTTGATTGCAAAAGTTACTACTTGAACTTTTAGTTTAGTTTTAAGATAAACACTCTTGTGGCAAAAGCAAATAGCGGCTTGTATTTGGTTGAGGTTAATGTGTGAAAGTTTTTCCAAAAAAAAAAAAACAAAAAACAGATTCGTGGTGTGCGGTTTTTGTCAACAAATCACAGCAAATAAACATAAATTTATACTTACTTGAAAGGGAAGTGTCTTTGTCTGGGAATGGCTTTTTGGCAGATTTATTCAAAGCTGCTAGAATCATTGTGTATGGGATGACTCATTTGTTTAGAAGCTTTAAGGAAGTGCTAAACGACTTCAGCAAAATCTTGGGTTTGTCAAAAATCGATGGCTCTTTGAAGGACTTAACTCACAAGAAAAGCAATAATTTCTAAAACTAAAAAAAAAATTAAAAAAGCCCTTAAATAATATGAAACAATTTTTAAATACTTACTAATCTCTTATTAAAATAAGGCCAAACATGGAGTTGATTCATAATAAATAAAATAAAAAATGCTAAGGGTGTTATTTTGAGTTTTGAAATTGAAAATATAAAAAAAAAAAAAATCAAAAAATCACTTAAACTGCTTCTTAATAAAATGTTATTTCCAAACGAATTAGTATTCCATTTGTATGCATCTTTTAAAACTAGTTTTTTAAAATCATAATAAGTCGTGGAGTATCGTCTCGAAACCGGTTAAAAATTGCCGCTCTAATCGGATTTTTTTAAGCAAATATTTTGTTGTCAAACATTTTTGTTAAAATTTTACAAAACAAACTATGCCAAAAAAATTCAAGGTCCGTTTAAGGAAAATAACTAATAAAAATATTTTCACCCGGTCAAATGGGTGAGGGAATTGTTTCAAAACTTGACTTAAGCTGAAAAATAAAAATTGAAACACAACGGAGTTAAATACAAGATCAAATTATATGTTTTTAATAGACAGAATTTTTTTGTTTTTTATTTATATTTTAAATAAAGTTAATCCAATGAATAGTTTAAGAGAAAATGATTTCCAAAGTCAGGATTTTGGAAAAAGAAATCAGTCAAAATTTTTAAATGATTTGTTTTTTACTTGCCATATAGGGACTATATATCAAGTTATGCATTCGTACAAAAATAAAATGCACGACTTGGTCGCACGTACTTGCTCTTATAGGTAAAGTTACTATTTATGCGATGCCTTTTTACTTAAAAAATTGTAAATGCAGTTTTAGAAAAAAAAAAAAAAATTAAAAAAGCATAAAATTCGATTTTCAAATGTATGCAATCTCATTTCTTCTATAATTATACATTTTTAGAGAAAAAAAAATTGCAAATCGTTACAGCCGTTTTCTTAAAAAAACTATTTTTTTCTATTTAAAATTTTGCAAAGACTTTTATAAAAAAAAAATTGGTACACCATTTTAAAGATATTATTTATCGATATCTAAAAACTAAGTTTTGAAAAAAAAAAATATTGAATAGTTTTCGAAAAAATGATTTTTCAAAAAAAAAAAATTCAAACTTTTTTTAAATATCCAAAAAAATAATTTTCAAATTTTTTTTTATAAAATTTTATTGCTGCAACTTAAAAGTATTTATGTAGGAAAAATGGTTGAAATTGATTGAGTCATGAAGGAGAAAATCACAATTAAAAAAAAAACGGTTCTATCGCAGGTACCGTCAATAACGGTTTTTTTAAAAAAATGGTTTCCATTTAAAGATAGACCTTATCTAAAAAACTAACCTTGATTTTTTTAATCAAAATCGTAGGCACCATTTTTGAGAAAAATGAGTTTTTCTAAAACCGGTATATGACAGGTACCGTTATTTGGGGTTAAAAAAAAAAAAAATTCAAAAAAACTTCTGTGGATGTTCTCTAAAAAACGCTACATACCAAGTTTGAAGTTAATCGATCCATCCGTTTAGGCTGTGGTCTCTGATACATACAGACAGACAGACAGAATTGTCGGACCCACTTTTTTTTCATTCTCTATCATCATAATGTCATTTGATGGTTATCTCAACTTTTTTTTCTTGTACGAATGCATAACTTCGCAAGTAAAAAGCTTAGCATATATAGTAACTTTATCTTTAAGAGCAAGTACGTGCGACCCAGTTGTGCATTTTATTTTAACACTGTTTAGATTCAGTCGGATAATAGAGAAAAACACAGAAATTGAACTTTATCGGTCGGCAACCCTGTGCTTTGAGAGAATTTTGTCAGGCAACCAATGTATAAAATGTTTCCTTAGACACTACCCATAAGAAAATTATAGGTCTCAACTGGTATAGCGAAACAGAGAATCTAGAATTTTAGATAGAAGATACCTTTGTTAAAATCTTGCAAGAAAAATGATTATTTTTAATTTTATAAACTTAATTTCACAAGATTGCATCGAAACCGAATTCCATTTGCAAAATGTTGAAAATCTTAAAGGTTTTCCTGTTGACTTGTTCTTTATTTGTCAGAATTCTCAATTAAAATAATTACTCCTTCAGAAAAATTCCAAAACCAAAGACTTTTACGTAAGAATAAGAATATAGCTGAAGGCACTATTAAGCAACATTAATTTTCGCATTCATCCAAACAAAACTTAAGATAAAGCCTCTCCTCATATAACACTAATGCATGCACACATGCTTCAGGAAAAAAAAAACTTTCTAATGCTTCAATAAATTCTTTGAAAAGTTCCAACAACTTTATTTTCACTCTGGTTTATACAGACGAAAAGAAAATATTTATCTATACACATCACACACATGAGTTAGAATGAAATTCATAAGAAGATTTTATATGCAACTTTTCTTAATTACAATAAAAACAACTATACTACTTGCTGAAGTTCTGCTTTTTATACTCTCTAAAAGTCAAATCCTCCCATATAATCCCGGTATACACAAAAACTAGACAAATTTCTGAAAATTTCAAAAAGTAAATAATCACAAAAGTTTTACTCTAGAATCTTAAAAAATAATAATAAAACAACTGTGAACCCCCTTCTCTAATGATGATGCACTAAAGGCAATCAAGTTGTTCCTCAATAAAAGTGAAGAAAATTGTACAAACGAAAAAGAAAATGAAAATGAAAAATGAAAAATGAAAAAAAAAAAAACTAGCAACACATCCAAAAGATCCACACAGAAAGAAAATCCAAACTCAAACTTACCGAAACCAACAACTGATTTTCTTAAGCTCAGTTATGTGTGAGAAAATGTTCGCTTTGAGATGTTAAGTTTCACCGATTTTCCGATTTTCTATTTTCCATTGCGAAATGCACATGCAAACACCAATAAAAGATGATGCGATGCACAGAGCATCAAAAAGTTTACCAATAAAAATAAATTGAAGCGTGCTTGCTTAAACATTCTTTGGATGTGACGACAAGGATGAAATCGAGTTGGAGTTTGAGCTTGAGAAGAGAGTAAAAATTTTTCTTATAGTTTTTCATCTATAGTTGGGTGTTCCGTATTCGGCAGTACAGCTACACTTAAGCTCTGTGGAAGGATTAAGTTTGCACCAGCAAAGCTGCCGAACAATGTAGAACATGCACTGGAAGAGTACATTTACACTGCACCCAAAGAAGCCAGTATAGCATCACGCTGGCAAATAGAGAACACTTACAGTTGAGTTCAGTAATCGAATAGAATTACCATGGAATTTGTTTTTCAGTTGAGAAGTTATCTTTTATTTCTTTTATGTATTATTTTTGTTTTTTTTTTGTTTTCTGTATTTGTGTCCTTGGAAATTTCTTTCGTCGACATCATTATCGATGCGATAAGAAAATTCTCTTAGGAAAACTTTAACATCTAGGTCACATAGAATATTAAAAAAAAAATACAAAATTCAATAAAACTTGATATATTCTAGAACTTTAAACTTGAGTTATGTTGAAAATACAAGAATAAACTATTATGCAGGAGGACAATAAAATGAAGCCAACAAATAACACCGATCTTTGCTTTATTTTTTTTTTTGAAAATACTCTTGAAGTTAAATTTTTGCTTGAAAAACTAAAATGTTTTCATTTTATTCAAAACGCTTGGGGTTTTCATTTTGACTTACCCAGAACAGTAATAAATTTCTTGTTAAATATTGACTGGTTATAAATCTTTATTATTGTTATTTGTTAGCCAACCATTTCAAAGTAACGGAGAGGACAATAAAACGCTATCAATGCCGTTTCTATCAAGCGTACTCCATCATCTCTATTACCGTTTTTCTATTCAATAACTTTACTGACAGTCATTAGTTTTTGATGAAACTTCTGTGACGATAACTTTATGAAGTGCCCTCAACAACACCTAACAAGTTTCAAGCAAAAATATTACTTCTTCAATGAGATAGACGTCATTGCAAGCGTTTTTTTGTCCTCTCCGTTATTTTGGAATGGCCGAAATTTAGAAATGGTTAGTAGTAAACTTAATGTTAGAACGTGTAGGGCAACATACTGAAAATCTACAGGTGCAAACGATAGATGATCAACAATTTACATTTTGCGGTCCCCAAGAAATCTTTACCCGAATGTATTTCAAAGCTAAAATACAAAGTAAGAAGCGTGAGAAAAAACTGACCTGACCAATATTAGTTTTACAGCCCATTTGCAGTCGTAGTTATGACAAATATGTACGTTCGTTTCCCTGCATTTATTGAAGCTATGACGTTCTTAACGAAATGCAGTAAGAATAAAGTTCTTAAATAAGTATTACATCATCGACAGAAAGAAATTTAACAGAAATATATTGCATCAAGTGCATAGCTTTTCATTCATTCAACCATTACTTCCTCCATCCAACTTTAATCCTCTCTTATTCGGATAGACAGACAGCTGAACGAAAAGAGAAATATTGGAATTAGAATTATTATTCCTATGCAAAATATCTGTGTATAGTTTGGCCTTAGCGCATTCTACTACTAACTCGAGCAATATCTCATCACCTAGCTTTAATTTTGTGTTGGCCTGATATCCTTTTCTGGCTGCTTGGAGCCGCTCGCCTCAGAAAAGTGCAAAAACCATTGGCTATGTAAAATATTTCATGTCAAAGTCAGAAGAAATTTAATTGGAAAATTTAATTTTCCCGTCTGTCTAGATAGAAAGAGAAGAAAGACAGCTAGAACGAGAAGGATGCATCAATTATACATAGAAGCATCGTTGTTGGTTGTTTTGGTGGAAATTATTTTCGGTTAAACAGATCCATACAATATTTTCCATAGAATCTTTCCAAAGCTGTTTGTTTAAATTGAAAAATTAGAGATGAACAACTACTATATAATACCGTTACCGTGTCCATAAAGAAACGAGAAAAGCATCAAGGTTCCGTTTCTAGTTTCAGCAAACACCGACCAGACCAGGACCACCACCCCTTCCCATTCTGTTTGGAACTTGTCTTCCGACATCACAGAGGTTAGTGTTGGCTGCCATTAATTCACAGCCCACTTTCAAATGCTAATTTAATTAAAATTTTGTTTAAATAGGAGAAGCACAAAAAAAAAAAAATGGAGAAAAACAGAAGAAGAAGAACCTAAAAATAAATCCTAAAATCCAAAGAACTTTGGCGAAATTTCTGCTTCTGGAATTAATTGAAGATGAGATTTACAGTCGGGATGTTGGATTATAATTGAATTTTCTTTTGTGGGGGTGTGACTTTTTAGTTTTTGAGCTTCCGATCGAATTGAAAAGTTTTTGGTTTTTCTTCATGTTAAGTTCGTGTTTTCTGTGTGATTTGGAGGGTGTAAAGCAATTTTGTGTATGGTGGGAGACTGAAGCAGAGGTATGTACCTAGTTTTTAAGGAAGAAATTATGGATGAGAATTTTAATGGGAATTCCATTTAACTAAGTTTGATTTTTCTATTTTTTCTTCGTTTTTTTTTTTGTCTTAATAATTTTTTTTTTTTTTTTGGCATTGGGTGGAAGTTTATTTTACTTCTCTACATAGTTTATTAATTCAGTTCCGAGAAATTTAAGTTAAGAAAAGTTTTGAAGCATATGCTCGTTATAAAATTTGGAGTAAGTATTAATATCTACGTGATATACTGCTAGTATTAGGGATTTTTCGTTCACACTTATATATAAAAATGATGAAGTTGTAATGGTAGGATTTATCGATCAATAACAAAGTTAAAGAAATTGATTTTTGTTTAAGTTTTTGATTGGTTTTTCTAATGATTTGAGTACGATTAAGTAATCGTCTTAATTAATGTCATCATTGACCTTAATAATTGTTGGGTACTGTTTAAATGCTGAACAGAATAAAAGCTATCCTGTAGCAGTAGCAACAGGTTTTTGTACCAAAGTCTTTTTAAGATCTAATGGAGGACTACTTATGAACTTTTCTTATAAGGAGGGATTTGTTCTATTCCGATCTTGTGTTGCGGAAAAAGTTTTTATTTATGCATTTAGAACAAACTACTTCCTAGTAGGGTTCTTTAAAGTTGCGAGGGGAGCAGAGGGGGGGGGCTCAGTTCCAATGTATTTGGAAATATTCTTACCCTACGCCAGTCCATAAAAAAGGCCATATGAATTTAATAACAAATTATCGTCTGCTATTCCTAAACTGTTCGAGTCTCTTATCTGTTTGTCTGTGATATAATTTCTTTTAATTGTTCTTTCTGATATATGTGAAAACCAATATGACTTTGTGAAGAAATAATCAACAGTTACTAATTTATTGCAATTCTCCACTTTTTGTTTGGATTCATTCGAAAAAAAAATCCCAAGTAGATTGCATCTTCACAGATGTCAGCAAAGCATTTGATAAACTAAGTCACGAAATACTTCTGAGTAAATTAAATAAAACTGGACTGAACGATCATTTTATTATGTGGATTTCGTCATACCTTAAAGATAGATTTTACAATGTTATGTTTAAAGGAAACAATTCTTGTCAATTTAAAGTAAACTCTGGTGTTCCCCAAGGGAGTCATCTTGGTCCTTTGCTATTTTTATTTATAAATGATCTTCCATCTATATTAAAACATTCAATGACATTAACATTTTGAACAACTGCAAGATGATCTTAATACATTTTGGGAATGGTGCAACAGTACTCGCTTGATTTTAAATATTGAAAAGTGTAAGACAATGAGTTTAACATGGCCACCACGGGCACGCTTGCAGAAGTCCAGACGCTGAACCCAATTTTAGATGGTTTTCAAGCAAAAATCAGTCGATACTGCTGCAATTTCACGTTCGATATTCGTACGAAGTTCATCAATCGTCGTCGCTGGCTTGTTGGCATAGACCATAGACTTGAAGTAACCTCACAGAAAATAGTCTAACTGCGTCAAATCGCAAGACCGAGACGCCCAAGCGACTGGACCATTTCGTGAGATAGCACGTTTTCCAAACTTGGTTTCCAATAAATTGATTGTGACATTCGCTGTGTGGATGGTGGCGCCGCGGTCCTGTTGGAACCACATGTCCTCCAAGTCCATATCATCCAATTGGGGCCAAAAATATTCGGTTATCATTGAACGGTAGCGATCCACATTAAGAGTAACGCGCCGGTCTTGATCATCACGGAAGAAGTACGGGCCAATGACGTAGCGCGGCAGCATATAAACCACACCAAACCGTAAGTTTTTCGGGATGCAATGATGACTCATGGAGTAACTACGTGTGGATTGCTGCCTGACCAATACCGCACTTTTTTTTGTTGACGAAGCCATTCAGCCAGAAATGAGCCTCATCGCTGAAGATGATTTTTCGATGAAAATCCGAATCACGCCTCTGGTGGTTAAGGATCTAGGCCAAGATCTTTTCGCAAAATTCGCCACAACGACGTCACAGAGATGCCCAACGCTTGAGAACGACGTTTGAGAGACACATTTGGGCTTTCTGCAACTGAAGCCTCAGCGGCAGCAATATTCTCGGCAATACGGACACTTCTTTGTCTCACTGGCACAGGAACATTTTGTACTGTGAATGTGGATTCAAATTTTTGCACTAGACGCTCAATTATTAATCTGCTAGGACGATAAATTGGACGTAGCACTCCGAATTTCGGTTATAAATTTTTGACTCGTTGGTACCTACATATTTAAAGTTTGAAATTACTAAATAAAGGTACAGAATCAATTGTTAGAAAATTTCTTGGATTTCAAGTCATGTTAATGCTTCTATAGTATATACATAATAGATATCAAATTTTAAACAAAGAATTAATTATTTACCAAAAATTAATGTTCCTTTAATTCTCTTGTATTGTTTTTATTTGGTACAAACAAAACACTTAAAAACTACTCCAAAAATTATGCTCCTACTACTTATATATGAAAAATAGTTAAGTTTCTGTATAAATTGATAAACTTCCTCACCAAACACAGACTGGCCTTCCAATTTTTCCTTAATTTCTCTTTCATTTTCCCCACAGGCATTCCTCTAGGTTCCTTTCGTTTATTTTTTCTCTTTTGCTTATTTAACATTGATGATCCAGTTTCGCCACAGACCAGAGGACTATAATTAATGAGAAAAGTTTTTTTTTTCCATCCAAAGGTGGTCCGGTGATGCCTGTTCCTGATGGTTCACTTAAAATATCCAATAAACATTCTTAAACCAATGTTTTGTTTTTTTTACGTTTTTTTTTTGTTTTGAGTGTCCTTTTTCTTAAAATTAAATGAAAATAACAAAACTCCTGCGAATCTCTTTTCGTTTCTTCTATTCCAATTCTTTTCGTATCTTTATTCAATATATTCTTCTATCCTTAGAAGTTTGTGTATAAAATAATTGTCAACCTGTCTTAATACCTTCAAGGTGAATGGAATGTGTATCGAGGATTTGGAATGTTCTTTCTGTTTTTCTTTCCATGTATTTATCTATTCATTCAATATGTTTGTTTTTTTTTTCTCTTCGTTTTTATTTCATTTGCAATTTGTCAAAAGCAAACGAAGAAAAATATAAAAACAAAAAAGGAAATGAAAACAATTCCGGATCCTGCATTATTTATCCCAAATAGTAAAATTGGATTCGTATATACACAGTTAGGGATAGAATCGTCAGAACCATGAATTAAGGATTCAAGTCCTGTGGTTCTGGTAGAGGATATATGGGTTACTTCAATATATGACTCTTTCTTGATGAATGATCTCGTCAAGAGTTCCAATGTTTCTCCATTCCATATTTGTCCACTCCCATCATAATGGAAACGCTATATTTTTAGCCAATGATGATGATAAGCAAGGACGACGCGAACGACTCTCTATCATCTGAAAGATAATTACTTTTATGCTTCAATTGATTGAAGCTGAATGTGAATTGAGTTTGCTTAGCTAGATGTGAAATAATCGTGTGAATATTCCCTGCTTTTTTTGTTGTTGTTGTCTTTCATCTCAAGTATATTCACTGGACTTTGGAGGATTCTTTGAGGGATTATAGCATTTTTTTGAAGAAATATTGCAATATCATAATATCAAGATTGATGTTGATGACTTTCTTGTTGTTGGCTTCTTTCTTTATTTTTTTTTGTTCCATCTCCACGGGATGGAAGAATACATTTGATGAGTAAATGAAGAAGAAGGACACTTTCTTCCATGATTAATAGGTATTGAAGATGAATGGCAAAGCAGTCAAGTGTGAGTTCTTGGTTTTTGCAAATGACTTTTAGGATAATACAACACTTTCATTGTATTGAGTTTTGCTGACGAATCACTCTTTGAAAATAAAGCCTTTAAGTGGAAAACAAAAAGGAAGCAAAATATGTTGCTCATCATCTTTGCTTCTATTAACGTACTTAAAGTGTCTAGTGTCTTTAGCCAAAGTGTATTACTACAAACGATAAAGACTGGGTATTCCTTTTGGTAAGCTTTTATCCTCATGATGTATTGAAAAAACATAACAAACATTAAAATATTAAAAATGTAAAAAAAAGTTACTCATAGGCCATAGTGAACCGAAGAGACGCGTGCCAATTTGACGTTCCCAATTAATAAACTCTAAGAGAAATTTCCAATTTAAAAACAGCAACTGCCAGATCAAATTGGACCATCCACATTTGATCCACTTTAAAGTGCTGCCAAGTTTTATTTTTTAAACTATGCGTGTAAAAATGTCGCGACATATTGCCGAGACGCTATTCATCACATTGATGCTCCAGTTTCTAACAAAAATACTCCTAATCTTTTCCACTTAAATCAATTCTTTGATCAAATCGTCAAGACTTGTTTTTCACTTCCGGTAGTTTTCCCAGAAAATGACAACAACAAAAAATACTAATCCAATATGGCTACCAATCAAATCAAATCAAGAAGCCATCAAGGCATCAACGACAATGACAAAGTTGACGACTCGAAGTCAACGACAGCCCTGAGAAGAAGAAGAAGAAGAAGTGTGTGTGCACAAAAAAAAAGTGATAATAACAATAAATTGTCTCTCTTTTAGCATCCGACATCGTTATGGTCATTTCATTTGCAAAATGGGGTTCAACGCAGCATGAATACTAGGTTCTAGCAGAAACTCACGATGTGCGGTGTGGTGCGGTGTGGATAGAAGAGACAGTATAATTTGTAGTAAGAACGGATAAAAAATTGACAAACTGCTTTGGGTGTTCTAATTCTAGTCACAAACAATACTTGCGCACCCTGGTGACGACGATTTTGGGACATGATTGTCGCGGTCAGAGTTGCCATAAAGAATTTTTGCATCATTCAGAAAAAATGTTTATTTTTTATGAAATCAAGAAACACAAAAAAAAATATAACTTGTTTTGAACTTCTCCACCTAAATTCCACAAAACTTTGCATTCAAGGACAGAAATGAGTGTAAAAATTGTGTAAAATTTTGAACTGATAAATAAGGTCTAAGACATAATATTTCATATAATTTTCCAAGAATTTACTATTGAATACAGGTTGCTTAAAAATTGCCATGGCAACACTGATGGTTGCTTTATCTGGTAGATTTGAATTAATATTTTTTTATTTGTTTTTGGATTTGCAAGCCCTCCAAACACTGTGTAAACCGTAAGTATTGATCATGACTGAGACAAGTAGAAATGCGGTGACAGGCGAAATGTGCCTTTGTTTTCTTAGAGCGTGCGGTAATTTCTCTATCCAGGGATGGATTAATGAAGGGTGTTTTGGTTTACTTAAGAGTAAAGATATTCGTTTACTTTACACTGCAAAGTAACTAGAGGGAATTGAACAACAAATTTTAACGAATATTTTGTTTAGAAAGAATATCTCAACAAGACCATGCTTATGGTTTTATACGTTTTTAATGAGATCATAGAAGCTGTATTGAAGTGAAAGATTGTAATATTGAAACCAAACAAAAAAAAAATTTAAGACCTCATATACTCTAGTTATCAGATGTTTTACTTAATTATTTTTAATTATTTTTAAATATCACGTAATAAGGTTAATTGCGAAACCAAAAATTAAAAAACAAAAAAAAAAAATTTCTTTTTGAGTTTGATCAGTGTTCAGCTTCAATTCCTTATTATTTTTTAAATTTTGATACGATTTTTGTTCAAACCATTTTATGGTCTGTGACCAGAAAACGTTTCTGGTGTTTCAACCTCTCTCTACAACTTATAAATGTAAATAAAATTTAAATACAGTTTTGAAAACAAGAACAAATTGTAAGACTTATAACTTGCGATATAGATAATAAAGGCCAAGTTTAGGATTCGTTAAAAAAAAAATAAACTCGAGTTAACAATCAGATAACAGAAAATACGAAAAATGTTGGTCTGCAATTCTTTCTGTCTTCTTTGTGACTATTTTTTTACTAAGGTCATATTTTTGAAATAAGAAAAATGTTTGTAAAAATTCTAATAACAAAACCATTTTTTTTTTTCATTTTTAAGTGCTTCTAAAATACTGAAACAATTTTAAATACGGAAGCTCCTTAACAACTTTAAAATTATTTGATATAAAAATTTTCGAAAAAATAATTATTGGATGTTTAAAAAATCGTTTAATTTTTTTCTTTTTTTTTGGAAAAATCGGTTTATCGAAAACGGATCACTGTATTTATTTGAAATTTTGGTTTTAGATAAGCATTAATATTTTCTTGAAAATAGAATACCAATTTTTGTTTATACAAGGTTTGATTTTTATATATAAAACGATTTTCAATTTTTTTTTCTAAAATTTAATCTTTCTTAATCAAATAAAATGGCATACTTATTTTGGAGCTTAAAACAACTAAAGAAGTTGTTTATGTCATTTTAGTAATGAATTTTATTCCTTGCGATATGGGTACCATTATATCAAGTTATGCATTCGTACAACAAAAAAAAGTTGAGATATCAATCAAACATGACATTACGATGATAGAGAATGAGAAAAAAGTGGGTCCGACAATTTTGTCTGTCTGTCTGTCTGTCTGTCTGTCTGTCTGTCTATCTGTCTGTCTGTCTGAATGTATCAGAGACCACAGCCTAAACGGATGAGTCGATTTACTTCAAACTTGGTACGTGGCGTTTTTTGGAGACTATCCCTAGATATATTTTGAAATTTTTTTTTTACCAAAAATAACGGTTCCTGTCATATACCGGTTTTAGAACAACTCATTTTTCTCAAAAAAGCTTCCTATGATTTTGATTAAAAAAATCATGATCATTTTTTTGGATAAGGTCTTAAATGAAAAACATTTTTTTCAAAAACCGTGATTAACGGTACCTGCCATAGAACCGTTTTCTTAATTCTGATTTTCTCCTTCATTACTCAATTAATTTCAGCCATTTTTTTTTACATAAATGCTCTTAAGTTGCCGTAATAATATTTAATAAAAAAAATTTCGAAAATTATTTTTTTGGATTTTTAAAAAAAGTTTGTTTTTTTTCGAAAAATCATTTTTTTCGAAAACTGTTCAATATTTTTTTTCAAAACTTAGTTTTTAGATGTTGATAGATAATATCTTAAAAATGGCATACCAATTTTTATAAAAGTCCTTGCAAAATTTTATATAGAAAAAATAGTTTTTTTAGAAAACGGCTCTAACGATTTTCAAATTTTTTTTTCTAAAAATTTATCATTATAGAAGAACCGAGATTGCGTACTTCGTTTTGAGGTTAAATTAATTTAAGAAGCTGTTTAAGTCATTTGAAAGTCAAATTTTATGCTTTTTTAATTTTTTTTTTCTAAAACTGCATTTACAATTATTTAGGCTTAGCATAAATAGTAACTTTATCTATAAGAGCAACTAGGTGCGGCACAGTCGTGCATTTTATTTTTTTTTTGTTTTTGAATACCTCTTATATAACAATTTTAAGTTATTGGATTTTTCTCAAAAACGGCTGTTACGATTTCGATAAAACTTTGTGTGTGTAATGTAATAAGTGATTGCAACAATGCTGCGTTTCTAGTTTTTCTCAATGATATCGAATAACGGAAACATGATAAACACGCTTTTCGGGTAATTTTCCATATTTTTGATATTTCTTCGTTTGTATCATTACTGACTCAACTGATTTCGTTCAAATCAGTTTTTCGTTGAGAAAATATTGTGTATTTAGTTTTTCAAAGAAAAAAAAAGTTTGGAAATGAAACTGAACTGAAAAAATGATTCTTCGATATTTTTTTTTTCAATATAAAAATAAATATAATTACTTTGAACTACAAGAGCAAGTTCGTGCGATTCAGTGCATTTAATTTGAAAACCAGCGAAAGTTAGATCTTTTAGATAAAGCAGTTGCTGAAATATTTCTTATATGTATACCTGAGTTATCTTCAGACATCAATCTTGGAGTACCACTTTAACCCTTGTTCAAGTTGTAAAATTTCTATTAAAAGGTATAATAGACAATACATCTTCAGCGCCTGTGGTGGCAAATAATTCAAAAGCAGATTATTGCAGCCCTGAGGTTCTTGTATAAATAATATCGCGCTCTCAACCATAGCCCCCCATCATGGATTGTGGACGCTAAAGGTAGATGAGACGATGACGACCACGACGACGGCGTTGTTGTCGGTCGTCGTCGTCGGTCGTTTGGAGCGCGTTAAGTGTCGTACCAGTGCCGGCTACCAGCCTCAAGCTCTCATGCATATTTCATGATGTGTGGGATCATGTGCATGACAATGGGAATTGGACTTTGTTTTTTTTTTTGTGAAGTTGGTGAAATGGCTGCACGGCTTTAGGGATTGCTCCCTCATCAAGTTGAATTGTATTGTTCTTGTATGTAAATAGAATAATTTAATTTGATTTGATTTTATTTTAATTTTTCCCTTACTGTATCACGCCAACGGCTATATATTTTATGTAAGAAAAAAAAAAAAAAAAACTGTACATAATGCGTTGAACGGTTTCTTAAAAATATAAAAAAACAACAAAAATCAAAATAAAGTGAGAAAAAAAAGATAGAAAATTCAAATCGTAGATATTTTTTTGTAGAAGAATACATTCGAACAAGGATACATACTCTACTGATGCCGAAAGCCGAAGCCGAAGCCGACGACGACGATGTTACTCATTGCAAATGAAAATCAATTTGTTGGTTGAAATGAAAACAAGAATTCATTTATTTCTTCTGGTTTGTAGATATATGGTAGATGGATTTGGTGCTGTGTGCACCGACAACGATCACATTGTAAATACTATAGGCAGAGGCACACATCAATTTGCATACAGAGCTTGCAGATTCAATTTGGTTAGCAATGTGCATTTGATATGGAATTCCACCCATATTGCAATGATTTTGGTTCAATAGTGCACTAGGTCCATTGCAACCATATGCCATCATATGGTTGGCTCTAGTGTATGGAAATATAAATGCGATATATTCGATATGAGTTAAAAAATATGTAAAAGGTTCTGCAATGGAATAAAGGGTTAGGTTTTTGGAAAATCTTTGCAATCTAAATGAATTTGCATTGATTGGGATTTGAGTTGGGGATTGGGTTGAGCCCGAGCCGATACCATTGTGTCTGAGGTCTGAGTAAGTCGATATGTAGGCATAGATTTGTATACCTACCCGGATCAATGAAATATGTGTGTGCAGACATTTATATTGGTTTTTGAATGTTATGCTTTTTTTTTGTTTGTTTTGCTTGTTTTTGAATTCTCATTTGAATGCAAAACAATCGATCAATATGGTTTGATTGTTTGATATTGGAAACAAATGAAGAAGTTTTTGAGCTTCTGAAATTCTTAAAGTTTGAATAGGTTATAGGCACTTTAAATCTTTAAATTCATTACAAATAAATTTATAAATTTTACTAGTTTTTAAGAACTTAATCCAAGAAACATTGTTGAATCAAGAAAAGTAACATTTTGAATTGTTTAACACGGGATTACACTTCAGAGAAGATCTTGTAAAAGTTCTTGTAGATAACTTTGAAAAAAGTAAACACATATCAAGAAGCCTTACTAATTTTTCGAAATAAAACTATAAATGGTCCGCTCTCAAAATGAAGTTTCGTACCATCACTTTGAGGTATGTTTCCCCTTTAAAGAGGAATAGAAATGCAATGCAATTGAAAAGAAAATTGATAACACAGAACCACTATTTCACAGATGGAACCATATCACAGCTGTAAAAGACTGCAGTCAATTGGTAATGCAGTCAATTCAGTCCATAATACCGCTACTTAGTACTTTAACTGCAAAATAAGCAGTTAGCAGTCAGTACTACAGTACAGTAAAGTCAATGAAAGCTGTTTATTGACTGAAAGTTAATTAACTGCAGTACTTTGATCGGTTTTAGTCTTCTAGTCGCTAGAGAGTTTTTTTGTTGTATTCTTTTAACTTAATGTTAATTTCAGAACACTATATTGGTACAAGAAAGTGTCATGGAAGTGTGGTTGTACGCCTGACTTAAATTTAAAACAGAACAGTACAAAATCTTTCTACTAACTAGATGACTTAAGCCAGTCAAAAAGTACTGCAGTTAAATAACTGTTCAGTCAATATAAAATGCTGATAAGGGACTCATCATGAGATTTGACAAGGAAGGGGCTTTAAAATACACGTGAAAGTCAATAAAATTCTTCCCAGATCACTAGAAAAAAAAGATAGCGTCACTCTCGAAGAAATGCGATGGTCACTAACTTATTTCCTTGTGCGAAACTACAAAATACATCTAAGTTGAAGAATGGACGCCATTGTATAGTGAGTAGTACTCAACCTCAAAGTTTATCACTGAAACAAAAACATTATTGCAATTATTTCTGACAGTGAAGCACAAAAGTTTTGGACAATCAACTCTAAGCTATAGTATTGGAGTGTATAGAACGATTTAAAGAACTTGATAAGATTAACAAGTTCACTTTTCACTGGGTGCCTGGGCACACGAGTCAGTACGGATGCAGCGAAATGAAAAGACGGAATCCTTAGGCTTAGGAGTAAACATCATAAAAATAAAACAAAAAACGTGAGGATTCCATTAAAATACAAAATGAAACTTAAATGCTTCTCGGTTACTACAACCAAGACCGTTTCAAGAATGAAGATCCAACTCAGCCAGCAAAAGTTGTACTTTGGTTTTAGCTTATGAGATAGAAAAAAAGTCAAGAAGAACACTTTTTCAACGTTTAAGTCTCAGTAAACATGAAATCTTTCATTAGTTTAAAAAATCGTTTAAAACCGGTCCAAAATATTTACATAGGTACCTTCTCTTGAAAATAAACATCAAGCTGATTCATTCGTCTAAGGATTTAGGAAAATTACTAAACGTTATTATTACCGAGCGTTACATTAACATTAACTGTCAAATTTAACATTCCAACAATCTGAATGGACCAGTAATCAGCAAAACAACAGAACAGGAAAGAAGTTTTTGAGATTAAATCTAATAAAACTGAGGAATGGATTCGTACACAAAACGTTGCCATGAAGCAGAGTTTGTTTGTTCTGTATTGACCTTGGAAAGGAGGGACCACAGCTAGAGGTTAAAGAAGATAAGTTTAAAGCTGAACCAGTTTTCGCCTAATAAAATAATTTATACTTGCAACAACGGGATAAGTCATTAAAATTTCTGGTAAAATATACTGACGATGAGAGTAGGTGGGTAGAAATAAAGGCTTCAATGAGAACACATGCTCGGAAAGTCCAGCTACAGGTGGTTAGTGCCATTTTCAGATCATAACTCTTGTTAACGAAGTTGTGTTTGCAAGAGTAAAGTGTTGTTCTTGCCAAGGACGACTAAAACCGTGATCAGTGATTATTGATCAATAAGGGCCGTGATTTATTCATAAGCCTTCAGAAACCTACGTGGGCTTATATTGGTATTGGAATGGAATGGAGTGAATGTTAACAATACCCAAGGCCATGATAGTAGTCATCTGCTTAACATAACGCCAATGGCTTCGGTTCTCGTTCGTTGTAGTGTTTTCAAGTAGTTTATTGAACACAAGACCCAATGGAAGTTTCTTGCTCAAAAGGCTAACTGAAAATATTGGTCACCAGTGGCCTTATTGCATTTAGCTTATTACAAAACTATTGAAACTACAACAAGATTACAGCCGCTAGCTTAGCAATAAAAAAACTTAAGTATTACCCGACTTAAAGTTTCCTCTCCCTCAACATAAAAACTTAAGAAGATAATAGCGTAGACAAACTTCTAGCAGGTATACAGAAAATCAATTCGTGTACTTACTTACTTACACATAAATCATTCAGAAATCTTTAATTTCTAAAAAAAGGACTCCATTCATACTTCATTAACTTCATGATTGATAGAAGTCACGACCATTCGAGACATCCATCATTCGAAATAGTAAAAACAAAAATCATTGAACATTACAAAGTAAAACCTTTATTTCAACTATTAAGTACTCGCTTATACAAATGTCGGTATATTGTATGTAGCAGGCACTTATTGACCTAATTCATTTTAATTTATCAAATTCCCCTCATAATCCAAGTTGGATGGTTATTGTGTATGTAGTAACCTCAGTTTTCAATCGATTTTATGGCTCCATAAAATAGAAAAGCAAGACGAATAATGAAATCTACTAAAACATACCATTTGACCGAATACAAAATTCACTATCTAATCCCAAACATTCTACACCTACCATTATTTGTTGGAGTGTATCTAAAGTCCTTGGATTGTCCATCTCAGTATAAAAAAAAAAAAACAAAAAAAAACATTTTTCACCTCGTGTCCGAACTAGCAATAACCATCTGTCAATGGGCAAAGTCAATTTTGTGAGAATAGAAGAAACTTTTTGTCAATGCTCTAAGAGGTTTTGGGTGGGGACATGGGGACACAAATTGGCAAAAAAGGACTGGACATTGAAACTGAGACAAAATAATAGAAGGAGCCTCCAGGTTCTTCTGCTCAGCACATGGCCAGGGTAAGGTATAAAGGAAAAACATAAAATTTTTACATCGACCTTTAACAATTTCGTTCGCGCTCCTTGTATTCGATTTTTGTTCTTCTTCTCTTCTTCTTCTCTGATTGCCCAGAGATAAATGGGGCAACAAAAACAGAGAGTAGATATATTCCATAGAAAAGACCATTGGCAGGTCTAACATCCTTGATGATGGTAACGGTAAGTCGTTTCTTGCCAGCTCGTTGTCGTAATTTAATTTCCAATATCTGCAGAGTAATACTCACGCTCGATGTGTGCCTTCCGGCCATTTTTGCCTTTTCCCAACTCTCCTTTTCCTCTCTATCTCTCTCTGTCTGTTGAGACCTTTAAACCAGCCATACTGTACTACCCATCAGTGATCAGAAAATGGCGGAGTTAATGTATTTTACTTCGATTCTATTTCGTTACATTATTTTCACTCTTCTGGTGTATCTTTTTTAGGTCCACCATCACCCACTCACAGCCACAGGCAGACTATTAAAAGAAGGACAACGTTGTCCTTTGCCTTATGTTTCATCATGATGTGATGTGCTGTGGGAAATGTTTATTCAATTCGGAACGTTATTTCCGCTCAAATGAGCCCAAGACGTACTACTATACTCGTACTCCTGTAGCTATCAGCTAACAACTGAACATCAATGGCAATTGGTATTTATGCCACAAAATGTTCCCATCGCATCCATTCCAACCGTTTTATGCTTCGAAGTTTTTCCAATAGCAAATGCATTAATTTTCATCATTCAACTTGATGGGATGAATATTCTATGTTTTCAGGGACTATATAACTTTTTTCACCTTGATAACTTTTGGACAGAACACAGGGATGTAACATGAACGTGCCTCTGGGCGCCTTGAAACTTTTTAAGTAGAATGTTTTAGTATTTCAATAATAAATCGATGACCGTTTGCACGAGCTGGTCCGACGATATTGTTCTCCATTATTAAAATAAAATTAAATTTAAAAGGGCAACGAAATCATAATTTTTGTGCCCCCTTATTTTTAGTTTTGAATTGCATCCTTCTTACCTTTCTTATTAAGAGGAATGTTGTATGATTTTTTCCAGATACATGGAAATACACATCAAGAAGACAACGAAAAATTGAAGAGAACAGAAAGGGGTGACAACTTTTGACTTGCACAGTTTTCGTAAAGTAATAGAAGGTATTCCACCTGGAAATAGTAGGCACTTCTCGTCAAGATTTGATATAAACTTAGCACTGTTCTCAGTATTAATGTCAAAGTTTATATGAGTCAAGTATAAGAGAAGGGTTTCAAAAATTCAAAGTTTTGACAATTTTTGTCAGAATTATCACAAACCGAAGTATCACAATTAAAGCTATCACAGTTCCATAGTTTCACAGTTAAAAATGGTTTGAAAAAAGTCTGAAAAAAGTTGTTAACATGTAAACAGTTATTGAAACAGTACCAATGACCAGTCAACTTGTGAAAAAAATCATTTAATTTGTTGAAATCTGTCTTTTTAAAATAAAAAGAGTCAAAATTGTCAGATATGTCATTATAAAAATAATTTGAGTCAAAGAGATAAATATCAGTGCTTGATAATGGTCATGTCGATTTTTGCACTACGATATCTTCATCAGAAGTTGTCAGAACTAAATCCAAAATTCTTCCATTGAAATTTGAGACATCGTTTAATTGGCGTAGTCCAAGAGATGTTAGATCATCAATTAGTTTTGAATCATCTGATTTTGGATTTCCAGTTGGCAGCATTATTTGTTTCAGGACAAATTATTTCATCGCGGTGTTCTAGTAAATTACTGACATATAGCTTAAGAATTCAAAGGCGTTATTATAGACATTTTAGGGGCTTCAAGGAACAATGTATATCGTGACAATATATAAGTTTTTGTATTTTAAAGATATTTTGACACAAATAAATTCGTTATCAGGGGCCACAGGAACATGAATTAGTGTAGCTACAAAAGAAGACTCTACGGCAATCAATACTCCACTTCCTTCAGTACCGATGTTTGAATCACAGTATCGGTCTAAATACATTAAAGGTGTTCGGAGTCATTGATACCAGCATGCGGCCAGGTTTCGGTGAGGGAAATAACATCATGGGAACAAGTGATTGTAGAGTAGTAAGCCTTGTTGGTCTTAGTCCGGAGTCCTCTTAAATTTCGATAGAAGATGTCAATTATAATATCAATGCAAGATCGAAAATAATATCTCCGGGTACTCCTATTCTTTGAAAAAACGTTATGTAGTCAAGGAAAAACGAACCAAACAAATTTTCTCAGAACGGAAAGATCATTCTCAAAAGAAATTTTCTAACTGATATTGCTTTTTTTATTTGTTAAATGATTTTTGTTGTTATTTTTATTTATTAAATGATTTTTTTCTAATTACGGGATTTTGAGCTATCGGGACTTTGTTTTTCAGGATTCTGGGTTTTCTAGATTTTGGGCTTTCTGGATTTTGAATTTCAGGATTCTGTCCGTCTTTCATTAAATTCATGCATTTTAAAATAATGACTCCTATCCAACTTTCCCAACCGCACAAACATTTTAAGGGTACCTAACCAAAGTAACGTTTCTCGGGTACATGTATAGTAGAAGTTTAATTCTGGATACGGGTATCTATGGCTCAATTGCAAAGGTTGGATATTGCAACAACACTAGTCTTGAGCAAACATCAACCACACACAACAGACCTCTAGAACTAATGAATTCCTACTTTGGAAGCAACAATGAGTTTTTGTTAAGGAAACCCCCTACTGGATTCATGTCCCAACCTATGTCACCTTGATTTTTCTTGGAGCATCTGCCTTTTCTGGGAGTTGACAAACCATCAAGAATATTCGTGTCATTAAAAAGTGCATATCACCTTAGTAGTTCAGACGTCTTATAAAATTTTAGGTCCATCTCCCCCCAGCCTGGTTCGTTTGTGAGTTAGTCCCGCCAAAAATGTATTTATATATTTTTATAATAGAGTGATTGGGAGCAAAAAGTAGAAAGTAATATCAAATTTTAGGCCAGTATTCATCGAGTGCTCATAACTTAAGATAACAGACTCGGAAGCCTTTACACCAAGGAATGATAGTGACTTATGAGGGGTCAAAAACACTCTTGAGTTGTGAGCGCTGATTCCGAAAAAAACGACGGAAGCTTGAGAGCCGTTTATGACAGCTTGGTGAATACTGGCCTAAGTATTTATCTCTTCCAAACTTGTTCAGGTTGACTATTTAAAAATTGGAACAAGTCCGTCAATATTTGCAAGAACATAATTGGATCCTTTGATCTCGAAAAAAGCTTACAACAAGTTGGTGTGCGATTATGCATCCTTTTAAACATCATAGTCCTTGTTTATTTGACATCATTGGGAAAAGACAGACAGAGAGATGAAAGCCAGCTGAGATGATTTGAGAGAAAGATTCTTAGAGTTATGTTTGGTCTAGTGTGTATCCATGGAAAGTGTAGGACACCGAACTCTACTGCGCTTTCAGCGACAGCGACTTTGTATAAAACCTGAAAAATGTATACAATTATGAAGATCGACGCATAGCCCTGACAATGACAAGTTTTCTAATGCAATTTTCCTCAATACTATCTGTAGTGAAGCCAAGGCACTCAGTAGTACCTGCTGATCTACGAGAATTGTTTACCATGTTCATACTGTCACCAGGCACCTACTGATCTGCTAGAATTATTGGCTGCAGTGTCTGTAGTGTCATACCGGGCCTTACCAATAGCTTGAATGAAGATGGGCTTCCGTTACCGTTCAAAGCAATTTTTCAAACATTTTCTAAAAGTTCTACTACTACTACTTCCCTGTATCAATCCATAGCAATCCGTCAGATAAACCAAACAAGACCTATTACTTTTCATTCTTCAATGATAGCTTCAAGTTTATATACCCATCCTCTTGTACTTATTTATAAAAGTTTGTTGTCACCTAATTGAAAAGAACACATTGCGGGTTAGTTTTTGTATAGGCGCGCTAGATACAAATGAAGAAGTTGTGTATAGGTAATAGGTTTTTGGTTATTTTTTTATCTTTTGTTGAGGGAAAACCGTGTACGAGTTTATTTTCCAACTTGCTTTTGATAACAAGGTAAGGACTCTATACAAGGAGAGTGAAAGAGAGAGATAGAGCTTTTGTTATCGCATTCTTCGGATAGCTATTTCATGGACTTCCATGAGCTTGAGGCATGAATAGAGACGAAATGACATAGACAGACGATTCAAGTAAATTGAATTTCATTGAAAGAATGTTAAGAAGCAGTAGCAGCAAAAGCAGCGATAAAGTATAGACGAGGTACCTACGAGTATATCGAAGAAAAAAACACACACAAAATTTATTCAATGAAAGGATCCTTACGTGGTTGGGAAACATTTTCCATTTCTTTTCGTTTTTGTATTTGAAATGTGTTTTTTCTTCCATTTCTATTTTTTTTTTTATTATTTTATTTTTGGTTTTATTGAGTGAAATACGTTCGATTTTGTTGATTAGAAGAAAGTAAATCAAGGTTTTATTGTGCTTTTATATATTTTGAATCAGGGATTTCTATATATTTTGCCCAAAATATACGCATACATGTATATGTATGAATCCTTCAATTTTTGAGAGAGTTATTTTGAAATGATTATTTCAAATTAAATTAGATACTTTTTTAACATTTTTGATCAAGAAGAGTAGGTATATCTTCAAATAGAAGAAATGTTTGAAGTATTTATTGTGTATTGTTGGGAAGATGTATTAACAACACATATGAGGTTTATTTAAGGAAAATTGATTGAATTATTTTGAATTTCCTAAAATTTAAATTTAAAATTCCTTAAAGGTGGAAGAATATTTTTGGAATTTTAGCAATTAGCAAAACACAAATATTAATTTTCTTTAATTTTTGTTCAACTCGAAGAAGGATTTTGTTTAGAACAAATTCAAGACAGCTGCGTTTATAAAACAAAATTATTTTTGTGAATAAAAACAGTTTTTTGTATGGTCCTGAGCTGTACTCTGATATATAACTATAGGAGCTTCCTATCAATTTCATACAAGAGTTGTAAAAACTGCATTCGGTACTGCAGTTAATTGACTAAAAACTTTGACTGTTAAACTACAGTCAGTAGTCTGTACTAAAATTCTGTCTGTATAGTTAATGAAAGCAGATATTTGACAAAAAGTTAATTAACTGCAGTAGGTACTTTTTGACCGGTTTTAGTCACACGAAAGTACAAGAAACTTTTTAATAAAACACTAAAACCAGTCAAAAAGTACTGCAGTTAATTAACTTTAAGTAAATTAACTGCTTTCACTAACTTTACAGTCAGTACTTTAGTACTGAATGCTAACTGCTTATTTAGCAGTTAAGTTGCTTAGTAGCAGTAGGTACTATATTGGAGTTAAAATTAGAGTCAATTAACTGCGACTGAATTGACTGCATTACCAATTGACTGTAGTCTTTTACAGTTTTGAACTCTTTAAAGTTTGAAACTTATCACCATTTATACCATAACACGCTTAGCCTTAAGCTGGGTGGAACTAGTCTTTCAATTTATAATTATTTAAAAACGATTAAACGGCCGGACTTATTTTTTGATGCGGCCCAGAAAATGTTTGTTGGGTACAACTGGGAAGTCTGTATTAAGCGGATATAAGACAACTTTGGCTATGCACTTGCCAAACATGGAGTGTGAGTACTGTGATAGAACGAACATGAGTTTAATAAAATTCCCCTAGAATATTTAAATTCACAGTTGTTAAATGCTGTGATTTTAATAAAAGTCTTTGCATATTAGAAAGGGTACAACAGCATTTGACTGATGAGCCCACCTTGGCAAAACGCATTTTGTAGTTGAGGTCACTTGAACTTTAAAATTGAATTTCTTATTTCGACACTGGGGGACCAATTTGACAAACGAATAGACAGAAGTCGAATAGACAGATCTCCTCAAAAGCAACGAGCAACTCTACGAAAAACTCTAAATCAAAACAAGGGGTAAGGAGAAGAAGTTTCAAGGACAAAATTTACGGGATATACAACACACAGCGACGTTAACTTGTTCAAAAAGCTAAACAGTGGCTGAGATGAATATGACATTCAACCACGAACGTAACAGGTGACAAAAACAAGTCGAGAAAGACGCCCGCCAACTTGCTGACTGTAACTGGAGGTGGCTACTAGCTAGCTGAAGAGGCTGGTTTGTTGACGCAGTAGTAAGTTAGCGCCATCAATGGTAAGATAACCACTCAACAAAGACATCCCGAATCAAAGTATACCTGTCTCCAAGGGAAATTCTGCACGATTATAGGTATTATTCCAGCAATTGACAACCATTAAACTTCTAAACTGAGTGAATGGTGTATTCGTGCAGGCAAATGCCCTCACTCTACGTCTATCTAATTTAACGAGAATACTTAGGTACCTTCCTAGTTGTTTATTTGTTTACTTTAAAATTTATAATACAAAATTCGTTTTTGGCTTACCTTTATCACTATCCGTAAAAATATCTGAAATAGATAAGAAAGTCAAATATAAAATTTCGTTCAAGATTTTTTTAATGAAATTTTATCAAAATTCAACTACCTACTTATAAAGCATAAGGATATAGAATGTATATATTTTTACAATTTTCTTTGTAATATATTACTAAAAAGTCTAATGAATCCTCAATTTTCAATTAAGCTCTTCTAGCTAATGACATTTTCCTGTATTTACCACCAAAAATTCTTTCACTTTTCAAGGAAATCAGAACTATTAGCAAAGGGAACTTGAAGCACTTGACCAATTATATCAATAAATTATGTTCAACAATCACTAAAAGCATATGTTTTTATTAGTATGTGTACGTATTTATTCAACAATTCAATTACTCCTCCCCCTGATTTCCGGTTCCAGCATCAATTTGTTAATTTAATGTCAACAAAACAGAAAGAACACGGAGTCCATACTAAATAAACATACGAATCTCTTCTCTTAAATTCTAGGCCACACATACTTCTTTAGCTACAAGCAAACGCACGTACACTCTTCATCGAATAATAAATGAGTGTCCTTTTAAAAAAGGAAATAAAGAAAAAAAAAAAAAAAAAGGAAATAAAGAAAAAAAAAAAAAAAACAAATTAAAAGAAACTTAAAACTTACTCGGGCTTCCATCAAAATGTTGAAGCAGTTTTTTTTTTATTTTTTTTTCTTTCATTTCTTTGACAAAGAGAAAACGAATTCAATTATAATTTTAACATAAACATTTTATTTTATTGCCTTTTCAGGGGACAGTAAATTCTTCAACAATATGGTTCTTGCACTTAATTCCGCAAGTAGTCAAAGAATCTTATAATAAAACAACAAAAATTAAAGAAACAAAAAATTAACAAACCAAAGCTCTACCCTTCAAGAAATCTCTTATTTCTATTATTATCCTTATCGTCCTTAAATCTCTCCTTAAAAGAAAATTGGCTCTCGCTTGAGTTGTAAGAGCTCGCTGCTTTTCAAAATGACCACTACTACCACTACTTCCATCTGCTGTCAGTTTTCCTAACCATAAACAGTTATTTTTCTTCTTTTTTTTTTGTATATTTTTGCACGCTTCAAGGTCCATCGTTCTGCATTATCTTAACAGCCGCATCATAACCCACACCAACATCATGATACGAGAGCCACTATAGTATAGTAGAACTTTTTGTAGAGAAAAATGGAAGAAGTGGTGTTTTTTTTTTCTTTAAGTTTGCCTCTGCAAATTCATGTTTCGCCAAATAAGTTAGGGCTTATGATATCGGGAATGATTCATATTTCACATCACATCATGTCAGTATTGGTGATTTAGAATTATAAGGATAAAATTAAAAGGTAGAAAAGGGTAGTAGCAATTATGAGATACTAAGAAATTATCCGAATTATATTTAACAACTTAGGGCAGTACAACAACAATATTCAGCTACAGAAGCGACCTCAAGCAATCAACGGATACAAAAAAACATCAGAAATGTCATTGGTAAGAATCCCTAATACTCATTTGAAGACAGAAAAGCATCCAAACAATTCTTGAGATCCCGCAATGCAGCAAAAACAATTTTGGTAGCAAAAACATGACAGTTTTGATCTTCTAAAATGGATGTCCAATAGCATTTGAATATATTTTGCTTTCAAAATTCAATTATAAAAAAGTTGTACAGATTTCTTCCATTTACAAATATAGGAAACTACGCCGCCGGTTAGTGCCAGAGTGCTATAGAAACTAACCAGAGAAGGAATGAACCATATTATAAAGAAGGAAAACAATAAGGTTTCCTGCAATAAAAGTACGAGTTCACGGAATTATGTTCACATAGCACCTCCAAAGAGAGAATAAGACATGTGGTTTTATGTAAAACGGTTGGACATTATATAAATGTTCTTCAATTAATATCGTCAAATACTTGGAAAACAGTTCAACGAGTTCCATACCCGTTGTGTTTTTAAGCAGATGCTATATACGTCTTAACGAAAGCCATATTTTCCTACCAACGCGTTTATTCACTCGAAGGTTAACACTGAACATCGTAAGTCTAAATACAAAGTTTCTCCTTTACCATAAGCTAATCAGGCCTATCATCAGCCACAGCTTTTTCATCTGAATTCGATTCCCGTTTTTTGACATTTTCATGTGAAAAAATTGTTCACAGCTAAACGCAAAATTTGATTCTTGATCTGTGAAAATAAAATGCACGACTGGATCGCACGAACTTGCTCATGTAGTGCAAAGCTATTTTATGTATTAACTTAGCTTAAAAATTTTAGCTTTTGGTAATCTGATGTGTGTAGGTTTTGAGAGATAAGCAAAAATAAATATTTTTTAAAAACGGGAACACTTTTTGGATTTTTTTTTTGAAAAATAATTTTTTTTTCCATATTAGGTCAATGATTTGTGTTTTTTCAAAATTTAATTTTTAGATGTTGATAAATATTAGCCATCTTCAAAATGGCATACCAAATTTTTTTTTAAATCGTTTGAAATTTTTTTAATAAAAAAAGATTTTTTTTAAAAAAACGGCTCGATAGATTTTTTTGAAAAAAATTCTAAAAATTTATCGTTATTGAAGAAATCATATCAAAAAGTTTAAACAAAATCGTTAGAGCCGTTTTTCATAAAAATCGAATAACTCAAAAATGTTGTATGGGAGGTACTCGTTCTAGATGAGATATTCAAAAACAAAAAAAAATGAACTTTCGAAATTACGTAAAAATCATCTCTAACAAATTTGAAGGAAATCCGTCCACGCGTTTGGGCAGTGGAGAAAGTGTACAGATGGACGCACAGACGTACAGACGCACAGACGCACAGACGCACAGACGCTGAGACTCACAAACCGACGGACGGCATGACGAAACCCTCTTTTTCGGACTTCTCCATCATCGTAATGTTCGTTTTGATAAAAACCTCAAATTTGTTTTTTGACACGAAACCAATACTTGCCATATAGAGCAAGTAAAAAAGGGAAAAGCAGGCAGAGAAAAAAAAAATCCAGTGCAATTTGTATTTAAAAACGAAAAGTGTATTGCAAAAGATCTATCAAATCTACCAAAATAAATTCTATTTTTGATAAAATGCCAATCTTATTTCTATCAATTTAGTGCATTTTGTTTGCATTCCTGTTCCACTGTTCAAAGCGCGCACTACCCAGCAGTGAATGTCCATTTATCATGTTGACATTTTAATTTATTAAAAACAATGGAACAACTGAAAGAAGCAAATAAGCAGAAAAGAAAATATTAATGGCTGAAGGATAAATTATTATTATTCTCTTGCTTGCACCATAGAAAATTTTAAATTATCCTTTTTTTTTTTTCTTTGCTAGATTTTTATAAACTGTTTTGTTTTATTTCTTTTTTTTTTTTTTTTGTAAAATTGAAAGAAAAAAAAAAATGAAAGGATTTCGCGGTTGGTATCTCATTTTTTTTTCCAATTACAATAAAATCACCCTGACAGGAGCGGTTAGTTTTCACCCCAAGAACCTAGATGAAGGATAAAGCGGTATATGAATAGATTGGGTTTGGTAAAATATAGTAAATATCCCTACACCCTATACCTATGCCTCAATACAGTTTTATACTGCATCACAAAAGGAAAGTTTCTTAAATAAGATTCTAGCTTCACATACATATATAAAAAACATAACGATGTATATGTATGTATTATAGACAAAATCCTATATGTATATTCTCTTGTGGGGATATCCTTTGTTGGGGATGGTTATAAATTTTATCCAGATTGACAATTCGATTTTGTGAACACAGCTCAATGGCGCTTCTGCTGATGGTGGTGCTTTTGGGACACACAAAAGGGGCCAATAATGTGTTGTCGAGTGGAAACTAACTGAGCTAACTTTGGATATATGGATACTTTAATAGGATACCCCTTTTCTTTACAAAACAACAAAATAAAAAAATAAAAAAAAAAAAACGAAGGAGACTATGACGATGTCAACTATATACGAGAGAGAGAGTAACATATGGGGATGTGTTACAAAAGGTTGGGCGGTACATTTTCAAAAAAACGTTGTAATAAAAAAACATATAAAAAAAAAAAGAAAAAAAAAGGACGATGCTTACCATAAGATCAATATCATTGGATGAATAGGGAATAAAATGAACAAAAAAAAAAAAGTAAACAAAATCCTAAATGGAAATTAGAGAGTTTTACAGAAAAATACGGATGCTCGTATGTTGGTGTTTGTCTGATTGTTGGTACTGATTTATGGTACTCAAAGTTCAAAAGAGTTGAGAGTCCCCCAGAATTTTTGTGACAAGACATTTGTGTTTTTTTTTTTTTTGCTAGAAATTTATTTTATTTTTTTTTAAAACACTCAAGTTTTCATGTTTGACATAAATTGGTATTTGGATTTAATCAGTAAGTTTAAATTATTTGAAATATAGTGAAAACTTTGTGATATAAAATAAAATAACATACTTTTCTTGGTGAGTTTATAGTCCTTAAAGACAGAATCTTTGTAACAGTGGTAATGGTATGTGCCAGTGATTGCTAAAAGAAATCTCTGTAGTAAGTGCAGGTCATGTGAAGAAGTGAAATTTGTAATGTAATTTCTTGTTGCGTAAGGACTCTGGTCAAACGTGAATGGCTTTTGGCTATTATACTCAGACAACAATTTGTTTCTGAAATGTGCATACTCATTCTCAACAATTGAAGAGCCCCAAAACGCTAGAGTTATTTAACTTGAACGTGAGTTAATACTTCGTGATACCGCGATTCTGTGGTCAATTTCTGACCACTCGGTTGCACTAGTAAGTAAGTATAAATCCCAAACCGTAATACTGTACCTTCTATACTCTACTTCGGAAAAGAACTTGGAAGCGTCCCAAGATCAGGTAATGGGCTGTTACTTACCAAAACAGCTAACAACAATAGTTACAACAGTTGGAGGTATCATATTGGCTTCATAAACATAAATTCCAAAGTAGAAGTAGGCAACAACAACTATGTACTCATCAGGCAATTAGGTATGCTATTTAAAAAAATTGCGTTAGCAGTTCCAGTTCCACAATGGTGAGTGCGGATTTCTGCAATGCTAACCGTTTTTAAATTGGTGGTCCAATGTTAGAAAACAGGTCTTGCCACAAAATTAGCCAACCAAATTAACAAGAAGAAGACGTCAGAAACAGAAGAGAATATGACTGGCCCGGGACCACAATCTGATGGTATCTTCGTTACCGTAAAGGTCATACCATAATTCAAACACATTCGAATCAATACCTAGATACTCCGACTACACAGCCTCTCAGTTGTTTTTTGACCAAAAAATCCAAGTCACCATTCCATTAAGATCCACATGGAACGACGAGGAATTTTTAAGAGATTAAGCAGTTAATTTCTATACGGATGGCTCATAAACCAAAAACGGGGTGGTAGGTGGAAAGTTCTCAGAAAGACTAAATCTAAATTTCTGCTTCCATCTCCCGAAACATTGTAGCGTGTTCCAAGTTCAAAGAAATCTATATCGTGACTCAAAGAAAACGTGACATCCACGATGAATATCCGTAGTTTGTTAGCCAAGCAGCCCTCAAAACACTCTGTTCTGTTGCCACAAACTCCGTTACTGCTCAAAACTGTCGATCGTCTCTCTTGGAGATGACAGAACTGTCCAACATTCAACTATTTTGGGTGACGAGTAGGGAAACAGAGACATTCTGGGTAACTACACAGTCGAAGAACTCACCAGGAAAGGAACATTAAGACCCACTTTTCCTAATGAGGTTGATATTGGCATACCAATCGCTACATGTTAACTTATGCTATGCTTAACAAGATGCCATTACGACGACAAGCAATAAATGGATAGGTATTACTTTTTGTCTAGCGACAAAACACATCTGACCAGTACTGGATCCGAAACGTCGCAAATGCTTGTTGTTTCTAAGTAGATTGCATATAAGCTCCACAATAGGCGTCAACCCGGGACACTGCCTTATAAGTATACACGCTAGAAGTCTAGGAGTCTTATCTAATGATTTCTGCAAAAGCTGCATAAACTACTTATCTCGATGCGAGAGTTACAGAACGTAGGCATAGATCATTTCATGACTTCAAGTACAAGACGTAGGATTAGCAGCAAGTTAGAGGCCTATGCTCTTCATTTAGAAGGTTGACACTCGAATTCTTCGGCGATCGTCCTATCAGGTGAAAGTATTTTGGATACAGCACTCTGGAGCTAGAAGGGCGGCTTGTAATAAATAACAAAAACGTTGTCCACTTCGACCTGCGAACTATGAGTGGCCTTTCTGCAGAAACATGTTCCGGGATCGTATATCCCTAAGCTCAAAAGTGGTTAACAGTGGCTTACCATTTATTAGCAGCTGAAAAACATGGGTTTTATTTTATTGTTGGTTTTTTCAAGCTGAGTGCCAATATCACCTCCTAATTGTTCAGACTGTTCTGATCTGAGGCGAATAATTGTTTTAAATAGTTTCACCATTTTTTAACTTATTAGAAGTTATTTTTTCGCGTCTAGGGATGATTGTTTTCAATTTGCCAAGAAGTTTGTTCAAACCCTTTCGCTGAGACAGCAATATGCTTTGTTCTAATTCAAATTCCTTCCGTAAGAAAATTAAAAGAAACCAACAAACTTTGATTAAGATTGTTTATTTGACGAGCAGGTGCAAGATTTTACTTTCAAAATTCCAATCTAAACACATTACAATGGCAACACTGCAAACTCTTGACAAACAACGTTAAAAGCAAAAATAATTTCTTTGAATATTCCATTTTTATTTCTTTCATCTTGTTTCAGTTGTTGTATAAGCTAAGTTTTTCTTTTCACTTAAATTCCCAAAAGGCAACAGAAAAAGAGTCCACAACCCGTTTGCTTTGGCTTGCGTTCTATTTATTTCACATCTTCGCATTGCTGTGTTGTAAGTGGAAGTGTATAGTTGGAGTTGAAACTGGAGCTAGAAGTAGTAGTCCTGGATGGTTATGGTTCTTATAGTCGTCCTGGTTGTGTATACAATGTATACAATGTGAATCCACTTTTCGTGGGTTGTCGTTTCTGTTTCAATACCTCATTTCCGATTTCTTCCTTCTTTCCTTGGGAATCCATTCCCAAAGGAATCAGCAAAAAAAAAAGTCACTGGGAAAATGTAAAGTTTTTCATTTCGTGCACTTGCATTACAAAGACGAGGTTTTGAAAAGCTGAAACTCTTGATAGTTAAAAAGGAGTAGAAAAGTTGCAATGCAGCAGCGATAACAATTCATAGGAGCTGACTAGGGGAAGGGGGGATGTCATCTTATATTACAACAAAAGTAAGAACCGAAAAAGGGTTTGGGTTTTGGTAGATGTAACTCTAAGAGGGCATATACTCTGTGTTGTTGTAGATCTCTGTACAAGATGCATCAACACAATTCGGTTCTTATTCGAGGCGAACGTTATGAAATTCCAAAGCTTGCAAAACAAAATTAAAGATGTTGTCTTGCAATGCAATAAGCGAAAGAGAGACTTGGTTATGAGGGTGTAAAAGTCGGGTTGCTGCTGCCGAAAGGGGGTGCGGACTGACAGAAAGGGGTTAAGCGACTTTGGAGACAACACTTTTGGAAGTACTTTTCGGCAAATTCACCACAATATGGCACACTGCACTATCGCGTCATTGCATTTGGGGGGTGTCCGGAAGGGTATAGTTGTTGCTGATACAGAAATGGAGGTGGAATTGGAATTGGTGATGATATAGGGAGTTATAGTGAGCTTGTATATGGGGGTGGCTGCGCTTTTTGTGTTCCATTTATACTATAGAATGAGCGGGTGCTTCTTCATGGAAGGTTGCATACTGTTATTGCCCTATGTAAAATGAGAGGTTGTTCGGTTCGGTTCGGTTCGTTTGGTGGCGGTTGGCGGATGCCATGGGATCTCTTAATTTTAATTACCAATAAATTCATTTAATAACCCAAATAAATTTCGCCATTTTAATTGTTTGTAGGTAATAATAAGGACAAAATGGAAACTTTGGCGACGAAACGATGCGAAACTTTTATGAGGACTATGCGACTTTATGTTTTGGTTGGTTGGAGTTGGAGAATTTTTGTAGGTGGGTTTTTGTAGTTTATATGGTAGGTTGAGTTGTGTTAACAAAGGGTAGGTACAAGTACAAGGCCAATGTAAAAGGGTGTTTTATTTTGTTTCTGTACAATTTATTTTTATTATTTCATTTCTATTGTGTTTCTGTGTTTGTTTGTTGTTGGTATTTTTTTTTTTTTGTTTGGACTGACATGGAAAAATGTATTCATTGGTTTTACTACGAATAATGACTTTGGGGTATTTATGAGCTAAATGTGGAGTTAAGGTTCAATGGCACCCTTTTTTGGTTTGGTTTGTTACTTTCGATATTAATATTTAAAAGTTGTTTTTAAGATAAAATCTATCTTTTCAGTGCAATCAAAGGAGAAAGTTAGTTACATGCATTATATTTTGTCCCCGTCATCAAGCCAGAAGAATGAATGTGCAAATTTTCGGATTTCAAGTTTATTGGTTGGTTATGGATTACCCTATAGGTGATCTATGATTTACCAAAATTTAAAATACACATACAGCAAAGAAACCGCGTTATTTATAATATTCTCTCTAATATTTTCACATTCCGGCAGATCTAGGAAAAAATCCAAGAATACCAGATCGATACACACAATTTCTTTATCGACTTTAAAGTCGCCTACGATAGCGTTAATAGAGACATTCCTGTCAAATTTGTCCGCTGCGAGATGACAATGGAGAAATCTCGTTGCTCCGGCAAAGTTGGTTACAACAGCACCGATCCCTTTGATGTCGAGAAAGGTTTCAGGCAGGATGATGTGCTATCATGCAACCTTTGTCAGATTTCAACACCAGAGGCACAATTTTTCGAAAGTGACTTCAACTCCTGGCTTAAACTGATGACATTCACATGTCATTGGAAGAACGGGTCGCGCTGCCAGTGGAGCATTTGCAAGTATTCAAACGGTGACGGCGAATATGGGTTTGACTGTTAAAGAATCAAGAAGACCCTTTATAAGACCTCAAGCATCCCAGTCCTGCTGTATGGCAGAGCTGTACAAAAATGCAGTCAACTGGTAATGCAGTGAATTCAGTAGCAGTTCTATGACTTTAGTTTTAACTGCGTATTAGTACTGCTACTAAGTAGTGTTTGAATAGTGTAAACGTTTCAAAGAACTTTAAAAAGAAATCGAAATTTTAATCTAAACTTATGAAAGAAAATGAAAAGCACGTCTTATTTTAAACACGTTTTAATCAAAAGTCAAAAAGTTCAAGAAGGTTAAATGACAATTAGTGACAGTCGTCGGTTTGCTTGCATTTGAAGTTTAGATGATGTTGGCAGATGACAGAGCTGCCTCTTAGTACTTCTCAACAGTAGTTTAACTGCAAAATAAGCAGTTAGCAGTAAGAACTAAAATACTGACTGGAATTGATTTAAAGTGAATTAACTTCAGTACTTTTTGACTGGTTTTAGTCTTTTAGTCAGTGGAAACTTAAAGTTACTTTTAATGCTCTATATTCCTACAAAAAAAGTGTCACGGAAGTTACGCAGTACGCCTAACTAAAATTTTAAACACAACAGTACAAAAAATTTCTACTGACTAGTAGACTAAAAGCAGTCAAAATATAGTGCAGTTAATTAATTTTTAGTCAAATAATTTGTTTCATTAGCTGTTCAGTCAGTACTTTTAATTAATAACAGCGCTGACTGTAGTTTTACAGTCAAAGTACTTTTGTAAGTTAAAAGACTTAAGAAAAGACTGCAGTTTTTACAATTTTGCTGTATGTGGGGCAGAGGCATGGACACTGTCAGTTTCCTAACTATACAAAATTGTATTTGCTCTGGTAAGGCAGACAAGCATGTTAGTAAAGTTTAAGAGTTGACAGATGTTTTATGAATTTAGCAACCCTAGCTCAATTTACACTTTTTCCGATTTTTCCTCATCAAAATTTGCATAAAGCTTCTAAATGCTACTATTTATGGTAACAATTTCTAATATTTTTGTCGTCTGGCAGTGTTTGTGCTGAATCTACATTTCTGTTATTTTTATTTCTCAATAACATTATTAATAGCTATTTGGACACATATTTTGAGGTTCGTAAATCATTAGGTTTTATTTTTAGTAAATTAAAAAAAAAAAAAAATATCTTTGATGACTCTGGCAACTCTATTAATCAATCTACGCTTCTGGTGATCTCATTTCTTAATAACGTTAGTTCAGGCTACAATGTCATCGATTTTTAATATTGTAATTTGTCAGGCATGTTTGCTATGTTGTTTTTAATTTGTTTTACTTTGCTAACATTTGGCAACCCTCTTACATCAGATTTTGCTTCTGATAATTTGTTTTTCTTAATTACATTGGCAAAAACAACACATGGATTCATTTTCAGCTTTGTATACCTTATAAAGTTGTTTTTTATAACTTTTCTTGGTTCTTTCAAATTCAATGTCTTCTGACAACTCTTTGGTTTCGCCTTCACTTCTGGCGATTTTTTTTGTATACAACATATTTATACCAACTCTAGTGGTACCAGTTTTCAAATCTGTATGTTTTTAAGTCTTTTTTTAAATTAATTGTTTTATTTTTTCAATTTTGATAAATTAGTTCTGGCAACCCTTCAACTACATCCATCGATTACCAGATTTCAGCCTTTGTACCTAATCATGTTTATTTTTAATCTTTTGTATTTGATGACACCTGGCAACCCAACTTAGTCCCTACTTACGCTTTTGCCAATTTGTTCCGATCATAGTATCATAAAAACTATAATATCCCAAATTTTCAGCCTAGTACTGATGACGTATTTTTACTAAAAAAGTTGCATGTTCGAACCTCCGCCAGTGGTTTTTTATTAACTAGTAGTAGGGCAGTCGATTTTCAAAAATATGTATAATAATGTACTACTTGTAATTTTTTTTTCCTGAAAGTGTTTGTATTTGTTTTTCATTTGAGTAAACAAATATTATCTCCCGACAGCAGTCCATTTTATTTGTAATAAAGCATAAAAAAAAACGTAAATTTTTTCTGATTTCCATTCCAAAGTTCCTGAGAAATATAGCGCAAACCCCGTCAATACCTATCTGAGGCAACATCAACAAACCAGCATTAACACTTCTTGCCAAAGGACCCATCCTTTTCTTTGTAAGACTTTCCCAGAAATTATGCCACAATTTGTTTATTTTCTTTAATAAAAAGTGTTTACTCACTTTGCAATCGATAAGAGAGTCCGTATATACGAGAAGGTATAGCTTGGCCTTCTTTGTATGGTTTGGTTTTCAAATTCTCAGAGCTATCCACAGTTCGGTTCGGTTATTTTACACAAAAATAGAAGAAATAAAAATTGAAATCCATTACTCTGACCATCGGGAAGTGGGTGTCCTTGTAAATTTTGTTTTTCATTCATTTTTTTTGTTTAACCTCCTCGCCTGTGCAAAATTGATGGAAAATTCAAAATTCACATTCTCAAGGATCGAGATCATAAAAATGTTATTAAAAGCTTCGTCTGCCATTAGATCTCGTCCTGGCATTTTGCGTAATTTTTATTTATTTTTTTTTTTCTTATTTTACTGCATTCCTGTTTTATTTATATTTTTGTTGTTGTTGTCAGAAATGATTGCTTGAAATGTCTTGAATCTGCGGGGTAAAATATAGGTACGGGTTTGTTGCTTTTCATTACTCAGACAGACACAAAAAAAAAGCAATTCCATTTATATTTCTTGAGTAGCTTTTTAAATTCATCCGTCTTTTGTCAGAAAAAAAAAACCGTTGGTATTTTACTTCCTTCGAAACTCTTTCATTTTTTTTTTGTTGCTCGGTTTTGTTGTATTGTTCAGGAATATAAATATGGAAGACTTGAGAAAAACATATGTTTGCGTAAGCATTTCACAAAGCGCAAACGGAACGGCAAGAATACTGTTAGAGGCCATTTGTCTCAATAAAAATTTATTAAACGTCAAACAGAAGAGAACCAACAACGGAATCTACTAAAAGTCGCCGAAAGGCAGTCATTTCGTTCAAAATTCCTTTCTGGTTTGAATAGAGGCATAGGGGTGGCATGGTAAATGTTAGTATATGGGATGAGGTATAGCGTTCGAGGACGATTTGTCCTTTAACTGAGTTTAGTGATGAGAAGTCGTAAATATCGTTAAAATGAAAATATGAAATGGTTATATTCTGTTTTGATATTTACATCAGCTCCAGTGGCATACTGTTTCCCATCAGAGTCAAAGTACTTACTATGCGGGCATTTCGCATTTCTGAAATGTTTTTTTTTGGGGAAGACAATTGCGTTGATACTTTATGGACTCGTTGTAATGGTAATGGCCGCGATGTCTGTTTGTGCTTTTGGTGCGGCAGCATGCTGAAGCTGACTCTGTTGGAGTATAATAAATTTAAGTGTGTGGCTGAAGGCGATTCAAGTTATAAAAGGACGAAACAAATATGGAAATGGACAAGCATTACTCTTACAAATGGTTAAACATTTCTGCTGAAAGCCTATTTTGATATTGTAATTACGTAGACCATAATAAGATTGTAGAGTTCTATACAGAGTAATGGTAACATGAATTTGATTTGGCTATAAATTCTGATTTATTTGAGGTCAGAAAACAGAATTTAAATGCTTCAGAGACGACATATTGAAGTTTAGCCTTGCCTAATTCTGGGGTTTGTCCAATAAAAATTATAGACGAGATTTTCAAATTACTTAAAAGTGGTTCATTGTGTTTAATATTTGATCTCATATTCATAACAAGAATAGAAGTTGTGCTTTAATATTCAGTCTTGGAAATAAACGGTTTATGACAGCAAATTACGAGGCCATATTTAAAATTTAAATGGTGAAATTAATTTGAAATTTCAAATTCAACTTACCACGGTACGTGAATTTAAACATACTTTGAGGCTGATTGGAGACACAAACCAATTTATTCAAATATTTATGTTGCATACTTTCATGCGAATGGTTGTCTTTTTCTTCGATCGATTTTTAAAAAATCCTTTAATCCTTTAGTGTTTGTGAAATTCTGTGATTGATTTCAAAAGTCATTCCCACATTTAAAATTTCATACAAAAAAAAAAATAAGTGGAGAAAAGTCGAATAGTGTACCTTCTTATTCAATTTTATAAAAAATCATTGCCACTTCTGAGTGATGAATTCTCTTTAAGCTGATTGATGCTTTTCTTGAAGGTCGGCAAAAAAAACAAATAAATTAATATTTCAGTTGAACAATATTAAAGAACAACTCTCGAATAGCATAATGACAAAATGTAAGGGGCAGTGCGTTGGATCAGCATCAGTTTAAGTTTTTTTTTGCCAACAAGAACAAGTTCTTAAGATGATAAAAATATTTCTATTTTTTGACATTTGACAAGTAGAAACTACCCTATTAATAAAAATGGAACGATACACGCTTCAACAACGCATTGAAATTATTAAAATTCACTATAAAAATGGTGAAAATTTGGCAGAGACGGTTCGTAAAACTAAAACATTTTTGGTTTCCGGACCGTGTTATCTCTCGAAGAGGTGATCACAATTGGCCACCGTGAGGCTATCGAGGACATAGGGCAGCCACTTTGTGATTTGGTTATGGAAAATTTCATGAAAAGGATATGGTCCTGTAAGCGTGGTTTTGGCGGCCATTTGGCTGATGTTGTGTTTCATTATAAACGGCATACCTTCCTCTTTATAATGAAATAAACATCCGATCATTTATCTCCAAAAATGCCATTTTTCTTTGAATATCAAAATAACCTCTTATTGGAAAACCCTTTACTTCGAGAAACATTGAAGAACTTGCTATTCAAAACTATTTTGAATTTATCGGTTTTTTCACTTATATTTTAGTATGTTAATTCAGAAAATATTGTTACCCAACATTTTAATTCATGGCTAAATATTTAATCGTTTGGTAAATGTGTCTTGTAATTTTTCATTAAATATAAACTTATAATACAAATCTAAATTTATTGAACTTTAAACAGCATGTACTTCTTACATATTCCTGTTCTCATACTCCCTTGTAAGGTTTCGGTGAATTAAAACGTAAAACTAATAAAAAGAAGAAATATTCTAAAGAACTTTATTTGCAAACTTGATAAATAATAATATTATATGAAAGTTTTTTTTTTTTTTTTTTTTTTTTGTAGGAAAATTAGCATAATCCTTTGTGTTCACCTGTTTTATATATGCAAAAAATTCAGGATAAAAGTTTTTGTTTAAATCGGCATATACTCGTATCTTCCCCTTTTGAGAGCCTCGAGGTCGAGATGCATCATTACGTTACAAGTAGCTTGTGAGTTCTTGTTCTTTCGTCCAAACTCATGCTATTTTATATTAAGGTTAAGCATGCCATTGTGCTGTTTTGTGTGTATATGGATGTTGTATATGGGACGTGTGTGGCATTTTCAATTTGAATATCAAATCATACGAAAACGAATAGAATTAGCATTTTTTTCAATTTTCTTTTTTTTTTTTTCTTTTTTTTTATTTTTCTTCGTTTTTTTTGTTGTTGTTGTTTGCTTTTGTTATGGTATTATTTTCAGTAATGGTTTATGCACTGACATTGTTGTTCCTAAGGATCAATACCATGTAGGTATGAGTACTCGTACTTGTATGTATCAAAAAAAAAAAAAAAAAAATTAAATAAATAAAAGACAAAAATCGGGATGAAAATATTAAGCTTGAGGGGTGTATTAAGGAGGATGTATGTTGTTTTTTCTTCTTTGCTTGTGGCTGTTGAATGATGATATGATGGGAAGGTAGATATACTCTTTATACAAAAATAAAAACTTGATACATATACTTTAGAAAGCGATTGAACCATCAATTTAGAGACGACTGTGAAATTCCTAAAGTCAAATTGCCTTTATCTTTTTTCGATGCTAAACCGTTTAGTACAGTTTAAATAGACACTCATCGTTTGTTTTTTTTTTTTTTTTGTCTTTTTTCTTGGCATGTCTTGTGTTTGCGGTATTTATGCGTTTAGGCCTAAAGGAATGGGAAGTCAAAAATTTGTTGACAAAATGAATAAAAATCGTTTGCTTGGCATCCGATTATACATTAACATTTATTGTATTAAAAAAATATATGGAGGGTTAAAATAAAATGTGAAAAGCCTTTAAGAAAAATCACAGAACGATTAAGTTTGTTGGTTTTTGAGTTTTGTAAAATGTGTTAAATAAAATTAGCTACTAGAACTTTAAAATTAAGAAATATTCGATTTGATTGTTTAATTTGAATGAATAATAAATACTTAGATTGTTCTATTTTTTTTCCAATTTATAAGGTCCTGACAACTCATAACTGCTATAGCAAAAAAGTGGTTTTCTTTTCAATCAAGTTTTTTTAGTATATTTTTGTAATATACAAGTTATTTTTTGAAAAGACCCACTGTTTCCTGATGTGAAAAAAACACCCATCTAAATATAATATTTTTATGAGATCTATTGGTCTCTTGACACAAGAAGTAAAATAAAACATTCATGCCAAATTTGAACACTTTGTCATTATTTTTAAGGAGTTTTTATGTAATATTTTGTCCATTGAACTAAAAAAACATTCCTTTACATAAATGAGCTTTTACTTTTTGTTTTTTTATTTATTTTATTAGATTTAGGACTAAAAAGGACCCTAAAAACATGTATTTTTTTTTCATCTTGGTACTTAATTTATATAACAAATCTGTATACGAAAAATACATTAGTTGCAAAATGTATTTAAAAAAATAGTAAAATATGCAGCGTTCTAATGGCTATTCTATAACTTCTACAACTCACAGAATTTCACTGCAATGAATTTAATTACTTCTTATATGTATGATTAAATTAATGACGTCAAAAAATTTTACCTTTTTCGTGTATTTTCTGCTATCGGTAGTTGCGCAAAAAAAGAGTAAAAATTAGCACTATTTAGAACTTTGAGGTCTCCCCGATCTCTTATATTGAGCTCAAATTTCAAAATATTATTTTTTAGACTCAAAGAACATAAAATGTATGAGGGCCGCAGAGAAACTCGAATTTTTACAAAAACGATCCACCCTACTACTCATTATAATATTTCTAAATACAAGTATGCCGAAGAGGCAAAGCTATAAAGAAAATGAATCAGGATTTTTTGTGTTGTTTTTAGTCGTTTTAAAACACAAAAAAAAACATAAATCGATAAAAAGTGAAGTGATTCAAAGAAGATTTTGTGAAAACTGTTTTTAGTTATTCTTATACAACCAAATTGTTCGTGTCAGGAAAAATACTAAATACATTTCAAAAACTAGCTACCTACTCAATAATTGAAAAACTTCTTTTCACAAAATATTATTTGAGTCACTTGAAAAGTACTGAGTACTTGAAAATTGACTCAGTTATTCATTATAATTTTTTTTTTAATGTGACAACAATTTAGTCTCTATGTTATATTTAAGGTATGTAATTACTTCAAATGAAGCAAATGAAATAAAGTTATCATTTGTCTTCAGTATATAAGCATATTATAAACAGACTATCATATTTCTTTACTGAACATTTCTATGAATGACTTATAGTAATTATCCTTTATGCATTCATTTTCTATTTCTAATTCTATAGAAGTATAAGTGCATACAAATTATAATAACATAGAGTGTGAAGTGATATTTTTTATTCCTGGGCAGGGACTTACTTAAACAGTGATGGCACGCAAGACAAATTATTCAGAAAATTGTTTCCTACGAGTATAATGGTTTTTATGTGGAATCTGAAATGAATACCAAAATGTATGAATGTAAAATAATTTTGAATAAACCATTACGATATAATGTCAGATTGATGTCCTGATTACAAAAACACGTCTTAGAATTGATAATTTTATAAAAGAAAGTAAAATTGAACAAAACTAAGTATACACGACTGAGTGGTACGTATCTATTAATTATAAAAATATTAAAATGTTGGAGTCTTTTATACTCTTATAATTAACTTTTTTGAAACCATCTCCAAATGAACTATACCATTACAATATTAATTATATCTATCATATTATAACCAAATGAAGGGTTCCTAATAGTTCTAGAATGTGAATATTTTTTTGAACATTTATTTATGAAAACATAATAGTGTTTCTGTCTAGTCTAGAGTAATTAAATTTTAATTTTTGGTAATATGCAAAATTGTGCGAGTTTAAAAAAATAAAATTACTTCGTTGCATTTTGTTATGTGTTTGAGTATTACGACTAAAAGTGAAAAATTTGAGAAATGGAAATTCCCTTTTATTTTACAAAGTTTTTTTTATTCCTATAAGCTTAAGTCTAGTATACAGGGTGTCCCCCTGCCAAGGAAAATTTAAGAGGTGATTTTGGGGGTGTATACTTAGATTTTATGCAGTAAAGTTCTATCTTCAAAGTTGATATCACTTATGGCTTATCGATGATATTTAAGAAAACACCTACGCCTTGGTGCATGTTAACGATAATTTCTCTGCTAATACTAATATTAAAAAAAATTGTTGAGCAATTCAAATTTAGAAAAAAAAACTCTTCTTCTGCGCTAAAATTATGTTTCAAAGGTGTTGCATATTTTCTGCCCGTGCTATTTTTTTTTTTACTTTGAGGTCAATTTTCTTGGAAAAATGCGTAATAAACATAGGTATCGTTTTATTATCTTTTTTTTATTGTAAAAAAAAACAGGTCAAAAGGCTTTCAATAAAAAAATTAATTTTTGTTTCTTAAGGTATTTTTTATTTAAAGTGCAATTATGACAGTGTCATCCTTGGCCGGAAATCGAACCTTGACTTTTCGGGTCTCCGAGCAACGTACTTAACCAATGAACCAGCTTGCATTAGAAAATAATTGTTACAATTTTAGTTTCATTCTAAAAATGATATTTCGTCAAATGTTGTAAACAAAATATGCAGGTAAATTAGGGCTAAATTAGGCTTAGATTAGTGAATCAATTTTGTATGTTTTGATAAATTGGAGATAAAAACCAAAAATGACATAACGATGATGAGGAATGCCTAAAAAGTGATTCCGCATTTCTATTTGCCTGTCAAGCTACAGTCTAAAAAACTCATGAGATTTTCTCCATACTTGAAATTTTTAAACCGTATTTTTGGTAGATTTACTTTTCGTAAAACGGCTATTGTGTATCTGACTTTCTCTTGAACTGCTCAATCGATTTTTGTTCCATGAAAAGTTTAAAGACGCCTTAATATTATTGCATAGAAGAAATTTAAAACATATTTATTATTATAAGAATAATTTGTTGAATATATTTCTAATTTAATATTAATTAAGTTTAAGTATTTAAAATTAAATAGAGACTTAAAAGTTTTTGTTTCTGGCATTTACGAACGAGTTTTACACATTCTTACATTTTAAATAAGTTTTGTAAATTACGAAAATTCAAGTACACGTACCAGTGTGACTCAATCGAGCGCTTTGTTTATTTTGGTTTGTAATTTTTACGAATTGTTTGGAAAACTTAAGAAAAAATTTTAATTATTCGTAAATTTTCGATAAATTCGATAGATTTACATTTTAGTTTTGTAATTTCAGGAAACCATTCATAAAAAAATATATAAAAAATTAAGAACGAAGAATTTAGTAAAATGTACGATTTTTTTCGTTCAATGTACAAAAAATTCGTGAAATATAATTTTCGAAAGTGCTTTCGTGTATTTTACAAAACTTTAGCAATGCAATTGTTTTTATATTTTGCTTTCACTACGAACGATTCGTTCTTTTTACGAAATATCGTACAATGCACGAAAAAAAGATTTACGAAACTATTTTGTAGCGATTTTACGAAAATATTTGTTTAGTGGGGATATCCATGGATGTGGATGGATGAGAGAGTACAGTATTGGCTTTGGTGAATATAATTTTATCAAAATTGTTCAAGTCCTTTTTTAATTTCTGACACTGATAATTTGGATTTTAAAAGATAAAATTCCAACTCTGTTGTGGATTATTTGTAACGCCTTTTTTACATAATGTATCGAAAGTAGTAATCGTAAAAATATGAACTTAGTCAAGCGAGTCGGAGTGTAAAACAGTGCTGTCTAATATCTTGCAAATATGTGCATCTCCCAGGAGTATAGATATGAATAAAATACTATATCCGATTCTCCAGCTCGGACTTTGTACCTTGTATGATGTTCAAGAGTATAAAAATCTACAGAACCACACATCGTCATCAACTCATCTCTCTGTCGGATAAAAACAAGGAGCGAAAAGTTAGATGACACACAAAATAAAAGTAGATATCCCATCATGAAGAGCAACTCTATAAAAGAATAGTTCCGTTCCAAGTCCAGTTTTGCTTCCTGAATGGATCATAGTATAAGGAAAGGATGTGAGTTGAGAAGATACGATGATTGGACAGAAGGACTGAAGCAAAAATGAAAACAACAAAAATATAAAACAAATAAAAAAAAAAAAAAACACACATATCCCAACAGCAGCAACTATAAAAAGACATTGCCGACAAACCACCCAAAATGCCGGAAGAACTCATAGAAATCCTTGCGAGTATGATGCATTTAACCCACGTTTTTTTTTGTTCTTTCTCTCTAGAGAATATTTTTGAGGTATAGTAGGTAGTTGTGGGAGAAAGAGGTAGAGGTAATTCGCCAGTTTTCTCGTTCTATCACAGACGAGTGGCAACCGTATATGAAGCTCTCTGAAGCACTTAAGTGATTGATGATCTTGGGATTAAAGTGTTTCCTAGCGAAGTGATTATTATCCTTCGCAACGATTTTCTAGTACTCTACAAACTCCTTTGTTGCCGGTTTTTTTCTTCATTATTATTTTTTTTTTGTCTGTTCTCCTCGTTTCAATGATGATGATCACTTGTATCCTTTTTTTTTTATGTGTGTATATAGTCGCTGTCGTCGTATAGTCCTTTCGACCGCACCCCCATACCCATCACATTTCGCCCTGCCCTACTACTTTTGTGGTTGTTTTTCTTTTCTTCACTCAAACACTTCCTGATTGTGAAAAATTAGTTTTCCTCTATGGTTTGGAATTTTATTTTTTGTTCTTTGTTGCTTCTGTAAGAGCACTACAAGCACATTATTGGGGAGATGACACATTAAGGACTTTGCAATGAAATTAAATGCACGACTGAGTTGCAAGGAGCAAAGACAACAAAAAAAAAAAAAAAAAAAAAACGAACTAAATAGACAAAACAAATAATGTGCAACGTGGTAAATTTATTACTCTAAACATGCTCGGTGTTAATTGAAATTAAAGATAAATGGTTGAAGGACAAAATGTAAGAAAAAAGGATATACGTTTTTTTTGTCCTCCTTAAAGCTTTCGAATTAAATTTAAAATTCACTTCTTTGAAAACTTCCTTGAAACAGAAAACCCATTATTATTGAGAAACCGAATGCTGTGTCCCTAATGAATGTGCTCTCCCCCGAGTCCTTTTCGATGTAAATCTAAACTTTTTCCTGTTTACCGTTATTCCACGTATAAACTGCTTAGGGAAAAGGAAATTTCTTTGCCATTAAGAATTTAATATCATAACCACACGACACCGATCAATCAGTGATTACCCACAATTTATCTATTCCCCTGACATATGGGTACGGCAATTGCTGTAAAATTTGAATTTAAATCAGTTTTATATTCAAATTGTAAGGACCTTTTCTATGGAATTTTATTTGCATTTGTTGGGGGGGGGGGGGGGTCATTATCATTACAAACAGAGATAAAACAAATTTTATTTAAAATTAACCAACAAAAAAAAAATACCCAGATTATAGTCAATGTTAGGCTATGTATCTTGTTTTCTATAATAAAGAACGGAAAGGGTTTTAGCCATAATCTGCCAATAAAATTAAGCTTTCCAAAGCCATTTAACAAGGGTCAAGCAGTTCCGGTGATTTACGAGTATTAACTTGGACATTCTTATATACAAGTCGTGTGGCAATGACGATGGTGGTGGTAGTGGAAATAGCGGCAGGAGTCCCTGGTCTGGTCATATACTATGAATGATGTGGCTAGTCTCCCATTCATCCCCTAAGGACTTTTGACCAAAACCATCTAATGGGGTGTTAATAAAACACGGAATATTGTATACCTACGTGCAGGGTTTGAGGTTTTGAAATAAGGCAGAAAGGTGCGAAGATATTTATGACCAAGTTAACCTTTGTTTTGTGATCTCATAATAAGTGGGTGGTTGGTATATTCTATTCTGCACAGGTAATACCTATACCTACCTCCTATGCGGGGTTGGGTTTTTCTCTGTGTGCGCTTTTAGCTGGTGTTATTGGGGGTGGGTTGTAAATTTTACCCTCAAAACAAATTAATCTCGGGATGAATTTATTTGGGTCTTTGGCAATATCAATCAAAATTTGTTACTTTTATTGTTGCGACATGGGGGGGTTGATATGGCCGCACACGATGGGAGCCCTTCGATATAATAAAGCTTAAATGGCCTCTTACCCATTTACCTGAGGTTGTTACTTCATTAAAATTGATTAAGGGGCATCTCATGTAATTTTGTAGCAAATTTAAGGGTGATGGCTTTGTAATTTACTTTACATTTACGCACATTGAATGGTTTATTATAAGAAAGACTATGTGAGTGTAAAAGTATAATAATGCGCTGTTAATATTTCATAATTCATTGATTCACAGCAGAAGGTTTGGATGAAGATTATAGCAATTACCTTTGACAGAGTGTAATTGGAAGTTACATGAGAAGTAATTTAGAAATAAATGATGAAAAATTTGTTCTTTTATCAACCATTTAAAACTTTTCTATTGGTTTTTAGTTAGTTGGTACATTTATTGACTTAAATCAAGAAGAATCTATTCTAAAATAGGGCCAATTTGCCAAAAAATTCCTAGTGAAGATTTTTAAAAACAATTACCTGCAGAATACACACCCAAAAATCCATTGACAAATGGTTTGCGCGTCAAAAGTAATTTTAAATATAGATTTAATTTAAGTATTTTAATATTTAATGAGAAGATTCCAATGACATGAACGAACAAATAAGAGATGAAAACTGTTTTTGTTAAATTTTATTTCTGAGAGATATAGGTAAAGGTTTAAGGGTAGAAGCTATCGAAAAGTATTTCAACTAAAACTTGTTAGCTCGTATGTACGATTTTCTACAAATAAGCTTTGAACACTATTCTTTCCAACAGATCACTTAGAAGATAATCGCTATTCCAAAAAAATGTAAAATGAAGAAAATGTCGTTTTTTCACGAAAAATTAAAAAAAAACTGTAAATGTTTTCGAAAATGTTTCCATACAAAGTTTCTACATTATACAAATTTCTGTTAATTACAAAATATTGCTATTTCATAAAAATGAATTGTCGAAAAATTAACTTTTTTGAAAACTACTATTAAACGGTATAAATTGAATCACAAAGTTGCTTACATAATTTTTCAAATACGATATAGAGTCACTCCGCTTAAAAATAAAAAATAAAAAAGGTGTTTTGTACTTATGTACGTGCTCAAAAAGTTATACTTTTTGTCACTATTTATTTTTTTGACAGTTTTCTTGGATATGTAAAATTATTAAGGAAATTAGTGAAAATTGCTAGAAGTGATTTTTGTAAAGAATCATTTTTGTGAAGTAAATTCAAATATTTTATATAATTGATATTTTACCCTTTCAATCGGGTTTATTTTTGCGTTCGGCCAACCGCAAATGGTCTTTTTGAAGCTTATAGCTGGCCCACATTAATGTTTACTACTGATCACTCTGTTATTAGAATGTATTTAAATCAAAATAATAAATTATAAAAAAGTAAAAATCACTGTAGATTATGTAAAATATTATTTACAGTCTTTGTTTTTAATTTAATCTACAAACTTTGTAAAATATTGTTTAAGAAAACAGATACATCTTCAAAATTATCAAATTTTTCATTAAATTTTTTAACATAAACGCATTCATTAAAAACATATTTCCACTTAACGACCTCTGTGGCAATGTTTTATATAAAAAAGTCCAAAATTTTTATGCAACATTGTAGTCCAACATTTCATCTAATAGAATCTTTTCAATTTGTTAAAATCCTGAAACTAAAACTTAAAGTTACAGAAGTTTTTATATATATTTTTTTTTCTAATTTTTCTCTGTAAATATGCATTTTTATGCTTAAAAATGTTTATTGCGTATCAAGAACACTTGTACCAACAATATTGTAGAACATGGTTTTATGAAAATCAAACAAATTTCATACCATATTGCAAAAAGAATAAAAAAACAAAAATTTATTTTGCTCTTTATCACCTTTTACTCATCAGTCATATTTCAGCTAAATTTAAACAAGTCTTTCTTTAAAATCCGAAAATAAACAAAAACAATAACACATTTTATAAGCCAACCATCACGAATCCATTTGTGACCCACGGTACCATTCTCCAGTGGTAGCTGGTCGAGTCCGACTACCAAAACAGACAATTTTGTTGAATTTCGGTAAAAATCTTTTCAAGTTTGTGAAGCTTTTATAGTATCTACAGTAATGTGTGATTTATGTATTAATTAAAGTTTGATGAGGCTTATGTAAATAGTAATCAAGCACCGCGTAAACTAAACGTTATTAAGATAAAAATATCATACAGTTGGAAACGGTAAAAAACTTGGACTGAAAAATCTTGTTTTCACTCAATTACGTATCTCGATTTTTGGATAGCTCTATTATTATTTTTGAAATGGGTACATTGTTCATTTGAAAACTTTAAAATAAATGAAAATATGTGGTACTCCCCATACAAAAGCGACATTTTTGGATATTTTTTGTATAAAAGTACAAAATGGCAGAATTTCGAACTAAGTTTAGATAATCTTCAACTTTCCATTCCAATTATCTTGATTCTAACAAAAGTAATAGTCTTTACAACTTCCCAACGCCAACAACGATAATGACAACGGCAAACAGACATAAAAATGTCTCAAAAACGTGTTTTCTTTACGTTTCATGATGTTACATGATTAAATAGACTAATTCGGAAAAAAAAAACAAATTTTGGACCAAATGCTGTACTAACTTTTCCATTAAATTACGTGTACGGAGAAGTAAAAGCGGAGTTTGTAAAACCGTCACTAATTGAACATCAATTTTCAGTCAACCTTTTAGCTTTTTACAATAGACCGATTTCAAAACTAAATTGAAGGCAATGAACTTCCAACTCTCCCATATATGGGGCCATAGGTATAGACAAATTGAAAACAATTCAACCATATCCTTGATTAATAAATTTCTACTTGCATAAATATTCTTTTTTTTTTGTTGCAAAGAATATCTTTATTGAAAAGAATCCTGTCAACCCTAATGAGATGTTAATAACCTCCAACTACAACACTGTCTATTGTTCAATGTTTATGCCTGTTCCCTTAACATCCTTAAATTGATGCATATCTCTCAATCATGTCTGTAGCTGCTGGCTGCTATGTTCGGAACAAAGTATACATTAAGCAAAAAAATCAATATCGAAAGGAAAACAATAGCTTATTTTTCTATAGTCATAATGTTTTTTCTTCATTTTCTTTTAAATTATTATTTATACCTCCGCGTTCTAGGATGTTATCCTGTCTCTCTCTCTCTCTCTTCTCTACAGCACTATAGCACTATTACCAACCAGAGTGATGATGGTGAACGGAAAACAAAAGATATTATTTCTCCAATGAACTTTAGTTGCAACAAAATGGTAGAGTTTTGATGACAAAAGCCAACCATCTATTTCTATGCCATTATTAATGAATCACAGATCACACGATAATAGCAAATGCATCCAACATGCATTGATTTTGTTAATTCATACCCAGCAATCCAATGAACCTTACAAGAGTACACATTGAGAAAAAACAACGTAAAAGGCAAAGAAAATCACTTTGATTTATCTATTTTTCGGGAAGTTTTAGTTTCGAAGATGAAAATTTTAAAATTAATGATAAAAAAGTGTATTTAAAATTCTGTCCCTTTTTTAATGTTACAAAAAAAATGGTCTTAAGCTGCTTAAAAAATAAAAATTGCTTCGAACGACAGATTTGAGTCTGAGAAGCTTGTATTACTAGTCTAGTGTCTTCACCATCGTGCCACGTTTCTGTTAAAAATTACATGCGTATATTGCAACTTAAACCTACTTTGAAAATAGATTGTATATTTTGGTCATATGTATTTCAACGTGATTTTAAATATGTTTCAGGTAAGTTGTTACAATTAAGTATGACCGGATTTCAATTTACGTTGCGTTTTTTCCCTCAGTGTAGGTAAGTACTAGTGCAGCAGTAAAAAAAAGGTGTGTGTACTCTTGTACGCGCGCCTGAAGTTATACTTCCTAGCATTATTTATTTTACACAATTTAAATAAAAAACGAATTTGATTTTATTTTTACTGAGATTTTAATTTTTGACACATCTTGAAATTGAGCTAAAAATATTATCAAAATTATCAAATTTTTCATTAAATTTTGTAATACCATAGCATTCATTAAAAACATATTTTCACTTATCGACCTCTGTGCCAATGTTTAATAAAATAAGTGTCCAATATTTTTATGACGAATTATAGACAAACATTTTATCTAATAGAATTTGTTCAATTTAATAAAATCCTGCAATTTTTTTTAAAATTTTTCTCTCTAAAATCTGTAAATGTGCACTTTTAAGTATAAAAATATTTATTGCCTATCAAGAATACTTGAAGCAACAATATTATAGAACATGGTTTTATGAAGCTCAAAAAAATTTCATACCATATTGCAAAAAGAATATGAAAATACAAATTTATTTTTTCTTAATCACCTTTTACTCATTATTTTTATATTTAATAGTATACAAAAAATTACACCATGTTGTCAGCTAAATTTAAACACCTCAATTTTAAAAATCCGACAAGAGACAAAAAAAGTAACAAATTTAATAAGCGAACCATCACGAATCCATTTGTGAGCCAACGGTACCGTTCACCACTGGTGGCTGGTCGAGTCCGACGACCAAAGCAGACAATTTTGTTGAATTTTGTTGAATTTCGAATAAAACTCTTTTCAAGTTTGTGAAGCTTTTATAGCATGTACTGTACAGTTATGTGTGGTAATTTTATCGAGTTGAATCATAGTTTTATGAGGCTTATTTAAAAAGTAATTAAGCACGTAACGCGTAAATAAAACTCTTTTTACCGTTATGTCGACTCACAGAATACATAAAATTGTCAAAGTTTGTACAAAAATGTATTTTACCCAATATCTAATGGCTGTGTAAATTTCAAGTTTAAAAATATAAAAATAAAAAAGATAAAAATAAAATACAGTTGGAAACGGTCAAAAAACTTGGACTGAAATATCTTGTTCTTACTGTTTTTCATTGAAAAAAATGTTTACAAATCTAATTTTTTCACACGTTTATAGACAACACATTAGCCTAAAAGTCATTTTGACAAAATGTTTTTCCCGTTATTCCCTGATTTTTAAAATCAATTAAACCACCCACATAAACTTTGAAAAACGTTTTTTTTTTAAAGCTCAAAAAAACCATTTTAATATAATCCGTATTAGACGCCTAATTTTTTTTTTATTATCTTTCAATGTACATAATTAGTTTTTCAAGAAATTATTAAATGTATCCATAATTACATCATTTTCAAACGGCTAAAATAATATTTGATATTGGAAAATAATTTTTAACTTGAAAAGTTGAATTTTTAGAATTTTTTTTGATAAAAACTCATCATTATATCAATATTTATCTATTCAATTAAATTTATTTCATAATTCTAACCTTTATACTTTTCGAGATGTACAAAAAAAAAGTTTGTCTTTTGCCCCATTTTACCCTAGCTTGCCGGTGGAATTTCAAAAACTCCTTTTCTATCAAAACCTTACATTATACCACCTATCTTTTGGTGTATTTTTTTTTTCTATCACTTATAGTGCAGAAAATAAATCAGTCAGACTATCAATAACAATGGCTGACATCTGTAATTTAATAAATTTATTGTGTTTCGCACAAAATAAAAAAAAAAATAAAAAAATGGTATTCCAATACCGAGTACTTGCCCATCACTATTCCTATGACATAAGCTCGCGCTTAGAGTATAGCAGTGAACGTAAAATGAAAATAAATTTTTCGTCCAGGACCAAAGCCATAGCTAATCCTTTGAAATTCTTATTTCTTACATTGGAAAGATACGCTCTACGGTCTTATTAGGTTTCATTATTATTTTAAGGTCCATATATATGTATGTCGGTAGGAACATTACCAACCTAAGTTGCTAGTAACAACATAATCCTACGCGTGAGCCAATTATTTAGTTTGTATAAAATAAAAATAACTTTTACCATCCATTCCAGGAACAAGAGAGCTGAGAATTCGTTTTTTTTTCACAACCATAAATCCACTTACCTACTAAACTCCGATTTCCCTTCTCCATTCTCTCTATTTTTAACAGCAATATAGAAGCATAAACAAATTATATTCGAAGGAACGACCTATTTTTTATTAAAAGGAGTTCGCGGAATGAATTAAAGGACTACCTTACCTATGTATACTTGTTGTGCTCATTCATTCTCTGAATCCTAGAAAATGAATGAGAATTGCTCTTGTTTCTTTCATTTTATTTAGGTTGACTTTTATTCAACAACAATAACTCAGGTATTTTGTGATGGAATCGAGGTAAAATTGTCGTAAAATAGTTGCTCCTGTTCCTACTCTAGGTATACACTACACAAACACATCAAATAACAATACATATTCCATTACATGAAGTTTTCTGTTTGTATTGTTTTTTTCTTGTTGTTGTTGTTGTTGTTTTTGTTTTGTTTTCATCTCGTTGAGCTTTCTTTTTGTTAAACAAAAAAAAACAGAGTACTTCCGTAGCTTGTTGCCATCTTATCGTCATCGCTTTGTAGCTACTCTTCGTCCTGTCAAAACAATAAAATTTCTTTATGTGAAGAACAGATAGTGTTCATTTCCAGTTACTTTATGCATGTCATACGCCTTACTGCGTATATATAGATCTACGACGACGACGCACGGTACGGCTAAAATATTTCTGTATATGTATATCCTTTTCTTTGTTAAAACACATGTAAAATTCAAAGGAAATCCAATTATTATTCTGTTTTCAGTGCTTGTGTTTTTGTCAATATTATAAAGAAAAGGGATACATGATGAGATATATAGGAGTTGATAGGAGATGAGAGAATAACAAAAAGGAATTTTCTTTCAGAAAAAAAAAACATGCCAATATTAACAAATATATACAGAAAGCAGAAAATCATACATCCGAGTTGTCATTGATGCTTGAATCCTTTCAGGAGGTAGTTTTTTTTTTTTGTTTTTTTGTTTTCTGTCATCAAGTCAGTGCTGTTCGTATTGTAATAGATAATTAATGAGCTCTGCAGGCGAATTTCATAATAATGGCTGGAATTCGAAGAAATAACGGGTGATTTTTTAGCTGGTTTGGTTTTGGCAACACTGGTTTTGACAGCTGACGTGTGCTTAGTACCTTGTGTTACTGTCAAACAGCTTCAGTTTGGTTTGCAATTTAACCATCATTCTTACAAATGAACAGCGCTTGCAAATTATTGAATTTTACTATCAAAATTCGTGTTCGATTCGAAATGTTCATCGCGCGCTGCTTCCATTTTATGGTCGGCATTCTCGACCTTCTGAGCAGTCTATTCAGAAGATTGTGACCAAATTTCGCACCAAATTTACTTTGTTGGACATTAAACCACCAACACGTTAACGTACTGTGCGTAGTGAAGAAAATATTGCGGCCGTATCAGCTAGTGTGACAGAAGACTGCGAAATGTCGATTCGGCGCCGTTCCCAGCAGTTAGGCCTTTGTTACAGCACTACGTGGAAAATTTTGCGGAAGGATTTGGGCGTAAAGCCTTTTAAGATACAGCTGGTGCAAGAACTAAAGCCAGCCGACCTACCACAACGCCGAATTTTTGGTGAATGGGCTCTTGGAAAGCTGGCCGAGGATCCGCTTTTTTATCGAAAAATTGTGTTCAGCGATGAGGCTCATTTTTGGTTGAATGGGTACGTAAATAAGCAAAATTGCCGCATTTGGAGTGAAGATCAGCCAGAAGCATTGCAACAGCTACCAATGCATCCCGAAAAAGCCACTGTTTGGTGCGGTTTATGGGCCGGCGGCATTATTGGGTCATATTTCTTCAAAGATGATGCGAATCGCAGCGTTACTGTCAATGGTGAACGCTACCGAGCGATGATAACAAACTTTTTTTTGCCCGAAATGGAAGTTCTTGACTTGCATGATATGTGGTTTCAACAAGACGGTGCCACATGCCACACAGCACGCGAAACAATGGCGCAATTGCGAGGCGAGTTTGGTGAACAGTTAATTTCACGTTTCGGGCCGGTCAATTGGCCGCCTAGATCGTGCGATTTGACACCATTAGATTATTTTTTGTGGGCGTATGTCAAGGCTAATGTCTAAAGGGACAAACCCGCTTCGATTGACGCACTGGAAGCCAACATCCATGCATTCATTCGTGAGATACCGGCCGATATGTGTGAAAGAGTATGCCAAAATTGGACTCAGCGGATGGGCTACCTGAGACGCAGCCGCGGTCAACATTTGCATGAAATTATCTTTAAACATTAAATTGCAAGGTTCAAACCATCGATTCAAATAAATATTTCATTTATTTTTTCGAATTTTTTGTGTTTTTTTTTTTTAAGTTTTAAACCTCTTAAAAAATCACCCTTTATAAGGGGAAGAAAAAACAGCCAACTTTTGTAAATAAATATAACATGGGTATCATATTACCAGTCATAACCTTACAATAATTGACTTTTTTTTAAAGGTGAAAGCCCATTTAAATCTATTTACTTGTTTACAATAAATTTCATATTGAAAGTCATAAGAGATAAAAGTAGACACGGACTACAAATTACTTCTATAAAATAACAAAAATTTCAAAAAAATATATTTTAAATGTATGTAGATGTAACTCTAAAGAAAGACCTAAGTGGTCAACTAAGAAATCATAAATGTCCATGGCACAGAAACACAAAATTGCATTTTTCTCTCGAAACTTTTTTGGACCAATTCTAAGAAAAAGCCTTTGAGAGTAGATGTTTATAAATTAAAGAAACCAATATTTTCTGGACAGACAGTTCTGTGAAAGAACACTTTGGAGCTTACTAAGAAAACCTTAAATTAGAAAGATTCTTTAAGAAGAAATCCTTGGAAATACTTAAAAACATCGAAACTATCTGTGTTTCAAAAGTACTTTCCACATAACAGAATTTTTTACTTTCCATTTTCTTGATTATGTCTAAATAATTTTCGTGATTGTACAAAGTAATGGTTTTCTAACTTTTCCGTCCATTTCGAATAATAACGAAGATCCAAGCCAACTTAAAGTAGGTACCTACAATTATTGATGTACATTAGCGTGGGTCAAATGTTAATATTTTTGGATTTTTTAAAAACACTCGGCGATTAAAAGATGTTAAATGGTTCGGTTAACTTATACATAAAGTTTCATTGTATTATTTTAGGATAAGTGCCTCCGGATTGTGGTTTGATTTTTGAAAAAAATCAGATTTTTGACTCAAAGTCACACGTGCTTTGTTAAACGGTATAAAAGTGAAGCCTAATTTAATGGCAAAATATCGGTAACGATCAAGGGCCCCAAGTTTCAAAAAACTAAATAATTTTAATATTATAATAATTTGATTAAATTATTCCTGTAAAAAATCATTTACTGTAAATATTCTAAATAATTACAGTGGTTAACAAGGATTTTGCTGCCTAAGCTTTGATAAACGTTTTTAAAGGTTTTCGATGTGCTGAACTCGAATCCGAAGTCAGAAATATCAAATTGCTCTAGTTTTTGAGATATTCGCGTTACAAAATCAGAAAAAAGCGTTTTTTTTTTTTTTAATTTTTGAATCGATGTTATAACGTAAAGTAACCCCTGAAATCAAAAATTGTAACGGATTATGAAAAAACTAGTTTTCATTTTTGTATTTAGTTCAGATCATTTCGATAGCCTTTTTTCTTCTCCGAGAAAACTTAAGTTGAAGTTTATGTTTTTCCCTCATTTTATAATGGTCAAAAAGGTTTCTTGTTGCCGAGTCATGATAATGTGCATGTACAGTACATATATACAGTCAGCATCAAAAATGAGTAAACACTAAAAATAAACACCATTAAAAAAGATTTTGTCTAAAATCATACTTTTTTCAATTTCATGCCATTATCAAGGATAATGTCTCAAAAATTGTTACTATAGTTAACTATTCGCAAGTTATGAATGTGGAAGTGCACTGAGAAAATGATAAAAATCACGAAAAATGATATAAGCTTTGCTTTTCTGGTTGCTGAAAAATTTTATCACTTACAGTTTTTTTAATTTTTTTAATTTTTATGCCATCGAACATTCAGAACTTTCTTCCTTTAAATACACTTTGACTGGACTACAGAAAATATTTTGGAGAAATCAATTAATTTTGTGATATATATGTAGTTGCGCAGGAAATGAGTTTAAAAACAGTTTAAAATGCTTTAGAAAGAAGGGAAAATGCATTTTTTCACATATCATTAATAGTATCATAACAGTCAATTTAGCAGTGAAGAAATTCGAAGTTAAATGTAGCTAAAAAAACGGGTTTTGACATGTGCATATTACCATATCACAAAAACTTAACGTGTTAGAGTAGTTTTGACTTCAAAATTCGGGTTAAGCATGCCAATTTTTTTTAGAAAAGTATTAGCTAGAAGGTAGTTTTCATTGCAGACCAGTTTAATAATTATTTATGATGTTTTTTATATATTATGTTCGGTTTTTGACCATAACTTTTGAAGGGTATATTTTTCGATTGAATTTTTACACTAAGTTAGCTCGTCATAAATTAACCGAAAGATACATATTTCGGTTCTACAAAGTAAATTTAATAAGTCAGTTAAAAACAACACCAAAATATTGAAATTTTCAATTATTAATGTGCTAAGTCACAGGGATTTGGTCGATAAAATTTTTCCTTCAAATATGTTCTTCAAAATCAGAAAAAGGGAATTTAAGTATTTTTTTTTAAACTATTAAGTGGATATTCTTTAACTTCATTCTGGTTGGAATTTCTAGCTTCTCACAAAAATCTTTAAATACAGAAAAAACTAATGAATTCATTGCGCTCCTTGCACTTTCTATGTATGTATATTGTATATTCTCATCGATGCCTACAAAAGTCTTTTTTTTGTATTTCTAATCACATTTATCTCTCAAACACCCCCTTTCACAAAGATATCCTGTGTGCATGTGGTCAAAGACAGATGAACAAAAAAAATAGTACAATAAAATGACTCAGAAAACCAGGCGGATCCAAACATTTAACCAAAACACTCTCTCGTTCTGGAAAAGCAAACACGAAAAAAAAACAAAACTAGGTTATCCCATACTATAAAGTATGTTCTTTGGAGAACGTAATGGCTTTCCTCAACCAACATCAAGACTGCAAGAGAATCGATATTTCGTTTTGTCTAAAAAGTTCCTATCCTTAAAAAAATGTTAAGAAAAAAAAAAAAAAAAAAAAAACAGCATTCCTTCCATGTTCTTTGACTTCAAACACAAAACCATTAGAGAGCATTCCAAAAAAAAAAATAGAAAAAAAAATAAACCAAAAATACAAAATAAAATAAAAAAAAAAAAAAATTTAGACCAAAAACTATAAAACGAAAAAATGCCAATAAATTTTCTCGCCCCAGCATCAGAAACAGAATCAGTGCTCCAACACTACTTTGCAGCTTTCATCCAATTTCGTTTCTTTCTCTGTGACTCTGTGACCACCTCAATTTTGCTCGGTGTCTTTCCGGGTAAATTTGTCGTTCTGTGTTCGATACCCGAAATGAAAACAGGATATGTATCATTTCATTAGGAATACCCGCCCCCTACACATGGAATATAATTTTTTTTCTCTCTATTTGTTCTATGTTCAGTTTGTGTTGCATTGTCTGTCGGCTTGAGTCCCTAATGCCCGTTCAGAATATCCTGGGGAGAACTAAAACAAAACAAAAAAAAAAAAGACATATTTTCTCAAACTTCTGTGTGTGTTTTTTTTTTTGCATCCTTATTCTGGGGTTTTCCCAGTTGGAATTATATTCGCTCTTGCCTCGGAGGAAGTCACATCCGGGCGAAAAAAAAAAAAAACATATTTGCCAGCAGAGAAAAAGTGGTAGAATAATTTTTCCAATTGCTCAAGGATCAGGCTGTGATCCCTGTGGGGTGTATATGGAAAATCGTTGTACTCTATAACGAGAAACCATTAATAAATTAGGAAAGGTGTTTGGATGTGTGATGTCGTTTAGCATGCATGCACCTGACTTTGAGTCCTCTATAGTATATAGTCTGTGTCTAATGGGCGACATTTTCATGAGATGGGAACTTAATTTGCAAAATTGTCCTTTCGTTGCATTTTTTACATTTTTATCCTTTGGTTTTTAGTTTTTGGTCCTTAGGGGGATTTTTGTTTCTTTCTTTTGTTATTGTAGGTACTTTAGTAGAGATAGTGAATTGATGGAGTAATGCATTGCATTAACAATTCATTAGTTTGCTATTTGTTCGAATTCTGCTTCCCTCGGGGAGTTGTAAAGTTGGATGACTTCTTCGTGTCGTAGACGATGTTCAAGTTTTTTTTTGTTGAAAAAAATGGTAAATGCTCTTGCTCATATAGTATGATGGGTATAGTTTGTTTTTATGGCAGCTATGTATATATGAAATCGAAGTTTGGTTTAATGAAAAGAAGTAACATAGCGATTGGCACAAATTTTTATTTTTAGAATTAGTCTAACTCATCATGAAACGTAAAGAAAACACGTTTTGGAGACATTTTTATGTGCGTGTGCCGTTGTCGACGTCTGTGTCGTTGGTGTTGGATATTTGTAAACACGATAACTTTAGTTAGAAACAATATAATTTGAATTTGTTGGAAATCGGCTGATTTTGAGTAAAAATTTCTTATACTTTTCATGGAGAGTGCTACAAATTTTCATTTTTTACTTGCTCTTAGTTTTAGTCAAGAAAAAAATTCTAAAGAATCAACTTTTAAAGTTAAAAATTAATTTCTAAAATCAAATATTTTCTTAGACCTTTTGAAAATGATGTTTTATTGAAAAAAACTAATCATGAACGTTAAGAGATAATAATACAAAAAAATAGGGTCTAATACGGATTATATTCAAAATGCTTTATAACAGTTATTTTGAGCATTAAAAACAAATACGTTTTTGAAAGTTTGTATGTGGGTGGTTAAATTGATTTAAAAAATCATGGAAAAACGGCAAAATATTTTGTCAAAACGACTTTTAGAATTATGTGTTGTCTATGCACGTGTGGAGAAATTGAATTTTTAAACATTTTTTTTCAACGAAATTTACACAGCCATTAGATATTGGGTAGATACATTTTTGTACAAAATTTCACAATTTTCTATTGTCTGTGAGCCGAGATAACGGTAAAAAGAGTAGTTTTTGATTTTAGAGCGACAGAATTAAATCAAAAAAAAAAAACACATAAAAAGTTGATTTCATTGAATATTAAAATCTGTTACCTAAGTTATAGTTGCAGAATTTTAATAAATTTAACAGATTCTATTAGATAAAATGAGCTATAATTCTGCATAAAAATATTGGACATTTTTGTGTTATTAAAAATTGCCACAGACGTCGTTAAGTGAAAATATGTTTTCATGAATGCGTTAAAATTACAAAATTTAATGACAAAATTGATAATTTTGAATATATTTTTAGCTCAATTTCAAGATAAAAAAAACTATACAAAAATTAATAATGATAGGAAGTATAACTTCTGGCGCGCGTACATGAGTACCTACACACACCTTTTGTTTTTGTTTTTGAATATCTCGCCTAAGACGAATACCTCTCCTATAAAGTTTTTGAGTTATTGGATTATCTCGCAAACGGCTTTAACGATTTTGTTTAAAATTTGTTTATGTATTGTTTTAAGTTATTGCAACAAAACTTAATTTCAATGAAAAATGGTACTGGTTTTCAAAATAATACAGGTATTCGAAAACCGGAATACTTAATTCTCATAATTTTTGGTAAAAAGGGAATATATCACAATTTTTTGCAAACAAGATTCTTGCAACGGTACAGAAAAGTTTGGGATTACCAATGTAATTTATATTTTTTCCACAGTGAGGCAGCTAGCTAGGGACAATGCTGGCTTGAGAGGCATGTTTGATGAAGTCGCAGTTTATCCTTGATTGTAAGCGCCATCTAAAGTAGAAGTAAAGCTTTAATTTTCCAATTAAGAATATTAGGTATCAATTTTCAAGAAAGGTTTACTGAATTCTCAATAAACTTGATAAAAATCTATAGGTTCTTAAGTTTTTATAAAACCTCCACAAACTTACACATTTTTATGTGGAAAATTTCCTACAGCCACCGAACGGTACAAAAAATAAAATGCACGACTGGATCGCAAGAACTTGTTCATGTAGTCCAAAGCTATTAAATGTATTAACTCAGCTTGAAAATATTAGTTTTTGGTTATTTTATTTTTAAATGGGAACACTTTCTGGATTTTTTTTTTTTATTATTTTGTTTCGATATTGGGTCAATGATTATTGTTTTTTTCAAAATTTAATTTTTAGATGTTGATAAATAATAGGTTTCTTAAAAATGGCATACTTAATTTTTTTTGACAAATCGTTTGAGAAATTTAATAGTTTTTTTTTTGAAAAAAAATCTGAAAATTTATCGATTTAGAAGAAATCATGTCAAAAAGTTTAATCAAAATCGTTAGAGCGGTTGTCGAGAAAACTCGAATAACTCAAAAATGTTTTATGATGAGATTTTCGAAAACAAAAAAAAAACTTTTGAAATTAGATACATAAAAATCATCTCTACTAAATTTGAAGACAATCCGTTCACGCGTTTGGGCAGTGGAAATGTGTACACATCTTTGCACGGACACAGAAGCACCGACACGAAACCAATACTTGCCCTACAGAGCAAGTAAAAAATGGGACTTCCAGTGTAATACTTATTTTTTTCTTGGTAACTTTGGTTATAAAAATTATTTTTGGAGTGTTTTTAAAAATCGTGACAAGCTATTTTTGTTTTACTTAAAAATTCCTACAAAATATGTAGGTTTTTGGGACAAGTGGATTTTTTTATGGCATACTGTTGACATATGTATTTATCGATATGAAGTACTTTATTAGTTCATGAAGAAAACCAAACACCACTGGACCTAATTTTGAATTAAGTGAGCACCGAAAGACTGGGAACCGGCCATTCGTAAAAAATTGAATTAATACCTACTTTAGTTTCGGAGTATTTTGGTTGCTTCTAATTACTTTATTTTACATTAATTAATTTCCATCGAAATATTTCAATAATTTTCAATCATTATGTGAAAATATGTCAAAATCATGATATTAAATTACTTCCATTTAATTCCTCAAATGTCCTTAATTAATTTAAAAATTACAAACTCCCACTATGCTGTCACCGATGGAAATTGTCCCAAATTAGTTTTTTGTTCTCTTCTAAACTCCCAGGCATTTCTCTCGAATTCATTCCGCACGCTTGGACTATATAAGGTTAGTTTTATATCCAGTCATTCAAATATTCATTCAAAATGATTGACACTAATCCCATCGCAATGAGCTTTTGTTTGCCACAAAATGACAAGCCACGATTCATTTTCAAAATCCAATTTTATTTCGCCATCACGTTTCAATTTTGTTTGTTAGCAACCAACTACTATTTTTTAGCTGTAGGGTAGTAAAAGATATGAAGGTATACATCCTATATACTCTTCCACCAGAAAATGCAATTACAATCGGATTTGTTCTCGTAGCTTAAGGGACTAATGCGATTTTTATGTACCAAGTTTTTTTTTTTACTGTGGGTTTTTTATTGTTATTATTTTCAATTTTTTTGTTCACCAACGAAATCCTATTTCAAATTGTTTTAATAGGCTTCTTACATTTTCAGAGGGAAAATAAAATCCTTTGACCAGTTTTAGTGGTTTTTTTTTTTTTTTTTTTGCGACTGATAGGTATAAGAAGTGTCCTGCACTAAAATTGGGATTTTCTATTCAAATTGATTAAAAACTCTTTTTTTTTTTGACAATTTGAACTGATAGAGAAATACAAACAAAAAAAAAACCATCAAATCAAATCTCTATTTCACACAAACAGATTCTCATGCAATTGACTTGGTCTGGGACGTTCAACGTAGTACGACGACGACGACCGATGACCAAAGTTTGTATAGATTCAAATTTGTGAACGTGTCACCTCTGCCAGGATGCAGTTTCAGTGTTATTTTTTCTCAATTTTGTTCAGGACGTTATTGCCAGTTAAAAGAAAAAAAAAAAAAAAATTAGGCTTAATGCTGGCGGGGGTTTTTTATTTTTTTGTGTTTCTTAGGAAGAACATATTGACTCTGTTTGCATGCAATATGTATAACTGATTGCATTTGCAACGAGAGGTTGAACATTATAAAGAGAAGATACAATTACGTGTAAAGGAAATATGCTTTACCCTATTTTGACTCACTAAAAAAGCACAGATAGTCGTTTTTTGGGATAAAGTTGGACAGATTTTCGATAATAGTGATGTTGCTGAAGAAAAGAAACTTTACAGAAATTACATTGATAATATAGTAATTTTAAACTTTTCCGGACCGTTGCAAGATTTTTCTTTACAAAAAAAGTGTAAAATATTGATTTTTACCAACACTTTTGAGAATTAAGTATTACGGCTTTTGGATACCTCTATTATTTTGAAAATCAGCACCATTGTTTATTGGAACATTTAAAATGAATGCAAATTTGTGGTACTCCCAAGACAAAAGTGACATTTCTGGAGGAGTTTTGTATGAAAAATACAAGAAAATAATATTCAAAATGGCTGTATTTCAAATTTTGAGTTTAAGATTCCAACTATCTTGATTCTAACAAAAGTTATTTTGTTTACAAATTTCCTACGCCAACAACAACGACAACGACGATGACAACAGCACACGCACTTAAAAATGTCTCGAAAACGTGTTTTCCTTACTTTTCACGATGTTTCATAATGAAAAAGATTAATTCTGGAAAAAAAAAACTGTGCCCATTGATATACTTATTTCTTACACTACGAGTACGAAAAAGTAATAAGTGAAATATCTCAGAACTGAGCTAAATATGTGCACTGTATAAAACATTTAGAAGAGTTATAAAGAAAAGCTATTAAGTTTTATTCCGGTGGAAATATTTGTTTGTTAAAAGATGTGTTTTATTGTTGACTGGTATATTTTTAATGCATACACGATGGCTGCGGTCTTAAAATCACTGAAAAGCTGGGAATGGTCAATAACTTCCAACATCAAATTAAAGGTGTGTCTCATTTGCCGTTGAGTAAAAAGTAGTTCACAAGGTTCATTGTGGTGCAATGCTAGATAGTAGAATTCAATCCGTTTGCATAATTATACCGAAATAATAACGTTTTACTAGGGTTTTCATCGGATTTTTACCAAGATATTATACATCGTTGTGTGGACATTATGTATATTTGTTTCATATTAGAATATATGTGCTTCGTTTTATTAGAGGAGACTTCGGACAATGACAAAATTGTGCTTTTTACCAGCTAAGTGGACAGTTAAACTTGTTAGCGTCAATAACTGAATAGCCAGAGTCTTCAAGGCTATGCACATTTAAGATTTTGAATTAACTAAATTGCGTCGATTTGGTCGCTGGTTTTAAAATTCTCTTAAAAGCTGTTGCGAATTCTTTTATTCAGTAGGGGAATTAAAGTGGATTTGCTAAGAAATACAGCGAAGAAATCAGGTATTGGATAGAAGTTCATAAATTTGCTCTTTAGTGGATTACTCGAAACGAATTCGGATCCTGTAATTATTTCTTTTTTCATTCATAATCCTATCCACCATACCTCCTGATTCGCAGTAATATCTGCCTTTTACTGCGTTTATTCAGATTCAAGTCGTATATGACAGAACGTCAAAAATTTTATATGTTAAAAACAACTGAAACATTCAACAATTTACCCTATACCAAGTATTGTATAGGATTTCGAAAAAAATTAAAATCCTTTGGAAATCCGAAAAGCTAACTGATATGGAAATTTTCATTCGATTTTGTGTCACACACTACAAAAAAAAAATAAAACAAAAATAAAGTGCATTCATTCAGTCAGCTAACAAGAAAATGAGAAAAAATAAAAATTAAATCAAACGAAAAGTGAGGCGAGGAATGAAAAAAAAAACAAAAAAAAAAAAATGGATTAAATACAATTCAAAAGCAAGCAGAATTCATTTTTGATTAGCACCAGGAGAGCCGCCGAACGTTGATTGCGTTTTTTAATTACCTTAAAAGTTGTGTGCGGCATCCCGCACTCGAAGCCTTCTATATCCTCCCCAGTGCTGCCTATATCAAACCAATATATCGATGCTGAATTCTATACGTTTAATTGAAAAGTATCTAGATACTATCGCATGTTGTGTGTGTTTTATGCGTATAGTGGTATTTATATAAAATTCAAAAAGGAACCCCAACCTAAGGCCGTTTATATAAATTATTTAGAAGGGTTTTTAACTAAATAGATCAGCAATATAGCAGTACTAGCTATGGGTTATGTGGAGAGCAGGTATAATCATTAAATTGATTGTTGTTAGTGTTGAAACTCCTCGATGTATCAAAGGTAAAGAACCAAACCCATTACCGCACCCTAGTTGTTGGCGATTGATATGCAATCAGGAAATTTTACAAAATCACTCAACCACCGACACAAGCTGCTGGATGGATAGATGGATGGATGGATGGATAGATGGATAGGTGGGTATGTTCTGCGGTATTGGAGGAAAAGGTTTTCATGGTATTTAAAGGCTATATCTGGGTGGTAATAAATTTTAAAACGAATATCACGCTTTTCTGAAAATCTAAATTAATTCATTAGACATCAATGGTGCACTTAGGTAAAACGTCCTAATTGCACCAACAAATTAAGATGAAAGCATTTTTGGAATTTTATGTAAAATTTGGTTAATACCCACTCGTTAAGTTGTTTAATCTAGTCAATGATGATGAACACAAAGTATAATGATGGTTAATGAGCATTGATATTTTTTTTTTGTTCCTTCTTTAAACGGTTGGTTAAGAATTGTAGAGTTTCCATCGTGAAAGGAGCTTCATCAAAATGTAAGGGTTATTATTTCTTTAGGGGATGTCTGGAGGACTTAGTTTCTATTAATTTTATGCTCTGATACCTTAGTGTAATGCTGTGGTCTGCTAACACTGTTATCCTTATAAAGGGTGATTTTTTAAGAGGTCTAGACCTTTAAAAAAAAAAACACAAAAAATTCGAAAAAATGAATGAAATATTTATTTGAATCGATAGTTTGAACCTTGCAATTTAATGTTTAAAGATAATTTCATGCAAATGTTGACCGCGGCTGCGTCTCAGGTAGCCCATCCGCTGAGTCCAATTTTGGCATACTCTTTCACACACATCGGCCGGTATCTCACGAATGAATGCATGGATGTTGGCTTCCAGTGCGTCAATCGAAGCGGGCTTGTCCCTATAGACATTAGCCTTGAAATACCCCCACAAAAAATAATCTAATGGTAAATGGCAAAAAAAAGTTTGTTATCATCGCTCGGTAGCGTTCACCATTGACAGTAACGCTGCGATTCGCATCATCTTTGAAGAAATATGGCCCAATAATGCCGCCGGCCCATAAACCGCACCAAACAGTGGCTTTTTCGGGATGCATTGGTAGCTGTTGCAATGCTTCTGGCTGATCTTCACTCCAAATGCGGCAATTTTGCTTAATTACGTACCCATTCAACCAAAAATGAGCCTCATCGCTGAGCACAATTTTTTGATAAAAAAGCGGATCCTAGGCCAGCTTTCCAAGAGCCCATTTACCAAAAATTCGGCGTTGTGGTAGGTCGGCTGGCTTTAGTTCTTGCACCAGCTGTATCTTAAAAGGCTTTACTGCTGTAACAAAGGCCTAACTGCTGGGAACGGCGCCGAATCGACATTTCGCGGTCTTCTGTCACACTAGCTGATACGGCCACAATATTTTCTTCACTATGCACAGTACGTAAACGTGTTGGTGGTTTAATGTCCAACAAAGTAAATTTGGTGCGAAATTTGGTCACAATCTTCCGAATAGACTGCTCAGAAGGTCGAGAATGCCGACCATAAAATGGAAGCAGTGCGCGATGAACATTTCGAACCGAGCACGAATTTTGATAGTAAAATTCAATAAATTGCAAGCGCTGTTCATTTGTAAGACGATCCATGGTTAAATTGCAAACCAAACTGAAGCTGTTTGACAGTGACACAAGGTACTTAACACACGTCAGCTGTCAAAACCAGTGTTGCCAAAACCAAACCAGCTAAAAAATCACCCGTTAGTATACAACCAATTCCAATTAATTTTCACTACTTCTCGAGGAAGATGATGAGATGCATGTATCGAGATGCCAACCGTGTTCTTTGGCATGATAGAAATGTTGAGTTTACTGAATAAATTAACAATGACAGTTCGATGATTTGTGAAAGAGTGCGTTCACAAATTAAATCCAAAGTTGTCAAGTCCCCATTTGAAAACCCGATACATTAAATTTTTCATCGATTTACAGAAATAAACTTTCCCAAGTTTAAATTTTGTGTGTGTTAAGTAAACTCACTCAAAAAAACATAACTTAAATACATTACCCACCTTTACAAGATTGCTAAGCAATTCCATTAACATATATTGTATTTATGTACATGTCCTGAAGGAGTCAGTGTAACACCAAATAACGATTAATTAACTTGAATTAATGTTAAACCCCTTCGATTTATTATTGTTGTTTCACATTAATTCCTTGTGAATTAACATTGTTTGTTTTATAAAGGGTTTGCCAATAAGAGGTGTTATTTTGATATTCAAAGAAAAATGGCATTTTTGGAGATAAATGATCGGATGTTTATTTCATTATAAAGAGGAAGGTATGCCGTTAATAATGAAACACAACATCAGCCAAATGGCCGCCAAGACCACGCTTACAGGACCATATCCTTTTCATGAAATTTTCCATAACCAAATCGCAAAGTGGCTGCCCGATGTCCTCGATAGCCTCACGAATTTCATCTTTGAGGTCTTGAATCGACGCTGGGCTGTTGGCGTAGACCTTATCTTTCACGTGGCCCCAAAGGAAGAAGTCGCAAGGTGTTAAATCACAAGATCTCGGTGGCCAATTGTGATCACCTCTTCGAGAGATAACACGGTCCGGAAACTTTTCCCGTAAAAGATCGATGGTTTCATTGCTTGTGTGGCACGTAGCGCCGTCTTGTTAAAAGTAAACGTTGTCCAGATCAATACCATCCAATTCAGGAAATAAAAAATCATTAATCATCTCTCGATAGCACAATCCATTGACCGTAACTGTTGCTCCAGCCTCATTTTCGAAAAAGTAAGGTCCAATGACCCCGCGGGACCATAAACCGCACCAAACAGTCACGCGTTGAGGATGGAGAGGCTTTTCAACAATAACTCTTGGGTTTTCCGAGCCCCAGATGCTACAGTTTTGCTTGTTGACGAAGCCTCCGAGGTGGAAATGGGCCTCATCAGTCAAGATGATTTTTCGATGAAATTCCGGTTCATTTTCATGCATTTCAAGGACCCAATCAGCAAAGACACGACGTTGTTGATGATCAGCCGGCTTGAGTTCTTGTGTTAACTGAACTTTATAAGCCTTAAGACCCAAGTCTTTATGCAAAATACGGTGTAATGAAGTTTGTGGAATGCCTAATTCCAAAGAACGACGAGGAATGGACAAACCTGGGTTTTCTTCAACACTTTGGGCTACAACAGCAATATTCTCAGTTGTTCTTGAGCGACGTGCACGGGTTTTATTCTTCACATCACTAACTTGTCCCAACAGCTCAAATTTGTCCACCAATTTCTGTATTGCAGTCCGACAAGGTGCTTCACGACGACCCAAAAATGTTTTAGTTTTACGAACCGTCTCTGCCAAATTTTCACCATTTTTAAAGTGAATTTTAATAATTTCAATGCGTTGTTGAAGCGTGTATCGTTCCATTTTTATTAATAGCGTAGTTTCTACTTGTTAAATGTTAAAAAATGGCAGCTTCAAAAGTGACAGCTACCGAAATAGCGGGCTATTCAAAATAACACCTCTTTATTAACGAAATCGCAGCATATCAATGCACATTATTTCTTAAGAAAATCGCATTTAAATTATTCAAAACCTGATGCCAAAGGCACTCATGAAGGTGAATGTCAATGCACTTAAAATTCTTAATTTAGTTAAACACAATTATTCACATAAATAGAAATACACAAACGTAAAAGTAAATATTGACTTAGTGTAATAAAGCTAAAGCCAATCAACAGCAAAATACATAGATTCCTTTTTGTATAGCAAATGGTCTTTGTTTCGTATACAGTTATAAGAGGTATGCACCCCAAACTGGGTGCCTTTATTGGCAAAAGCACTTCCTGTTTTGTAAATCTAAACCATCCTCTCTAAGAATCCCCCCGCCTCTTTATACCTTTATCGTTGTTGTATATGTAATCAAACGTTTGCCTCCTTCCACTATCTAGTTAGTAAGCTTTGAGTAAGAAGCAAAATCGTATACCCAATAAGCAAAATGAAGTCTCTTTGAGCAGCTTCCTCAAGCTCAAGGTTCCTAATTGAGAACAAGTACCTGAGGTAATAATAGGGAATTAGTTATTCTAACAGAACACACTAAGAGCAGTTCCTTTTGCGCTTGATAATGTTACTACACAGCTCCTCCAGATCCTTATTGTGCTCATATATCATTAATCCATTGATGCCATTCTATGTACAATTTTCTTACCGTATGAATAGTAAGTAAATATAGGTACCAATTTTATTTACTTACTTGTTTTTTTGTTTTTGGTATGTTAACGAGGTATAAGACATTCTCTTTCGGGAGAAGATAATTGAAAGAATTTTAAATCCTTTTTTTTGTAGGTACTCCTAATTTTACTACAAACCTAATACAATGTCGTCCTTTTATACCTACTCCTTCCCCTACACACATTTCCTCTTCTATGAGGGTTAATTGAAAATTAACATTAAGGATTTTTATCACTTTATTTCTGGTATGCTGCAGGTGCACATAAATGGTTCGGAATAAATGTCCTGGAATTTGATTATAAGGACAAAATGAGGGTGAAATCGAGTGGAGGTACTAATGGGGTTTTGTTTAATAGGTGACTATGTGAATAAGTGGGTATATTAAGACCCAATAACACACTTAATAAAGGGCTTTTGAACTGGTGCTTTCTGAAAAATTGATGTTTTGATGAGGATTTAAAAAAAAAATGGGAGGGATTGATGTGTTGAGGAGATATATTTTAGTAACACAATTAGGTAATTTTACTGACAACAACTATGATCAAATATTTTCAAAATAAAATTGGGATTAGTAAGTGAAAAATTTAGAAAAAAATATCAGTCGAAAAGAAATCGTGACAAATTATTCAAATTTTAACCAAAGTTTAGTTTTTTAGTTCTTTTCAGGGCCAAACCTTAATTTCAGTTAAGTATTCGAACTTAAACTAATTCGGTCTTTGCGTCTGTTCGTCTATTCGTCTGTTCGTCTGTTCGTCTGTTCGTCTATTCGTCTGTGCCTCTATCAGTACAGAGAGCCACAGCCTAAACGGGTTGACGGATTTGCATGAAATTTGGTACGGATTAGGAAATTTTCCATAATTTTTAGTTATCTCCGTTTTTATACTTACTGGATTAACTAATTTAGTTCAAAACTTGTCACCCGGTTGTTCTCATCATTGAAAAAAGTGTTGTGTATTTAGTTTTCAAAAAAAAAAAGTTATTTTTTTTCTTATCACTTAATGGCTGACTTCTTTAATTTAATAAATTTATTGTGTTTCACACAAAATGAAAAATAGAAAAAAAAAAAACAAACTCAGTATGAAATATTAATAAAAAAACTCAAAAAATTAAATATTTTAGATTCATTTCCAACCATATCCAATGATTTTCGAGTATACTGAGCAGAGATAAAATAAAACTATGAAACACACAAAAAATCGTAAGTATTTTCCATTAGAAAATTCCAGCCCAATTAGAGGGTATCACGAGTCAAAATAAAAATCTCAAAAAATTAGAGAATTTTTTTTATAATTATTTGCAAATAGTTTTGGTCCCTTAGAGTTAATCTAAAAATAACGAAGGTTCTTTAAACAACTGAAACGAATTTAATGCCATTTTTTTAATGAATTTTATCTATTTCTTAATTTTTTTTTATGCATTTAGTGGCCGACAAAAAAGTCTACGTATAACGACTTATTATGCCATTCTATAAAATCAAAAGTATTTTAGAATTAAAAAAAAATGATTTACAATTTGTTTTCTTTTTTATTTCTATGCTTCGCATAACTACAAAGTTTATTAATCAAAGTGGAAACGTTTTTGATTTTAAAATTTCAGTGTTTGGACCCAAATTGTTGAAGTTTTATTTTGATTTTGTTTGGTTCTACGTTGTTTTTTTAGCTAAATTTTTATAAAGTTATAAAATTTTAAATAAATAGTGAATTTTTACCTGATGGAGTAATGAAAGTCAGGAAATTCTGTGAAGTCGATATTTTTCCTAGAAAGAAAAAAAATCAATAAAATTTTATGGATAAGATACACATTTCAAACAAAGAAACTAAAAGGTTAAATTGCCTGTCTGTCTGTTTATACTTTAGCTTAAGCCGTTGTCTATAATACAGCTTTGGCCGCTGAAGCGATTTTCTTAAAATTTGATGGTTAAGGGTGTTTGGTGATTCCCTTGAGGGCAAATTGAAATTTTTTTTAGGAACTAACGGTACCTACCATTAAGGAAAAGTACATTTTCAGCAAAAAAGGGCTCTAACGATTTTGATGAAAAAAATTGTACGTACCCACTTTTGTTAGGAAGGTCGTACTTTTGAAAGGAAGAAATGTTAATAACGGTACCTCCCATAGAACCGATTTTTACTTGCGATATAGGTACTACGATAAGTTATGCATTCGTACCAAAAAAAAAAGTTGAGATAACAATCAAACATGACATTACGATGATAGAGAATGAGAAACAAGTGGGTCCGACAATTCTGCCTGTCTGTCTGTCTGTATCAGAGACCACAGCCTAAACGGATGGGTCGATTTACTTTAGACTTGGTATGTGGTGTTTTTTGAAACTATCCCCAGATATTTTTGATTTTTTTACTAAAAATTACGGTATATATCGGTTTTTGAAAAACTCATTTTTCTCAAAAACGGTTCCTATGACTTTGATTAAGAAATCATAATCATTTTTTTGGATAAGGTCTATCTTTAAATGAAAACGATTTTTTTCAAAACCCGATATTAACGGTACCTGTCATAGAACCGTTTTTTTTTTAATTCTGATTTTCTTCTCCATGACTCAATCAAATTTCAACCATTTTTTTTACATGAATGCTTTAAAGTTGCCGTAATATTATTTAGTAAAAAAAAATTGGAAATTTATTTTTTATGGATTAAAAAAAAAAAAAATTGAAATTTGGTTTTTGAAAAAAACCATTTTTTAGTTTTTAGATGTTAAAAAATAATATCTTAAAAATGGCATACCAATTTTATTTTTATTACAGTCCTTGCAAAATTTTATATATAAAAAATATAAAAAAAAAAAAAACGGCTCTAACGATTTTCAATTTTTTTTTTATAATGTATCATTATAGAAGAAATAAAATAGCATATTTCAACCATTTTTTTTTTAACCGCTCCAACAATTTTCAAAAAAATTGTCACTAGGATCAATAAAATGGAACCTTTACTTATAAAAATGATTCTGATTGAAAAAAAACGGATTTTCAAAAGATATTGGCTCTTATTTTGGTGCCCTCTTTAAACTATGCAGATGTTATTTCTTTCAAAACTCTCAAAATCACTTAAACACACATCTTAAACAAACAAAACCCATTACTTTTCCATTGAAAACAAAAATAAAACAATTTAATTAACCTTACTCAAGCAATTTATTTTGTTGCTTCATTTTGATCCTTTTATATTAATGTTTTGAACTTTCCAGTTAGCAATTATAATTAAAATCCAAACAATAATTTTTCATTGAAACAGGAAATCAAGTTATTTAAGCGATTCTTTGGTCATTGTCATCGGCAATTATGATAACTTCAACTTGATTTTACGATACCACTTTTGTTTTTGGAACTTTCTCTTTAAAATTTCAAAACTCAAATCCTAAGTTATTTTGTGTATGAATAGTTAAAAGCCTTCTTACCCAACTCACAAAATGTCTAACACCCCGCAGACAAATTTAATCGATTTAGGTTGGGTGATTCTCTTTTACCGTAATTTCATTTGCATGCCTAATTAAATTTAAACAGGACTATAGGTTGGTATACGAAAACGACGACAACGACGAAGATGAAAACGAGAACGAAAAACGACGAGTATTACGAGTATAACGATGATATAACCTTGCCCATTTTACCTTTTTATGCTGCTCTGTCTTATGTTTTTTCTACTCTCTCTCTCTCTATCTATACTATATAAATATACAATATAAGTAGGTTAGTTATGTAGGTTTGTAAATATCTAGAAAACAGCCCTTTCAAAAACTTCACTTTGCAACAATTGTGATTGTGAAAAAGATTTAAAAGCAACGTCATGGAAGAAAAGGTCCACTAGAAAATAAAGTACTTTCATCCTTTGATTCGAAGAAGAAGTCTTTTCCATTCTTGGGGAAAAGTTTAATTGCTCAATGAGACAGAATCAACTTAAGAAATTCAAAACCCCCATTCAGGTTAGATATTATGGTTGATAAAGGGGTAAATTTGAAAGTGCGACGAGGTTGGAGTAAGGTAAAAATCAAGGTTTCAAATGGATGCAGAAGATAAACACTTGAAATAGTGGAAAATTTCGTTTGTGTTTTTTTTTTTTTTGAAAAACAAAAACCCTTGTCAAATATTTTCAGGTTACGTTTATTTCATCTGTTTTGAAAAGGATACGAACATTTTTTATCTTAAACATTTTTTTATTTAATGAAAAGTCGAGACTTCAAAGTTGAACTGACACTACTTGAGCAGATAAATAACAAAATTGGGGTATCTATTACAGATACGGTTTTCTCTTTCAATTACTGAATAGTGATATTGAGTGAGGTGGTATTCATTTAGTTAACTTTATAATTTTTTACTTGGGATTAGTAACAAGCAATAATTGCACTACGCTATGTAGTTTTTAAAGAAAACCCCAAAAATTAAATGAATCATAAGAACATAATACACAAAGTTGATTCAACATCCACAGTCGACTATTCGCACAAAATGAAAGGCAATCTGTTCAAAATCTGAGTATTCACCTTTATGGTGAGTTAAAAAAGAAGATATTTTTTAGTTATTCTTCAATGAAAACCACTACATTCTGAAAGTGGGTTTTGGGTAAAGTTGCAAATTAGTTTTTGTTTATTAAAGTTACATCATTAGTTAGTCACTAGAACATGCAATTTTTTAAGTACCTCAACAAGGCTAAAATTTGAAATAACATAGATTTTATGATTCAAAACAAATTGCCAGAAGCGTTAGTGCGTACAACGGGTTGCCAGGTGTCATCAAACAAAAAAGACAAAAACAAAAGATTAAGAATAAACCGGATAAGATAAAAAGCTGAAAATTAGTAACATATACTAGGTTTTTTTTAAATATCAAAATGTAAGCAAATCAGCAAATGTGTGCCCCCCCCCCCTAAAAGGGTTTGGGTTTGCTTAAATTCATTTCAAAATGGAAAAAAAATACAAAAATTAATTTAAAATAAACTTAAAAAGATACAGGTCTGCAAATTAGTACATCTATAGTTGATATAAATATGCTGTCAATGAAAAAAATCGGTAGTAGTGGCAAAAGAGTTGCCAGAAGACAAAGAATTTGAAATTTTTAAAGAAAGTTACAAAAAACACTTGATAAGGTCCAAAATGGAGATTTATACCCATGTAGCTTTTGCCAATATAATTAAGAAAAAAGAAACTGTCAGAAACAAGTAAGGATGTAAGGAGTTGCCAAAAGTCCAAAAAACATGTTAAATAAGATACAAATTTGAAAAGCGGTGTCATTATAGACTTCTTCTATCGCTCCTAACGTTCTTAAGAAACGAGATCGGCAGAAGCGTAAATTGATTAATAGAGTTGCCAGATTCATCAAATCTATTTTTTTTTTATTTTAACAAAAAAAACCTGATGCATGAGTAACGAAGCTGAAAATTGCTGTCCATATACCTATTATCAATATTATAAAGTGTAAAAAATAACACAGATTTTGATACAGCACAAACGTTGCCAGACGTCAACTCAACACACCAAAAACCCTTAAAATAATTATTAAAAAATACCGGTTTATGGTAGGTACTATAGTAATCTTTTAAGGCTAGCTGAAGAGTAAAAAAGAAGTGTGAATTGGATTTTACTTTTTTTAGGAACTCTAAAAATTGTTAAGCTTGATTTTGTCCAGTGCAAATAGAACAAAATTATAAACAGGTTGAAAATTATTGGAAATTGTGCACAACAATCCCTTTCTTATATGTATCTGAAAGGTGTCAACATTCCCAGCTTGGTGTTTGGCTGTCATCTTGGATATTTGTGTTTTGGCTTATTTTGGTTGATGCCTATTAGGGACAAAATCATAAAGGTGAAAAATGTCACTGTCCAAATCATCAATAATCAACTTTGTTATATGTATAATTAAACTCTTACGCTCATTTGTTGAGTTAAGTCATAATTTATTAGTTCATTAACAGGCAAAATTATTTATTTTATAATTTAGGTATCGCAAAATATAGAAATTTTAGTGTAGATTCATTCAAAAAACGAGATAAATTCCAATAATAATCAAGCCAAAATCAGTAGAACTTGATAGAATCTAATTAAATAAAGTTCTTCAATACATACAAAATCGCTTGTATATTAATATATAATTTTTCGGCTTTTTATTGTGCTTATTTACAAAAATATGTGAATTTCTTACTTACTTAAAAGCTTCTCGGAAATGACGTTCCCAAAAACGACGTTTTGATCAATAATATTGTTTATTTTCTGTCTAGTTTGTATTTTCATATATCTTTATTCTTGATTTTGTGTCATAAAATTGTCAAAAAATTATAATTTTAATCTTTATTCATACCAAAGTAGGCGTTCCCGAAATAACGCCTAATATATGTACGCTCGTATATATCAAATTTAATTTGAATTACCACTTTAATTTAACTTATTAATGTAGAAAACTATAAAATAATTCACCTGCCATAGAACGGTTTTTTTTTTTTAATTTTGATTTTCTCCTAAATGACTTAATCAATTTCAACCATTTTTTTTACAGAAAGCTTTTAAGTTGCCATAATAATATTAAGTAAAAAATTTTTTTCGAAAACTACTCAATATTTTTTTTTCAAAATTTAGTTTTTATATGTTAATAAATAATATCTTAAAAATGGAGTACCAATTTTTTTTTTTTAAGTACATACTTGCAAAATTTTATATAGAAAAAATAGTTTTAAAAAAAAAACGGCTCTAACGATTTTCAAATTTTTTTTTCTAAAAATGTATCATTATAGAAGAAATCAAATTGCTGTTTTAGTTGATTGAAAACCGAATTTTATGCTTTAATTTAATTTTTATTTAATTTTTTTTCTAAAACAACATTAACAAAATTTTAATTAAAAAGGCTTAGCATATTAAGTAACTTTATCTAGAAAAGCAAGTACGTGCGATCCACTCGAGAAATTTTTTTTTTAAGATATTGCTTTCCTATAAGAATTGTTAGTACACATACTTGTGCTCATATACATATCTACATATTATGTGTAAACCATTTTATTGATTTTCTGATTCTCCTTAAATTCTATAATAATACTTCTTTTTAACGATTACATTCACGACACATAAAAATGCCTTCACATCATACTCATCAAATTTAAGAATTTATAAGAAATTCTTAAATCAATCTCTGAGAGGTTGTTGCTTTTTGTTCTTTCAATTCCCAGCACACACATACCCATTGGCCCAGAAACACAAGAAGTGAAAAAAACAAAATCTTTTTGCTTTTTCTGTACAAATTTGCACGTTCGCTTTTCACACCTTTCTTCATTATTCCAGATGTTCGTGAAACATTATCTATAAATACAAAAAAAAAATAAACTGAAAATTCCCGGAATATTCCCAAAAGCACATATCCAAACCTAAGATAAAATAAAAAGCAAACAAAAAGCTAAAATAAAATTGAAGATTTCATATTCTCTTTGAGTTCTTATTTCGAATCAGACTTCGCATAGGTAGGTACAACCTATTCCCATCATCATATATAGTCCTTCTGCGTGTCCTGATGGGAGCATCAAAAAAATTTCAAATACCCAGAGTCGAGAAAGAAAAGACAACCAATTTTTTTCCCATTCTGATGCTGAGATAGAGCATAAAGGTATGGATATGATGATGAGTTTTAACACACAGATGGGTTCGATGAAATGAACGAATGTTGAATGTAAATTCACCTTAGATCTTGGATTAAACAAAAAAAAAAAAATATATATAAAAAAAAAAAAACAAAATAAAAAATCAAACCCTTTTTGTTTTTGCTTCTTTGAACCGTAATTAACCACCCATGTCGATGATATGAAAGATATAGACGTAGACTATGAGTCCTGCACAATAGAACAGGAAAGTTCTACACGTGAACAGGGTGGAGCATATATTATGCAGGTGTTAATATTTTTTCAACTTAAGATTGAAAAAAAAAAAATTGCAAATCAATAAGAAGTTAATGATAACTGTACGTTGTTACAAAAACCTCAGGTGAAGTGCATTCGGTTTCATTTTTAATCTTAGGTTGAAATTGGTGTTAAATAAAAGGTAATGAAGTCCACTTTAAAAATTTAGGCATTAATGTATAACAGTCTTATCTAAATGGCTGCTTTACGGTTAGAAGCGTTAATTAAAAATTTGTAAATGCAGTTCTGAAAAAAAAAACAAAATTCAAAAAAACATAAAATTCGATTTTCAAGTGACTAAAACAGATTCATAAAGTATTTAATCTCAAAACGAAGTACGCAATTTGATTTCTTCTATAATGACACATTTTTAGAAAAAAATGTTTTGAAAATCGTTAGAGCCGTTTTTTAAAAGAACCTATTTTTTCATATAAAATTTTCCAAGGGCTTTTATATTTTTAGGATTGGTACGTTATTTTTAAGATATTATTTATCAACATCTAAAAACTAAATTTTTAAAAAATATATTGAGTAGTTTTCGATAAAACGATTTTTAAAAAATAAAATTTCGGTTTAAAAAAAAAAAAAAAAAAATAATTTTCGTATTTTTTTCTTACTAAACATTTTACAGCAACTTTAAAGCTATCATGTAAAAAATTGTTAAAACTGATTGAGTCATGAACGAGAAAATCAGAATTAAAAAGAAACAGTTCTATGGCAGGTACCGTTAATAGCGGTTTTTGAAAAAAATGGTTTTCATTTAAAGATAGACCATATTCAAATAAAATGCACAACAGGGTAGAACGTACTTGCTCTTAGGGTCAAAGTTGCTCTGGACATTTAAGCTTTTTATATAATTTTTTAAGAACTAAATATTTGTATAGAAAAAATAAAAAAAAATAAAATTCATTACTAAAATTACATAAACAGCTTCTTAAATTATTTAGAGCTTCAAACTAAGTATTCCATTTGATGTGTATAAAAAAGATTAATTTTAAGAAAAAAAAAATATTTTTTTATATATAAAAATTCATAAAGCTTGTTTAAAAAAAAAATTGGTATGCCATTTTCAAGAAAAAAATTAATGCACATCTAAAACCAAAATTTCAAAAAAATACTGTAACTCATTTTCGAAAAATTGATTTTTAAAAGATTTTTTACACATCCAAAAACTACTTTTTTGAAAATTTTAATATTTAATTATTTTAAGTTTGCGAACAAGCTTCCGTATAAAAAAATCATTAAAATTGGTGCAGTCGTCGGTGCAGAGAAAGTCAAAAATAAAAACAAACTGTTATATGGCAGGTACCGTTATTTTTTTTGCTAAAAAAATTTCAATTTCCCTTCTAGGGAATCACCAAACATAATTAACCACACAATTTGAAGAAAATTGGTTGAGCAGCTTAGGCTGTAGCACGAGGTATACAGAGACAGACAGACTGATATGCGAGACCCACTTTTTTGCATCGTAATAACATGTCTGATTGTTATCTCGAGTTCGATTTTTTTTACGAATCCTCAACTTGATATTATAGTAAAAAGCATACTTGCATTGTCGGCCTGGACTATATGTTTCTAAAAAAATTCTTAAAATACTTTTTAAAAACTAGTTTGTAATTACAACATAAATGTAAATTAAAACATTAAAATTTATTCTTTCAAATTTCATACTGTTTGCTATTTTTAAAACATTGCGTTCCAAAATTTTCAAATGAATTTTTTTTTAGTTTCTACTTTTCAGTTTTTACTTTTCAAAATTTATAAGCTCAGTTAACAAAAAATTAAATCAAAATTTGTTTGTTTTCAAGAATTTAACCCTTGTGTTTAAGAATTTAATGCAATGTTAAAAAAAAAAATTTTAATTTTTCAAAACTAGCTTTTTTAATTTCTTAACTTTTAAAAATTATTCAATAACATTTAATAAATTTTGCAATACTTTTGAAAATAACTTTGCTCAACGTCCATACAAATATTTTTAAGAAATTAAATTTGTGGAAAATATCGGCATTATTTTTAAATCTTTAAAAGAAATTATAGAAGTAAAAAAATTATTATTAAATTCTAAAAAAATAATATATTTTGAAAATTATATTTCATTTTTTACAAAATTGTTTAGGGAACAAGTATATGAATTTACTAGTCTTAGTTTTGCAAATCACCTATATATTTACGAAAACATTCAAATATGTTTCCAAAAAAAAATATATTCGAAAACTAAAATACTGATTTCGACAGCTTTATAAAACTTCAAGAAATTTCTCGAATGTTTTCAGCAGCCACAAGAAGCACGATAATTGTGTTCAAATTGAAAATTAAAATTCTTTTACGATTTTAACTTTTCAAAATATTTTTATGAAATTTTGTTTTTTTTTTTTGCAGTAGAAAAGTGCTAGTGAAAAAAACGAAAATTGTGTTGGAATTGATTTATTCAATTAGTTTGTTAGTTTTTTTTAATAACTTATTAGAGCTGGGTTTTGAAACTATTATAATTTAAAAAAAAAAAAATGTATCACCCTATACCAAAGAAAAATTTAAAAGAAACGGGAAAAAAATAAAAATTCACCGAAATTCATTCGCGGAAATGAGAATAAATTGCCAATTCCGAGTGACAGTTTAGACTAGAGCAAATATTTGGCCTTTTCTAATTGCCTGACTTTTCGTCACTCAAATGGTCAGCAAAATATTCCAATCTATGCCAGTATACGAAAAGAACAGCGCAATGAAATTGAAAACAATTTCTGCTATCAAAAAAAAAAAAAAAAAATTGTAAAAGGATATCAAATAAAGCAAATGCACAAAGCCTCTTAGCTCGAATGCAGAGATGCTGTAGGCCATGCGTTAGTCTGTTTTCTGTTTGTTGTTCTCTTCGAAAAAAATTCAGACAACTGAAAAACAAAAAAAAAAAAAAAACATTTTGAACAGAGGAAAAATCCTGAGTAAATGTCAGGTGGAAGCCAAAATTGTTCCTTTTGTGTCTTTTGTATTTGAGTTTCCAAGAAAAACTACATCTAACATAGATTCCATGGCAGCTGATGTGCAATCTGTGTCGCACCTGCAAGGATATGGTCAGACATAGGAGAATTTACGTTTAACCCAGAATACGAGACCTTAGACGGTTAGAGTGGTAACATTTTTTGACACACAGCCTGCTTCTGGCTTTGGTATTCCTTTTTTTTTTATTTTTTTTTGTATGCAAACTTAACTAGAATCAAGGTAGGTATATATCTGGAAAGGAAACAGATGAGCCTGAGCCAACAAACTGGACGTGGTACACTCATCTCGTTGTGTTTCCACGGCAACGTGGTTGAATTTATTCAGTTTGTCTGTCATACTGAGTGGAGGAGGACCATGAACGAAAATATAGAACGGTAACAGAGGACAAGGATGACCGGAACCTCCAGAACAGCCTCCAACTGCTTTAGCCTTAGAAAACCATCAGAATGAGTGTCATGGTAAAAAGAGAAATATCCCTACACACATGCCTGGTATATATAAACGCAGGCCCGCAACCAGCTCAGAGATAAAAGGTCCTTTTGGTATAAGGCAGATATCGTTTGTTTGATGTTCATCGAGTGATGGTGATTTTGTGGACATAAAACAGTTTGTAAAAGTACGTAATGGTTGTGATGATAGAAGAAACAATTTGGTTTAAAAGTATCCTTGCCCAGATGTCAATTAAAAGGTAAAAAATAATTTAAAAGGAACAATATTATGATATCCATGGTACCCACAACTTTATATACCTAGAATAGCCCGAAAGGACATGCTTTCGTATTAAAATAAGACAAGAAGGAAAATTGGATGATTTTATTTAGATGCATAGAATAAATTTTGAATTGCATTTGTCTATATAGTACGAGAGGTAGCAACGTTAAAAAACATTCTTTCTGACTGATGGTGATGGGACATTTTTCTGCCATTTTAGAAGGGTCCTATTTCACAGTTGAGGTTCGGGGTTCAAATCCTATCGACATCAACTTTTTTTTTTGTTGATAGAAGTACCCATCAGTTAACAGAAAAGTGCCCAGGTAGTCTTCTGCAGCAACTATAATCATGAGCAATGCAACTGCATTAACAAAAGTTTTTATAGTAGATCTTTTTGTTTCTAGTCGTGAGTCATGTCATCAATTTTACTATTAATGGTAGTTTCTGTCAATGTCACCTTCTGTGCTGGACCCTCCTCAGGTGAAAGCAGTTTTGCCAAATAAAAATCCAAAATAATAATTTTCGAATTTTTTTTACTAAATATTATTACGGCAACTTAAAAGCTTTCATGTAAAAAATATGGTTGAAATAGACTGATTTATAAAAGAGATAATCAGAATTAGAAGAAAACGGTTCTATGGCAGGTACAGGTTAATAACGGTTTTTGGAAAAAATGGTTTTCATTTTAAGATAGACCTTTTCTAAAAAAAATGACTATGATTTTTTTAATCAAAATCGTAGGAACCATTTTCGAGAAAAATGAGTTTTTCTCAACAAGTAAAATATTAAAGTAAGACTTTTAAAAAACAATGTTAGGTACATTTATGAAATTTGGTTTAAAGCGGTGTCAAAGGGTGTTTTTTTGATGGTAAACAACCTTGTGCAACTAGTGCAAAAACATCCCGTACAAATAATGCAAGATTGATTAAAAATTTATTACAATCTTGTGAGGGGCAGGGAGTGGAGAAAAGGCGACCAAAATTTAGTAAAAGACACGATGCTTCAATGTAAAAGACTTCATTGTAACTAACTTAAATGCTAAAAACTATAATACAATTTAGTTTCTCATTTTTAGTATACGCATACGATAAGCTGTAACATCGAATGATCTGAGGATTATAAACTTAATTATGAAGTTAAGATATTAATAAACAAGTATTATAAATGATGTTTTATGATATTACAAAATATAGGGTGATCTATTTATTAATATGTCGATTATTTAATATATATTTCTTACAATCTTTATTACAAAAGACCACGTGCGAAGCATGAGCAAAAGATGGTTTTTTATCCATTGCACCGAACTAATATTTAATTTTTTCGGGTAATTGCCAGAGACATTTTGTTAAAGAGTCAAATTGAGGAATTTAATCTAAAATATCAAGAAAGTACAGTAATCAAGTCAAAATCCTTCAATTTGACACCTTAATAAACTGTCTATGGCAATTACCAAAATTTCCCAAGATATAGCTTAGACCCAAAAAAATTGAATAATGGATAAAAAACAACTTTTCACTCAAGCTACGCACATGGTCTTTTGTAATTATTGATTTTAACGAACATCGAATTATTTTTATTAGTTTTTATCTTGCATTATTTGTACACGATGTTGCACAAAGTTCCTGACCACTAAAAAAACACCCTTTCAAACAAAGTTTTTGAATGGAACCCAAATATTATTAATGTACCATTATGCTTATATTTTGCTTGTTGCACCGAATTACTAATTACCTTTTTTTAACGTGGTCGTATAGAGTAGTTTCTGTCTTATTCGATCCAGCATTAAACAATACCCTTAAATCATATCTCATAATCCCGGATGGTATAAACATACATTTTTCAGCTTGATAAATACCCCTACTTAATCCCCTCTTTTAAAGGCAGTTTAAAAAAAAAAATCCAATAGGGAGATTTTATGGGACTTTGGACCAGCTAAATGGGGGTGACATTCTACGTCTATACCAATTAGAAAAATTCATGTATTAACACTTTTAACCTTCTTCATACTAAATTGTCGATCTTTCCTGGTCTAAGCTACTTAGTTTTCCAAAGTACCGGTAGGGGTAGGGGTCATAAAAACTCCCAGAATCACAAAGAAAAATTATAGCTAAGCACGTGGAGTCAGTAAGCTCAAAAATGATAGCCAGTTGAACAAAAGCACTTTTTTTCGACTGACTACTCAGCTATAAATCTTTGATAGGAATTAACCCATCTGGCAGCACTTCCTCTTCAAAATCGACAAGGTAACAGGACTATAAACACTTTTTGAATATTATTTTTTTTTTGACCAAATCTCTTAGTAGCCATTTTATATATGAAAATCCATTCTGGCGCTTCTAGAGTTACAAAACTGCTACGGACATAATTACGAGTAAAATGCAGTCAATATCTGTGTTTTTGACAGGGTTATCCACAGTGCAATAGGATCTTACACGTATGCATTACAAAAAAATGTGACTAAATTACCACTAAATTTTTGACATTTGTTCTAAAAATGCAGAAACTTTACAGGCAGTTCGATTAAGTTTTCTTTTTACCGCCGGCTTAGTGTTGTTTTTATTTTTTTTTTTTTTTAAATAAGTGTTAGAAACCTGCTGCATTCCCGATAGTTTTGCCAAAAATAACACATTTTATATGGTTCCATTTGAAACTTTATTTAGACAAATTTCTGGCAGAACTTCTAGTTCCACACGACTTGTCATTAAACGTGACTGTATAAATTCTAACAAAAGCACTGAAATATTGCATCAAAGTCATTGTTACCTAATTTTCAATTAATTATATTTCTCTTAAATGTTAAATTTCGATCTTCTTCTTTTTCAGAATAAATTAATTTCTCAAAATCAACTTCATAGACCTCATTTGAGGAGCTTAGAGAATAGACCAACTTGACTAATCGCATTAACTTACACAAATTGTACATTTTTTTTATTGTGTTATCCTTGGAAAACTCAGTTATTCATACAAAATAGATTTTTCAACTTAATTAGAAATGGAGGATCTCAAAGCCGATTTGGTATGTTAAATATTTTGTGAATCCTAATGCATGTAACGGTTTTTAAATCTTTAATAGCTTACTGATTTAGCAGTCGCGTCTGTATATTTTATGGTGCTGCCTCTATACTATGTATACGAATTGATATAACTACATATTACAGTCCATTATATATTATAGAAAATTCGTTCTGGCTTCGTAAAACGAAAAACAAAAAAAAAACGAAGGAAAAACTGAAAATCACGTTCATTTTTCATCCTCATTAGTTCAGTCAGATGCGGGGTTTCATTTCCGTGTTCGAAGGATCTTTCGTTGCTGGAGATGCTGCTCCTGGTAGCTACTGGTAGACACGCTGCCGGCCGTTGCCATCATCATCATTATCACGTAGTGGAAATAAATAAATCGTCTTAACTGGACTTGAACATCCACTACTTGCTCTGCTCCTACCCCTTCTCTACACCCACCCAATTCCGCATAAAATCATGACTCACCCTGAAAGTAGACTCCAGAAATGGTGTGAGATGAAGCGCGAAGCCCATTTCGAAGGCCGACAAAGACCCTACAAGACTCCCAATGACAACAGAGGAATAAATTTAATTAAATTTCTAATTAAGTTAAGTGCCTCGCTTTTTCTCACTGTGCATGCTCTATGACGCTATCTTCTTTTTATTTTGTCTATGTCTCTCTCTCTCTTTATCTCCTTGCAGCTCCGTAAAGTATTACCTTTTCCTTCCGGTAGAAACTTCATTTATCCCTTCCATTTTGTTGTTCCTGTTCTCATTAAATGGGATTTAAGATCTCAACGCGCAAAGGGAATCAAAATAACTCCATCTTCCCACCCACCCATCTTGCGTATGTATAGGTAAGAGTAAAGTATCCTTGCCGTTTCCTTTTTCTGTGCCAAATTATGGCAACGAATATTCGCCAGCCTTTACCGCGCACCGCGAATGATGTTGCCCGATGAACGAACACCTAGCAGTGATTTAATAAAATTGTGGGCAACATTTTTCACGGACAAAGTTGGCTGGCGGCTGCCTTGATGCCACAGCCTTGGTGTACAGCGGCTCATTAGCCCGGCTTTCACGTTTCGTTTGCCATTTTATTCGCCAGCAGGGCAGCCAGCGCCAGGGCTCTTGTTTGGGTTCCCGAATTCAGCAGGTATAATGGTGTGGTGCGTCACTGCCTCTACGTCTCATTTAGTATTCAGTAGTTGGTGATGATGACGGTGTCATTACAAGGGCTCTTGCCAAAGGTGGCGATGGTGGTGTTGTGTGGTCCTGTTTTTGCTGGTTCTGGATCCCTTTACCGCGGTCGTGTTGGTTCTTTTGCCATCATCATTGCTGTTACTGTTTAAGTTGGCTTATGAATTATTTATGTCATCAAATATTTATGCTGTACAAATTCGTATGGCCCTTTTCTTTACTGAGATGAGAAATGGAAAAAAAAAGTAGGAATCTTTTGCTTTTGAGAATTGCCAAGTCCATCTGTAGTCTTTATGGCAAATGGAAAAAGTAATCATCATGAGGATCACCAAGGAGTATTATGTATAGTCTCATGGTTGTTTGGTGGCACAATCTTTGGGTGAGAGGTAAAAAGGTGTGTGGCACCAAGCAACCAAAACGATGTGAAAAGCGAAAAATATATATTTGCTCGTGAAAGAATGAGCAACAGATTTGGTTTGCTTTAATGGTTTTCTAGTAGGCCTTAGAGGGCAAGACCAAGAATGACGGACTCGGATTAGCAATTTACGTAAAACGTTTGAGCAATAAGCAGAGTTGTTTCCGGCACAACTATAAGAATTGAGATTTTGACTTTGGTTTTTTCTCGGCAATTTTTGGACAAGCATAAGGGAAAACGCTGTTGCATGCTTTATGAACTGTGGATAAATCGAAAGTAAGGTGATTTTTAGTGGTTTGGTTTTAAGCAAGATGTTGTGGAGTGTGGATGAGGTAAGAACAAACAAGTTTATTATTATTTTCGAGCAAAACAAACGTTAAGAAGCCATTTCATTATGATGCCTCACTGATTTTATTTCTAAATGGTTTTTAACATAATTAAATTGAAGACATGCTGCTTTAATGTGTTGTTGTATTTGGTTAGGTACATGATGTGGAACATTTCAATGAAATTAAGTCTTACACAGCTATAAAAGTTCTTTTTGTTTTTGGCAATTATGAAAGTTCTCATAATCATTTGCATATTGAGAACTTTTTTAATGTCAAACAAGCAGTTTTAAGGCAAATGACAAATATTTACAGGGAATTCTTTCAATATTTATTCAAGTGGGTTATGGTAGCGGGTACGGTTTGTAGTAGTTAGATCAGCTAGGCCAGCATCTGGAGAAGAAACCTTGATATTACGTAGAGACTTTGGTTAAGTCTAGTCTAATATGTGTACTTTATCTACATCTACAGGTGTCATGCTCGTTAGAGTGGATTGTTTTCTTCTTTTCAAATTGCTACGAGCAATTCTTGGTTTATCCGTAAAAGGGTTCGTAGCTCATTTTGTTAACCTTTCACACAAAAGGAACTTTTAATTTTCTGATTTCATATACTAATTTTTCATTTCAACTAATTTCAATTAGTTTTTGGAATTTTGGTTTTGAAATTTCATATTTAATGAAAAATAAAATGGAGGTCATTATTTATAATAGGTACCTACTGTTTTAGTCACTTAAAATCGATTTTTTTTACTGTGAAATTTATAAAACAAAGATAATTTAAAATTAATAAATAAAAACAGATTTCTTCTTCTTTCAACTTCTTTTTACTGGCGTTAAAATGAAAATTAACCAGTAATAACATATTGACATTTTTAACTTTATAATAATATAATGAGTTTTTTTTTACAAACACACTAAGTAGGTAACTAATTAGGTTTTAATTGCTAAACCTGAATGATTTATTCTATAATATAAAAAAAACTATATAGGTACACAGCAAGGTAGGTGGTATTGTGTAGGTTTCCGCTAAACTGGATTTTTTGTTTTAATGTCAAAATTTTTTTTTATATATTTTGAAAAGTAAAAGGGATAGAATTATAAAATAAATTTTTGTAGATAGATAAATTGAAATATATATTTTTCGATAGTAAAATTTTTTTCTTCCAAAATGATGCTATTGTGGATATTAATATTGTTTTTTTTTAGTGAAAAACTACTTTATACTAATCGATTAATAATCAAATTTATTTCAAAACTGCTCAATAATAGTGTTTTTGAGTTTTGAAATATCGACGAGGAACGGAAAAAATATTTAAAATAAACAAGTTTTAGATAATTATGTTGTAAGCACACATTATGTTTAAAAAATTCATTTAAAATTTGTTTTTTCAACGAGTTGGTAAAAACAAGTTTTTTTCGTTACAAGTTTTTTTAGCGTTTCCAGTCATTTTGTATTTTTAGTTTTTTTATTTTATATTTTGCAACTTAAAAACTGTAATTCAATTCTGTAAATGATAAAAAAAGAAAAATTATTTTGATACTGACAAATGTGCGCACTTTTTTCACTATCCAAAGAATTTTTCTTTTATCATTTACATAATTTTGAAGTCCAGAATTTTGGATTTACAGAATTTTAGAATACAGAATTTTGCATTTATAGAATTCTAAAATATAGAATCTTGGAATACAGAATTGTGGAATCCGAATTTTGGCACACACAGAATTTTGACCCCAACCCCATACAAATTTTTTTTTCAGAATTAGTCTATTTCATCATGAAATATCATGGAACGTAAAGAAAACACGTTTTCGAGACATTTTTTTGTGCGTGTGTCGTTGTCGGCGTCGTCGTCGTCGTCGTCATTGACGTTGGAAATTTGAATCTGTAAACGCCAAAAATTGAAGATTACCTAAATTTAGTTTAAATTCGAAATTCAGCCATTTTGGATAAAACCTTCTTGTACTTTTTATACAAAAACCAAAAATGCCACTTTTGTATAGGGAGTACTACAACTCTATTTTTTTTGTGTTTGTTCCAAAAAATTGGACTGATTTTCAATATAATGAAGTTATCCCAAAAGTGGAATAAGTACCTACTTATTTCTCAAAAGTTTGGGTAAAAATCAATGTTTTACACTTTTTTTTGTAAAAAAAAATTCCGGCAATAGTACGGAAAAAATTTGTATTACAAATGTAATGCCTATTTTTTTTTTTTCATTTAATAGCAGGTACCAATAATTCGATTTCTGTGAAAAATATAAAAAATTACTATTCGACTGAACAAATTTGTTTAAATCTTTAGTAGAATGGAATAAATCTTTGAAGTTTTTTTGTATCAAAAGTTTATACAAATTTCTATTGAATTCAATAAATATACAAGACAAAAAGTATCATCTTGTACATTATTAACCGTATTGTTTACAATTTTTCATTTATTATTATTTTATAAAACTTACTATAAACCGTTGGTTAAGATCATTTGACATAATATTGTATTTAAATTAATTTCACAAAAATGCACACATGCTTCTTTGAAAAGACTGCCCTTTTAGAACTTTTGACCACGTTTCTTAAATATTTTTAAACTTTCAAAAAAACTATACAAAAAAAAAAATTATTATGTTTCTTTGTATCCAAAAAATTCTGGGGGTCGAACATATACAAAAAAATTTTTATTAGATTTTCTAAAGCTAAAATTTTAAAAATCTGAAATCATTATCATTAGCTCTAAGAGCAAGTACGAGCAATAATTCATCTTGCATTTGTTATGACGAATAAATGACGTATTACTTTTTGTCTAAATAACTTCCAAATGAAATAAGTATTTTATTTAAATATTTAATAATTTGTTATACTAAAAAATTTGGATAAATATTGTAATTATTTTATTTCATCTAGTCTAACAGAAATAAAAAAAAAATAAAGTTTTGAAAATAGTATTTTAACGTAAACAAGAGCAAAGTCTATCGATGTAACAAAATTAATTTTCTGTTGCTGCATCTAAACCACTGCACACACTTTGAACAGGAAGTGTGCAGGCGGGTTTCTTTTTTGTGTAATTATTATTTTTAGTCTGAATATCTACCAAATAAAATATTATTTTACCTTCAAATTGTCATGACCAGTGGATGGCCAATGATTTGGGTATTACATAGATTTTTACTCGAAATAGGAGCTTGATTTTTAAAGTGTTCTCTTTTTGAATTGCAATTTTTCTTTATATATTTTTTTTTAATAGGAAAAACACATTTTACAGCAACAATGCAAAAAAAAAAGCAACAAATGTCCAGTTAATACTTCCACGACTGTTAGAAAATGATAATGTTTTATGGAAAACTAGTTCACTTTATTGGACTCTTGAAAACAAAAAAAAATTCATCTAAAAATTATTTTTGACTTTTATTGCATTCGACTTTATTTCATAACACGATGGTTTGATTAAAATCATTTATTAACTTTTTAATTAAAGGTCATAAAACGTACAATACAAATCAACTAGTTTTGTTTTTTTTTTGGTAAGCAATAGACAGTCTTATATCAATTTTAAAGCTAAAACTTAAACGTACACTGTGGCGTATACGTAACATTTTTTTAATTGAACAAATTTAATCAATATTTTCTTATTGGAGTTTAAATAGTGATATCTGTTTGCCCTTGTTTAAAATTGTAATTAGTCATGATAAGATATGTTCCTTAAATGATTACATCTCGAAGCTTTAAGAGAGTGGCAGAGACATAAATCTGCGTCTTTTAACAAAATGTAAGCAACAAGTTTCTTCTAGGAACAGTTTGTTTTTAGCTTGAAACAATTTTAAAGATGGGGCAGAGCAAGATTTTGATTAGTCTTTTCTAATAGTTATATTTTTTCAAATAAAGATAGAAGACTTCTTAAATATCTAAGTGCTTTCAATTTTGAATTTATTTTGTTAGGCTTACAAAGAATTTTTTTAATTTATTTTTGTACAACAATTTACTGCGAGTCAATCAGTCGTTTTATCTATTTTTGTTTTACTAGCACTTGCATTCATGTTGCATTTCACTCCGACAGCTACTATCTAGACAAACTTACATATTTAGATAGTTACGTATCCTATCGAAGGTATCCTTAAAAAAAAAAATGGTAGAAACATCATTCAATCGCTCCATCTCGCTGTGTAAACTTCGCATCAATAGTAAACAAACTTTGAAGTATCTGAACAATTTCGCGAGTGGATTTTCCTATTTTTCACTCAATCGCAATTCCAATTCCCATTGCAAATACTTTAATACACATCCACTAACACTAACACTCACATGCACTGCACACACACACACACACACAAATACCAATAAACACTGAAACTGTTGATAAGTTGATGGATAAATTGAATGAAGAAAAAAAATGTTTAGATGAATGGCAGTTAGGGGTGGATTTAGGGGGTGGTCGGTAACAAGGTACAGAAATATACAAATAAAAAAAAAAATAGCAAAATACAACTAGCACGTCCTGTCAGTTATTTTATCTGTCAGTCAGTCAGTCCGTTCATTGATTCAATATATATTTTCTTCTCGGTTAACAAACACAACATGGCATACACAGAGGGTATAAAAATAGAGGATCACAGAATTCTACACTTAGCTTTTACTATACTCTGTCTAAGATAGATATAAAGAGAGAAAGAGAGATAAAAAGAGTGAGACAATAATGAAAGGATGGGGATGATGCACATCAGAAGAATGTTTGCATACCAAACACGTTTAGATTCTGGCTATATCCTGGAAGCTCTTACAATTGCTTCCAGGTTCCTTTCAAGAGATTCGAATCTTCACATCAGTGGAACATCACGTAGACGTTTAACAATTCTCTTTTTTTTTTTTTTTGCTTTTTTACTAAGCTCGTTTCACTCCCAAGATATTTCAGGCGCAAGGAATAAGTTTCGATGGAGTTTTTTTTTTTTTTTTTTTTTTGTTTTTTTTTTTTGTTTTGAAGGATGGAAAGGATTGAAGTCAATAGAATCAATGCACAATCTAGACTAAATAAAATATTAAATTGCATGGATTGGAAGAGAATATTATGGAATGTTTGATGGGCTGTCTGACCTGGGACTGCATTCGTATGGTTAAGTCAAAGATATATTCGAAATATATACGATTTTTTCTGTTATTTATTTGTTGATAGGAACAAAAAAAAAAAAAAATGGAGAATTTCTTTAAGGAAATGCAACAGAGATTTTTTTGGAGACTTTTTCTAGATATTTCTAAGTTCGAAGAAGAAAAAATCTTCTAGTACCAGATGTTTCTGTTGTGCTTTTTCTACCCTTATGAAATATTGACTTGACCATATGGGGCTGATTTTTTTTAGTTTTTGACGTGTTAATTATTAAACCCACAATTTCTGCTTCTACCACCACACTGTGCAAGGGTGTACATATGACCCATCACGTCATTCTGTAATTTTAGAAAGCATGTCAGAGACCATTGAATTTCTCTATTTCCGTCCATTAGAGCTGGGTACAGCACATGCGATGTCTAGTGTTCCTTCTATGTGTACTTTAATTTGTTTTAAAACAATTTTAACTGTAATCTTGGCATCCGCAGGCAGCACGAAAATGCTTCTCCAAATTTCACAATTTATCGGATCCACTTTCTTCGAGCGCATGGCGATCATTTTATTCTCCAATCCTGTTTCATGGAAGAACTTTGAGTACCAAGCTCTCTCTATTAATGGACGTAATAGTTAGCTCGATGTTAAGTGGTCTTGTTCCTAAGAGATAATACCGTCAAGTCCTACCACCCAGTTACTCATAAATGTTTTCATGGCGGTAATGATATCTTCTCTGCTGGGAGGTGTAATGAGTATTTGGGAATTTTGTTTATTCGAATGAGTCATCAGGTATTGGGTTACAAAGCATCACTCCATTCCAAAATATAAAAAAAATGTGGCATTGGCTTTCAATTAAACAGTTCTGCGGTTCTAATTGCTTTCGGACTTTGGGATAGGTTGTCCGTTGCTCCCTTATTTTTCTCGAAATGAGTGATCATCTTAAGGCTGTCGGTATTAAACCTGGTCATTTTGGGTGTGCTCTTGCTTTGGATTTTTGAAATACAGTTTTACGTTCTTACGAAAGCTATCAGCAGATGATGAACTTGGGCTATACCCATATTCGCTTCTTTTCTGTTTCTGATCGGCTGATTGCAAAGTTATGCATTAAATGGAAGTTAATTGCCTGTATGTAGTTGAAGCAATTCAGGGGAACTCAAAAGGCAACATCGGATTCATTAATAGTCAAAAGTTCGTTTAGCTCATTCCTTATGCTGATGATATTGATTCGTTCGTTTAAATTGTTTCACCGAAACGAATTTAAGAGTTTGCTGTAAAAGAAGTCAAAGTCGAAAAATTACTATCCAACAAACGAAAAGTCGCTTAACGCAAACGATTCTTTCTCTCATTTTGCTTATATGCATTTGATTGGCGTAGACTTGGCGTCTAGATTGGCGTAGACGCCAAACATACATAAATTGTACTGACCGTAGCAGAATGATAGGATACCTGCTTCGTACGCGAGAGGTTGCCGGTACAATCCTAGGTATTACTCTAAACTTTTGTATTAATCGTTCGCAGAATGTGTTTAACCCAAACGAATTTAGCAATTTTCTGCAAACGAAGGCGAAAAATTGTCCATCAAACAAAAAAGTCGTTTGGGCAAGTTTTTCGTTTGCCACAATCGATTTTTTTCCTTAGTGCAGTAACTAAAATGAATAGGACATTTGGAGCGAATAAACATTGACCCTCAGTCTTCGAATCTAGTCCCGACGGAAAACTAAGCAGAAGAAGACTTCATGGTGAGATAATTGTGTTAAGAAGCATTAGCTTAGGGCTGTGGCTGTCCGGTACAAGCTTTTGGGTTGGGGCAAAGATCCATCTGGGTTTTTAAGCTCAATAGAAGAATAAGTAGCTGATCAATTATAACTCACGTCTTGATATATGAAAATGGACAAAGTCAGCTAGAAATTGAGTTTTTTGGAAGAGACTTTCAAGTGAGCCTGAATAGTACCTACATTACACTGTATAGAGTCGTTGCTAAGTAAATAAGTGTTCCACTTTTCTGATGTCTTATAGAATTTGCTCTTTAAGATCCCCATTCAGAAGAATTGAAACAATACAGAATGTATATCCTCAGACTATTAACATTTTGTTTTATTTCAATCTGATATCATTTAGCCCCAATTCCCCGGGTATCCATGGTTGTTCTTTTAGAAAATGCGTGCCTTAAGAACATAAATGTCATCAGGGAAATCAAGATTTTTCGCATGTGATGTCACATTCTATTCGGATTTCCCATTACACTCCACTTTGATATACGGAAACAATTATAACCTTATCTCAAATTTGATGGGCTTCGCCCACCACTCCCAAAAGACTCCACTTAAACAAAAACGTATTCCCAAATCACGTCTGTGAAATAAATTTCTTCAGACTTTGCTTCCCCTTTTATAGAATATTCAAGTAGTAGACTACCAAGACTAAATCTCCCTCATCCCCATTCTCATTCCTCTTTAACATCACATTGTTCACGTCATCGATGTGTTTTTTTTGTTCCGTCTTAAATGTTTAATCGTATAAAATGCTAATTTCTCCAAATTTCAAAATATATTCCATGAATCGAGATTGTTAAGCAGATTAGGTTGATTTTCATTTTCTATCGCAATCGCGTCCTGACCCTTTTTTTTTTTTATGTTGCCACTGCCACACGTACATATATAAAGCGTTGCTATTCCACGATCTCACGTTCCTTTAACCGCAGAGCACATTATTCACTAAACTACTATAGAGAACAACCCTCCGACCATTAGTTCTTTGTTTGCCTTCTGCATAAAGCTTTAAAAAGGAAGAGGCACGAAAACACTGCTAAGGAGATAAGGACGAGCCGAATTATTGTGTGGGTGGATGAGGGTGGGTCTCGGCTAAATGAAACCTACAAGCCACCATAAGCTGTGAGAAGTAACAAAAAATAAACCACGAAAAGGATAAACGGGCGACTAAAAGGGTTTAGCCACCCTATAAGTACCTCAGAAAAAAAAACACATAAAAAGAACTGCAAATTCATTTTCGCAAATGCGCTTTTACTTGGAGGGCGTTGTTAATATAACCACGTTGCGGTATACCCAAGGAGTTGTTCTCTAGGTTAGGTTACTTACTTTACCTAGTAACCCGTTGCCATCAACATCCTTCCACCTTCCATAGCAGAGAGTCTTTGCCTTAACGTGGGAAGTTGAGAACTAACGAAAACAGCTTCTAGCGGTTTTTAGCTTTCGTTGTTGTTTTTTTTTTCTTCTTTCCGAAATTTTGCATTTTTTTTTTCTTAGTATTTTATTTTGGTTTTTTGGTCTTTCAATGTTTTTTTTTTTTTTTTTTTTTGTTATCTTGTCTCATGTTTCCTTCAATGGTAGTTGCTTTGTTCACGCGATTTTCCTTTACCGCTTTGTGCTACCGTGCGACCAAAGCAAACACTGCCTTAAGGGGTGGAAAATGGAAAATGAGGAAATGTACATCGAAGCTCTCTCTAACAGCAGATGGAATGAAGTAGAAAATAAAAAGTAGAAAAGGTGGTGCACTCAGCGCCACAGGCGGACAAGACTGACAACAAAGCTATGGCATAGTTGGCAGGAGATAAACTCTCCTCTTTTTTTTTGTGTTTTAATTTTGTTGCTTTGATTTTCGTTCATGCAGAAGTTAAACGTATTTTGCTTTATTGTGCAGCGGAGCAGGATAGTTTCTTCTTTTTTTTAAGCGAGTTTTTATTTGCATAATGTGTGCTGAACTTTAGACGCGCTTTGTAATAGAACATTTTTTTTCAATGAAGATTAACTTGAATATAGTTGCAAAAGCATACCAGAAGTTTAAGTTTGAAGGAACAAAAATTAAATAATAATTATTTTTGGTTGAAAATTTTTTTAGGTGAAGGCAATGATACTTTTAAAGGTCTAGCGGTCTTAATAGATACAATTTTTCAGAGAATACGTTGGTCAACCAAACATTTCTAAAAAGGATAAAAACTGACTGTTGAATGTCAGAGTTTGAAAAACTGCAGTGTTTTCGGTAATGCAGTTAATTGACTAAAAAGACTAAATTTCCATAAGTCTTTTAACTTGGAAATGTTCACTGACTGAAAAATTACAGTCAGCAATGAGCACTAAAATACTGACTGAACAATTAAAGCAGTTAATTGACTAAAAGTTAATGAAATGCAGTACTTTTTGATTGTTTTTAGTCTTCTAGTACTGCATCACTTCCATGACACTTTCTTTTAGAAATATAGAGCTCTAAAAGATATTCTACTGCAAAAAAATTGTTTTTGTTCTTCATTTTGTACAATAAAGTGACTACAATAAAAACAAATTGTTTAAACAATATTTATTAAAAGTTATAAACTTATTTGACACAAATGGCTACTTGTGCTGTACGATATTTTCCAAAAAACTTAACTTTTGCCATATATGGCTGGTTGTGCAATTACACATAGCGACCCTCCTTCAAGCATAGATTTATTCTGCATTTCATGACCTTTACTTCCAGTCATTTTCGCATTTGTTTGTTCCCATTCCGGAATGTGATCCAATTGTTTGTTGGTCCATTGCAAGCGGTCTTTCCCTTTATATTTAGAAGTGACCTGACTTCAAAAAGCTGTTGGGTCAAGTTTGGTAAAATTTCACAAAATAGGAATAGTCTTATAAGCAAACGAATGTTCTTGTTGAGTAAGTTAAGTAACTAATTGTAGCAAGCAATTCGATGAGGGACGTAAATAAGGAAATACTATCGAATTATTCCATTTCACTTGAAGTAGTGTTGCTAAAAAATATTTTCTGTTGCATTACTTAAAAACAGCGTCAAAAAATTCTACATACTAACTCGGCAGCATAAACATTTTTCTTTGTAAAAATAATGTGATGAGATGGTTGTTTTCTAACTACAAAAACAATGAAAAATTCGAATGTCAATTTGTTGTGAATGCACAAGCAGCCATATATGGCTTCACTTAATATTTTGTCAATATTTTAAATACGCCAATTCTTGAAATCTAGAAACATGATTGAAAATTTATCTATTAAATTTTACGAACCAATATTAAATCTCACAAAAAATATGTAACAGCCTTAAAATTATTGGTGAGCTAATAATAAATCAACTTTTGTTCCTTCATTTTTCCACTTTTCTGATGCTCTTCAAGTTATTCAACATTGAAATTTTTCTCCTTTCTTCTGTTCGGAAGACAACGATACAGATGACTAGCTAAGCTATAGGAACACAGCTGGCTGGTGAATCATCCATACGGGATTGTGTAAGTACCATCAAAAGTAAGAAAACTTAAGTTTTGTTAGCCTAAGAGTTTCGTTAGATATTCACACCTGAAAACTTTGCACAAACTAGATAGTAGTTTGAGTAGATGTTAGCTCCTGAAAGTTCAGACATTCAGTGTGTTTACAGTTTTAACCATCAAGGGACTGTCAAATCCGTTGTCTGGATGTGTAGACGGGTGAATCCAGTATATTTGCACTGCTAAGCACTATTTTCGTTTTTGTTTAGAAATCAATAAATCAATGAATTTTTCGAAATTGATGGCATTGTTCATTGATTTTGGAAGAAAGCTCACAGAATCTATCTTTTCCTTCCTTAGGGGTATCTGATCTTATTAAGCCCAAAGGCTGGCATTTTGTCTTGATTATTTGTTTGTTCCCATTCCGGAATGTGATCCAATTGTTTGTTGGTCCATTGCAAGCGGTCTTTCCCTTTATATTTAGAAGTGACCTGACTTCAAAAAGCTGTATGGTCAAGTTTGGTAAAATTTCAGAAAATAGTATTATCAGCGAAATACCTACCATGGAATAGTCTTATAAGCAAACGAATGAATGATAAATTTTTCGAAAGTAATGGCATTGTTCATAGGTTTTGGCAGAAAGCTCACAGAATCTATCTTTATCATTATCTTTTCCTTCCTTAGGGGTATCTGAGCTTATTAAGCCCAAAGGCTGGCATTTTGTCTTGATTTCACAACTTCCTCGGTGAGATTGACTGTTCTTCCTGTCGAAATTCTACACTTACTGCTTGCAAGCTGATCAATACAGTGCGTTTACCCAAAGTTTTTTTTTTTTGTAATTTACAGTTCTGGCAAGACGTTGAAATCATTTCGGAAACTGGTTGTGCAGTTTTATATCATATTTCTTTACTTCTTGAGAAATTTACTCAGGTGTCATAGTTCCTGGACTCGATGAACCCAGCTCGTCGACGATACGTTATTTGTAACCTTCTTAGTTGACAAGAGGAATATCAGTGAAATTTCAGTTGAAGTTTCTTGCAAAAACTTCGACTTTTTGCAGATAAAAACAGAAGTTGAATGAAGCTGGCCATAGATTTTAGCCATTTTTCAAATTCAAAATGTCAAAAATTTAATCGCAGTTGTGTTTAACTTCTGCTTTTTCTTATGGTTGCAACTAATGACTGCATGTCAAAACGTTTTGAAGTTCGTGACATCATCCAACTAAATTCCTTGTGCGGAATCATATCCGATATTCCCTAACACAATTGAGGGCTGTCCTGTCCGTTTGATCTTTTGGTATGTTTGTATTATCAATTCCCACTTCTACCATATTTGGTTGCAAGGTCTGTTGAATAGATAACACGACTTCATCCAAAACGAACGACTCTGAAGATGGACTGGATGTGAAGTCTCCTTTAAAAAAATTCGTGAAACCTTCCACTATGTGCTTTTGCTGTTGGTATCCTTGTTTCATTTTCTGATTCTCCAGTGTATTGGAGTGTTGTTCCAAGCAATTGATGGCACTTTCAATTTCTGTGTTCTGATAAATATCTGTTTTCAAGTGGTGTGGTATGATTGTCCTTGACGTCTTGTTTGCGCTTTTTTTTCTCTGTTGCTTAGAGAACAAGAGGTTGTCAAAAATGAGATTTTTAAACAACCAATTATGTGTGTAGTTGGTCAGTGATGCAATAATTAATACAATCCGCTCTATTGCCTTTCATATAATAATGGCAGAAAAGTCCTTTAGTAGGTCGTTCCAGCTATTAAAGTTTCCGTATGCAGGTGCTTCACACGGGAATATCGTCACTTAAGGTTTGCTTCTGTAGGCCGTACATTTGAAATACTCGCTGATTTGTTAGTGACGCTTCTTCTAAGCTCAGCTTTAGCGTGAATGCAGTGTCTTCTGGTGCTTAGTATAGTCTAGGGATGATGACCTCAGATAATAGCCGCTTCTCTATGATTCTCGGCCTTATCTAGGCGGATTGTTATTCTCATTTATAACAACTTTAAATACCTAACTTAATCATCTATGGGCTGTACAATAAATTGAGATATTTGTCAGAAATATAAGTTTAAATAAGAGCTAAACTAGGCGTGATATCTTCCATTGTTTTATTTATTGGGGTGTGTACAGTACACATAGGTACTCATTATTTGAAGGTATTTTGTTTATTTAACAATAAGCGGGAATATCTTCTCCTACATCACAAATGTACTGAAATGTTAATAAAATGACAGAATTTTTCGGAAGCTTTTCTATGAACTATAGGATGTTTTTAAAGATAAACTTTTTTTGTTGCTTTTTTATCGTTGGAAGCAGACTACTTGTCGCTCAGTTCTTATGTGCGTATTAGTTTATCGTTGACATTCGTCGTCGCCATACAAAACCCACACTTAAGTAAATTTTCCCGTACAACCTGCTAGAACTTCCTCTCTCGCCTTAGGCAAGCAAAAACAAAAAATTAAAAAACGAAAAAACAAAAATGAATTCTTAGATAAAATATGACTTTGCGCTTTTTTGTTTAATGCCCACGGACATACACAACCATAGCGAGGACAAATTTGCCAGGAAATCGGCAACAAAAAAGTCACATATTCTGCCCGTATTGCCCTCCACACCTCCTTTAAAACCCACTCCACAATCACACCGGCATCGTTTATAATAGAGTGAAACAAAAAAAAAAAACAGTAGAATAGGACAAAATGAAAGAATAAAAAAATGAAGAACGACAGTCTGCTGCTTGGTTGACCCTGCTTATTTAAGTTAGTTTTCCATGGATATGACAAGTCCTTATTGTTCTCGCAAAAGAACGGAAATAGGAGCACAATGGACAAAAAGTGAACGAACAGAAGACGAATGAAAAAAATAAAACAAATTATTTCGAGGGACAAATTGCTGTGAATAAAAGTCCCGCACTGATGCGGAAAGGGATAAATAAATTTATGAACAATTTATTTTTTAAGTTTGTACCGTTTTGTGTTTTTTTCTTTTTTTCTTCTTTTTTATCCATTCTCTCATACACAATTCACTTTGCTTTGTTTGATCTTCAATATACTGTTTTATTCTTCTTCTTCTTCTTCTTGTTAACAAAAAAAAAAAATAAAAAAAAATTCAGAAAAACAGAACCAAAAAGCCATGAATTGAGAAAAGAAAAACTATTTTCTTTCAGGAGAGAATTTCTACGATGGATTGGGGTTTGATATCGGTTATGTCTCTGAAAATTGTGTGACTTTATGTTTGACAGGAAATCTGCAAATGAAGGGACGTTTTATATGGTTTTCCATTTCATATTATAAATGTATGGGCATTGAGAACCTAGTTTTATATGTGTGTGTATGTGTGTTCATTTTTATTTTGCAACTTTTGAAATAAAAATATGCTGCTGAATGAAGTGAACTTCCTTGAGAAAGTTCTCAATTTAGTTTTGGATTATTCGAGTGGAGAGCGTGTATCCTGTTTTATTGTCGCCATGAAGGAAGCAGGCGAAAGGTCCCATTCAGAGGGTCTCATTTTAGGGAAGGAACATTTTTGATGTGTATTTTATCGTAAGGATGACTTTGTTATTTTTTTTTCTTTCTTTCTTTCATTTTCTTATTTTTTTAACAATTGAAAAGGAACTAACCGGAAAAAGAGGGTAGAACTTTTTAATAGGGTTGCGCCATGAACATATTTTTTTTTTTCTTACTTTTCCTCATTTTTTTTTTTTGTGTATCAACAGAAGTTACCTACTTTGGGATTGTTTTTTTTTTTTTTTTTTTTAATTTAAATAAAAAGTTAGTTTTTGTATATATCTTTGAACAGGAATTGCTTTATTAGAATTTTATTAAGAGTTGCTATCGAAGTTTATTTTTAAGTTTCTTTTATTTATTAAGATTGAAATGTTTTTGTGTTTTTTATTTTGTATGTTAAAGTTTTTGAAGATGAAATTGAGCTGGTACACATACCTTTCCATTTGGTTTATTTTTTTTTTTTTAACTTTTTGTTATTGATTTTGATGTTGAAGATGATTATAGCTGGAGAAACTGTTAAAAAATGTTGACAAGCTCTCTACACATTTTTCGATGTTGTATTTTTTTTTAACTCTTTGGACTCATATTAAAATATTGTTAGTGACTTATGGTAAGGTGTGTTTAAAGATATGATATTTCCAAATTATTAGATTCATTTCAAAAGAAGGCTTTTAGGTACTATTTTGAAACATAAAAGTTTTCAAAATTGTGAGAGCCTTTTTTGAGAAGATTTAATTTTTTTATTTTGGTTTTATGACAGGTAACACTAATTTTAGACCTAAAAGAAATAAATTATCTCTGTAGGAAAAGAAATCGCTTCGATAGTTTAGGCCGTAGCTTAAAATAGACAGACAGGCCGAATTGCGGGACCCATTTTTGTTTGCCTTTTCTATAAGATTTTTGTAAATTTTTCATCCACTATTTGATGAATTTTAGACATTGAATACTTTCATTAAAATAAAATGCAAACCTGGATCCCATGTTTGTACATACTTTTCCTCTTATAATATAAAGTTAATAAGATTGCTTTTTATTTTTATTTTTGTAAATGTGGTCTTAGAAAATATGAAAAAAACATAAAATTCGATTTTTATGACTAAAACAGCTTTTTCAATTATGTTGACTTTAAAACATAGAACGTGTTTCGATTTTTTCTATAAAAATTAATTTTTGGAAAATGATAATCGTTAGAGCCGTAAAAAAAATATTCTTATTAAACTTTTTAGGTACCTACCTTTCAAGGTACACAATTTTCAAAAAGAAAATGGTATTCCAGTTTTAAAACATTATTAAAACAAAATTTTGGAAGTAAAAAACACTGAATCGTGTTCTAAAAAATAGATTTAAAAAAAAAGAAAATTAGAAAAATTTTATTACTAAACTTTCGTACTGCAACTTTAAAGCTTTTATTTTAGAAAAATCGTAAAAATTAAGTGAGTCATGAAGAAGAAAATCAAATTAAAATACTCATTGCCATCATTAATTTTTGTATAGTTTTTTATTAGATTCATATGTAAAATTATTTAAGAAATGTAGTGTAGTTCTAGAGGGGAATTTTTTTCAAAGAGGCATAATGTGCTTTTTTGTTAAATTGATTCAAAGATTTCATATAATTGATATTTTATCAGCCAAACCACCTACATTAATTTTGTATGCTTCAAAATGACCGCTGATAACTTTGCATTGCATTGCTTAAGAGTAAAAGAGATACATTTTGAAATTAAGTTAAAAATTTATTCAAATTTTTCATTAATTTTTGTAATTTTAACGCATTCATTAAAAACATATTTTCACTCAACGACTGTGGCAAAGTTTCATACAAAAATTTCCAATATTTTTATGCAAAATTATAGTCCAACATTTTATCTAATAGAATCTGTTCAATTTATTAAAATCCACTGAAACTGAAGTTACAGATTTTAATATCGAATGTAGTCGACTCTTAAACCTGAGAATATGTATTTATATATTTAAGAATAATTTCTGCAATTCAAGGACACTTGTTCCAACAATAGCGTGGTATATTGTTTTATGAAATTGCCAAATATTTCATACCATTTTGTAAAAAGAAAAGGAAAACAAAAATTGATTTTGCCTTCCGTTACGTTTTTCTCATTATTTTTATAGATAATTGTATTAAAAAAACTACACCATGTTGTAGCCTGATATTTCATTTCTAAATTTCAATCTATAAAACCGGAGAAGAAACAGAATCCATTTGTGAGCCAACGGTACCGTTCTCCACTGGTGGCTGGTCGAGTTCGACGACGAAAATAGACAATTTTGTTGATTTTTTTGAATTCTGATGAAACTCTTTTCAAGTTCGTGAAGTTTTTATAGCATGCCCAGTTATTTGTGATATGCGAAATTAAAGGTAATTTGAATCATAATTTTATGCAGCTTGGGTAAACAGAAATTAAGTGCTGAGTGAAACTGTTATCTCGGCTCACAGACTACAAAAAGTTGTAAAATTTGGTACAAAATTGTATCTACCTAATATCTAATGGCTGTGTAAATTTCAAGATTGAAAATATTAAAATAAAAATGATAAAAAAACTAAATATCGTTGGAAACAGTCAAAAAACTTACACTGAATAATCTTATTTTTACTGTTTTTCATTGAAAAAAACTGTTAAAAAATCCAATTTCTTCACACGTGTATAGACAACACATACATCTAAAAGCCATTTTGACAAAAATATTTTTTCCCGTTATTCCATGGTTTTTAAAATCAATTAAACCACCTATATAAACTTTCAAAAACGTAGGATTTGTTTCCTAAAGCTCAAAAAATCCGTTTTGAATATAATTTGTATTAGACGCTTAGACACATTTTTTTTCATATTCTTTCAATGTGCATAGTTAGTATTTTAAAACATAGTATTTACTCATACCAACATTATTTTCAAAGGTGTAAAAAATATTTGATTTAAGAAAATATCCTCATTTCGATTTGTCCATTCAATAAAATTTATTTAATAATTCTAACCCTTTTACTTTTCGAGATGTACAAACATTTTTGTCTTGTATCCCATTGTACCCAAATTTCCCGTTGGAATTTTTAAAAAATCCTGTTTTATCGAAATCTTACATTATACCACTTATCTTTTGGTGCCCTAATTTTTTCTAGAAGTGTGTAGAACAATGGCCGACTTCTGTAATTTAATAAATTTATTGTGTTGCACACAAAACGCAAATTAAAAAAAGAAAAAAGAGATATAATGGGCTGAAAAAGTCTACGTGTTATTACTATAGTTGAATGTTTTTGAAAATAGCCGTTAAAGAAGTATAACTTCAAAAACTTACCTTTTATTTAAAATACCGTCACAAAGTTGTTGCCTAGTGAATTTGATTTAAGTCCCCTCTTGACTGTACTAAAAATCCATTATTTTTTTTTTGAAAATTCTAATTGTTTTATGTCATCTTTTTTAGTTTGAATCATTACTTTTAAAGGGTAGGTATAAAATGCTCTAACATTTGCAGCAACTTTGATCGAAGGACCGAATACGTTCGTTTTTTTAAGTTTGAATGTCTTAAGTTTAAATTTCTTAAGAAAAATGGATTGTAAGTCAAAGACCCTTCTTTCTCTATTTAGAAATTATTTTTTTTTAATAACAATTTTATTTAAATAAGTCAGGAGCCATGAAAGACTTTTTTACGAGTGCATAATTTATCCCTTGCGCACACTAAAATTCCATTGACGTGTGGGATGTCTATTTGAGGCACCCTCACGAATAGCATACAAAAAAAAATAATTTCCATATTTGTCTGCCCCCCCACCAAAAAATATATAAAAAAAATGACATGTACGCATTTCTTTTTCAAGACATCAGACGCATGCTATTTTTATTTATATAACTTTTCTTTTTTTTTTTTGCTTGTGCAAATTATTTTACTGACTGCAAGTCAAGCATCATCTTCCGTCAGACCATAAACCAGAGTCACAAAATATACACAAAAATGTACGCATTTGGCAAATAATCTCTTCAAATTCTGCAAAATCCAAAAATAGTCACCCACCATAAACATGGAATAGCTTGGCTACAGTATTCTCCTATGAGATGTTTAATATGTGTGGAGTTTCGAAAGATGGCCCGTTTGAGACATGGCCAATCTCTCATCAGGCTCCTTCCTTATTCTATACGAGAATGATTGACTGCGCCAGAAAGGGTGTTGTACATATACGAGTCCAATTTCATCATCCTCCCAGCAACTCGGGTCTCCTGCATATGAGTTAGCAATTTCCTGTTTCATTCATCCACTTCACACGATTCATTTCGTTTCAATTTTTTTTTTTAAATTTCTTATTTTTTTTTTTGTCATAAATTGTTTTTTTTTTTTAATTTTATTTTCCATATACACAACTCCAACATATATCTGTAAATCTAATTTCAGTGAAATGGAAAACATCTCATATGTGACGAAGATGTCTGGGAGTGATGCCAAATCGTTTTATTTGTCTACCAATTCGATGTGGGAGACCAAATGTTGACAGAAATATCTACTATTGCCAGAGTTTTAGTCCTTCATGATATTCTCCAATGTGTGGATACTTGTGTTGTATAGTTGGTCGTAACTCTTTGGCTTTGAGTGGAGTTTTCCAGTTAAGTGAACTTTTAAAGTTTTATCTTGATTTTACTGGACATAGTTTTTTTTCAAAAAAAAAAAAAAAAAAATGACAACAATATCTCAATCCAGTGGTGAGGAAAAGGACATCCTTTCCCATATTTTTTTTTTTTTTTTTTTTTTTTTTTTTCTTTTGCAAAATGACGAAAACGTCCTGATGCTGATTTTGATCGCACGTGTTTGTACATTATAAGATTGTTCTTCTTTTTATTTTTTGTTGCTATGGGAAATTCTAGAGATTTTCTGTAAGCGATAGGCTCTTCAGAATTTGATTGGATTGGGCTTTCTGCATAGCAGGGCCAAAGCACAAAATGGGAAACGAAACATTTAGGGAAACTGCAACCTCAGATAAGGATAACGAACGATATGACATGCTCAGCAGTACTTTCATTTCAAATTGCTGTTATTTAGCTTATTTTGGTATAAATTTTGCCTCGAAAAAGGAAAATACTGCAGTGTCCTTATGTTGACATATGACATCGATGATTGGAGTTTTATGGTTCTATAGGGGTGTCTGTCTATATTATATTAAAGAGGGTCGGAATTTTATAATTGTGGTCGAAAATGTCTTCTTTATGCTAACGGGAATAGTGCCAAATAAGATTTGGAGCACTTTTGTGGATAACCTACTAACATAATGGGATGTCAAATCATTTGTTGGACTTTTGGAAGAGTTTAAATTGGTTTTTAAAAATGAACTTTAAGGATGGAAAGTTTTAAATTGGATTTTTTAGTTTGATTTGTGACTGAGATTTTTATTTTTGTAGGAAATTGAGTAGATAGACCTCGAAAATACTTTTTTTTTTTGTTCAATTATGTCTCTTTTACTTTTGAAATAAATTTTGATAGGTCTCTTTATATTACATTACGATGATGGAGAAGTCCAAAAAAGTGGTTTTCTTCATGCCGTCCCTACACATTTCCACTGCCCAAACGCATGAACGGATTGCCTTCAAATTTAGTACAGAGGCAGGTTTAGGATTCGTAAAAAAAATCGAACTCGAGATAACAATCAGACATGTCATTACGATGATGGAGAATGCGAAACAAGTGGGTCTGGCAATTCCGTCTTTCCGGCTGTCTGTCTGTAAATACCTTGAGCTACAGCCTAAGCTGCTCAACCCATTTTCTTGAAACTTTGTGGTTAAGAGTCTTTGGTGATTCATTTCCCCCTTTAGGCGCATATTGTCTCCACTACTCCTACACGCTATCGTGTACGGTTTCTGGAAACATAACGTAGTTCTCTCCAACTCTTCCCCAGCTGTGAAGACTTACATTGGACTGTCCTGCGCCATGTGCTTCTCGGCCGACCCGACCTTTACCTGCCTGTGTGAGTGGGTTCCATTGCATCGCTTGGCCAGCAATGCAATTCACTCCATCACTTACCTCTGCGTATAGCACTGTCAATAGATTCTTGACCCTCTCTTCTATGAAGTTCTTCATTAGAAATACGGTTGGGCCTAAAAATTCTTAAGATGTTTCGTAGACACTTATTCACTACTTACTTGTGACAGTTGTTAAGATTTTCCAAGTGCTGCACCCATACAGAAGCACGAATTCAACATTGGAGCGGAACAGTCTTAGCTTGGTCTGTAAGCTTATAGCGTTGTTTCTCCATATTTTGGACAGCATTCCGAAATCAGCCTTTGCCTTTTTAATAAGGCTGTCGACGTCTTGTTTGGTTCCACCTTTGGTAGAGACAAAATTTCCAAGATATTGAAAGTCTTCTACTTTCTCTACCGGTTGTCCAGAAATATTGACTTGAACGGATGAGTTACTTCCGAGGCTGATCATTTTTGTTTTTGCAGTGTTAATTTTCAGCCCCACGATTTCTGCTTCTCCCTCCACCCTTATTGTCATTTGATGGAGATCCATGATCCTATGAGAGAGGAAGCATACGTCGTCCGCGTAGTCCAGATGTTTTAGTTGGGATGTCAGACTCCATTGAATTCTAAAATTTCCGATTAACAGGGCTGCACGCAGCTCATCACTTATCACTAAAAGGAAAAGTATTGACGACAGTATGCAATCCTGTCGGCCTCCACATTGGACTTTGAATTCATCCAACAACCTTCCTCTATGTAAAACCTGACATTTGCATCCATCGTAGGTTGCTTTAATAATGGCAATTAACTTATCTGGAATGCCTCTCCTGCGTAAGGCAATCCAAATAAATTCTCTGTTAACACTATCAAACGCTTTTTAAAAATCAATGAACAGCAGGTTCGGTTCGAGACCGGGATAGGTGAAGAGACTTGTTGAAAGAGGAAAGGACCGGAACCCGGTTGTCGAGCCGATACTGATGATGATGAACAGCAGGTAAAGTGGTGATCGATATTCGACGCACTGTTCAATAATGATCCGCAAGGTGTTAATGTGGTCAACACCAGGATGAACCAGTGCGGAAACCCGCTTGTTCGGCGTCGGGTGTGTCTTCTAGATGTTCCTTTATTCGCTCTAATACAATTTTTGCTGCTATCTTGGCAACCGCAGGCAGAATTTCATCAAATCTCTTTTCTTCGGGAGCTTGACGATCATTCCCTTTTTCCACTTCTCTTGGAAGCACTCAGAGTTCCATCCTCTCATTATGAGTGGATGCAGTAGCTCACTTGATGTCGTTGGTGCTGCTTGTAAGAGCTTTTCAGGTATACCGTCTAATCCTACCGCCTTATTGTTCTTCAGTGTTTTAATTGCGGCAGTGATCTCTTCTCTACTGGAAGGTGTGTTGCGGATTCGGGAATTTGTTGCTAGCCTAGCCTGCGTAAGTAAGGTACCATGAATCTTTAAAATACTCTGCCCCAATTGAACTCAATAAAGAAGTCTCACAAATAGAATCTACCATTTTTAGTTTGTCTCCACCCAAAGTCATTGTTCTGTTTCGATGAACAGAATTGCTTTAATTTAATTGGATACAAAAATAAGGCTAAAAATCTTTATCCTCTTAAAAAAGTATCAAATATTCTATAGAAATCATTAAAGAAACAACTAAACACGTCAACATCAATATTAATTACGAATTTTATTACCAACTAACTTCCATCATTTTTTATTTCAAATCAATAAATGCAAAGAAAACAAGCTCATTTTTTTTATTACGTGGAATAAAAATAAATACGAAACCTATAATGATTACAAAAAAATGATATCATTATTTTATTTCTCACCACGCACCTTCAGCCAACTAACTAAAGCCATACGAGTATTGTAATGTATCTACTATTTCTTTTATGTTGCCATAACGACACCTCATTGTCCTTATTCTTAGTAAATTGTCGCCATCAATAGATGACAACGACTTCTTACTTCCTACATAAGGAATCAAAGAAAAATTGCAACTTTAGCAGAAAATGAAACAGGACATGGAAGAATATTCAAACACACACACACACACACAGAAACAAAACAAAACAGGATAAGGGAATCTAAGTGAATTACAATTTGTAAGGAACCTATAAGATTAATAACAATAAAACCTAATTAGCTCCATCGATGTACTGTTCTCTGTGTAAGACGTTCCCCTGGTTTCGGTTTAGCTTCAATGGCTGACAGCTAGGCTACGGTAAAATGGCAGGCTTAAAAGCTAGTTAGCAACCATCAGTCAAAGGGAGGCACGAAGGACATGCATGTCGTTTGAGTCGATACTGATCCTGGATGCCACAATGTCGAAGCTATATACACAGGCACGCACTAATAGAGAAACAGGCCAATGTATGCCTGTATGTATGTGTGTGTGTTGCCAATTGCCAAAACTCGAACCGGACAAGGATATTTTTTGGCCAAAAAATTCAATATAACGATAAACATTCAATAGGCCAAGAACGGATGGCAAAACTCACAGACACATCCAGTGCTCTTGGCGTTAAAAGGACCTTTCCGTCCATTCAGCTGTACCGGACCGGATCGACCGACACGCGGCGGCGGCGATTGCAAAATGGATTGGGAATTTGTAACGTCCGTCGCAATGCTTGGTCGGGCGGTTTTGGTTGCTGAGGCAACCGGCATGTTAGACAGTTTCTACTCGGAAGCAATATTCCACTCATTCTCACTGGGATAGACGTCAAGTTGATGAGCGGGTGAAGGCTTGAGGGATATCCATTGGCTAAGGCTGACCAAAAACGTAAACGACCAGCTAAATGGAGTACAAATCGAAAAGATAAATGACCCTCTGCCTCTGCCCATCATCATGCATATAGAAGGACCCCCTACGGGTATGTTTGGTGAAAACGTTAACTCAGCGAATTTTATACTGATGGGTTCGTCTTGTTCAAGGATATTCCATCTTCACCCTTTGGTTGCTGCTTTTTAGCCTGCAGGGTGGGGTGGCAATTTAGTGATGGAAGACTCTCATAAACATGAACGTGTACACACATTAGGGCGGCCCAACTGAAGGCATTGCAGGGATATGATGTGTTTTGGAAATTTATATACACACATTCTGCCATATGCTGTATGGTGGGCGGTGGTAGTGGTTGTGATATGGCAGATGGGGTGGTAGTAGCAGAGAGACCGTCAATATTTACATCGGACATTGTAAACAGACATACGGCACTCTATGGAGAGATTTTGAGAGAGAGTTGGAAACGGAAAGAAGAAGTTGCAAAAGTCGCTCGAGATTAGAGGCAGGATGTGGTGCTGATGATGCTTGGGAAGTTGTACTTTGTGACACATTGGTTTATGGCTTTGTAAATGAGAGCAAATTTCTCTTATTTTCCATTTAGACAGAGTCAATGATGAGAATGGAGGAGTTGAAGGTTTTGTTTGGGAATATAAGAGCTTTAGTCACGTTAGCATTTTTGAAGTACCTACTGAGGAAGTGGAAAATCGATAGAGAAGTCCAGTTTCTAGAATGACCCAAAAATATCAGCGTCAAGAGAAAAACTTTGTACAATTTAAATTTATACATTTTTAAATTTAGCTCTCATCGTCTATCTGTTTCACTCTTTTCAGCCAAGAGTGTGTTTTGCTGAAATAGAAAATACAGTTTGGTAAAACTTTGTTTTCGAATTTTGTCAAATTTTTAGTAATCTACAAATATATTGAACATACTCGGGTTTTCTACACCATTTATAACTTGAGAACTGCTGAACCGATTTTCATTATCTCTGATTGGTTGGATTTGTCTCCTTTCCAAATAGCTTAATAACTATTAAAACTTCAGAGCTTACTACCGCGACAAAATAGAAAAGCATATAAATATGTGGACAGAAGTGTGAAAAGTCGCGGAAATTATGTAAATGCGTGGACTCCAATGGAAGAAACAGCAAAATACTGGTAAAAATCGCGGAGTATCTCGCACAAGAGAGGTTATGAAGAAGTTTGAGAAAAAGCGTAAAATACGGTGTGGAAAAGCAATGAAGGTGTGAAAACTGTGGAAATATATGCGACTACGGACAACTGTGCCGATAAAAAGCAGTGGAAAAAAATGGTGAAAGATCGCGGAATACTGCTGACAGTAATGGATGTCATGAAAAAAGCTCTTCGTAGAATGGGAAATACTGCTGACAGTAATGGAGGTCATGAAAAAAGCTCTTAGTACCATGGGAAATTAGGTTAAATATCAAGGAGAAAATGTGAAGAAAAGCAATGAAATTCGAGGGTAAAAACGTAAAGAGCTGCGGAGAAATATAAAACGGACTAGGGCGGTTAAAACAAAATGCGCGGAATATTATGGATCAAAACTCTGAGTATTGGTGAACGACACCTTTTTTCCAAGTATTTTTTCGCTATATCGTTAGCCAATTACTAGAAATTAAAGAGTGAAAAGTCCTGTGTGTCAGTAACTACTGTAGTGATGGTCCAGTAACTAATAAACCTTATAGTGAAACAATAAATGTACAAAATGAGTAAGGAAGATGAAAAAGTATACATAAATAGTGAAATAACCTCAATTAATATGTTTTACGGTTAATTCGATTTCTTTTTATTCAATCGAATAATTCAATTTCAAGAAAAACTAAAATTTCTTAAAAAAACTCAACAAAATTTGCTTTGTAGATATACGTGGTTGACGCTAATAATTGATAATAATATCTTTTTCTTGTTTGACTGTTCTTCTGCTATATAATTTTATTGAAGAACTATTTTCATCAAAAATAAGTAGATACAAAACATTTACTATTTATTTTTTTTTTAATGATTTTTGGTTTACAAGTCATTCCGCAAACAATAAAGTATAAAATTATTCCCCATTAAAAAACTCATTATAAACCAAAGCCTTTGCCAATTCACATTCTGTTTATTCATTTATTAGAACCCCACTTTAAAGGACAATGAGTTAAGACAGTATATAGCCTCTACCTCAAACCCCAAATACTAAAACATACATTCTCCTACTCCAGTTTATAGCCATTGTCATTGCCATCTATTACAATTAACAATATAATATAATCCAAGAGATAAATCAAAAATATTGCCAATGCCGCAAAGTCGAGGCGAGGCGGATCAAATTGGCTAAATAATGATATCCTTCTTAATTAGTCGTTATCTCACGATTAATTGTGATGCTTGGTGTATCGTTTCAACTAGAATCTGCCGACGAAGCACCTCTGCTCTCTATACGGTTGCCGTACGTATACACCATCGAAACAACAACAGTTAATTCAAATATGAATAATGACAGTGACAATGATGGTATAAGGTCGTAAGTTGTTGGTCGTAGTGTGAATGAGGATAAGGATGGCAAAGAGATGACCGGAAAGTAACCTACTTTCTGACAAAAAAAAAAGAAAAAAATTACAAGTAAAGTGAAGGAGATTCATTTTTTTAAGAGAGGGAATTTCAAGTATTATTAGACATTAATAATGAACATTACGAGTACCTACCTATATTATGTTTTATTTGTTTTAATGGCTGCCAAAAGAGCAAACTAAAGTTTAAAATATTACAAAAAATATCCACTAACACATATTAATCCAGTTAAATTGGGTTTTTAACTGGAAAGTTTTGGGGTAGTTTTAATTTCTTTCATACTTTATGTTTTTGGGTCTAGCTGAATCCGAATGTAAGGTTTGCGATCAAAAATTTAGTGACGCAACATGGTCAAAAACGCAAAAAACACACGAAATTTTGAACAATTTTGCAGTTTTTAGAAAATTTTACCACAAAGAATTAGTTTTTGGTTACAACTATGTACCAACCTAAGTTTTCAAGAAATCTGATTTTTTAGATTAACATTTCTATTTCCTTAAATCCAAATACATTATTTAAGAGAAAAAGAAATTAGTGATAAATATATTTTTATAAAAAATAGAGCTTTTGCCACTCTTAACAAATTAATTTAACATAAATAATTTAAATGAGGAAGGTGACCCTTTAACAAAAAGTTATTAAATAAAATGCACAACTGGATCGCACGAACTTGCTCATGTAGTGTAAAGCTATTTTATATATTAACTTAGCTTGAAAATTTTAGCTTTTGGTCATCTGATATCTGTAGGTATTGATATGCACAAATAAGCAAAAATAAATATTTTTTTAAAACGGAAACACTTTTTGGATTTTTTATTTTTTTTGAAAAATAATTTTTTTTTAAATATTAGGTCAACGATTTGTGTTTTTTCAAAATTTAATTTTTAGATGTTGACAAATATTAGCCATCTTCAAACTGGCATACCAATTTTTTTTTTATCGTTTTAAAAACATCTGTACCAAATTTGAAGAAAATCGGTCCACGCGTTTGGGCAGTAGAAAAGTGTACGGATGGCATGACGAAAACCACTTTTTCGGACTTCAACATCATCGTAATGTTGGTTTTGATTAAAACCCCAATTTTTTTTTTTGACACGAAACCAATACTTGCCCTATTTTGTTGCCTAGCCAAATTGAAAAAAAAACATTACTTTAGTTTTAGAACTTATCAATTTGTACTCTGCAAACCAAACTCTTAACAAGTTGACATCCCAATTTATATCAGATATAAGATAAAGACAACTATCTGTACCATAAGTGAAGCCAACATAATCTGCAAAAGCCGTCAGTAAACCATTAAATAGCAATTTAAACAAAGAATTAATATAGACTAAGAATAGTATTGGTTCCTAAACCGAACCTTGTGGAACTCCAAAATTTATTAACATTTTTGTTCACATATGATGTCACCAAATTTCACTCTTTGGGTTCTAATTTTTAAATTTGAATATGAAAACCGCGAAAACCAGCATGTTCAAGTTTATTAATCGAATTTTCATGATTAACCATGTCAAATGCTTTTGATATATCAACAAATAATGCAGCTGTATTCTTTTTTCTATCAAGGCTAACAAATAATTGTGAACAAAGAATCTTCTGTTGATTTATTACATTGAAACCCAAACTGAACATTACCAACTAAAAAAACTAGTTCTAGTTAATAAAAATCACCATTCTATTTTGTACGGCCTTGTCAAAAATCTTACTTATTGAAAGTAAGAGTGAGATAGGCCGCTAGATGCGTCTTTCTTGAAAAGTGCTAAAATGTTGTTTTAAAAAATTGTTTGCGTATACTAACAGTTTTCGAATTGGACCTCATCGAACCTTATCAATTTCTGAGACCTCAAAAATGTTATGGCTATTATGGCTGCTCAGACAATTTTAGTCTCAAATTTTGGAAAATTCAGTTTACTTGAACACTTAGATACATAGTTGTAGTAACCAAAAAACCAATTCTTTATGTTAAAATTTTCTAAAAACTGCAAGAACTGAACGATTGTTCAAAATTTAGTGTTTTTTTTACGTTTCTGACCATGATGCATTACGAAATTTTGTTCGCAAACCTAAGGTTCGGATTCAGCACTATGGGTAACGAAAGATTTTGAAATAATTAAACCTACTTTTAAACGTCCGAAATTTTTTGGACAACAAGATTGGAGAATTTCTTCATTTAAACTGAATTTTTAGACAAAAAAAATTTGAAAAACTTTGTTTCCATTTTCCTTGTTTAAATTACATCAACTCCAATATCCAAACCAAGGTTACAAAAATTGAGTAAAAAAACCAAAACACGTAACACAAAACAAAGAACACTTTGTATCTATCAACAAAACTCTTATTTCTCATGCCTTCAGCTCGCCAATAAGTAAAATAAGTAAAGTTTTCCAACATTAGGTATACAATAAAGCAGAGCTCAGAGATCAGAGAGGATAGCATGAGCAAGGAATGGGCATGGTAGTGACAAGTCGAGCGTAATGTCAAGTATCTTAGGTAAGTGTAGGTTCACTTGCTGTGTTGTAATGCTGCATTTGTCCTCATCGCATTTTCATAAGGAAAAAAAAAAAAAAACAAAAAAAAATCTTCAAGTGCCTGCAAAAGTTTTGCTTCTTTTTCTTATGAAAGGAGTTTTGAGCTACCCTCTATTCTATACGAAAAAAAACCAAGTCTTACGCTATACGAAACAGGATAAACGGATATATGATGTTGTATAAAGTTAAACCCAAAAAAGTTGTTAGGGGATATTATTTTTATTTTCGATCTCTCTTGCTCTCTCTCTGTCTCTGTCTTATAGCTTACGCGCCGAGGTTATTTGCTTTTAGCTTGAGCTTATGTTGTCGCCTCGTTTTAAGACTTTACCCTCGAGTTTCATTCTCGAACTTTATCTTGCCGTGTTAGCCGAAGACAAGACGAGACTATGGTTTCGGGGGTCAATGGTGGTTGATTTACTCAATGCACAAGGATGTTATTTTTATTAGATATAGTCTGATGTATTTGTAAAGTTTTTTCTCCATATTTTTTTCCTGTTTTATGGGGGGGGGGGTTCATGTCCGTTTTCAGTTCCAAGGAACTCGCTTATCCTATCGCTCTTGCTGAAAGGGTCGGTTGGTCGTTCTTGATTAACTTCTTAGTTTTAATTTGGTTTAAAGTTAGTCCTTTTGAGGAAAAATATCACAAACAGAGAGAGAGGGAGATATTGTATCTATTTTCAAAGTGTCCTTGTTGTTGCAGAGGTGGCAAAGCTTGTGTACGTTCTCTACAAAAGGAGGTAGTAAAGTTGTTGTTTTTTTTTCGGCAAAACACTTATAACCAAGTCCTTGTGCTTACTTCTTCTTGTGTTCTTCATCTTTTAAGCTAATTGTCGTTTCTTTATCTATTTATCCTTAAGCCCTTTTTTTTTGTTTGTTTGTATTCATTCTTATGGTCTGTCAAAAGTACAAATATATACACGATATAAAATACACCAGTATCCTTGTTTGGGGTAATTAAATTGAATTTTTGGTATAAATACGACGAAAGGACAACGAAGAAGCAAACAACAACAAAAATTTAAACAGAAAAGTTTTAGCTTCTCTTATATTTTATTTTTTTTTTTTTTTTTGTTTTTGGTTTTGTTTATTTGTGCGGACAGGGAAAAAAAAGTTTTTAAATTGGCAAAAAAAAACTTTCAAGAGGAATCTACTTGAAAGAGAGCAAAGAACACACTAAGTTGTAAGAGAGAAAAAGGGATAGACGAGAATACCTCTATGGTCCCAGCCAGTACTTACATACTATACCAATACCTACCTATCTATAGTTTGTTGCGGATTTTCCAAATTGTGGATTTTAATAGACAACAAAATGTTTTTAATTTTTTGTGTAAATAAAATGTTGTTGTTTGTGAGTTTTTAATTGGTAGATACATGAAAGAAAAAAAACTTGTTGATGCGGCATAACTTTTCCGACGAAAAGTGAAATTAATTCTTATTTTTTTTTTTTTGTTTATGGTAGAACAAATTTAATTCAATGGTTTTAAATTTCTTTAGAAATTCATTGAAAGGACTGATAGTCATTGTTTCAGTCAACAGAATTTTTATGCTGATATGGTTGATTTAATTATCATCAAACGGGATGGTAACTTATGGTGAAATTGATAGTAAAAATCCTTGAAATGATTGATGTACCTAGAAGATATAGACATGTATTGTGTAATGCAAATGTTCATACAATCAAACAATATTACATATAGCTTCCTTTTCTTTCGAAGTGAAATTAAGAGCAAAAACTGATAACTAGATTTTTGTAGAAGGGTCATATACAAGCATTTCTTACTATCTCCTCTTTATTGGAGCATTTTTAACAGAAATTTTTAAAGCAAAACAAAGAATAAATATAATTATTATTTTTCTTAGAATTCGCTGGTTTCATTAAATTTTAATTCAAACTTAAAACCAAGATAATTTCTTCTAGTTTTCGAGAAAATTGAAAATTACAAAAGCTACTTTGGTACTAGTTTAATTTAAGTAGGTAGTATTTTTTTGCTTGAGTACATATCTTGTAGTCAAATTTGGTTTCAGAAAAATTCTACCACGTACGGTTTTTTAAAATTTAAATCAAACTGTTATTTTAAAATATGTGCCATAAATTTCCAAATTCGCAATTCTGTCTGTCCGTCTGTCTGTCTGTCTATCTGTCTGTCTGTCTGCCTATCTGTGTATTCCTCAAGCTACAGCCTAAGCCGCTCAACCGATTTTCTTGAAACTTGGTGGTTAAGGGTCTTTGGTGATTCCCTAGAAGGGAAATTCATTTTTTTTTTAATTCAAAAACTAACGATACCTGCCATATAACAATTAAGGCTTCAACTATTTTGATTTAAATTTTTGTGTCTGATTTTGTTAGTAGTATCATACTTCTGGAATGAAAGAAATGTTTGTAAATATTCTACCAACGACGACGGTACCTCCCAAAGAACCGTTTTATTCATTTTTGTCATTCAGTTAAACGACTGAACCAATGAATTTGATGATTTTTTTTATATAGAAGCTTCTTAACAATTTTAAAATTATTTGGTATAAAAATTTTCAAAAAAATAATTTTTGAATTTTTAAAAAATCTTTATTTTTTTTTACTATCAATTTTTTGAAAACGGATGACTGTATTTTTGTTGCCATTTTGGTTTTAGATGCGCATTAATATTTTCTTAAGAATGGCATACCATGTTTTTAAGAATTTGTTTTAGTAATAATTTTAATTTATTTTTATTTCTTATAAAATTTGAAAGTCATTAAAAACAATAATTTTTTATATATAAAAATTCTCAAACCAGGTTTAAAAATAATGTTGACATGTCACATTCAAGAAAATATTAATGGAAATCTAAAACCAAAATTTCAAAAAAATGGCTGACACGTTTTAAAAAAAAATCAGTTGTTGAAAAATGAATGTTTGAAACTTTTTTTAAGAATATAATTTTTTTTTTTAATTTTGCAATAAAATATGTATTTCGAAAATTACTTTCAACCCTTTGTGTAAAAACTGTCATCAAAATCCATTGAGTCGCTTACGAGAAAATCAGAAAAGCGGAAAACGGGTCTAGGTACGGCCTTTATAGTTGTAGTACACACAAAAATTTTAATTCGTTTTCATCTAATCGCAGGTACCGTTAGTTTTGGTCCTGCAAAAATAATTTCAATTCCCCCTCTGGAGACCCAGTCAAAATCCTTAACTGCCAAGTTTGAAGAAACTTGTTCAGCAGCCTTTGCATTCTCTATCATCGCAATATGATATTTAATTGTTATCTCGAGTTCAATTTTTTCTACGAATCTTAAACTTGCCTAAATCGCAAGTAAATAGATGTCCTCAGACCTTTAAACATTTATGTATGTCCGTGGTGATCCCCTTTAATGTATTTGGACCTCCTGCTGCTACTCGGCATCGTGTATAGTTTCAACGCATTGTTTTGGTTTTAATTAAAACCTCGAAATTTTGTTTTGGCACGATACCAATACTTGACATTTTTTTTTAGTATAAAATTCTTAAATTCACCTTAGTTTTTGAATTACATCGAAAATATTAAAAAAATAATCAGTAAGACCACTTTCATAAAAATTCAAACAAACATTAATAAAAACGTGTGGACGCAATGGTTCCTATATTTCCAATTAAATGCTTTGAAATGGTACCCAAGACTACAAAAATTAAGCCTTTCATTTTTTTTTAAACTGAAACTGATACCTTAACAAATTTTATCTATCGACCATTCAATACCGCTTTTGAGATTTCAAAATTGTACTTTTCCTATAGATACCTTAACAAATTAATCAATGGCCATTTTATATATTTGTCATGAATTTTTCAATTAAATTTAAATTAATGCCCTAAAACTTTCAAATTTCCAAAAATTTCATTTAAACGAGAAAAATAAATTGCCAAAATTATCAATCTTCTTCGTAAACAGTAGGTATACCTATACTTCTTATGTCTTCACATCAAACTCTGCTACAAGTTCTTCACGTCTCTGTCTCTATAATATATACCATCTATACGCACCTCTATATATTTATATACCTTCTCTGAAAACTGAAGTTGATGGAAGGAAGAATGAAACTTTCGCAAAGTTGTAGCAAAAATCTTACACAAGAATTTCTGGAAAACTTTTCAAAAATATGCTTTCAAAACGATTTGCCCCGATGATCGACTTGGCAAAATTCTTACCTCTGCCATCAAAACCTCTTGCCAACCAACCAATAGCACTCCGCTACCACCTCACTACACCCACCCGTCATCATCATCACCGTTTACTTCCTCACCACCACCGATACGCCGCCGCGCCGCGCCGCGCCGCCACACCGCCTCCGGTAGGCTTTAACTCGCATCTGCTTCTTGTAAAGGAATTATAATTTATCTTCCTCAAAGCGGTACGCAGCGCAGAGTACCTATATGAACAGAGATACACGTAGGACCCGCCATAGATACCAACTTGAGTTGAGTATAAGAGTGAAAACTTCAACTTTTGTAAAACTTTATTCAACCCGGAGGCATGGGTCGCCTTAAAAGGTATGAGACTAAAAAAAAAAAATATCACAAGGAAAAAAATATATTTCTTACTTTAACTGACGTCATCCCAAAAGCAATTTACCTGCCATCCGAGGGGAAAAAAAAAGTTATTAAAAAAACAATTTTTTTTTTTAGGTGAGAAAAGTTTTAAATGACGGACGGCAAGTCGGTAAGTGGGTGAGCAGACTTGTAAAACAAATCTTCATCTGCAAAGGATAATGGACCTGATACCTTTCCTTTTTTTTGTTGTGGTGGGGGTAGAGGGTGCGATAGCGAGTTAATTTTTTGCCTTCTTCTTTTGATTTCTTTTGATGGGTTTATACGACGCCTACGGTTAAACGAAATGAAAAACTCAACTTCAGTTGCATCCTTTAGGCTTAATAATGAAAAAACTCAATAAGAAATAGCGGATTTCTGAAACTAGAATATCTTTTACTACAGAAATACGATTACCATCAACATAGGGTAAATTATTTTACTCCTTTCGTAAGAAGAAAGTTAGTTAGCGAAAAAGAGATGCTTTTTTTTACCAGTAGTTTTCTTTGAAGTTTTAACAAATTGAAGGGGATTAATCTTAAAAAGTGATAATCGAAATAAGAAATGACACTTTAGGCCTGATAAACAGGGCTATTTTCTTAACTCAAAGAAAATGCGTTCATAAAGTTTTGTTATACACTAATATTATTAAAGGGTTTTCCAATAAGAGGTGTTATTTTGGCATTTCTGGAGATAAATGATCGGATGTTTATTTCATTATAAAGAGGAAGGTATGCCGTTAATAATGAAACACAACATCAGCCAAATGGCCACCAAGACCACGCTTACAGGACCATATCCTTTTCATGAAATTTTCCATAACCAAATCGCAAAGTGGCTGCCCTATGTCCTCGATAGCCTCACGAATTTCAACTTTGAGGTCTTGAATCGACGCTGGGCTGTTGGCGTAGACCTTATCTTTCACGTGGCCCCAAAGGAAGAAGTCGCAAGGTGTTAAATCACAAGATCTCGGTGGCCAATTGTGATCACCTCTTCGAGAGATAACACGGTCCGGAAATTTTTCCCGTAAAAGATCGATGGTTTTATTGCTTGTGTGGCACGTAGCGCCGTCTTGCTGAAAGTAAACGTTGTCCAGATCAATACCATCCAAATCAGGCCATAAAAAATCATTAATCATCTCTCGTAAAAATGACAGCTTCAAAAATGACAGCTACCGAAATAGCGGGCTATTCAAAATAACACCCCTTTAGTACAATCAAATACTGTCCCTAGCAAAAGACTCGAAAATGAGTGTTAGTGGGTGTTGGTAGAGAGCGGCTCTGTCTACAATATACACTTAGAAGAAGTCGATCACGATAAGAAACAATTAGATGACAAAGGTGGTCTTCTTTTCTGTAGGTTTTTAGCAACAACGCAGAGAATAATCGGTCTGTGGTGCTCTTTAAAGTAGGGCAACCACATAACTATAGAATGTGGTCGTGTGTCTTGAGAAAGACTAAAAAACAAAAGATGAGCCGTATCGCTTATAGAAGAATGACAACCATAGAAATACACTGATTTGCAACGAAAATCACCTTCGAATCCGCTAAAGTCAAATCTGAAGTCAAATCTACTCTAGCATGCAAGGTTTTCCAGATATGGTAATATAAATATGTCGAAAACACTTTTTTTGCTACATTTAACGTCGAATTTCTTAACTGTTATATACTTTGTAACAAATCATTTTAAATCTTTTTAAAATTCTTTTTTCTGTTCAAAGGCATTGCAAAGTGAACACTATGGTTTGTGCAATGTATTCTCTGTAGTCCAGTAAAAGCATATTCAGAGGTGGAAAGTTATGAAGTATTTAAATAATTATTTTAACTGAAACTTTTTTTCCCTCGAATGGCAGGTAAATTGCTTTTGGGATGACGTCAGTTAAAGTAAGAAATATTATTTCATGTTGGCCATGGATTTGAAGCTACCAAAAAAAATATCACGTTAAACATTATTTGTTTATTTTTTTGTTTGAAAAAGTGAAGATTTTTCACTAAAACTGTTACTGTTTATGGAAAATAAACGAACCGATAACTACAGAGAATTTATGTCTTAACTCATTTTGACTCAGTTTGACTTCTGGATTCTTCACAAAATAAAATGCACGTCTGGGTCGCACGTACCTGTTCTTAGGATCAAAGTTGTTGTGGACTGTAAATCTTTTTTATAGCAAGTTTTTAAAAATAAATAATTTTATAAGAAAAATAAAAAAAAAAAATAAATTTATTACTGAAATCACATAAACAACTTCTTAAATTGTTTTGAGTTTCCAAGAAAGTATGCATTTTGATTTGATTTGATAAAAAAAAAAAAAAATACAAAAAAAATTCTGAAAATTGTATAACCGTTTTAAAAAAAAAATTGTTTAAAATAAAGTTGGTATGCCATTTTTAAGATACTATTATTGCACATCTAAATCCAAAATTTCAATGACCCGTTTTCGAAAAATTGATTTTTCAGAAAAAAAAAAAATTGAAAGTTTCTTTTAAAAATTCAAAAATTATTTTTCTGAAAATTTTTATATCAAATAATTCTAAAATTGTTAAGTAGTTTCCGTATAAAAAAAATTCATCAAAATTGGTTCAATCGTTGAAGTGAAAGTCAAATACGAAAAAACGGTTCTATGGGAGATATCTTTAGTAGAATTTTTACAAAGATTTCCTTCATTTCAAAAGTATGAATCTACTAACAAAAGCAGACACAAAAATTTTAATCAAAGTCGTTAAAGTGGTTTTTGAAAAAAATTAACTTTTCTTTAATGGTTATATGGCAGGTACCGTTAGTTTTGGTCCTATAAAAATAAAGTGCACGACTGAATCGCACATTCTTGCTCTTGAAGATAAAGTTACTATTTATGCTAAGCCCTTTTAATTAAAAATTTGTAAATGCAGTTTCAGAAAAAAAAAAAACAATTAAAAAAGCATAAAATTCGGTTTTCAAATGACTAAACAGCTTCTTAAATGAATTTAACCTCAAAACAAAGTACACAAATTGATTTCTTCTATATTGATACATTTTTCGAAAAAAGATTTGAAAATCGCCGAAAAAGGCGTTTTCTAAGAAAACTATTTTTTCTATGTAAAATTTTGGAAGGAAAAGAAAAAAAAAAAAAAAAAAAAAAAAAAATGGTACTCCATTTTTAAGATATTATTTATCCGCATTTTAAAATTAAATTTTGAACAAAAAATGCTAAGCAGTTTTTGAAAAAATGATTTTTCAAAAAAAAAATTTCAACTATTTTTTAAAAATCCAAAAATATAATTTTCGAAATTTTTTTACTAAATATTATTACGGCAACTTGAAAGAACCTTTAAAAAAAAAGGTTGAAATTGATTGAGTCATGAAGGAGAAAATCAGAATAAAAAAAAACGGTCCTATGGCAGGTACCGTTAATAACGGTTTTTGAAAAAAATGGTTCTCATTTAAAGATAGATCTTACCCAAGCAAATAACCATGATTTTTTTAATCAAAATCGTAGGCACCGTTTTTGAGAAAAATGAGTTTTTCTAAAACCGGTATATGACAGGTACCGTTATTTGGGGTCCAAAAAAAAAAATCAAAAAAACGTCTGGGGATATCCTCCAAAAAACGCCACATACCAAGGGTTTGAAGTAAATCGACCCATCCGACCCATTGCAGTACCCCTGAATTGATGTCGTCCTAGCACATCAACGTGACTGTGCTGAAAAAATTCTACCAAACTGAAATTTATGTTTTTTGTTCTTTACTGTTTAGATTTTGTAAAAGATTCCTTGTGCTATCAGATATTGCTTAGGATTTAAAACAAAAGCAAATAAATCCTAAAATTCATGGTCCAATGGCCTTTTTTTATGTATTTTTTGTTTACTGAGTGAAAGTTACCTAAATTTGCTTCTATCCTTTAGGTTATTTTTAGACCTTTTTATCACAGCAGTAAAAATCAAATTTTCCACATTCTTGCGTTTTCTATTCTTTTGTTTGACACCTGCGAAAAAATCTGTCTACAGTCGCTTAAATAAATTATTCATACAAAATATTTTGATCTCGTCCTTTAAGAATGGTATACCCAAAAAGGGAGTTTATCATAATTCCCTCCCTAATCTTACCTATGGTAGTATAGAGGTACACACCAGCATCATCCCTTATATCAAAGTGAAGTCATCCATATTGCTTCTAAAAGTATAAATACTCTTACTTATGGCCGCAATAAATATTGAAGCAATTAAGAATTCATCTTTTGGAAGATAAATGAGCCGTGAATTGATAAGACACCATCAATAATTATTGTCCTTTAATCGATTATGATAATGATGGTACCCATTTATTTAGTAGATGCGAAGCAAGGCTGATGAAAAGAGAGAGGAGAGAGAGGGTGGGACTTAGAAATGGCACATGCTGCGGATGATGGTCTTTGATATATCCCCATAATAAATAACATTATGATCACTCATTAATTTTATTGGAAAAATCATTAGTCACGATTTGCGAATAGCAAAATTTAATGCTCTCCACCTAGTTTTTTTTTTTTTTGTTCCTTTGATGTTTTGGGGGTGTATCTACTGAGGCGAATATTCTACAGTGGCTCCTCCTTAAATCACCCGAGGGTAAAACATGATCCTATGGCGAAGCTCCAACACCCACAAACGCCACAATCACGAATGTATGCCGAAAATTCTTGTTAATCACATGATTTTATTTTGGTTCATTCTAGTTATACGGCAGAATGGTAGTATTGGTTAAGCCGTTAAGCCGTTTTGATGGTCAAAATGGGGGTACGTTGTGATATTGAACGAATTTTAATGACCCATTGGTATTCCGCAGCAAACAAAAAAAAAAAAAACAGCGACGTTCAGGAGCACTTACATTATACCGTTTTGTACAGAAAAAAAAAATAAATATAAATTCACTTTACATATATTCACTGTAATGTGGGATATAGTCCAGAATTCCTGCATACCCAAATGCAAATACACAGCCAACATTATCCAGGACACCATGGTAAAGCTCGAAAATTGAGTATTTTAAATGGGATATACGAGTAGGTCCTGCAGAATTATACATATATTTTTTTAAATTGCATTATGTAGGTTGTTGGTTATTGGACCTGTAGATATAAATCTATTTGTGCCTTTGAAGCTTTTATTTATTCTCTTTTTTTTTTTTGTGTTGGTCCAATTTTGGGTAATTATTCTTGTGGGAAAAAAAAAGAATTGATTGTCAAAATCAGGATATCAGTTAATTGGTGGAAATCGATTTCAATTGGTTTCGTGAATGTGAATGAAAGTGACACTAAAAGGTTATTGAAATAAATACAAAAATTGTATAAAGGTTTAAATTATACTTTGTGCATGCATTTCATAACAAGCTGCATCGAATTTATTTGAAATGGGATTTCTCGAAAGCTTTATTCGTTTATTATGTGTAAAACTTTTTTTTTAATTTTTTGTTTATAAGCGAAATTCGATGAACAATTTTCAACTTTAAAAATGTAGAACTTAACGTATACTTGAAATAAGTAACTTTAATTCATCCAGTGTCCTATCGATATTTTAGCAAAAAAATTGGAGACTTTACAAAATATAATTATTCAGAAACTTTAATCTCTTTGTAATTTTAAACTTATTGGTCCAAAAAAATTTATCTGTTGTACACATTTGTTAATAAAAACAGATAATTCTTACATTTTTAAAGAGCTATTGTTGCACTACTTGAACTATAAAATTAATCTGTGTCCGCGAAGTTTATTTTTGTAATCCCCGAATTCACCCCACTACAATTTTTAGAACGATTTTGACTTCAAACATAAAAATTTGAAAGTCAAAGTGGGGCAAAACAAACTGAAAGTGTATTATTACTTAAAAATAAAAAGTATAGTAGAATCATCGATAAACAAATGGTTTTAAGTAGTGAAACGATTTTGATGAAGTTGGTAGCCCCATATTTTGAAATGCTGTATTCTAGTTAAATTTGATTCTTTATGTTGGTATTTACTAAAGGGTTTTCCAATAAGAGGTGTTATTTTGAATAGGCCGCTATTTCGGTAGCTGTCACTTTTGAAGCTGTCATTTGACAAGTAGAAACTACGCTATTAATAATGGAACGATACACGCTTCAACAACGCATTGAAATTATTAAAATTCACTATAAAAATGGTGAAAATTTGGCAGAGACGGTTCGTAAAACTAAAACATTTTTGGGTCGTCGTGAAGCACCTTGTCGGACCGCAATACAGAAATTGGTGGACAAATTCGAGCTGTTGGGACAAGTTGGTGATGTGAAGAATAAAACCCGTGCACGTCGCTCAAGAACAACTGAGAATATTGCTGTTGTAGCCCAAAGTGTTGAAGAAAACCCAGGTTTGTCCATTCCTCGTCGTTCTTTGGAATAAGGCATTCCACAAACGTCATTACACCGTATTTTGCATAAAGACTTGGGTCTTAAGGCTTATAAAGTTCAGTTAACACAAGAACTCAAGCCGGCTGATCATCAACAACGTCGTGTCTTTGCTGATTGGGTCCTTGAAATGCATGAAAATGAACCGGAATTTCATCGAAAAATCATCTTGACTGATGAGGCCCATTTTCCCCTCCGAGGCTACGTCAACAAGCAAAACTGTCGCATCTGGGGCTCGGAAAACCCAAGAGTTATTGTTGAAAAGCCTCTCCATCCTCAACGCGTGACTGTTTGGTGCGGTTTATGGTCCCGCGGGGTCATTGGACCTTACTTTTTCGAAAATGAGGCTGGAGCAACAGTTACAGTCAATGGATTGCGCTATCGAGAGATGATTAATGATTTTTTATGGCCTGAATTGGATGGTATTGATCTGGACAACGTTTACTTTCAACAAAACGGCGCTACGTGCCACACAAGCAATGAAACCATCGATCTTTTACGGGAAAAGTTTCCGGACCGTGTTATCTCTCGAAGAGGTGATCACAATTGGCCACCGAGATCTTGTGATTTAACACCTTGCGACTTCTTCCTTTGCGGCCACGTGAAAGATAAGGTCTACGCCAACAGCCCAGCGTCGATTCAAGACCTCAAAGATGAAATTCGTGAGGCTATCGAGGACATAGGGCAGCCACTTTGCGATTTGGTTATGGAAAATTTCATGAAAAGGATATGGTCCTGTAAGCGTGGTTTTGGCGGCCATTTGGCTGACGTTGTGTTTCATTATTAACGGCATACCTTCCTCTTTATAATAAAATAAACATTTGATCATTTATCTCCAAAAATGCCATTTTGCTTTGAATGTCAAAATAACACCTTTTATTGGAAAACCCTTTACAAGTTACCGTTACCCAATATGGAAGAGTTTTGAATATGTACATTAGAATGTTTTTTTTAAACAAATTTTCTGGATTCTAATTGACGAAATATTGTTCCAGACATTAAAAGTACAAATTTCTTACTAAATTTGAGCTTTTATTAAGAACTTGCTAAATGATTTTCAATTTTGTATATGAAATTCCAAATCTAACAGTACCTCCCTACCATAAATTTTTTTTTTTTTTTTCAAAAACGGGTGTGACGGGTGTGTCTACTTTTGTAAGTGGAGTCATACTTCTGAAATGAAAGAAATGTTTGTAAAAATTCTACTACCGGTATCTCTCATGGAACCGTTTTTCTGTTTTTAAGAGAAAGCTTAAACGGCTAAACCAATTTTAATGATATTTATACAGAAGCTACTAAGCTACCTTAAAATTATTTCATTGCCTTACAAATTTTCGGTTCATAATGAGTACCTGCACAAAAAAATACTTTTTAGATTAATTTTGGGTTGCTGAACAAGAAAATGAAACTCATTTAGTTTTCAAAAGAAGCGTTCTCAAGATATCAGCAAAAAACATGTTTTTTTTGCTCTATTTTTATATTTTAGCATAAATACCAATAACGGTAATTCTAATTTTTGGATGCTTAAACTTCTTGAAAAGATATACTTGAAAAGATATATTTCCAACGATATATTGTTTGTGTTAATCGGACCAGAAACCATCGAGTAACAGCCGCTCAAAGTTTAAAAAAACATGATTTTTTAAACAATATTTTTAAGATTTAAGGATAAAGATAAAAATGTTAAAAAACTATAAAGTCTTACTGCATAAAAATCATAAACAATATTGGACTTTTCTCCGTAATGCCCCTGTTTTGGTACAAAAAAGACTAAAATTAAATGGTAGGCCTTTACTTAATAGTCAAGAGGGTAAAATGGGGGAGAGAAATGTTTGTGGAGGGGACTACGCCATATTTATGTTTTTTTTTTTTTATTTTTGGGAACAATCATAATCAAAAACAACCCTGTTAATAATTTTTGTGATGTCCAATCCTAATTTGACTGTACTTGCACTATACTGATGGAAAAAATGAAAGTGTGAATTTTGAGAGGCTGTACTTAGGTGAAAAATTATGATTATGGTGAATACGATTTTGATTAAAAAAATCATGGTCATTTCCTTGGGAGAGGTCTATCTTTAAATGAGAAACATTTTTTTCAAAAACCGTTATTAACAGTACCTGCCATAGAAACGTTTTTTTTTTAATTCTGATTTTCTCCTTCATGCCTCAATTAATTTCAACCATTTTTTTTACATGAATGCTTTCAAGTTGCCGTAATAGTTTTTAGTAAAAAAAATCGAAAATATTTTTTTTGGATTTTTTAAAAATAGTTGAATTTTTTTTTTTTTAAATCATTTTTTCGAAAACTATTCAATATTTTTTTTTCAAATTTTAGTTTTTAAATGTTGATAAATAATTTCATAAAAATGGCGTACGAATTTTTTTGTTATAAAAGTCCTTGCAAAATTTAATATAGAAAAAATAGTTTTTTTAGAAAACTTCTCTAACGATTTTCAATTTTTTTTTTTCTAAAAATGTATCATTAATTCATTTAAGAAGCTGTTTTAGTCATTTGAAAACCGAATTTTATGGTTTTTTAATTGTTTTTTTCTAAAACTGCATTTGCAAATTTTTAATTAAAAGGGCTTAGCATAAATAGTAACTTTATCTTCAAGTGCAAGTACGTGCGACCTAGCCGTGCATTTTATTTTTAAAGATCACCATTATCATGTGATAAGGAAAAGCGAGAAACCAGAAGTTTAATTTTTTTGATGAATTAAGGTTATATAATACAAATTCTATATACTATACTGGAATAAATCAATAAATTAGCTAAATAGAAGACTTAGCACTATTTAATTAGACTTGTTAAATTATTGATTTAATGTAGGTTTTTTAATGACCTTTAGTCTATAAAATGACGAAACGCTAAATTTTTGTACTGATAAAGTCCGTTAAAAAAGCTATTTTAATTTTTTTGTTTTTTAATGTAATTTCTTAAACAATTTATTTTGTGCTGAATCTTCATAAATTTTGGAAAACTGGTGTATTGAGCTTTAATTTCTTATTTTTAAATTTTTGACACGATTTTTTTAACCCATTTATTGGCATTTGAGTAAAAAATGACTTTTCTGTGTTTAAACATAAATATCTCTGCAATCAAAAATAGTAGATAAATAAAATTTAAAGGCAATTTTGAAAACTAAAACAAATTTTCTATTTATAAGACTCTTTTATTTTACTTTAGATGAATTTTTCAACAACTGAAGCATTAAAATTTATACAAACACAAAAAAAAAATCCCAAAAACTGTTCCACCCTTTATTTGTTTATTTTTTTCAATTTGAATTCCAAGTTTATTTATTTAATCAAATCAACCTAGAATTGCCTCAGCCGGCCATTACGACTTAACATCTCCATACACTATAGACATCTATGAAAAAAAAGCAATTTCTTTAAAAATGTCCTTGCCTTCTTCGCAAACCTAACCAATTTGAAGAATTCATCCCATAACATACTCGTAGGTACATAGAAATTAGAAAAAGGACCAAAAAGGACTATACTCTACCACCATATACCAAATTTCATATTTGTATGAGTATATATATTTTTTCTGCATCAAAGTTGAACTCCTTACAAAAATGTAACAAGCTATTTTTTTTATGTTTGTGCTTATTGCCACTTAAGTTTTTTTTTTTTTTTGTTGCTGTCCCAGTAAAATACAACAGGAACAAAAAATAAAAATACTTTTGCTCAGTGTCCTTATAACCTAAGGAGATTTCATTTCATATTTCTTGTTATTTTTTTTTTTACACTGTGCAAGCTTTTATTTATGGGTCAACAATTTTTGGGTGTAAAATAAAATGTTCCCAAAACTATACAAGCTAAGGTTGGACAGGATTGGTCCCTCTTTTCCGCATATAAGTGCGGGTATATGGGAAAGTATAATCAACTTTTTTTTTTTGTTTTACTCGAGTTATTTCATTTACATATGTTGCATGTTCGTCCTTACACATAAAAAAATAAACTTTTTATACATTTTTTTTTTGATTTTGCAATTTTCAAAGTAGGATTCACTTCCATAAGAGACGAGAAGGATTAAAAAAAATTGGAGTGTGAGAGAGCAAAAAAAAAAAAAATAAAATAAAACTTTAATTTATACAAATCGGACCATTTTATAAAATAGCAAAATTGTTTGAGCAAAAAAAAAATAAAACAAGGTTATGCTCGAAGTGCAAGCTGGATACCATGGAAGCCAGTTGAAATTGGGTTTATGCGAGGAAGATGATTCGTTTTACTCTTTTTTTTTTTTTTTTGAGATATTTTTTTTAATCATGACACGGGATACAGATGGTTATACTGGTACTTGCATTTTACTGAGCAACATGAATGTTTCGAAAAGGAAATTAAAAATTTGCTGAATATTGTGTACGCTCTGGCTATACAGGAAGAATTATTTTATTATGTTTAAATGGAATTCTCTTATTTGCTGAGTGCACAAACAAAATTTGTGAGTGATCACTAAATTTATTTTCATTTTAACACCATCTCTGCGATCATACTTTTATTAAGTTCACTTATGTGTAGACTTGTTAGCCTACACTCAAAATTGGGAACCAATGATGCATAACATAGTAATAATGTAGGTACACAGATATGCTTTTCACAAGGCGTAACTTTTGCACTAAGTACTTAATGGAAAATTAAGGTAAGGTAAGGTTCTTCTTCTTTGGTTTTCCAGAGACATTCAGGGTTTATTTCAGATTCCCAGAGAACTTTCCTCAGACTGCCTTCCAAGCTGCTCTTTGGATACAAGTATGAGTTCCGTAAGGTTCTTCTTTGGTTTTCCAGAGACATTCAGGGCTTCTTTCAGATTCCCAAAGAACTTTCCTTAGACTGCCTTCCAAGGTGCTCTTTGGACACACAAGTGTGAGTTCCGCAAGGTTCTTCTCTGGTCTTGTCCAGGGACATTCAGGGTTTCCTAAGGATCCCCAAAGAACTTTCCTCAGGCTGCCTTCCGAGGTGCTCTTTGGACATATAAGGTGAGTTCCGAAGCGTTCTTCTCTGAGACATGCCCAGATACATTCAGGGTTTCGGCTAGATTCCCAAAGAACTTTCCTTTGAGTTCCTCTTCAAGGTCTCATTGGACATCTGTGAGTTCCGCAAGGTTTTTCCTCTGGCTTGCGTGCCAGGGACACTTTAGGTGAGTTCCGAAAGGTTCTTCTCTGGGTATTGTCCCGAGACATTAAGGGTTTCCGTACCGATGCCCAAAGGCCGTTCCTCGGAGTTCCTCTTCAAGGGGCTCTTTGGACAAGTATATGAAATACTTTATTAGTACTTTTAAACCGAAACATTGTCAAAAAGTGTAAAAATTATAGAAACCATCAAAACTGAATAAAAGCTAAAATTGAAAATCAAAACTTTGAAACAAACAAGTGTTTACATTTATCGTAGAATTTGTCCTTCAAGCCCAAGTTTGTTGCTTCTTTGGGAAGGATCCTGGAAACCGGCGAGCTTACCTCAGCCTTTGATAAAAAGCATCACAAATTATAATCCATACATAAAATTGTTCGGACGGATTCCAAGATTACTTGCACTACTTATCCCCCTTGCAAGGAATTTTTTAAATTTTTGATTTTGATTTTAGAAAAACTTAAAAAATTCCAATTTTAGATCCACTAGCAAATTCCCAATTGATTTATTACATTTCTCAAAAAAAGATGCGTATACGCCACAGTGAACGAAATAAAAAAAATATTAACCGAATTTGAGAAAAAAGAGAGTTGAATATTTAGAAAGGGGGAACAAATATCGCTCAATGCTCTCCAAATATCTTCCTCTAGGGTTTTGCTATCTTTTTTAGGCAATTAACATTAACTTTTTTGACGCAAAAAATGTTTGTTCACAAAAATTTTATTGTCAAGTTTAAAAAAATTCTGATAAGAGTGGCCATTTTGAACCGGTAACTGTTTAAGATTTTTTAAATACCAACATTTGACAAAAAAAAATCACATAAATCGGAGAAGTTTTGCCTGGTTCCTAGATAATTTGCCATAGTTACTTCACTAAAAGTGTTTCTGGGAAAAAAATATTTTTGAAAATTTATCTAATATTCTAAAAACGTTTTTCATACTTTACTCTATTTCTGCCAAACTAAATGTATTAAATGGAAAGATGTTTTAAACCAATTTACTTCTCTTAGTGTTGAACATTATTTACAAGGAGTTCAAGTAATGTATATGTATATGTTTCTTTTGCCTTAGGTTACAACAGAATGTCAATAGAAAAACAAAATATAAGGAAACAAACATAGCATCCTGATTTATTAGATTTAAAAAAGCCATCCACCACATCCAAATTGATTCAATTGTGGAAACGGAAGTTTCTTTATGTCATGTCTTCATATTATATCCTTGCTGTAATGCGATGGTGGCTCTACATTAATTTTTTTTTTTTTTTTTTGCTAACTGCGGTATCTTTCAATACTTTCAACAGGATATTCGTTTTCCGGCAAATGCGTTTTTTATGTGTGTTCGTTATCTTAACGTGCATCTCTAAACTTATACCTCCTTCGGTTTAAAGTCTGTAAATTGTCTGAAGGATTGAAATCATCAAGTAAAAAAAGAAAAAAAAATACAGAAAAACGAAAAGAAAGATGATGAGAGGTGGACTTAGTAGAGAGAAGTAATAATCCCCAGGATAACATTTTGTAGAAAATATAAATGATTTGAAGGATTTTCTCGTGTTATTTTTTGCAACATTTTTTTTTTCTGCAGGTACATATACAATTCTATATCCTGGGTGAAAAATAAAAATCGCGCTTAATAACGTTTTTTATATATAATGTATATGTGTATACGGATTTCATTCCCATTTCCGTTGCTCCAAGGTCGAACAAAATGATGATCAACATCATTTCATCTCATTATCTTTTTCGTTGTGGAGTATTATTATCATTATTATGGTAGGTGTGTTGGTCTCTCATTTGCGCGCGTCTGTCTGGTTTTAAGGATACGCATACTTTCACAGACTATACTATTGTAAGAACTAAGAGTCTGATGGAATATGGTGAATGGTTTCGGGTTTTATTTTGAGTGCTGTTTTCGCAGTTTGAAGAAAACAAATTACTTTTGAAGTGTTGGAGGCAGGAGGGGGATTTGGTTTTTTCCAGAAGCTTTAACTAATTCCCCCGCGATGTAGTTGTTTTTGTTGTGGGAGTTAGGTTTTTTTTTCTCTTCTTCCTGTGGGGCTTGAACGGTTTCGGGTAAATTACTTTTTAAGCCAGTGGTCTTATGATTGGAGGTGAAAAAAAAATACAAAATTATTTTCTATTTGTGTGTTTTTTTTTTGTTGTTGTTTTATTTTGTAAAAGAAATGTTGGTTTTCTCGTGTTTTTTTTTTCATTTTTGTAAAGAACCCCTAGACAGAAGTTATTTTACAAATAATGATTAATGCCTTTTGTGTTGTTAACCTAATTTTTTTTTTTTTCATTTTCAAGGATTTTCTTTTGAATCAAAAGGACAAGAGTTGTAAATTAAAAATTTAAATGGAGCCAAATTAATAAGAGTTTAATGCCATTGAAAAATATTAGGGTGAGCCTTAAAATTGAAAGCAGTTTTTTTAACAAGAAATATCATATTGGTACTGTTTTTTAAAGTTATACTACCTTACCGGCGATTATAAAAATATTAAACCAGTAATAACACATAGATTTTTTCAGCCCGTTATTACTGTTTTTTTGAAAACAGACACTATAAGAAGATGAAGAGTATCAACATACTTACATTTTATACTGGGTTTAAAATTATTATTATTTAAATTTATTAAATAAAAGAAGTCGGTCATTGTTATTGATATTCTGACTGATTCATTTTCTACACTATAAAGTGATAGGAAAAAAATAAATACAGCAAAAGCAAGGCGGCATAATGTAAGGTTGTGATACGAATTTTTTTTCCAATTTCCGGAAACAAAATAGGGTAAAATGGGGCAAAAGACTAAAAAAGACTTTTTGTACATCTCGAAAAGTATAAGGGTAAGAATTACGAAATAAATTTTATTGATTGGATAAATTGAAATAATGATGAGTTTTCATCAAGAAAAAATTCTAAAAATTCAACTTTTCAAGCTAAAAATTATTTTCCAATATCAAATATTTTTTTAGACATTTGAAAATGATGTTATTATGGATAAAGTTGATAATTTGCGTGTTAAACTAATAATGCAAATTAAAAGATAATTAAAAAAAATGAGGCGTCTTATACGGATTTAATTTGAAATGCTTCATAAGGATATCTTGGAGCTTTAAAAAACAAGTGCGTTTTTAAAAGTTTATGTGGGTGGTTTAATTGATTTTAAAAATCAGGGAATAACGGGAAAAATATTTTGTCAAAACATCTTTTTAGCTTATGTGTTGTCTATAAACGTGTGAAGAAACTAGATTTTTAAACACTGTTTTCAATGAATAACAGTGGAAACAAGAACTTTCAGTCCAAGTTTTGTGACCGTTTCCAACTGTATTTTCTTTTTTTCTTTTTAATTTTTACATTTTCAGAATTAAAATGCAGCCATTAGATATTGGATAAATGCATTTTTGTACAAATTTCCACAATTTTCTGTAGTCTGTGAGTCGACATAACGATAAAAAAAGAGTTTTGTTTACTCGGTGCTTAATAACTAGTTACAAGCCTTTTAAACTATGATTCAGTTTTATTGAGCATCACTATTAAATTACCTTTAATTTGATACATCACACATAACTGTACATGATATAAAAGCTTCACAAACTTGAAAAGAGTTTCATCAAAATTCAATAAAATTCAACAAAAATTGACTGCTTTGGTCGCCGGACTCTACCAGGCACCAGTGGAGAACGGTACCGTTGGCTCACAAATGGATTCGAGAAGGTTTGCTTATAAAATGTGTTACTTGTCTGTTTAGTGTCGGATTCAACGTCGGAATTAAACGAAAGACAATTTTTAACTACTTGAAGTTTGTTAATGTACCAAAAAAATCGTCGGTCCAAGGTCATTGACTGAACTATGTGGTTTTAATTGAATGTAACCTCCACCTAATTGTCAATTTTAAAGTGTGTAAGACGTGCTTTCTTTTCTACAGAAGTGCTCTTGAATTTTGCCAAATTTTTAAGGGTGTCGCAAGGCATAGAGCTCTTCCATAAAATTTAGCCTACATGAAATTTTGGTGTCCTTAACAAACTTAACATTCTCTTCTTTGTTGTTCTTGTAGGTACCTATTTTCTTGTTTCCTTTTTTGTTGTTGTTGTAATATAAGTTAACATCTAAAGCTAAACAATTTTCATATGTTTCTTTGAAAGCGCCCTCTGGTGACTAAGACACAAATTCGTGTTCCTCTTCAGATTTTTCTTCTCTTAAATTAGGATTTCGTTTGTTTGTTTTTATTTAGGTTTTTTTTACACAATTTCACCCTCGAGCGCGACAAGTTTTCATTCATTTTGTGTTTTTTTTTTCATTCTTTACTTTTGTTTTTTTTTTTTTTTTGCTGTGGCAAGGACATCTGAGGCTAATAACACAGTTACCGAGCCGTAACCGAAATTACCCGCATATATGTGGGTTTGTGTGTTACCTACTCTTGGTTCTTTCTCTCTCTTGGCTAATGGCATTGTAAAATGGAAACAAACAATAATACAAAACAATAGTATATTGTATTGTTGTCGTATAGTCGTTGTCCTTGTTATCGTCGTCGTCGTCGCCATCACCTACCTCCCTTTTTTTTTATTTGTGTGAATAGTGTATAATGCCTAGGCTAGGTTATGGTACCTACAATAACACTCACACACAGTTGACTTGGATTTAATTCACTTGCACAGGGCCAAAGGATTTCATCCCGGGAGGATTAAAAACACTTTAAGAGGATAAAATGTTACCGGGTGAGCAAGGCGAATAGAGCGAGGAGTGAAGAAAGCGGCAGGTAGGTACCGAAGGACTCAAAAAAAAAAAGACCTGAAGTGAGCCGGAGCAGTGTGTGTTGCACAGAGTGTATACACACATGTATATAGGGAACGGATGAAATGGAAAGTACACACACAAACACACACTGCTTCAGACCTGGAAAAAAAATGTATCCAATCCTTTGCGCTTATTTTAGCTTCATACAGAGTGTAGGTTGTTGAAAAGAATTGGGAAGCAAAATGTTACAACAAAAAAAAACTGGTTACGGGTCGCTCCTTCGGGTATAGGGGGTTATCCCATTTGGGGACGCATTTATAGAGCCCATACGACGACGACGACGTTTGCTGAGAGTACGGCTTTAATTTTTTTTCGCTTCGAAAATTTATTGTATGCGAACAATTGTGTTACCAATTTCCGGCCAAGTGTATGATCATCCGGAAGGATATAAGGTTAATGAAAGGTAAGGCCTCCGGGGAAATCCGAGATGTTTAAGTAGATTTCACGTATAAAGGTACGAGTATGTGTCTATAAAAATTTATGGCAGGATGCGTAGGAAATGATTTTAAACATTTCATTATACAATGTTTTTTTTTTTTTTTCTTCCAGGATGAGGATATACCCATGAGTGTTTGTGTGTGTGTGCTAAGTTCCGTTTCGTAAGAGATCCTTTGTAAAAGATTGATGTTGGATGAGTTAGGATTTTGGTTTTTGATTCGAATATTTAGTTGGCATTAGGAAGTCAGATTAACTGACATCTGGCATGTTGTTTTTATGTTTATGTTTTATTTTTTGTATTTTTATTTTGTTTTTGTTTTATTTGAAGACTGATAGGTACCTACTTATTTTAACATAAAAGAATGGCAGACAGGGTTTACATTTAGGTCAGGAACTTGTCTAGCATTCTCTGAATTTATGGTTGCATGAATCATATCATCAAGGTACTTTTATGTATATACATTTTGTGTTCTTTGTTGTCTAGTTTATGATTTTTGGATTTAGTGTTTGTTTATTTTGGACAGATGATAGAGAGTTGTGTGTTTCGTTTCATTCTGGAAAGGATGAATAAATTTAAAACGAATGAGTAACTGCTTTTGGTATGATGTTTTGCTGACGTGAAAACGTCTGTATATTAGGAAAATACTAACTTGTTACTTGTTTGTATTTCCTTAAAAGTTACCAAAGTCCTTATTTGTTTGACTTTGAAATTATTAACTAAAAACAAAAGTCATTAAGATTACTGAATTATTTTGAAAGAAACTAATTCTTCTACTATTTTTTTTCCCACAAATCTGATATAACTGTGAAAAAAAAACGGTTTTAAAGAGATTTTTAAACAGTAGACCTACAAAAAAATTAACTTTGACAATTTTGTAGAGTTTTTTAATTAAAAAAAAAAAAACTGTATCAAAAACTTGACTAACGACGACGTTAACGGTAAGTTCGTGAGTTACAGCACTTAGAATAAAACAACAAAATTCCCTGTGCAATTTGTATGGAAAAACGAAAAGTGCATTGCGGGAGTACTACTCATTTATTTTATGTGCCACAGCATGTCAGAAGAAAATATCTTTCTGGAATCACCCTAAAATATGTACATACAATTTTCTAAAAATTTTAACAACTATTAGGGGTCATTATCGGCCACTGAACTTTTGCACATTGTTGGTGTTCCTCAAAACTAAGTGCCATGACACCCCCTTGCATGGTTTCTGCATTTAAAAAAGATATTGCTTAAAATATTCAAAATGTGCCTGTCAGGAGTTAGCAGTGGCGTATTCAGAAATAATTTGAGGGGGGGGACTCTAGTACCTGAGCCGCTCTAAATCTCTAAGATTTACGAAAAAATTCAATAAATCATGAAATTATGATGAAATTAACTAAATAATATCATGATTTTGGAAGCTTTAGGGGGGCTTGATCCCCCTGAGCCCCCCCCCCCCCCCCCCTCACCTCAATACGCCACTGGGCGTTAGTACCTATTAAAGTTTTTGAAATTAAATAAAATCTTACACAAAGTGATATTTCTGAACCAAACTAAGAAGTGTCCTGGCGATTTTTCAAAACTTTAACTTTTAAGACCACCAATGTACAAAAGTTCAGAAACTCCTAAAAGTTGTCAAAATCAAAAGAAACAAAAAATAGACAAAATTTTATTAACTTATTTACATCACAATCAAGGGTTGAGTTTGGGTTAGGGTTTGCGCTAACTCAGTGAATTCCTTGCGGCTAAAATCCAGGAACAAGTGGTTCCAACTGGTTGGTCATTTTTGTGTAAGAAATGTGCCTTTTAGGAGTTAGAAAAACTTAATTTTTTTGAAATTAAATAAAATCTCACAAAATATGTTATTTTGAACCAAAGTAAAAAGTGTCATGGCAATTTTTCAAAACTTCAGTTTTTAGGACCACTAATGTTCAAAAGTTCAAAAACCCCTAAGAGTTGTCAAAATGTGGAAAAAAATTAGACACAATTTCATTTTAGTATTTAATACATATTTAAGGTTTGGGGTAGGTTAGGAGTTAGCGCAAACTCAGTAAAATCTTTCCAACTAAGATCCAGGAACCCATTTTGTTGGTCATACTTAAGTTTCAAAAAGAAGAAGAAGAACCAATAACTTATAGATTAATGAAATTGGGCACTAAACATCAAGTTGTACCAACTGGGTGAGGTAAATCGTGATTTTTACCTAATGTTCAAATTACGACTGATCCACGTTCACGTTCCACGTCAACAAGCAAGTGCTTTTCAAGACTACCTACATATTTCAAATTTAAAATAAACACCAAAAAAAAAAATGTCAGACAAACTTTTGAAATGTACACCAACTCTTAGATTTATTTATTTTCCAATTAGTTTTATTAATTTTCATGCAAATGTGTAGAAGACATTTATTTTTACTATCGCAGGTAAAAAACGTTCCAAAACTTTGTTCTCAAAAAAGTTTTGAAACATTCAACATCTTTTAGTAGAAAAATTGTATAAAATTCATTATTATCAACACAACATTTCCTAAGAATGTATATTTAATGTCTAAAACAAAAATTAATTCATTAAAATAGTAATATCCATACTTTTAGTATGTACTTATAAATCCATCATAAATTGCCTCAATCAAAACTCATACTATATGCCAAATCAATAAAACAAGACCTAAATTGCCTTAAATCCCAAAAACCAACTCATTAAAATCTCTTAAAGAACATAAACTTTTCTTCCAAATTAAAATTGAACCTGAAAACTCAAAAGCAATAAAGAAATTCCATTGCCAATTCAAAAACAAACAAACAAACAAACAGTCAAAAAGTTTTTCAAAATTAAATACGTTCGCAACAATATTTTTCCCATCACCACACCGCACCAAATTTCTAATAATTTTCCACATAATTGGCATTTAATTGCCCCCGAAACAGTGGTAGCATCAAATAACAAAAAATTAAACTTATTTTTTTTTTTGTATAAATTGCTCGTAAACATTTAACTGTCAGAGCCTTTATACAATACATCCTTGGAGAAGTGAGCAAAGTTATCCAGTGAAAAATGAACAATAACTCATCCTGACGTTCAAAGGACGACAAAGAAGACGACAACGACGACGCGACGATTTGAGAAGAGAGAAAACGGTAACAACACAGCAATTCAATAAACACTCAATAAATATTTTATGACCTCAGGAAATGCCAAAACACATTGATTTTTGTTCTAGAGAGGACAAAAACAAAAACAAAAAACAACAACAACTCTAAGAATATCTTAGTAGAAGGACTTTCTGCCCTTCATCATACTTGTGCCACACGTATAGGGCGTTGGACTAGTATGACTTATATATCGTCGTCCACCCTCTACTTGAATCAAAAACAGTCCACAGGGACATACCCGAAATAAAGGACTCGAATGAAGATTGAGATTTCTTAAGGACCCCCACACCATCGTCAATCCATTCATTTGCCAATTTCGGTCGTCCTGTTTATAACGTTGCACCCTTGGGGCCTTCGAGCTCTGCCTCGAAGAAAATAGAAACGACAAACAAACACAGATGTCGCGCTTTCAAGTTCTTGGATTGCAATTGTTTTTATTTCTTAATAAAATTTCGAACAAGGATCTTCCTTTGGCAACAAAATAATATTAAGAAAAAAAAAAAATACAAAACAAAACAAAAATAAAATAGAAAAGCAATCCGTTTCCCTTTTTACTTTGGCTGCCAAATTGAGTACAATTTCGTAGAGGAAGGATGGTGCAGCTAAAATAGGGAGTGCTAGGGGCAGCAAGCAGAAGAGAAAGATGAGATGAAGAAATACTATAAGAGTACCTACTGAAAGAACTCTGAAGGATTCTTATTGCAAGCGAAGTAAAATTTTATTCGAATTGTTTGTCATTAAATTTGCTAGCTGTGGTAATTTTGATCCAGCTCGAAGGACCACAAAGAGAAAACTCTTTTTTTGTTTTTTTTTTTTTTTTTGCTTATTTTTCAATAATTACCTCAAATGAAAAATAAGCTTAAAAGATGTAAAGGAAGTTAATCAAGATCTTTATACATAAATTTGTGTTTATAAAATTAAAAGAGATTCTTTGATGCGAGTTTTTTGGATGCTTGTACAATGTCTTTGGCTCGTTAATCCTGGTTACAGTATTTTGTGTTATATCATGTTTTATGTACCAGTATCTTTAGAAATTGAATTAAGCTATTTTATTGTTGAGCGTTTTTTCCATTAGATCTTTGAGGGTATTTAAATGGGACTACAGGCACAATACTTTGCAGAGATGTATTCACGCATTCAAAAGAAGAATTTGTAGTAAAATTTTACCAATTTTTAACCAACAAAGTAAAATTTATTTTACTATTTATATTTGTGAAGTTTTTGGTTATGGTAACTTTATTGTTACGAAATCTGACTGGGTTGCTCTGCAGAACCTGAAAACTTTCAATGTAGCAAATTCTTTGATTTTTACTTGCGATATACATACAAAAATAGGTTCTAAAGGGCAAATTTAGGATTCGCAAAAAAAAACTGCACTCAAGATATCAATCAAATATGACATTACGATGATAGAGAATGCGAAAAAAGTGTCTGTTGTGTTCATATCTCAAGCTGCAGATTAAACCGCTCAAACGATTTGCTTCAAACTTATTAGCTAAAGTAGTTGAGTGGGTCTCTAAAGGGGAAATTGAGATTTTTTCTTTAGGACCAAAATAAATTGTACCTGCTAGAAAAATTTAATTTTTTTTTTTTCAAAAACGACTCTATGGATTTTGATTATAATTTGTATGTGTACTACAACAGACCAGGTCGCCCTTTTAAAGCAAAAAAGAATACTTTTTCATCTGTTAACAACAGTACCTCAGAGAACCGGTTTATTTTCTGATTTTTTCATAAGCGACTAAACGGATTTCGATGACAATTTTTTGTACAAAAGGTTTTTGGCAATTTATAAATATTTTATATTAAAATTTCTTAAAATCAATTTAAAAGATTTTTTCAAAAAACGGGTTATTGATTTTTATATTGATATTTTGTGCTTAAATGAACATTTATATTTTCTAAAATAACATACCAACTTTTTTTTTCTTATAAAAAATGATCATACTTTTTTTTTTCTTTCTAAAAATTTGTGTTTCTTTAAGCTAAGTTTACAATTCTTTTCAGAAAAAAAAATCAGTGGTGAAACAAAAAATAATTTTTGCAGAAAAGAAAGTATGTGTGGTGTGCACTTGATTTTTTTTTATTCAGTGCCAGTTAACAGCTCTCCAATTCATCTGAAAATAAAATGGCTGTCAGTTCAGTGAACAACCCACTGCAATGCCAGCCAGATGGCAATCGTTAGTTTTTTCTTGCACCAAAATAAAATCACTGCCATTGTTTTGTGCAGAAAAATAGTGGTGAATATAAAATTTTCTTTTTCAGTTTTGGTTTACAACTCGGATAGATGTAAAATGAAAAATATCTTTTTTTGCTCAAAAATCGGTCACAAAAGAAATGCATACGATTTTAACTTGCGATATAGGTACTATAAGGCAAGTTTAGGATTCGTAAAAAAAATCGCAATTGAGATAACAATCAGACGTGTCATTATTGACTTCCACTTAAACGAAACGGCTCTAACGATTTTTTTTTTTTTTTTTTTTTCTAAATAAAATCAATGTTAATACTTTTTTTAGAGCTCAAAACAATTTGAGAAATTGTTTAGTCATGAGTTTTATTTTTTTTACACTTCTAATTAAATATTTTTAAAAACTTTATATAAGAAGCTATAACGTCTACAGCAACTTTGACCCTAAGAGCAAGTACATGCGACCCAGTCGTGCATTTTTTTTTTTTTGCGAAGAACTGTATACTTGGCTTAGCTAAATAAAATAGCACAATTATTTTGGGGCTCAAGACAGTTTATAATTTTAATATTTTGTACACAAATTTTCTTACAAAAGGGTAGGTATATCTCTTTCAGGACTACTTTTTTAAACATACATATTAGGATGCTTTGTTTTGGATTATTATTTTTTTTTCAGTCCCGATGTGGAAATACAATAGGAAAATTCGGGAAATTTCCTTAATATGTTAATCAAAATGAGGCAATTTTAAACTCAAAAAAAAAAAGTCTATGGCAACTTTTCAAAATTTCTAATGTAATAGCTAAGACCTGAAAAAATCGAATATAGAATGAGTACAGTTGAAAAAAGTATCTACCTTTTGACCAATGATAGTCGTTTTTTATTCTTGATACTAATGAATGTCTGAATAGGTATGCCTGCTAGTTATCTTAAATCTAACAATAATTTCACAGGGTGTTTTTGGACTCTTAACCAAACTATTTCTACGCACTCTTTTGTTCCTTGGATCTCATGGCAAATTCAACGTTCATGTCAAATTTTATCGCTGTATCACTATTGGAAGAAGGTTTTCTGAAAAATTACACCTATTGCACTACTTAGAGTAGTCGTATTGCTTCGGTTTTGATCTCAATGGATGTCAACATACAAAAGCTTGTTTTGGCATTTAAAATGATCTCCCTAGGACAATCAGTTTAATAGTTATAGCCTCCTATCAAAAATTGCATTATTGAAGCAGTTTTTCAAGATGGTGGCAAAACCCCAAATGGGATTCGTTGGGTCTTTTAAGATTATATTGAGGACATAAGTCACACCAATTTCCACCAATAAAAATGCTGGGAAGTATTTTGTCCGGGTCAGGGGTATTTTTTTCTTCATTTCACCGGTTTCCATGGAATTACTTCACATGCTGAGGACGAGTTCTAATTTTAAATTTTAACGGCTAATATTGTAATTTGTTGTTGGTTATTTCCAACATAATTTTGCATGGGTAGTTGAATAATAGGAAATATTCAAAAAAAAAGGACCATAATACATGTCGGTATAAGTATATTCAAAAAAATACTTTTTTAGTAATAATGTATAAAATTTCCTACATTCTTATCATACGTCATTCAAAAAAAAGTTATATCTCTCTTCTTTCTCATTTTTAAAGTAGCTAACTCATCAGTAAAATCGGTCCCTTCCGGGTTCACAAAAAAAAAGTTCTACATTTAAACTAGGTTGACATGGGTCATCCCATCCCGGACCTTGTCCATCAATATTAAAATAAAGATACAAGAAAAAAAAAACCCATCATATGACAAAATGTCGAGTCTTCATTTCATTTTGACCTAGAAAACAACTTAACTCAACAACACAACAAAGCATATTCCATGGATACAACTCCTATAAACTTCATTATTTCCAAATGAAATCATTCAATATTATAATACAACAAGTGAAAGCTAATATTATATACTCTTATGTAACTGTGTTGTTTGTGTGTGTAGTGTATCTGTGTATTTCCGGAACAAAAGACCTTTTTTAATCTATTCGAGCATATCCCTTACTTGGCCTGATTCACACGGTATTCATATTCATGGATAGGTAAGGTTTTGTGATGGGCAGTCCAATTCCGTAGACACATTACCCTGCTCATTCACATGTCTGTAAAGTTATTTAGAGCTTTTTGTTCGATTCCCAGATGAATCTTATTTAGACTCGGCAACTCCCTATTTCCAGTTTTTTTTTTTTTTTATCCTTTACTAAAAAAAAAAAGAAAAATTACAAAATCGAGGTCAAACATTACTCAGAGATGCGTATGCCTGATATTCTTTCAAACAACAACAACAACAACAACATCAACAGCAAAAATAAATTTCCTTTCATTTATTTATTTATATATGCACAAGTATATGTGTATCACAATAGGACTCGACTCAAATGAAGCAGAAAAGAAAATGTTTTGTTGGAAAATAGTCCAATTGGTAAACGATGTTTCGGATCAATTCACAAATTGATTGGAAAGTTACGAAGTTCAGAGTAAACTTTATAATGAACTTGCACTTTTTTGCGATTTCGTATCTGTACGAACTAAAAAAGCCTGTTATTGAATCTTTATACAACAAATTTTAATCAATTTCAACATTATGATAATGCAAGTAGAAAACATGACAAAATTAGGTCTCCGGGTAAGTCAGTAATTCTGTTTGACGCATGCAAAAGAAGACTTTCTAAAATTTTCTTTAAAATTATGAAATTTGTTGGCTTAGGAAATATCTCATGGAACGTGAAATAATGTTTAACATAGTTTTTTAGAAAGTAACGTTATCGAACTTGATATTTCCAAACCATAGAGTTTGGCATTAACCTATCAAAATTAAGTGCTTTTGGTTTCAATAATCTTCTTTGTTGAATACTTTTCAATATAAATAAAGGAGCATTCCATGAAAGTCGTCGGTAAGTGAAAGTTTACCAAAAAAGACACATTTTGAAGTGCTCAAAAGCAAAACCTAAACTTTTTGAGAAAAAAAATTGTAGTTTACGAATTAAAATCAAGAGTTTATAAAACTGTTTCAGCTTCATTTAATTCTGGTAGAAACTCGAGTTAAGAAAATAGATTTCATACCCTTTTTAAAAGAAAAAATGTGTTTTTTACTTGCGATAAAGGTACTATTGGCAAGTTTTGGATTTGTAAAAAAAATTTAACTCGAGATAACAATTAAACATGACATTACGATTATCGAGAAATGCGAAAAATGTGGGTCCGGCAATTCTGTCTGTATGTCTGTGTCTATCTCTGTGTATATCTCAAGCTATATCCTAAGTCGTTGAAGCTATTTTTTTTTCAAACTTAGTAGTTAAGGGTTTTGAAAGGGTCTCCCGAGGGGAAATTGAAATTTTATAAGGACCAAAATGGACGGTACCTGACGAAAATGGAAATACTTTTTTTTTTCAAAAACTGCTCCAACGATTTCGATTAAAATTTGTGTGTGTACTTCCTAAGGTCGTACTTCTGAAATAAAAATAAATTTGATTAGGTTTATAACGGTACCTCCCATAGAACTGTTTTTCTTTTTTTCTGATTTTCACGCAGACGACTCAACGGATTTCGATGAAAATATTTACACAAAAGAGTTGATATCAATTTTCAAATTATTTTATTACAAAATTTTTCAACAACATTTTTTTTTTGATTTTTGAAAAAAGTTTCAAATTTTTGAAGTTATACTTCTTTACCGTCATTTATATAAATATTAAACCAGTAATGACACAAAGATTTTTTCAGCCCATTTTTAATGGTTTTTTTTCACAAACACTATAAGTAGAGAAAGAGTAACAACACATTTACATCTTATACTGGGTTTGTTTTTTTTTTAATTTCCATTGTGTGTGAAACACAATTAATTTACAGAAGTCAGCCACTGTTTCTAATATTCTGACTGCTTCATTTTTTACACTATAAGTGATAGGAAAAAAAAAATACATCAAAAGCAAGGTGGTATAATGTAAGGTTCTGATACGACGGTATTTTTGCAGTTCAACCGGCATGTTAGGGTAAAATGGGGCAAAAAAAAAACAAACTTTTTGTACATCTCGAAAATTATAAGGGTTAGAATTATGAAATAAATTTAATTAAATAGATAATTTGAAATAATGATGAGTTCTTGTCAAGAAAAAAATTCCAAAAATGTAACTTTTCAAGATGAAAATTATTTTCTAATATCTTTTTTTTTTAGACATTTTAAAATGATGTTACTATGGATAAAGTTGATAATTTCTTGAAAAACTAATTATGCACATTGAAAGATGACAAGAAAAAATTAAGCGTTTAGTAGGTACGGATTATATTTAAAATGCTCCATAATGGTTTTTTGAGCTTTAAAAAACAAATACGTTTTTGAAAGTTTATGGGGGTGGTTTAATTGATTTTTAAAATCAGGGAATAACGGAAAAAATATTTTGTCAAAACAACTTTTAGACTCACGTGTTGTCTATACACGTGTGAAGAAATTAGATTTTATAACGTTTTTTTAAATAAATAACAGTAAAAACAAGATTTTTCAGTCCAAGTTTTTTGACCACTTCCAACGGTATTTTGTTTTTATCTTTTTAATTTTTACATTTTAAAACTTTAAATTTACACAGCCATTATAGTAAAGACATTTTTGTACAATTTTTTATAAATTTCTGTAGTCTGTGAGCCGACATAACGGTAAAAAGAGTTTTGTTTACGTGGTGCTTAAATACTATTTACATAAGCATCATACAAATATTATTCGACTGTACTGAGCATCACTATTAAATTTCCTTTAATTTGACATATCATACATAACTTTACATGCTATGAAAGCTTAAAAAACTTGAAAAAGAGTTTTATCCGAAATTCAACACTATTCAACAAAATTGTTTGCTTTGGTTGTCGGACTCGACCAGCCACCAGTGAAGACCGGTACCGTTGGCTCATTCGTTAGATTCGAGATGGTTCGCTTATAAAATTTGTTACTTTTTTGTTTATTCACGAATTAGAAAGAATGAGGAGTTCAAATTTAGCTGAAATATCAGGATATAACATGGTGTAATTTTGTTTATACTACCAAACCCAGTTCTGTTATTGCCTGATTGCGACATTCAAAGCCATTTAAAACTAATTTGCACCCATACCGCTTATTAGTATCAACTTAAGTGTAAATTTTTGACGCGTGCGCTTAAAGGTAATCATGAACCGTTAATAACGAAAATACCATACAAAAGAGAAAATAAGTAAAACCTTAAAAGCTTTGATTGTTACTAAAATTGCATTCAGGCCGTGAGAAACGTAACCTTTTGTTCAAAAGGTGAAAACTAATAATTATACTTAAGAAAACAAGTTTCTTTTGAAGCAGTTATTTACAAGACTTTAAGATGTCAAATAATTTTTCCTACTTTAAATCCAATGAAGAAAAAAAAAACTAAAAAACAAAATAATTAAAATATATGTAGGTACATTTTTCTTGCACTTACCTACCACTGAATTGATCAATGTCTGCGCTGTGTACTCTCCTTCTCTCGTCCAGTCAAGCTCGGAAAGTAAATTGAACAAATTGAATTCGGGACTCTTCTCAGATGCAAGTACAAAAAAAAAAAGAACGAATTCCATGAAAAAAACGTTCGTTAATTGCTTTTTCACTCACATTCACCGCATTTTATTTTCAATTATCTCATTTTTATTTTTTCTCATTAATTAATTTATTATTTTTTTTTTTTCTTTTAACTTTTCTCTTGAATTTCAAATAATTAAAATAATGAACTCAGCTTCTGACGAAGCTACAACGCCTCGATGACACGGTAAACGCACGGTTAGTTTATTTTTTTTTTTTTTTTTGTCAATTCTAATATTCTTCTGGTTCTGGTTTATTCAATGGTCCGAGTTTGTCTTGAAATCAATAAAAAAAAAACAACCAACGTCGAAACACGATTTTCAATTAAAACGCAAACACTTTTCTATCATTATCTCACCGAAATAGAACAAAAAATAAAAAGGACACAAATAAATTACAAAAATGTAGAAAGAAAACACGATGACAAATTCAAATTCTCAAGAATCTTAAAACAAAAAAAAATTAAACCAATTTAAATGAAATAGCTAGAGCTACCTTTTTGTGTTTGGGTCTTGTCTTCGTCTCTTTTGGAATTTTTCATTTGTTGCATAAAAATTCGTATTTGTTTTTTCTTAGCTGTAAAGCTTAAGGATACCTCGTTTCCTTACGTTGGATTTCCTTGTTACAATCCAATTCCGCAGTGTCCCATATCTCTTATGCTTCTCGTTGCAATTCTATGCAAAAGAATAAAATACTGCAAACCAACAAATCCAGGATGTTGGCAAAAAGGACTTTTCCAAACGCGTTCAAAACTCCACATTCACAACGACAACGACGCTGCTGCTGACGACAACGACGACGACGTCGACGACCGGCGGATATAAACCAAAACTAGTGCAACGGACACGCAATTATTTTATATATCTATATTTTTTTTGTATAACTATTTTGCAAATACAGACTTGCAAAAATGTTCAGAAAAACGACACCACAAAACCTCGTTTTCAAATAAAAAAAATAATACCTTAAAAAAAATTACAACAAAACACACACAAAACTACAGAACGATTTTTTTTCATATGCTATCACTTGGTCATAAAACAATATTTTGTATTTCACGTGAAGGATATGTTTTGCGTTATTTACTGCACTGGGACTAACAGGATTATTGTTGCAATGTTCGTTCACACCAATACGCCACTGTGACTAACGGTGACAAATACGCCAAACATAAAAACCACCAGGTTGCAACAAAATACTTTCAGTTGATTGTTGCTCCATTTAAGCACGTTGTCAGGTGGCGGTGTTTAAAAAAAAATGTATGTAGTTTGAAAATGATGATACAGGATCAACGGGAAGGTCCTGGTTTTTATGCAGATATATTTTTTTTTGTTTCTCAATGACGGCCTACGTTTTCATCTGAAATGGATTTAAAATAACAAAAAATTTAATTATCATTGAGGTTTAAAAAGTTTATATTTTTATTTGTGTATATTTTGTTTTAGGGGGAGACATTTTTTTTTTTTTATTTTTTTTCACGAATTCAAGTAATGGATTATAAAAAAAAACAGAAACGAGATTTTAATCCGTAACGATATGCATAAATTCATCTTCATACGATACATTGGCAGGTTCCTATTTAAGATTTAAAAATAATGTACAAATATTACTTTTTCAATGTAGTTTGTGTTTGGCGATTGTTTTTTCAACTTTTAAGCTTTGATTTAATACAGATGCAGGTAGGTATTGGTTTTATTTTATTATTTTCTTTTTGAAAACTAAAATATAGGTGGTATGCGGATGACATTAAATCCTTGGACTTTTTGTCTGCTCTAAATGGATATAAGGTCCATAGACATGTATGTATTTCCTTTACATTATATCTTATGGACATAATTTCCGTTCAAAACTAAAGTAACTCATACGGACATGTCTATTTCTTACACCGACAATGCGTCCATGGACAGTATTTCTGTTCAAATAAGGCATTTCTGTCCAAGGGTGATATTTTTACTCGCGATGGAGGTGAAAGTTTAGGATACGTAAAAAAATCAAACTCGAGATAATAATCAGGCATAACATTACGATGATAGAGAATGCGAAGAAAACTGGTTCTCGCAATTTTGTCTGTCTGTGTAAGTTTTTGGTGATTTCTTAAACGGGAAATTGCAATTTTCAGACCAAAATTAATGGCACCTACCAAAGGTACAACAAATATAAAAAAAAAATTATTTTCTCAAAAACAACTCTAACGATTTTGATTAAAAATTTAGTGTTGAGGTACCAAGGTCGTCTTAAAAAAAAAGAAGAAATTTTTTTTGTATTTGCCTTAACGGATTTTGATGAAATTTTTTATATAAGAGATTCTTAACAATTTACAGATATTTCATATCAAAATTTTCGAAATTTTGTTTTTGGAATTTTAAAAAAAGCTTAAATTCTTTTTTTTGAAAAATCGACTTTTTTTGAAAAATCGACTTTTTTGATTTTCGTGATTTTTTTTTTTTTGAAATTTTCGTCTTAGATGTTCAATAATATTTTTCTGAAAATGTGAAATCAACTTTATTTATTAACAAGGTTAAAGGTTTTTATATAAAAAGAAAATTAATTTTTACTTTTATCAAGTAAAGGATTCGTACAAAAAAAAAATGCACGAATGCGTCGAATGGTACTTGCTCTTAGACTTAAAGTTGTTGTGGACGTTAAAGCTTCTTATATCAAGTTTTTAAGAATAAATAATTTTACAACAAATAAAATAAAAATTATATTTATTACTAAAATGACATAAACAACTTTTTATATTGTTTTGAGCTCAAAACTAAGTATGCCATTTGATTTGATTAAAAAAGATAGATTTTTAGAAAAAAAAAAAATTTAAATCGTTGGAGCCATTTTATTTTTTAAATATTTTTTATATGCATATATAAATTCTCAAACCTTGTTGGAGGATAAAGTTGGTATTCAATTTTAAAGATAATATTTTTGCACATCTAAAACAAAAATTTAAAAAAAACCGTTGTCGAAAAATTGATGTTTCAAAAAAAATGTTGGAAAGTGTTTGTAAAAATCCAAAAATTATTTTTTTGAAATTTTTTATATCAAATAATTTTAAATTTGTTAAAAAAAGATCATCAAACATCAAAATTGGTATAGTTGTTTCAGGGAAAGTCAAGAATGAAGAAAACGGTTCTATGTTTTTAGAATTTTTACAAACATTTCTTTTATTCCAAAATTATGACCGTACTAACAAAAGTACACACACATATTTTTTCCTTATTGTTTATATGGCAGATACCGTTATTTTTGGTCCTAAAAAAATTCAATATCCCCTCTAAGGAATCATTAAAGATCTTTAACCACCAAATTTAAAAAAAAAAAATGCTTCAGCGGCTTAGGATATAGCTCGAGGTATATCCAGACAGACAGACAGACAGACACACGGACAGACAGAATTGCGAGACCAACTTTTTTCGCATTCTCTATCATCGTAGATACGTGTATGATTGTTATCTCGAGTTTGATTTTTTTTTACGAATTTTAACGAATCCTAACTTGCCCTATAGTAACAATTTCGCAAGTTTAAAGTTGAGATAACAATGAAACATGACATTACGATGATAGAGAATGAGAAAAAAGTGGGTCCGACAATTCTGTCTGACTGTCTGTCTGTCCGTCTGTCTGTCTGTATGTATCAAAAGAATTATTTTTTTGGACCAAAAATAACGATACCTGTCATATACCGGTTTTAGAAAAACTCATTTTTCTCAAAAATGGTTCCTACGATTTTGATTAAGAAAATCATGGTAATTTTTTTTTTTTGTATAAGGTCTATCTTTAAATGAAAACCATTTTTTTCAAAAACCGGTATTAGCCATTAGATAGAACCTTTTTTTTTAATTCTGATTTTCTGCTTCATGACTCAATCCATTTCAAAATTTTTTTACATGGAAGCTTTAAAGTTGCCGTAATAATGTTTAGTACAAAAATTTCGAAAAAAATATATATTTTTTATTACGACCCGAGACACCAATAACGCGCAAAGTATACACGTGGAGTATACTCGTGGATGAAAGAACATTGACTCAGCCTTACCACGGAGAAAACTGAGATAGTCGACTCCCAAATTGGGGCTGAAGTAATAATATGCAGTGCGGCGCTGGGATTGAGACTCGACACAAAGCTGACCAACTGGCAACAAATAAAGACAGCAGCGGAAAGAACATAAAAAACAACAACATCACTGAGCAGGCTGATGGCGAACGTGGGGGGACCAACAGCTAGTAAGCGAAGGTTACTGATGGCGACAACACATTCCATCCTTCTGTACGGCAGTGAAATCTGGGCGGACGCACAAAAGTGGGAGAAGTACCGAAAACAGATGGCATCCGTGAAAAGAACTGGAGCTTTACGAGTGGACAGCTCTTACCGAACGGTGTCGGAACCAGCAGTTCTTGTAGTCGCTGGAGTGACCCCTATCGATCTTCTAGCGAAAGAAAGGAGGAGGCTAAACAGCTGACGAAACAGAAGTGGCAACGGCGTTGGAGCTTGGAAAGCCGAAGACGATGGAAGGCGAGGCTAATGAGGAATGTGGCTGACTGGAAGGTGAGGTTAATTATTACGTCAGTTACTCACCGGACACGGCTACTTCAACGCCTTTCTCCATAGGATCTGTAAAACGAGCAGTCTAGCCTGCCAGTACGGGGACTGTCAAGAAGATGACGCCCAACATACCTTCTTCACCTGCAGCAGATAGAAATCCGAAAGAGAAGAACTGGAAAGAAACATCGGCATCATCACTCCAGAGAACATCGTCGAAAAGATGCTTGGCCAAAGAACAAAACTGGAATAAGGTGTGCACCTATGCCAACCACCTTCTCAGAAAGAAGAAAAGGGAGGAAGAGCAGTTCCACGAGACAGAGTGAGCCCAAAATGGGTATTACAACAGGAACCCCCCTTGAAGTAATACGAAAGTGGTTCCGAGGGGGTGATCGTCGGGACAGTTTTGGAGGTTTAGCCGGTATGCCACAATTAGTTTGAAATCCCTTGGAGAGTCCCGCACACGAGGAGGTATGGTGCGTAACGTAAATATTTTGTGTGTTTCTGCTAATTGCACTGACTGGTAATGGCTTGATTATTTAAACTGAATAATTTTTTTAAGGACGTGGGTACTTTTTAAGAAATTTCCCGCATTCATAATAATTACTGATTTTCTAAGGTTATAGCTCCAAACTTTTTTCATTATTAAATTTTGATGATTTTTAGGGCTATGAAATGTCTATATTGATGATGACTATAATTGCTGCTATTGAAGGAAGTTAACTCTCCTACAAAATAAATTTTAAGGTTTTCCTATACTTTCTTCTTTTTTAAGTAATTTCAAAACGTCTTTTCCTCTTGTAAGCTTCAATACAAAAAAAATTTATTAACAAGCTTGCTTCATGTTTCTTCTTCTTCATGTAAAGGACTTCTATATCTTTCTATTGCTATATCCCTGATAAGAAACCTATATGTCATCTTCTCCTATTTTAAATTCTGTGTAAGACATTTCCTTATACAAATCATAGAAATCTTTCTATCTACGCTTGTACCTGAGACACCACATGCCTCTGAATGCTCTAATAATAATTAATCCAATGAAGAACAAAATTTACAAGCTCATAAAAATGTACGACAATATCTTGTGTCAGTAATTTAATTTTAATCTTGCTTCCAGCTTCCTGTGTGCAAGCATCACTGCATCACTCTATGTGTCGCAGATATTTTAGAACCCCAAGTTGACAATTAGAGGAATTTAAAAAAATAATATAATCATCTCCTGATTATGATCCTTAAAGCAAAATATCTACCGTCATTCCTGTCATCGTTGCAAAATATACAATAAATAAAAATTCCATATAACGACTCCTTCAACACTCATCGTGACACTGATGCTCCACTCCAACCACTCCACATATAATGTGGGTTACCTATACCTATGACACAGTTTCTAACATCACAGCAAGGACAAGGATATTTTGGTGTCAAATTGGCTGTTACTGTATCAGGCACTCTAACACACCACCGCACCGGCAGCAGCCTCGAGTCCGCCACCTGGAACCCCCTCTGTCAGTCCTGCTTAGCTCCCAAATGATAAATAGAAAAATCTTCAAGAAGCAGGAGGACACAAAAGTGCTGCAAATTGTGCTGGCGCGTGTTTGTATGTATGTTTGGCGCAGGTATCAACTAGAAGGAATAACTTGCGGGATGATTTTAGAAATTTTATATTTTCTTCCATAAATTATACACAATTACCACCGCCCGTTGGCAGCCGGGAGATGGTTCCACTTCCGGAAGCATGTTTTATACCTAAACTCGTTGGGAACTCCTAGCAACCAAGCAACCGGGTAAGGGATCCGTTAATCAATTTCTCTTCTTCCGAGAATGCCTTACTTTTCTATATAGGTGTTCAGATGGAACAGTCGGGGTTGGCGATGCTCAACCTCCAAACAAAACCCAATCTTCCTGCTGCTAGTTGAGATTTGCACGCAGCAGTATTTATTCGCACCTGAGTAACACACGTACCGTGGAACGCGATATACGCCAGATACGAGTGTACCTCTGAAATTAATGTATTTCACGAATGTGAATTATATTCTCGGATTATTTATGTTAAAATGTTTCAAGTGAGCGCTTAAATATCTTGTAAAGTAATTTCAAACCGGCAACAAGATAACGAAAGCACGGATCAGCGCAGACTTCAAGTCTTCAGTCTAGATATATAAATTCTTGGAGGTTTTTGAGCTTCAAAATGATATAAATGGGGGATATTTTTCTTTGAATATAATGTTCATGTTCACAATATCTTAATATGTTGTATTTTTTTTTTTTTTAGATATCAGGTCAATGATGATGGGTAGAACGTAGATGCATTTATCTTTTTTAAGCTTTTTATTTATAATGTTTTAGGAAATGTTTTTACTTTCATTAAAGTATTATAAATTAAAGACGTTTTGCTGCCATTAAACAGATCAAACTCATCAGCTTGCACCATGCTTAGATAAATATACTTCAAGTTAGTAGGCCACGTGCATCCGAACAATTAGTGGAGAACCTGGATAGGCTAAAGGCTGACGTAACAGCGACGGGCATGCGACGGATGAAATCGTGTGACATCTACCATGGGAACTGCTTCATGGAGCAGGGTCAGCGGCTGTTTGGGTGCGGTTTTATAATATGGGGAAGACTAAGGCAAGAAGTTCTGGGATTTAAGGCGTTAAGCGAGCACCTAGTCACAATCCGCATCAAGGCAAAATTTCAGAACGTGACGCTGATCTGTGTTCACGCCCCCCACGAACAGAAGGATGACCAAATTATTGACGAGTTTTACGACCTCCTGGAGCGCACGTACCATAAGTGCCCCAAGTACGACGTCAAGATTATTCTTGGCTACTATGATGATGATTGACTTTGCGGAAGGGCGAAATATTACCATTGCAAGCACCCAATTCCCACACCTCAATTTACACAAGGGGACTTGGTGGTCATGTGATCAAAATACTGTAAACCAAATTGATCACATAGCTATTGACGCCAGACATGCTTCTAGTATCTGAGATGTCCGAACAGTCCGAGGAGCAAACGTCGGCTCAGACCACTACTTGGTAGTATCTCGAGTACGGATGTGGATATCTATGACGCCACAACGCCGAGCAGATGCTGTGAAAAACTTTGATGTCGCGAAACTCAAATAGCTAGAAACCACCAAAACTTTTGCTGACCGCGTTTCTCTTAATCTCTGGGCTAGCCAGCCACCAGCAGCAAGAATAGAAGACCAGTTGAGACATTGTCAACAAGCCATTAGTAGTGTCGCCACTGATGTGCTGGGTTCCACAAGGCCACCACAACGAAACTCCTGGTTTGACTAAGAATGCCGACTAGCACATGCAGCTAAGAACGAGGCCTATCAGGCAATATTGCAAACAAGAACCAGAGCCGCTGAGAGAGCAGCCCGGGAGCTCTACGAGCAAAAAAGAAGTGAGCAACGCCGACTTCTCAGGAAGAAAAAGACAGAGCACGAGAAGCGGGCGGTCGAGTCTGTTGAGGATTGTACCGGCAGAGGAGATGTTCGAAAATTCCACCCAGGGGGTAAGAAGATCTACCCAAGGTTAAAAGGCCAGAACAGAAGCCTGCCGAGATGAGAGGGGGAATAATGGTAGTAGACACACAGTCAATGCTGAGGATCTGGAAGGAACATTTTTCTAGACTCCTGAACGGCGAAGATAACCAACATTCCGCTGTTATTCAATTCAATTTGGTAGATGATGGTCAACGATTCCGTCCACCTGACCTAGATGAAGTGCGCTTAGTGATTGCCAAACTTAAGTCGTATAAGGCTGCTGGTGCGGATGGCTTAGCAGCCGAATTGTTCAAAGCAGCAAGAGATGGGTTAGGAAGGAGTATGCACCAAGTCATCTGTAAAATCTGGTTGGATAAAAGCATGCCCCATCTACAAAAAAGGAGACGCTCTGACATGTACCAACTACAGAAGAATTAGCCTCCTAAACGTCGCATACAAAATCCTGTCTGTACTATGTGATAGCCTTAAACCTCTTGTCAACGATGAAGACAAAACGAAGTATATGCTATCGACGAGAAGGAAAACTCAACATCGTAGACTTGGCCAAAACATCACGATGGTTAGTTATAACTTCGAAGCAGTCAAGGACTTTATCTACCTGGAATCTACTATAAACTCAAACAACGACAACGGAGAATTACTCTTGCCAATCGCTGTTTCTTCGGGCTGAGGAGGCATTTAAGTAGTAAAGCCTTCTCTCATAGAACCACGGAAACGCTATACAAGACCTTAATCATCCCGGTCCTGCTATATGGAGCAGAACCATGGGCGTTAAAAGATTCGTATACAAATTTGCTTGGTTGCTTTGAGAGAAAGATTCTTCGAGTGATCTTCGGTCCAGTGTGTATCGAAGGAGTATGGGGAAGAAGATTCAACGTCGAGCTTTACGAGCTGTATAGCGACGTTGACCTGTTCAAGAAGCTGAAAATACAGCGGCTGAGATGACTGGGACACGTGGGACGTATGGACTGATGGTGTACGCAGCAGATGGAAGCAGCGTAACAGGTGGTGCGCACAAGTGGAGAACGAAATCAACCAACTTGGCGTGCTTAACTGGAGGAGGCTAGCTAATGACAGAGCTGGCTGGAGAGGCATGTTTGTTGTGGGCGTAATCCAAACTGGATTGTAAGCTCCACCTTAAGTAAGTAAGTAAACTCACAAATTGAAAACAGTACAATTAAGCAAGTAATCAAGCATTTTAATCTTATGGAATTCAAGTTATAAAAAACTTTCGCTTGATCAAAATCCCCTTAAATTATGGAAAAAAAAATCTGAGCAAATTTGTATGCAATTATAGGTTTTTGGGTTCTCCGAATTTTGGATATTCGGTATTTTGGGTGTTCAGAATTTTTGTCCAGCCCTTCAAAACTACTCCAATAGCCAATAATATTTATAACCAATTTACAAAATGCATACAAAATCCATTTAGTCTGCAAAACCTTATGAATAAATTTAAAGAAGGAACAAAAAAATATATATAACGAGTACCTATGTACAAATTCATCTAATAAAAATTCTATTCCCATTGCAAAAGTTAATTCAAATCTGCATGTCAGTAAATATCAGCCTTATTCATCATGATTGATAGATTTTGTAACTTAAAATCTGTTATTCACCATCATACATACATATATCTGAAGTCTGGGCGAAACATACAAAAAATCTACAAAAATATCAACCACATTTTTATACATTTGCCAAATCGCTGCGCTGTTCTATCAATTCATCACTCATTCGTCGGGATACACCGGAAAAATTGGAATTCCCAAACAATTTGTCAGAAATGGATCCCTTCAGAGAAATTAGAAAGGAGCACAAGGACATATCATCCTGTCACTCTTATATGCTTGTCTATCTGGTCATCTGTTCATCTGCTCATCTGTCAAATATAATTGATAATGTTTGGGGACAAATGTCCTTTGGCTCTTAAATGGGTAGAACTTAACTTTGATTTTTTTTTTTTTTTTTTTTTTTGTATTGCTCGCAGGTGAAAAATATTTCTTTAAAATGAATAAAAAAAATAGAATAGTAAAGGAGTAGGCTAAGATTGTATGTGATAGAGTAAAGTCTACTAGGTTTTAAGTTGCAAACTGTCAATCTCTACAAAAAAAAAGGCAACTTGCCTAAAGTATAATTTTGAATTCCAGAAAGATATTTTTTGCCCTCACTTCCAACTCAATGGAAATACAAGAAAAATCTCTTCTACATTTTATATAGAAAACAAATTACATTTTAGCCTCATGCCTCATCAGGATGATAAATGTTGCTTTCTGTGTCTGTTCTTTTTTTCTTTTTTTTGTGTGATTTCTTTTAATGTCACTCAGAAGATGAAACAAAGATGAAAATGAAAAATGACATTTTGATTTAAGACTTAAAGTATAAAGAAGGACACTACCCATAGGCTTAACGATGATTAATTAAGTCTGAGTACATGTAGAAGTACACTCGTAGTTGTAAAAGTAAATAAACAAATAAACAAAAAAAATTAACCAAAATCCGTTTGTCCTATCATACATGGCAATTCAGATTTAATGCATTCAAAAATTCCGTCAATAGTTTAAGGAGTTAATGTTTTTTTTTTTCAAATCAGTTATCAATTACAGAGGAATATGTAGTTTTTAATTGCGATATGGGTTTTTTGGAGACTATCCCTAGTATTTTTTTGAATTTTTGTTTACCAAAAATAACGGTAGGTACCTGTCATATATCAGTTTTAGAAAAACTCATTCTTCTCAAAAATGTTTCCTACGATTTTGATTTAAAAAATCATGGTCAGTTTTTGGATAAGGTCTATCTTTAAATGAAAACCATTTTTTTCAAAAACCGTTATTAACGGTACCTGCCATAGAACCGTTTTTTAAATTCTGATTTTCTATTTCAGTACTCAATCAATTTCAGCCATTTTTTTTACATGAATGCTTTTAAGTTGCCGAAATAATATTAAGTAAAAAAAATTTCGAAAATTATTTTTTTGGATTTAAAAAAAAAAATTGAAATTTTTTTTATAAAAATCATTTTTTCGAAAACTATTCAATATTTTTCTCAAATTGTATTTTTTTAGATGTTGATAAATAATATCTTAAAAATGGCGTACCAATTTTTTTTTATAAAAGTCCTTCAAAATTTTATATGGAAAAAATAGTTTTTTTAAAAAACGGCTCTAACGATTTTCAAAATTTTTTTTTTAAAATGTATTATTATAGAAGAAATCAAATTGCGTACTTTGTTTTGAGGTTAAATTCATTGAAGAAGCTGTTTTATTCATTTGAAAATTGAATTTTTTGCTTTATACATTTTTTTTTTTTACTAAAACTGCATTTAAAATTTTTTTAAATAAAAAGGCTTAGGATGAATAGTAACTTTATCTACAAGAGCAGGTACGTGCATTTTATTTTCCTTCCAATTTGAACCACTGTTAGGCTTAAATACAGTGGTTCGAGTTGTATGAAAAATCGGTCTTTAAATATAAATCTGAAACAGTGATTATAATTTAAAAAAAAAAATTGTTTTCAAAAAAATAATGTATGCTCAAATTATAAATTACAATATTGTCAAAAAAACAACCTTGAAACTTTTTGCCATACAAGCCATTACAAAATATTGCTATTTCACATACTACTCTCAAACTTTGTCAATAAGAGTAAGAAGCAAAAAAAGGGATTTTTTGGTTTTTCATGAAATTTTAAATTATAATATTTCAAAAACTATCTCACTAAGCAAAACCTTCACAGTGTAAACTTTGTATACAAACGATTTCTCAGTTTTTCGTGAAAAACGGCATTTTCGTCATTCTATGTTTTTTTTTTGTTTGAATAGCGAAATCTTCTGAATGTTCAGTCGGCGGAAAAGAGCTTATTTGTAGGAAATCGTATGATCTACAATTTTACCTGAAATACTTTTCGATAGCTTTTACCGTTAACAAGTTATACATATGCGAAAACTCAATATTTTTGGCATAACTTTTGACGCGCATTCGATCTGTCAATAGACCAAAATGAAGATAATTTCATTTAATAAAACTTCACTTGGAATTTTTCGTCAGATTGGCCTAATTTTTGTAGATTCTTCCTGAGTTATTCATGTCAGGGGTAGCATCAGTATTACAGCAAAGAAACACCAAACGGCATGCACCGCTTCAGACTTCAGACTCATTTTTAACCAATATAGCGAGTGACTTTCAACTTTTCTTACAACCCTTGCTCTAAAAATGAAATAATCTGCTAAACGAAATAATCTTGATCTGCCTGTAAAATTGTAGTTTTCTTTAAAGAACTCATTGCTCTAAATTACTAACGGAGGTCCTATAGGCTCTTGTTTAAGTGGATATTACTTCCATTTAAGAAATACGATGGCCCGAGGCACAAATAAATGCAGACTGCGTTGCTACTATGCCGACGGTGGTGGCAGCACAACTGCCGCCAGAAGCGCTGCCGTCAGCTGAATAAGCGCAAGCCTTAAGGCAGATCTAAGAAGCAAGTCTTGAGTTTTAACCTTTCAAGTCTATTAGCAACCGCCACTCATAATGCTATTTATTAACCCCGAACTAAAGTTTGCAAGGACGACCAATAATATATCGTTTTGGATTCTTAATCGATTTTGAGGTTTTGGAAAATTCATTTTTACAATCTGTGTAACGTTGATGACGTACCTAATTCTGCTACCAGGGAGATAGTACCATTCAAATACATATATGTAGATAAACAATTCCATCCAGTTGGCCTAAGTGAATCGAAGGAAATCATTTCTTAAAGTTAGTGCCTCCACACTATCTCACAAGGTAAAAACACGTCATGTTATTATTAAAGTGGAACTACTACTCCTAATACTTCTACTGTCAAATATATGTGATTGAAAATTATTTTCGTTCGTTGTTTTTTTTTTTTTATTTTAAATTTTCCTTCCGACTCTAAAAAGGACGTTCATTATAATTTCATTAATTCAAATGATGGGGCACTTGTTAAAAACCTTGTTTCTTTCATTTCTATCATTTAACTTTATTAAAATTCTTTTCTATTTATCATCGTCAAATACTTTTTGCTGCGGCAAGAATTATGATTTATTATAATTTCCAATTATCCTGCGCATAATTTGTTCTTCAAATTGTGTCTCATTTATTAAAGGTTATCTCATTTAAAGTTCATTTTACTCGCTCAACATCCTTGCTAACCTATCAATATTCTAGTCTACCCACTTTTTTTTTTTTTGACAAGAACCAATGATCATTTGGAATAAGAAATGATAGAAAAAGAAAATTCTATAGGATTAAGTGTTCTTCTGAATAAATAATTTCCTTTCCATTCACCAAAGTGCCCTAACAAACACACACACACATACAAACACACAGAGAAAATTTATTATAAAAGTACAGAAAACCAGCATCTCATTGAATTACCTAAACCATCACCCGCCATTTTTATACCATCACTTCCACCTCCATCTCCACCGCATGCACCATCTCACCACACTAAGTACTCAATATGAGGATTTCGTGGAAATCCTTTAGGAGTTCTAGAAATCCCCCATCGAAATATAATTTCAGCGACGACGTTTTCATTCTTTTTTTTCTTTTTTTTTCTTACTTGTTTTTATTCTTTTAGGGATAAAATAAAGCACTTTTCAGTGGGAATCTCAAATATTCATGAAAGTGCAGCAGCAGTAGCGAGGCAGTGCATTTGGTAGACGGAGGAAAATAAGAAGAAGAAGGATCCAAAGAAGCCTATTTACCTAGTAGCAGTTTCCTTCATTCTCTTATGCTGTTGCTATTATACTTTTGAGTGGCAGAGTGTAAAGGCAATCTACAATGTCTGACATATTTTTTTTTTGTGATGATGGTAGGCATCCCCCGGAGATGTAGGTTGCAAACGCCCACTGCTATAGTTTTTGTTTTATCAAGCAATATGGTGGACGTGATCAGGGCTGTATTTTCATCCTTTTTCCGCAGACGATTTTCATATCAACGATCTTCATTGTGTGTGAAACCACAAGAGCCTAGTACGACCAGCACGGGTTTGTTTCGGGTCAAGCAAAAGAAAAATACCACGATTCTTCAAGAGATATGCATAAGTTACTGATTTTGAAAAAGGCGTACAAAAATAACTTGCCCTATAGAAGTCATTGAAGAATTCGCTATCAAAGTTGGTGTGCAACAAGGAAGTGTCTTGAGGCCTATGCTGTTTATAACAATACTTGATTTCCAGCTGGAAGATAAGGTGACGAACTTTTTTATTTATATCAGTTTTTGATCACTAATCGGGTAAGAGAAGGGTGCTTAAGAAGAAGAAGAAGAAGAATAAGAAGAAGAAGAAGAAGAAGAAGAAGAAGAAGAAGAAGAAGAAGAAGAAGAAGAAGAAGAAGAAGAAGAAGAAGAAGAAGAAGAAGAAGAAGAAGAAGAAGAAGAAGAAGAAGAAGAAGAAGAAGAAGAAGAAGAAGAAGAAGAAGAAGAAGAAGAAGAAGAAGAAGAAGAAGAAGAAGAAGACAGATCTCTAAATTATAACACTAAAACAAAAAAAAAGTAGTGTAATTTCTAGCCTCTACCCCAAACCATTTGAGCGGCCCTGATCAAATTTTCAAGTCCACCATAAAACTAATACAAAATTTACAAATGTGTGCGGCAAAGTGATTCCCGAAGAAAAGTCCTTTCTGACTTAAAACTTTGGTTTGAATGTTTCTTATAATTTCTTTTTTTTCTCTTTTAGAAAAAGGAATATAGAATTCCCTTCCCTGTGCAAGGATACCATTAAAAGAGATAAATATTCTTGGAGTTTGGATAAATGCATACAAAAAACTTGATTTTCATTGAATTAGCGACTTGAAAGGAGAAGAAAATGTGCTTTTGTGGTGTTACGCTGCGCTGCTTATGCGATGCTGCTGCAGCCTCAATCTATATAGGTATACTTTTTTCTATGAACGGTTTTCTCTAAGTACAAATTTGGATCGAAGCCAACAAAGACGAACCGAAGAGTCGACAGTCCATGCCTCTGCTCTGCCTTTTACTCGACTAATTCAAGCGCTCTGCTTAAACATCCAATTTTATTTCATCATAAATTTGAGCGCGTTTTCATCCTTCTATCCAATATAGATGGCGTATATACCAACTCGTATATATAGATATTTTGAAAACGTCATAAATGGAAGGAATAACAGAGAGAAAGAGAGACTGAAGGATATGAGCAAAAGTTTTTCTGCTGCAGACTGTTTGAGTAGCAAAAAGGGTATTAGCCATACAGAAAGCATTAAGAATTGAAGTTTTTTGAATCCTGCCAAACGTCCTTGTTCTTTGTCATAATTTTTGCGCCTTAATTTGCATCTGAAAGTACCTGAGCTTATTCCTTTTGCGTCTCCGCCGTCGTTAATGCTTCACTCGTCCTCATTTTTGGTCTTGCTGTGGTTTTTTTTTCCAACGAAGCCAAATTGGTTGAACGTGTCAAAGGCATCGCCCTTTTATGGCAAGGTGCGGGTTAGCTTTGAATTGTTTCAATGTTTGGTATAGAAGATATAGGACTTGAGGAAGAATTGAAAAGGGGTGGAATTTAAATGTTCATATAAAATATATACAGAGTCTTTGGTGAAGAGGTCCTAATTTGCTTCAAAACAAGAGATATTCAAATGCTAACGACAGCAACTGTTATTACTTAATTTTTGTTTTTAGAATATATTTGATATCTTTTGCCTCTCACATTCTTTTGTTACCAAAAAAAGGGGAATAGAAGACGTGCTTATGATCAAAATCAGGAGTCACAGATGGGGGACTTATTTTTTCTTCTTCAAATTTTTACTTTGCATGCCCAGATTTGTCACGTTCATAAAATATTTCAATGTAATGAAGCGGCCGTAATTATGAGGTTCTAAAATGGAAATAATTTCGCACCACCAAATGAACAGAGGTTGTTGGTTCATTTAGAGCTGCAATTGATATTTGAAAATATATTTTGGGCAAGTAAACAGGGATGTGGGTATTTAGCATTTTTAATGCAAATCGAATTTGAATTTTTATTCATTAAGTTTGTAATTGTGATTTGGCATTTCCTGGTACAAAATTGGAGTAAAGAGAATAATAATGGAGATTTTGTGGCGGAAAAAATATATACATCTTCGCAGAAAATTATGCAATGATTTTTTCTTATTGTGGGGTTTTATTTTATCGAGGACTAGAACATTCAGTTTCAATAATTGGTGTATGGCGTACATCGTTCTAAAAAGAAGTTCAAGATTGCGCTTTCTTCGGAATCTGCGTATGTGTTTTCGGACTAGGTAACAAAAAGAAAAAAGAAATGCCACTTTGAAACATATAAGGAGCCTTTAAAAACAATTTTCATAAATCTGTTACTAGGATTCTTGTAAAGAAATGTGTTTCCATCACAAGAAGCAGGTAGATTCATGAAATGCTTGATACGAGCATGTCGAAAGAGGCCAACTATGTGGTAAATAACTCAGAAAATCATCACAACAGTAGGTTATTCAGAAAGATTGAATTTCAACATCACTGTGAGTCTTCTATAGTTGATAAACCATTCGAACGTATTAAATTCGTTCTTTGGCATACAACCTGTGTCAGTTTCACTAAAATTATTGCTTAACCACTATTGGAAGTTTTAGGAAACCTTTTGCAATATAATCCAAGGACAATTGACAATTACAAGCAAATGGTGGCCTAAACATCAACTCGCCAAAAACTATGATTGCGTCTATCAAAAAAAAGGCAGAAGAACCCTCAAACTTAAAAAAATAAAAACGGACCAAAAACCCGATTTTGTTGCTGAAACTTCCATCAAGATAGTGCCACCACAAATTAGTGCGAATTAGTTAGATGCAAAGTTCAAAAACACTTTGAAAGTATGAAAAACAAAAGCAAACATGCTCAGGAAAGATTTGCATTAAAAACGATGAACAGAAACCGAATTTTATGCTTTCTTGAGAATTCTTATGTTAACAATTTTCAGTTTCTTGGATTCCAATATTTTGAAAATCAATATTAATTCTCATTGAAAAATTTGAACTAGAAATCCAAATTTGTTTAAAAGTGTCATTCTGAGTGTTTTTTTTTTTCATATGAAAAGTACAGAAGATTTTATTGGAAATGGTGTTAACTTGGACTTAACTCTAGTTTTAATGAACCTACACTTTTTGCATTTACTGACCCAATTATCTTGAGCCTAACAGAAGTGATTATGTTACAAATTTCCGAACTTTTATAGCAAAATTTATTAATTTTAAAAAATAAACAATATTACTAATCATTATATAACCAAACCCGAAAAGTTAAACTCTAACGACCCTGACGAAAGCCTTAATGAAAGAAAACGATTGGCTAGCAAATAATGATTCATGAAGTTGTAAGCCAAATAGCTTAGAGCCCAGTGCTTAAGAATCTTAACTTTTTGGTCAGAACCTCACAACAAACAGTTTAGATCAACAAATGTATGATATAAAAATGCCGCCTCTAGAAGGTACCATTTTTTGAATCATGGCTTATAGTGGAAACTGCGATTACGCATACAACAACCACATCAGAAATTTCATTAACTACAGCTAATTAATGGGTAACTCAGGTAAATTATGTGATTACTTTTACAAATCGTAAATTTGTAATAAACAACTCCACTAATATTAAGGATTTCTTAAGGAATTCTAATAAAATCGGTAAAAAACGAATTCGTTTCGAAAATGATTTTCCAAGAACTGATAGAATGTGAATTCAAAAAAACACTAGTATCTATTCAGTGTTCAATAAAACACGGCTACTGTTACACTTATCGCATAAATAAAAATCATTTCCATTGACGTTAACTCAAATCGGTACAATTAATATCGATTTTTGTCAATATATCCCTCTCTCTTTCTATTTTTCCAAATATTTTAAATTACAAATTTAATTAAAATCTACTCCTACACATGTATTTACATTTTATTTAAATAACCATAAATTTCCTAAAGCCAATCTCTCTAAATTTATTTTTTTTTTTTTGTTTTATTTTCGAGATAAAACTTTTATCTGCATGATGATTTGCTTGCACAATTTCAACTTCAAATGAACAATTTCAACAACACTGCAGTTTCAATCACCCGATGCAGAAACCGCACCTGCATCATTTATATTGCATTCATCAAATTTTTGGCTTGGCTCTCTACACAACCTATACTACGCTTGAGTTCATTACTGCTGCACAGCTTCTGATCGTGATGTGTGTGCCCTACATATCATGCATACAAGGATTTAGGTTTACCTACTACTCACAAACAATCATCATGCCATAGCCCAATTGAGCCATTTCCATTTTTGTCTCTGTTCCTTGCGATTAACAGATAATCGTAATTCGCATATTCACCCACACATGTGCGCAGCCATTTAAGGACGACGACGACAAACAAACACTCATCATTCAACCACACCACCCAGCAAAGCCAATTCGCGACATTTGCGCTCATCAAGAAATATGTATGCATGAGCCTATGTAGAAGAAAAAATGGTACCTATCCCATATAGAACCGCTCTATTCAACGAATTATAATGCTCGTACATGTCATCCCCTTCTCCATCCCCACAATGCGCGCATTGACTTCAAACATTCAGAATCCACTCCATATCGTGGCGACATTCCATTTGACTCCCACACACTCCATGACTGACAGAATGGTATCGCCTGACAGTCACTATACTAAATCCCACCCCAACCAGCTCCCTTCGAAATCCCCCACCAAACCCATAAGCATTTTTAGTCTAAAAGGCTAACGGATAGGATATTCCGGCAGCCATCACCATGTAAACGTACGAGTATATAGCTCGGTACCTTGGTAGTTCATACAACATGTAGGACAAAGGACTCCTCTCTTTGGCTTCATTCAACTGACAGACAACATGAAAGTAGACATCGAATCGTCCTGGCGGATCGGATGGATAGATAAATGGATGTTTGGGTTTTGTTCACGGAACTTTAGTCCTGTTTTCGCGTAATTTTTATAGCCGTTTCGACTCAAACACACACGCACTTGTGAATTTATACAAACAAAGAAAAATCTCTCCCAAATCCAACACCCACCCTGCTCTCCCTCTCCCATTTTCACTATCCCTGTCGCTGCCATTGTGTAAGTGGCTCTCGTGATTAATCTTATAGGGTTTATGTCATGATTGTGAAAGGGATTTAAAAATTTACGAAGGCAAAAAGGCTCCGTTTTGTCACATGATGACGCTTGTAGAACTTGCTTTTATTTTTTTGTTTGTCTGTCTCTCTCTGCTATGATCCAAATACAACCAACCTACGACAGCGTGGTGATAAAAAAAAAAAAACTCAATAAAGTGTTTCCGGTTTAAAATGACAGACAACACAACAACATCTTGAAAGTGTGTCAAGATGGGAATGAGATCTAAAATGGCTTTTCAAGATTCTTTTAACGGAACTTTGAAAAGTTATCGTAAAACTGATGACAAATATTTTTGATGTTTTTCTATCACGCAGCACGAAACATCTTGGAAATGCTAATTTTATACAAATTTATTGTTGTTTTGTGATTATTAAATTTTCAGTTTAGGGTTTTGAAGAAGTAAAGTTTTACTTTAAAACGTTTTTTTAAAGAAGGATCATGTTGAAAAAATGATGAATCTAATATTTAGATAGGTAAGCATTATTTGTTCGGATTTTCTTTTACTTTTTGATGGCTCTTTAGAAATTTCAGAGGAACGTTCGCTTCAGAGCTTATGAATTATTTTTGTGAGAGAAAAATTATTTTTGTGGAAACCTTGGGTAAATAATGCATCCCTGGAAAAATACTCTAACAAAATGAAAAAAATAGAAAAAAAACTTAGTATATTACATTTTTTAGAGCCTATCCCCATACGTTTTTTGAATTCATTTTTTTAGACCAAAAATAACGGTATGTAGTTATCAACCTTCCATAGAACCATTTTTTTTTTACTTCTGGTTTACTCCCCAATGACTCAATGATAAGTTCTTAAGTTTTAAGTTACAGTTTATTAGCTGAACCAAGTTTGTTTCTGACGCTTGGGTATGTCAGTTGTCCATGTGAGAATAATGGATTACCGCTGAAAAAACGTGTTAAGTCGCTGAAAAATTTTGAAAGTTGAGGAAAAACGTGAAAATTCGCGGAAAAGTGTGGGATATCTCGAAAAAAAACTTGAGAGGTCACAAATAAATGCAAGTGTTCCACGCCTTTTTCTACAGTTTTACTCGCATTTGTGACGGTGGTAGTCCGTAGAATTCTGAATACTATAAGTGAATTACCAGCTTTTCTTGCTTTTTTTTCTATTTTCTTCGCGGTATTTTTACACATTTTTCCTGTTACGTTTGTTTTTTACTTCTCGTGCTATTTTCCACGGTATTCCGCGTTCTTTCACTTGTGCTCAGCGCTTTTTACCGAGATAGTTCGTGGTTTCACATATTTTTTAAACTTAACTCCCCGACTTTTCAAACCTTTCAAAGTGGGATTTTTTCGATACCTTACGCTTTTTCTTGCAATGCTTAATGCGTTTTCATAACTTTCTATGCTATTTTCCGCGATATTCCACGATATTTCAATAATTTTTTTCGACAGTAATTCAAACATATTTTCCGTGACTTTTTACTCTTTATTACCACACTTTCTTCCCTTTTTTCTGTGCTATTTTATGCTTTTTACCTTGGTTCTAAATACTTTTATGGCATCTTTTGATATTTCCTCAGTATTTTACGATCGGTCACCAATATTTTCCGATTTTTGTTAAGGGCTTACGTGCATTTTAACGCTTTTTTTGCGACTAACCACTATACGCTGGTACTTAACCGTCTTTTTCATGAATTCTTCTGCTGTATTCCGCTATATTCTACGATATCTTATCAGTATTTCGCGCATATTTTTCGTGACTTTTTACAATAAATTCCGCTATTTTCTACGGTATTCCAAGTTTTGTTTTCTTTTTTTCAGCGATATTTTACATGTTTTAGATTGCTACCAAATGTTCTTTCATGACTTCCTATACTATTTTCTGCGGTATTCCTAGTTCATTCACCAGTATTTTTTCAAAATTGTTCACTGTTTAAAATCGGCTTTTTACTCTCTTCTTCGCGACTTAGAATGCTTTTCTCCGCAACATTATATGCTTTTTCTGTAGATACTTAACCCTTTTTTCATGACTTTTTATGCTATTTTCACAATATTCCACGTATGTTCTCCGTGACTTCTTACACTCTAATAATAATTCTTCCGCGACTTTCCACGCATTTATTTACCATAGATCCACGGTTTTTTCCGCTATTTTCCTATGCTTTTTTCCGCGATTTACAGCGACACGATCGTTTTGCAATATTTTCCGTTTTTTTCATAGTTTTTCAATTTGAACATTTTTTTTTTTGAAAAGGAAGGAAAATGAAAATATCTCTTTTTTAAATATCAAATTAATCTTGGTTCTAACTTAAAATACCCTAAATCTTTAGTTCCATTTCATCCTCCCTTTCCCACATATTGTTAAAAATAAATATGGTCACTAGGGTTTCTAGAAATTCTTTTGACTTTGAGGACTTTAAAATATTTTCCAAAGGAAACCATAATGCTTGGAAAACTATACTTTCACCAATATCCAAGCAATATCGACAAGACCCTAAGTTTAGTAGGTATTTATAATATATATATACAAAACATAAAAGTCAATGTGATGAACGAGAAGAAAACCATCGAATTCTTTACATAATATGCATCTTAATGAAATTCCTTGCATTTTATTCAAGCATCAGAAGAAGTATCTCCTTGTGATGCATAACGTATATTATAAACAAAGAATTATTAGAGGTTAACTCGACAATGCAGTGTTTGAGTTTGACTCCTGAAGCAACAGCATCCGCATCGCTATCTCCCCTCAAATGCATTACTCGTTGTTTCAAAACGAAGGAACGCCATCATACTATAAATAATCTCAAAGGAGCACCATAAGAGGTATTTTTCTCTTTAACTTCCAGACAAATATGTGTGGGTTTGGGTTATCTTGTATTCCTGTGTAGTAAAGTAAGTGAAATTCTTTAGCAAAAACAGGGACATCGCACATGACAGGTGGTAGTGATTGGAATTTTTTGATGACGCTTCCTTTGAATGGTGTTTTTGTATAATATGTGAAATCTTTTGCACAATCAGGAAACATTTTAAATATAAAATTGTTTATAAAAAAAAAATATCCTTTCAAGTATAAAATATTTCGTAATTGTAATTCAATTTAAATGCTGTTTTAATGGTTTACTCTTATTTCTGTTAGTTCCTCCCTTTCATTCAATTCCTTAAGAAGTTTGTGTTTTTTTTTTTATTATTTATGAAAATGATCTGAATTTGAAATCAAGGACATATGGGAGAGGACATTATAAAAAAATCAGTTTTTTTTTCCTTTGTTTTTTGTTGATATTTTTGTTGGTTATATCTGTTTTTCTTCGTTTCGTTCTAAAACTGCTTGATATTATACTATTTTAGGATGTCCCTAAGTGCCTATTTATTTCCCTCAACTGTTTATCCTAGAAATTGACTTTTTACAGTCGAATTTTTTTTTTTTTTTATTTTTTGTGGTACCAATGGTATAAATGGTCAAATTCACTATAAAGGAAGATAGATGTCCTTTTAATTTGTTGTTTCCGTCCTATATGCTGGTTGGTATTTCAAATACGACTGAGCTCGTTTATCCTTTTTTTATTGTCAACTTTTATGGTTTGCTTTTTTGTGTATATAAATATCTCATTTGATGAGATGATAAAACAAGTTCGTAACGAAAATGATTTTATTTTTTTGGCATGTTAAGGGGGGGGGGTCGGCTATGATTATGTATATAAAAGCTTTTCGAAAACTGTGATAAAATGTATAACTAGCAATTTTACTACCCAGACATTTTTTATTTGGTAAAGCTTATATTCGTTATTCTCAATCGAATAAAATATAATATTTGTTGATAACACATAAAAATTTGGAAGTCAGATGAATTTTTAACATTTGTAGTTTTGAAACTCTCAGTCTTAACTTTTTAACAAAAAAATAGGTAAAATTCAACAGTTTTAATTTTTTGTAACTCGTATATTGTTTCAATTAATATCACCTGTTCTGTTATTTTTATGTAATGTGTAAGTAAAGGTACAAGTTCAAAAATCTTTGTTTGATCAAGTCTCAGATCTCTTTCAATCTGATATAAATTATATAGAAAAATTATAAAAACAAATAATTTATTAGAAATGTAAAAAAATAAATAAAATGCATTACTATAATGACAAAAACATCTGAAGGGTCCATGGGAAAACGGCATAAGTTCATTCCAACCCATTTCGAGAAAAACGCAGCTTAAAATTATTTTTTTCATACAAATTAGTACAAAATTCATTACTTTTTTATTTTTTTAAGAACGAATTTAATTGGTTTTCTAATAGTCGGGATACCCTAGATAGTACTGAATACATACTGTGATGCTTTTTATCAAAGGCTGAGGTAAGCTCGCCGGTGTCCAGGATCCTTAACAAAGAAGTAACAAACTTGGGCTAGAAGGACAAATTCTCCGATAAATGGTAAACACTTGTTTGTTTCAAAGTTTTGATTTTCAATTTTAATTCTTTTTATTCAATTTTCTTATTCATATAATTTTCACACTTTTATTACAATTAGTTCCGTTGTTAGAAAAAAATAACAAAGTATTTCATATACTTGTCCAAAGAGTTTATTGAAAAGGAACCCCAAGGAATAGCCTTTGGGATTCCATATGAAAACCCTTAATGTCTCTGGACAATTCCCAGAGAAAGAACCTTTTGGAACTCACCTTAAATGTCCCTGGCACACAAACCAGAGAAAGAACCTCGCGGAACTCAAGAATGTCCAAAGAGACCTCGAAGAGGAACTCTAAGGAAAGTTCTTTGGGAATCTTAAAGAAACCCTGAATGTCCCTGGAAAAAATCAGAGAAGAACCTTGCGGAACTCACACTTGTGTTAGTTATAATATTTAATAATCCTTACAATACCTAGTAATACGGTCTAAATAAATTTCCTATTCTGAAGTCTAGCTTATTAATAATATTTTAAAAAAAAGTGCAGAATAGCTACTTTTATAGAGCGAACTCTTAAAGCCTGCTTTTCTGGGCCACTGATTGCCGGTACTCAAAATTGGTACAAACACTTTGACAAATTCAGAAGAACAATTTCCTGGAAATATTTGCCTCCTCTTATGAAATTCGCAGGCAACACTACATGCGAACTGTATCGATCAAAAGTTGATCAAATATGCCAGATCAGATTTTTGTGAACAAATATTTCTGCCGGGGTAAAAATTCTTTTACCAAAATACTGCTTTCCAAAATTCTGCTTTCATAATTCTGCAAATTATAAGAAAAGGTTTGTAAAATGTTATAAAGCGCTCGCTTTTAACAAATATTTTTTTATAATTTGCAGAAGTGGAGTGATTGAATAAATTAAATTTTAAAGTTAAGTGAACCCAACTCCGAAATGCGTTTCGCCCAGGCAAATAATTTGTTCTATCTTAAGCGGATAGCAAAAAACAGTTCTTTCTGGTATTATTTAGTTCCTTTATTTTGTAGGTTATTATTTTTTGTTACATTTTTCGTTTGAAAAGCAGAATTTTGAAGCCAGAATTTTGACCCGCTCCTACATTTTTTTTTATAAAAAATATTTGTTAAAATTTTATAAAAAGGTATACTCATAGTAAAAATAGGGATCTGTTTTGACCCTTTCAGTTTTTTGGACCCTTTAAACCGGTAACTGTTAAAGTATTTTTGAATACCAACAAATCAGCCAAATCGGAGCTGTCGAAAAAAAAAATGATATTATATATAAGAATTCTTGAACCATGTTTATGAACTTTTTTAAGAAAATATAATAAACCGAAATTAAAAAAAAAAAAAAATAAGAACCTGGTTTCGCGAAACTGATTTTTTAAAAAAGCATTTTAAAAGTTTAATTTCTTAATCTAAACATTTTTTTTTGCAAATTTTGATATCAAATAATTTTAAGGTTGTGTAGAAGCTTCAGTAAGTATAAAATAATTAATCGAAATTGGTTTAGTCGTTTAAGAGAAATCCGAAAATAAAACGGTTCTATATGAGATGTACGGTTCAAAATTTGTTTACAAACATTTCTTACATTTCAAAAATATGAGTCATTGACTTAAAAGTTAGTTGTTTGCAACAGTAGAACTTTTTGTCTATATAAATTTTGTCGCTGAAGCTCACAAAAAGCACCATTCTGCTTGTCGGAGGAATTCTGGCAGCCATATCTGATTGAATAGGTGATCTGAAATCTGTATGCTGGAGAATGTATAACATAACCACCGGAAACGACTGTTAACTTAGCGAAGCAACTATTTTTACTGATGGCTCGAAGATGGAGTTTGGTGCCGGTGCAGGTTTCTTCTCTGAATGTTTGAAAGTGTCCAAGTCTTATCGGCTTCCCGACTTTGCCAGCGTCTTCCAATAAGAGGTACTGGAAATTAGGGAAGCATAAGGAATCCTTAAACTAAATCCAGATAATAATACAAATATCATAACGGATAGTCAAGCAGCCATTAAAGCGATATATTCAGCTACGACGTCCTCTAAATTAGAACAACAGTGTCGAAATGAACTCGTAAGCCTGGGCAACGACTTTAGGATTTCTCTGATCTGGGTTCCGGGTCATAGTGCTTTTGAAGGAAATGAACGAGCTGATGAGTTGGCTAGGTAAGGATCAGCCCTTCATAATTTACTTGAGGAAAGAGTCAACATTCCTCTAGGAATTGTGAAGGGCAATATTTTTTCAGTTTTCCTAACGGAATCAGATCGTAGATGGAGTAATGTGACTAACTGCGTCATATGAAAAAAATTATGGCCCACTTTTAATAAAAACTGGACAAACGACCTAATATGCAGCCCAGGGTCGTTGCTACCTGTACCGGACATTGGCCGATAGGTGAACATGCGATAAAGTTGGGCATTCCCCACAACACCTTCTGTCGTAATTGTAAGGACCTTCATATAAAATCATCAGTCAAAACCTTGTCTTTAAACCTCAAAGAACAAAACCTTGGCAGTTTAAAACATGATTTATTCAAATACAAAATCTCAACTTAAATTCACCTCATAATCTTAAAGGATGTACGATGTCCTTAAAACTAACAAAACTTTCAAAAAAGCACGTGATTAAATATTAATTTAATTCAACAATTTCAAGGACATAACAAGCTGTTGCCACTGAAGACCCCAAAAAACAAATTACGAGGATATTATAGTATCCTTTGTACACCAATACATACATACATCAATTCAAAGCAATAACACCTTGCAACCCTTTCCTTTCCTTTTGCTCCCTCCTATATGATTGATGATGATATCAGCAATTTATTTAAAGAGTTCTTATTTCAAATCAGAATTTTGACAAGGGTCCTTTTGCTCTGTATTTATTTATTTATTCATTAAAAGAAAAAAAAACACCAGCTTTGCCGTATAGGTTTAGGCCATCATCGTTCAACATTCTGTCAAAACTATAAGTACCTTCATATACCTTACATGTTGTGCTATGGAAAACCCTTCACGACATAAATGTATACAATAATGAGCAATATATATTCCCATTTCGTTTGCATGAAGAAATAAAAAAGGATCTTTTATATGTACAGTATACATCCATAAATGTGTACAACAGAGATTGACCGCTACAATACTAATTTATAATTAAATAGAAAAGTTTAAATTAGATTTGAACATCTGGGCTAAAAAAGGAACCTTTATATTCTGTATGTTAGGTAGGGCGAAGGAGAGGGGGGGGGGGGAATTGTATGGGCTAAAACACACACACATAGATTTCAACTCATATTCATCAACATTCATGTGAGCCATACTTGAAAATCATAAAATTGTCGACGAGTCCTTTTCTATATGTTAGAAATGGAGAGGTATACTCAAACTTGTATAAGTTCTTGTGTAGTTTTTGTTCTATTCAAGAAAAGAAAGGAACGCAGACATTTTGGTTGTGAGCATTCCAATTCAACAAGCCATAACGAGCAAACACCTTCAATATTTTATATGTATTTGTATATTAGTGGAAGGATGTATTATGTTCCTTCGGTTCTGTTCTGTTTTCTATATGCTTTGATACGTGCACGCATCGAATAGAAAAGTTAATCTAACGAAGTTTTCTAGATTTCTGAATACACAGTTTACTCTTTGAATCAACTTGCTTATGGCTAAAAAAAGGATATGACAAATCCTTGTATTTTATACACTGACAGAAATAAAACGACAAACACAATTTTGGTTTTTTTTTTCATTAAATTGAATGAAACCCAACTGAATGGACTGAATTTCTTCTGGTTCTGTTTTCGAGAAAGAATAATATCAATCAAAAAGACCTCATGTTAAATTATCACTGATATTTTGTTAAATAAAGAACAGCTACATAATAATGTATTTCTAGAACTATACTAGGTTAGTATTCTTTGTTTTATTAGACAAAATAATATTTAAAAGACCCGAAACTCTGAAAAGTCTTAAATATCAAAATTAATAAAACTGCAGAGCCGTGGGAAAGAACGATCAGACTCACATTTATTCGATTCTCTGTAATTTCAATTTTAAACTTTAAAGTCTGAAAAACTGGGCTCAAGGTAAATAATTTTCAATTTGTGGTAAAAAGCTTATTGCAGGCACCTATTCTTAAAAAGAAACAACAAGAACAACAAGTATTGGAAATGTAAGACAGCATGAAATCCAATGTTTTATACAAAAAAATAATGGACTCTGATCTTTGTTCCCCATTAAATGTACACATCTTGGTTCAAATTTTTGGACACTGATTGTTTTTAACTGGTTTTGCTCGACTCAGAAAGTCTCAATAATACCAAAACCAAAATCACAATGCCTAAAATCCATAAAACCCATATTTCCAAAAGCTAATACGAAATCCCGGTATCACAACCGTTCAAAATACCGAAAAAGTGTATTTCCAAATCCAGAAAATCAAAAATTTCGTATACTTCCCATCCGGTTAACTGGGCAACCGGATTCAAAGTTTTTAGGTTTATGAAATTTCGCTTTTTTTGGGATTTTACAGTTTACAGAATTTTTAATTAATAGTATTTTTTTTTTGAATTTTCGATCAAATTGAACTTTTTTAAAATTTCAGTTCGATAAAGGCAGATTATATGCAGTTAGTGTCATTCAATTTATACACTTTCCTTTCCTTTTAGTGTAATTGTGTAAATGTATATGTAATTGAGATCCGAACAAGAGGAAAAACTGGGGTAAGGTAAAAAGGAGATTACTCTTGAGGACCAAACTGTTATACTCCTTCGTATATACATACGAAATATTAGTTTTGTGGTTTTGTATTATGCTCTTTCAAGAGCATTTATTATGCCGAACAGGGTGAAATGATTTAAAATTAATCATGTAGCAAGGATAATGATGTTGACCGCAATTTCCGAAAAGGAGGCGAGACAAGAAGTAAGTAGGATTTCATAAATTTATAGAAATGTGTGTGTGTTTACAATTGGAGAGTTTGTTGATGTAGTGACACGGGGTAGCGGGGAGAACGTTTATCAAAATTCGTTTGTAATAGTTAAATCGATTTAAGACTTCAAAACAAGTGAGCAAATTGATGAGAAATTTGACCATAAATGAACAATTAATGTGAACAAGCAGTTATCGATCAAAAGGTTATTGTTCGGTTTGGTATCAAGTGGTTTCTATGTAGAAAAGGTAATTTGTAAAAGCTGGTGATAAGTTATTATTGTCATTAAATTGTTATTTTAATTTCAAATAAGGGTATGTACTTAGCTGAAAGATTTTAGATCAGTAAAACTTTTGAAAATATACATGAATTTATAGATTTTATTAAAATAAGCAAATACAGTTTTTTTCATAATTAGTCAAGGATTTCTTTTTTTTTTTGTTAGTAGACACTCATAAAATAATAAGTATTATAAGTGATTTGCAAGCTCTCGTCATATTTATTAGTTCGAAGAAGTGTTAACAGGTATAAGAATGTTTACTCCAAAAAATTAATAATATTAAAATTGGTGCAAAAGAAGAAATTTGGTCAAATTCAGTCCCTATTCGTTCAATCAGCTTAGTAATTTGAAAGTTTAAGCTTACTAATTTGTCGGTGTACAAGCTTCCATTCCATTTTCCACAAGATGCAGGTCAGAAGCGATTGCATTGACTTCCCCTCTTCTAAGGAGTTTCTTACTAGGCGTCTGGGTGTCTTCTGAATCATGATCGTGTTGAAATAAACTGTTTTCAGGAATATTGGAAATTTGTCCACAAATGTGCATTCATATTTTTTTTGGAATATCCCTTCACAAAAGTAAGCAATCATTACTGAACCCCTTTTTGACGCGTAAGTGAACATTTAAGAATCCTCGCTGACGGGTAAGTGAACATTTAAAAATCCTAATTTGATTCCATTAAGCTTCACAGTCTAGAATTGATTTTGATTGAAATCTGGTAGAATAATTTACTTTGGTTTTTGGAAAAGAAGCAACCACGACCAATGGAAAAGTTACCGTAATTTCAAAAAAATCTTCGAGATTGTTGGCTGCAAAAGTTCATTAATTTTTTTTCAGTAAGTAAGATTTGAAGTATAACTCCTATTTCGTATACATAAAAAGGAACACCTATTTTTGTTTGTTAATAGACTGTTTTTCAGTATCCTAAAATTTTAATTTCCTCAAATCGATTTTTGTCAGCCTTGTGCTGTATTGCCAGATTGCCGCGTGATTAAGATAAAAAATATTGTCTTCCTGTAATTTTTTCCCATAATATTTTGTTCATTAAAAAAAAAAGAACTTTCCATATTCTGAAAGGAATACAAATTGCAACACTTAGATTATTACATTTTGCCCCATATTTAAGGTTAATTGGATACCTATGCTTTCGAATTAAAATTTTGGGGTACACACCATTGACCAATTGCTTCATTTCACATAGCAATCAGTTAAACAAAATACGACAGGGAATTCATTTTTTTTTGTATGTTAAAAATGAAAATTCAAAGTAAATTTATTCTTTGGAATTAAAATATTCAATTCAACCATAAGACCTTCGAGAGAATCATTTTGCTAAATGAAATCATTTCCATCGAAATGTTATGATTATTCTTGTATCCGGTTCAACAAGCAACGATTTAAATCCTTTTCCTGTTTGATTCTTCCCTTGGGAGTGACAATGCAAATTTTTTTCCATCAAATTCCCAAAACGTAAAAGAATGGAAGGCAAATAGTACGAGTAGGTATGGAAGAGGTTTACCTTTAACTAAAACAACCCTCCCCCCCCCCCCCCAAAAAAAAAAGAAACACTGAATCTTTATAAAATTCAGCAAAAAATGTAAAAAGAAAAAAAGACGGAAAAAACATACACAATCTGACAACATTGCTAGTAGTTCAATCGAAACTCTCCTGAGGACGGTGTTTGGGGAAGAAATTCAAATTTTTATTGCCGCCCCTTTTATTCATTTATCTACCTTTTTTTTCGATATCGTCCTCGGTCATCCAGTACCACAACTAGAACCCAAGATTCAATTTAAAAAAAAAAAATGAGAAAAGGAATTAAAATAAAAGAAAAGGTCTGCATCGTCGCCAGCACCGTTTCTAAGAAGCCTATAATTTGTCGCATTTGTTCTTCAAGACTACCACTTCTTTAATCGGTTTTGATACTAAATAAAATTTAAAAGGATTCAAATGATTGAAGTGAGAACAACAATCTAAAATTATTTTTCAAATGCAGATGACAATGGAAAGAGTATTGATATCAAAGATCCTCTTCGAGTCCCCAACAACTCAAATGAAATTCAATCCGTTTTCGATTTTTCTTTTACCTTTGCATAACTTCTCATAATATCAAAGGCTTGCTAACCTTTTTGATTCAATAATATCCATGTTTCTCGAGGCTTCTATTTTTTTTCGTAATATTTCGTATCATCCGAAGAAATAGACAAAATAAGGAAATCCGATTGAATGTAACTGTAACAGGAAATAATTATGTAACTGAGACTTTATCTGCATAATATTTATAAAGGGGAGTTTTCAAAATTGCTGCAATCTAATATTGAACGTATTGAATGAAAAACTTGGAAGAAATATGTATTGTCTATAGCAAAATTTCAATGTGTTATTAAACTCTATTCTGATCTATGAACCGAAAAAGACTGAGTTGGTTAACTTAATTTTCTATAAAGTTTTCAGTATTGTTCGAACTGAGTACTAGTACTGAGTACTAGTACTGAGGCTTTAGAATAAAAATTTAAAAAAATTTTTAACAATCATCTGACCAATACGTACACAACTGAAACTGCTATGTCCTTAATTCAATAGTCGTTCAAGGTCATATTTTAATGTTGAATAGGGTCACATAATAAGACCCCTTAAGCCTTTTCGTGAAATATTATATTGTTAACAAAATATTTATACATAAATTTTCATCCTTAATAGTCCTCTCGGAACCCAAAATATTATTCGAACCACACACAAAAAGGATTTTGGCTACAAAATAATATAAATAGGTACCCCTACTTATTTTGAGAAACTCTTATAGCTCCCATTGCCATAACGTATAGAATTCTATATACTTACTTCCCCATGAGTAAATAAAAAAACATTTATTTTAATTATGTATCATCCAACCAACTCATATTTCAAAAAAAAAAAAAAAAACATGAAAACAAGAGGCTTTCTGTGGAAACAAATATTTATTATGAAAACAAAAATTAAAACAAAAAAAATGAAAATAAATAAAAAATAGGGTGAAATGCAGAAAATAAGAAATAAATTTTAATATCACTTTTGAATATTGCAAAATACGAAAAACATTCCACAGTAAACAAATGAAAATGCAATTGAATAGCAATCAAATTATTTAAGCACTTTCGTTTCCATCAGAATGTTTTTTTTTTTCTTTTTTTTTCTTCATCAAAATAAATATTCTCTTCAAAAATGCCTGTCAGTGGCGTATGCTATAGTTTTAAGGGGACTTAGCTTTATGTTTTTATTAATTTACGTTTTTTTAGTAAATCGTATGTTTTTAAACACACAACGCAAAATCGAGGTTTGTTTTTATTTTTAAACTACCTTCCAGATAAGCTAGTGACTTAAAGTGGAACCATTTCCTATCAGAAGTCAGACACTAATGTGCTGTGTTCTACTTAAGTATACAACCCTAGTTTCAGTCCTATGAGTAAATGCTACAAGTTAGACCAGATTTAGTGAAAGAACAGTGCTCAAATTCCTTGTGAAAATAAAATGCACGACTGGGTCGCACGTACTTGCTCTTATAGATAAAGAGACTATTCATGCTAAGCCTTTTTAATGAAAAATTTGTAAATGCAGTTAAAAAAAAAAAAAAAAACAATTAAAAAAGCATTAAATTCGATTTTCAAATGACTAAAACAGCTTCTTAAATGAATTCAACCTCAAAACAAAGAAAGCAATTTGATTTCTTCTAAAGTGATAAAGTTTTAGTACAAATTTTTTTTTTAATTTTTAAAATTTTGCAAGGACTTTTATAAAAAAAAATTGGTACGCCATTTTTAAAATATTATTTATCAACATCTAAAAACTAAAATTTGAAAAAAAATATTGAATAGTTTTCGAAAAAATTACTTTAAAAAAAAAAAAATCAAATTTTTTTTTTTAAATCCAAAAAAATAATTTTCGAAATTTTTTTAACTAAATATAATTACGCAACTTGAAAGCATTCATATGAAAAAAATCGTTGAAATTGATTAAGTCATGAAGGAGAAAATCAGAATTAATAAAAAAACGGTTCTATGGCAGGTACCGTTAATAACGGTTTTTGAAAAAAATGGTTCTCATTCGAAGATAGACCTTACCCAAAGAAATGACTATGATTTTTTTAATCAAAATCGTAGTCACCGTTTTTGAGAAAAATGAGTTTTTCTAAAACCGGTATATGACAGGTAAAGTTATTTTTGGCCAAAGAAAAAAAAAATCAAAAAACGTCTGGGGATAGTCTCCAAAAAACGACACATACCAAGTTTGAAGTAAATCGACCCATCCGTTCAGGCTGTGGGTCTCTGATACATACAGACAGACAGACAGAAGTGGCGGACCTATTTTTTTCTCATTCTCTATCATCGTAATGTCATTTTTGATTGTTATCTCAACTTTTTTTTTTGTACGAATGCATAACTTGATATATAGTACCTATATCGCAAGTAAAAATTGTCCTTCTGTACTACCCTGTGGTTCAAAATACTATTAACTTTTTGTTTTCTGTACTGCTTTTCGAAGACGGTCTCTGGCAACACTATTTCTGTTCCAGAAAAATTCAGCTTTTCATCAAGATTCCTTAAAAAAACTTACAAGACTTTTTGGATAAAGGTGATTCTGTATTCTGTATTCTGTATAGCGTTAAGAGTTTCTTTAAATTCGTCAGAGAAATGCTAAGATTTTCCAAGTGCTGCACCCATACAGAAGCACGGATTCAACATTGGAGCAGAACAGTCTCAGCTTGGTCTTTAAGCTTATAGCATTATTTCTCCACATTTTGAACAGCATTCCGAAAGCAGCCTTTGCCTTTTTAATACGGCTGTCGACATCTTGCTCGGTTTCGCCTTTGGTAGACACAAAACTTCCAAGATATTGAAAGTCTTCTACTTTCTCTACCAGTTGTCCAGAAATATTGACTTGAACAGACGAGTTACTTCCGAGGCTGATCATTTTTGTTTTTGCCGTGTTAATTTTCAGCCCCGTGATTTCTGCTTCTCCCTCCACCCTTATTGATATTTGATGGAGATCCATGATCCTATGAGAGAATAAGCACACGTCGCCCGCGTAGTCCAGATGTTTGAATTGGGATGTCAGACTCCATTGAATTCCACCATTTTCGTTTAACAGGGCTGCACACAGCACATCACTTATTACTAATACTGTGTCACTCCACATTGGACTTCGAATTCATCCGACAGCCGTCCTCTATGTAAAACGTGACATTTGCATCCATCGTAGGTTGCTTTAATAATATCAATTAACACATCTGGAATGCCTCTCCTGCGTAAGGCAATCCAAATAAATTCTCTGTTAACACTATCAAACGCTTTTTCAAAATCAATGAACAGCAGGTAAAGTGTTGATCGATGTTCAAAAATGATCCGCAAGGTGTTAATGTGGTCAACACAGGATGAACCAGTGCGGAAACCTGCTTGTTCGGCATCGAGTGTGTCCTCTAGATGTTCCTTTATTTGCTCTAATACAATTTTTGCTGCTATCTTGGCAGAACGCAAATCCCTCCCCAGAACATTAGTTTTACAAAATTGAATTTTAAATAAAGTACAAGTTTTGTTGCTTCTTTGAAAGCTTAGCTTTGCTGGCAAGCTTAGCTTAGCCTAAATTATATGGCTTTAGAGTTACAGTTATTGATTTTCAAAAATAATATTCGATGTTGTGCGGTGCCCTGTGCGGTAATTATTAATCTGCAATATCTCAATTTCGAAGCTTACTTCATCATTTATCTGAGAAGGAAATACATCCTTACTGTTAAGTAATTTTACTTGAAACTTAATTGTATACAAGGACAGGTGTCATAAACTCAATTTGAAGATAAAATAGATGAAGAAAAGTTCTGATCGTAAGCTTAGATAAAATATGCTGACAATATTTTATTCAAATTATAAATCAATTTTAATGATATGAATAATTTGTATGAATTCTTGGCAATTAAATTCCAGTTCTCGATTCCCAAATGGACTCAACATAACATTTTATATGCATATTTTCCCTTTTGGCCAGTAGCTTATAGTTTTATACACTCTTAATAGTAGACAAACCTCATCGAAATCGTTTTTCCAACCAGAAGAATATAATTTAGCTTTGCCAAAAACCTCATCCTTGATGGACGATTAATCATTTTCACAGAGCACAGAGCTTATGCCCAATGTGTGGTGTGGTGGTAGCTAAGAAGAGGAGAAAATTTTCAAAATTTATTATATTATTCGGCTACACACCAGAGCTTTTGAATGGCAGCAAAATTACCGAATAACCCAAATCAATTCAACTATGGAAAATTAAGTCTATCTAATAATACTTTCCATAGAGTTAGGTGTATGCATCTGAGAGATTAAGTTGCTTCCAGATAACACACATCACCAAACTGGAGACAGCCGGAAATGAAAATTAATTCCTTGAATCTCCTCGAAGTCAGCAGAATCAGAGACTCTGAAGGCTCTATAGAATGGGTTTTGGTTTGAAGAAGAAGAGTGTCTGTGTACCTTTTCAACAAGAAGAGTTATACTCTCTCGCATATGGTTATGTGTGTTCCACACCACCATCATAACACTCTCCAAGGAAGAGAAGACGATCATCCAATCCGAAGAAGAACAATATGATTCTGAGATTGTATGAAGAAGTAGTAATGAATTAATTTAATTGATGGCATCATTTATACCGGAAACAGAGATGACATTATCTAATTAGGCTTTCAAAAATGATTTATTGTCCGCATGTGAATTTCTCTGTCAGGGGGAATAAAAAAATTTCAATTCCTCTTCAAGTTTGTTGGTTGGTTGGTTGGTTGAGGCTTGAGGGTAAAGCAGAGAGACTGAGGATGGACAAGGGTTTGAGTGGTTTCATATAGATGGAATGGGTTTAATGTATTTCTAAAGACGACGACGATGACGATGACGAACGGTAACGGCTGAGGCAGTGGTAGTAGTGGCGGCGACCCTTTTCTAATTGGTTTGAATATGGAATAAGCATCATAAGTATGGTTGATGAAAAGATAAAAAAAAAATGTTGAATCAACCAGAAGAACGGAAGCTACTTTCTATTTCTTCTTCTTATTCTGTTTGTTTTGTTATTGAAGTTGTCTTGTCTTCAACTACTTGCATATTATAACAATGGCAGAAGCAATTTTGTATCATTAAGGGAGCTTGGAGATGGAAAACTGGAGACAATACATTGAGTTTAAGCTGATTGTTGTCTCTTTTTTTTTTTTTTTTTTTTATTTGGAGTATGCCATAAGAAGATTTGCATAAATCTATCTTGTCTGGTTGTCTGTTGTCGGAACTGGGAATTTTCTTGTTGTTCGTAATGATAAGAAAGTATTGTACTCCTGAGGCACAATTATGATAATTTATTTGCAAGTAATTGATGATAATTTATTAATTAATGGGGTTCTTCTTGTTTTGGTTTTATTTTTTTTTTGTTCTCTTCTAAAGTTGATTGTTATTTTTGTATTATTCTGTAGAATGTTTTTGAAAGGAGTTTCGAAAAAAAAATATAGTTTTAGAACCATTAGGTCTATTGAGACTTGAAGTACATTTAATGTGATAGAGTTCATAAATGTTCAACATAAATGTTTAGTATTGTATCAGCAAACAGTATTGAGCTAGTGGGGGTAAGAAAGAGGCAAATAGGTCTTACATAACCTCAGAAGCAATTTATATAATTTTTTAATAATTTTTTTGATTGTTTTGTTAATGAATTTAAATTTTTCTTATGCAATTTTAAATCTGTGATACTTTAAGAAAGCGAACTAAGCATCTGCACATGGTTGAGCATTTACAGTTATGTGTGATATATCAAATTAAAGGTGATTTGATCATGATGCTTAGTAAAGTTTAATCATAGTCTTATGAAGCTTATGTGAATAGTAATTAAGCATCGCATAAACAAAACTCTTTTTACCGTTATGTCGGCTCACAGACTACAGAAAATTCTCGAAGTTTGTACAAAAATGCATTTACCTAATATCTAATGGCTGTGTAAATTTCAAGTTTAAAAATATAAAAATAAAAAAGATAAAAATAAAATACCATTGCAAACGGTCAAAAAACTTGGATTGAAAAATTTTGTTTTTACTGTTATTCATTGAAAAAAAATGTTTAAAAATATAATTTTTCCACACGTTTATAGACAAAACATAAAACTAAAAGCCGTTATAACAAAATATTTTCTCCGTTCTTCCCTAAATTTTTAAAATCAATTAAGCCACCCACATAAACTTTCAAAAACGTATTTGTTTCTTAAAGCTCAAAAAAACCGTTATGGAGCATTTTAAATATAATCCGTATTAGACGCCTGAAAAACTGTGTCTGACAACCAAGAATGAATGAACGATGGGAAGATTAAAAACAATAATTTAAAAAGTTCATCGACCATTTGTCTTTATTTTTGAAACAAACCCAATGTTAGAGGGAAAGGGTGGGTTCAAATATAAATTCACAAACAAACATAACAAAAACAGAACCAGATCTCTGTTTATATTATCTATCTTGGCCTTTTAGAATGTACCGAACTTAAAATTAAAATTTTATTTAAAGTCAATACAACTTATAATAAAAGTATTCTTCAATGCTCTTTTTTTTTAAATGCAATTAATGCATATTTACATTATTTTCATCTTTTTTTTATGAAAATCATAAATAAATTGAATTAATATGACTGCCTACGAATCTAAAAAAATATCAAATTCAATCAATATGAAAATATTGTGCACCCTTAGTCACTAGGGCGTATACGTAACTTTTTCAATTAATTTTTTTTTGTTTAAATATCATCAAATGCATCATAACACTTTTCCAAACTTAAAAATATTTCAAAGCATAAGCACTTCACGTGTATGAGTGTAAATCAATTAAATGTTCGATTGAAAATATAACATAATGCCATCATCGTATACACACACCTACATAAATGAAACTGAATTTCCATTAGCACCATCTGATATAACACAAAAGCGTGTGTGTGTTTAATTTACAAAAAATGATATTTTTTTTTTTTATTTCAAAAATATTTTCTGCAGTATCATATCATCTGAGTTTCGTCATCACCCTTGCGTTTTTTTTTTTTTTAACAAAATATGAATGGCGGATGATGCGAGACATTTGGTATGGAATGAGAATTTTTCATTTATTGTCACGCCATCGCCATGTCATTTTTATTGCTGCCAAAAAGCTAATCCCAAAAAATTCAACTAAAAAAGAATATGATTTGCTTAAAACATGACTTCGCCTCCCAAGAAACTTAAAATCAGTCTTTACGAATAAAAATTGATCATCTTTTATTGAGAAGATACCTTTTGTTGAAGGTGACAAAAAATCAACTTATCGTCGGATTAAAATGCTAAAACATAAGACAAAATTTAATATCCCTAACGAGGTTCCCACACCTTTTAGGTATATAAAAATAAAACAATATTCATGCTTGCCTTTTTACAGAAACAAATAATAAAAACGAAAAGATTCTCAGTTAAAAAAAAAAGATCATTAAGAAATCATTTTCCACTTAGCCACCAAGTAGAATCGAGGGTGTGAACTAAGGATATAAGTACATATCCAAAAAAGAAGAAAATCATTTTTCATTTGGTTAGGTCTTCACACTCTCTTCTACACACCCTTATGGTTTTTTTTTCAACTCAAATTTGCTCCATCATTTTCCATTTTATGAATTTTCTTGAGAACCTTTTTTGGTACTTTAACCGATTTTCTCATTAAATGCCTTAAGTATGAAAAATTTTACCAGTTTTGAAGATTGCATTGAAAACAAGAACTTTAATCGGAGAGAAATATGACAATAACGGAAAAAAAAGTACGCGGGCAGAGACCTATCACGTTTTGTAGAGCTTTTTGCACTGATTACAAAATTTTATGTAGAAATTCCGTAACACCCCCAAAATCTGGAGTTATGGGCAAAAAACGTTGTTTTCGACCTACATCCATTGATAAAAAACGTAGCTTTGTCAAATTTTTACCCATTTCAGATTTTTTTACTGTTTCACTTTTTCAAAAGTGTAAAAACATGTGGTTTACCGCCTATAGACTGTATAAGCTGAATAATTTCGGCAATTCCATTTTTTTCGTCATTTACCCATCTTCAGCATCAATTTAAACGATAGGTTTTCAAAACTACATGCTGTTTTAAAAATACATTTTTAGAATATACTGATACAGAAATTTAAACGAAAAAATTGGTTTTGACGAACCCCATGTTTTTACATTGTTGAAAAGGTGTTCTTTATAAAACATCATTAAAAAAAAATTTAAAAAATTGACGAAGCCAATTTTTTTGCAATGGATAAAGGTCCGAAAAACCGTTTTTGACCCTAAGACCAGATTTTTTGGGTATTACGGAAATTATAAATATTTTTTTTTAATCAAAACAACAAGCTCTACAAAATTTTATTCAATTGGCGAGGTAATTGAAACTAAATTTTTTTTTCAGTATCTAAACGTTCGAAATTCTGTTTCTGAGTTGAAATCGTAAAAATATTTTTTCTTAGCCAATTTTCAACTGATTTTTATAAGGCATGCTTCGTTTGGTTTGGAAACAAATATTATCTTAGAATATATTTTTTGAACAGCATGTTGTTTCAAGAATATATGCTTTAATTTGATGCCAAAGTTGGGTAATTGATGAAATAAAAGGAATTTTTAAGAAATTTTAGCTTATACAGTCTAGGTGGTTAAGCCAAACCACATGTTTTTTACATTGTTGAAAAGGTCTATTTGTCTACTTTCCAAAAATAAAAATAAAATATGTAAAAAGTTGGCAAAGCCAGATTTTTTACAATGGATGAAGGTCGAAAAAACATTTTTTTTTCTCCTAACTCCAGATTTTGGGGGAAGTTACGGAAATTTTATATACCGTTTTGTCACTCAGTGATTATATAATCAATGAAATAACGGCATATTCTCGCTTTAAACGGGAAAGATAGCCTTGATTATTTCTTGGAATATTTTTCATAATGAGAAGAATGGTAAATGGAACAATAAATTATACATCATTAACTACTAAAAAATCCTAAATGAAAAATTATGTCTGGAATATAAGACGCTTCTAGAGAATAAAAGTGATGGTCCCTAAAACAAGAGAATCCACCAGTTAAACGGAGAATTCTTGGTACATAAGTTTTGTGTTTTAGGATTACGTAAAGTTTAATAGTTGGGGGAAATCAGGAATTGGGGTAATTGAAACGCTTCTACCCGAAATACTGTACTACATAAAATTTAATAATTATATTGGTTCATTGTATTAATATTACTTTATAATGCATCTCTGAATATGGGCGATTTTTTAAATGATCGGAAAGTTTCTTTGTACTACCCCTAAACATAAATATGGATCTAAGCAAGACCTTATAATGAACTATCGTTCTTTTAGTAAACTTCCAACGATTCCTAAATTATTTGAAAAAGTAATTTATGAAAAAATTAACTTTTATGATAAAGAATCTTATTTTCAAGTTTCAACATGGTTTTGTTACTAGAAAGTTGACAACCACGCATTTAACATTTTTTTGTAATGAAATCATAAGAAATCTTTAGTTTGGTTATCAATCTGATGTTAGCTATTGACATTTTTCTAAGTCCTTTTACAGGGTAAACCACACAAGCTATGTAATTTTTAAAAAAATCTGTTCTCTTGAATATTTAAAAATATTTTGAATCCTTTTTAGTTGGGCAAACGCAGTACGTGAGCATCAATAATTCGGTATCTGATCCAATAACTGTCAATTCTGGTGTACCTCAAGGAAACCAATTGGGTTCTATCTCAATCGTATATATTAAATGATGAACGTTTGCATTGAAAGTCAAGCGATGCAGTAGAAATCTTTCACATAAACATCAGGCAGATGAGTAGCTAACCCGAAAAGCACATATATTTTACAGAACAGTCAATGGCGTATATGCACAACTGGGTAAGATTTTGAAAGAACCAAACTACATTTATACGTTTCCAGAAATCATGCACAATGGTATATGGGATTAGTAGAAGTCTTATGGCCTTTTAAGGAATTACCACGGACGCAAAATGTTTCAAGGACCTAAAGTTAGAATAATTTCTATTAAACAATTTAAAAAGTTTAAGTTACTCAAGTCCAAAATGTATTTTGCCCACCTTGGATGTTGTCGTAATCTTCTTACTGGAAAAGCCTACTATCACTTCTGGACAAAATGCATTTTGAAGTTAAAGTATCTTGAACTTTTTAAATTGAACTATTTTCACTAGATTCTCTTAAACTATCTCCGCATTATTTTTCCCTTATTGAAAAAAAACACACAATTTCAGCTGGTATAATTCACCATTCAAAATTTCACTCCTTCTGAAAAAAAAAAAACAAAAAGTACAATGTTCAATGAAACGACAGCTTTCACCTTTTCATCTCGAAACGTGTGTTCAGATAGATTTTGTGCTAATAGTTGGTAGAAACGCAAAATAAACATGAGTTCCTATAACCATATCGCCTTCGCCTTGTCTACCTTCTTCCTGCTTTTACTTCTAACTGCTTATAGGTATAGTAAGCTCTAAAAAAAACTAACAAACACACACGTTTAAACTTAACTGCATATAGAAAAACGTTTCCTTCGTATTTGTTCTACTTCGTTCATACTTATTGTTGTTTTTATTCTTTCGCGCACTTTTCTTTTTTCTTTTTTTTGCAAAAAACACTTGGTTAGAAATTCGACGTGTGGATGAAGAATCCTAGCTATTTTTGTATCTTCTACTCTTGTTCATACATTTTTGAAACGAAAAGTGTGCTGTTGATGTGGTTTCGACTTTCCTATAAGGTTAGTTGTTGTAGTCGTAAAAGGTACAGCAAAAGAGATTTTAACTCTCTGACATTTGATACCTTTATATGCCTTTAAAATTGTAGGTTGATGTTGTTTCTGATCCTTCTATAGCGCTGTTCTCTGCTATAGCTTTGTGGGTACATGTGTTTGGCTTTGGATGATGATGATGATGAGAAAGGATTCGCCAGTGATGATGTTTTCATGTTTGGAAAACACTTTGGGGATTTTTGCAGTTGCTAGTGTGTTCTTTTAGCCATATCCCAACACAATATAACATAATACTGGATAGTATCTTTGTACACTCGCATAGGGGTCATGCAAGTGGTTATTTTTGAAAGTTTGTCTTTTTTTTACAATTGAGGTGGAGGCTTTCTCTGTTGTGATAGTCAAAGCAAAGAGTTTTAACTTTATATAAACTAAATTTTGTTTCATAAACTCGTTAGGTTGGGAAATTTTCATGTACCCACCCATATACGCAGTCACTTTGTGGTTGCTGCAACTAGTGATTTAATAGAAGATTTTTGACAAGAAGAAACATTTTAGGAAAAACAAAATCGGATTATATCACCAGACTTTAGGGAGAAATTAAGTTGTGTATGAATACAGGGGACGGACGTAAGGAACGGACGACAAGATAAATGCATTTGGGCTCACATAATAAATTAATGATTTTTAGTTTGAAAGTTCTTGCATGTGGATTTGATATGTACCATGAGTGGTACTTTCAAAAGAACTCTAAAGACATATTCTTTATAAATAACTGACTTGTTTGGTTATGATATATTGGTGAAGAATAAAGTTTTTGAAAGCGTAGTATGAACTGTTTAACACGATAAAAGGCTTAGCACTACAACAGAATCAAACTGACGGAAAAAGAAGTCTGATGAGAGGATTTGCACCCCCGAAATAGCTATAACTCTAGCCACATTGAAGGTAGTACCTTCAAGTTGTTGTTGTTGTTCATAGATTAATAGAAACTGACGACAGACTGCAGCCTAACTACAATTATGGAATTATACGAAATTTAAATTTAATAATAATAATATTAAACACCAGAAAATGTTGCTTTTTCATGGACGTATCGAACCAAAAAAGGTACATAAGCCATTTCATTTCTCTTCAAATAGTGAACAATCTCGATATATTGAATACTGAACAGCTGTGGTTGGAAATATTAAGCGTCTTCTGTCACGTCTGCGTGAAATTTCTTACATTACATCACACAGCTTTTATTTCGCTCTAAAATTGTGTAATTGGTAATGGTCAAGTTTTGATATACTACCTCAGAATATTTCTAGAAATTTTTCTAGAATCCTGAACGGCGAAGATAGCCAACATTCCGCTGTTATTCCATTCAATTTGGATGACGATGGCCAACAATTCCATCCACCTGAACTAGATGTAGTGTGTTTAGCGGCTGCCAAGCTAAAGTCGTATAAGGCTGCTTGTGCGGATTGCTACCAGCCGAACTGTTCAAAGCAGCAGGAGATGGGTTAGTAGGGAGTATGCACCAACTCATCTGTAAAATCTGGTTGGATGACAGCATGGCCGATAAATGGAACCTTGTCATAGTGTGCCCCATGCACACAAAAGGAGACGCTCTGACATGTACCAACTACAGAGGAATTAGCCTCCTAAACGTCGCATACAAAATCCTGTCGTCGATACAAGGCAACACCACTTGTACAATTTTTCAAAAATCCGTTCAACATAGACTGCGATCCACTATAAACTCAAACAACGACATCATTGCAGAGATCAAACGGAGAATTACTCTTGCCAATCGCTGTTTCTTCGGGCTGAGGAGGCATTTAAGTAGCAAAGCACTCTCTCATAGAACCAAGGAAACCAAGGATGTATAGCGACGTTGACCTGGTCAAGAAGCTGAAAATACATCGACTGAGATGGCGGGGACACGTGGGGTGTATAGACACCAACGCACCAGCTCGACGAATCCAACCCTGATGCTGTACGCAACAGAGGGAAGCAGCGTAACAGGTGGCGCACACAAGTGAAGAACGACCTCAACCAACTTGGCGTGCTTAACTGGAAGCGGCTAGCTAAGGACAGAGCTGGCTGGAGAGGCATGTTGGTTGAGGCCGTAATCAATCCATGGATTGTAAGCGCCATCTTTAAAAAGTACGAAATTAAGTGTAACTCAAAAATTGATGTCCAAAATCATCTACAGCGGAATTATCTTATTCTAATTATCTAGTCCTTCAATGGCAAGTAAAAATTAGAGAAAAATTGGTTCTATGCACAAAGTTCTTATTAGTGAATCTGCATTTTTATAATTTTCTATCCTTCACATGTTTCTGAAGGAAACTTAGAAGTTTTTTTAAGTAAGAATAGCGAATAAATGAGTTTTTTTACTATATTTCAGACCAATACCATAGATCCTTAACGATATTATTATTCCTTTACTCATTATTTTATGAAGTAAAAGATATTTTTTTTTTTTATAAAAAATTTATTTATGAAGAACTTATTTACAAATTATCAGTCATTAATTTACCCATTTCTGACATCCAATGTTTTCTTTTTGTTTTAAATGAAAATTTAATAACCCAAATAAGGATAAGTAAATATACACATACATATCATATTCATAATAATAAATATTGTATTCCATTTTAATTAATGGTACTCTTTACGTCACATCACATTTTATTGGCATCACTCTTCTTCCTTCTCATAATTAAGTGTAGGTATCCTCTTGGGACAACTGTAATATGCATACGCAACGAAAAGAGACAGCTAATTAATGTCCATTTAATAATAAAATAAGTATATTAACCACAACATTAATCAACAGTGTCAAAACCGATGTTTTAATTCCTTGCGATTGTTGTGTATTTATAAATCCGCAATGAATCAAAATCCTTTTGAATTTATTATTACGCCATAGCACCATAACAAAATTACAAACAAGAGATATCTATACATTTCTAGGCACACAAATTGATACATTCAAAATACAAAAACGAAAAAAAACAATATTCAGTACATTAATGGATGTGTTTCATCAGTAGCTTCAATTATCTACAGCTTTGTGAGGATTATTAAAATTGCCTATATTCAGTTTTCCTTTTGAAATTAAAATATTAAAAAAAAAAAACAAAAAAAAATTGAAAAAAATATTTTTTTATTGTTTTTTAATGAAATAAATTGCATACAAATTAATCACAACCACCCTTTTCAAAAGTGCGAGGGTGCAATATGACCGCCACTTTGTTTGTCTGCTCTCAGTTATTATCAGTGATTATTTTTTTTTTTAATACTCGATTTAATAAATTATCTTCTCTTCGTTATGAAATAAAAATAATCTCTACTGATTTTTATTTTTATTTAAGTGAGATTAAATTTATTAATGGAAATCCAAACATATTCATATGAATAATTTTTTTTTGCATTTTTTTCATTTTTTATTAATCAAAACCACTAAAAATGAGCTCTGCTTTTTTGTTTCAATTTATGTGTATGTGTGTGTTTTTGTTTGTTTTTTTTTTTTTTTTTAATTCCAACCACATCCTGACCACTTTGACCTCAACTAATGAACTGTCATGATAGCCTATTGTTGGTTTTGTTTCTTTTTTTTTTTTTTATCACAACAATCCAGAATAAAGGATCCATTCTCTACACACAAAAGTACCTATTTAAATTAATTTAAACTCATATTAATATTATTTTGTAATATACACATCCATGAATGCAACAACAATAACAACAAAAGTCATTGCTTCACTGGTTAATTTTAGCCAAAAAGTTAGATAAGTTCCTTATCATAATGTCACACTCGAATTAGTTTCAGTGTATATGCAGTCAAACAAGCATCCTCTGACACATTTACAAATAGAAAATCCTTATCAACGATTATTATTATTATTCACGAGTGAAACTGGATCCCTATACAACAATACGGTTATCCTTTTGTTCCCATTAAATGTACAATGTATACTCTGGTCCAGTTGGTGATGCCCCCCTCCCCAACCTCGCACCTTTAGATGTGACCCCAAAATAGAATTTTGAAAATAATTGTATGCTCCATATACCAAAAACAGGATAGTCCTGGGGAATGAATTTACTCCCATGGCTATCCTTTTGCTTCGTTCATATATACTAAAAAGGATTTTACCCCCCCACCCTCCCCTTCAAAAAAAAAACCTCATTTTCGCCTCTATAACATGTTGCTCTCGCAAAACTAGTTGTTGTTGTTGTTGTTCTCGTGTGATGCTAATGCTGAAGCTGATGCTGATGATTATGTTTAGTGTAATGAAATTTTTGTTTGGTAAATGTGGGTTGAATTTATGCACTAACCAGAATCACCACCAGATGGGGCTAATTGATATTTTCGGTCAATTTTAGAGATACTTGCCTATTCGAGCAGCAGCAGCAGCAGCAGCATTCCGCTGGACTCAGGACTCATTTTCTGATTACTAAATTGGGTGACACTGACAGTATACTAGGACAATACTGCGGATGAGTTGTTTTTTTTTTGAATTTTCATCCTTTTTTTTTTCTTTTGTATGAAATCGACCCCAAAAAGGATTAATTTAATTTTATTATAAAATGTAAAATACAAAACTATACATTTGTGTGTGTTTTATGTTGGAATTAAAATTAAATTTTTTGTGAAAATAATTGTTTGAGAGATAAACACAATATTTATAGGTTAAGGAAGACACATAAGGTGGTGTGTGTGTTGGGTAGGTAGATGTTGGTAAGTTGGTTGTATTGAAATTCAACTAAACAGATTTGTTGTGTTATTTATTGAATTTAATTTGTGCGATTTATTTATGTTTAGTGTGTGCTTTTTTTTATTTTTTTGGTGAGAAACATAGTGTCATGTTATAGGTTTTGTTTAGCTGGATTAGGTTTGGAATCAGAACGATTAAAAACTACTGATACACATATCACATGGAATAAAATTGTCTAAATTTAAGCTTGTTTGTAGTTTAAATTTTGTTTTTGTTTTTGTTTTTGTAATTAAAAATCTCGCCTCTTATTTAGTTGTGAGCATGATTTTTGGATATTAGCTATCTGCTCTTTTTTTTAAAATAATTTTATCATTCTGAAATTAAATTTTTAATTAAACTTAGATAGGTTTATTGCAATTACAATTAGTGCGAAATTTTGGTTTCTGAATGCATTTTTAAGTATTAAGAGCTTTTGAATGTGATATAGCAGCATTTTTTTCACAAGCTCAGATAGACCAGTGCTAATCCAGTTTTTAGAGTGTAAAAGTTGAATTATTAGCAGCTTAAGGGCGGTCGAAAAAATTAGGATAAATTGTATATGAAACTGGAAATAAAAATTGCCCAGCAACAGATTGGGAGAAAGGGGATGGGTGGGCGAGAAAATGTTGTATGTGTCGAAAATTGTGTTTTTTACGATTTCTATCGAATGTAGACCTTGTAGCGTAAAAAGTTCAATGCAAAAGTTGTAGGTGTTAAAATCCACAACGTTTGCTCACATATTTTTTACTAGCGATAAAGGTACTATGGGACAAGTTGAGGATTCGTAAAAAAAATCGAAGCAGAGATAACAATCAGACATGATAGATGATAGAGAATGAGAAAAAAGTGGGTCCGACAATTCTGTCTGTCTGTATGTATCAGAGACCACAGCCTAAACGGGTCCATTTACTTCAAACTTGGTGTGTGGCGTTTTTTGGAGAATATCCCGAGACTTTTTTTTTTAATTTTTTTTTTGGACCCCAAATAACGGTACCTGTCATATACCGGTTTATTCTCAAAAACGGTGCCTACGATTTTGATTAAAAAAATCATTGTTATTTCTTGGGGTAAGGTCTATCTTTACATGAGAACCATTTTTTTTTCAAAAACCGTTATTAACGGTACCTGCCATAGAATTGTTTTTTTTTTAATTCTGATTTTCTCCTTTATGACTCAATAAATTTCAACCATTTTTTTACATGTATGCTTTCAAGTTGCCGTAATAATATTTAGTAAAAAAAATTTCGAAAATTAAAATTGTTTTGGATTTTTAAAAAAAGTTTGAAATTTTTTTTTTGAAAAATCATTTTTTCGAAAACTATTCAATATTTTTTTTATTTTATTTTAGTTTTTTGATGTTGATAAATAATATCTTAAAAATGGCATACCAATTTTTTTTATAAAAGTCCTTGCAAAATTTTTTATAGAAAAATTAGTTTTTTTAGAAAACAGCTCTAACGATTTTTAATTTTTTTTTTCTAAAAATGAATCATTATAGAAGAAATCAAATTGCGTACTTTGTTTTGAGGTTAAATTCATTTAAGAAGCTGTTTTAGTCATTTGAAAACCGAAATTTATGCTTTTTTAATTGTTTAGCATAAATAGTAACTTTATCTTCAAGAGCAAGTACGTGCGACCAAGTCGTGCATTTTATTTTCTTATCTCAGCAAAGTTACAAAACATCTAAAACCATCCACATTAAGTGAGTAATTTTAAAATATCGAGTTTCTACTCCACCATCCACAGGAGACTTATTGATGTGTGTTTTGCAGCTTTAAAAACAAATTTATACCTCTACGATTGAGAAAAATCTACTCTTCAACCCTTTATATAGAAAAATCATTGAAACAACAATTTTTTTGCTGATTCTTAGAAATTTTCTGATGACTAAACAGTTACATAAATGCCCTACAGTTCAAAATCCGTAATAATAAAACACATTTTTTTTCTCAATCAACATTATTATAATTCACTGTCTGCATTTCTAATATCGCCAAGAAACCAAAACATTTATTTTACTTTTCTTTTTTTTTTATTTCTCATTAAAAAAAAAACAGCAAACATTATTTGCACATATTTTAAGAAAACACAAAAAAAAATACAACCCAAAACAAAAAAAACAACAACAACAACAAGAAACCTTAATAATAATGTAATCCAGCTAAATTATCTTTTGTTCCTCTTCAATTAATTAAGTAAATATTTTTCCTTGGTAAATTTTTCTTTCATTCTATAGGTACTTCTTTATTTTATTGTACTTTTGCTTGCGCTGCAAAGAGAGTAGGTACCTACACCATCACCCAATATACAAACACAAAGCAAAAACAATATTCAAGGAAAATGTAAAAAAGATACTTATAACAAAAAAAAAAAAATTAAAACGAAAGAAAAACCTTACCACAAAGTTTACGCACGTTTTATCTACGTACAACAACGTGGCACTCTTGTTATCCTTGTTTACCTTACCTTTTTTTTTTCTTTTTTTGTATTTTACCTCCACTCTGCTTTTATAAAGGAGCAGCACCCAAAATATACCCAAAACAAGTACAAAATAAAGAAAATGCAAATTTAAATAATGAACATAAAATAAATTCCAGGATGAGCCCCCAGGAATTTCAAAAGAAATACAAGTAAGAAAACGTACATACAAACATATAGCAGCATTAATATATCTCACTCAATAAGGAAACTGATTCTTTCTTGTACATTTCGTTACTTCAAGGGTACACGAAGCCAATAAGCACGAACAGACAGCGGAGAAGACATTCAGGAAAAAAAAGAAAGATTTTTATGTATTATTTTTTTCGTCGTCCTTGTGGCGTAAAAATCACAGCCCTAATTAATCTCACTTCGTCCTTCCATAAGAAATTTCAAAAAAAAAAAAAACCATCACACATAGGCAATCGGTTTTACCAAAGGATAAACACAAAAGCACATTTCATTTTTTTTTTCTTCAAGCTCGCACAAAACATATTTTATTTTTCTCTTAATTCACTTTAATATTTAATTAAATGTAAGATTTTTTTATTCACCGTTGATCTAATTTAAATTCCACACGCAAGGATCCATTCGGGATATGATTTTAAATTAGCTACTTTTTTGGTTGGTATTTTTCTTTCATTCTTTTTTTTTTTTTTTGTATTTTCTTTTATAATGAAAGTGGATTTTTTTTGTTGTTGTTTTGATTCAACACGCATCACTCACCATTGAATAAAATAACAAACAAAATTTCTATGGCAAAAAAAGGACCTTCATCGGGAGTGTGATATTAACACAATTTCGCGTGGCAGAGGGTTTCCTAACAACAAACACTTAAACCGGGTAGGCGGCTTTGCTGTAGGGCGAGAGGTAAAGCACATTCCAATAATAATAATAAAAAAAGGACAAAAACACCAAACAGAACAATACAAATAGAAAAAAAAGGAATGAACAAAAAACGAAAAAAAACAAAAAAACAAACACGCGGCAAAGAGCAATGACAACAATATCCTTAAATATCCTTTTTTTTCTATTCATATTCTCTCGCTAATATGAACAACATTATTGCGGTCGTTATTATGTAATCCTTTTTATTTGGAGCCTTTCTGCGTGAAAGTGTATTAAAATGGAGTATGATGAGAAGGTGGAGGAGGGAGAGAAGGAATGATGTTGAAACTACCATAGGAAAAAGGATAAAAGTTATTTGAAGAAGAAATAGATGATGGTGTTGGAAGGATATTCGATGACACTGCCAAAGGATATGTTGACAAGTACTTTTCTCACTTACACATGATTGCGGTAGCAATGAGGCACAACAAGGGCGCCGAGTTAAGTGTTTACTACCATCAGGATATGTACAATCCAAGAGGGCAAAATATAAGCTTCTTTGAGAAATGAAATAACACACAACATGTCTATATTGCCTGATTCTTGGAATCTATTTTTTTGTTTTCGCTTTGAAAATGGTATAATGGGATCAAAGTAAGACGATGTTCTTTTCTTCGCGTGAAGTAACAAAAAAAAAAAAAATGAAAATGAAAATAGAATCCTGAAAGTCCTGGATACCCTACATTTATATCTATAAGTGAAATTCAAGAGGGAATCATTATTTGTATTATTACCGATTTCTCAAGGATTTCCTCTTCACTGACAAAATTTTCAACAAGGATGCGAAAAGGCATTCGATACACGATAAATCCTTTTTATTTATTTTTATTTATTTTATTTTTTTTGTCATACACACGCTAATCCCCGTGACGAGAAATTATTCACGATTCGGATTTGACTGGATAAAACGATATGACGAAGTCGAACGACGACACGAATACAAAGACGACGCACGGCGGCGGCGGCGACGGTGTTTTTACTCCCTCGTATCGGATGAACCACGATTCATAAAATTCACACGAAGACTGAATTCCAGAATAATTTTTATCTCGTGCCATCGGCATCCAGGAGGGAGGCGGCACAAGATGTTGTTGGATTTTCTATGTTATAAAGTTGGATGCTGTGTGTTCCCTTTTAGTGAGATATTGCGTCAAGGGAAATTCTTCATTTACGTTTCAATATCATCATCATGTGGGGGAAATTTTCTCTCTTTCTCTTCGAATAAACTATATAGAGATACTTTCTCTATATTTGGAGATATTTTGTGGAAACTAAGTGTAATGAGAGAGGCTGCAGTGGATGCTAAAATGGAGTTCTTTCTGTCTGTAAGTTTTATGAGAGAGAATTATAGTCGTTTGGGGTGATTTTGGGGCTAAGCACGTGTTTTTTTAATCTCTTATACTAGTCGAAGAGAGAATAACATTGAGAGAGAAAATACCATTTGGCGCATTCTATCTGAGCACTGAGGACTGGGTTAGAAAAGTTAAGGTTAGGGTTGGATGGAAACGATGGAAGACATAGGTAGGTATTTTTATTTTTCTCAGAAATAAATTCAATAATTAGCGAAGAAAATTGGGTAAGTAGATGTGATTTACATTCACATTGGCCTTGAACAACAAAAAAAAGAAGAATATTTTGTTTTTATATTTGTTTTTTGCTGCATATTAATCGGTTTGTATATTTTTGTTGGGAGTATATTTTATCATTTACTTTTGGCAAAAGGCTTAGACTTTTTTCCTTATAAGTTATCCTTTTAGGATATCATTTTGTTTTTGTTTTTTTGTGTTTTATATAGAAAAATGCTTTTAATATTATAGAGAAGATAGGTTGTTGAATAATTAAAATTCATTTTCAATGAGTTAAATGTGTTGAGTTGGGCCGAGACGAAAGGAGGATGGAATAAAAACGCTTGTAGAATGTACCTAGACGGAATTGTGTTTTTTTTAGTGAATACTTTTTTGTTTTCTTTGTCTTGATGGGAAATGTTTTCATTTTTTGGGTTGTTTGTGTGTGGGTTGGTTTTTTTTTTTTTTTTAATGGATTATTTTTTGGTTTATTTAACAATTAATTTTAGCCAGCTAGACAGTGTTTATGAAGATTTTTTTTTTTTTTTGTTCATCTGGGACTTTTTTGTTTACTGATGCATGATGAAGTGGTTTGAAAATGGATCCCTTATTTAAAATTCAAATTAAGACCAATCTGGGGTTAAAGCTCAACAAGATTGTAATCGGATTGGAGTTGATTTTGAAATTTTTTATAGGGATATGGGCTTTGATGTAAATTATGATTTTGGAGCAGGTACAGCATAAGCCGTGTTTTAAATGGGTTCATGAAACAATGTTTTTGTGTGTGAATAGTGGCAAATCATTGTATTTTTGGTTAAGGTCTATTGATTGTTTGTAGGAGATGTCGAGTTCTTGCAGTCCGTAGCTAGGGTATTTGGAAGTTGCAGTGGAATAAAATTGCAGTTTTTTAATCAATTATGATAAATATTAATGATACCAAAAAAAAAAAAAAAAAATAAATGGCACAACTTGGATAGATCTTCCTTGTATGCATGTTACCAAAAAGATTTTTTGAAGAAGGTTGAGTCGTTTTCATAAATTCATTATATTTTGTTTTTAAAGTGATTTTGGTTTTCTCTTTGCATCAGAAAAAATTTAAAAATTCACTTTTTTTGTGGCAAAATACCACAATTTTGCTTTAAAGAGTTGTTTAATGGCTTAAATAATATTAAATAATAACGGATATTTGTATGGAGACTGAACTTTACTTATTTTAGTTGAAGGAGAGAGGGTCTATTAGCCCCATTCTTTAGATAGCAGTGGCAATTGAAAATCGTTTAAAATGAAAACAAAATGCACGACCGGGTCACACGTACTTGCTTTTAGGGTTAAATTTGTTGTGGACGTTAAACCTTCTTATATAAAATTTTTAAAAATAAATTATTTTATAAGAAATAAGAAATAAATTAATTCTTTTCTAAAAAATGACATAAACAACTCCTTAAATTGGTTTGAGCTCCAAACTAAGTATACCATTTGATTTGATTAAAAAAGATAAATTTTTAGAAAAAAAATGTTGAAAATCGTTAGTTTTTTATATATTAAAATTCTCAAACCTTTTTTAAAAAAAATTCGAATGCTGTTTTCAAGAAAATAACTAAGTACATCTAAAACTAAAGTTTCAAAAAAATACAGTGACCCGTTTTCGAAAAATTGATTTTTCAAAAAAAAAAAAAAAATTAAAAGACTTTTTAAAAATACTTACAAAAATATTTTTTTGGAAAATTTTAATGTCAAATAATTTAAAATTTGTTAAGAAGCTTCCGTCAAAAAAAAAAAATCATCAAAATTTGTTCAGTCGGTTAAGAGAAAGTCAAAGATGAATAAAACGCTTTTCTCACATAGTAGAGTTTTTACAAACATTTCTTATGTTTCAGAAGTATGACCCTACTCTCAAAAAAAGTCACAAAAATTTTAATCAAAATCGTTCGAGCTGTTTTTTTTTTTTAAGTTTACATTTCTTTTATTGTTATATGGCAGGTACCATTACTTTTGGTCCTAAAAAAGCAAGGAAAAATAATTATTTAAAATATTGCAAGTACCTACATATTTTTAAAACTGAACGACTACATTTTTTGGCACTTGTCATCGCTGCGAGTAAAAACCACGGTTTTGTAGTGGTATTTTCTCTTTTGGTGACCTTAAGAGTTTGCGAACTTTATTGGTTGTTTGAAAACGGTTTTTAGAGCAATTTTCCTTTAATATAGATCAAAAAGCTTAAGTCCATTTTCGTTTTGAATAAATTAAGTTTTAATATTAAAACTATCGCACAGAAGTTTTTTTTAAAAAAATTAAGGCTTCGTATTCAGCACACTGTATTGAATTTTTGTTCTGCTTCCTCTTGGCATTAAAACAGTTTCCAGTAAAAAAAAAATACTTTTTTGGTAGACATTTGTGGACCTAAAGTTTTTTGACTGAATAAAATGTGAAAAAGTGGACTTAAGTTATTATGAAATTTGTTGATTACAGCTTAACTATAATGATTAAGTTCAAGTTTTGTTACTTATTTAATAGAGTACACATTTTGGATTCATAATCTGTCAAAAACTCATTTTTGATAAAAACAACATATGCAACAGAAGCCTAACTGAAAAGTGCATTATTGATGCAAAACCCTAAATGGAAGTCGTTAGTACTTTTGGGATATGATTAAGGGCATTACTCCTAACAATTTCAGGCCTCTTTTTCGTCTAATTTCCCCGGCCTAAGTACATTAATTTTTTTTTCCAGTCTATACAGAATAGGTTTCGGTCTCAAAATAAAACAAATTGAATTCCATTTAAAACGAATGATGTTTTTAATAATTCAAAATTTTACTTTTAAAGTTTAAACCAGCAAAAACTGAAGATACAAAAATCCCCTAGGAATTCTAAGAATTTTAAAAACTTTTATTCTAAAAACTTTTTGTTTCCATTGTTTTTTCTCCAAACAACCTGAAAATAATATCCAACGCTAAAATTTAGTTGTTTATTAAACCTTAAACAGTTTTTAATCCTTTTTTTTTAAACAAATTATCCTATTTGTGGAAGCAATAAAAACTATTACTTTCACATTTAACAGATTTCAGAATCTAAATTATATATTTTTTTAGCATTGAAAACAAGACATCTTTAACTATTATGTGGATCCCAAGAGCCGACACCCTTAGAAATGTGAAAAATATTGAATCTTTATAGAAATATCCCTTAAAAGTCCTTAAAAATATATCTACTTGATTCATTATTGTATATCACAAAAGCTCTAAAAATACCCCCTGCAGATTCAGCTGCTCTCTTGGTTACTCTCTAATATGCTGGCTCTTGCTCATGCAATAATTCTACTCTCCTCTCTTTCAATGCAGTATTATTGGAGTTATTGTGCTCTCAGTTCAGTGATGAGATGATGGCCTAAATATGTCCATGACACTGAACTGAGAGAATGGGGCGAACAACCCCAAACAACAAATGGCATTCAAGATTCAACCCAATTTATAGTGTAGGCGATGGGAATAGCGTAGGTATTTGGCCGTTGTTTTTGTTTGTGACGCGCCTCGCCATGCGGCGCGACGTTGGGGGAGTCTTCTTGTGCAGTTGTTTTCGTTGTTGTTGAGCTGTGCGTTGTCGTCGTCGTCGTCGTTGTTGTTGTTCATTGTGGTGTGCCCTGTTTCAATTGACCTTAACCAAGCAAATGTTCATTGCGTGAAGTAAAATGATAACAAAGCGTGTCGTTTTCCGCACAGAACATTGCAAATAGAAGTTGCTAAGACATAAGAATGTCCTTCGAGCAACATGAAAAGAAATTGCACTTTTAAGCCTAGGCATTATTCTAATCCCCCAAAGGTATTATTTTTAAATTTCCCATTGGAAGTTATTGTGACTGCGATTTGTCGAAGTGAAAATTTTGACATTTCTCGACGTTTTGAAGTCACTAGAGCCTGAATACGTCGTTTTTCGAATGATGTGTGTGTGCTTGTGTGTGTGTTTGTGCGTTCGTTCGTTCGTGGCACTTTTTTTCGTTCACCATAAGTATCTCGAGAACGAATCGAAATATAATCAAGATTTAAACAGTTTTGGGGTGGTGTCGAAGGGTTGGATATACAACGACTCAAAACTCAAATAGCTCAACAGCAAACGGCTTCGCGCTTCATTTAATACTGAACCCTTACTGAAAATCTTGAATATGAGATTTCTATGTATAGTTTCTAAGGGCAACTTGTTTCTAAGGGTACCAATGGAATGTTAGCATTGTGGGTCGCACCCAGCCTCTTTTTTTTTATCCAGGATATTTCATTCTACTTGAACTATTTGAGTTTCCTTACTTCAATAAAAATATTATCCTTACAATTCTCAACAATGTGGTGAGTTTTTTTTTTTTATTAAGAATAACACTAATGATTAATTGCATATTGATTCGTCCTTATAACAAACGCGAAAGGGGGAAAGAGTCCTTTGCGGTTGCCACTATGTACATTCACAAGAAAAGATATTTTCAGTGATTGTGGTTAAGTTGGCTTTTCGACATATCTGTGGAAATATCTGCTCGAGTAGTTGTTGGTCATTCTATGTATAAGAATGCATACGTGTAGATTAGAATTTTCTTGAAGGAGATGGGCGAGAAGTTGAAGGAGCAACAAATCAATATGCTATACGAATTTGGCTCTTTAAGTTACAAGTTATGATTTATGAATGTTTGATTTAATAGGTATTAGTAGACGCATGTTCTATACTTATCACTAGATAGTAGAAGTGAGGGTTTGAGGCACATAGGTAGTTATTTTGATTTTCTATTAGTATGGGGTATCATGAAAAGCTATAAATTTTTCTAGACCTGACAAGTGAAGACACACTTAACCACAAATATCAATAAAAGAAGAATAAGAAGTCATCCAACCAATAAAAATAAAGATTTAAGGAAAAGAGAGTTACTTTTACCAATTAAATTGCATTTTAAACAAATTCTTTCAAAACAGGCTGTAAAGAAATAAGAATATTTTTGTTTTTTGAACAATTTTTAGTTTAGAATTATGTTTTTAAAATTTTATCGAAGTTGACAAAATTTCAAAAATCATGGGAAATAGTTGAGAAATGTTAAGCTTAAGGTCCTGGGTTTAATTATTGATTTCCTTTTAGAGTTAAACAATGGCGTAGCTTTGTATTTATAAATCTTTTCTTGTGAAAACTGTAAATAAGAGAAAACTTTACTGCTGGTAATTAAGAATAGGTAACACTGTTTTCGATAATATTCTCAGTTTTTGAACTACGCGAAAAACTGATAAATTTGTTATTCTGCATTTTTTTATATGACAATATCTTTTAAGAGAATAGTCGCAGGGAGAAAATTTCTATACATATTTTCTGTTGAAAAAGTTATGTAAAAAGTAATTTTTACATCTATCCTAATTTTTGTCGGAAAATGATTACCTTGTAGGTATCCTTATACATATACTAAAAATTGTCAAAACCGCATGTTTTCATAAGTATGCGATTTTTTTGAGAAAAAATAAAATGCAATTTTATAAAATTCTATTTGACTTTACCTAAATAGACGGAAATTCAGAGACGGTAATTATGTTGTATTATAATCGGTAGGTACCTACCCTCTAACTTACAACTTTTTTAAATATTCTAAAGGAGTAAAGTTTTGAAGAAGCAAAGTATGAATCAAAAATTCGTCAGTTTTTTAAAATATGAATGATATATTGGGATTCTGGAGATAATGATTAAAGTAAGAAGTTATACAGTTCGTCATCTAAGTATTGGGGTAATCTAAACGACAAAAACTTAGTTTCGAGAAAAACATGTTTGAAGTTTTAATTTGGAATATTTCAAAAATTTTCAGTCGATTAACTTTAAAAATATTTTATAAGATAGTGCCTATTAATGATTTGGAATGGCTATGGTTGATTTTGACAGCTCGTGGCGGCCATATTGTTTCTTTTATTTTCTGTCAAATATCGTCATTTAATCAGTTACTAAAGGCAAACCACCATGGCAAGTTACAGCGTCGAGCAACACGTGCAAATGATAATACTTTACTAACAAAAAATTGGGAAGTTGATACCAATTTTGGTCGAAAAATCATTTTTAGCGATGAGGTTAATTTTTGAATGAATGCGTACGTGAATAAGCAATATTGCCGGTTTTGGGACAACACTTATCCACGCAAGATTCACAAGGTGTCATTGCATCCAAATAAAGTTACTGTTTGGTGTGGATTTCGGGCTGGAGGCATCATCGGTCCGTATTTCTTCGAAAATGATGCTGGCCAAGCCATCACCGTAAACGGCGATCACTATAGGTCGATGATCACCAATTTCTTATTGGCTGAATCGCATTATATGGACACCGACTATATAATATAAAGTACCTTCATTTATTTGCTCTTTAAAAATGTCTCAAATGTATTTTTCTTAATATTTAAAATATATAAATAGCAATTCCGTTAAAATTTCTTAAAGCATTAAACCTACCTTCCTGTCATTAAACCTTCTCGTACCTCTGTCATCTAAATTTAAACTTGACTTTAAAAATTCCTATTTAATATCCTTGTAGATGTGAAAGAAGATAAAAATATCTTTTCGTTGTGATTTGATAAACCAAATCAAACCAAAAATCAATTGAAGTATCCTTGTTCACCTGAGGCATCGTCATTATAAAAGATATCAATTTTCTATGAGGATAATATCATTAATTTTGAAAAAAAAAAAAAAAAAAAACAAACCCAACATGACATGACATAGTTAGTTGGAGACTTTTAACAACAAAAAAATAAATAAAATAATACATAGGACCCACACCTTCTGAGTTCTGTCCAAAAAAATGATTGATTTTGACTCCTAAAATTGTAATCGAATATTAATTTTTCGTTAGGTTGTTTTCTTTTTTTTTTTCAATCTACATTAAACAAAAAATCACATTTTCATCAATACAAATAAAAAATTGATGAAATAAATATCAAAAAAACAAACAATAGAGAGTTTTAAGCTGAATAGTAAATAAGGTTAGCAGAACTAATAAAGGAGATGCTGTTTTGCAATGAATAAATTGTACCTACCTATGATATTATGATTATTGTGAAAAAAATTGTATTATTTGAATTTTATATCAAATCTTTCTGGGAATTAGTTGTAATAGATGAAATAACGAAAATAAAATCAAAGAGAGTATTAGAGTTGTAGGCAAATTCATGGCATGATGGGGTTCCATACCATGAATTTGTAAAACGGTACCATTGGGTTACAAATGGATTCGAGATGGTTCTTTCAAAACATAAACTTTTTTGTTTATTGTCAAATTTTAAAGACTGAGGTATTCAAATTAAGCTAAAATATGTTGTAATTTTGTATAAGTAAAATGTTATAAAGAGCAAAATCAATTTTTGTTTCTTTATTCTTTTTGCAAAATGGTATGAAATTTATTTTATTTTAATAAAGAAATGTACTAAATATTGTTGGTACAAGTGTTCGCAACAGACCATAAACATTTTTAAACATATAAATGCAAATTTACAGATTTAAGAGAGATAAATTAAAAAAAAACACACAAAAACATTGATTTCATTGGATACTAAAATCTGTAACATAAGTTTTAATAATAGGATTTTAATAAATTGAACAGATTTTACTAGACAAAATGTTGGACTATAATTCTGCACACAAATAGTATAAATATATTCTCTTAAACGTTGCCACAGAGGTCGTTAAATGAAAATATGTTTTTAATGAATGCGTTAAAATTACAAAGTTTAATAAAAAAAAATAATAATTTTTAATATAGTTTTAGCTCAACTTCAAGATGTGTCTGCTTTCCTAAACAACGCCATTCAAAGTTTATTGATTAAATTTAAAACAAAGACTGTAAATGATATATTACAGTACAAAACATTGAACAAAATGCAATTTTTAAGCTTCATATCATCTGAGGATGTTTAATTAAATAATTTTAAACTTCCTTAAAATTACACCTTAAATTTCAATAAATATTTCAATATACAATTTGTTTCAATAAGACACTCCCAAGTTCCGTAATAAACTCGATTTCTCACATAAATCTGTAAACAACAACGTAAACAAAATAGATTTTAACTTTAATAAAATTTGAAAGATTTAAGCCTCAGTAAAAACACAAAAAGAAAATCTAGCGTAATTTTTACATTTTTTAATTTCAATTTGAAGTATTAAACATTAATGTAGGTCAACTACAAGCTTCTAAAAGACAATTTGAAATTGGCCAAACGCAAAAATAAACCAAATAACAATTTTCATTCGATAAAATATCAATTATATAAAATATTTGAATTAATTTCACCAAAAGGTACCTCATACTTCTTTGAAAAAAAAAATCCTCCTAGATTATTTCACTATATTTCTAAAATAATTTTACATATCTTAAAGAACTATACACAAATAAGTATTGATTATGTGATAACGTGGTCAGGAAGTATAACTTCTGGCGCACTCACATGAGTACACACACCTTTGTTAACATTTTTTCGAGGACTTTAGCTAATATTTATTTGCCCATGTGTAGCCAAGGATAGGTTAGTTAGTAATTTAATACTTTTTTTTAAGAATTTGTCACTTTCTTGATACCTTGCTTCCAATACTTTTATTTTTTGTTAATATCTTAAGAAGCTAAAAACCCTGAATAACTTCGGTTGGTTTTATTCGCAAACCACAATTCTAAGTCTGAAAAATAAAAAAAACACATAACCATTAATTGTTTCCCCCAAACCATCTGGGCTCAAACCCTACTTGTCCAATCATAAACGTTGTCTTTATCCAATAAACTTCTTCTTCTGCCTGATGTTTATGTGCCCATCAAGAAGATCCTTCGGTTTTCACTAGATATACATAATTTAGACAAGAATAGCTACACAAACCTGTGGATATAAATATTTAAATTAAAGTCATCCCTTGCACCTGTGGTAAACAAATCAAATACCATCATAGCTCAGCTCTCCGTTGTATAGGTAAAGGCATTCGCTAGAAGAAGAAATCAAAAGAAGCACCTGCGTCTAATTCAGTCATAAAATCCCGAAAACAGAACTTCAATTCAATTAAAACTTTCACCTAGGGAATGAAACAATAAACTAAGAACTTGCCCCAAAAAAAAAAAGAAAAAAAAAGTGGTGCCATGAAAAACGACCTACGCAACAGGAAGGAAGATGATGGTGGCCACCACGCACAAATTCAAGTCCTCGTAGAACTCTCAGACATTTTAAAAATTGTTCCAGGTTGTTGTTGTGCCTGGTAGTCTTTTCCAATTCACACAAAACAGCAGCATCATGAAGAATTTGTTTATCTGAATAAAAAAAAAAGAAATTTAAAATTTATTCAGAAAAAATTATATAAACACTCGAATCTGGGGACTTGACTTATATTATAATCACACATACCGATACACCAATTTACAATTTAATGCAAATGCAAGAATTTGCCATTTTTTTTTTTTTTTTTGTTTTTTTGTGGTTCACCCTTAGCTGAAGTCAATTTATGCATTCAGCTCCGAATGGTGAATCCAGCAGCAGCTATTGAAGAATTCAGCAATCAAAGTACTCGGTTGGTGGAGAGTACCTACTTCCTGTGTAATGTGGTTGCTGAGTAGCTGTGAAACTACTTAAATATGCATTTCCTTTCTGATGCACATTTCGAAATTCCAAGCAGCAGTGCATGCCGTTAGTCCGATATGATGGGATGGCCAATGGAATGAGAAAGTCCTACTTAAATGTCATCAGCAAAAAATATCTCGGAAATGTGTTGTAAGCACATTATCAGCAAATGTAAGCACATTGTCTGTGTGTATGTGTGTGTGTGTGTGTGTGTGTGTGTGCACTTTGAGAGTTAACATCCGGAAATCAATTTACAACAAAATGTCATCCCCAAAGAAGACAAGGGGTAAAGCGTGTTAAGTTTTGTGGTGTGAGCAATGGCGTTTTGCTTTTAGTTGAGTTGAGATTGAGAGAGGCAGCAAGTGACCGCAGTACAAACTGAAAATCCTTGCAGTAAATTGCCATGATTAAGGGCTCGTGCCACAATGGAGGTCATTGAATGGACCAGACACAAAACTGGTTCTGGTATAGTTGTGGTTGTTCGAAGCGCATTTTCAAGAGTGGAAGTGAATGGTCAGCAACACTCGCTTATCTTGCTCTTATGTACCTAGATTTGTGTATTTGTATAGATGTGATGTGGTCGAAGGCATCGCATCCAGGCTGCAATGGCACCAACAATATCATGAAATCAATATGCATTTCTGCACCAATGGTGACGGTGATGGTAATATGAAGTTCAAGATGATGACGGCTTAAAAGAGGGATTCGCTAACATCAGCAGCAGTGGTCTTGGACGAGTCTGTCACAGCGATTATTGTTGAGGGCGGCGATGTTCCTGAGTGAAGTGGTACAAACGTATATGGCTGATTAAGAGATCACTATTCAATGTGAGTACCATTGTTGGTTTAATATTGTAATTGGATCGGATAAAAGCGTCAAGTTATATTGAAACAGAATATTAACGGCAGTCCATCTAATAAAGTCATCCAGGAACCTGTCTATATGAAAGAGGAATAATAAGCGAGGAAAATCTCTGCGCTTTAAAATAGTCTCGTTTTGAAGAGATATTAAAAAAAAAAAAACCATGTTTAGAAATTACATAAAAATCTTCTATACTAAATTCGAAGACAATCCATTCACTCGTTTGGGCAGTGAAAGTTCTCTCGATTGGGCGGGCAGTCTTGTTCTTTATCTAGTCTAGGAGATCAGTTATTTTATTAACTGCACGACTGGTGTTTACGGTGCGAACAAAAAGAGTGTCAAAATCTATTCTATGCCTCAGGTACATTTTTATCAAAATAACAGTATCCACTAGGACTAGTCCATAAGGCCAAAATCAGCTTTTATGATGTGGATTTCTATTGATGACAAAAAAATTGAGAAGAGCTTATCGGTTTTAGAATAAATTAAGCATTTTATCTAATCAGTTTTACAAAATATGTTGTTTTCATTAATATCAGCTTTGGCGATTTGAAATCATAGACCCACAATAATAAATGTAGAATAGATCGATACAATATAGGAAATTATGTTACAATAACACTTACCTACACTGAACAAAATGAATTTTATATATTCCCGACACTCACTCTACCTCAAACTGGCACACTTAACCCAACTTACAACAGCTCATTAAAATGTTTTTCGGCTTTGTTCGGCCTATTTTTGCCTTGTTTTTTTTTTTTTTTTTGTTAAATCTCCCTCGTTCCATTTAAATAATGTTTTTATTGCCTGGAAGCATGTATCCGGGGGTTCTTTACATGGTGAGGACAGGATATTTATGCAGGTGCACGAGATACTGCAGGCAGTATTAAATGCGATATAAAATGATTGCATCCATATATTGTCAATAAATTTATGTCATGGCATAAGGTGTGTATAATTATGGAAGACTATACCAACATACATATAAAAAGACTGCAGAGATTAAAAAATTAAATTACATCAGCCTTATTTGTTTTATTTGGTGGCTGATAAAAAGTTAAATTATATGGAAAACCCCACAATGCGAATCAATTTGTAATATTATACTTTACCTGCTGTGAAAACATCGATGGAGTAATGTTTTATGTTGTCGGTTGAGTTGAAATTTTCAATTTTGGAAAATTGGAGCTAGTATCGAATATATTTTGCAATGTTCATTGATAAGTTTACAGTCCACAAAAGTTATCAAAAAAACTACTATTAAGTATGATCAGAAGGTATATTCTAGGTACCACTGCCTCAATCAAGTCTTCCACTTTTGACGCACTTACCAAAATCCTGAACCTTTATGCTACTAGACCACCTTTTTTTGTAAATAAAGTGTGAAGGTGACGAGCGTATTTTGCAAATCTCCACAATAGTCAAATAACCTTGTAGTTTCGGGAGCAGACCCGGCATTAAATCAGGTAGCTCTGATTTTTCGCTGAATATTGTCTATGATGGTAGGCCGATGTTAGGTAAATTTTTTCGAACCCTAGCGCCTAACGCAACATAGTTAAAAATGCAAGAAACCGCTTTTTTTCGTCAACGATTTTTTTTTTCATTTTCCTAACTACTCCAACGTATTTCAGGCTTAGAAGTTGTCAGTTAAGAAAGCGCGCAGGATACCAAACAATAACCGTTATTTATCAAAGCTAGTTATGGATGTTCGGAAAGCTCAAAATAGTCACTGAATGCAAAACATTAACGACGAAAGAATATTTATTAATAGTACGTTGATACCTGGTCTGCTTCTAAGAAACCACTATGAACGAGTAGAGAAAATAGCTCACAAAAAAACATTATGCTTCCCCAGCAATGATAAAAAGTCTTGGTATTATCGTTTCTACCCGATAAATACCGGAGAAATCTGTGATACTACTGGAGAAATTCGTGATACCATAGAAATCCGTGCTACTTTCCGGAGAAATCTGTTATACTTGCTGGAGAAATCTGCGCAGAAGTTCGTTAATTTTACTTAAGATGTCAGTTCTTTTTACGGATGAAATTCGTGATTCCTACCTGTGAAATCTGTGATATTTACGGGGTAGATCCGGAATACCTACCTCAAAAATCCTTGATACTTACCAGAGATATACGTTGTTATATATCGGACAAATATGTGATATATACCGGAGAAAATCGTGATACTTACCAGAAAAGTCCCTGATAATTACTGGAGAAATCCGTGATACATATCTAGGCAGCCCATTATAAATTTCGGAGATAATATGTGATCTGTGATATTACTATATTAACCTGCAATACATACCGAAATGATCCACTTTATGTACTAGAAAATCACACAATACTTGCACTAAGGTGATAAGATTTACGTTGTGTTTCTTTTAAAATTGATACTAGTGCAAAATAAAGAAATTTAAGCAATGAACTCTGCGTCATAGCGCCATAATTCAAAATAATAGCCTTCTTACTTATAGAAATATGGCCTTTAATCATCGTAGTATCAATTTAGCATATGGAAGTGCTTTAAAGAAGACCAAAGCGTGGAATGGTAAATTATACTTTGGATACATTTGGAGCTTAGGTGCTTTCAAAATCAAGTTATAGTAGCTGGACTAAATGTTATACCTACACGTTTAGTTGCTATTGAAGTAGGTACATACTATTTTTCACTTGGAATTTAGGTACAGTTTAGGGCAAGTTGAGGATTCGAAAAAAACGAACTCGAGAAAACAAACAATCAGACATTACGACATTACAATGATAGAGAATGCAAAACTTGTTGGTCTAGCAATTCTGTCTCTCTGTCTGTCTGTGTATACCTCGAGCTACAACCAAAGCCCTTGAAGCGATTTTCTGCAAATTTGGTTGTTAAGGGTCTTGGGCAATTTCCTAGAGGGGAAATAGAAATTTTTTTAGGTTCAATGTTAACATTCCGTGCCACATATAATGAATTTGGGAAAACTGAATTTTTGATGATTTTTTTATATGGAAGCTTCATAACAATCTTTCAACTATTTTATATCACAAATTTAGTTTTTGGAATTTATTTTTGTTTGAAAAATCAATTTTTCAAAAACGGGTGACTGTATTTTTTTGAAATTTTTGTTTTAGTTGTCCATATTTTCTTGCTAATAGCGAAAGCATTTATTTAAAAAGGTTTGAGAATTTGTATGCATAAAAAAATTATTTTTTTTTTACGGTTTGAACGATTTTCAATTTTTTTTTTTCTAAAAATGTATCTTTTTTAATCAAATTAAATGTCAGCCAAAAACAATAATTTAAGATGAAGTTTATGTCGTTTTAGTAATGGTTTGCATTTTTTTTTACACTTTCTTAAAGATTTTTCGTATAAAATTATTTATTTTTAAAAATTATGTATAAGAAGCTTGTGAACAGCAACTTTGAACCAAGTAAGAACGCAAGTACGTGCGACCGAGTCGTACATTTTATTTTCTTTCAATTTTTATCCTCGGATCATCAATGGACTCAACCTTTGTACTATGAAAAATTTCTAAAAAAAAAAAAAAATAACACAAAATTGAATGGAATCCATGGAAAATCCAATTCACTGTCAACATCATCGGCCACGATGTTGTGTGGCATGTTGTATAGGTATACCTACTCTATGTGTGGCACAGTATACGTATGCCGTACATACATGAATCCGTAATTCCATGCATATACTACATACGCACAGCATGCAACTGTCGTATGCTTTTGTCACCTGAAAAATACGGCAAAACATGAATTTTTTATTGCAGGTTTCATGTTGTTGTTGTTGTTGTTATAGTTCGGTATAGGTAAGGTATCCAGCATTTTTATTAGTTCGGCCGAAGGCAAACCACAGGTTACAAAGCAAATATGCGGCTTTCATTTCCCCACGGCCATCATTCACTGGCTGTTGGTAACATGTAAACATATTGTTCCCGAAAATTCATTGCTGCTGCTGATGCTGTTGGACTTGTGCGTGGCATAAAACAACAAATATTGTAGCAGAAAGCACCATTGCCACAAAATAACAACCAATGCAATGCGAATGCAGTAGTTTGGGGACTTGCAATATGTGCAAGTCCCCAAACATGCACCCCCAAGCCTTAAATCCTATTTTAATCTGATTTCCATATTGAGAGACTGAATTTATTTGCTATTTGTTTGAGTATCAGAGGACTCAGGGAGTATTGTGTGTGATGGCGACCAAAATCAGGCAAAAAAAAATGAAAAGAGAAACAGATCCATATTGGTGAGCTTACAAAAAAAAAAGGTTGTAAGAAGTAGGGGATACTAACTGGTAATATATCGGTATGGCAAAAAGGGACATTTTTGGGAAAAAGAAGGTTTAGATTGAAGGGTAAGTGCCGAATGTTTAGGTTCCAATTCTTCGAGAATGTCCTCGGAAAAAATATTATTGGAAACTCTTCAATATTTGGAACATTGATTCGTTAAACCTATGGCGGTCATATAAATTTCATAACCAAATGCTTTCACACTCACGGTTTCTCGTTGATTTCTACAAGGAAATCCTTGAAATCTGGTGAGCCTGCTTCAACCTAGAGAGTCAAGAATTTACAATTTATTAAATACATAAAACATAATTAATAACTTAAGAACTGCTGGACCGATTTTATTGATCTTTGGATTCGTCTTCCTTAGGAATAACAGAATAATTTTTAAAATTTCAGAAAATCTTGGTCTCGAGGAGTGCATTCAAAAGAAATAAAAAAAGTTGGTTATTTCATTTAAAAACAATTGTATCAAAACCACTTCTAAGAAAGTGAAATCCTTAAATGCAAATCCGCACTAAATATTCCGCAAAAAAAAAAAGTGGAATTGCAGTAAAATAGGTGCCTTATCTACAAATTTCTGATAAAATAGCGATTTCATCAATAAACCCCCAAGGTTCGCATACCTTTCTGCCAAACGTCGTCGTCCTACTGAGCATATTGCAAATTCTGCAACACTTTATACTTGTACGAACAGAATGAAATTTCAATTTTGAAATACTTAAATATAGTAGCTATAGTTTCATTCCACACACACAACCACCACACCACAATACACTAAGGAATCGTCGACCATATGCGGCTCATCCGAATCCATCATCGTAACTGATAAAAATGTCTGCTTCTAGGTTCTGGGGTTCTGGCCCCACTCAAATCAATTGAACCATAAATCGATACATGTTCAGTTCATGCCATTCAGCAGCCCAGGACGACGACCATGACGACAACGACCAGGACACTGCAATTTTCCTTTATACATATGGAGACGATATGGATGGGAAAATTATGAATCGAGTTTCTGTCACTCGATTCTTATCCTTGAGGGGTTTTAAGGACTCTCAGTTGGACAGCGAGTATAAAAGGCTGCAAGGATATTCCTTCCTCCTCTTCATTTGCCCACAAGGAATCCATTAGAGATTTAGCTATTTGTGTGTGTATAGACATCCTTTGTGTTGCCTTACAGTTTGCTGGGTTATTTCTCATATTGCGCACATTGCTTGATGCATGCAGCTTATCCCGTTTCAACCGTGTCGAATACCTGGTCTACTGTTTGTATACTATACATGCAGCATCTCGAGGCTTAAGGTTTGAATCTTCACATGAATGCAACCAGATGTAATCTGAGAGATGGAACGTTTTTGAGATTTTGTAACATAACCATCATAGTTTTGTCCATCACTTAATTCCGAAATCACCGGAAGACCGCTTGACTCTTTTTTTTTCTTGTTGTTGTTGTAAATCCCTTGCTATTGTTGTTTCAGTATTGTTCTAAAGATATTTCTGCTGCTGCGATGTCCTTGGTCCTTAAGTGGGACTTAACCAAAAACCAAACATTTCATTCAACTTTTTGGGGGAAGCTCCAGGTATGCCACAATAGAAATCCCATCTAACAAAAAGTCACCTTTTAACAATAGGAAGAGCTGCTATGTCCTCTCTCTCTCTGTTCGTACAGTTTACCCGAAGTTACAGAACAAGGACACTCGAGCAGTTGGACTTGGGTCGAGTAATTGTTTTATGGACGTTATGTTAATTGAAATATTCTTTGGTGGGAAAAGTGTATATTCTTTTTGGTTTGTGTTTTTTTTTTAAATTTTGTTTTTGGTTTTTTTTTTATATTTTTGCTGAGGAAGGAAAACAATGCGCGTGTTGTTTTGTGTTGTGGGTAATGAGGATGCAAATACCACGAAAGTTTTGTTGGATTTTGGAATAACAACTACGGAAATATCATCAAAACTGTGCTAAAGGAAGGATAATTATTTTGGAATTTAGTGAATAAGAGAAATGTTGGAAATATGCAGGTATAGGTGTGTATAGTATATCAGTGCTATGTGCTTCGGGCAGTTATTATAATGACAAGGGCTAATTAGGTTGCTGTCAAGGTGATCTCTGGTGGGTTTTGAATTGTTTGAATAATTAAGCAAAATGTTGTTATGGTGATGGTATAATAGGAGGATGAAGGTCCTTCCCCTAATTTTAATTCATTTTATTCAAATGAATTGAAAAGAAAAATATTCAGTTTGGATCATTTTATAAATGTGAAGAGCTTCCATTTAAAAATTTTCATAAATGATTAATAAATTAGAAAATCACCAAATGTTATGGATTTTCTTAACGATCAACTAGTAAATATTTGAACGTAATTATTTAAAAAATAAAATAAAAAATAATAGTCGCGTGAAAGAACGACAAAATTTATTTTTTTTTTAACTTAGCTTACTGATTCCTTTAGTACACTTGGAAATGGTGTTTCAGAACTTTAAATGAGCAATTTTAAGCTGTTGCCTAGCACTTTTTTCTTCTTCCAAATAAGTACATTTATGCAAAAAGATGATTTTAACATATTAAGCTAATTTTTTTTAACTTGAAACAAAAAAAAAATCAAAATTATTATCTCAGAAATACTCTGTGGGGCAGATTCATAAAGGTTGTTTGTTTAAGTCGTTTCTAAGATAAACTCGATCTTACCCTATTCAAATAACATTGAATAAACACAACTTTAAGATAAACTGGAGTTTAAAAAGACTATAAATACGCGTCTATGAATTCTTTTTAACGAAAAACAATTTCGATTACCTTCGTCAACAACATTAAAATCCAATCCAAGTTCATATTCGCAATCCAGTTTTTTTTCTACTGGGCAAAATATATCTTGTCATATAGTCCATAAGTCTATGGAATCAATAGAAACTCTCTACTACATTCAATATTTTGATAAAAAGATTTTGAACCACACGAAAAATTCAGCGTGCGATGACCGGATCATGGATTGGATGTTGGATTGTTGGTCTCCATTGGACTTTATCTGATGACAGACCGATAGTACTGTTATGGGAAATGTTCAATGGAATCGGTTTTTAAATTCAGAATAAGTCTTTTTAATTTTGAGACGTCCTGAACGCAAGGACAACACATTTCTTAGAAATGTTTCTGCTTGTACACTGTTGTTGTTTGTATACATGATTAATTGTGTTTAGTGAAGAATATATAAATTTGTAAACGCTAAAAGTTAAAACTTTAGGTATTTTCGAGACAACCTTCTGCTATCTTTTATATTATTAATGGAACCATTGTCAGAAGTGGACCAAAGTGCTTTCAAATACACAACGAAATCATAAAAATCGATCCACACAGTCAAAAGTTCCGACCTAACCCACATAAAAAAAAACCCAAAAAATACAGTAAAATAGATAAGATAACCTCTTCCTTTTTTGAAGTCGGTTAAAAAAAAAATCAGAAAAAATACAATTTTGTACTGGGGTCAATTAAGAATTGAAGTTTATCTTCAAAAATGTTGCTAAGAAAAATAGTTTTTTTCTAATGTTTCATTTTTTACTTGCGATATAGGTACTATATATTAAGTTATGCATTCATACAAAAAAAAGTTAAGATAACAATCAAACATGACATTACGATGATAGAGAATGAGAAAAAAGTGGGTCCGACAATTCAGTCTGTCTGTCTGTCTGTCTGTATGTATCAGAGGCCACAGCCTAAACGGATGGGTCGATTTACTTCAAAACTTGTTATGTGAAGTTTTTTGGAGACTATCCCCAGACATTTTTTGAATTTTTTTTTTTTTGACATAAAATAACGGTACTTGTCATATACCGGTTTTAGAAAAACTCATTTTTCTCAAAAACGGTGATTACGATTTTGATTAAACAAATCATAGTCATTTTTTTGGTTAAAGTCTATCTTAATAAAATAAAATCTAAATATAAAAACCATTTTTAACAAAAACCGTTATTAACGGTACCTGCCATAGAACCGTTTTTTTTTATTTTGATTTTCTCCTTCATGACTCAATCAATTTCAACCATTTTTTTTACATGGATGCTTTAAAGTTGCCGTAATAATATTTTTTTTTGAAAAATCATTTTTTCGAAAACTATTCAATATTTTTTTTTTCAAATTTAGTTTTTAGATGTTGATAAATAATATCTTAAAAATGGCGTACCAATTTTTTTTTATAGAAGTTCTTGCAAATTTTTATATAGAAAAAATAGTTTTTTTTAGAAAACCGCTCAAACGATTTTCAATTTTTTTTTCTTTATCTACAAGAGCAAGTACGTGCTACCCCGTCGTAAACGTCTCAAAAACGGCTCTAACTATTTTGTTAAAAATTTGTGTATGTATTATGTTTAATGATGACAACAAAATTGCGTTTTTAGTTTTTTCTCAAAAAACTCGAACATCGGAGAAACAGCGTCGACGTTTTTTTTTTTTTATTTTGTTTTCTTTTTTTTTTGTGATATCTCGTAAGCGTATTCCACTTTTCTTGTAAAAATATATAACTCAAGCAAAACCCAATATTTTGTTGATTTCTAACATAGTGATTTATTTTTATAAGCTTTATATAAGAGGCTTTTACGTCTACAGTAATTTTAAACCAAAGAGCAAGTACGTGCGATCCAGTCGTGCAATTTATCTTACATTGTTTTGTGTGATATCTTGCCTAGTCATTGTGTTGCCTCCCAATTCAAAAACAAAGAAGCCCAGAAATACTTGTTCAAACATTGTTAATTTTTTTAACTTTCAGACTATATTTCTATGAAAAATTATGTATGCCAATAATAAGTAAATATTTTTACATTATGTACATACAAAACTGATTTCCTGAGAATAACAATAAATGTACTATTATAAAAATAAAATAAATGCGAGATGAATACATTATAATATATTTTTGCATGATTAACAAAAATATACACATGAAATGTTGTAAGGCTAATTTTATTAAAAGATCATTTAACATCTCTCTCTTTAGGTATATCAATCGTGTCATTTTTGACATCTGTTTGCTTTATTTACCTCTGAAATGTAATTATTCCCATCAAAGTAATTTGCTTTTATTAATTTAAACAAATTAAAAGGACTCTCTGATGTAATATCAAACAAATTCACAATACAATTTTGTGGTTTTCAATATAAAGAAAATAAATCTGTAATTGATGTCAGATAATTGTCATCTGTATAAAAGAGATCAACAATATCACAATTACACATATTATTTAAACAAAATATATTATCATTTTTTTCAGTTTAATTTTAATTTTTGATTTGTTCCCATAAATGTTGGCATGTATAGATACATTGTTACAATATTATGCATGAATATAATTAACACTTAAGCCCGCTAGCAGGTGAAGGATGTGTAATTTAAAACATGTTTTTTTTAACATTTAACAATACTAATTGTTGCTATTTAAGTTATAGTCTCATATGACACTCATCATGTGTCAATTATACGTATATGAAGTTCTGCTTATTAAATACAAAATGTCGAGTGAATTATATTATTATATACCCAATTATCGAAATGAATCTTTTAGCTATTCTGCTTATTTTGCAATCGTTTTGCAGAATCGAAAAACCAATACAAGCTATTTTGCGGTTCATACATATTTATATTGCCGGCTGAGTAGGTTTGACATAGTAAGTTTTGAGGTTTACAGTAAGCGCCAAAATTGGCCTTTTCCGCTTAGTTTGCAGATTTAAGTTTCTAGGGGTACTCTTTTTTTTTTAAATGGTTGACATTTTTTAAACGTTAATCCACAAAAACTAACATTTTTGAATATTTGTTTGATGTAAGCGCTTAATATGGCACATTAGACAGTTCGTAATTTTTTGATCAAACTCTAACGGGACAAACCTATTTGCAAATAATTAAAAAAAAAATCCAAATGTTTGTTTTTTCTTAATATCATAACCTCGATTTTATCAAAAAAGGTAAATTTTTGTCAAATATTAATTATTTTAAAAATTCTAAACATCATTTATTTTAGAACAATTGACTTCAAAATATTTGGGATCCAAATATTGAATAAAACTGTGTTTTTTGTTTATCAGTTACAGTTGGAATTATGATTGATTTAACGGTTTTAAATTGAAAATTTAAAAAAATCCTATATATTCTTCAGTAATTTAAAAACTGTTAAATCAATCATAAGTCCAACTATTATTGATAAACAAAAAAAAACATATTTGCTCACAAAATATTCTGATTCCAATTTAAAAAAAAAATGTTGTTTAAAATTAATATTAAGAAAACAAATTCATTGTTTTTCCCAGGAAAAGTTACATATTTTAGATTCATTTCCAACCACACCCAATTTTTTCGAGTATACAGAGCAAAGGGAAACATAAAACTCTGAAACATACAAAAAATCCTATATATTTCGCATAAGTACCTTTAAACTCCTACTGGGGGTATCAGGGGTCAAAATAAAAATCTGAAAATAATTAGGGGATTTTTTTTTTAATTGTTTGTGAATAGTTTTGCTCCATGAGATCTTGATGCTTTAAAAAAAAAAACTCGAATAACGAACGGTCTGATGGCACGGCGATTTTATTTTCACCATCGTTTTGAAATACGTGTTGTTGTCTTAATACACAATCATCCCGCAGCTTTTGCTATTAAAGATATCAATATTAGACCCCTCATTGGTAATAAGGAATAAGAACAAAATAGGGTAAACTAGGGTAAAACAAAATAAAAGGAATAGATACTTAAAATTCATTTATCTATAAATTTGTATTTATAGATAAATTAATAAAATACAAACTTGAAAACTTCTTCAAATTCAATCATAATTTTTTGTTTGTAAGGCTAGCATCACACGATTTGTGTAAACAGCAAATTTTGTGTAAAAATTGTGTTTTTTTTTTACAGAAATATGCACAAAACCGTATGAGCCCTAAATTTTAGGACAGAAAACGACAATATAAACACTATTTGTACATCATTTGATGTCATACGAATTATGGTTTAGATGATATAGTGTATTTTTATTGCAAAAATACACAAATTTTTGTGTCCGTATACAGAAGTCGTTTGATCTAAGCTTAAGAATAATTTTCTTAAAAGAAATAAATTTTAATCGAAATTTCTTTGAGGCGTTTTGGAGAAAATTCAAATAACTTAAAAATTTTATATGCGATGTACTCAATTTAGTGGAAATATATGAGTCATAGGTGCACATGTATACAGAGGCACTGACGCGACACACAGAACAACGTATATCACTTTGTTATACTTCGCCATCTTCAAACCCAACATTATGGTTTTGATAAAAACCTCAAATTTTGTCTCTAATACGAAACCAATACTTGCTCTATTAGTACAGTAACTATGTACATCAGACCTTACGTCAAATCCGGCATTTCTGATTTTGAGTTGAGCTGAGTTGTTTATGATATTAAACTGATGTTAAATCCAATTCTTCGATTTCCAGCGCCAAACGCGACATTGGTAAAAATACAAAAGAATGTTGCGTATGTTGAAACAGAGGTTACCCTTAAAAAAAAAAAAAAACATTAAAAAAACCAAGATAAAATTTTAAAACTTTTACTTTTATTTCGATTCCTGTTTTGCTAGTTTTTTTGTATTTCCTAATCAGTTTAATCAAAGTTACAATACCAGATATGGCACACGATGTAAAAATTATTATAAAATATTTAAATAAATTCCAATAAATTGGTTAAAAGCTGGCAAAAATCTATAAAAAGAAATAAAAACGATAGAAACATGCGGAAGCCGGTTTGATGAGGAAGGTCATAAAATCACATTTCGTGATTTTCACATAAAAAAAAACTTGCAAAATGTCACCTGAAAAAAAACACAAAGAATTCATATTGCACAGCTAAATTGATTTAATAACAAAGGAAATTTAATAACAAAAATATTGTTGCTGATAATCTGAACTTAAACCATAAGACCTACTAACCCAGCCATAAAACCAGTTGCAGAATATCAAAGCTTTATAATTTCAAGGTCGCATAATACAATTCAACACAATTTTAAAGAGATAAGATTGCTAGATTTTAGGTTGATATCTCTTTTTTCCATTTTTGTTTAAATCATCTACTTTATTACTATGCCAGAAATATACTCGTATACACAAAATTAAAAAACTATGAACATTTAAGAGTAACTACCCATAATTATATTTTTAAACGAATTTTTAATGCATTTAATAGAATTGTTTTATATTATGTAGGATTGTAGGTAAAGCAAAAAATTCTCCTTACGACCTAATTGAATTGATATTTTCAATTAGCCACCTCAATTTAAAATCAGCTAAGCAAATCCACATTCCAAAAAAGCCACCAAGTACCTTTAATAGTTCATAACATATTAATTGCATTCAAATTGCTTATAATACATACAAACACACTTTACAAAATGCAACAAATAAAAAAGAAAAAGAAAAAAAAAAAGAAAACAAATAATATAATTTGTCTAAGCAATATGTCGAACATTGTGGCGCCAGCCTAAGGCAACTCTATTTCACTTCGATAATCAAAATCAAATTAGTAAATTATTGTTATTTCGAATAATGTACCAACCCGAGGCACATTCTTCCGGAACCCGCAGCACTCATGCAACCACAACCATCGCCATTACCATCATCATCATCGCCGTCGTCGTTGTTGTCGTTGTCGTTGTTGGTGTCGTCGTCGTTGTCGTCTGTCGTTGATTTCATAATCAATAAATATTTTCAACACAATTGACTACGAATAGCTTTTGTCTCGTGCACTTCCTTTCCGCATGTTATTGGTGAATTGGACTTAATGTTGCCGCTGGTCAGGGGAATAAGTTTTGGTTTTTATAGTTGTCGACCGACGACAGAACAACAATAACAAAAATCGGAAACAAAGGAAAAGAAGCAAAAATACTGACATTAATATTTTTGAGTTCAGGTTTTGTTTAGTTATGATATTTTTTTTTTTTTTTATACTTATTTCATTTCTTTATAGAATATGGAGTTAAATTAAAAAAAAAAAAACAAACATCAGTAAATCTGTTAATTTGAATATGAAATAGAAATAGATTGAAAAAAATTGAATTGTTTGCTTAATTATAAAAATAAGCCTGTCAATATTAATATTTAGAAGTTCTGCATCTCAATTTTCCATAGAACTTCGAAAATATGCATGTCCTTAAAAACGTAACAAACATAAATCTATTTTAAGGACAAAAAAAATTCTTTATTCTTTTTTGCTATAGTAAACATTTAAAATATCTCACGTCAGGATAGTATTCTTCCATCGATATCTTGGCAAAATTTCTAAAAATAAAAGAACGAGCACTTTGAGCAAAAGTAATATAAAGGCTAACGATAAATATTGTGTTTATAATAACATTCTTGAAACTTACTAATTTTCAATAATTAAGATCATTTAATGAAAATTTAAATTTATAGTTAATTTACTTTTTCTTACTAAATATTCCATACACATAATTAGTATGTAGAAAAAAAACAAAAATATTTAAACGCCGATAAATCGAATTTTCCTTAATACCGCTTAACACTCTCATTTTCTGAATGCTTGAAATCTTAAATGTCTTGAGAGATGTGATCATGAGAAGAGCTATTAAAAAATTACCACATCTACTGTTTTTTTTTTTTTTTTGATGTTTACTCAGAAAAGCCAAAATAAAATGAAATCTGAAGAAAACGAAAGAGCTGAACAGCAAACTTGATTTAATATAATATTCTTTTTATAGGAACATAGAACAGAATTTGACACGGGAAAAATTCCTTACAACATTTTTATGAGTGCAAATTGTTGGCATTAATGCCTTTTACTCATATCGCCAAAGTCTTAACGAAGTCATTTTGGCTTTCAACACCATTTTGAAAAAAAAACAACAATATTATAATTTTAGGTTAAATCATTTCAATGTAAAAAACACTATTTGAAGTCGCCTTAACGGTATTTTTTATGTACCTAAATTTCTATTTATTAGTGCAACACAGTTTGTTTTTCGGAAATACCCCTGCCAATAATAAATAGTGCATTTTACTTGCCATGACAACCAAAAACTAAAAGAATGCATCGAAAAACTTTGATTTGAATGTAAAAAATAACCCAGTATTGAAAAGATTTTTATAAAGTGACAGCTGATGAATTATGTCGAAAAGTGCTAAGTTCCGATTTCAAAATTAATCCACCAAGTGGTTTATACAAGAGAGACTGATTCACAACAACCAATTTTTTTGGTGTTCTCTATATGTTGACATTATTATCATTGAACACATATTTTTATAACAAATGAAAAATATTACAACAAAAGGTTCTAACACCTACATTTTGATTATGCAAAAAAGCAATCAGATTGATTTATTGGTCTTGCAAAATCTTTATGAAATCGTTAACAATAAAACCGAGAACACTATTCCTCAAAAAAAAGACCAGGCATATAACTAATAGGAAAACCATCAATAAGTTATTGTGATAGGAATCTACTGACTACTGGATAAAAAAACTTTTATTGCCACTTACAATAATTTTAATTTATAATATAAAACTTCACTCACTTTTTATTTCATTGAAATGCTTACCAAAACATTTGTCTTGGGTCATGCATGATTTAAACACACATTTTTTTAAACAGTTGCATACTTCAAAATATCTTTATGTTGAAAATAACAGACAAGTCCGATGTCCTCAAGTAACCTTTCATAAACTAGTCCGGAGATTTGTGTATTGCATACAAATTAGATACTTTAAATACCTATACAAATACATTTTATGATATTATGGTACCTCTTGTAAATTCAGAAGCGCAATAGCACATTGCACTATTCCCTCCACCAAATAAGTATTTATTTTATAGAATAATTAAATGTGTAGATTTTGGTCCAATTCTAGTTCATTGCCACCAAGCCACCGATACAGACTCTTAAAATAATTTTCATGCTCTAACTTCTTTGTCACCCACATTTTTCATGTTACGCAGGGCCGTAGCATAAAGAATTCTCTTATTCTTATTCTTCCATCTCTTTTTCAAAATGACATATACAAACGTAAAAATAAAATTCAAAAAAGAATCGCAACTACAAAATTATATAAAAATCACACCATTACCGCCCCCCCCCCCCTTCCTCTCCCCCTACTTCCTTTTTGCAGTGTTTATCTGATTACTGTACCAACTTTATTTAAGGCATAAGAAATATCAAAATGAAGTACTCCAGAACTAAGCGAGCAGTATTTAAACAAAATATTATCTATTTAAATCCCCTATTTAACACTTTCGTCTGCTTTTTTTTAACAACAAAAAAAAGTTCCTTTTTTCCAAAATGTATACCTCCATAACTAAATTGACGGCTACTCCACGTACATGATATGAATGTAACTTCATAATCAATGCTCTTGGCCATATACCCAGTTACCACAAATAAATAGAAAAAAAAAAAAATAACAACAATGATCATGAATTGAAGGTAAAGCCCAAATCAACACTGATTTTCCAGAATCACACCGGTAATGCCACCGTCATCGTTGTGTCGTTGTCGTCGTCGCCGCCACCAGTCACCGTTGTCAATTCACCACTCACACCGCCACCGCCGCCGATGAGCAAAAATCAAGCTGGCTGGTAGTGGGGAAAAAGTAGAAGACCCCTAGACAACCAACCTGTTCAAAAACCAGTACCCGATTTTCGACCCAAGAAATTGTATCCGAAGAGGTGGAGATTTCGATTATTTCTGTTTTTTTTTTTTTTTCATTATTTTCTTGTTTTGTTTTACTAAGCTGAGCTGAACTGAGCTAAGGCTACCTTCTTGCAGTTTCTCTGGCCAACTTTAAGTTCAGTTGACGGTTTGATTTCGTATCGCTACCAACGGAATCGAAGAAGTTGTCTCATAATAATTGTTGTGAGTGTCGTCGAGACTGTTTTTTTTTCGATAACGTGTCGTGTTAAGAAAAATTACAAAAAAAAAAAAAAAAAAAAAACACCGAGAGTGCTCTGTGCTGTGTGTGTAATCGATCGCACATTCCTGTGTGACATTAAAGATACTGTATCTATTGAGATACATCATAAATATTCGTGTTTGTGTGCAAATATAATAACACATTTTATTTTTTATTTTTGTATAAGCAAAATGGTGCGTTTATCTATTGGATTAGCTTTCTTAGCATTAAATATTTTCTGCATCGGTGTAACTGTAAATGGTAAGTTTTTGGACTTTCATTTTTATTTAAGTTACTTCTTCCTGTTTTTTGTATGTGTGGCAAGTTTTATACATTTATTCATGCGACAACTCATAATTGAGAGTGAAATTTAAGGAATGTTAATGTGCAAATCTTGACTCTTATGTAAAACAAGAAGTGATCTTCATCCAAAAATTAAAATAAAAAAAAAAAATGTAAATTTATTCATTGTTATCGAATGAATATGTATATTTTTGAAATCGGTTGATATTATGCAATATTTTTGCTTTTGCATATCTTGTACAAAAAAAAATTAAATCTTTTTTTATTTTATTTAAAAAAAAAATGAATATAAATTACATTATTTTGTTTTAAGATAAATTAACTTGAAAAAATTACTGAAGAAAAAGAAAGTTTAAGACAAACCTTTAGTTGATTTATTTTGTATCTATCATGATGCGAATCTTATGCCTATACGTAAAGATACACAACGTGTGTAATACTGCATTGCATAAACAAATAATTGATTTTTTGCCATTCGGTCTCTGCGTGCAACTGCACCTTTCTGTCAGATGTAAGAAAAACAAAAAAAGAGCAATCAATATGTGCATTGCATATAATATATGTGTAGTATACTTGTTTGTGAAGTACATATTGCTGAAGAACTGCTGTGACTCAAGATAATATATTTTATAGCGGCCAGCTTGAAGGCAGTGTGCGGCTACGAACACACCAATTTCACCGGATCAACTTGATCAGTGCAACTTTATCAATGCATCTTCTTTTGAATTTTTTGTTGATTTATATTTAACTTATAAAAGCTCTTAAGTCACAATGACTTGAAGTCATGTTAAAATGTAGGTCGATTGTGTTTTATTGACTTTTTTCTTAATCAAACGCGATCAATGGTCAACAGTCAAAACCTCATATCAGTATCTGAGATTGTTTTTAATAGCGAAACAAACGTAAAACAGTCTCTTGTGGTAAATGAATTCAACATGATTATTCTTAAAAGAAAGTGTATTATTAGGTATTATTTATTATTGAATTTAAAAAAATCTATTAAGTTTTTTGTTTTTAAACATTTCTATTTCGATATCAAATACTGATTTTGCTTCTGGGGGCCTGTTTTCCTATTCTTCAACTGCATCTAAAAATAATGTCCTTAAAAAAAATTAAATTTCAAAGTTAAATTATTCAAAAAATATTGTTTTGGATTTAAAAAAAAAAAAATTTAAATTTTATTTTTGAAAAATTATTTTTTCGAAAACTGTGCAATATTTTTTTTTTTTCAAAATTTAGTTTTTAGATGTTGATAAATAATATCTTTAAGCTGACGTACCAATTTTTTGTTATAAAAGTCAAAATTTTATATTGAAAAATTTTATATAGAAAAAATAGTTTTTTTATAAAAGCTTTTTTTAATTTTTTTCTAAAACTACATTTACAAATTTTTAATTAAAAAGGCTTAGCATAAATAGTAAATTTATATATGAGAGCAAGTACGTGCGACCAAGTCGTGCATTTTATTTTCTATAGGATCTAAAAACTGCTAAAGTGAATTAGTAAAAAAGGATAAAAAACCGTTTTTGTACTTTTTTCAGTAATTGGCATATTAGTCTATGAATGGCTAGTTTTTGACTATAAAGTACTACTGTTTCACCCTTTGAAAGCAAACTGAAAATAACGAGATTTAGAACACTATTTACAGGCCAACAAATTTGTTGTTTGAAAGCCGGGGTCCTGACTGTAAACACTGATCTAGATGTCGTTATGTATGTTATTTTCTTGTAAGCCAAAGACATTTTTGCACCTAGTTTTCAGTATATGACTACAAATTGGGTACGTAATTATGTAAAATTTTTGTAAATAATCGATTAAACCAAAAAAAACTCAATTTTTTTTTGCAAAATGACGACTTTGAAAATAAGTTCTCAAGTAACACAAAAGTCAAAAATACACCAAAATATTTGGGGTTTTTTTTTTGCACATTCCTGATATACATTTTTAATATAAAATATATACCACTTTTGAGTATAATTTTTAAATTGTGTATAAAATACTGAGTTCTCGGCTTTAATGTGCAGCACAAGGTTTTAATTCTACACCGAAATTTTATGTAGTGTATTTTATCTAAAAAAAAATGTGGTGTACAAAAATTGTCATGGTGTTTGGTTTCAGAATTTATTTATTTTATACACCATTAATGGTATATTACAAACAAAAATGAAAATTAGTTTATTTTTTTTCACTGAATTTCAAAAGAAATGCTGAAATTTTGCACTTAAAGGACAATACACCAAAAATGATTTTTTTCTTTTTTTCAAAATTTTGTAACTTTGCACCAAAATTGACACCAGTATGCTACTTGAAATTGTTCACTTACTTTCGGCTAAAGTATAACTTTACTTTTAAATAAAATTCAAAAATAGGTAAATAGGTTTCTGGCTCTAGACTAAGCGTTAGGATTTATTTTCTAGGAGTAACCGTTATCTTGGAATAGTTATTTTTACATGTGAGACAATTTTTCATGGGTTAAACCTTAGAACAGTCAAAAACAAGCCCTTTATAGCTTAAAATGCAAGTTACTGAAAGTTGAAAAAAGTGTAAAAAGTAGCATTTTACTGTTTGTTAGATAGTAATTTTCGACTTCAACTTAGTTTGCAGCAAATTGGTTTCGATGAAACAATTTAAGCGAACGAAGAAATAAAAGAAAAGTTTAGCGTAACACCGGTGATTGAACAATAGTGGCCTCTTGATTTTGGGCAAAGACTGTTGCTGTTGGCCATAAACTAGATTACTTTCGTGTAGCAAAGAATGCATACCACAAACATAAAGTCAATAATTAAGAAAATTTGTTTCCTGCAGTCATTCACTGTAAATGAATTGTATATTTCCTCCATAAGTGAAATTCATTGCAATAAACTACTTTCTGAAGTGGTTCTTCGCAAACAAGTCATTTGCTGCAAACAATAGAATTTTGTAGTATACGAAAATGTATTTAGGTGTGGGAAGCATTTTTGTTTGCTGCAATTGACTCATAGAAGTGAGCTCCAAAGGAATAGAATTACAATTTGGGTCAAAATACAGTTGCTACAAATAACAAACTTTTGCAGGGATTGTAATAACTTTCCAGCAAATGATTCATTCCAATTCAAGGGATATTCACTAGCCCCGAACAAAAACAAAAATATTATTTCTCTGAGTGTACGCACGTGACGTTACATTTGGCTATCCTACCAAGTATATAAATTCATATAAATTTAAGGGGCTTATGTTATTATTATTTATAAATAAGTTAGAAGAAATTTGTTAAAGACATCAAGACATACATACATCAAAATTTAAAAGAAGGAAAACCAAAAGAGCAACTTTCTTTCGTGACACACTGTTTATTTTGAGTACTATCCGGTTTCAATCGTTTCATGATACACTTAAAAAGTTATAAATGTACCTATGTTTAGTCCAGTAGAAAAAAATTGTAAGTTACTTTTATCGCTGATATTTTTCACTGATTTAATGAGAACAGTATGAAGAAATAAAGCCTCAGACGAATCTTATGCTTTTCATATCTTTTAAAATGGATGCAAACACTTAATTTCTTATGAATATGTATAACTGTGTCCTTTAGTGTCATTATACATATTTCTTATAACATTAAAAGGATATGCAGAAAAAAGAAAGTAATTTTCAATTATATTTTACTTTTATGCTTCAGTTTTAAAATAAATTTAATCGAAACCGTTACGATTTTGTCCCATTGATAAAATTACTTCCATATTTTTCTTATTTTTTTGTTTTTCATTTTTTGTACCATCACTGCAACTCAATAATAATAAATAATTTCCGGCCAGACCCACAGTATACTATACAACTACATACCTTCGTAGACAACTTAATCTCTTTAAACAAACGAGTAAATCACAGCTTTGTTTTAATTTCCCATTAAATTAAAAAAAGAAAAACAAAAAAAAAAAACAAAACTTTTAACGATTTATAATGCCTTGGCACACTTTTTATTTTTACAAAAAATTAAACATCCCAATTTGGGATGCTCAACTTTTATAAACAAAAGATAAAAGACCGACCAGCACTAGCATCAGACACAAACTCAAATCATTGGCAGCACAAAGGAGGGTGCTTGGACGCTGGGGGTGGTGGTGGCGGCGGCGGCATAAAAAATACGTTCATGTCACACGTTTAATGCAATTTATTATTTTTAACGCAACATAAATTCCCAGGACGAAAGCGGGGACACAACAGCAAAAACAAAAAAAAAAAATTACGAAAAATAAAATCAGTTCCATATAGCTTTTGTCTATAAAGGCTCAAAGATATAATTTTCACGCGCTTATATTCACCCCAAAAGAATTGACCATAAAAAAAAAACAAAAAAAAACAAAAAACCTGCCACCACTGCGGCTCAATGTAGATATAGGTAGGTAAAGGAAGACCCAAAAATTAAGCCATTCATTAAAAATGAAAAAAAAAAGATCCCAACAGAATGAAAGCAAAGGGACTATAGTCGTGTGTCCTGGACATAAATATTAAGAATAAACGAACAAAAATAATTAAACACTTTTTGTTGTTGTTTTTGTATTTCATTTTTTCTTTTTTCTATAAAAATCTCACCTTGCAAATATGTAATTTTATTTTTTCCGGCTACAGGAAACCAACCTCGGATATAGCCCATATCTTTCAAAGGTATATTGAACGCGATAATATTTTTTAATTAACCAACAATAATTATCGAAAATTGTTGTTAATATTGTCAACTATATAAAAATATAAGCTTAATTAAAATTAACTGAGTTTGTGATATGATCGAAGAATCGTGTACCACCACCAGCCTATAGGTACATTGCAAATATACGCATTTACATACATTATGTATTTTATGTGTGAGTCTTAAGGCAGGGTGACCAGACCATCCATTAAAGAAAAATCACACAAGACTAATTTTTTTTTGTCATTTCATGACACGCCATTTGTTCAATATTTAATTAAGTCCTCAGACCTATGAAGCACCTTGAATTTTTACAATAAGGTTTATGTGATGTCCTTTTTTATTCCCTGCGATATACTTCAACCCTGTTCAACTACTCTCCTCAGCGTAACTTATTTGCTCTTTTTTTTTGTTCCATTTCCTTCATTGCTTGGTTTTCATGTGTCCCAGTGTGTCTCACATTTTTGAATTATACTTTCTATCTATACTCTTCCCGAATTCTGACCGATTACCCCATTAAGCTGGAAACACAAAAACAACAGTTAATTACAAAATTCGACCAAAGTCACTACCTAGAGCACCTGTCGTTAAGTCAGGGTGGCTCAAGCCACGCAAGCACTCATTGCAAGCACCTATTGCAAGCACATATTACTGCCCCCAGATGCAAAGCTGGTATTATTGTTTCCGGTGTGACTTTGATGATTATTTTTTGAGGCATAATCCAGACTGCTCATAGAGCAGCTATATACTATATCACCTCTAATTTTTGATACTTGGCACCAAGGATTTGTGGTAAACTTCTTCGAAGCCATCACAACCTCTCACAATAGCCTTCTAAACACTCACTACGTGAAGCACAGTCAGTGGCGTATTGAGGGGGGGGCTCAAGAACAAGACTGAAATTGAACTGCTTCGGAGGGTCTTGTGTAGTAATGATGGATTTACGTTTCGCTATTAGTATTTCACAACAGAGTCACAAAAAATCACTACGTCCAGTTCAATTTTCACCTGTTTGTAAAACGGTTTGGTGAAATCGGTGGTTATGGTAAGTGTTCTGCCGCATTAGCAGGTTAAGAGCCGTTTGCTGAAATAAAACTCAAGCATTTATGTTCGATATAAAGTTTTATGTGACAGTTTACTCATAGAAAAATGACCCCATAAGCGCATATGTTCAACAAAAATATTTTAAATATCGTATCAGCAAACGGGCACAAAAAATGCAGTTTTACTTGTTCATGAGAGAAACACGAAACAATGCGAAATAGCAATGAAAACACAAGTAAAATATTGAGTATTGAAAATCGAGGAAAATACATATGTGAAAAGTCGCAAAAAAAATGTGGAATAGGTACCGGAGAAAAAAACATGTCAGATCGTGAAAAAAGCGTGGTGTTTAGAATTTCATTCACCAGTATTTCGTGATTTTATTCAAGCTATTTCACGCTTTTTACCGTGCTTGTTCGTAGTATTTCGCATATCCTTCCGTGAAGTTTCACGCTTTTGCCGTGACGTTCCATGTTAAATAAATACACTACATACATTTTTAACGTTTTGCGCTGTGAATTATTTCGCTTTTCTCTGCGGTATTTTACGCTTTTTCCGGTGGTACTTAGCACTTTTGTCATGAACATTCTTGCTATTCTCTGCGGTTTTTCGTGATCTTTCATCAGTATTTATGCTTTTTTTTCACGGTATTCTGCTCTTTTTATCACAGTAGGTATCATATTTTTTAATGCTTTTTATAGTGGTAGTAGGTACTGCTGCTTTTTTTCAACAAAACTTTCTATATGAGGTTTTTCATGCCGTGCATATTTCCATGACTTTTCAGGCTTTTTTCCGCGATATTTTACTCTTTTTCCCGTGGTATTAAAAACCTTTTTCGTGACTTATCTTGCTATTCTATGAGGTATTCCATGATCTTTCACCAGTATTCCGCGATTTTTTCCATAGTCTTCCGCGATTTTTAGATTTCTTAGTTGGTGGGACGCCTCTAATGAAAGGACTTTGCAACTTAATTTACTTTAAAAAGTATAATGCACACAACGCCATCTGCTGGCATTTTTCAACAAAGCATTCCGTGTTCTGTTTCTATAGCGGTTTATAAGAGATGTTGTTTTTTTTATTTTCTTCTTTTTTTTAATGCATGGGAAAACTTCTCAAAGCAATGATCTTCCGAAGTTTGAAAAGTTATTCTGTTTTTCGGAAGGGAGACGAATCCAACTACTCAGAGGTCATACAAATCGGTAGAGTAGTTCTGGAGTTATAAATGGTGTAACTAACCCGACTTTGTTTTTTATGTTTTATATATTTAAGAAGATTAATTAACAAATAAACTTATTTAATAAAAACCTACGTGCATAGTGTAAAAAAATATTTACTTTTTTTTTAAAAATGATACACGTTTTTGACCAGAATACCATTAGAACAACAGTATCATCAACATATTTTAGATTTTTTAGTTTAGATGGTCACCCTATACTATTTGATATCTTTATCGTAATTTTTTTTTTTTTTTCAATGACAACTGTGTAGCTATCGGCTGAAAAAAAAGAACGCCCTTACCATCATTATTTATTGAAAACACACATTTTTTTTCTACCCACAAAGATATATTTGCAAAAATAAAAATAAAACAAAGATAAAAAAGTTGTTTTTTTTATCGTTGTGGCCAAAAGGGTGCTAGCCTATTCAGAGAATGTATATTTGCAAAAATATAAACTCACATGGGCTATGAAAGGATTTTCGGAAACGAACAAATATATATATTTTTTTTATTTATTTAAAATTTATTTTTCTCGTATATCTGTTAAATTTAATTTTCTCTTTTTTAACTGGTTGTGTGTGGATATTGGTGGGAGGTATAAAACTGGATAGAGGGACCTACTTCAATGCTTCGATTGCCATTGGAAAAATGCATTTGTTTTCTTGTTTTTGTCTTTTTTTTTGTCATATTTTTGAAACAGAACAACTTCACTGAAATGTTGAACGCAGCAGTGAATAAAATTCAGATAAAAAACAATTTATATTTAGATATTGGAATTTATAGGTATACTCGCGTATATTTTTTTTTTTTTTTTATAAAAAAAAAGAAAGTATACGATTACCTATGGAATTTTTTTTTTGTTTTTTATTGATATTTTATCCGTAGTTGTCAAAATATATCGGCGAGTCGTAAATATTAAATATTTTTTTTTTTTATTATCAAATTCTTGTTGTTCATAATAATATTGTAGCTAGGCTAAATAAATAAATAGATTTCTAAGTAAAAGAGTAATATTTTTGTAGTTGCATGTTTTTAATGGAATTTGATGAAGTAGTAACAAGGGTTTAACAAAACAATTATTCGAGTATGTTTATTTGTTTTTGGTGATAGAAAATCAATTCTTTGTAACAAAAACTGTATGATAAAATAAAAAAAAGAAGAATTTATGCGTTTGAATATTAATTGAATATGTGAATGATTTGATTCTTAAAATTCTTTCATTTTTATACATGCATATTTAAAATAGAAATATTTGTTACCAAACAAATCGGATAGAAAAAAGTAGGAAAAAAGTGCCTATCAAAAATATTTTTATTTTTCTTAAAAACTTGTATTTTTAAATTTAAACACTTTTTCATGTACAAGTCATAAAGCTGTAGTTGATTTTCTTGACAACCCTTAGCTCATAACTTAAATATTGTTGATGCGTTGGAAGGAATAACTCTTAGGTACGTCTGAATATTGGAGAATTCGAAAATTTCTTATCACTATATTATAACATTTTATTTGAGAATGGCCTAAACCGTCTGCCACACAGAAAAAAATAACCGTAGTCAATATGAAAATCGTCGGTAGTCAACTTGAAAAACAGCGAAATTGTCACATTGACTACCAAAATAGTCAATATGACAACGTTTTTTTACAACCGAATCCGAAATTTACAACTCGATAGTCAATTTTGGAGTTCGAAATAACAACCACGGTTGTCCGGTTGTCATATGGACTATCGCGGTAGTCAACATGACAACTTTTGGTAGTCAAGATGACAATTTCGGTAGTCAATGTGACAATTTGGAAGTCAATTTCATATTCAACCAAAATGAAAATTGAATTTAAAGATTTCGACATGAAAACTTTTTTTAACTTAAATATGAAAATTCGATGTACAAAATAGATAGTTTTGAAACAAATATGAAAACTAAAATAAAAACTACCAAAAGTTGTCATATTGACTACGAAAGCTGTCATATCTACTACCAAAAATTGTCATATTGACTACCGCGATAGTCAAAAAAGTTGTCATATTGACTACCGCAGTTGTCATATTGACTGCCGAGTTGTAGAAAAAATTTCGGTTGGCATATTGACTATCGAAAATTGTCGTATTGACTATCGCGCTAGTTGGCTGAAAATTGACTATTTGATTGTCTTATTGACTACCAAAATAGTCAATATGACAATTCTTTTATTTCTGTGCAGTTGACAATAAAAACTTTAGGATAAATTTTTAGTAATTTTTTTTAAGTTCTTCTAGAACCGTTACGAAAGATCATAACTTTCGATTTGCTGAGGTTTAGATGAAGCCTCCATTTGTTGCAGTATTCAGCTATTCTGTTTATCACCAACTGGAGACTTTCAGGCGTTACAGGAAATATTACAATTTTACGGATTTCACTAGAAGATCTCCCGCACTTCTTACTCCACCCTGTAGAACGTCTATGAAGAGAGCAAACAAGAGGGGGCTTAAATTGCAACCTTGTCTTACTCCACTTCATATAATTCCTCTACAAAGTTGTTGAATAAGATCTCAGATGTTGTAGATTCATACAATTTTTCCAAAATGCGTCCAAATTTCGTTGAAACACCTTTGTTGTATAGTTTAAGCATCAGATGATGTCGAAGGATGCTTTAAAATGTATGAAGAAATCGTACAACTTCTTTTTATTTTTTGGATAATACAGCGTCCAAGGCATCATCTGCTTGAAAAGGGATGGCAAATTAAAAGCTCGTAGCAATCTTGTACTTTGTGAGATTTTCGAAATATTCGCATAAATCCTTCAGGTCCATCGGTAGGCAGGGCCGCCGTGATATGCTGTCGTTGTTTATAAGACGCACTTTGCTCCAAAACTGTGATTTTCGAAGCAGGCCTGCCGCTTAAGCAGCGCTTTTGAAATTATGTTTGCGGACAAATATTCCCGCTTGAGAAAGAGGTTTTAGGGGTAGCTTCCTTACAAATTTTAACTAAGCAAATGATTTTTTTCTAGCTTGTGAGCAGTCTCTGTCAAATCATTTGTCATGAGGAGTAGAAACCCTGTTATTCTTCATCGTGCAAGATGTTGGTATCGATATTGCTATGGTATCATCAAGTTCGGAAAGGGTAAGATATGTATTGGATGAAGGTGCAAGCTGTATGGTGATGTTGTTGTCTAACGCTTCAGCATACGTATTCGCCATCGATTGTTTCCATTTGTATTTTGTAGCTTTTGTTGTGCAAACATCTACCCGCTGTAGTCTCATTGGGAACTGAATTGAGACATGGACAGGGAGATGATCAGAGTGAATCTGCGATACAACTTCGAAATCATTCATTAGGTTGCACAAGTCCTCATTCACTATAGTATAATCAATTACTGAGTTATTCTAAGGACCGATAAAAGTGTAGTCACCATCAGCGTCGCCATGTGTATTTCCATTGCAATGCCAAGACCGAACGAATTACAAAGGTCGATGAGTTTTTTTCCCTCTCGGTTTGCAACACTATATTGATTTGAGAATTCTAGCAACTCTAGAACTTACTGTCAAGGGAAAAAACAAATATGATTATTTTAGAAATCATTACCATTGTCAATTGGAATAATTAAAAAAGTGACATTTTTTGGAAGGTTTTTGTATGAAAAGTATAAGAAGGTTTTATTCCAAATGGCTGAATTCGAATTCCGAACTTAACCTGAATTTAGGTAATCCTCAACTTTGTGGTTAACAGATTCAAATTATCTTGATTCTTTCAAAAGTTATCGTTTAAAACGTCTCGAAAACGTGTTTTTTTTACGTTTTATGGTGTTTCACGATTAATTCTGACAAAAAATATCCTTCCAATCGCTATACTTATCCTTTACACTACGTGCACTACGCGTGTACGGAAAAGTAATAGCAAATTAATCACTATGTTTGACCATCAACAAGTAGCAGTTCAAAAAGTTTTTAATAAAATGTCTAGTCTTTTCTTTTTTCAAACTTTTACAGAAGTCTTCTTAAAGTCTGAAAAGTCTTTATCGTTTCTTCAAAAAGATGCTTAATGAGATCATAAAATGCATAATTCCCTCCCATTCTTCTTATTCTGCTCTTTTCGTTAAATTGACTTGTCTATTTATAAATCATTGAGTCGTAGAATATTTTTTTTTTTTTTTTGTCTTCTTTTGATAATATTTTATGTTTCCATAAAACATAAGCAACCACTTTTTCTCCAACAAAATATACCTTGGCATACAAAAACAGCCTGAAGCTGAAGACCAAAAATCTTAAGGCTCATGAAACATTTATGAATCGATATTTTTCCCAGCACCAAATGGCCATATTATTGGTATTGAAGGAAAGAAGAAAAGGAACTAAGTGCAGCTATAAAGACGTTAAAATGGTAACTCAACTCAAATGGCATAAAAAAAGGATAAATTTTGGTTCAGGAAGAGAAAAAAAAAAACAAATCGCAGGACACGTTTTATGCGATTTTAAGCCCAAATAATGTTGTTTGGGGGGCTAAAAATGTGTGCCACAAAAATACGATCGAATGTTGTTAGCAGAGGGCAAACAAATAAATATAGTGTAGGAGTTTGGATAAAATAAAGTGTCTTAATGGTTGGGGTTTGGAATAAGAGACAAATATATACAAAACCTATACCTATAACATATTATGGTTTTATGTTTTATAATCAAAATATATTTTATTTTGTTTATATACCAGAAAAAAAAATGTCCTTGCTGGGTTAGAGACTAGATGTAATATATATTTCACTTTAATGGGTTTTATTTTTTAAGGGCGATGACATTAAGGCTTTGTATCTCATCAAGTAGAATGGAACATGCATTAGGACTTTAACAATTTTAAGGTTTGGCAAAACTTCCGCTAGTATTTAAATTTTGAATCCATGTAAAATCAAGTAAAAATGCTGAAATGATTAGAAAAACAATGAGAGTTGAAGCACAGTGGTATTCCAGAAGCCCTGAAAGATTACGTCTACAAGTTGCTAATAAAAACAAATACTGTTTTTCTCTGTCACTAAAAGGTTAAACTCCAACCAAATTGATCACATCGCAATTGACGCCAGACATGCTTTCAGTATCTTAGATGTCCGAACGTTACGAGGAGCAAACGTTGACTCGGACCTCTACTTACTAGTATCTCGAGTACGGATGCGGATATCTATGACGCCACAACGCCGAGCAGAAGTTTGATGTCGCGAAACTCAAATCGCAAGAAACCGCCAAAAGTTTTGCTGATCGCGTTTCTCTTAATATCTTGGCTAACCAGCCACCAGCAACAAGCATAGACGACTTGTGGAGACATTGGCAGAATGCCATCAGTAGTGCCGCCACTGATATGCAAGGTTTCACAAGGCGACCACAACGGAGCTCCTGGTTTGGAGAAGAATGAATTTCAATATTTATCAACTGTCAATTGATAGTTGACCTTCGCAATAAGGGTGATTATTAATTTTTATGAGTAAGATTCGGTAAAAATCGGTGCTAAATTTCAAAAGTATTGGTTTCGTGTCAAATAAAAAATTTCGGGGTTTCAATCAAAAACAACATTACGATAATGGAGAAGTCCAAAAAGGTGGTTTTCGACATGCCCTCCGTCAGTCTGTGCGTCTGTACGTCTGTCTATACATCTCCTTTTCCCAAACGCGTGGAAGGATTTTCTTCAAATTTGGAACAGATGATTTTTACGTAACTACGAAAGTTGTTTGTTTTTTTGAATATCTCTTCTAGAACTGATGCAGCCATTGTAGCGTTGTAGCTGTTTTTTTTTTAAGTTTTCAAGTTTGGTGACGTCTGGCAACTTAAATAGCACTATAAAGCCCAGGATTACAATACTATTATTTATCGCTGTGTTTAATGATTTTGAGGCTTAGTCGCTAGGTCTTCCAAAGCGACTTATGCTCGCAATATTAAAACAAGCAATTTGTCAAACAATAAAGTAAACACTCATCACAAAAACAACATCAATCCACTAACACTCTGGCACTAACTAATTGGCGATTAACTCAAGTGCAACTGGGATAATCTTGACACAGAAAAAAATCATCTCCCTCATGGTCTACTATAAACGGAACTTGTTGATTTAGCTATTATAAAAGTACTTATGTAGTATCTGTATACTCAAATACTTATACCTACTTCTGTATTGGATTCTTAAAAACTCATCTCAAGTTTCATTCAACTACTGTGTCATCATCAACATTATCATTATATCATTCCAAAAACAAAGCCTCAAATTATACAAGTTTAACCAAAAGCACTTTTGTATAATTCAATCTGAAAAAGGTGCTGATCCGGTATATAAATCTAACAAAGAATATATTACATGTGAAGAGCGAGCGATGCTAGTTTGAACGCGAACACCGCTGTTCGTTTGATTATGGACTGCAATACAGGGTGATCTTAATATGTCATTATGCATAAAAATTATATTGACTTGTTGAACTTCTTGTAAATAAAGAAAAAAATTAATGAACTATGAACTAGGCACGAGGGAGTTAGGAGAAGGACACGAATAATCTATTAATCACGAGTTTTAAATTAATTGTCTCTCCGAAAATGATAAATTTTATAAATAATTGACTGATTTTTGAAAAACCATTTGAGATATATTAAAAAAAATTATTATTGGCTGGAAGTACAATCAAAACATTTATGAATCGAACTCGAATTCGTTCATATGGAAACCGCAGGACTATTTGCAGCGGTGATTCGTTCGGCCCAATTCGATGACTCGGCCAAACATTTAGGATTCGGATTTGGACCGTTTGCTACGGACGCCTGAACGGCAGCGATATTTTCGACCAACCCGTTTTTTCACTTTTCTCACTGACACGGCAACAACACACAACGAATATGTAGACTCAAATTTTTGCACTTAACTAGTTATTGCCTGTCTACTAGGGCAAATTTACGACCGAAAATTGGCTCTTAAAATTGAGGTCCCCGACTCCGAATTTCAACCGTGCACTTTATCATGATGAAAATGATGAGCTTACAGAATAAATTGACAATGACAGTTCGATGATTTGTAAAAGGGTGCGTTCACAAATTAAATCCAAAGTTGTCAAGTCCCCATTGGAAAACCCTGTACTAAAACATAGAGAAACGTCTTTTAATAATTCTGAAAACACACAAGTGAGCTAAACTAGAAACTCTTAATTAAAAAAAAAAAAAACAAATTTAAGGTTCCGTTTTATCAGATTGCGAAGGCTTTTCACCAAGTAGTTATATTAATGGTAGTAACTTGCAAAAGTCAAATCAAAAACAAAAAAATTATTATCAATTTAAATGCCTGCGGAAACACCCTGTACCCATATTCCATACAGTCACTCTAGATCTAGACAAACAACTCGCACTTGTCTCTTAACGGTTGAATGTCATTTTCGATGACACTTGAGTGTGTGTCAAGAGATTTGTTTTCGTCCGTTTTATGGTTTGTCCACTCTTACCCTTCCGTTTTATTGCTCGAACGACCGATGCACCAAGCGACAAAAAAAATGTTCTATCCCCACATCATGTGTGCAACACGGGGTGGCGACAATTAAGTAGTACAGTAGCCTCGTACAGTGCCAAATGAAAATTCTCTTCTCCTTTCTCCACACACAGACAGAAAGATAGGTACGAAAACAATTTAAATTCAAAGAGTCCACGGAAGAAGAAAAATATATAAAAAAAAAAACAGTTGGTGTCAGATGCCGGTGTGGTGTCAAGGAAACAAAAAAAAAAATACAAAAAAAAAGAAACATCCACTTCTCAAGTGGACACATAAAGTGGAGTCCTTTCTAAAAGGTGTCCTTGCTAAATATAATGAAAGTGCATATGGCTCTGCACTTATTTTCACTTCACCAGCATCTGGTCAATGCATAGCAGTGTTGTTGGGCAGTTGACCAATTTTAGATATTTTTCTCTTTTGGTCATATATGGGAGTTTTCATCTGCATTCTTTTTTTTTTAGGGAAAATCTGCATCCTCACTCCTCCTTCATTTTTTTTTTCCTCAGCACTAAACCATGACCATAAAAAACCCAAGTTCTGGTGCTTGTACGCATAAAAATGATATATTAGATGTTGAAAGAGTAGTCATTTACCTTCGTTTCACCACCATCGCTCCGCACCGCACAGCACGGTACCGTAGAGAGAAAAAACTCTTCTGATATGGTTAGGTTATACACCTGAGGAGTTTTTTTTTAACGCTTGTTTGGTGAAGATGGTTAGTAGTTTGTGAAAATTGTTTTAAACTGGGTCACATGTGATTCATTTGGCAATGTTTCAAGAAAGAGGGAGATTTTTATTTTATGTTAAGTTGTTTTTTTTTTGCATTTTTAATTCGTCATTTTGATGAAGAAAGAGGCTGAAACATTTTATATTTGCAGTTTTTTATTTTTAGTTTGAGTGGCACTTGAAAAATGTTCTATAAGAATTAACATATAAATTAAAAATTTAACAAAGTACTCGTTGAATTTTGTAAACAAGTTTTCAGGAAGAAAATTCTTATTTCATTTCAAAATTTCTTATAATCAAAAGTTTAATAGAAACTAATAGGTTTGTCATGCAAGGACTTTCCAGTTTGTGCACAATACTTTCCAAAATTGAAATCCGATTAGGTAGGTACCGTTTAGTGCAGTCACTAAAGCCTCTTCCTCGGAATTTCTCAGAAAGTATTTTTTTCAAATAAATTTTATTTTACAGAAAAGAAATTCAATAGGTAGTATTTTTATTACTGCAATTTGAAAAAAAAAAAAACTTTTTAAAATGACTTATGTCTCAAATATCTTGGGGACAAATAATTATATCGACTTCGGGTTAGTTTTATTTTACACCTTAAAATCTAAATTAAATAAAAAAAAAACAGTTTTTTTGAATAAAAAAAATCGTATAGAAAAATCCAAAAATTGCTGAATTTCTCAGCTCATATATCCCAACAATCAATAAAAATCTCAGTTCCAAGTGAATTGTCAGACGAAACATTTACCTATAAAGAATTCACGAGGTTTTAAAAGAAATTTAATTTCCTTGCATTACGAGCAGTATGAAAGATTTTTTTGACCTTGTTTCATTGAATTGCTTGCAACTGAAAAACTACGCAACTAATTTTCAAGTTTAAGGTCTTAAAATGTTGCCAATAAAACAATTAAATATGTGTTGCATTTGCATTTTACATACAAATAAAAATAAGCGAGTAAAAGTGGGCACAAGAATTTGTCGTTCAATTAGAAGTAAATACCTAAAAGTGCCACATAATTTTATGAAATGCTCAAATATGTACAGAAATTTGTTATTATGGTCTAATAATGTTTTAATGATAAAAAATAATGTTTTTATCACATAACTTAGTGCTTTATTAGTTCCCGATGGCGCAATGGTTAGTGCGATACACTATCACGTCGGAGATCTTGGTTTGATTTCCAGCCAAATCCACCTTTCTTTTTTTCAGGGATACTACGAGAAATTAACAAAAGTTCTAAGAGTACTGCCTGTCACGAAATCCAAACTAGCTGTTGGGAAACGGCAAAAAGTTGTAAGTCCCTTCCATTCCTCCTAAGCCTAAGTACACGAGCACAGAAAATGGTTGAAAGTGTTCAGTCATTAGTCCATGATTTTTCGTGAGCTATTCTTGTCCCAAAATGTATTCTAAATTTATTTACTACATGAACTCAAAGTTTTTAAAAATTCAATTTAAAAATCATACTTGTACTTTTTTTCTCGTATTTTTTTTTTTTTTTATTTTTAAACAAAATAATAATAAAAGTTTTGATTCAAAAAACCCCAAAGGGTTATTTATTTTGATTCAGAATTTTGTAACTTGCAGGTGCAGACTTAAGGTTCTGTATGCAAGCAGAATTTTCAAATTGAAAAGTTTTTCGAAAGAAATAACTTTTATATTATTTCAAGTAGGTATTGTTTTGTTTCATATAACAAAAATATCAAACTCCTGCGAATCCTTGAATCTTCCTTAGGTTCCAGATTTCAGACTATTATTTGGTCCAGTTTTGAGTGGAAAACGTCTTTTATAAGTTTTTCAAAATACCTACAAACAATAAATTTGTTTTGTTTGTTATTTGTTATTTTAAAAACGTCCAGAACTTCTAGTATGTATAGTTTATACAATATTTATTCCATAGAAAAACCATCACAAACACCCCTGAGACTTATTGTCATTACCTTGTTTATTTCACACTTCGAAAATTATTACTTTACCATGTCGTTTTTTTTTTTTGCCTTTTCGAAAGTTTTCCGGTATATTGAATTAAACTTTATATTCACTTTTTGCTTCAAATATATTTAGAACAACAAAATGTACTATGGAAATATTATAGAATTTTGTAGGTTATAGGTGAATTGCATGTTGAATAAGTTAGTTTTTGTTTGTTGGCATGCAAAGTTTATCCTTTGCAAAGGGTGGCAACAGACGCCTTCTATTACCTTAAAAAATATTCATATACAACAGTAAAATCTACTTGGAAACAAACAAATATTTATAAAAGGGTGTAGCATGATTAAAAAGCTTGTTGATGCATATTGATATTGTGTTTGCATTATATAGAGGGCGCTAAGGTAGACGTATTCTATATACATTTATAAAATAATTAATAATAATGGTGAAATGTTGCCAGGAGTGGACTAATCGTCATCTCTTGAACACGGTCTCTAGACTAACCAAAACATTTACTTTTTACTGGTTTTTCTTTCTTTTGTTCAAATAAGGCTCTATAAACTACAATCTGACCCTGGGAATATGAATTAATTTAATAATCATCGCCTCTATATAAGGTGGAATATTCATATTCATTCGAATGGAAAATCAAAACTTCATTCTTTGATGCTTTATAATAAATACAAAGCCAGTCATCAGAAATAATATAGAAAAAAACTCAAATTAAATAAACACAAAACTGCATCATAATAATAATATTTGAAATAACCATAGCAGTTCATTTAACATTTTGATTCATTGACTCGAATGACTTTTATGTTTATTTGTGGTTTAAGCAGTAAGTCTTTATGGAACGATTCGAATATTTTTTTTTTTTTAATTAATAGGTAAGCGCAAACTGGACGATTAAAAAATTCTGTTTTTTCAATAATAACTGTTTTTTTATTTAATTAACTGGAAGCTCGTAGAATCAAAAAAAACTATCTTTAATTACTTTGTAACTATTAGTGTAATTATAAAAAAGTAATTTAGAGAAATAAATAAATATTGTCGTGATAAATTTTTTTTGTTTTTTTAATTTTTGTTAAAAATATCAAATAGTTTTGAGGAATTTTAGGGATGAGGGATTTATATTATAAATTAAAGGGTTATTAAAAGTACAAATTAAGCTAAATAAAAAAAGGGATACAATTGAACAAAAAAAAATAAAACATAACGTATTACACAGTAACACAGATGTATTTTTTTTTTTCGGTTTATCAATGAAAATATTACCGAAAATTCTTTGAAAATAAACGTTAATTGAGAAAATTTCTATGTGTGATTAGTTTGTCACGGAAGAGCACACGGTTAAAAATTTTGGATTTCTTTTTAATACAGCATTCGTATTTTAGCCGTATAGTAAATATTACTTTTTAATATTCTGTAAATCTTAGAATTTTTTAAAAAATATTTTGTATTACATTCTAATAGTGTTGTAATAAAATTGATATTTTTAATACGAAAAAGATTAAAATGTAATCCAAAGGATTAAAATTTAATACTTTAATAATTTGTTTTTTCATTTTTAATTTTTGTCTATATTATTATTTTTTGTTTTTAATTTCAAAATTATACATGTGGTTAAAAAGCATCCAAAATTAAATGGAACCTTTCTGGAAAATACTAAAAATTCTTTTAAAAGAAACTATTGACCAAACAAAAAAAGAAATGAAAGAAAAATAAACGACTTCAAATTTAAGACTTTTAATATATTCTCATAGATGCCATTTTCAGAACTGGACTCTATAGGGACCACCATCTTAAACATAAAGAGTATCATCAAAATCAATTCACCAAGTCAAAAGTTCTGAGCTAACAATTATAAATTTAAAAAGAAAAAAATAACAGAGGAATAACCTCCTCCTTTTTATAAATCGGTTCAAAATAAAATTGCATTATGCATAAATCAAAATAAAATAATTTTTTTTTTTCAAATATCATGAAACACAAAGAAAAACTTAATGTCATTTTGATAAATGTAAATTTTCTTACTATAGTCAACTCCATCTGAGTCGAACTTTGTCTAAGATAAATTTTTCCTTTAACTCGGACTTTTTTTGTAGTTGAAAAGAAATCCTAGAAAGCTGAATACTTAAGCCCCAAAAACTAAAACAAAACTTTTAGTTACCATAAATAATACAAAATGAATGCCTCCCAAATAGCAATAAGATTTTAAAACTTAAAATAAAGATCAGTTCTAAAACATTTAATTAAATTTTCTCTTTCAGCACAATCAGCAGCAAAAGAAAAAGACGAATTCATCTGCCCCATACAAATTGGAAATGGCAATTTTGCAGATCCAGCGTCATGTCGTAGATTCTACCAGGTAAATTACTTAAATAAAATTCCTACAAAGTCATCAAAAAATAAAAACATTTTTATTAAATGTATCTCTCAAAACTAAGACTTTATTTTTTGTTTCTTTTAAAACACCACAAATTCATTATCCTGTCTGGTTTTTGTGCCAAGTAAATTAAATTATTTTCTTAAAATAAATTTGTTTATCTAAACCCACAAAATCTTTTATCTAATTCAATCCATTTATCTATATGATCATCATCATCATGTATTGCATCCTTTTATCTTCTTACAGTGTGTAGATGGTTTTCCATACTTGAACCGATGCCCTTCGGGATTATACTTTGATGACATCAACAAATTTTGTAATTTCAAGGATGAAGCAACCTGCGGACCACTACCAACTAGTAAGTTTTTATTTTTTTTTTTTTTAGTTTTCATATCCTTTACAAATTCTTTTCGAAAAAGGTATGAATAAAGTTTTAGAGATAGAAAATGTGCATATATATTTTTAAGAAGAGTAATAAAACAAAACTGTCATGCATAGAGGATTTTGTCGAGTGATATAGAGAGATGCAAGGATTTAAAATGTGAATCCTTTTGGATAAAATCTAAAAAGCCTTCATGCATTTCTTGATGAAGGGAATTTAAACAAGATCCACCAACGAAGTTTAAGCCAAAACTCTTTATAGGTAGAGAGTTTCGAGCAAACACTTCATTCCAAGGCCGTCAAATATACTAGAGCCATTTATTTAGGCATAAATAAGTCGCACAAGGGCTTGAGAATAAGGTTGTGCATCTTCGAAAAATAATTAAAATTAATTAAAAGTAATCGTGTTTAAGAATGATTTTACGCCTAAAATTTTTATATAGAAAAACTTTTAACAAACAAAGGCAAATACAAACCTTAAGGTTACTCATTTTTTAAAAGAACAAATTTTTTTATAAAAGAGTTTGGGGTTATCTTCTCGGATTTATTTTTTTATCCGACTTGGAAGGCTGGATATTCAGCAGTTTTTACTTGAAAGCTGGATAAAACTTGTTGTAGGCTAGGATCCCGGTAGCATTTCTTAAAATTCCGGCAAAAAGGTAAATTGGGGTAAAAGGTAAATGTCAAATAAAAGTTTATGTACATCTCGAAAAGTAAGAGAATTTGAATAATAATATAAATTTGTGCAGATAGCTTAATCGAAATGATGAAAAATTTTATATGGCCATGAAATTCTTCAAAATCACTTTTTCGAAATACGAGATTTTTTTTGTAAAATAAAAAATTTCCTATGTTTTTGAAAGAATATTTGAGTAAGTTTTTTAATTTAATAATCGACGAGTAACGGAAAAAAAAGAAATGAAAAGGCCTTTAAGATTTGTATGTTAAAAAAAATCATATTAAAAAAAAGTTTTTAACGAGTTACGATAAAACAATTTTTGTTGGCCAATGATTTTCTTACACGGCCTGGTAAAATTATGATTTAACTTTTTTCTTACAATTCTTTACAATTTTTAAAAAAATTTCAATTTTTTTTTTTCAAAAATCGATTATTCGAAAACGGGTCAATGATATATATAGTCTTCGATTTTTATTAACATTTTAATTTTTGAAAATTGCATACAAACTTTTTTTATTTAAACACGGTTTGAGAAATTGTATGTATAAAAAAATACTTTTTTTAAAACGGCTTTAACGATTTCAAATTTTTTAACTAGTATCTAAAATATCATAAATTCAATTTCTTAGGTAGCGGGAAAAATTTCAAAATTAACCTTTGACGTTAGTAAAATTGCTTATAACTTTAATAATAAGTACGCCGACTGCAAAATTTAACTAAACTACAGGTTAGGATAGATAAAATTTCATTTTGATATCTTTTATTTTTTAACGTAGCCCGATTATACTTACAAGTTATTTCAAATTGTCTGAACAAGTGCATTTTTAGATGCTTTAAGATTAAAGTCCAACTGTTCAATTTAAAGCTCTCCCTATTTTCTTTTCTTGTTTTACCTACTAAAAAAAAACTTTGGTATCTTTCGTGACATTTCAAACACAAAATAGATCAAAAAATATGAATTATGTACTACAAAGCAAAAACATTCACAGTATGCTGATGTTGAATTTCACAAAATATTCTAAAAATATTCATTTCTTTCTTAAGGACAAAAATATCTTGATATTAATCATATAGAAACCAGCAACATTTTGTGCATCATTTATGGGATTAGAAATATCCTGTAAAATCGATAAATCAAGTAGATATATTTCTATGCATTCTTAAAACTCCATTTACCTAAAAATAACATTTAGAATTCAAATTGTATCCTTAAAATCATTACGATACAAAGTCTTCAATCAATAAATTGAGTTTACATGGGAAAAATATTTGAGAATTCATCTTATACTTACAAATTATATATCCCACAAGTGAAACTAGCTTAGATCTCAATCATTACAGTCTTTGGTTTAGAAATTTATTATATTTACGTTTACTTGTGTATGTCTATCAGACTGACTATAATTGACACAAAGAATATTTATTTTAAGGAAAGACAGAGAGACTATGCAGAATTCCATAAAATCTCTAGTCCCAAAAAGAGCATATTTGAATAGGAAAAAAGGACGATAATGGCATAAGTGCTGTTCAGAGACAAAGTAAATTGAAATCAATTTGCAATTTTATCAAACAAAAAAAAAAAAAAAAATACCGTACATTGACCGTTTTAGAGGTATATACCAACCTTCGGAGGAGAAAATGCCTTTGGAAATTGATAGGTACCCTGTATACTTTATACTTTCGTTAAACTACACTCTATCTCCCTTGAATAATGTTATGTCCCATAAAATTCCATGACCATGCTTGAAAACTAGGGAATAAATTCCCGATTCTGTTGTGTCTGTAGGATCTAGGACAGAGTTGTACAAACTGCAGTCTTTTCGGTACTGCAGTTAATTTACTAAAAACACTAAATTTCTTAAGTCTTTTAACTTACAAAACTACTTTGACTGTAAGACTACAGTCAGCAGTCAGTGCTAAGATACTGACTGAACAGTTAATGAAAGCAGTAAATTGACTAAAAGTTCAATAACTGCAGTAATTCTTGACTTGTTTTAGTCTGGTACTCAAAAGAAATGTTTGAAATTGTTTTGCTTAAAATTTGAGTGAGGCGTAACGCCACTATTCCATGACACTTTCTTATAGGAATATATATAAAAAATACAAAAAAAAGAACACTACGAAATACTTTCTACAGACTACAAGACTAATTCCAGTCAAAAAGTAATGCAGTTAATTAACTTTTAGTGAATTCACTGCTTTCATTAATTGTACAGTCAGTATTTTAGCTCTTACTTCTATATGCTTACAGTTGCAGTTAAAATTAAAGTCAATTGACTGCAACTGATGTGAGTTCACTACAAATTGACTGCAGTCTTTTATAGCTCTGATCTACGATAGCCAAATACATGAACCAAATTTATTTCAAATAAATTGATGCTCTATAGTTTATTCTCATTGTTGACGAATTGTGAAGAAATTATTTTTTTTTTCGATCAATTCCTCACTTTTTAGTCATAACAAATAATTTTGTATAAATCAATCAAATGACTTGTAGTGTACATCTCATCGGTATCTAGTTTGTGTTTTTGTTCTCTACACTCAGGGAACATCACGTTGTGGAATGCAAATTATTTCACTATCACAGTGACACTAAATCGCAAATCCTTTTCTCTTTCAAATTGAAGGGACAATGTTACCGCTGACATATTATCAGTTTCGTTAAGTTCGTATCTTTAAAAATTTATTTTTTGTTTTTGAAATGCAGTTGTTGTTTCACGGTTATTTCTTATCCTCACTGAATTACGAAATTAAAAATATGTTTACGTTTCAATCTTTCAAACCCTTGAATAACCTTTTTCTTGCAAAATTGATTGAACTTTGCTCTCAAGTGAATTTTCAACAAAAAAAAAAAAAAATAAAAAAAATAATTTACGATTAGCTAGCTCTATGGGTGAAAAAAGGGCAATGTGCTGTTTCCAGACGAAATTCTGATGAAAATTTGAAAAACAAAATTATCTCGGTTGTGTCTTGTGTCTGTAACATAGAGATGGTCTTTTGTAAAACACATAAAGTTGAGTGACTTTGCGAGTGTATTTGAATGATTTTTAGTCAAAAATATTGATCTAGTTTTTATTTGCGATATGGGTACCATATATCAAGTTATGCATTCGTGCAAAAAAAAATAAAATGCACCACTGGGTCGCACGTACTTGCTCTGGAGGATAAAGTTACTATTTATGCTAAGCCCTTTTAATTAAAAATTTGTAAATGCAGTTTTAGAAAATAGCATAAGATTCGATTTTCAAATGACTTAAACAGCTTCTTAAATGAATTTAACCTCAAAACAAAGAATGCAATTTGATTTCTTTTATAATGATACATTTTCAGAAAAAAAATTTTGAAAATCTACTTAAATTTTCAATTGTTTTTATATCAACATATAAATGACTAATATATGCCTTCTATAAGAAATAAATGTCTGGTGTATGCGAGTTTAATAGTAACCCTAAAAAAAAACCATTACCTTTATTAGATAAGAGGTGTTATTTTGATATTCAAAGAAAAATGGCATTTTTGGAGATAAATGATCGGATGTTTATTTTATTATAAAAAAGAAGGTATGTCGTTAATAATGAAACACAACAAACAACAAAGACCACGCTTACAGGACCATATCCTTTTCATGAAATTTTCCATAACCAAATCGCAAAGTGGCTGCCCTATGTCCTCGATAGCCTCACGAATTTCATGTTTGAGGTCTTGAATCGACGCTGGGCTGTTGGCGTAGACCTTATCTTTCACGTGGCTCCAAAGGAAGAAGTCACAAGGTGTTAGATCACAAGATCTCGGTGGCCAATTGTGATCACCTCTTCGAGAGATAACACGGTCCGGAAACTTTTCCCGTAAAAGATGGATGGTTTCATTGCTTGTGTGGCACGTAGTGCCACCTTGTTGAAAGTAAACGTTGTCCAGATCAATATCATCCAATTCAGGCCATACAAAATCATTAATCATCTCTCGATAGCGCAATCCATTGACCGTAACTGTTGCTCCAGCCTCATTTTCGAAAAAGTAAGGTCCAATGACCCCGCGGGACCATAAACCGCACCAAACAGTCACGCGTTGAGGATGGAGAGGCTTTTCAACAATAACTCTTGGGTTTTCCGAGCACCAGATGCGACAGTTTTGCTTGTTGACGTAGCCTCCGAGGTGGAAATGGGCCTCAGCAGTCAAGATGATTTTTCGATGAAATTCTGGTTCATTTTCATGCATTTCAAGGACCCAATCAGCAAAGACACGACGTTGTTGATGATCAGCCGGCTTGAGTTCTTGTGTTAACTGAACTTTATAAGCCTTAAGACCCAAGTCTTTATGCAAAATACGGTGTAATGACGTTTGTGGAATGCCTAATTCCAAAGAACGACAAGGAATGGACAAACCTGGGTTTTCTTCAACACTTTGGGCTACAACAGCAATATTCTCAGTTGTTCTTGAGCGTTTTATCTTGAGGGTTTTATTCTTCACATCACTAACTTGTCCCAACAGCTCGAATTTGTCCACCAATTTCTGTATTGCGGTCCGACAAGGTGCTTCACGACGACCCAAAAATGTTTTAGTTTTACCAACCGTCTCTGCCAAATTTTCACCATTTTTATAGTGAATTTTAATAATTTCAATGCGTTGTTCCATTTTTATTAATAGCGTAGTTTCTACTTGTCAAATGTCAAAAAATGACAGCTTCAAAAGTGACAGCTACCGAAGTAGCGGGCTATTCAAAATAACACCTCTTATTTGAAAACCCTTTATTTTAAACTCATAATTTCGTGTTTAACTGCGGTAGAGGGGAATTAAAGAAGCAGGGATAGAATTACTGTCAGGTAATCCTGCTGGTATATTCTGTAGAGGTAAAGGTTAAAGGCACCTATATGTGTCCCTAATATTGTTCCCAGATCCCCTAATCTCTTCAGTAGACTTAAAATGTTTCCTATGCTTTAAGCTCTAATAACGACTTCTTGAATCCATACAAATTCCATTTAATAGTAACACCTTACTAATAGCGATTTTCACAAGCCCTTTTGAAACAATTTTTATAAAAATTTGCGTAAATAAGAAATAAAACATCAAACAAGATCTCGATTATCTGTCAAAATCTTCTTAAAAAAAAGAAATCCATCCTCTCATCCAAGTGACAACTCAATATACTTTGCCCTTGTCATAATGGCACAGCTATTACATGTATAATTCTTATTAAATACTTCCGTTTTATTTATTGACATAAACAAAAATAAACAAAACAAAAAAAAAATCCTCCCAATAAAATAAAAAAAAATATGTAAACACAAAGCTGATGGAGTTAAACTGATGTCTCTTTTCTATTTTAAGTTTCCCAAAATGATTTCCAGAATAGGTATGAAAAAAATCGCACCCTTCTGATAAAAAATGAAGAAAAAACAAAAAATAATAAAACCCATATCCCTTTATTTGGTATATTTTTTTTATTTTTATTTCACATCATCATAATAAAAAATAAAAACATAAAACCACCAGCACACAGTTGTATACGGAAATATAAGAAAAAAAAAAAAGAAAAACAAATCAAAAAGGATAAAAACAAAAAAACAAGAAAATATAAGAAGAAAAAAAAAGAGACATAGAAGAAGAGATAAATATTGAGTAACAACTTGACAGAAAATGGATGTTTAAACATTTATCGCTTCCGACAATCAATTTAGACAAAACGACTCAAAATGTTTACTCCCTCCCCCCTCCCCCCATCATCCCCTACTATAACCAATTTTGTATGCTCCCTGAGATACAAACAAAATGCAAAAGGATGAAAGGAGAAACACATATGTGTGTAGGTACGTGTATTCCCTCTGCGTCTATTATTTTTCAATCTGCCTAGCAAGGGGCTTAGAACTGTTGATGCACAGGCACAACCCCCCTTCCCAACTGATGAATTTAGCAAACTCCTTCAACTTCAGAGGAAAATATAAATACTATACAAAAGTATTTGCAGGAAGTTTTTGCAACAACTCCATCAACGTTATACTTCCAGAGGACATTCAGGAATGAAATTTTCAAAATTTCATCAGATTTTATCCAAAAATGCTTGACACAAAGATTTCACTACGAATTTGTTTGTGTGTGTGTATTTGCTTTTATGACAATTTTTGTTTTGTTTTTGTTAAACAAATTGTTTTATTGAAATATGCCTTTCTTTTCATTCTGATTGACACAGCTCCAGCACCAAAAACAGACGCTCCAGTGGACTTGGCTCTCAAGTGTGATCCAGCTCAATGTGAATTGCCATATTGTTTCTGTTCAAAGGATGGCACCCGTATTCCTGGCGATCTCGAATTGGACAAGGTAAGTGAAATGCATACACCTTACATATATATGAGCAAGGATTTCCCAGGATATTAATAGATACAAGTTGTTATTGATTTTCCTGCAGCCAGTTATATAGAATTGCATATTAGGGGGTAAAAGAGGGAAGCGATGACTGGAAGCTGTCATCCAGAGTTACATAAACCAGTTTGTTTTGTTGTTTCTATAATAAATTTATGAGCTTCAAACCTAAGTTAAGGCTAACATCCTTACCATTACCATTACCACCAGAGGGATGAAGATGAAGAAACTTCTGAAATGACATGCCTTTTCTTCTTCCCTGCGCTCTATCCTGTCTGTCATCATCATCATCATAATCGTATAGTCATCAGTCTAGGGAATAGGTACTATCTTTAGATGCTAACTCAAACACTCACTCACACACAGACAGAGATACAATAACCATACCTACTTTAAGGGATCCCAGTACAATCGAAAAAGGAAAAAGGAAGAGACACACTTTTAATTAAGGATAAATCCTGTGGATGTTAGTTTTGTGCATATAAACCACCGTACACTTTGAGGGGGGGACAACATCCAACTATTACAGAGTCCTTCTATTCGTCTTTCCTCAGTAGGGAGAGAAAGAGAGAGAGAGAGAGAGAAAGAGAGAACAGAACATGAAAGAAGTTTTCTTCACATACTCCAAAATAGAAAAGGGGAATTCGGGTGATGGTTTGAGATCCATAGACTTTCACAAAAAGTCAAATAGCATTGGACAACAAGGAATACTTTACTGACAGATAAATATATGTAGTATTACTCAACAGGATATTAATCTTGTCCTGGATGATGATAACTGAAAGCAGACGAACAATTGAAGTTTAATTCAAATTCTAAATAAATAAATAAATTTCGATATTTTTTGGAATTTAAATAAATTGAGAGGAGAGTGGTATGATATTGTAAGGTTGGTATTCTAAAATCTTAAACTTACGACAGATATTATATTGAATTTGGATCAAAAATCTTTGTGGTTTATGGAAATTGATTTAGGAAGTTATGATTTAATTTTAATAATGCCTTGAAAATCAATTTAAAAGGATTGAAAATTTTGCGGCTAAGTCGTAAAATAATTTAATTTAAATATTAAATTCCCACTTAATAATTTTAAGCAAGTGACTTGAAATTGGATATTGAAAGAGAGCCCTGTCTAGTTCATTTAGCTATAATAGCGTCCCAAAACGCATTAACACTGCAGTTATGTATCTTTCACAATTTAAAACGTGCTTCTTGGCTGAAACCTAGTCATCTATTCCCACAACCAACTGAGTCTTATAGGATTATGATTTCTTCCACATCTTGGTACAGCTCTCCACCCTCCCAAAAACCCCATAAGCTCGAATCTATTTGTAAGCCAACGGTACCGTTTCCACTGATGGCTGGTCGAGTCCGACGACCAAAGAAGACAATTTGTTTTGAATTTTATTGAATTTTGATGAAACTCTTTTTAAGTTTGTTAAGCTTTTATAGCATGTACAGTTATGAGTGATTAATCAAACTAAAAAAAAATTTATAGTGATTCTCAGTCAAGTTGAATCATAGTTTTATGAGGCTTACGTAAATAATAATCAAGCACCGCGTAAGCAAAACTCTTTTTACCGTTATGTCGGCTCACAGACTACAGAAAATTGTTAAAATTTGTTCAAAAATGCATTTATCCAATATCTAATGGCTGTGTAAATTTCAATTTTAAAACTATAAAAATAAAAAAGATAAAAATAAAATAGAGTTGGAAACGGTCAAAAAACTTGGACCGAAAAACTTGTTCTTACTGTTATTCATTGAAAAAAATGTTTAAAAATCTAATTTTTTCACACGTTTATAGACAACACAAAAGCCTAAAAGCCGTTTTGGCAAAATATTTTTCCCGTTGTTCCCTGATTTTTAAAATCAATTCAACCACCCTCATAAACCTTCAAAAACGTATTTGTTTTTTGAAGTTAAAAAAAATCGTTATTGAGCATTTCAAATATAATCTGTAGAAGACTTTAAATATTTTTTTATTTTCTTTCAATGTGCCTAATTACTTTTTTGAAAAAATTATCAACTTTATCCATAATGACATCATTTTGAAATGTCTAAAAAATATTTGATATTGGAAAATCTTTAATAATGGCCGGCAAAAATCTATGTGTTATTACTGGTTTAATATTTTTATAATCGCCGGTAAAGAAGTATAACTTCAAAAATATTTTCACTATGTAGAGATTTTTGAGCATTTCGAGATAGTGGAAGAAAATATTATTTATTGTGGATTTTGTCCATTGCCCTTTTCCCATCAGGATTTTTTACGTTTGGTCTACAAAATTTTGAAGATTTTGTTCGACTGAGATTTTTTTTGGGATTATGAGCCTTGGTCATTTATTACTAACCCGAATAAGTGCATATTGAAAAAATCTAAAAAAAAAAAAACAAAAATTTAATTTTGGAAATTATCTACTTTATAACAAATATTGCATAAAATCAAAATATATGTATATTTGCTTAGTTGGACCTACTGATGTGTTTTCAGTACTTGAGCAGTTAAATTTGAAAATTGAATAAAACAACTTAAATACAAAATTGCCTAGTTGATTTTTTCTAAAATCGACTTTTCCGACTTTTGTCGGAATTTATTATTAAATTACTTAAGAGCATTGTTTTTTGATTGATTGATAATGGACACATTCAAAATCAGTGGCTCGTTAGAAATTCAATAGCTTTGTTTCATAATTTTCCATTGATGCCATCTATATTTTTCAATTTTCGTAACGGGATTTTTCACATTCGGTATTTTGTGTTTTTGGGATTCTGGATTTTCTGGATTTTAGGTTTTCAGGATTTCGGGTTTTCCATATTTTGGGTTTCCGGGATTTTGAGTTTTTGGGATTTTGGGTTTTCTGGCTCTCTACATTGCGGATTTCAGGATTCTGTCCATCTCCCAAGTTTTCTGAATTTTTGATTTTCCAGATTTTCGATTTTTGTCATATCAGTTTTGAGGATTTTAACCCCAACTCTTACAATACTTGACTACCAATAACTTAAAAATCATAATGTTATCTTTATTTTTGTTTTATTTATTTTCAAAAATACAAGAGAAGAAAACTCTATTCACATTTGGAAAAATCATTATGAAAAAGTCAGTTATTTTTTTTTCTTATTCCTACCTATGTATATGTCCATTTATTACAAAACGATTAAATCTAATAGCCCACCCAGTTCAAGAGTTCAAATGTAACATCAACCCATTCGGTTTTTTTTTCTATTTCCAAAATCATTTATTACAAAATTAATGAATGTGTGCAAATACACTCTCCACACCTTCACTCTTCACCAGTCCGAATTTACCCTCTTACACGTGTGTCGTATATTAAAGTAATATACTCATTTTGAGAAAATCTATATTACCTATTTTAGTATCCCATCTGTAGAGCAACAACAGAAAAAAAAAAAATGAAACCTAGATCCCTCCTGTCAATGCACAACAAAAACCATGACTAAGCTGAGGTAGGAGATATATGTATATGCTTTTTAGCTAGCTATAGCAACAACCTTTCAAAAGACCACATTATCAACAGCGGTCATCTTTTCTCAATTGTTCACTTCACTTTGTTCCCCAGCTCAATGTATTTCAATTTTTTTCTTCTACTTCCTTTTTTTCATCATCCAGCCGCCTGACATATCCTGTCCAGTATCCATCTATATCTACTCCTTCAATTTCTTATCCTATTTTGATTGTTCGTTCCTGAAGGATAGCAAAAAAAAAATGAAAGGATTTTGCAGCAAAAAAAAAAAAAAAGAACAACCAAGAGAAAGGATAACAAATGGAGCAAAAATCCAATTATAATCATGTAATATCCCTTTTCAGGTGGTTAGTCACCACACACACTTAATGGCAAAGAAATGAGAGGGAAAAGTATTGGATCATCAGCGAGAACCATCAATTACAGGTTTTCACATTGTACCGTTTTTATATGGATAAAGCTTCCCCTCCCCCCCCCTCCCCTCCATCCTCACTCTCTCTCTCTCTCATCTATCTCTGTGTTAAGGATGATCTGGGCCATTTTCGCTCTTGTAATTAGATGGTCTTCCGAAGGATTTTTTTTTTCACCCAGCTAACTCTTTCATCAGGATGGTTTAGCTATGTTTACAGGATACATGATATTAACTCTTTGCAAAAGAGAGATGCCTTTCAATTGAGGATAATTTCCGATTAAATAACGTATCCTTGGTTGGAGGTCCTTTTTAATAATTTTTTTTTTCTTTTTTGCTTTCTTTCCTTTGGGAAAAGTATTGTGATCGAAGAAAATGCTATTCTTCGTCCATCAGTTGAGCAAGTCCTTCCGACGACCGACCGACGACGACGAACGGAACCAAACCAAAGGATGAGATTGTTTCTTTTTTTTTTTTCCTACCTCTTCCTGTCCGATGATCAAAAAAATCTCTTTTCTATTGTTCACACAGGCGATTGTTGCTTGAAGTATTAAACTCATCGAGTTGGAGGATAATTAGAAATCGATCCACTCCATTTGCCGTCTTAACGTGTGTGTGTCTGGGAAAGATGAATTCGGGACCGCATCGATGAATTGAATAACCTTAAGTTATTAAATTAAAAATGATAGTTTTGCTCAGAAAATTAGACAGATTTGATTTAGGAGTTGTTTTCAGGCTCTATTTTGACTTAAGACGACCCTGTCTGCATTCATATTGTCTCCCCAGCCACTTTTAAAGATGACCATAGTTTTGTATTGTTCCGTTTTGTTTAACTTTGTGGTTAGCAAACCACAAAAGGACACACCAGCCATTTGCTTTTCGTGCAGCACTTTTCGCCTGTAGCGAAGGTGCATTGTACGATTAGCGGTTACGGTGTTTGGTTTTGTACCACTGAAGGCAGATATATTGTTGGTATTTTTGTTTTGACCATTTGGGGACAACACCCACTATAGTTAATTCTTGATTTGAAAACAATCATTCCAATTAACTTAACGCATACCTAAATATATGTACATTGAAACGGATTTATTGGTTGAAATTTTATCGATTTGTAGTGGTTTTAATCCATTTATTATTAAATTGATCTCGAATTCATCATTGCAGAATGTTTAATAATTTCAGATGAATAATTTATCCATGGTTACAAACATTTTGATGGAATTTGTCAAAGATATTTAAATTTCAGTTATTTTAAATAAAATTTTTCTCGAAAGTAAACAATAAAATCATGCCTATTAAGCAATTCGCAATACTCCACTCCCGGGGAGTCAGCTTGATTCCTAGTACTTGCATTCGAATTTAAAATAATTATATGGAACTTTACAGGGGTGAAAATGGTAAAGTAGTTCCTCAAACTGATAATATAGTTCACCGGCAAGTTCCATTACTGCTTTAAATGCAAATACAAGTACTGCAGGCTGATACCCCGGAAATAGATAAATGCGAATTTCGTAAAAGGCATGAATGTTTTCACATCTTTAACTGATTAACACAAAATTTAGTTTTTTTCCTATTACTTACTCAGTAGCTCGTAATTATTTTAATAACTCAATATTTGTTTATATTATTGACCTGCTCGTCAAACAGCAGGATGATTTTAATAAAAACTTACTCTTATTAACTTTACAGTTAATGAAAGCAGTTATTTGACTTTAACTTAATTAACTGCAATACTTTTTGACTATTTTTAGTCACACAAGAGTACAATAAACTGCTTTTATTAACTCTATAGTCAGTATTTCGGTAAGGACTGCTAACTGCATATTTTGCAATGAAGAAACTTAGTAGAACTACCAACTAACCTGCAGTTAAAATTAAAATTAATTACCTGCGACTGAATTGACTGCATTACTTATAACACCTGCAGTATCTTAGAACTCTCCTTTTTTTCCATTCCCATCACTATAGCGGTAATGATTCGTATACCCGTTTCAGGCATCAGTTCGGTAACCAATCCGATAATCATTTCTTTCACCAATTCGGTAACCATTTGTTTCGACAGCTCTGTAAACATTCATATCACAATTCCAGTAACTATTCCTACATCCATTTAAGTAACAACTTCCGTAGCCATTAATGTGCCACTCTTTCTGCTGCCATTCAAGCCACGATTTGTTTAATCATTTCAGCAATCAAGAACTGCATCATACTGCAACCATTAGATCTTTTATTGTTGATTTCTTTGCATTTTCCTTAAATGATTTTCGTTCAAAAAAGTCTAAATACAATTTCACTCAAATCGAGCAAAAAACAAAAAAAAAAGTACTTGCTTTTCAATAAACGTTCTTGCAATTATTTCAATAAGCAAAAAAAAAACAGTACAGATACGAAAAAATAGACAAATTCTGTGACTCTATTCATCACCAATAATAATATACTTCTAAAATAAATTTGCGTTCAAACGTTGCGTTGCATCGGTCTTCATCGTTGTGTGAATTCAAATCCCATTGAGGCATTATAAACTTCATGACTATGGTCACCCAGCCATCATCATCGAGCGTTTTTAAACAGTAAACAGAAAAAAAAAATAGAAATATCAGCAGAATACTAAGTTCGATCAAGGATATCCACCAGAAATAACAAAAAAACAACAACAAATTTCGCTGATGGAAACGCAGCAGGACTTCCACTATAACGACAACAACGATATTGGATTATGCCAATGAATGAGTAAAACTATTTCAATTCTCTCTGTTCCTATGGATGTTATTGGAGAAATGGAGAGTAGAGCCAAAAGAAGAACTACCAACATAGCCAGCCACACGATGATGGGCGCTAGGAGGACCAAGCACTAATTCCGCATTGCCATTTGATATAAAGTGCAATGAGACTACGAGGAAACGGTCGGTGCCAGTCGTGGGCAGATGACGACGACGACAACGACGATGACGATGTTGGGATGAATGTGATTGGATGAATGCATTTCTAATGCCATCCAATTTCATTTAGTGCCACAAATGTGGGTCATCAGTGGTATTAAGAATCAGGATTCACCAGGAACCATCATCATCATCATCATCATCGTCGATTGGATTGGCAAACAAATCGCGTGAGGAAACGCGAACTTGCATATCCTTTTCGTCGGGAATTTGAGCTGATTCGTGATTGAAGTTTTATCCAAGAATGTCCTTCGCACAGACAGACAAACAGACAGGCCGCTGCGCTATGCAGCACAGACAAGCGATGGATGGAACTTTGTCGACAGTCGATTTAGAATATTATACGCTCGTTAATCTTGAATCGAATGATTATATGATGGTGAAGAAGGATTTTGAATCGCTAGAATCACATGACCATGGTCTCACTTGCAATTTCTATTGCGCCAAAGACCAATCGACCACCGCATCGCATCAGTCTGAGTGGCGAGGGTGAGGATAATGATGGCCAATGGATAAGGAATTGGAAGTGATTTTGCATTTTGTTTGAGGCAGAACGAACACAACATCTGGCCAGAGATGCATCCAATGACATAGCAGCGATGCTATAGTGTTTATTCTTATTCCTCTTCTATTCGTTGTCGTCGACGTCGTCGTCGGATTTATACTAGAGTTTGCTTTAGTTACTCTTCTATGATGGGAATCTATATGAGGATTATTGAAATTGATTTCAAAATGCATCCGCACTAAGTGATAATGCGAAGCATGGTTGGAACTTTCAACGAGTAATGGAATTGATTTAGAGAAGCATTTGCAGTTTGTATTATTCGATTGTGGAGCGGAGATTATGTTGATGGAGGACCAGTTAACTACTAAATGGGTCTAAATAAATATGTATCTTTTGGTTTGAATGTTATAGGAATATTGGTGCTATAGGTATATTTTCGATGTGTGACAAAACTTTTCAAATCTTATAACCATAATTTCAATGTGTATTTTGAATCAAATCAAACTGCGTTTGATAGGTTTTTAGTGAGATAAGCCTAAATTTAGTTGAATTTGAAGGATTTGATGATGATTTCAATCAAAAGATTATGAGTTATGCAACTTTTATTCATAAACTTGGGTATTTGTGCTACGTAAACGAAAGAGCTGATGCACGAACTTTAGAAAAAATAAAGTGTTGAATAAGAGATTTAATGGGTCCTGATCCCATTATTTAAGACAAAATTAGTGTTAAACATCACCAAAACTATCTTGAGGGGACGTACCAGCATTATCTTTGACCAAATTTTACAGATTAACCGGTGTATCCTCCCAGACTAAATTATTTTTGGCTCAGGATGCCATTTGCCCTAAAAGCCTTACTTGACTTACGTTTGGATATCGAATTTCTTACTTCTTGTCAATCCTAGTTTTAGTCCTTGGGGTCATCTTTGGTTGCATGGACAAAGCCTGCTCTCTTCATCAAATTAGGGTTTTCGTTGTAAGTACCTTTTGATAAAATTCATACTGGCATTGTGCTACAAATTAAATGAGACTTACAAAATTCTGGCGATGTTTTGACATACAAATTTTACTACGTCGATATTTTTCAAAAGTCGGAATTAGCATTCGAGGATTTTGACAATGCAATTTTTTTATTTATTCTTGAATTATCCAACAGAAAATTAAAAAAAGGACGCTTTTTTACAGTTTTCCAAACGAATTTATTTATTATTTTCAGAATTATGTACAACAGAATTTTGAAAAGGCCCATTCCATTATCGCGGATGCAATATTTTTACTCATTTTCTGCCTTGTTCTAATAGAAAAATAAATATTTTTAATAAATATTTTCTAGAAATCCCAACATTTTTGCCTCTTCTTTCCGATTCAGAGTCAACATTTTGAACTACTCGTAAATGTCCAATGGCAACCCAGGATGGCTTAAAGTGCCATCGCCGATGCAACACAATCGGCCTTACCCCTTCAGATTATTGCACAAAATCACAAATTCCACTTTTTGTGAACCATTTTAAAGTAAACATATGAATCGAAATCTTAGCCATACAAAATTTGAGAAAAACTATTAGCTATTTATTTGTAAGGCTATGGCGGGTGCAACATTTTTTTCAGTTCCAAATTTAAGTTAATATAAATTTTGTTTGAATATTTTCTAACTTCTACAAAGTTTCAAAGATTAAAGACTGGAATTATAAAACAAACCCCAATTTTGCTATTTCGGGAGGCAAATAATAAAAAATCTGGATTTTAGTTAATATAACTTGAAAAATAATGACAGTTACCGAGATTTCTTGTTATAAACGAATAAATCTATGTTGTCATTACTTGGTTTTAGGTTATACAACATCAAAATATCAAAATTTTAACCCCAACCATAAAAACATTAGTCTCTTACAATTTTACAAAATTCTGAACAAAAACTAGGGAATTTCAAATTCCTATTATCGAATCTTAACTCAAACCAATGCCTGCAAAAATAATAATTTACAGTGAAATTATTTTCCCGTGACGTTATTTCAAACAATTAAATGATTTAATCGCAGAAAACCCAACAAAATTCTTGGCCTAATTTCTTAAAATTTCACCAAATAGAAAAAAAGAAAAAAAAACTGTGCTAAATGACTTTCTTTATTCTATAGGTACTTTTCTACATTTCCATATTTATTCATATTTTTTTTTTTTTTTATTATTATTTTTCTTACAGATTCCCCAAATGATTCTCCTTACATTCGACGGTGCGGTAAATTTGAATAACTATGAACATTACAAAAAGATTTTCGACAAAAAAAGGAAGAATCCAAATGGATGCGAAATTAAGGGAACATTCTTTATTTCCCATGAATACAGGTAAGCAATAGAAAGACAGAAAGAAAGCAAAAGCTAAAAAATGCAAAATAAAAAAAAAAATAATAACAAGAAAAGATTAAAATATAAAAAAAAGGTAATTTAAGCCGCCTTTTCAGTGAAGGAAATTTGGCTTGTAGCCAAAGAGCAGTCGCATGGTTTCCTCGATGGTAAATAAAACCGAGTAATTGGTTGTATGTTGAAAGTATTCATTTTCTTTTTTTTTTTTTTTGTTTTTTTTTATACATTTTTTTGTTTGCTGGGGAACAATGAGTAAAATTTATTATTTGAAGTGGAAAGCTTTCCTTGTTTTGTATAAATTCCAACACAATCCAAATAGCACCTCGACAAAGTGTCTCATTTTCATTTTGTATTCTTTTCTTGATTTTTATTAGAGGGTTTTATGTGTCCTAATTGTCCAGTGTGATAATTGAAACTTACCTTTCTAACCTCGTTTTTTTGTTTTTTTTTTTTTATTTTACAAATTTAAACTTTTCCCTTCAAACCAAACTAAATTTAACTTCTAACTCACACGACAAAATATTCGATGTTCCTTCAAAAAATCCAAAACACAAGGCCAAAATAAAAAAAACAACTTGACTCTTTATTATTTTTGGTCATTTTCTGACAAATTCACTTCAACTTTTGTCCAACCAGTGTCCGCAACGTTATAACATGGTAAGGAGGCAAAAAAGGAAAACCCATTCTGACCATCGGACACTTGAATTAAAAAAAAAAAAGAAAAACAGAAAAAAAAATGTAAATCATTTCCATCAGGACTCATGGCAGTGACAAAGCCATTCATTTCCCTTATCTGAACAACACTTTCCCATGGTCGAGGGTCCTTTTTCAGTAACCCCGTGCCATATAAAGCATTTAAAGGTTGGTCGTTGTTGGAAATTTCAATTAACATGAAACTGCGAATGAGTGAAAAGTTAAAGAAAAAACAACAATGACATAAAAAAAAAAAAGGAAAAAAGGGAATACTGTGGGGAGTCAAGTGGATTCAGACATTGTAAGGTTAAAGGATATATCTCCGTTGTTTGTGTTTTTTGTGATTTTTTTTTCTCTTTTTTTTTTTTGACTAAGAGGATTGGGGGACTCACGAGAAAAGTTCTTGACAAGAGATAATTTAAAGTTTTAGGACATGGAATTTAAGTGAGCCTTTAAACAATAAACAAAGCCAATGAAAATTAAATTTTTGTTTAGTAAATTACTCTTATAGTCATGTTATTTCCGTGCAATTGCATTAAAACGTAAAAAAGCCCCCATGATAACTTCTTTTGTTTTGTGCTAAAGATTCATGAAAGTATCTCCAAGCGTCTATTTCATGTCAAACTATTTCAACTACTTCTTACATCAATAGAGCGGTCCACTGGGCGTTTTAGTACTTTAACTAAGATGACCACGAAAAGTGCCCAATGGGGATAAGGTTTTTGTGACTATAATTTTTTTCACTGTGATTTTTTTCTCAGTTGTTCAACGAGTTAAAGAATATGCCTTGGAGATTTGTTGAATCCCTTGACGAAAGAGGTTTTCAATAATGTTGAAAACAGTGTATTTTGACAATCCCTAGTACCCTAGACTATATAAGCATTGATCCAGCTGTTAAATTAGATTGTATCCCTGCCTCTTAGTAAATTAAAATAAGCCTATCTTCCTTGTATAGGGTTTTTCAATAAGAGCGCTATAAAAGTTTTTTTAATCAATGGAATTCTTTATTCCTGTGAAAGTACGTTTGATGCCAGTATGTATGGAACTCGGCCACCAAGGGAACGTTTGCAGAAGTCCAGACGCTGAAGCTGAACCCAATTTTCGACGGTTTTCAAGCATAAATCGGCCGATACAGCTGCAATTTCACGTTCGATATTCATACGAAGTTCATTAATCGTCGCTGGCTTGTTAGCATAGACCATAGACTTGACGTATCCCCACAGGAAATAGTCTAACTGCTTCAAATCGCATGGCCGAGGCGGCCAAGCGACTGGACCATTTCGTGAGATAACACGTTCTCCGAACTTTGTTTCCAATAAATTGATAGTGACATTCGCTGTGTGGCTTGTGGCCCCGTTTTTTTTTAACCAAATATCCTCCAAGCCCATATCATCCAATTGGGGCCAAAAATATTCGGCTATCATTAAACGGTAGCGGTCCCCATTCACAGTAACGTGCCGGTCTTGATCATCATGGAAGAAGTACGGCCCAATGACGCCGCCGGCCCATAAAGCACACCAAACCGTATTTTTTTTTTTGGGATGCAATGATGACTCATGGAGTACGTGTGAATTGCTGCCTGACCAATACCGCATATTTTGTTTATTGACGAAGCCATTCAGCCAGAAATGAGCCTCATCGCTGAAGATGATGAAAATCCGAATCATTTTCAAGTTGTTGCTCAGCTCAATTCACGAATATACGACACTTCTGGTGGTCAAGCGGCTTCAGTTCATGCGTCAATTTAATATTGTAAGGATGTAGCCCAAGATCTTTTTGCTTTTCGCTTGAGAACGACGTATGAGAGACACATTTGGGCTTTCTGCAACTAAAGCCTCAGCGGCTTGTCTCATTTGCACTTCTTTGTCTCACTGGCACAGGAACATTTTGTACTGTGCCTGTGGATTCAAATTTTTCCACTGGGCTCTCAATTGTTGATCTGCTAGGACGATTATGACGACCATAAATTCGACGTAGAGCTCTTAACGTTGAGGCCACTGATTCCGATTTTCGGTAGTAAATTTTAATAATTTCGACTCGTATATCACGAAATGGCAAACCGTACTGAAGAGAAATATCAAGAGTAGCGTCCCTGTTGAAAAACCCTTAAGAATTAATCTATTTACATTTATAATGACATTTATGATTATATTTCAACTGGACAATACCTTCATTGTGACTGATAGCTGTGTGATACTTGGGTAAAAACTAAGCTCGAAAATATGTAGTGTTCTTTTTTTTTATCAAAACTGATAAGCTAAAAACTAATTAACCTCTTCGAGCAACATAATTAGCTATATTTTCCTATTTTGAACTTTTAATCTAGATGTTCTGTATTATAATACCTTTAAATAAAACCTTGCATCTCTAACACAGTTATTCTGTATTTCTCTTCAACTAGCTACTAAATTTTAAAACAAATTTACCCGAAATAGAATTTCTTTAACCGTCCTACATTACCTCGAGTGAAAATTATTTGAATCGAGCTGCATCATAATACAAATACTCTACACACACTGTCCAATTCCACCAAAGCAAAACAATGCAAAACTCGAACTTTTTCCGAAATTGTTTCAAATTAATTCTCAAGAAGAGTTTTGCCATGAGTTTGAAATGGTTGGTTTGGTCTGGTTCTGCTGGGTCTGGTTGGACGGATGCAAGTTAAGTTCCTAGATAGAAATATACTCAATTTAATTCACTCCCATAGACCATATAGACCCTAAAGATACATACATACCATAGCTATCTATTATATCTAAATGCATTGTTGGCAAGCATAGATATACAAAACATATACACACACCCAACAAAAGTGTAATGCGATCGTAACTTGTTCGCTGTGCTGCTTTCAAATGAATAACAAAAAATAAAATCTCACCCAACTTACCATCAACGAATGAGGTAGTGTATAGTGTATACATTAAACCATATATAAAAAGTTGTTGTAGGTAACAACTATGTATACACAATATTCTGGCTATCGCAGTAAATTAATTGTACCTACAAAACAAAAATTAAAAGAGGAAACACAAAAAAAAGAAATTGCATCCAAGCAATACAACAACAAGAATCCTTTTTCGCAACAGGAAAAGGATCTTTCTAAAACAGCCATTTCAATAAAACAAAATGGCGTGCAGTGGCGTTTCAATAAAATTAAACAAACAAAGAGATGGGGGAATATCCTCCCTCCTCCTCAAAATTATTTGTTAAATATTTTGTGGGCTGTCAAATATATAAAATATTTAGGACCTAAAGCCCACAAAATATTTAACAATTAATTAAAAATTCAAAGGTCACAGAACTTAATATTATAAATATTATATTATAAATTATGTTTTTATTAAAACAATAAAGAAAACAATGAAAAGTCAACATTTTGTGTATAAAATTAATTAAGCCCGTTAAAAGAATAAGAAAGACGAAATATTGTGTGTCTATTTTTTAGCACAATGAGTCTGACAATTTTTTATTGCAAAATATCATATTTGCTCAGAATAGTCCTGACAATCTTTTCTACAAATGATGAAATATGTTTTTGGGATATTGCACGGTATGAAAACTGCAGTTTTTCGACTTTAATTGTGCTCCGTCATTGCTGTATCCAATATTTTGAATTGGAAATGTAAAACAGTTGACTCAAAAACAATTTATTTACAAGAAAAAATCGCTCAACAAATAATGCAAGTTTGACTTATAATTTATACTAAAATTATGGGGTAGTAATGGTAATGGTAATTAAGGGTGTAGTGCAAAAATTGCTGAGAAACATTGGTGGAAACTACCGGGACGTATGCACCTCAATACCAATTTAATCAGAATTTCAGTAATTTGTTTCACTACAATTTTTTTAGTTCTGTTTTCCAAACATTTATTAGGCCAGATAATATTATTGTTTTTTTTTTTTTTAATTAAATTTGATGGCTCATTTTCCGTAACTGTCTGGATCTCTGATAGACAAAGTTACTATAGCTGTGTTTTATTGGTTGTTGGGTAAGCAGCGCAATAAAACTTTCTATGGAAAACAAAACCAAAATGCATACTGCCAAAAAATAGAGGGCAGTAAAAATTAAGATGGCTATAAAGCTTTGCAATATTGAAATGAAGAGGGCGCAGAGTCGTATTGGAGAAATATTTTTTTATTTTTGAAGGTTGGCATTTTCACATGCGAAGGATGCGTTCGTTGAATTTTGTTTTTTTAATAAAACATGTTCTGACTAGAAAAAAATAAAATAATGAAAATTACTATAAATTTTATTTAATTAACAAGTTAATTTATATGTTTACCATGGCGTAGAATAAGAAAAAAATATTTGCTTATTCGTATTTTATATGAGAATGAAAGAAGGGCAAATCGATAAAGTTTGCGAACACACCTCTAAGTTGGTTTTGCTTCGCCATAAATTGCACCCAAATATATTAAATTGAATTTTCAAATGAGTAAAATCGTTTTATTGCCATTCGATTGCTGTGCGTTCTACCCATCTACCAATAAAACACGGCATAAAATTCGATTTTCAAATGAGTAAAATAGCTTCTTATATAAACTTAACCTCAAAACGAAGTATGCAATCTGATTTCTTCTATAATGATACATTTTTAGAAAAAAATTTTGAAAATCGTTAGAGCCGTTTTTTTAAAAAAAACTATTTTTTCTATATAAAGTTTTGAAAGGACTTTTAAAGGAAAAAATTGGTACGCCCTTTTTAAGATATTATTTATCAACATCAAAAAACTAAATTAAAAAGAAAAAATATTAAGTAGTTTTTTAAAAATCCAAAAAAATAATTTTCGAATTTTTTTTACAAAAAACTATTACGGCAACTTAAAAGCTTTCATGTAAAAAAAATGGTTGAAATGAAGTGATTTGTGAAGGAGATAATCAGAATTTAAAAAAAACTGTTCTATGGCAGGTACCGTTAATAACGGTTTTTGAAAAAAATAGTTTTCATTTAAAGATAGACCTTATCTAAGAAAATGACCATGATTTTTTTAATTAAAATCGTGGAAACCGTTTTTGTAAAAAATGAGTTTATCTAAAACCGGTACCGTTATTTTTGTTCAAAAAAAAATAATTCAAAAAACGTCTGGGGATAGTGTCCAAAAACCCCAGACACCAACTTTGAAATAAATCGATTCATCCGTTTAGGCTGTGGTTTCTGATACATAAAGACAGACAGACAGACGGACAGATAGACAGACAGACAGACAGAATTGTCTGTCATTCTCATTCTCTATCATCGTAATATCATGATTGATCGTTATCTTAAGTTTTTTTTTTTGTACGAATGCATAACTTGGTAGTAGGTACCTATATCGCAAGTAAAGAGTACAAAAATTTTTGTTGCTCTATGTTGTGTGTTAGAAATAATTTCTGAGAAATATTTTTTACTCCAAAAAATATCAGTCTCTTAAACAAGACTCTAAAAATTATTCCTACCTATTAGGAACGACGACTTTTTTCTTTGCTAGCACGCCACTGTCCATGATTCCACAATCACTTTCAAAAACAAAGAAAAGCGCAACACACAACAACCACACTCTGAATTTAGCTGAAGAAATTTAAGCCCAAAGCATTGCGAACTGTGAGCAAATAAATTTTCGCAACAAAACTACATACACACGAAAATTCACCTGAAAAACCTCAGGCCTGATAGGATGAATGAGGCAAAAAAAAGTACATCAGTAATGGAAACAGCAACCCCTTTGGCTGGTAGAAACAATAGAAGCCCAAGCCACCATCAACCCATTATCGTCGTCCGCCATCATCGCCACACAGATGTTAGTAGTCTCAGTTTGCTCATGGTAGGTGTATAGAGGGCGCTAGTGCTGATGGTTGTAGCAACCCCAACTACCTATCAGAAACTTAACTTTTCACGCAATTAAAATTGTTGTGCAAAAGCGAGCAACCACTGCCACTTTTCTATATATACTATACTGACTTGACTGCTATTCTAGTGGATAGTGGGAAGCTATATACGAGTACTATAGCTACTGCCTCTTTCTATGAAAGCTTGCACACACCAAAGAATGCAAAATTACTTTCCATCTTATCGGGTATAGAAACTTTTTGAATCTGTGCATTCTTTAGCTGCTGAATGCACCCATTCGGGACCGATTCTCGGCTAAGGTTCGCACTTAAAAAGGCGGTGAGATACTTGTCTTTGTTTTTTCACTCCTTCGTCCTTTCAAAAAAGTATTTTTTTTTTTTTTTTTTTAAATTTTTTGTTGGATCCTTTTCCTTTGTGCTGTTTGTTTGGCTAGTTGCACTCTGCTGAAAAGTGTAACTTCTTCAATTAAAGTTTCGCTATTGTTCGCATGAAGAATAGCTGTACCTACAACATATTATATAGTTGGGATAGATGAAGTAGGTACTCCGGGGGTTTTCTATGCCACCCGCCCACCTACAACAAAAACCTGCTATATAATTCTGGAGAATACAAAGGATGTTTTGGCAACACAGTCATCAACTAGCTAGCTACTGGCAGCGAGAGCGCATTCAAACAATGCAAAATGTGTTTCTTTAGTCTTTTTTTTTTTTTTATTTATTTTTGTTTCTTAAGAGAAATGAGACTCATTTCCGACAAAAGTGTCCCACAACGACGACGGGATGACATTTTTAAGTACGCAAACAAAAATATGTCTTGTGTGTCGTTTCTTTACTTGGTATACATATCTATTGTTTGAGACTTGGGGAAATGATAAAGATGGAAGAAAGGAACCATTGACTGTATGGTTAGTATTAACACATTTTTTGGAAGTCTAGAAGCATCTAGTATCAGTCCCCCAGCAGGGATTTGTTAGTTTTGAAGAACAAAAAACGGAAATCAAATTTGCCTGCAAATTGAGATTATTAGTCAAAAGTTGAAAATAGTCTGTTTTGTTTTTGGTTGTAACGGTCTCGTTGTGTTGCAATAGTTAACTTTTATTTTTTTGTACAGAAAAGAAGACACAATTCTGAATACTTCTCCAATATTTAGTCAAAGAATATGCAATAATTTACCAGTAATGTTGGTTCAAATTAGAATAGCTTTGTGTAATAAGATAATCTTCTTGTTTTAATGTGGTACTATTTTTCTCTGTGTAGTTTTTTTGATGGTTTCGGTAGAATCTCCTCTAGTTTTGATAAGTTCCAATTCCTTTACACCTATTTTCTAATATTTTACATAGTGTCAATATTAAGTTGAACCATGGCGGATTACCAGGCCTAAGGCCGCAGTAATAAGGTCCATTAAGGTTATCGATAAAGACTTGAAATGTTCACTTAAAACGCTTGATAGAATCTTTAAAATGAGGTTGAAAAAGATCAAGCAGATAATTCTAAGGTACAACAACATCAAACTTAAATGGCTTCAGTTTTGCATGCAGCTATCATAGAAGAAATGTGTAGGCAAGAACAGTTATTAATTTTTTTCATTTTTCGTTAAAACAAATTACATCTCCATGCTTTGCATGTTGCATTCTATTCTTTCCATATGGGACACTTTTTCCTTTTTGCTTATTTCATATGGGAGGTCCTCGCCCAATATTGAATTTGTAGCCAAAATAACGGTCACAAGACCTTAGTCTTGGCATTTCTTCCTCCCGGTTTCTGTCCAACTCAAAGTTTCTTTCGATACCAAGTAGAAATATGCTACGAAGTAAAATATTTCATTTCTAGAAGTAAAGATGTGCAATCTGTGGCTTCTGCTATGATACAAATGTAAACATTGACATCTTCCCAAGTTGCTTAGAGATTTTAGTAAAGAGCAATTAAATATTTAACGTCGCTCTTTCTTGAAGGCTACAGTTATCAGTTTTTCATGTTCATAAAGGAGGAATCAACATCAGACGGTTTTTTTTAGGGAACCTATTTACCTGTTGGATTGCATTTAAGCGTTTCGTTGCATAAACTGGTTTGTAAAAAACCTGCTAAATCTTTTGGGAACTGATTCTTCCGAACGATCACCGATATTTTCTTGGCCTGTTCACTTCTATACAGTTCTTGTTAAGTTCACCTTTCAGTGGGACCACGTAGAGTTGACGAAATCACCAATTGTATCTACACAAGTAAATTATACAGACACCCAAATTCCAAAGAATCCACACCAATATAAGAAAATGAATGTCAACATACCCTACAATGCATTTTTATGATAATATTTCAAAAGCCATCCACAAATTTCAAGACAGAAACGCCATTAAAAACTATTAGTCTACCTAATTCATTTTGAAAACCATAATTCTTGCAGGCTAATAACAAATTTTGAAACTATCCTGCACGTTGCACCACAAAAAAAAAAAAAAAAAACTATATCCATAAACATTTTAAGTTACGGTATTTAGGATAATGGCAAGCATTTTAGTGGTAGGTATAGTAAGGTACTTTATTAAACTTCTTATACTCCAACGTGAAACTCACAAAATACCTTCCTTGTCATATCCAACCACAAGAGTGTAACATTAAAAATAGGTATAAACTTTTTTGTCCGCCTCCAGAGAGAGAGATTACCATTCAAAAATGTCCTAATTCAGATAAATTTCAGTCCCCAGGTCACACGAAAGTTTTTTTTTTGTGATGACAGCTATAAATCCTTATAAGCATCCCAATATAGAGAAGCTCAAGACAAACTACACACGTCACAGGAAACTAAAAATTTTCAAAAAAAAAAAACCCTTTTCTTAACCGCGACCGTTTCACTCATAGAATTAAGGTTCTTAAAATGCTCGGCTCATTCCAAATGGACTTTTTTCTTTTCATCTCACAAAGCAACTTACATATATGGGAATGATAACAAAAAAAAAAAAAAAAAAACTACCCCCATAATGACCTAAAGTTTAACAGCTGTCAGAGAACTTTACATTCACCAACATTATTACTAAGCGCGAAGGACTACGTGATTCCATACACTCTCGTAAACCTGCTATCCAAAAAAGCTTCAAGAATCAAGACCCACAAACCGCATTTCCCTACCTACATTTATACTACACACCTTTTATAACTGAAAAACCGGTGCTGGCTACGTGAAAGGACGTAACTAGAAGTAATATTATGGAAATTTTCTTCAAACAGATGAGTAGATAGAAAAAAAATACTCAAACTTTAACGGACGGCAATGTTGATGATGACGACGACACCAACGACGATGGAGGCGGAAACGACACAAAATTTCTAAAAATGGATGTGCACTTTGGTACAGTACATGATGATTTGGCTTTGGTTGTCTCTAAAGTATGAAGTCGAATAAGCTTCGGTGTTTTTTTTTTTTTTTTTTGTTTCCTTGATGGAGATGTGCAGGATACACGTCCGTTGAGGCACTTAACCTAACTACCTGGATGTTTAATTTTCTTTGACTTTCTTTCTCTCTCTCTCTTTGCAGGATGCTAAATATAGTTTTTTTTATTTTCTATTTTTTTTTTCTCATTTTATTATTATATCTTGTTTCCTTTATTAACTATCACCTGGTGGTGTAGTTCGTGTGGTTAATAGGAGTTGCAAGTATTAAAACGGTTTATTGTAGGTCTTTATGTGGTGTAAACATTTTGTTATGGGCTCATTAAGTAAGGCTGTTCCATTAGAATACTGTACGATATAATTTCAAGTTTGTCTTGATAGCATAGTTTCGAATTTTAAGATGGGTTGAGATTTTGGGTAGAATTTTTTGTTAGAGGTCCTAATTCCGAAAGTGAATATAAAAGACGCAAATCGCGATAACCTGAGATTCAGAGACCTCGAAATAGCGTAAACGTTAAACTCAAAAAACGGGTTGCTGTTATTCGAAATTTAACCAACTTAAGATTTCGAAACAAAAAATCCTAAGAAATTCATGCAAACATGAACTAAAAGTCTCTAAGCCCAATATAAGGCAACGAAAGTTATGTTTAACTAGAAATTAATCGATTTTTGATGAAAGTATTTCAGCAGCATCAATAAGCATTGAGCTTACCTACTCATTTCATTCATTCTTGCATTACGAATATAAAGATACTTGTAACTATCACGTCTAACATGTGGTTCGCTGGTATACACATAGAGGATGAACCATTGCAAATTTTATTTTTAATCAACTTTAAAACACATTGAGACTGCCCCTGAATAATTCTAAACTTTAACATCGTGGTTACCAAACGTAAAAAAAAAGCACGAATGGGTTGCATGAACTTAACTTGCTCATAGGATCAAATAAGTTGGACGTTAAGGCTTTAACAAATGTTAAAAAAAGCATAAAATTCATAACTCAAATGACATAAGTTGGTTAGAGCTCCAAACTAAGTAATGAAGTACTAACGGTCAAGAGAAAGTCAAAAATGAAGAAAAAAACAGTTTTAAATGAGGATATGAGCAGGTACCGTTAGTAGAATTTTGACAAATATTTTGTATGACCCTTTAACAAAAGTAAACACAGAAATTTGAATAAAAATCGTTCGAACCATTTTCGAAAAAAACTATAGACAGATAGACGGACAGACAGAATTTCGAGACCCACTTTTTTCGCATTCTCTATCATCGTAATGACATCCCTACACAAAATGAGCAATCATCCGGGTGCTTACATGGATTACTGAAGCACTTGTTGAAGGGGAAGTGAAGCATCAAAAAATTCTTATTTCAATTCGATTCCATCAATAATTTAAAGTGCGTGCCCGTCTCCAAATTTATTGCCATTCGCTATGTAAAAACAAAAAAATACAACCTTTTTGAACAGTTAAACTTGAAGGAAGATCGATAAGACTGTAAAGCAAGCAATTTTTTGATGCTTAACTTACTTTTCAACAAGTGCTTCAGTGTTGGGATATTCGGGAAGACCATTTAAGTCCACATTTGGGGTCCAATATCTCTGAAATCAGTTTATTCGAACACGATTATGACTCAAACGACACTAGACGGCTAGTTGAAAATTTATTAGAAGATCCAAATCTTCCAGTTTTGAGATGTCCATTGCAATATTCTGACTTGCATTGCGTTGGAAATAAAGCTGAAACTTTCAAATTACTCAGCTGATGAAACAAATGTGGAAAGAATGGGACTAAATTTTTCCTAATTAATTCGAGTCTTTGAATGGCTCAAAGGTAAATCAGTTAAGTGCCGTTATTGCTAATAAATGGTTCCTACTAAACATTAACATGTTTAAATACAATATTTTGTTCAATATAATGAAAATATTTGTTAATTTTTTAAGTGTTTTACCTTTAGCGCTTATTTTAACATTATTAATTTTTTCGAGTAAGATTCGGTAGAAATCGAAATACGATAAATTTTACAAATGTATGCAAAATTTTAAGTTATTACCACGTAAAATAGTTTAGTTTTAGCCCAAAACAAGAACATACCATTATGTTTGCATTTTTTTTTTGTTCGGTACTGTATATCGCAATTAAAAAGTCTTCAAGTGGACCATCGAATTCAAGAACTTCAAAGTTTGTAATTTATCGATTCACCGTCATGGTGATCAACATCTTTTATTAAGGTGTAGTAGCTCTTAACAAGCTTTTCCGATTTTTTTAAACTTGCTATTTTTACTTGCGATATAGGTACTATAGGCCAAGTTAAGGATTCGTAAAAATATCAAACTCGAGGTAACAATGAGACATGTCATTACAATGATAGAGGGGAAATTGAATTTTTCTTTAGGAGCAAAACTAACGGTAGCTTCCATATAACCTTTAAGAAAAAGTTAACTTTTTCAAAAACGGCTCGAACGATTTTTATTGAAATTTTTATGTCTACTTTTTTTAGTACGGTCACACGAAATTTTTAAGAAAACATTAATGTACATCGAAAACCAAAACTTAAAAAAAAAATGACCCGTTTTCGAAAAACTGGTTGAAAAAAATGTTAAAGATTTTTTAACATTTCCTAAGGTGTTTTAGTCCTACAAAAATTCAATTTCCCCTCTACGGTACCTATCACCAAAAACCCTTAATCACCAAGTTTCAAGAAACTCGGTTGAACGGTTTAGGCTGTAGCTCGAGGTATACACGACAGAATTGCGAGACCCACATTTTTTCGCATTCTCAATCCTCGTAATGGCATGTCTGATTGTTATCTCGAGTTCGATTTTTTTTTACGAATCCTTAACTTGCACTAAACCTATATCTCAAGTAATAAGACTTGCAAAATGCGAAAAACATGAAACTAAACCTATTCTCCTAAGTTGGCAATCATGCCATTTATCGCCATACGATAATTATTTCGTTGCAAAAATAGAGTTCCCATTCCTAAAGTTTTGCATTTACCTAAAAAGGACTCATTCCAATGCATCCTATACGCACATTAGAAAAGTCTCTGCTCTTTGCGGACCACACTCAAAACGTATTAAAATGTTTTCTAAATCTCATCGCTTGTCTGTCTCTGGGTTTTTCACTCTGCTGAAACTATATTGCGATTGCCAGAAATACCCCAATTCTCCAGGGAAGCCTGAAAATACACCTTATAGTACCTCTCTGAATTACCACATTTCACTACCTACAACTGTATCAGTGTTCTATGTTATACCGCATAGAAAAACAGAAGGACAAACTCGGGTTTTAAGCAAAAAACCGAAACACACACATCCCGAATGCAAATCCCTCTAAAAAAGATAGACATCTGAGACATTGTTTGGGGGAAAATAGCCAAAAACGGACCGTTGGGGGTTTTGCTCGCCCACAAACCGTATTATTATTATCGCCAGCAAAAACCTCTGAGGGGTATTTGATTTCCCATACCACCGTCATCATCAGTTTTGCTCTATAAAATGTTGTTCTAACTGAAAACTCACTTCTGACAATTTTGTGTGTTTGTTCTTATCTGTATTGCAGCAACTACCAACAAATCCAGACCTTGGCCTACGAAGGACACGAAATTGCTACCGAAACCATTTCGCTACAGAATGGTCTACAAGACAAAGGCTACGAGGAATGGGTAGGTGAGATGATTGGAATGCGTGAAATTTTGAGATTCTTCGCAAATGTGTCTGTGAGTGAAGTTGTTGGCATGAGGGCTCCATTTTTGAAACCCGGCAGGAATACCCAGTATAAGGTGAGTGTGTTTAAACGGAGTGTATCCCTAATACCTATGGGTTATCATTTTTAATTGTCTTTTGCTTTTGTTTCCCGCATAATAAAGGTTATCGAGGACTTTGGCTACATCTATGACAGTTCAGTGACAGTTCCGCCAGTAAATGTCCCAGTTTGGCCATACACTTTGGACTTTAAAATCTCTCATGAATGCAAGAGCGGTACATGCCCCACAAGGCAATTCCCTGGAGTTTGGGAGGTGCCATTAAATACCCATTATGTGGAAGGCTACGAGGGTGGTCACTGTCCGTACTTGGATCAATGTGTCTTGCATAGTCTGGATGAGAATGAAGTTGTCGAATGGCTGCAGGAGGACTTCTCCCGTTATTACGATCAGAACAAAGCTCCATACATGATGCCATTCCACACCAACTGGTTCCAGACCAAACAGTTGGAACTTGGATTACATAAGTTCCTCGATTGGGCCCTAACACTGTGAGTACTATTATTTTTTTTTTTTACTTTCTATCCCAACAACCGTTATAGTTTGTAATGAGAAAAGTTAAAATGGACTAAAGCGTGGGAATCATAAACATACACAATCTCGCCGCTAACTAATTTGAAAGTTGCTGACGAAATAATTACGGATTAAATTTTTAATTCCAATGACAATAATCTATAACTTGAAGTTGGGTTTGTTTGCCTAAGCAAAACAAGTCAACCTTTTCAAAGTGACAGGTGACATAAAATCAATGGCTAGTGTTTGACACTTCTTGTGTCAAACGACACGGGAATGGAAAAACTAAAATTGTGTTGACAAAATGCCATTTAAACTTTTCGTCCTCTTTCATATCGTTGTTGGTTGTTGGTCATTTTCAAAGATCAAGGGACAGGGATGTGTTGTTTTCTTTTTTTTTTTGTACCATCAGGTATCCTGGAGAACGGGATGAGTTTCATCGTGACATGGAAAAAGTTTTTCGTGCCAAACAATGTATTGGTAAACATTTGCTGTTGACGAAGTTTATTTTTTTTTTTTTTTTTGATTTTTTTTCTTGGGTAAGGTGACAAGAGTATTTAATTTGTTTACGATGGTTTTCTAGGCACAAGGACCTCTAGGATGGAACTATAGCAGAGATACCATCAGGGATGATGACGATGATGGTGATTATATGGATAAGGGCAAGTTTTACTATGGAAAAGTTTTTTTTTTTTTTCTGTGTGTTTTGCACCTTGGGTGTTGTATATAGGAAAAAGTTGTGATGATGGGAATTTTTAGTTGTTGGAGAGTTTAGGTGTTTGCTCAACATAGGTTTCCAATTAGAAAGTTTTTGTTTTTTTTTTCTATAATTTTATTTTGTTTCTGTTGGTGAAAAGAAAAACAGAAAGCGGATAGCTGAAAAGTCAAATTGAACAAATTGTTTTACATTAATTGGAATGTGGATGCAATTAACAAGAGTCATTTTGGGTTATTGTTTTGAAATGAATGTTATTAGAAGAAGTAAACTGTGAAATTTAAGGGAAATAGATTTTTTTCTTAATTAATTGATTAAAATGCAAAAATGGTAAATTGGTTACAGATTTTAAATTGATAAATCTTAATAAAAGTTGGGCAGAATGTTGTTTCAAAGCGATTTTCCACTGACGTCTGCTGTATGAGATGGCGTAGATTCCTCTTGGAATGTCCATAATTCGCTGTTGAAATTTGTGCGTGGACACGATACACGGTACGCCACTTCAATAAACCTACCAAAATATTCTAGCGGTACATTTCTGCATTTATTTTAACGTGATTAGCCCAAAATTACGGGCGATGGGAAAGAACAGCCAATAAGTATTTCCATTGAAGTATTTCCATCCATCAGATAATTTTTCTATATAAAAAATGCCAAAAACTAATTTTTTTGTTATATATTTTTGTTCTTTTCAATTTAGTAAGATTTTCATGAAACTTGTTTTAACGTACGTTGCTATGAATTTTACTTATACTAATTTTTTTCACCAAAATATTAATTGTTTTGTTTTTGACATGTTTATTTAAAAAAAATTAAGATTTTTAAAAATTTTGAAGTGGAATCTTTTTGATTAAGTCCTCTTTTTTAAAATTAAGTACGGAAACAACAGAGTTTTTGTTCTATTTTGTATATTCTTTCGAAAAAAATGTCTGAAAAGTCCTTGTAGTTATTAGTGAAGATTTTATCGACGCTAATGGCATTGAGAATAAACGTTTCAAATTCTTTTCAAAGATTTATTTCAAAAAATATAAATAATCGGCCGTTTGCAGACTGATAGCTGAATATTATAACTGGTGACTGTTTCTCTTAGATTTATTCATTGGATTTATTTTGAAGAATTTTTCTGAACAAAATTCAAGTTCAATCCAACCACTACTCATCCTAAGTAGCTCCCTCCAGTTAATCACTTTGTGGTATTTGATATTCTGTTCTCCTTTTGTGAACATCACGAAAGGTGAGGTCGGGGACGAAATCAATGCCTCGTCAGCCTGGCATGACACGGTCTAACTGTCTCAGTAATTGTAGCCGTTGTAATTTGGTTTGTTGAAATCCTTCTTTCAGTTTCCACTGATATTAAAAATTGGACTAATTATTACTATAAGAACTTTTCTGTGAAATCAATTCAGCAAGTTTAACATACCATTACCATATCAAGGTTTCTCTGTTTCGTTGAAAAAAGATTTCACTGCTAAATACCTGCTCAGCAAAAAAAAAACAGCAATTGACAATAGTGATACCCCATTTGATCTTTAACTCTTACATCTTGCTATGTTTTTCATAGCAGTTATTCTAAGGCCTCCTGACTTCTTCCAGGATTTTCTTGATGCTGTTGAGGAAGAATATCAGCTTGTATTTAGTAGTATTGAGGTTGTTAGCGCTTTTCGTCGATTTCTACTATATCTCTGCCGTTTTCCACATTTGGGGTAAAAATCAGCAGTTGATGCAGTTGATATTGATAATTGTAATGAACAGCAGTAGGGCTTTCAGCAGATTTTTTAGTAGGTACGAAGGTAAACACTCCATTTGGCCCAGTTTCATTTGCTGAGATTTGGCGATGGTTTCCCTAATTTCATCAGAATACCACAGTTGAGGGTTCTTCAATGATGTATTGACGTCATTAAGTTGCAATCTTTCGATGTTTGGCTGCAAATCTTGTTTGATTATTCTTGTTTGATTATTAATTTGACTTCCAAAAACACCTGTAGATTAGCTCGGTGTGAAATTTTCTTGAAGTATGCATACACATGTTTCAAAAACTTCCACTTTGTCAACCATAGTAAGACCTCAGTATTATTGCTGATAATGACATTCTGCTATCGATTGATTTGTTTCACAGATACACCCTCAAATATTGTCTAAATTACTTTTCGAATGCATTTATCGTTTCAAAGTTTATTACATCTCATATTTTCAATTTCTTAAGGTCCAATTTGAATCACCAAATACATCATAGTGTATTTAATTTAAATATTTATTCACTTAGTTTGCTTTAAGTGAAATTAAAAGTCAAAATGGGTAGAAGTGTTTTGCTAAGCCCAATAATAAAATTATAATTGGCTGACCAATTTTCCTTCATTCATGTTAATGGACTACAATCTTCATTTTTGAAGTAGGTACTTCACTATGTCTCACTGTCACAAAATAAAACAAGAAACAAAAAATTAAGTTTAACCTTAAAACCTCCCTTAATGTAATGGTCTCACTTAAATACTTCATTATAATAAAAACAACACAACAAAAATCAAAAAAAAAAAAAAAAAAAAACACAAAACAAAAGAAACAAGTAAATAGTTCAAGTACAGTGTCCCACATTAAGATGCGGCCACTAATGTCCTGAGATCAAGGGTGTTTGGTTTTTTTTTTTTTTTTTTGTGCTACAGCACCGCAATAAAAACAAAGAACAGAGGTCACAGTAAAAGTATGATAATGAAATTATAAGGACACTTCTTATGTATTTTTTTTTGTTTTCACCACAAGAAAATAGAATAAAAGACCCCGACCCCGAAGACCCAAACAGTGATGAATAATATTAAGGAGAAGAAATGAAAGAAGAACAAAAAAAGGAAGTCAAGGGGTAAAAAAAGCTAAGTTGCTTCAAGCCCATCAACCGCTTTAATAGGACACTTGACATCTTTTCGCGTTCTATGATTTGCTATGTTTGTATAAGTGTTTGTAGAGAACTAAATATACAACTGTGAGCTATGAAATGCAATTGACATTGGCCCTGGACATCTTTATGAATATTTTTCACATCTGGTTTTTTCGTACATTTAACATTTATTTTATTGCTTTTTAGAGCATTAGAGTATTTATTCCATAGGTATAAATACAATATTTCAATTTAATTTAGCATAATGAAGAACCAAGGGCGTTCACAAGGCGGGCAGAGAATGGAGAGGGGGGGGGGGAAGGGCTGCTTATACACTCATACCATTTTTATATTTTTATTTTTTTTCTATAAAATGAAATAAAATTCGTTCTTCATCTTTACTTTTAAAATTTTAAAATATTCATCTTCGAAGCCAAATTATTTTGAAATTTTTTAATTTTTAAAAAAGAATTTTTTTAACAATTTCCAATATTTGTTCCTAAAATTTATATTTCTCTTTTTTAAGTTGAAATTTTAGAAAATCATAATAAAACCTCAAATAAATAAATCTGTATTTCAAAGTTCTGTAAAAATGCTGATGCACAGAATTTTCAAATACAATATTTTGAATAACTAGAATTTTGATGTACAGAATTTTGACTTATATGTAGTTCTTTGCTCGTACAGGATTTTGTATATACAGAACAAATAACCCTCAAAACTACCCTTAAATACTTTTTTTTAAGAGTTAAAAATATTTTTGAATATAATTGTCTGATTAGCTAAGAAGAGATCAGTGAACTTTGACTTTAAATTTCCTTTTTCAAGAATATATTAAAAATAATTAATAAAAAAACAAAGCAGTGATTTTCTTGAAAATTGTTTAATAATTTCTCTGTTTTGGTGCTAAAAAAATATCTACTAAAGATAATTAGGTCGTATAAGAAAGATTTTCCCCATTGAAGTTTTTTTTTTTAAGCCAGACATCAATAATGATCCCAATACTAATTTTGTGTTGTAATTAATTTTATATCGACGATAATTGATCAAATTTATGTTTTTCTGTAGAATTACAGCTGAAACAAGATATTTCATCAAGAAAAGTATCAATTTTCTTCTTGTTAAAACATTTTTTTTTTCGTAGAAAGAAAAACTTGTTACATTTCTTATAAGGTCATACATTTTTAAAAATTGAATATAGAAGTATTCAATTTTTTTTACCAAAAATAACGATAACTCCCATTTTGATTTTTAAAGCAGGGTCATGTCCTTAAATAAGGTCTATTTTTATATGAAAATTATTTATTTCAAAAACCGCCTTTGAATGTTGCTGTCAAAGAACTTTTTTTTAATTCTTATATTCTCATTCACTATTCCTTTATTTTCAACGATTTTTTTACATAAAAGCTTTTAAGTTGCCGTAAAAAATTAAAAAAATTGTTTTTTTTTTTCAAAAATGGTTTTCTCAAAACCAACCCAATTTTTTTTCAAATTTACTTTTTAGATGTTGATAAATATTATCAATGGCATTCTATTTTTTTTAAATTTTAAATTATTTGAAATTTTTTTTATTTTTAAAAAAATATTTTTATTTTAGAAACGATTTTAGCGATTTTCTAAAATTTAATTAAAAAAACTCATCTTTATAGAAGAAATGAAATTGCATACTTTGAGCTTAAAATTATTTAAGAAGCTATTTTAATCAATTGAAAATCGAATTTTGTTTAATTTTTTTTTTTTAATTTCATTTACAAAACATTAATTAAAAAGTCTTAGTAACTTTATTTATTAGAGCAAGAACATGCAATCCAGTAGTGCCCAAGGTTTATTCAAAAATGTTACAATATTTTATGTATTTCATTGAATTTCTTAAATTCAACCTAGTGGCTTGCATTAAATTATTAAATCTGATATTTGGTTTTATTATTTTACAATAAATCCTAGTTTTGAAAACATAAGTAGGTATAAAGGTTAAAAAGTGCACACACCATTTTGAAAACATGATTCAAACGTGTTTTAGGTTTCAATTAATTATAATAAGTGTGACAGTTATAAAAGCATATTATAGTGTGCTTTATTTTAGTGCTGTATTTCACTTTGAGTGTCCTTATAATTAATGAGATGACACACAGTTCGCCATTAACTGGGCAATTAACCTGGCAATAAGGGTGGAGCACAATTTGTTCTGTGTTTTTTTTTCTTCTCTTATATTGTGACAAATAACGTGTTTAACGCACTTAATAAGAAAGTTATTTATGAAAAGATTTAGTGTAATTGTGTGTTAAAGTTGCAAGACAAGCAAAAACTTACTGTAAGGAAAGGTAATTATAACTTAAAGAAGTCAATTTGTACATCTACGATTGACTTTACTGCTTTTTTTTAAATCACAATGGTATACATTAGGTATACATAACCTTTATAAGGTATATTAAGGTAGGTATATAACCTAGAAATAATAATTTTTCAATCAAAAGTAATATTTTCTCTCCACTGTCAAAGTTAATTATGAAAACTATCACAGAGAATGCCAATTTAGGACACAGAATGGTTTGAAAAAAACATTGTTGATCCCACTTCTGAACCCATTTTCTAATTTGTGAGCTTATAATAAAGCCTTTAGTTTTAAATTATAAACTGCTCGCCACAAAATCCACCAAATAATGTTGAAGTTCTCCTCATTTATAACAAAAGACAGCTGAAGGATAATTAAAACTTTTCCATAATGTAAACAAAAAAAAAAAAAATTAAAGAATGACTACACTTCTAGTTCCGCAAATTTATGTACGTTACTTTATACAAAAAAAAAAAAAAGTAAAAATTAGAGGAATCTCTCTTGAAAAGACACAAGAATTAAAATAACCAACCCAAAACCAAACAGAAAAAAAAAACTCATCCTTCTAAGTAACAGCGAACTAGATTTCATTAAAATCCTTTAAGGGATTTACTTTCATGTTTCGTTGGAAAGATTTTCACCATAATCATCGACAGGACAAACAATGGTTGAAGGAAAATGAACCAAACACAAAAAAAAAAAAAACAAGAAGAGTAAAATCGCCAACAAAACAACATTGAACGACTGAACTTCAGGGACACCAAGAGGAAGATTACTTTTCTACATAATTTCGTCCTTTTTCTTTTTTTGTGTAAACGATGACGAAAAAAAAATATTAATTAAAATAAAATACAAAATAAGCAAGAAACCACCTCAATTTCTTTTCAGATTGTGTTTTTGCTGTCGGTTTTTCATTTAGTACCTTAGTCCCGACCAGGGTTGCTAAATAGCTTTTTTCATATTTCAACCTATTAAATTTGTCCTTAGATTTAAGACTTAACTACAATGGCCACTTTTTGGAAAGCTGCAAAAGTAAAATATAGTTTTTTCTTACTAGGTCCATTTTTTGCAGAAAATGTACGCCAATTGTTTTAGAATCCAAAATCTAAGTCACACTTTTGAACCTTTTACAAAAAGTGGTCATTGTAGTTAATTTTATAGAAGGCTTCAAAATCCTTATCATTAGTTGATAAATTTGAAATTTAAAAGAATTTTAAATTAAACCTTCTCAATTATATTTTTACATATTTTTTACAATTCTGTTTGAAAAAGTTGTAAAACAGTTAACCAAGTATTCGTTATTTGAATATTTGAACAATAATGTGTGGTAACCCTAGTCTTAACCAAAACAACGGCTTAAGAGGTGTAAAGAACAATTTTTTTTTTAAGTATTTTTTTTTCGCTTTATTTTTTTATATTTTATTTTAGGGACAAGGCGATTGTCAAAATGGAAAAAAAAGCATTTCTCACTGAAGTAGAAAATATCTTAGAACTCAGACAAAATTTGAAGAAAAAAAAAACATGAAAATAAACAAAGGTTGTGAATTGAAGAAAAAGAACGAAAATATTTTAAGGCTAAAAGTTTTAAATCGAAAAACGTCTGCCATTTGTTTTGTAGTCTTTTTTTTTTGTTTTTTTGTTGTTTCTTTTAAAATTGGATAAGAGGGGTTCAAAACCTTATCATTGAAACATCAAAAACACTGTATAATACACTCTTTTTCTGTAACTTTAAGAAAATTTAAGAAAAAATATTTATTACAAGTCAAAATGAAAACTCTGGGAAGAGTTTTGATGTTATGTAAAAGTGTTGATTTTAACAATTACTAGTAGTTTGCGAGATTTTTTGATTTTTGTGGTTTCTCCATTATAAAAATAAAAGATAATGACCAATATCTCGGGAACTCTTGGTGCAGAAAATTCACTATTTCTGAAGGAAAGTAAATAATGTTTCTGTTTTAGCAATATAATTTTCTCAACAAATCACTAATCAGGGCCAACAATTTGGAATTAAAGTGAAAACTTAAAAAATAATCAGTACAAAAATTCAAGGCTTCTAAAACATTTTTGTATATTTTCCTAAAGTTTCTTTCCAATTAAGAAAATAAGGCCCTAAGAACACTGAAAAAATACATTTCCCTCAACAGGTTTTAGCAACTGATATTTCCCTAATGGCCTTTTTACACAGAGACCAAAATGCGGTTTTTGGACAAAAAGTTTTCAAAAACTTGTTGAGCTTTCACAAAGAACATTTGAAGGTTTTCGTTTGACATTTCATTTGTTTTCAACCCGCATTGCGGAAAGTACAAATATTTAAAATAATAAAATGCATGACTGGGTCGCACGTACTTTCTCTTATAGATAAAGTTACTATTTAAGCTAAGCCTTTGTAATTAAAAAATTGTTAATGCAATTTTAGAAAGAAAAAACAAAAAAGGCATAAAATTCGATTTAAAAAAAAAAACAGCTTCTTGAATGAATTTAACCTCAAAACGAAGTATGAAATTTAATTTCTTCTCTAATGATACATTAAAAAAAATTGAAAATCGTAAGAGCCGTTTTCTAAAAAAACTATTTTTTCTATGTAAGATTTTGCAAGGACTTCTATAAAAAAAATTGGTGCGCCATTTTTAAGACATTATTTATCAACATCTAAAAACTAAGTTTTGAAAAAAAATATTGAATAGTTTTCAAAAAAATGATTTTTCAAAAAAAAAATTGCAAACTTTTTTTAAAAATCCAAAAAAAAAAATTCGAATTTTTTTTTTAAATATTATTAAAGCAACTTAAGCACAATCATTTAAAAAAATGGCTGAAATTGATTGAGTAATGAAGGAGAAAATCAGAATTTAAAAAAAAACGGTTCTATGGCAGGTTAATAACGGTTTTTGAAAAAAATGGTTTTCATTTTAAGATAGACCTTATTCAAAAAAAAAGAACATGATTTTTTTTATCAAAATCGTAGGGACCGTTTTTGAGAAAAAAGAGTTTTTCTAAAACCGGTACCGTTATTTTTGGTAAAAAAAAAATTCAAGAAAAGTCTGGGGATAGTCTCCAAAAAACGACTCATACCAAGTTCGAAGTAAATCGACCCATGCGTTTAGGTCTCTGTGGTTTCTTACATGGATGTTTTTAAATTGCCGTAGTAATATTTAGTAAAAAATTTCGAAAATTATTTTTTTGGATTTTTAAAAAAATTGTTGATTTTTTTTTTTTTTTTTGTTATCATTTTTCCAAAAACTATTTAATATTTTTTTTCAAAATTTAGTTTTTAGAAGTTGATAAATAATATCTTAAAAATGGCGTACCAATTTTTTTAATATTAAATTCCTTGTAAAATTTTATATGAAAAAAATAGTTTTTTTTTTAAAAACAACTCTAACTATTTTCTAAATTTTTTACTAAAAATGCATTTACAAATTTTTAATTAAAAAGGCTTTGCATCAATAGGAACTTTATTTATAAGAGCAATTACGTGCGACCCAGTCGTGCATTTAATTTATTTTTTTCCTGTTCAGATTGGTTTGGTATGATAATTTAAATGAAGTAGGTACTAAAATAATTAATATATATTCACCGTTCACGTCCAACTCATCTTTAAGACTCAAGAATTTTTATTTAAATAAAAACATCATTATATGAAGTGTCCATTCAAACCCATTTCGAGAAAAACGAATTTTAAAAATTTATATTTCATACAACTTAGTACTAAATTTTTGTTTGTTTTTTTTTTAAGAAAGAATTAAATTAGTTTTCTAGAAGTAAAAATGCCCTCAGACAGCACTTATCAAATTCTACCTTGACCTTACTATTAGCTTAATTTAAAAAAAAAAAAGTGAACATTTGTGTCCTGTGGACCCTTCATGTTATTTTTACCAACCATACCCTATATTTCTTTACGAATGCGTTAAATCTTTCGCAAGAATGCAAAAATATTCAAATGTTCATCTGCATGAGTTAATGATTCAATTTGAATGCCTAAATGTTCCGTTTTAAATGCAATTTGTGAAAGTTCATAATAATAATCTAGGTATAGCCCTAGAATACAGATAACATTATCGCTTTTAAAACTTTATACACATGCATAATCTACATAACAATACGTATGTATTATGTGCCTACTCGTACCCATAAAGAGTGATATTATTCGTCTCTTGTGAAATTTTATACCACATTTTTGGCGCTCTTCATCATCAACGGAACCAAATAAAACTAATTAGCTTAACCGAATTCTGCCATAGTTTAGAATTCTTTGGTGGTATTTTTGGTTTTGTGGTTAGAAAACCCAGAAACCGATAGATATACTTCAGGGTATTAGAATTTGTATTATGTTTTTTTTCAACTTATACTGAAATGGATTAAAATTTTGTAAAACAATGTGTCAGGGACATTAAAATGACTCTTTCACAAATGGCAAATTATACTGAAAATGGCTTTTTATCATTTTCTAAACCATCATGATGTGAATTTTTATTATTTTTATTATCATCTGGATATACAAACCTAGATTTGATCGGCTTATATAGGCTCATTAGAAGGTATGTTTGTTAAATCACTTTTCTGATTGAAAACATTTATTTGCTTGTAATTTATTTTAAATTTCATAAATTAACATGTTGAATGTGAGTAAAAAAATTTATATTTTAAATATGTAATTGGAATTTAATTGCACAACACCTATGCACATATCTAATGAGAATGATAAGCTTAATTAAAATATTTAATTTTATTTCAAACACAAATAATATTTTTGGTGATGATAAAATTTTGGAATAAACAATTTACAGTGTCAGATGGTCAACGGGTACCTACGAATAAGTACCTTCAGTGTTGCAGTTTTCTGAAATTTTGGATACTTAAAATCGATCAATTACAGGTCCACCTGTTCCAAGTTATTGGAATTTTTCAAATTTTGCTATTTTTCCAATATTTATAGGTTTTTCTTGAAACGAACTTTAGATTTTTGTTTTTGAAGAAATGAGTGGAATTTTTGCAAAATGTTAAAAACTTGGCAATAATTTTACTTGCGATGCAGGGTCTACTACTATTATTCGTAAAAAAAAATCGAACTGAAGATAACAATCAGACATGACATTACGATGATATAGAAAGCGAAAAAAGTGGGTCTTGCAATTCTGTCTTTCTGCTTATTCTAAAAATGTATCATTACAGAAGAAATGAGAATGCATACTTCGTTTTGAGGTTAAATTCATTTAAGAAGCTGTTTTAGTCATTTGAAAATCGAATTGTATGCTTTTTTAATTTTTTTTTAATGCCTATTCAATTTTTTAAATAAAAAGGCTTAGCATATATAGTAATTTTATCTATAAGAGCAAGTGCGTACGACCCAGTCGTGCATTTTATTTTTTTGGTACGAATGCATAACTAGATATATAGTACCTATATCGCAAGTAAAATTAAATTCATTACTAAAAAACTTCTAAAATTGTTTTGAGCTCCAAGCAAAGTATGCTATTTCATTTTATTAAAAAAGGTAAATTTTAAGAAAAAAAAAATTTGAAAATCTTTGGATCCGTTTTTAGAAAAAATAATTTTGTATATATAGAAATGCTCAAAGTTTGTTTAAAAATAAATATGGTATACCATTTGCAATATAATATTATTGCACATCTAAAAAAATTTCAAAAAAATACAGTGACCCGTTTTCGAAAAATTGATTTTTGAAAAAAAAAATTCAAAGATTTGGAAAATTTTGATATCAAATAATATTAAGGTTGTTAAGGACCTTCCGTATAAAAATTCATCAAAATTGGTTCAGTCGTTTAAGAGAAAATCGAAAATGAAAAAAAAAGTTCTATGCAATGTACCGTTAGTGGAATTTTCACAAACATTTCATTCATATCAAAAGTATGACCCTACTAACAAAAGCAGACACATAAATTTAATCGAAATCGTTAGAGCCATTTTTGAAAAAAGTTAACATTTCCTTAATGGCTATATGGCAGGTACCGTTAGTTTTGATTCTAAAATAAAAATTTCAATTTTTCCTCTAGGGAATCGCCAAATTTCAAGAAAATTGGTTCAGCGGCTTAGGCTGTAGTTCGAGTCATACACAAAAATTTTGGATTTTTTAAAAAAAGTTTCCAAATTTATTTTTGAAAAACCGATTTTTCGAAAACGTGTCCGTGATTTTTTTTTTGTTAATTTTGATTTTAGATGTCCATTAATTTTTTCTTGAAAATAGCATACCAACATTTTTTTAAACAAGAGGATTTTATAAAAAATTTGGATTTTTAAAAAAAATTTGAAAATTTGTATATATAAAAAAAATATTTGTTTTTTTTAAATTGCTTTAACGATTTTCAATTTTTTTTTTAAATGTATCTTTGCTAACCAATATATTATAGATTATAAGATTGCAAGAACCTACGGGCATTTTATTCCATTCTTTCCAAATCCTTCAGTTCGCTCCTGTTGAAAATTTTCAATGTCCTTTAATTTGACCATAAAAATACATAAAACAATTTAAATATAGAAACACATGTGATATCAGTATTTTAATAATTTGTTTCCCACAAAAAAAAATAACACAAACTAGTAATTAAAATTGAAAATAGTTTTTTTTTTCTTTTCAATTTAATCCAGTTCGCAGGAAATATTATAAAGCTTTATGCATTTAAATTTCAATATAAATTAATGCAAATGTTATAAAATACACATCTACATATGAGGTTAAATGAATATTTATGATATGAACATCAGAAAATCCTCTAATAATTCTAAACGGAACTCACATAATTGCTTAAAATATGCTAGGATTTATTTAATTAATTTTCATTATATTCGACTTTTCTCAAATCGTTATTTTGTTTTAGTATATTTTACTCGATATACAATATTTTAAATAGAAAAAAAGTATATTATTTTGATTACACAAAATAATTTTATATATTTTTTTTGTTATATAGTGATTAGAATAATTGGCAATTAAAATAAATTTTAATCAGCGATAATTTTGCATTTTAATTAATTGCATAACAAAATGTAAAGAATTTTTTGTTGCTCATTTATGACATACCTATACTATACATAGGTAATACGAGTGAGTATGTATGCAATTGTTAAATAGTATTGACCATATTTAAAATTTAATGATAAACGATGTAGGTAAAAGCTTATTGTTTAGAAAAGATGTGATTTTGTTATTTTTGGTCGAAAGCTTATTTTTGTATAATGATTAGCAGTATTATTTTACAATTCTGCGTACACTAGATACTTGCTGTTTAATTGACGTGTAATTTGATTCATTGAACAAAGGTCAACAGTGATATTCTTGCCTGAAGTTGTTTATCCGATACGAAATAATTCCAAATTTCCAGGTTTTTTTTTCTGATATTCAAATTAAAAAGTATAAATTAGGACAAAAAATAATTTTATTTTTTTCGAAAATCGTTGAAGGACGAATTGAAAGAGTAATAAAAATTTATTAGAAAATTAAAAAAATATAAAATTTTCTTCTAAAAATGTAACGAATTAGCATGATTGATTTTAATACTCTTTAAATGTTCCTCTGCGAAGATTAGATCATTCCAAGAACTAGTTGAATCAATAAGTTTCACTTAAACCTTACAAGTTTTTTTTTCTGGTAAGTAATTCCAAATTAATCGAGTTCTAAATTCCACTTACAAAATAAGAAATATATGTGCTACCCAAATAATATAATTTCTTACAAAGAAGTCGTTGTGTCTCCTTTATGACACATAGACGGTCATATTAAAATTACAAATAAATAAGTCACCACAACCTTTTTTTGTAGTTCAACAAAACGCCAAAATGGTTGCATTTGCACTTGTGTGTAATTGAATTGTTATACAATAATATCTTTTAAAAGACTTTTAATTTTTTCTCATGAATGCTAGAGTCCATATAAAACCCCGATAAGTACCAATTACTACAAAAATGATTGTCAAAAAATACACATTTTTTTTTCAAATCTGAAGGAAAAGTTTTAGGTTGTGGTTTTTGAAAAACGCATATTTATTTTTTATTTGGACCTACAATTGTACATTTGCGAGCTGTATTTTTGAAGTTATGACCATTAAGCTTAGTTTTTGGATCTTATAAGGACTTTTTAGGAGTCTACAAGCGTTTACTCACATCAGACAAAAAACAAGGCTCGAGAGATTACTGTCACTCAGTGGAAAAAACATAAGAGACTCTTCGAGGCCAAACAAAGTTCTATCGACGGATCATGGACAGTTTCTCTAGCCGAGTCTCTCGAAATACTGATGTTGACCCATTTTCCATCCTGCGAAAACAGCAACCACATAACCACATAAGCATTCAGTCCGTTCAGACAGAATATATAAACTCTCTTATAACTAGGGAAAGTATAGCATGGGCTATAAATACCTTCTCTTCTTATATATCACTGGACCGTGACGGCATACTACCAATTATGCTACAGAAACTGTTGACTTTAAAGTAGAGGTCTACATCAGAAAGTGGATAGTGTCAATGCTAAGTGACAGAAGGATTTAAGCAGCATTAGGTAATTCAATTAAGACCAAATTTGTGAATAGGGGAACACCTAAGGGTGGAATTCTATCTACTCTACTATAGCTTATAGTCATGATTACATTTCTTTAAAAATTAGAGAGATGTGGAGTACAGGCAGTTGCCTATGCGAATGATTTGGTAGTATAAGTATTAGGAAAGTTGGCACCCGTGATCAGTGAAATTACGGGAACTGCTTTGAGGAAAGTTATCAACTGGGCCACGAATAGTGGATGATCTTGCCCAACGGATGCACTCAGTGTAATTTTTCACCTTCTACCTCTTGACTTACATATAAAGTTTCTTATTTCTTGCAGTTGATGAATTTTTTTTATACAGAAAAATATTCAAAAACGTAATTTTTGATTTTGAAAAAATCTTTCACAATTTATTTTTCAAAAATCTATTTTTCGAAAACGGGTCACTGTATTTTTTTGAAATTTTAGTTTTAGATGTGTAATAATATTATCTTAAGAATAGTGTACTTGCTTTATTTTTAAACAAGGTTTGAGAATTTTTATACATAAAAAATTAATTTTTTTAAAAACGATTTTCAAATTTTTTTTTCTAGAAATTTATGTTTCTTAATTAAGTTAAATGGCATACTTTGTTTAGAGCTAAAAACAGTTTAAGAAGTTGTTTAAGTCATTTTAGTAATGAATTTAATTTTTTTTTTAATTTCTTATAAAATTAGTTATTTTTAAAAACTTTATATAAGAAACTTTAACGTCCACAGCAACTTTGGCCCTTAGAGCAAGTCCGTGCGATCCATTCGTGCATTTTATTATTTATTCACCCTGCTATAGAAACGCCAAGATACTAAAGTTGTATCGAAGAACGAAAAACTGGTATTTAGCATTTTTCATTCATAAGAATCCCTAGTTTTTTTTTTTTTGTTCATACAAAATATTCTACTTTACATTTATTAAGACTTCTACATTAAATTTGCAATTAAATTTCTCAAGTAAAACTTAATTTTTCATTTAAAACAAATTAATTCTAGCCGCACACAATTTCCGCCATCTTATACTTTCAACAGAAACAAAACATTTCAAACTTTATATCATTAAATGGAAAAAAAACAACAACAAAAAATCCATTTAATTCCAATTCGCCAGTGTAAGCAAAAAGAGAAAACTTTTAAAAAATTACATTAGATTTTTATCTAAAATGAGGTAGAACTTAATTTTGAACTCATTTCATAACAATGCAATGTTTCAAAAACAAAAATAATAATAAAAACAAAAACAACTTCTAAAAGTAAAATATACGTAGCCGAACAAGGAAGCAAGAAGCACCTTGCCTCTCTCACTCAATACTCGAATTCTGAAACTTTATTTCTGAACACTTGGTGCCATTGTGTGTTTGCCACCTGTTTTTGTAAACATTTTGAATAAATTAATGTGTTTCCACCCATCACCATCACGGGACCACCCCTCCCAATACCATCCTCCCTGTCCCCATCTAGCCACTACCTTAAACCAAAAAAGCAGACTTTATGACCAAGCAAAGCTTAACGACAGCCATAAACATTTCGACGATGACATTTTTATCAAATAAAAAATAAATAATAGAAATCGAATATCCCAGGTCTCTCTAGCCAGGCCAGGCCAGGCCAGCCACACAGCCAACCAGCTAGTATATCCCCATCAGGTTTGTTCAAGTTTGGATGGGGGGATGTTGTTGGGGAAGAACTCTCAGAACATCCCTGCTAAATAAATCTCCTGGATGTTCGTTGGATGGTTGTTTCTCGTCCAGCCATCCAACTCACCCACCTACTCAAAAGGAGATTCAGCGAGGATAGTAGTCCTGGTATAGAAATCGATTACAAGTTGGTAAAAAAGATTGTTTCGTTTCGTTTCTTTTGTGACAAGGAAACTTTATTTATTGGGAAATTGGAAGTTACAAGGGGAAACTTTTTTGACGTCCCGGTCCCATTGAGATGGTTCTGGTTTAGTTCATTACATTTGACGGCACAAGTGCAGGCACTCTCACTCTAGCCTCTACCTACCTAAATTGACAATGAATTGTTGTATATTTAACACATTTTCTTAAAATTCTGTTCTCTGTTTCATTTCAGGCCCGACGTATATATTGTTACCGTCACTCAAGCACTCACCTGGATCACCGACCCCAAGGAGCTTAACCGGCTGAGCTCTATCGAATCGTGGGACTGCCAAAAGCGTGTACCAACTGCACCAAAACCATGTTTAACCTCAAACTACTGCGGACTCAGTTTTAAGAATCCCGAGAAAAATATCTCAGATACACGTTATATGGAAACGTGCCGGGAGTGTCCAAACACCTATCCATGGCTGGGTGATGCCGAGGGTACTGGAATTGTTGGTCGGGATAACTACGTTTATACGGGAACTAGTCAGGGAGATGCCCAACCCGAGAGTACAAATTAGAGGAGTGCTTTATTTTTAACAGCTGCTATAACCGCATCGACTGCTAACGGTCGTGATGGTGGAGTCAGATAAGATTCTTTAGTCTATTTTTTTTTTTTATTTTTGTATGAAATTGTTTTGACTTTATGATCCTAAATTTTTGATTCCTAAATCCTTTTCCATTTGTTCGTCCTCTGATTCTGTTCCTTTTCTACTTTTTTTTTTGTCCCTTTGTTTTGTTATAATTTTTGTTTAAAATTTTCCAAATGTTTAGTTGTTAAGAGGAAATAATTTGTCACTAGAATTGTAATGTTTTGTAAAGTCTTGTTTGTTTGTTTCTTTATTTTTTTTTAAATAAATAAATGAGATTATAATTTTCAGGATTTAATTACATATTTTGTTTCCTTATTTTACTTATTTTACAGGAGAAACTTTGTAAAAATGCACTGATTACGAATTCAATCTTAGAATTATTGTGTATCAGTGAAATTTGGGTGTATAGAAATCGGGTAGGCACGGACTGGACAGTCTTGGTGGCTTCCAGTGAACCGCAACTTTTTCTACACATACAAGACGTGACAAGCTTAAGTATATCAACGCATTAGCTGAAGAAGCAGAAGAAGTCGGTATTTGAAGGTAGTTGACGGTATTCCTGCAGAGCTCTTACAAGCAGCACCAACGACATCAAGTGAGCTACTGCATCCACTCATAGAGAGAGCCTGGAACTCTGAGTGCTTCCCAGAGGATTGGACAAAGGGTATGATCGTCAAGCTCCCGAAGAAAGGAGATTTGAAGCAGTGTGAAAACTGGAGAGGGATTTGCTTTCTGCCTGCGGTTGACAAGATAGCAGCAAAAATTGTATTAGAACGGATAAAGGAACATCTAGAAAACACACTCGACGCCGAACAAGCAGGTTTCCGCACTGGTTCATCCTGTGTTGACCACATTAACACTTTGCAGATCATTATTGAACAGTGCGTCGAATATCAATTACCACTTCACCTGCTGTTCATTGATTTTGAAAAAGCGTTTGATAGTGTTAACAGAGAATTTATTTGGATTGCCTTACGCAGGAGAGGCATTACAGACAAGTTAATCGCTATTATTAAAGCTACCTACGACGGATGCAAATGTCATGTTTTACATAGAGGACGGTTGTCGGATGAATTCGAAGTCTAATATGGAGTCAGGCAGGGTTGCATACTGACACCAATACTTTTCCTGTTAGTGATAAGTGATGTGCTTCGTGCAGCCCTGTTAAACGGAAATGGTGGAATTCAATGGAGTCTGACATCCCAACTAAAACATTTGGACTACGCTGACGACGTATGCTTACTCTTTCATAGGATCATGGATGTACATCAAAGCAGAAATCGTGGGGTTGAAAATTAACACGGCAAAAACAAAAATGTATCGCAGGACAGTCAAAAGGGAATCTTCACAGCTGGGGAAGAGTTGGAGAGAACTACGATATATTAACACAAACCGTACTCCCGATGGGGCGTAGGAGTAGTGGAGGCCCTTTGGCCCTTAAGGGGATCACAAGTTCACAACGGACTCGCTAAGGTCTGAAGACCTAAGTAAGTAAGTACTCTGAAAAATATACGAATACATTTTTTGATCTTACTTCGCTATTTCCTGAGGTGAATGCAATGCAATTTTTTGGACCGGAATCTTAAGATTTTTTCGAAATGTTTTTATGCTTCTAGTTTTGCAAACATACATAATTGTATGGACCTAATTCCTGGTCGAATTTTCGACTTTTCTAAATCTTTTGTGAAAAAAAAACAACAACAGGAAATAAAAAAAAATTAAAGGATCAATAATACCGAAAGCAAAATAGAGAAACACTTTTCAACACATCATCCATGGCCAAAGTTGAAATTGCAATCCGGAACATGTTACGACAACTTCATTGACTTGAACTGTTGTTAAGGATGTTCTTCTTCGTTGTTCCACGTCCTAGAAAGTGGATTTCGGAATTCCATGAACCAGATAAGGATTGAAGTTGAATTAGAGGAAACAAGGATGCCATGATAATAGTTCGACAAGTCGAAACGACAAATATGTGGATGTGGAAGAAGACGATGATGCCGACAATGATGATGATGATGATGATGATGACAATGACGGCCATGATGATGATATACTCAGAAACCTACTCCTGATGCTCCTGTTCCTACATATTCCTGACATATCATAAAGGATGAACGGAGATGAGAGAGATATAGGTAGATTTGATACAAACAAAACACAGGATGTGCAATGAATAAACATGGATCCATCCATCTTGCGTTGCTGAACATGGAATAGGTTTGGCATTTGTTCCACCTTAAGATTGGTGGCAAACGGAAACGAGGAGAAACATCATCGTTGTCCTCATCCTCATCCTCATTGTCGTCGTCGTCCGTCGTCATCGTGTCGTTTGTTGTTCGCATAGAAAACACAGAATACCTACTCCCTGAGCTGCCAGATGAATCACATGGCACACAATGAACCAACCCAGCGACACAAATTAGGTCACGTATTTATGCACTGCTTCTCCAATACATCATTGAGAGCGAATGTGAGTGGAGTATGTGTATTGGACTCCTTCTTGTTCCTTGTACCGTATATTAAATCCTCATTGTGTCATTTGTGTATCTCTCTTCTTCCTCTTTTTGATTTCTATCATCGAATGGCGAATTGATTCTGTGTGACTAGCGATGCATGAGGTTTGGAGATGATGAGCATCAATGACGAGCAGAATGAAGAAGGTTTTGATACAGCCAAATTGTATGCACATATCAATTAACTATTGGTGATTAGTTTATTGTTGCATTCGATCCAAGTGCTGGCAGCTCAAAAGGGTCACTCACTTAGTGACAGTAGTTGGAATACCTACCTGCAATAATAGGCAATCTGTACAGGAGAATGAATAATGTCAGAATGTTATGTTTTGGTTGGTTCTTGATTGACTATACGTATAGATGGTTGCCAATTCCGTACGATACGAAGAGTTTATTATACGAAATTCAAATTTTAGAAGCCATACCGAAAGTCAAATTGAATGTGTTAACTGGGGCAGTGAGGAACTGGGAAATGATTTCTCGAAAGTTTCATAGCCCATTAGAACCACATCTGCAGTTCTTAAGTCATTAACCATCAATTTCTTCATAGATTCACTGACAATAGAAAAGTGCCGTAAGCAGATGGCATCGGTACAAAGACGTGGTGTCTTACGGATAGCAAGTGCGTACCGCACGGTGTTGCAACCAGCTGTTCTGGTAGTCACAGACATCCTGGCAGCACAACGAAAGTACGCATACGAAAAGAAAGTGGAAATTGGAGCGGCAGCGGTGATGGCGGAAGCAAAATCGCTCACACATCGTAAGTGGCAGGTACGATAGGAGTCTGAAAGCAGAGGGCCCTGGACTGCGAGACTTATTGGAGATGTAAACAAATGGAGTAACCGAAAACACGGTGAAGTGAATTATTACGTTACCCAGTTCCTCACCGGACACGGCTATTTCAACGCCTTCCTGCATAAGATAGGAAACAAAGGAACCCGTATAAACTTAGCATGACAACTTTTGAAAAGGTAATTTTTTTTTGGCTCAGTAATTGCCGTATAGTTGCCGCATTTATGCCGTGAAGTCAAAAAAATTGCCGCGTTCTTAGTTTGGTCAGAATTTGATCGGAAGTGTTTGTCATGCTTACTTTATATAAAGTTAGCATGACACTTTTTAATTTTTGGTCAAATCAAATTTTTTTTTCGCTCATTAATTGCCGAATAATTGCCGTATTTATGCCGTGAAATCAAAAAAAAAATTGGGCTCTTTGTTTTTTCAGAAAAAAATAAAAACTTTTTTTTAAACCCAAATTCCATATAAAGTTAGCATGACACACCCTGTATTTCGTTAATCACTGGTCAATATCAAATTTTTTTTGGCTCATTAATTGCCGCATTCGGTTTATATGTAAACTGTAAAACCAAAAAAATTGCCGCGCTTTTGGTTAAAAAGAAAAAAAAAAAAAACATTTTGTGACGTCATTCCATATAAAGTTAGCATGACATATCCAGTATTTCGAAAATCACCTGTCAAAACTAAAATTTTTCGAAAATCACCTGTCAAAACTAAAATTTTTTTTGCTCATTAATTGCCGCATTGGGTTTATATGTGAAATGCAAACTCAAAAAAACTGCCGCGCTCTTGGTTTTTTCAGAAAAAAATAAAAACTTTTTTTTAAACCCAAATTCCATATAAAGTTAGCATGACACACCCTGTATTTCGTTAATCACTGGTCAATATCAAATTTTTTTTGGCTCATTAATTGCCGCATTCATTTCACATATAAACCCAATGCGGCAATTAATGAGCAAAAAAAATTTTAGTTTTGACAGGTGATTTTCGAAATACTGGATATGTCATGCTAACTTTATATGGAATGACGTCACAAAATGTTTTTTTTTTTTTTCTTTTTAACCAAAAGCGCGGCAATTTTTTTGGTTTTACAGTTTACATATAAACCGAATGCGGCAATTAATGAGCCAAAAAAAATTTGATATTGACCAGTGATTAACGAAATACAGGGTGTGTCATGCTAACTTTATATGGAATTTGGGTTTAAAAAAAAGTTTTTATTTTTTTCTGAAAAAACAAAGAGCCCAATTTTTTTTTTGATTTCACGGCATAAATACGGCAATTATTCGGCAATTAATGAGCGAAAAAAAAAATTGATTTGACCAAAAATTAAAAAGTGTCATGCTAACTTTATATAAAGTTAGCATGACAAACACTTCCGATCAAATTCTGACCAAACTAAGAACGCGGCAATTTTTTTGACTTCACGGCATAAATGCGGCAATTATACGGCAATTACTGAGCCAAAAAAAATTACCTTTTCAAAAGTTGTCATGCTAAGTTTATACGGGTAACAAAGGAGGCCTTCCTGCCAATACGGAGACGTGACATCGAATGACGTTCACTACACTGTCTTCGAGAGCAGCAGATGGGAATAGCCACGCCACGCCAGAGTCTAAACAGAAACATAGAAGAAATCAGGCAGGATAACATCATCCAGAAGATGCTTGAGAATGAAGAGCTATGGATGCGAATAACCGCATATTTGACTAAGATCTTGAAAACAAAAAAGTTCCGGAAATCGAACCCGCCTAGACACGGGCCCTCAAAGTAATGCGCGAGTAGTCCCGAGGGGAAGATCATCGAGACACTTTTGGAGGCTTAGCCGGTATGCCAAGGCTGAAACCCCTAGAAGAGCCTGACACACGGGGAGGATACCTCCTAATGGTGCGTAACGCATTCCTCCAAAATACAAACTCCTGTATTGAAGTCTGTTTAAAATTAAAGACTGCGAAAGAGTAGAGGGATACTATTAGCAGTGCGTTTTGAGGATGAGGACTCTGAATTCAGCAAAGCGTTCACGACCAACAATTTACGTTCAAATATCATCAGAATTAATTTTTAAAAGCTCAAGAATCAGGTTTGTTTTTGGTTTCAAAACGTCGTTTTTGGGCCCTAAACGTGATTTTTGGGTTCTTAAAAATGAATGAAGGACTTTGGGCTTTAAAGTAAATTTTGGGTTCTGAACGCTTGGGTAATAGAGTAGATCCAGATTCCTTTAAAATTCAGTTCTATTATTGCAGGCAGGAATAGGCTTTAAAAGTCTTTCGAAAAGATGAAGAGTAGTTCGCAAGGGTATTGACCAGTTTCTCATATTTACTTGCAGTCTTTTCGTCAGAAGTGTCGATGGTGTACAAGAATGGTTGAAGTTTTGAACCTTCAGAAACTACAATTTTGATACACGGTTGATTTGTAACTTCCGTTTTTGCACGCAGAAGTTTTTGGAAGAAAGAAAAGAAAATATAATTTGTATCACATAGTTTTTTTTTTTTTTTTTTGCACTACTAGCCGAAGAAGAACGAAAGCATAATGTAATGACCCACACTCTCAACCATTTCTTGTATGCGTTTAGTTGTTCAGCAGAAAAAGAACGGACCTACAATCTTCTGCCAGTTCCAAACAGCTAGCTTAGATGCACTATTCATGAAATCCAGGACTCTTGTACGCTTTGTTAATTCCTCGCAAGGGCCAGTACTACTGGAAAAAATTCAAGCTGGTGTAGCCTGGGAAACGAAACTCAACGAAATTTCAGAAGCATTAACAATATTAACAATATTTCTGCTAAGTAAAATTTGTTCTCTAATTGCTCTTTGGAAGTGAAAAGTTCAAACCTTTTGATGGTCGATGGGAAATCTTCTATTGCAAACTGTCCTGACTGATGTTCATGTAAGGCTGTCTAAATCACTTCAAAATAACTCCTCTACGTTTTTTTTTTTTTACTCAGCAGAAATTGGAATAAATGTTGTACTCATTTAGGCACTGTTTCATCTTTTTTTTTCCGCTGCTGCACAGACATATTTAATTATGAATTGGGATCCATCTCAGACATAATACTCTTAAATTCACTTGTTTAACTCAATCACCCATATTTCCCTTTTCAGGACACCATTTATTTTTACATATTTTTTTAAATATTTGTATTTCATTCAATTTTGACAACTTCATTATTTGAAAGAGAAATATTCAATGAAATTCACACGTTTCTTTCCGTTAGTTTTTTTGAAACGTTAAAAGCACACTATAAGCAAAAACCAAACAATACACAAAATATTTAATATCCTGAAAGGAGTCCTATGTACTTGCTTGTAGTTTGGTTCGGAAAATGTTGTTAATGTCTCGTATTGAATGGTAGAATTCACTTTAAGAATACAATTTACAACATTATTTGTACCAACTAAGGGAAAAATGGTGTTCTAAACTGATTCAAACGTTCTAAACACTAAGCTTTTAACCAATGTTAGTATCTTCTATAAAGTTCAATGAGCAACGCCTTCTTTACTTCTGTACTAAATTTTGAGTTCAGAATTTTCACGAATGCATAACTTACCCCTTAATTGAAGTAACAGAAAAATAATATCAAATGTAAAAATGCATTTCGTGCAGAGTGAGCTAACCATAAGCCATCACCATTCACCATCACACCTAACATTCGTTGTATTGAAATGTCAAAATGAATACAAAACGCCACGTTAGTAATGTGTGCGAACTGACATGATGCATATCTTTACATGTCAAAGGTTCAGATGAGCGAACGAGGACAACATACGGAAGGTGGATATGACGCGATGAGTGCAAATGGGAAAAGGTTGGCGTTGCATGAAATGCAAAATTCAACATTATGCATCCGTGGGTGCGTGTTTGATATTTATATTAGCCAGTGTGTGTGAACAGGGTTTATTCTATTCAAAATAACAGAAACATTATAAAGAAAATAGGAAAAGTATGGAAGATTTGACGTTCAAAATATTATTTATGTCAAAATTTCGTTGAGAAATTTTGTGAAATTTCTTATGCAAGTGGAAACTGATTATACGAGTTCTTTGGAAAATCTTATTTATTCTTATTACATAACACAAACATACAAACAATAATTTACAATCACTTCAATTTTGTACTAAGTTTTCTGCTCAGCTCTTTTGTTTTCTCAATCATGTTCACTTGTAAAAAACGGTAGGCTTGTTTGTTTGTGACTGTGCTAAGATCAAGTTTAAAAAAAGGTGTTTAAATTCATATGATGAATTGTAATTGATTACATGCAGGAATGAGGTTCCGTCGTTTTACCAGAATGTAAATAGAACTTCCCTGAGGTAAAGGGTTTTTCAATAAGAGCGCTACAAATTAAAAAAAAAAAAAACATAAACGGTTTTGGATATCGATGAAATTCTTTATTCTTGTGAAAGTGCGTTCAATGCCATTATGTATGAAAATTCGATTTCTTTTGCAGGGCCACCGGGCACGCTTGCAGAAGTCCAGACACTGAACCCAATTTTCGACGGTTTTCAAGCATAAATCGGCCGATACTGCTGCAATTTCACGTTCGATATTCGTACGAATTTCATCAATCGTCGCTGGCTTATTGGCATAGACCATTGACTTGACGTAGCAGCACAGGGAATAGTCTAATGGCGTCGAATCGCACGACCGAGGCGGCCAAGCGACTATACCATTTCGTGAGATATCACGTTCTCCAAACTTGGTTTCCAATAAATTGATTGTGACATTCGCTGTGTGGCTTGTGGCACTGTCCTGTTGGAGCCACATGTTTTCCAAGTCCATATCATCCAATTGGGGCCAAAAATATTCGGTTATCATTGAACGGTAGTGATCCCCATTCACAGTAATGGCCGGTCTTGATCATCACGGAAGAAGTAATTTTTTCGGGATGCAATGATTACTAATGGAGTACGTGTAGATTGCTGCCTGACCGATACCGCTTATTTTGTTGATTGACGAAGCCATTCAGCCAGAAATGAGCCTCATTGCTGAAGATGATTTTTCGATGAAAATCCAAATCATTTTCAAGTAAATAAAAATCAATCTGCTCATAGTAAATTCGAGATGTATCCGCTTAAAGTTGTCCATTCTAAAAAAAAGTATTAGTCATTTTACAAATAATTCTTTATAGCTTAGCAAATATATGAGGTAGAAAAAAAATTAAATGTAATTTGCCTTGTCTTTGAAATAGTTGCTAAAACTAATAAATGTTAACAATTTTTTTTGCGCTTTCCTTGGCATACCGTCATATCAAAAATGTCACTGATGATGACAAATATTGTTTTTTGACGTGAAAAAAATTCCATTGAAACTCAGTCAATTGATACAAAATTCCACTATCGCATCGCATGTTTTTCATTCACTTTAATTAAATAATCTCCTACTCTGCTATCGACATAAAAATAAAACAAAGTACCTACATGCAATGCCATCAGAAAAACAAAGAAATATTCAATTGAATGCCAAAAATAAGCTGCAAAAATGAACAACCATACCATCAGCATAACCATATATTTATATACACTCAAAACCCATGAGTAAACTTCGATGCCATCCCGTCAGAGGTCGCCAGAGGAGGTTGGAGGATTTTTGCATAATGAAAAATCAATGCACATACAAATATGATGTGAGGGCATAACTAAGAGTTGTTATGATCATCAATGCTAACGTCTCGGCGAATTTGGCGGATTATTCTCGTTCCGTCAAATTCTAGTCACGTAAAATTTTAACCCTCTTACAACACACTTATATACGGATACAAATATTTGCAACTCTTAACAACCCTCAAAATGGCTCTAAAGCTCGAGTGTAAAATAAAAATAAAAGGAATCTTCTTTTTGCAACAACACTCACACTCACATATTATGCCCTCTGTACGTTCGTTTGGTATCGATGATGTTCGAAATTCCACACCACCCTGAGCTGAAGCCTGGCAGCAAACCCTAACCCTTACCATTGGCATTGTACAGAGATGACGTGATTGACCCAGTTGATGTGATGATTTCTCGAAATCCGTGTAATCACTTGTAATGCGCTATTTTGCCATTGCGATTGCGATTGCGATGTTTCGGAGCAGGGTTTGGGCGAGTTTAGTCGTTTTGTGTTATTCTGTGGGCGAGTGGTTATGTGGAGGCAACTTGAAGCTCTTTGGGACTGCCATTACCAAAGGGGTGAGTCGCATACGAGAGAGAGATGAGAAATCGAATATTTTCAAAATGGGTACATGAAATGTCAATGGCTGATGTATAAATGTACCATATCATCAATCGCTTTTTGTGTTGCTGTGCTGTGTCTGGATCAGAGTGGGTGAAGAATTCCAACCCTTCCCCCCCCCCCCATTTGGAGCCTGATTTGAAAATTTTCGCACACTGAATGACACAATTTTTCACTTTGAATTGAAATTCAGTGTTTTCAAATTTGAATTATGTATGGAAGAGGGGTTATGGGTGGATAAAGCAAAGTAAACTAGTAACATTTGCAAATTGTCAATTTCTAGGAAAACAATGAAATTTCTTGTAAACATAAAAAAAAACCGCTTGGAGAATTGATGAATCAGTATATGACATGAATTGAATATTAGGAAATTGGTACAAGAGCAATTTGCAAATGAGTTTTTGTCAAGCTGAAGGGCGTTCAAAAGCTCTTCAATTTTAAATGTATATCTATGTTGAGATTTATGTTGTATTTGAGTGCAGTTGTTGAATGTTTTTGAGGCTTCTTGGAATTGATTTATCATCTGCGAAATATTTGAGAGGTGAGTTTCAGGCAGAAGATCATTAATAAAAATGAGGAAACTATACGGGTATGTGGTAGACAGGGTTTTAGACTTAAAGCCATTCAATACAGCTTGCATTGAACAGTTCAAAAAGTACTTTCTATTGCAGTGAAAAAGACTGCAAAAACTGCACTGATACAACATACTGTGATGTATGTACATACACCCAGAGAAAAAGTCGGTGTAAAATTGCCTTATTCGCCTAAGGCAAAATTTTTTGTATGGATGTTATTTTTCGAGCATAAATTGCCTTAGTTCTAAGGCAATTTATGCTCGAAAATCCTAAGCTAAACTTACCTAGAATAGGCTAACTTGCCTTAGATAGATAAGGTGAATTTTTTTGTATGGATGTTATTTTTCGAGCATAAATTGCCTTAGGACTAAGGCAATTTATGTTATACTTTTACCTAGAACTAAGGTAATTTTACCTTAGGCCTAAGCTAACTTTACCTAGGATTTTTTTTTGTTAGAAATTTACCTAGAACTAAGGTAATTTTACCTTAGGCCTAAGCTAATTTTACCTAGGAATTTTTTTTTTGCTCGAATGTTATATTTCTAACACAATTTTGCCTAGGACTAAGGCAAGTTATGTTAGACTTTTACCTAGAACTAAGGTAATTTTAGCTTAGGCCTAAGCTAATTTTACCTTAGGCCTAAGTTAATTTTTCTTGGGGAATTTTTACTCTCAAATGTTATTTTCGAGCATAACTTACCTTAGGACTAAGGCAATTTGTGTTAGACTTTTACCTAGAACTAAGGTAATTTTAGCTTAGGCCTAAGCTATTTTTACCTTAGGCCTAAGCTAATTTTTTCTTGGGGAATTTTTGCTCTCAAATGTTATTTTCGAGCATAACTTACCTTAGGACTAAGGCAATTTATGTTAGACTTTTACCTAGAACTAAGGTAATTTTACCTTAGGCCTAAGCTAATTTTACTTAGAACTTACGCAATTTTCCCGCCAACTATCTCTTTTGACAATTTTGTGTTTGATTTATTCTCATTTTATTTAATGTTTTTTTTCAACTCACCGGTTACATTTTCCCTTCTTCCATTCAACGAAATTATTATTTTTTTTTTATTTTCGCACAAGTTTGATTGAAATAAATTTTACCTAGGGCCTAAGCTAATTTTACCTTAGGCCTAAGGTAATTTTCCCTCCAAAATTTCTTGGTTACCTTAGGCCTAAGCTGTTTTTACCTAGGGCCTAAGCTAATTTTACCTTAGGCCTAAGGTAATTTTCCCTCCAAAATTTCTTGGTTAGCTCAGGCCTAAGCTGTTTTTACCTAGGGCCTAAGCTAATTTTACCTTAGGCCTAAGGTAATTTTCCCTCCAAAATTTCTTGGTTACCTTAGGCCTAAGGTGTTTTTACCTAGGGCCTAAGCTAATTTTACCTAGGCCTAAACTAATTTTACCTAGGCCTAAGCTAATTTTACCTAGGCCTAAGCTGTTTTTACCTAGAACTAAGATAATTTTACCTAGAACTAAGGCAATTTTCCCTCCAAAAGTGCGAAAAAAATAAAGGCGTATTTAATTAATTGAATAATTCAGAAACTTAAATTATTCTTTTACTTTAAATAAATAATTTGTTTGAAACGAAAACATAAAATAAATAGGTATGTAGTTAGTTCGATTGAACTTGCTCATAAGCCTTGAGATCTCGGAATAAAAAAAAAAAAAAAAATGTTATTTTGTCATAAAATTTTAATGAAAATTTATCATTCCATACGTTAATTATTGGAAAAATCCTAATACATATGCCATCTCATTTCATATTTTTACTACTTGTATTATTAGTGTCACCACCGATCCTCTGGGACAACATTCGACAGGTGTTGAAATGTCTGAATTTCGGTTGAAAACCGAGTGTGCCTATAGAATAAGACGGGGCTATTGCCGCCGAAGTTCTGGGACCACATTTGACAGGTGTCGAAATGTAAAAATTTTGTTTGAAAACGGAGTATTCTAATAGATTAGGACGGGGCTATTACTGCCGAAGTTCTGGGACCACATTTGACAGGTCTCCCGCACCCAAAATGTCAAAATTTTGCAAAACTGAGTGTGCCAATCGAATAAGATGAGAGTTTTTACCTCGTGTTTCCGCCGACGTTCTGGGACCACTAGAACACGCTCATAGTACTACCATAAGAATCTTTAAGTATGCTTAAGAGTGATTTTTTACGCTTTTTAAAACACTAATTTATTTAACCTTTTCGATATGTAAAATTCCATTACATAAAATTAAACAAATTTGTGTTTTGGTTAAATAGATTC